>CP125842.1:13461756-15861756 GCA_030408175.1 Trifolium repens | reverse complement strand
TCACCGTCAATCAAACATACACTAACTTGAAATACGATCAATGTACATCTATGATGGCGATTAAGTAATTTACATCACATCACAAAAGAGCCTAGGGACTCTCTCACTCATCACATCACATGTATACATACTCTCTCCGATTTTGAAAATATTTTTTTACTTATATTCAAAACAGGAGTAGTATGGTTGCATAGTTATTTACATTTTGGATAGCAGAAGTTAGTGATATCAACGCAATGACATTGTGGAGGAATAGATCTGGTACAAATACTAGTGTTACAAGCTGAGTGACATTTTACTCCAATATCAGAACAACGACAGACACTGAGGAGGGATTGATCTTGTGCACGGACAGGCATTACAGCACGCCGAGGTTTTCGATTTCACATCATAAGTACTTGCTTCACCATTGGTGGAGAGTAGTTCAGTGATCAAGGATGTTTGATCCAAACGAGCTGTGGTAAACGTAAACCCCAAGAGGAAAAGTAACAAAGCTAATTTCATCATCATTGTCTTGTTGTTCATCAGCTCCATTATTGCTCTCAATTCTATGTTTCTTTTTTTGACTTGTCAAGAGACATTCAATTCAACCACATGAATCTATTAACAATTGAGAGGCCACAATATAGCCTGATCCTCGTGTCCATTATTTAATTTCTTCTACAAACAAAGGTGCAAGTGGTAAGTAAGGGTCTTGGTCCCCTTAAACATATAGTCAGTGGTTTGATTTCTGATTCATGTGTATGGAGAAAATTTGATTAGGAGGAAAGAACCCACCTTATGTGTCTTCCTGACGGAGATTAATCATCGCTAACAGTGTAGAAACTTCACCAATATCATGTAACAAAAAAAAAGAATAATTTTTTCTATTCTTTTATCGGTTTCCTAGTTTTTTCTTTTTTTACTTTCATTTTTTTAAAGTATCAAGTCTTTTTTCATATCAAATATTAGTTTTTGTCTACAGACATACATAGGTACTTAATATATGAATATTAAAAATGTAATTAATATAAGGTAGGTATGCAGGTTTTTTAAGTGCATTGAACACTATTCGGGATTCTCAGCCACAAAACTACACCATAGTATGTGAAGAGGTGTTGGATGAGGTGGCTCAAAATGATTTGCAAGGGGGCTTTGACCACCAACTGGTCCGATACTTAAGTAGCGGACGACGGCATTGGTAAAATTTCTCAAATTTTTTTTATTCTTACAACGTCCGCTACTTGGAAAAAAAGGAAAAGTGTAGGACACGCGAGAAACACACAGGGTGACAAAAAAACTCTCATATTTGGTTGCAAGAGAAGTCTCACCAAATCAAATTCAATCCAAGAAGCCTCACCACCCATTACCAAGCTCCAAAAATATGTAATTTTGATTGTAGAAACAAAGACATAAGCAAGATCACAACCACCCCCAGCACCACTGTTGAAGATGTGTGCTCCTCACTTACTTTACTTGTGGCATCTGTAGTGGAGAGAATGAGGGAGAAGAGAAAGGGAAAAGAAAACGGGGAAAATTTTACACAGACGATGCATTATAAAATCTGATATGTTTGCAAAATTTAACAGTCCAAACAAAATTAAAATGTGATCTCTCATAGACCACTTATAATGATGTTTCCACACAAAATAGTTATTACTTAAAAATTGAACAAACATAGGTCACTTTCAATATGAACATCTTTAAAACTGTAACATCTAAAGATATATTTTCAATCACACCTTTTTATTAAGGCCTCATCTACCTATTCATTCAACTGATCAAACCAAAAATAGATGCCCCAATGGATGGGTCTGCATCATAAGTAAAGCTATCCACCTTGGGATAATTTATCCAAATAAAATGAGATAATTGACGCAGGTGTGCATTAACGGAAGGATCAAAACTTGTCCACTGATTCACACAGAAATCCCTAACTCAGAGATCTTCATTATCCGTTTGTCCAGCACAGATCTCTGTCGCTTCAAGTTTGAAGCCAAAGAGGCAACCTAGTCATGTATTCGTGGTGGACAAAAAACAGTAAGTAATGCAAAACGACTTCACTTTATGGAAAACAAAGAATAAAAAGTCATAGGCTTGCCTCAGCTCGAAGTGCCAGAGCTTCCCGGCTAGGTATATCCCGCAGCCTGTCTATTAAATCTACAGCATGATAATAGAGGGTAAATTACAAAGTGACAGTAGATATCATCACGCTTCCTCAAAGCAAATATGAAAGGTTCAAAATAATCATAAAAGCAACTTTTTTTTCCAAAAAAAAAAACGTAACACAAAAAAGAAGACATGAACTTAATTGTTAATTTTGTTTTATACAGCGTACCAGTAGCTCTGGCTTCAACCTTGTATGACGATTTTGCCAGTCGTTGTAATTGAGCTCCAGTGTTCCTATTCATCATTGGAGTAAAACAATTCAGGCATACTTTAGCTGTAATCAAATAACCCAGACATCATTTCTTTGATTAATAATACATACATTAGTTCATTATGCCCATATTTCATTTCCTTCTCAGCAAGAGCTGTCCTTTGAAGCAATTTTATGCTCTCCTTCTTCAGCAAATCTATTGAAAGGTTCAAGTCCTTCACATTCTTCTCAGCACTTGCATAGCGTGCCTTCATGGGTATTCATGCAAAAAGGTGAAACAAACAGAATACGAAATATTACAACGTTTAAGACACAACTGTCTAAGAGGAGAGGAAAAGGCATGTTATGATTTATGCATCACAAATAGAGAGAAGGACATAAGTTAGGGATCCATCTTGATTGGTCAACTGAATATTACCTCCTCACTCTGAAATCGACCCAATGTGTTGCGAAACAGAAATCTTCTTGGAGCTGCAAGAAGGTTAAGCACTTTAAAATAAAATAGCATACAAGAAAATTACACATTCAGTTGACTTGAGTCACGGAAAACAGCACTAGATAAAACTGGTTTGAATCATATGCAATATTATAATACAAGAGTCGCAATGATCACATTTCCCAAGATATGCAGTAACAACAGTCAAGTTATGCCTTCAAAAAAAAAACAATCAGGTTATATCTTACCAAGTGAGATCAGTTGCATGAATCAATCAATGTCATTGGGCTATATCAGATACCAATTTGAGCATTGAGCAAGGTCTTTTTTTATGGTATATTCTAAAGTTTTTTTTATGAGAAAATTTAGATTACGGGAGGCAAACTCCGTGCGAAAGTATGGAGAACCACCAACCTCTGCAACTGCAGGATTCCACTATTCTTAAGTTTTAATAGGTCTTCCACTATTTATTTTAAGTGACCCCCGTTGTCTCACATCACATCTCTTCACCTGAAAATAAACTTGTCCTAGAGTTTTCAGCTCAATCATTAAATCGTCCACTCCAAAATTAAATATTTACTGAAAAATTGATAAGTTACATATTTAATCATGAAAATTGAATTTGAAAGCCTTAAAATTATTTCCAGACTTGTTCCCTAAATTTGGAGAAATTAGGATCCTTTCCACACACATCATTAACTAACTAGCTTGATCAATCAAATGTTGAAAGTATTGAATGGTGCTATCTGACTGAATAAAGTAAAATCAATGTTTTCTAACTTTGAAAAATCGTCAAGGTATGGATCCAAAAATTTGTATTCTCCCCTTAAAAATTTCAGGACTACATTATGAAGAAAAAAAATTGGAACCATTGAACTGGCATGTTATCTTCCTTGTAGAAT
The DNA here is from genome assembly GCA_030408175.1 of Trifolium repens. Classification (NCBI taxonomy): domain Eukaryota; kingdom Viridiplantae; phylum Streptophyta; class Magnoliopsida; order Fabales; family Fabaceae; genus Trifolium; species Trifolium repens. The sequence continues at coordinate 15,858,059 of CP125842.1, read as the reverse complement.
GATTTCTTGATTGGATCAATGAAAAATGCATTTATTGGTTGAAATATTGATGTGGTTAATTAGGTTCCTTTTGAGGATCCGTGTTTCATCTGGATATCATAGATCAGTGGAAAAGTCCTTTCTAGTATGCTATCTTGCTTAGGACTACTTTGCAAATTGCCAACAAGGTTGAGGCTGCCTTCTTATTTTTTATGCAGGTTCCCTCCTCACGATGCTTATTGCTTCAAAGTTCAAAGCATATTTAAACATTATAAATCTTCAACAATATGTGTTAGGAACCCACGGTGGAAAATAGAAAAAAGAAAAGAATTTTTTTTTACTGTTTGACACTTTGACTGAAAAATAAATAGAACTTGGCAAAAGATTTCTCCTCCAATGGTTCCTTACAACTGAGCCACAGATGTGTCAACTCAATGCTAACATATCTCAATGATCCCTCTACTATACCCTTGTAAGTTGTATCCCTCTATTTATTATTATGGATCTTGTTCCCCCTACTAACTTGCTAACTACTATATATAAATATCCCTAACTTGTTCAGTCTCTTCAGTTCTAACAGTACATCACAACAAATCTAATTCTACTCTAAGCCGATAAGCCTCACCATGGTTTTAATATTACTTGATGCAAGGAAAAGAACAGATAAAGAGCAGCTTCTTAATAGAATAAGATTGTGGTTAAAAGTTTGGAGTATATATCCTATGAAAGCTGAATACAAGTTCCAGCGGCTATTATACAAGGTTAACTGTAATTACTGAGTCTAATCTGATAGAACGTGAATGAAGAAGTGGATCTTGATTTAGATAATAAGCCCAGAGTGTGGAGAGTTTACAAAAGGAAACGTGGAAAAGGAATAAAGAATGATGAGCTGGCACAAGGAGGAAAATAAGTGGGAAGAGAGAATAATTATCTGAGTTTGTTACTATAAAATAGGGAAGGAAGAGAGAGAATAATCTACCTACATATTCTGTTAGGATTAACTATTAAGGATGACCATCTCGGTGAGGGAAGCACTGCATGCTTAGGGGCTGATAGCTTTTCACTATCAGTTTGTTATTTTCATTATCTAGTTATTTACCACCACATACTGTAATCGTTCCATTACTTAATACCATTACCGTTTTTCCATCATATTGCTTATAATTCACCTGTTCATCGTATATTATCCTAACACAATCCAAGTTATATGAAATCAAACTTGGTCATGGAGTCCTTTAAAGGACAGATGCTAGTCATGTGATGTGACTACTTAATAAAATGGAAACTACATAAAAAGAAAACAAAGGAAGGAAAACAATAAATTACACAAAGAAAAAAAAATAAAATAAGCAATTGATCCTGCATTAGTTTCCCCACTCTGGCGACAATATAATACCTTGTGACAATATAAAGTTAAAGATACAAATTGAACATTTTAAGAAAAACTTTTAAGTGGTATAATGTAGGAAAACTTATTACTTGTCAGTGCAAAAGATGGGAAAATACCTCTCATAACAAGAAGGGCAGCAGAAACAGCAAAACCAACACCTATAGCCGGATTCTCCCTTGCTACCATCAGTCCATCTGTAAAAGGGTTAAGATCATAAATTGATTATGATTCTAGATATAAAAATCACGCACAACCCAGGAAAAACATTGCTTTTTCAATTGCCAAAAAATTAAAGATATCCTCCAAATGCTAGTCTTAGCAAGTAGGGTGCAAACCATGAAAAGATTCAAAATACAGCAAGCTGTGTGATGATCTTTCCGCATACCATCAGTGTAAAAGAAAAAACCATTGAATAAACAACTATAGTCTGAACACCAAATAGAAGCCATAAACATAACCCTATGCAAGCATTTTGCTCCAACCAAATTTTAAATAAATGCATACATTACACAAGGCCACAAAAGTTCAACCTTATTTTTGCCAAACCATTACAAGGTGCTTCAAAATTTAAAAACAAATCTACCGCTCATAAGTTTGAAACTGTTTAAATTGTAATCACCTTTAACTTTATTGAAGAAAGCATCTTCATAAGTTCTATGATGTGACACTGCTTGTGGTAAAAAATTCTGCAAAAGAATCGGACATAATCTGGATGAGTTTTGGAGCAATCATATTTTATTGAGATAGAAAAGGGATTACACATGGTCAGGAATTTCCTGTATTAGTACAAGAAAAAAAGAACATGGAAAGAGAAAAAATAAGAGATTATGTAAAGAAGCTACGGCATTAGAAGAAAACAGATTTTCTACAACGAGTAGGAAAGCTAATGCAAGAACCTCACCAATAATTTTTTTTAAAAAAAAGTAAAATAATACCTTATATTTATTTACAATATTTCAAAGATATCGTGAAAACAACTTTGCTTTGATCATTAAGATGATTTGGCTTTGTATACTATTTTATTATATAACAATAGCTGTTTGCTTCAGACCGTATATGATCTAAAAGAAAAACAATCCCAAACTAATCGAGCTTCATAACTTCAGTCAGGTTTAGCAGGTTATTCCATATGACAGCATCGCATAATATAATAAAATATGAAACTCATACGAAAAACATATTACAACATGTTATTTTGTAATCCAGTCTAATCTTAGTATATCTTAGGCTCCTGGACTGAATCTGGTAAAATATGTATTGCTCTATTTGGATAACAAAAGTGAAAGTTGTGTATAGAATTATAATATCAATTCTAACTTGCTCTCAACTACAATGAGATCAAACCTTAAAATTTTATGTATAAATATACAAAAAATCGAGAATTATAATTCTAATTTTATTGTTTTGGCAGTGGTGGCAGGCTGGCTGGGCTCCCTTAGCGGAAAAATCGGTCACAATATATCGTGCAACTCCCCTTCTCCCCTATTTTTTTTCTTTCCTCTGCGGAAAAATCTCTTATATGTTTTTGGAGTTGTATGTCCCTAAAACAAGAGTCACTGTGTAGCATAGGGAGTGGGTTTCCAATTCCATCCTCATTTACTTGGACTTTCGGTCATTCTTTGCTGTTTCTCCACCATAATGGTTTTTGTTTACCCTCTACTTAGCTTCATCTTGGGGGGTTTTTTCTGCTTCTTGATCCAATCTGTGGATTGGTTGGTTTTGTTGCCCCCCAAATCTGAGTTCTTTGACTCTCCGGTTCCAAGATTTCTAGCTCCCATGGTTCGTGTTCCTTTTCTATAGATACTTCTGGCCTCTTATCAGCTGATTATTTATTCCCATCTTGAAATGTCAATGATTCTAATTACAATTCACTTTCTGTTCCCTCATCCCAAACAGGCACCAGTATATTTGTGTCATATTCACCTAGGAATCGCTTGAGCAATCTCCAAAGTCCACCGCATTGTAGTTTGGTTACCCCATTTCTAGCAAAACCACCAATAGATATCACCACACCTTACAACCTTCACAGCTCTTGAACTTGATATATTATACCCCTCAAGTATTCCAGTGCCCTCAAAATACTGGTCCACATTTGATAAGCAGCTAGTAAGCATCCTCTTCATCAAAGCATCAAACATTTTAATCATCCTCAAGATGATTGCCCACAGCACCAATATCAGAGCTTTGATAACAATGGTAGAAATAATGTAGATAATTCCATGAAATGGGGATAAACTCCCTAATTAAAGAGATCGGAATATTGTAGAACGTCAGGGATTTGTTCCTCCCCGCCCAAAGTCCCCATGCTCTCTCAGTCTCTCTCTCTCTCTCTCTCTCTCTCTCTCTCTCTCTCTATAATTAACCGGTGATTGTGTCCCCTACCATGATATTGGTAGTGACAATATATTTAGTGGTGATACTGGCAGACACTCCTGAATGTGCTGCATTGTCCACCCATCTTTCAATTGTGAATGAGTTTAAGTGAGACCAAAACTGGTAGAATTCATATGTGACATATTATAGGGGAGCAAAAACTGTCTAGTCAGAGTATGCCTCTTGTGAGTTAATATGCATTGCTGCAAAGCAAATGCACCAAAGTAAGGAGATTTAGTTATGGTTGTAGAAGAGCTAGAGGGAATATGAATTTTGTTGGTACTCTTACTCATCCAGAAAGAAATGAAGTATAAGCTTGCAGCTGCAGCATCAACAAAACAACTTGCATATATTATTCCATCACAAAGCATCAATAGATTGCAAACAATCTATATTAGTTTTTTTTTGTTACCATGATATACGTACGAAGTTCCCACCGCCGTTCAGCGATGACTAATCTTCGTCAGCGGAGAACCTGTAGGGCACCGAAGGTGGATTCTCCCCTCCAACCCAATTTTCTCTATACGCGGGAACTAAGGATCAAACTCCTAACCAACCATCTGCTTAAGGTGCCCAAATTTACCACTTGGATCAATTCATTGTTAGTTCTACCCGAGTTCCTCGATTGTTGATAATTGTTTGTTAAGGGTGTATGTTAGAGACAGTACCTATATTAGTATATCCATAAAGTAGCAGGTGCATAACTATAACTACATGAGTCAATAGGGGCAACGGAAACCCTCTCTATTGGCGTTGAGAATTAAAAGTTGTTATTCTTACCAATTTAAAATGAGATGAATGAAATATGAAAAACAAAGGTATATGATCTTATATATGTTGCCTATGGCGCAAAGGAATAGGAAGAATCTGGAAAAAGAGAGGAAACCTGAAAGGTACGAAATTGAGTGGAAGAGGTGTGTTGGACAGTACGAGCAGATTCAATAGCAGAACGCTGAAAATTCTCTGCCATCGACGCCAGCGATGCAGAGGCCGATGTCGGTGAGGAGGAGGCTTCTTCTGCGACTGCGTTGGAAGAAGATGACGAATCTGTCTCTGCCATTTTCTGATGATCTCTCTCGGTCACTGTTGCGTTCCGGCCGATATATGCTCAACCGTGTATGATTTTATTTTATTTATTTTTACCCACCGTCAAACCTCAAGTTTAACCAATAGCATCTTGGACCTAGGGATGTCCATGAGAGATGATTCTCTCCATTTTTATTTCCTCAATTTCTTCCATCTTTACCCTTTAATTCACCTGTTTTCTCTTTTTCTTTTCTCTCTCATTACAAACCAAAGGCTAGGATTAAACTATTTTTCTCATGTAATGGAGAGAATCCATTCTCCGATGTCCATAGTTTGGTTTTGGAGGAAAACAAACAAAATTAAATCAAATTGTTTTTAAAATTTATAATAACTGAATTGAATTAAACTGTTTGTTTTTAAAACAGAATTGAATTGTTAAAGTGGTTCGATTTTATGATTTTAAATCAAACCATAGCTAAATTTTTCACTAAAAAATTCGAGTCATTAAATCGAACCAAACTGTTAATCATGAACCGAACCAAACTATTTCTGTTTGGTTTCAAAACTTTTGCTTATGGTTCAGTTTTTTGGTTTTTTTGCCCACTCCTACTTGTACCCCACATTTCAAATTGCACTAAAAATTCTAGTGATTTCAAATTGCACTTAAAATAGAGCTCATAAAATCTTTACACCAATTAGTAAAAGTAATACAAGAATTACAGGCAAGACGTCTACTAAACCACAACCACAAATAAAATCTTATGTCTTTCAAAAGAGTAGAAGCAACCAGAGTAACTCCATTGAAGACCACTTGATTTCTAAGATTCCAAACACTCCACGTTGTGGCCAACCAAATCAAGTGATTAATTTGTCCATTTTTTTGATGCCAAAACAAATTCTCAAACCTTGTAAAATGATTGCAACCGTCGATGACTGAAGGGACACTCTTTCCAATCCAATTAAAAATCGCTTCCCATATACCCTTACTGAATGGACAGTGAAAGAATAAATGAGTTGTTTCCTCCAAATGGTGAGTGCAAAAAACACCAGACAAGTCATTAGGATTGTTCAAAATACCTCTATGACTGAGGGCACTTCTCGTTAGTAAACGATCCAACAAAAACCGCCAACCAAAAACCAACACTTTGGAAGGTGCATCATTCTTCCATAATTTTTTAATAGCTTCCAAAACAACATGGTCCAAACTCCAAAGCATCTACCTGGCGTTGTTCTATTAAGAGACTATAGCAAGACTTAACAGTAAAATACCTGCTGGACCGGGCTCTTCTATATCAGTCAACGAACCATTCCAATGCCAATCCCACGCTATGAGTATTTTTCTTATTATGGTTACCAATGTGAGAGATATTGAAAAATTATTAACTCGTTTTGGTGGAAAGGTAGATCGAATAGTAAAGGGCCTAAAGGCACTAGATACATGTTTTGGTGTATCTAAAAGCATATAGATAATTCGGTTTTAGAATTTTCTACCTCTTTATCATCATGGCTATGATTGACAAGTTTTAGAATTTTCTACCTCTATATTTGATTCACATCTTATCTTGGAAGTAATCCAAATTGCGCTTGGCACAGTCTTTATAAATCACATCAACTACTCATGAATGATTGTAGGACAAATAGGAAATAATTCTCGTATAAATATCATGAATGATTTTTAATTTTAGAAGGAGATTTCAACCCCGCCATATGTGGCAACACATCATTATTTTTTTCATCATACATCATTGTTACATTTTTTTTTTGACAATACAACACATCATTATTATAGGACTTTTATATTGACCATGTATAATTTATTAATTATTTTTCCTTTGGTATAGACCGTAGAGGACATAAATAAATTTAGCCCAGATCATTATAGTGTATATTTGAATTAAAAAAAATGGGAAATAATTATTTTAGTTGTACTGTGTTTGATTTTGAAACTGTTTCTGGCACTGGATAAACTGATGGTCAAAGGACAAGACAAATTGTCTCCCACTGAATCACGGGACAAGTTTTTGTCCTCCGGACAAGTTGTCTAAAATACCAAAATAACATTTTGTCCACCAAACATTGTTATAACACAGAATTCGTTTAATACCATAAACGTGTGTCATGTGCTGTTCTGTCTTGTACTGTTCTATCGAGTACTTAAATTTTACATATCAAACGAATCTTCAATGTGCAACTCGCTATCATTCTAGTTTTTGATTGAAGAAAATAAATTTAAAATAGTCTCTGATACTACAATTTTAACATTAAGGACCAAAATAAGCAACAAATTATACTATTTCATATTTTTTTATTATGGACAAAAATGACAGCGAGTTAAACGTGGAGGAATTAAAATTGTGAAAAAAAGAAAGAAGAAAAATATTGAGAGCAGGAGCCAGGAGGGGAAAAGTTGGTTAGAGACTCACAGGTGGAAAAAGAAAGAAAGAAAGAAAGAAAGAAAGGGGGTTACAAAACACACAAGTTGCAATTTTTAACACCTCTCTGCTTCAAAATTGGCAATTACTCGCCACTCGCCAGCAAGAACAGCAAAAGAAGAAGAAAAAGAAAGAGAGAACGCACAAAAAAGAAACTCTGCAAACCTCACCGATAACAACGATGATGCATTCCGATTGATTTTTTTTTAATCTTAAAACCACACGCGCGCGCGCACACAGAGTAATAATTATTATTATTATTTATGATGCTTTGTTGCTGTTGTTGTTGCAATTTGAGAGATCGAATACAACCATGGATACGCGATTACGATAGCCTTCAGTCATTCGCTGTCATCCTCATTTACATACAGGTATATCATAATAATTATAATAATAATTTTCTTATCTTATGATTTATTTCATGATTTTAATGTGTTTATTGCAAGATTGGGTGCGCGTTAATTGGATCGCTAGGAGCATCTTACAATGGTGTATCGCTTATAAATCTTGCAATTGCATTGTTCGCTTTGGTTGCAATTGAGAGTAGCAGTCAGAGTCTTGGTCGCACCTATGCTTTTCTTCTCTTTTGCTCTATATTGCTTGACATTTCATGGTTCATTCTCTTCACTCACGAAATTTGGTATGTCATGCTTTTTTTTTTTACTCACATTTCAGACCAATTATTCAATAATTTTATTGTCATGTAGATAATATGTAATATGCATTTTTCACATCATGTATTGGTTAGAGATATTTTTGAAGAAGCTAAATTAGTCCACCCAAATTGGCACCCGAGAAAATCGAACCTGAGACATTAAGGAGGAGCACACTCCCAGGTCCCAAGCCAATACGACCAGACCAACCCAAGTGGGTTTGTACTGGTTAGAGATTGCAGATACATTTGATGTGTTGTGACGCTAGTTTAAACCCGTAATACCCATCTTCTTCACATTTAGTGTGTGTGTGTGTGAGTTTCGTCACTGGACTGTTTGATTGATTGTATGGTTTGGTGTCCGGTTATAAAGAGTCCCTAGGAAATTAGGTTTCTTTTGCACCACTTGCCTTTGTGGCTTGTTAAAGGGGAGATATGGTTTTGTATGGGATTTTTTTAAGACCTTTGGGTTGGGGTCATACTCTTCTCTTGTGGTATTTTTGGAAAAAAGGGCATGAAAATATTTTATCGTGATGTTCATACAGACATGTGTAATATACATGATCTCACATTGCTGTTGGTTAGACACGACCGAGGCATTTTGTTTGTTGTAGGCGCAGTTATATAGAGAAAATACAGATAATCCATTTTCTGAGAAATGGGTGTGGTGGGATGAGCTGCAAATCACTGTGTTTCTAACAGAGTTGCATGAAACTTAATGTGCTTATTTGCAATTTCATTTGTTGACATATGCTATTATGTTGGAATATTTTGAGCTGCCATTTGGTGGATGGAATTGAGCCTTGAAAACGGAATCGAACTTCTTCCCAGTTCAAGTTATCTTGTTTGGTGTGTATATTTGAGTTAAAATTTCAAATATAAGCACAAGTGCACATAGCATTGAAACTAAATCTTTTATTTATTTTTTCAATTTTTAGCCTAGATCCTAAGAAATGCAATTCCAAGCTCAAAAGTAAAAAACAATATCTTATTTTGTTGTGTACTGACTTTGTTGCTGATTATCTCAACAAGTTTTGCCACTAGCCTAGTTCGGTTGTTTGTGCCAATGACGTTGCAGGATTCTTTGATTACTTTGATCACCTTTATAGCCAGTATCCTTTGATCATTCATCACTGGCCTACCCTTTTGGTTATCGTGGTTGATGAAAAAAATTGTCATCATCATGCACTCTAGTCACATCACTGCTAACTTTTTTTTGCACCCAATACTGTCTTTCGATATGAAGTCACTGTGATATATAGTGAACAGAGTATAGTATATATGTTCAGTGTTGACACTTCACATTAACCAATTTTCGATGCTTGTATGAATCAAACAAGTGATCATGACTGTGCTTTTGATTCATATCTAATGAAAATTTTTATGTGTGTTTGCAGGACTATTTCTTCCGCCGATTATGCCAAAATTTTCATATTTTCTTTGAAACTTACCCTGGCTATGCAAATTGTTGGTTTCATAGTGAGGTTATCATCCTCATTGTTATGGATTCAAATTTATAGGCTGGGTGCATCCTATGTGGACACATCTTCTCGAGCAGCAGATTTTGACTTACGGAGTAGTTTTTTGAGTCCCGTGACTCCTGCAGTAGCGAGGCAAATCTCTGATTCCAATGAGATACTTGGAGGCTCTATATATGATCCAGCATACTACTCATCCCTGTTTGAAGATAGTCAAGAAAACAAATCTACATGTGGGGTAGGCCAAATTTTTCGCAGAAACATATATCTGTTTATGTTTGCTTCAATGATTAACTTTCAGTTGGTATTGGTTAGACACCACGCTTTGCAATTTTACCCATAACAGTCTATAGGGAGGCAATATTTTCTAAGCTGCCATTTCAAATGTACCAGTACCCTAACTTGTTACCAGCTATATTCAGTATTAGATTAATTCTCTGTGCACAATCCAGTAAGTTTTCTACAAAAGTATTCTTAATATAGTTTTCTCTGATGATAAGAAAAAAACTGTATACAAGTTATTCTAGGTAAGAGTCCTGTATAATCGGTAGTTAGTTGCCACTCTACCTCTTATGGGAACCCTGTAAGGAAAATATCCGCATTGCGAAGTTTTATTGGATATACACTAATGACAAGGACAAGGCAAGAAATGAAAGCCTTTTCAGAGGAAATTAAGTTTTACTGGTGAACTTTAGGTTTCTACTTCTTACCATTGAGATTTGAATTACACCTATCCCAAAGAAAGAATAAAAGTTCTGCCTAATTTGTCAAACCAATCAATTTTGACCCATTCACCAGTATTTATTGGTACCGGTACAGTCTCTAACATGTTTCAAATTTACATTCCATTCCCACCGACAGTTTTAAGGTTTTACACTGAAAGAGTTTGATATATCTTGGAATTTTTCCAGGAACCTTCATTATAGGGATTTAATTTAATATTCATTATCATATTCTTACTGTTTTGATAAACTTCATTAGGCTTTATCTATTTCATTTCATTGGTTGTTTCTAGATGCCCAATCATGACATTACCCCGAATGGGTCAACATCAGCCACTGGAGTCTCTCAGAAGACATCCATGGAGAAACCTTTTCAGGCTGTGGATGTAGGTATTTGCTTATTATATACGCTTTTGTAGTCTTACCTTTTTGCAACATCATCGATCTGTATTACTTTGCCTAGAACCTCTTTTACCTTGATCTCATATAAGTTATACTGAACGACCCAGATGGATGTCTGCTGTGACGTTTTATTAACTTTTATTGGTTTTTTAAAAAACTTTAACATGGATCACTTTAGAGATTTTATTTTAGATAGTTTTGTTGTAATCGTAGTGGGATCAGGGTTAAACTGTGATACTTTCAGAAGAAAAGTTTACCAAGTGCAGTTTTATAATGCATGCACAGGAACCTAAATGTTATGACTTTCTTTGAACAAAATTTACTAAGTGCAGTTTTATCATGCATGCGCAGGAGCCTGCTATATGTAAATTGTGAAACAACTTATAGTTTCAGTTATGCTTTTATTCCAACGACTTTTCTTGTCTCCTGGTTTGTGATGAGTTTCCACATATTGGACTCTAGGTCACATCTTAAGAACAGGCAATTTCTTTGGATCAAAAGTCAATTTAAGACAAAATTAGTCAAATGCCTGCTTTCTCTGGTCTCTTTGACAGGGTAGTTTCGTTTACATTGATGTTTTTTCTGATCTCATTTATTATCTCTGTGGCAAAAATAACGACCACATCAACAAACGAAACTTTTTCTTGCAGTTGGAGACAATTACATGTATCAAACAAACAATGTTCTATAATGAATATGCTAATGATAAACTTGTCAACTCCAAATTCTTTGTAGTAGTTTGGTCTAAAGTTTTCTTTGGTACCCCTCTATTTTGTCTACCTTCCTTACTATTGTTTCTATAGATCTTCTCAACACATGCCTAAATCACCTAAGACGAAACACTACTATCTTTTCTGCAATTTGTGCTACTCCAAGTTTCCTCTAATGCTTTCAGGTCCATAATCCATATTCTATCCATTCTACTGTTTTTTTTTTTGAGTCTTGCCAAAAAGGAAAGCACAATTTTGTATCCTTTTCTTGTCTTCTAACTTATGAAGCTGACAACATTTGGGTTTGAGCTGCGTCAACTCTAGTTTTTTATTTCAGTATTTGCAACTTTTGTTGTCAGTTATTCAGTCACATTTGGATGTTTTTCATCAATAATTATCTACACTAATTTTCTAAATTTCAAAAATTTATTTGCTTAATTTATCATATATTTTCAGTGTCGATGTAAAAGGCTTCTATTCCCTTACAAGAATTCTCGGCCATAGGGAATCTTTGCAGTGAACAATTTCTTCATATTTCAAAACAATCACCAAGCATAAAATTTATCATTTGGTTAAAACAATGCAGACTACTCATGCATTTTGACGTGCGATGTTAGATCATATTATTTTATTTGATTAGCTGCATTCCCTCTTATGTGTTATGGGACCGTACTCCCTACCCTTTTACGTTTCCTGATACTCCTGTTTATTCTTTATCTTGTTATATTTTTCGATGTTCTAGTTTTCCTTGTAATCTTACTCCCAGTAACGAATTCTCACTGTCAAGGCTTTCAAATGTTTCTAGAGTACTTTCTTGATAATCCCATGACTGTCTTTGCTTTCTCCACTTGTTTTATTACTTTTCAACTATGCTATGACTGCTGACTGGTGCAAGCCTGGTCTCAAGGACGTTGCAATTTCTCAAATCTCACCACCTTAGCTAGTAGTTCCTTCTACCGTGACCCAGATATTGCTCTTCCGAATAGTAAATAGTCTGTCCAGTCCATATCTTCATTCAATTCGTTTTTTTTCTTTATCTTAGACAATTCCTATTTAGTTTTGTGTCACACTATGATTGTTATATATCTGCCCCTTAAGTTCTTGTTGGCTCAGTCAAGAACGAAGAAGCCTGAAACTGGAAAGAAATGAGCTAAATGAAGATAATATAATTGGAATGACCTCAGAAATTCTTAGATATGCAAGAGAATTCACTTGCTCTGTGCCATTATTTCTAGTATTGTTTCCCAATACTGCATATATATGTTTTCTGTATACAAATACAGTTTCAATAGAATTAGATAATTTCCACACCCAAATCAGAGTTGTCCAGTTGGTAACTTGCTATGTGTTTTGATCCTTGCAGGAAGAGAATGTATAAATCACAAGATGGAACTCGTTTGAAATAGAGACCGAAATGCATTATTCTCACTCCTGTTCCTGTATTGGTATGAGTTTCTTTCACATTATGGCAGCAGCCTGTATGGGAGTGGGTCTTGTACCATATGCATCTGTTGGCAACTTTCTCATTGTAAATGTTTGGGCAGAAAGAAGAGGCACGTCACTGGTGCATTCTATGACAAAAATGAAATCGAAGGTTTTGCGTTGAAGCAGTACCTGAATATGTCTGTGAAAATTGAGCTTAAGAAACCAATCTAGTACATTTTTGACAGATCTGCATATGAGCAAGCTGTTTGGCATGCTGCACCCTAGTTTTGCATGCTGCATATATAGGTGAAAAATATGTCTGGAACTTGTTCCGGGGTTTTTCTTGCTTCTTTTTGTTGCAGTGATTGATTAGGAGACGCTAGTTAGGGAATCCATAGTTAAGCAGCAGGCATTTTTTTATTTAATTATTTTTTAAACTAGACCATGAGAATATATATATAGGGAAGATGTTGAATATGTATGTAACTCATGCTGGTCATACCAACATTGATTATAGGGAAGACAAAATAAAAACAAGGGTATAAAATCTATTATTAACAAATTCAAAATCCTTTTAACTTATATTTTATGGTGGGTTTAGTTTCAACATGGATTTGATGGGAACTTTATAAAAAAAATATAAATTATATTTGATGGTATAATGCCTCCATGATATACACATTTTTCTAGTACTATTAGTAGTAATAATAATCATATAGAAATAATATCATAAAGAAGTTAAACATCCAATTACTGAGCTGCTACATCGAAAGTATTGGCACTTATTGTTTCTACGACTACGAGGCTAACGATACAATAATGAGCTAACTTGGTTTTATTTTCTTTTGATTTTATCCTGACTATGGGTTTATACAATAAAATTTGATGAGCCAAAAATCAATGGTATCAAACTTGTGTATATCTAAACAAGAATTGTGCTTGATGTTAAGACAGTCAAAACATGGCGTATGAGCGTTAGATTTTTTTTCTTTCCTGTTTCCTATAAACAGAACGTGTACGAGACAGAGTGAGAGGAGGATATTACACATTTTCCAGTTTTTCGTCGTACCAGATAGCACTACTCTTTAAACGGATAGTTAAAATTTTATTAATATTTAAAAGACCGAATCATTAAATTTCAAAAGGATTAAACATAATTAAATATGAAAAGCCAAAAGTTAAAATGAAAAACCAGGATAATTGCATAATTTTGCCAACATTACTCTAAAATAATCAAAAGCCAAAAGTTGGCCATATTTTCGAGTACCATAAGGTTCGTACATAATCTCAAAAAAATTAAGAGTTCACAACTTGTCTCAAAGATAACAATAGTAAGGAAACAGTGATATGCGGATAAGTGTGAAATAAGGGAAACCCCAATAAAAGCATCTAATTGATGTTTTGCATCCAATATAAGACTAGAGATGGTATACTATAACAGTTCATTATTCCCCATCATAAAAATAGGTTGCCAAAAAACATAAATAATACTTATATTGAGAGATCATTTCACGGTCAAGATTTTGATGATTGATGCAGTGCCCACACGATGCAGAACCACGACTGAATCCCCATTAACACAGAGTCCTTTTACCTTGGCACATTGAAGTGCAAATTCAATTGCATCTTCTGTTGTCTCTGCATGAGAAGCTCTAGCAGAAGCTGCACTTAATATTGGAATCAATCCTCGGAATATCAAGCTATGTCTTGCAGGGGACTCATCACTACATGACCAATCAAAGGTATCAGTCGTAAGCTCAGGAACAACAACAGAAAGGATCGGCGTGCCTGGCCTATATTTAGCCACCAATTTTGCAGTAGTCCCTCCTCGAGTTAAAACCAATATCAGAGCTGCTCTAGCTGAATTGGCTGTTCTAACAGCAGAAGAAGCTAGACTCTCCAATGGGCTCATTGGTACTGGTGAGTGCTCCATTATCCTTTTAAATACATCTCCATAGTCAATGGTGCTCTCAGCTTCAACACATATTTTAGCCATGGTTCGAACAGCAAGCTCTGGATATGCTCCTGCAGCAGTTTCACCACTAAGCATGACACAGTCTGTGCCATCAAGAACAGCATTTGCAACATCAGTAGCCTCAGCTCTGGTTGGTCTGGGAGATTTGATCATCGACTCCAACATCTGGGTCGCAGTAACAACTGGTTTTCCTTGGATATTGCACTTATAAATCATCACTTTCTGAGCGAGAAATATCTTCTCTATTGGAATTTCCATTCCAAGGTCACCACGTGCCACCATAAATGCATCAGAGTTTGCAAGGATATCATCAAAATTTGCAACTCCTTCTTGGTTTTCAACCTGCCGCATACATTTAGAAGTAACAGAGGAAAAACAACTAGAAATAAGTAATTAAACATAACACATACGAGAGATAGAAAATATCGCTAGGTACTAAAAACATATTTTCTTTAAAGAACATCCTGAATTTTGTTAGATGAAGCCCAATAACACACATTAATGTGGATTCAATAAGCATCTCTATGATATCATGTCTGATTCATAACTCTTTATATATTTTTAAAACAGCTCAACAATCACTTTTCATTATCATGAAATAAAACCCCAAAAACCATACCTTTGACATGAGAAGTATGTTCTTAGCATGTTTCCCCAGCAACTTGCGAACTTGCACCAGATCAGAACCTTTTCGAACAAAAGAAAGCGCAATCATATCAATTTTATTGGGAACTCCCCATTGCATGATATCTTCCTTGTCTTTCTCAGTCAAAGTTGGTAGATCAACTACGACTCCAGGCAGATTAACATTCTTTCTCTCGCCAAGCATGGCAGAGTTCTCACAACGGCATTGAACCAAACCAGCTGCTTTGTCACATGATAAAACTGTAAATGATATGGTTCCATCTGCGCAGAGTATGACACTCCCAGGCTTCACATCCTCGGCCAACTTTTTGTAGCTCATGCAGATCGTTTTCTCATCACCCTTTATGCTATAGTCAGTCGAAATAGTTATTTCATTGCCCTGTTTCAGTTGGATAGGCTTGGCATCCTTGAGAAATCCAGTTCGAATCTCAGGCCCCTACACCAAATTAAGTAGATACATAAAATGAAAGATACAAAATGAAAGAACGTGACGATGCAGGTTTCACTTAATGGAGTTCATGAATAGTAATGACTTGAATTTGCACCAACACAACATTTAGTAAAACATAGGAAAAATGACATGCCCAAACAATTAAGTCAAAAATGTTCTTGAAATATTCTTCAGGACTTTGGAACACTTAAGTGTGTTTACTACATTAGTAGAACGTTCAACATTACAAGTATGCTCAACATTTATGTTTACTAATATTAAGCATCCATGTAAGATTGAAAAGAAAATTATTTCCTTCCACTTTTTCATTTGATAAGAAACTTATAAACACCTCCATTCTCCTATGGTGAACACTATCAAATTGTTCATCAACTTCATTTTTATGGGCCCTATATTATACCAGACAAGTTTAAAGAATCTTAACAACTTACCCTCCAACAATCTAATTAAGACGTGAGTCCTGCAAGTCACCCTACATCTTGTGTTATTACTGTGGAGTTTTTATTGCATAAGAAACAATGCTTCTATTATATGAATATAAAATACATTTAGTATTAGTATAAATGAATATTATATTTAGCTTAGTATAAATGAATATATTAAGAATTATAGTACTAATACCACCACTTGTATTTACTTATCCTGTTGGGTTTGTTGGATTAGATCATTATGGGTATGGCCCAATAATATATATTATGACAAAATAAAAAGTTAACCCTAATTTTTATCTCTCCCACCAGCCGCCGCCTGCTTTCACCGTACACAGAGAGAGAAAGATGACTTCACAGTAAAAAGAAGAAGGGTAAGCCTCTCTTCTTTCACTGCTTAAACCAAAAAATGCGGCTGCTTTGACCCCGAACCGCTCCGCTTAGTTCGCTGTGAAACTGGCCGCTTTGACCACTTCATCCATTCCGACGCTCTGGCGTGCCAGGGAGTAGTGGCCTGTAAAAAGCTGCGCCACGATAGCGGCCGTTCCAGCAGCTTTCGACAACAGAGTCTAGTACGCCAGTCATTCATCTCATCCCCCTCAAATAACAATATTCACCATAAACAGATTCTTAACTATAAGATTAAGAATCGGGTAAGAACCAAGCAAGCATCAGAGATGCTCTTAACTTACTGTATGCATAGCACAAAAGTGTTAAAAGAACTAGATTTTGTTTAGATTGACTTATTTGAATTTATCTATAAACACTTCAAAACTGTTTGAAAAAGTTTATTTATAGTGACTGACAACTAAGACAGATCCACAATAAGCTTTTTGTTTTGAGCTTATTTCCATAAGCTGTCCAAAGTAGCTTATAAAAACAGTTATTAACTTTTACAAAAACAGTTTGACTCTATTTTATCTTTCGTTATATGATAAGTGATTACTGATTAAGCTATAAGCAGTTGAATAAGTTGTTTATTCAAACATGACCTAATCTTATAGTTGTCGCTTGATTGATTCATATAAATCACATATTAATCGAAAGAGGAACAAACCGTACCTTAGTGTCAAGCATGACGGCGCAGAGAATACCGGTGTTTTCCATGGCAGCTCTAAGATTATCGAGGGTTTCCTGATGATATTCATGGGAACCATGAGAGAAATTGAAGCGAGCAACGTTCATGCCTGCAAGCAAAAGCTTCTCGACCATCGGCACAGACCTAGATGCAGGACCAAGGGTGCAAACGATCTTCGTTTTGGGCTTGGTTTCTGGTACAATCGACGCCATCTTTAGATCTTGTTGTTGTGATTGTGAGTTTTGTTCTGTTTATGGTTTGTGTGAATCTCAAATAAACGAAAGGCGCTTATATATTCTCCAAGATAGTCTCACGCGAGCGAGCGAACCAGGTTTACGACTGACTTTCTTTCTTCAACCAAAAGTAAAAATCAACCAAAGTGTCTATTTTTTGACTAGTATTCAACCTAAATATTATATTAACCGTCATTGTCATTTTACAAATATATTATATATTATTATGTGATATTTTCTTAAAAAAAAATTCTAATATATTTTCTCAAATCTTCATCATTGTATATATCGGGAGTGGTTATGGTGCATAAGCTTTTTCCTTATGCACCATGCATAAATAATGAAAATTGCTTAATGCACCCTCCAGATTACTTAATGCACCTCCAAAATTACTTAACGCACCCCCTAAATTTCTAGCGCACCCCCCAAATTTCTAACGCACCCCCTAAAAATTTGGGGATGGGCTGAGCAATCTGGGGGGTTCACCAGAAATTTGGGGGGTGTGCTAAACAATTTTGGGTATTTATGCACGGTGCATAAACATGGCTTATGCACCATAACTTATGCCGTATATATCTATACTAATATATAAAAGGCATACAAATTTTTGGGATGACTTTTTCATTATTCCTATTTTACCCTTAAAAAAAACTACCAAAAAAAAAACCTAAGCACAACTTCCACATAAAAATAGGTTTTCAGTTTTTTTATAGTATAAAACAAATATATATTTTTTTTCTTAATAACTGGCCAAAAAAAAAAGGAGGTTAAGTAGTTATAATTAAATCAGTCCAATAAAAAAAGAGATTAAGTAGTTATTTATATTTGCACAATAAAGAATATTGATCACATCAAACAAAAAAAAAAAATATCGATCACACAAACGGGCACGGGACATGCCCGTTTGGCGGCTAGTATATAATAAAATAAAATAGAAAATAAAGAGCATTTGTGTTTAACTCAGTTGCTAATGACATCACATTATATATACTAGCCGCCAAACGTGCCCGTTTGTGTGATCGATATTTTTTTTTTTTGTTGTGATCGATATTCTCTATTGTGCAAATATAAATAACTACTTAATCTCCTTTTTTATTGGACATAGTTAATTGATACCTACTTAACCTCCTTTTTTGTTGTGGCTACTTATTAAGAAGAAAAAAATATATATATTTTTTACTATAAAAAAACTAAAAACCTACTTTTATGTAGAAGTTGCGCTTAGTTTTTTTGTAGTTTTTTTTAAGGGTAAAATAGGAATATTGAAAAAGTCATCCCAAAAATTTGTATCCCCACATAAAAGGGGATACAAATCTATACTAATATATAAAGGGGATACAAATTTTTGGGATGGCTTTTTTGTTATTCCTATTTTACCCTTAAAAAATAACTTCCACATAAAAATAGATTTTCAGTTGTTTTTAGTAAATAATATTTTCTCTCGTGCATTCTCAATAGAAATTGCATACGTAGCATTCCATTAAACTTTTTCTTGCTTAGGAGTATTAAATTTATGAGAAGTTTTTAGCTTAAGGTCTGTTGTTTGAATCTCACTACCAACGATAATATAATTTTTATAATATTTTTATTTTACAAACTCTAATATTTTTTTTTTTGAAACTCTAATATTATATTTATTTTTTTAGAATCTCTACTATTATATTTTTTTAAAAAAACTGTTTTTTTTTTTTAGGATTGACATTTTTTCTATTTTAGAAACTCTTATATTTTTTTGTGAGGATTGACATTTTTTTAATTTAGAAATTCTATTATTTTTTTTATAGAATCTCGAATATTTTTATATTTTTTATAGAAACTTTTTTTTGTGGCGATTGACATCTCTATCTTTATTAGGTACAAAAAAAATTATTTTATTTTGAAGAAAAAAATTATTTTTATTAGGGACAAAAACAAAATAGTAGATTTGGAGAGAGAGAATTTTCTTAGTGTTGGAGAATGAGAAATAGTGAGTAATTCGCAACCCACTATTAAAAATACACATTGACAAATTAAAATTTGAATTTCAACTGCGGCAATTAATCATATTTTCATATTTCATATTTTATCATGGGAAAAACTTATTCAAAATTTTATCTAATACGAAGAAACGTGATCCCCATGATGAAAAATGTATGTAGATCATAGTAAGAATTGCGTACGAAAAATTAATTGATATTCGTTAAAAATAATAATATAGAATTAACAACTATTTTTTGTTGATGTCGATAAAAAAAACTACTTTTTGTTGAGAAAGCCCCCATAGAGTCATGTAATGGAGATGGGTGAGAAATAGAAATAGAGAGAGGGGGAAAAATCACTCAGTGGTGTAGAATGAAAAATCACTTTCCACCCGACTATTAAAAATACACATGACTAATTAAAATTTAAATTCCGACTGCGGGGATTGTCCATATTTTCATATTTTAGTACGGGGATCACTTGTTCAAAATTTTACTTAGCAAGATGAAAAATGATCCTTACAATGAAAAGTGCATGTAGAAGATAGTGATAACTTAGCACGAGAATTTTATTGATATTCATTAAAAAATAATACAGAATTTACAACTATTTTATTTTTGATGGAGCCCCTATAGAGTCATGAGACAAAGACAAGAGAAAGGGAGAGAGAGAGAGAGAGAGAGAGAGAGAGAGAGAGAGAGAATCTCTATGTGGTATATAATGGGAAACCTGTAACACTTCTCACCCCACTATTAAAAATAAATATTGACTAATTAAAATTTGAATTTTGACTACCGGAGTTTTTCCAAGTTTTGTGTCAATTACACTTTCATTAGATTACATATAGCTGATAAAATTTATCAAAAACCTAAAATAAATTAATATAATTTTGTTTTTTATTTCTTATTATTTATGCTATTTTTTCATAATTCAAATTTTAATCTTTCAATAAACCTTCGTTCGAAATTTTTTAAGAATATTAATTTATCAATGTGTGTGGAGATTCACACATAGGTTTTCTCATTTCACGCTCACGCGTGAAGATTGCTTTTTTACGATGACATGAAAAAATTTGAGAATAGGAACATGATCAAAGTATGTTAATATTCATTTAAAAAATAGTATCAAATTTACAATTATTTTTTGTTGATGAAGTCCCTACAGAGTTATGGGCTTAAACATATAGCCACGTAGGTTTTCTCATTTCACGCTCACGCGTGAAGATTGCTTCTTTACAGTGACATGAAAAAATTTGAGAATAGGAACATGGTCAAAGTATGTTAATATTCATTTAAAAAATAGTATAAAATTTACAATTATTTTTTGTTGATGAAGTCCCTACAGAGTTATGGGCTTAAACATATAGCGTATTTTCATACTAAAATAAATCAATCTCATAGACAATTGAAAAAACGTAGATATCCTTTTAAATAATATAAAATGAAAAAATACATAGACAACTTTCAAAAGAAAAAATAACATATGAAAATAAATATTATTGAAAATATAAAAATTATCACGCGTTTGACAATGAGCTGATGTAAATTCAATTATCTTGCACTTCAAAAAAAGTCATGGTATATTTTAATTTTATGGGTATGCTGCCAAAAAATCTTAAGGTCATGAAAAATCATAGCATATTTTCATTTGAGAAAGAAGTTTATAATTGTTGTATATTTTTATGATCGCTATATAGTTTCGGGGATAAAGATGAGATAGAGAATCTATCTCATAATAGTGTAAAATGGGAAGCGGAGTAATACTTTTCACATCGCTTTATTCCGTAACATCGTTAAGTCTATAATTTTATCATAGAATTTTAAACCATATGACTCAAATAATATATCAAAATCAACACATAAATAATATTAAAAAATAAACTAATCTCGTGCACGGTACGGGTTAACCTACTAATTTATCTTAAAGATGAAATTCGTTTGTTAACTTTTATATATAATCTTAAATATAGAATTCTTGTATAAAAAAAATAAATATAGAATTCTATTCACTAGACTACTTAAGAAAAAAAAATGAAAACAAAAGACGGGTCGGTACCTCATTATACTAGAGGGAAAGTGTGCATTTGTTTACGGGATAAATATTTAGAGTTTAATTTGTATGCATAGTCAGTGTAAAGTTTTTTTACACATGCATCCAATGATATGTTGCTACATCATTTAATGAATGTGTAAAAAAATTATTGGATGCATGTGTAAAAAACTTTACACTGGATGCATGTGTAAAAAAATTTATTGGATGCATGTGTACAAATATTTAGAGTGTAATCTGTATAGGTAAACTATTATAAAAATTAGATTATTGTTGTCAATGAGATTCGAACAATAGACCTTATACTAATAATAAAATAGTTTTCTCTAAAAACAAAAAAAAAAGTAATATTCCATATAAAATATTATAAAAATTAAAATATTGTTGTTAATGAGATTCGAACAACATATCTTGTGCTAAAAGCTCCGCATAAGTAGAAGATTTATAATAATGACATGTAGAATTATTTTCTTAAGATTGCACAAGAAAACTCCGTAGAAATCTCGTAATGTATATAATAGATATACGAGTAATTCAAATGCAAACAATAATAATGCTTCAACATCTGCAAGCCAGATGAATTCTTCGAGCGCTATGGAAACTGTAATTAGTCAAGTTTACATAGAAACCGTCTCAAATGTGACAGGGGCAACAATTTCTGTACCGGCTTCGACGATTATGGGAGTAACTGCTCCCATTAGAACGTCGACGGTGGTTTCATCAACCACTACAAGTCTTGCAGTTTCTATAGCACAAAATTTGGGAAACCAATCGTCTCCTATAAGGACGGATCAAGGGGCTGGAGGAACATGGGGTCTATGTTTAATTTACCTTTTTCTGCATGGATAAATTATCCCTATGGTAAGGCCACAAAAATGATGCAAGGGTTACACACTAACCCTTCATTATTTTCAGAAACAGCACCAGGGACTTTCACACCAATTAACCAAAACTTGCCTTTTGGATCTGCAACTAGAAATGCAATCCCTGCATTTACCAACACATCTTTAATATCCATAAGGCAACAAACAAATGGATGAAAGTAACCATGACATGTTAATATGTTGACACAATAAATTGGTTAATGAGATTCGAACAACATACCTCGTGCTAAAAGCTCCGCATAAGTAGAAGCTCTATAATAATGACACGTAGGATTATTTTCTTGAGAATGCACGAGAAAGCTTTGTGGGAATCTCGTAATGTATATAATAGAGATATGAGTAATTCAAATGCAAACAATAATAATGCTTCAACATCTGCAAGCCAGATGAATTCTTCGAGTGTTATGGAAACTGTAATTAGCCAAGTTTACATAGAAATCGTCTCAAATGTGACAGGGGCAACAGTTTTTGTGCCTGCTTCGACAATTATGGGAGCAACTGCTCCCATTAGAACGTCGACAGTGGTTTCATCAACCACTACAGGTGTTGCAGTTTCAATAGCACAAAATTTGGGAAATCAATCGTCTCCTATAAGGACGGATCAAGGGGCTGGAGGAACGGGGGGATCTATGTTTAATTTACCTTTTTCTGCAGGGAGAAATTCTCCCTATGGTAAGGCCACATAAATGATGCAAGGGTTACACACTAGCCCTTCATTATTTTCAGAAACTGCACCGGGGACTTTCAAACCAATTAACCAAAACTTGCCTTTTGGATAGGCAACCCGAAATGCAATCCCTGCATTTACCAACACATCTTTAATATCCATAAGGCAACGAACAAATAGATGAAAGTAACCATGACATGGTTAATATGTTGACACAATAATTTGGTCAAGGCCGCTAGGGCTTTAGGCCTCTAACTTTAAGGCCATTTTGGCCTCTAACTATATGAATAAACAAATGATGATGTCCGAATCAAAATATTCTGTCACCACTTATAAAAGTACACCTTGTTTTTCTACTTATGCAGATGCTCTTGCTCATTCAACTAACTCTAAAATCTGACGCATCATAGTTGCTATGCAAAGAAACAGACAAGAAAACATGTCTTCTTCCAACTACAACAAGGCAACGAAACCGAGTAGTAGTTGGACTGGGGTAAGGCCCAAAAATAAAGATATAGGCCCAAATTCATAGATGGCCCAATTATACAACCCATTAAATTCAAATTAGCAAACTTGGCGGGAAAGAAATGAAAATGCGACATACCCAACACATGGCGCCCTCGCCTCAGATATAACCGTCTTCACAGAGGTCTCGCCAGCAAGCCAACACGTGGAGAGGAATAACCACCCCCTACCTCCATGATCACCACCAAAACAGGAAGAAACTGCCCATCACCACCGTGTATGAGGCGGAGGAGGAAAAGGAAACCGTCACGATCATGGGGTTCTCGTGATCGTGGAGCCCCATAACTACTACCTATTGAAATCTATAAATAGGAGTTTGTGCTTCATTGTAAAGGGGTCAGACTTTTATGAAAAACATGAATTATTAATTCTTACATACGGTTCATATACTTTATCACCCCCCTTATTTGTTCACCAGAACAGTAGTGTTATGTCAAGTGAAAAACAAGTTGAGGTTAGTGGAAACTGAGGACCCGAGGAAGAGGAAGATCAGGAAGAGACAGTGATCAGTGTGACGAGTCAGTTGTTCATAAAACCGAAGAATCATGACAAAGAAGTGATTTTGCATCGAATTCGTTATCGAAAGAGGATGAACAAGGTGCGATCCGTCGTTGGAGCCATATTCCAAGGCTCCTGGAAATGACGAGGTAGCTGCTCAACACTACAAGAAATGGGTTTATGATGCATTTGCTGCTTTGTAAATTAGTATAGTTATCTTAATTAACTCTAGCTCCGTTTCATAATTTATTTTTCTTCAAGTGATTAGCTATCTTTTTCTTAATAGTTCTTGCCCTCTCTAGTTTGGGCGTAGTGTATACATGTATTGTATTTGAAATTTGTAATAGCAATGTAACACTTGGTTTGCTACTTCATTATTATGAAGAGTATTGGATATGCGTATTATGTTATGTATTAATTTGTATTAAAGAAAGAAGCTTGTACATTTTTTTTTGTTGATAAAAAAAAAATTCTACAATATTATAAATTTATAAGGGAGTAATTAAATAACAATGTCTTTTTTTTTTTTATTGTTCATGTAAATATTGAATTTGTTCCTCGGATTTATTTTATTTTAGCTATTGAGGTCCTTTTTCTTAAAATGAAAATTGGTTACAAATAAATGATTAACTGAAACATATATACACTGAAAGATGAATATGTATTTTGATTTTTCCTGTAGCTTGATATATATTATATGGAAAATTTTAACATGGACCAATTATGAATAACCCTATAACGAATACGAATTTAATAAAATCTACCGTTGGATTGAAAATTTTTATCATATAGATCATCCATAAAAATTCTCAGAAAAATTAAAAATCATTTGATATGTTAATGAGACATATCAAGATTAACGACATTAATTTCTTTTCCATAAACTATTAATCTTAATGTGTCTCAATAACATATCAAATGATTTTTATAAGAATTTTTATGGATGATCTATATGATACAAATTTTCAATCCAACGGTGAATTTTGTAAAATTCGTATTCATTATAGCAGTATTGATTACTTGTCCATAGTGGACCACTTATGAAGGTGGTCTCCGTAGCATTAGCCTATATATATATACACACATTTTCTAAAAGTCTAAAACAAATTAATTAACAATTTAACATCTTAGAGTGAGATGGGAAGGGTTATAGGCTTATAGCTGAATTGGGCTTGGACCTAATGTCTAATAGAATACCTTTAATCTTAAAAGTGTTGAAGTATTATATAAAATGATAGAAGGGACTTATCATCTCAAGCAGGCTTGCCCGAGTGGTCTAAGGGGGTAGACTTAAGACCTACTGCACTGAGTGCGCGTGGGTTCGAACCCCACAGCCTGCAATCTTTTTTTTTTCTTTTAATTTTTCTGTAACCAACCTATACATACAGCATAATAGACAGGACTCCACAATCGCATCACTGAAACCAAAACTCAACAGAATTTTCTAAACCATGTAATAAATGTTATCTTTTTCCACTTTTTTGTTATTGTTTGGGGCAATAAACAAGGATTTAAGGGTGGCTCAATTGGTTGGACATTGCATTATATATGCAGGGGACCAGGGTTCAAACCCTGGTCATCCCACTTATTCACCTTAAGGGTGGAATTTCAAGCCACTAGGCTACTTGACCAAATATGGACTACATGGAAGAGAAGACGGAGGATCTGGAGGACAGGGAAATGAAGGAATCAGAGGAACTGGTGGAGGAAGTTGGTAGGTGGGTGGACAGGATGAGAAAACAAAGGACTTGGAAGAGATGGTGAAGTTGGAAAAATGGAGGGTTTGGTTAACTTAACTGAAAAGTATAGGCATTAATTCATATGTGCATTATATCTCATATCAATTAATATGTACAAGAAAAACATGGACACTTTCTTACATGAAAGTCCTATGTCTTTGAGTATTCCTTGCTAGATTTTATGAACTATAATTTGTCCACAAGTCCTCCACTCATTTCTATAAAAAAACTACAAAGTCGATGGCAAGATCCATTCAATATCAAGCCGACAATCGAGTTCAGACCATTCAAATTTTCGACTCATGGAAACTGAGCTTAGTCCTATGAATTTTGAAGAATTCAGTTTGTTAACAGATTGTAGGTTTTATGAAGAAAATTCATCTGCTACTTCCTTCAATCTTTTTCGCAAGCGGATCAGGTGGACTGCGTCATCGACAAAATAAAATGAATAAATGAGATTCAATACAAAGTATCTAAATAATTCATGTCTCAAAATGATATAATTTTATTTTAAAGTATATATGCAAACATGCATAATATATTATTTTACATGTTTTGCTGCTGACAAAATTTTAATAATTCAGTACAAGAAAATGCAAAAGACATCAAATGAAGAATCTTATTATAATTTGTAACAAAAAACTGCCAAAAGAAAAATATATCTTGGTACATTCTCGTTTTCTGCTGACATGATTTCGATAAAGTAGTACAAGAAAATACAAAAGGCACCAAAATGATGAACCTTGATTTAATCTATTATGTAATTAATAATCTGTCAACTCAAACAGATATATCTTTGCCAAACAGATTGCTAATTCCCTTTCCTGGATCACTTTGTTTCACAATAGACTCTCCCACCAAAACCTGCGGAAAATTTAAAAATTAGTTTAATTTCGATACACAATCGATGGTAAACATAATGGTTTTACACTATCGACAAATCAGAATCAATTATATGTATGACTTTAGAAGTAATTATGATTACAGTCAAACCTTTTTAAAAAGATCTAACGATTATGATTGATTAACGGTGTAAAAAATCTTTATACTAAGAAGTATATGAAATAAATTCAAATTTGATGAAATTTTCGATACTTACGGCTTTAACTCCTGCTTCTTGTACATAAGCGATATCTTCAGGAGTGAACAAACCAGATTCTCCTACCATCTAAACGAAACCATATAATCATCAGTTTAAAATAAAATTTGTTTCAAGTTAAAAATATGGAATAACTTTTCTTTGAACACGTACAACTATGTTTCTCTCACGGATTATTTTGCCTCGCTCTCCTTCAAGAAGCTTCTTCGTGGTGCTGATATCTAACTCAAATGTTTCTGCAACCACAAAAAATGAAAAGCCACAATTGACGAGTCAGTTCCGTAAGTATAAATATTCAAACATTGCCACAAAAAAGTAGAAAATATGTATTCTATGTGAGATTTGTTTTCCATATTCACAATACTAATACATAACTACAATGTGTAAACAGACGAGTAATAAAGCATACCAAGATTACGGTTGTTGATGCCAATAAGCTCAACCCCCTCTATTCCAAGAACCCGGTCAAATTCCCTCTCATCGTGCACCTATGTTAAAACAACATAAAATTTCCAAAAGAAATGATATAAATAAATCACTTAGCCATCATTAAGTAAGGATTCGGCACATATAAGAAACATGCTATACAGATTGAGAGATCTAGGAAAATTATATTGACGATTTTTATATCTTAAACGAGTACTTGCTAACATGCAGGTATCGCAATCGTCAAATCAGTCATAAAAATTCAAGGTTTAAATTGAAGTTAATTTAGTATAGTTTACACAAACAACAAAATGGGATAAACTCGACTAGGTTCAGAAATAAAATTTTATTTTTTTAGCTTCGAGTATCAGAAAGCTTAAAAATGTTATATTAATGCCAGATGTCATTCACATTTAGGAAACAAATAAAGAAGCAACAATCTTTACCTCAACAAGAGCAGCCAGTCCAAGTATTTTGCATATCTTAGTCATGTATTTAATGTCAAGATCGGGTAAAACAGCGGCAATTAGAAGGACTGCATCTGCACCTTTACTTCGAGCATAGTAGAGTTGCCAAGCATCTATGATGAACTCTTTGCACAACAAAGGACACTGCGTGTTTTTTTCAAGTGTCATCAGCATGTCTTGCATAAAGCATTGTAGAATAAATATTATATCAAAGGATTAATGAAATTCACTAAGCAAACCTTCACTCCAGCATTTCTTATTAACTCGAGATTTTCAAAGCTTCCCTGGATAAGAAAACAAAGTTAGACTGAGAGTTCGTTATTGTTTAGCAGTGCTTATTTTGTAAGGAGCTTTTGACCAATTTAAAGTTTTAATTTAATTTACCTTGAAATACTTTTCATCTGTCAGAACACTTAGACATGCAGCTCCACCTTTCTCATAAGATTGAGCAATTTCAACCTGTAAGAGAGAATCCGTTAAACAGTGGCATACACCGTGAAGAACAGAAATAAAACTGACAACAGTAGCATCCACCTTTCTCTATAGAAGTCAGTTTCTACGGTTAAATTGTACTATGGTACCATTTTCTAACATCTATAATACTAAAAACCAAACTATGAGCCTGGCATTAGATGATCGAAGCAGAAAATTGATATGCAACATAAAATAATTTATGACCTCTCGGCAGACATGATTCAGATCAAGAACTCATGTAGCAGGTAGATTTAGCAAAGACAAATAAAATGAATAGTTAAATCGTCTAGTGATTCTAGCCTGACTCTAACAAACAAGATACAATGGGGTTTGTGATGTTAATCGTTCACCAGAAACTAGCAGTTTGTTTGAATTCTGCTATGCTACAGTGCTATAGCACTGCCATACATAGCCGCTATTTGGCAACACTCTATACTAAATTGTGTATCGCAAAACAATAACGGTTTGTTAAAATTCTGCTACCCTATAGCACTATAGCCACTATTGGACAAGATTGAATGGGACACACAGTCAGTTGGAGCCGACACAAACATTTAGCAATAACATCCGAATTATAACAACTAAAGTAGAAAGATAACAGTTCTATACTTAAAAATCATAGTGGAAAACAAAACAGACTTACCGGATCAAAATTTTCTCTCAAGATGCCTCTACTTGGTGAAGCTTTCTTCACTTCAGCAATCAATCCCGGCAATCCAGTTCGTTCATTAGCCGCTCTTAGAGCCCCAATAAAATCCCTAACAGGAGGTGCCTTTTCAAGGGACTTCCTAATCATACCAAGAGGTTTTCTTTCTTTAAGCTGAAAACAAAATAGTTCACATTATCAAAAAGCTATCAATTTAATGATAAACAATATAACAATCACATCAAGAAAAACTTAATAGAAGCACAAAGCAAATCAAGTATAATATACCTGTCTGACTTCTATGTCCTTGTTCCATATAATCTCTTCCAAGATGTTACGAGGCGTATTGCCTTCATTCTCCAACCGGAATTCAAAAGGTCCTACATAATGAATAGGGGGTCCGGTTGGTGGTCTTCTCCTTATTCGTATACCTTGGGTAGCAGCAACCTCGTTATGAAACATTCCTACTTCCCATTCCTTAACTTTGAGAGCATCAACCACAGATTCACTAGATGTGGCTATTGTAGCTGAACCTTCATTAGGCTCCACCTAATCAAAAACACAAAAATTATCCCAAAATCATGATGAAAAAGGGTATCCTCATAACTAAACACACAAAAAATGCATCGATACACACTCAAACAGAACTCATATATCGGTTACAAACAATGTTCAAATTGTGAACGATGGCAGCGCCATGGCGTTTTAGACAGATACAGCAGCAACATATGGCAGATTTTTGGCTTTCTGCCAAGGTCCACTATCGATAACACTGGTAAAAAATAACCTAAATTCACTAGATGTGACTATTGTAGCACCTAATGAAAACACCAAAATAATAACAAAACATAATAAAAATCCAAAAGGGCGGGCTCCGATTAATTAAACCAGAAAAATAATATGCTTCAACACACACTCCAATTGAACGCATATATCCGTTAAAAATCAACTAAACTCATTAGATATGGCTATTGCAGATGAACCTTAATTATGCTCCACCTTACTCAAAACACCAAATAATCTCAAAAACATGTCAAAAATCAAAAGGGTTCATCATAAACATCAGAACACACTCCAAAAGAACAAATTAACACATATCAGTTAAAATGTTAAAATTAAAAATCAACTAAATTCACTAGATGTAACTATTGCCACTAAACTTCAATTAGGGTCTACCTTAATCAAAACACAAAATAATCACAAAAACATGATTAAAAAAAATCATAATTAAAACAAAAAAAAAAAGATAATCATCAACACACAATCCAATTGAACACATATTAGTTAAAAATCAACTAAACCAAACACACCCAAAGAAAAGGAGAGAGACCCGTATAAATGTACTACAAGAAACAATAAAAAAGATAGAAAATTTGAAACAAAAAATTCACCTGTGCACGAACAGAAAAAGTGAAAAATGAGTTTTTTCGATAAATATTCACTTGGGTTGGAGGAATTGTGGTTCTGGGTTTGGAAGAGAATGAAGGGAAGACATGAAAGTGACTCTTGAGAGAAATCAAGGATTCCATTGAAAAGGGTAAAGCTAGATTGAAAATAAGATGAAAATTTGAAACTGAAACGGTTTTGTTCCGTCGTCTTATGAAAAATGCGTGCTTACCCCTTTTGGTTTGGATTTGGGAACTTGTTCTTGTTCATGCATTTTGAGTCAAAACATTGAACTAGGAAGGATTTTTTGGAAAGGAACATAAAGAATTTAATTAAAAATGGCATAAAATATCAGTCAATTTCTTTTTACCAAAATAAAATAGTACTGTATTAGTCAATTTGGAATAGGTTAGGTATCTACTTTTTTTTTTGAAAGATTGGTTAGGTATCTACTTGTGATTAGCATTTATAGTTAGAATATATTTAAAAAAAATACTATCAAAAATCCTAATTTATCGTCGTCACTTTTAATAATACGGAGTACATTTTAAAGTTTCTAGTACCCTTAAATATAAGTTTAACTATAAAATAAATAAAACAAAAGAAGATACAAAACAAAAATAACCAAAAAATAACAATTCGATTCCCTACAACTGCGATTGAGAGAGGACTGAAATCACTTGATGTCAGAACTGACTCCCGAAAAAAATTCAACTGGTGGTACAAACCAAAAATAAATAAATAACAAAAAACATATATAAACAAAAATAACAAAAAAAAAACATAAAACAAATCTACTCATAAAAAAAATACGGAGTACAAAATAAAAATAACAAAAAAAATAGCATAAAACAAATCTACTAATAAAAATAACAATAGAAACCACCTCTAAAGATAAGCATAAAAAATCCAATCTAAATATAACAACTTTTTTTTATTTATTATCTATTACTATATATAATTAATCTATACTAATATATAAAGGGGA
The DNA here is from genome assembly GCA_030408175.1 of Trifolium repens. Classification (NCBI taxonomy): domain Eukaryota; kingdom Viridiplantae; phylum Streptophyta; class Magnoliopsida; order Fabales; family Fabaceae; genus Trifolium; species Trifolium repens. The sequence continues at coordinate 15,826,853 of CP125842.1, read as the reverse complement.
TACAGATTTTTGGAATAGTTTTTTCATTATTCCTATTTTACCCTTAAAAAATAACTTCCACATAAAAATAGATTTTCAGTTTTTTTTACTTCTTAATAACTAAGCACAACTTCCACATAAAAATAGGTTTTCAGTTTTTTTATAGTAAAAAACAATATTTTTATTCTTAACTAGCCGCCTTCCGTGCCCGTTTGTGTAATCGATATCTTTTTTTTCTTCGTGTGCAATCGATATTCTGTATTGTGCAAATATAAATAACTACTTAATCTCCTTTTTTATTGGACTTTGTTAATTGATAACTATGTAACCTCCTTTTTTTGTTGTGGTTAGTTATTAAGAAGAAAAAATTATATTTTTTTGTTACTATAAAAAAACTGAAAATCTACTTTTATGTGGAAGTTGTGCTTAGTTATTAAGAAAAAAAAATTATTTACTAAAAAAAACTGAAAATCTATTTTTATGTGGAAGTTATTTTTTAAGGGTAAAATTGGAATAACAAAAAAGTCATCGCAAAAATTTGTATCCCCTTTATATATTAGTATAGATAACTAGCTACAACAAAAAAAAAATGTTATGTAGTTATCAATTAACTAAGTCCAATAAAAAAAAAGATTAAGTAGTTATTTATATTTGCACAATAGAGAATATCGATCACAAAAAAAGAAGAAGAGAATATCGATCACACAAACGGGCACGGAACGGATTTTTGGGATGACTTTTTGGGATCTATACTAATGTATAAAGGGGATACAGATTTTTGGGATGATTTTTTCATTATTCCTATTTTACCCTTAAAAAATAACTTCCACATAAAAATAGATTTTCAATTTTTTTTAGTAAATAATATTTTTTTTTCTTCTTAATAACTAAGCACAACTTCCACATAAAAGTAGGTTTTCAGTTTTTTTATAGTAAAAAAAAATATTTGTATTCTTAACTAGCTGCCTTTCGTGCCCGTTTGTGTAATCGATATCTTTTTTTTCTTCGTGTGCGATCGATATTCTGTATTGTGCAAATATAAATAACTACTTAATCTCCTTTTTTATTGAACTTTGTTAATTGATAACTATGTAACCTCTTTTTTTGTTGTGGTTAGTTATTAAGAAGAAAAAATTATATTTTTTTGTTACTATAAAAAAACTGAAAATCTACTTTTATGTGGAAGTTGTGCTTAGTTATTAAGAAGAAAAAAAAAATTATTTACTAAAAAAAACTGAAAATCTATTTTTATGTTGAAGTTATTTTTTAAGGGTAAAATTGGAATAACAAAAAAGCCATCCCAAAAATTTGTATCCCCTTTATATATTAGTATAGATAACTAGCCACAAAAAAAAAATGTTACGTAGTTATCAATTAACTAAGCCCAATAAAAAAAAAAATTAGGTAGTTATTTATATTTGCACAATAGAGAATATCGATCACAAAAAAAGAAGAAGAGAATATCGATCACACAAACGGGCACGGAACGAATTTTTGGGATGACTTTTTGGGATGACTATAAAAAGGATACAAATTTTTGGATGACTTTTTTATTATTCTTATTTTACCCTTAAAAAAATCTATATAAAAAAAGTAATCACAGTTTTACTATATATAAAAAGATACAAATTTTTGGATGGCTTTTTCATTATTATTCCTTAATAACTAAGCACAACTTCCACATAAAAGTAGATTTTCAGTTTTTTATAGCAAAAAGAAAAATAAAAAATTCTTCATAATAACTAGCCACAACAAAAAAGAAGGTTAAATAGTTATCAATTAACTAAATCCAATAAAAAAAGAGATTAAGTAATTATTTATATTGTTGTAAAAAAAGTAGTTATTAATATTTGCAAATAGAGAATACCGATCACCCAAACGAGCATGGAACGTGCCCGTTTGGTGGATAGTATAAATAGTAACCACAATCAAAGATTAATAATATAACAATTTGACAGCATCTCGTCTTTCGCTACTTTCTATTTTTAAATTTTCACGGTTTGCCATCTTCTAACTGTGTATTAAAAAGAACTACAGCTAAAAAAATACTATAATTTGTCTTTAACGGTTTTAATCAAATACTATCATACAGATGAACCACAATAAGATCTATAGACTATCTTAATCTAGTGGTAGTAATTGTTGTTCATGGGTGAGAAATATGACATGCTCTCTCACCCTAGCCTGAGCCCGTAAGATCAACATCATCCAACAACAATAAAGTACTCCACATCATTTTCGAAATTCCCAAGATCACTACTACCCCTTTAATGCAGTATTTAAAAATGTCTAAAATAAAAAGTTTTTTTTTGTAAGTAAATAAAAAAACTATTCAAAATAACTTTTCATAAAAATTATTTTTAAGAGATAATTTTGTTTACAAAAAATACTTAAATTACTGAATAACAAAATCACTCTTAATTTATAAAGGATAAAGAGTGCGTTCGTTTCAGCTTTAAAAAAATGAATTTTTTCTTTGTATTTTTTAAAATAGATTTTGTAAAATTGTTTTTCAAAATATTATAAATTTTTCTATATTTGTTTTTTCTAAATTGAAACACTAATTTTGACATCATACAACATAAATATACATTATTGAAGATCAAAACATAGTCAAAATCACAATTTTTTCAAAAAGTTGTATTTCAAAAAGATTTTTATGAAAATCTATTTGAAATAACTTCAAATATAGTGATTTTTTTGAAATTTTGATATTCAAAAAAATTTCAATAAAATGATGAAATGCCTAACATGACATTTTAAAAATAACTATTCAAACCAAATTTTTATTTGAAACTTTTATAAAAGTTCATTTGTAATTTTTTTTACATAAAATTATGTAACACAATAAAATCCATTTTTAAAGAAAAACAAAACAAATGGGCCCAAACTTTGAAATAACTTTTACCAATTTTAATTAAGTTGTTATAAAAATAATTTTTAAAAATACAAAAAAGATCATTTTTTTAATATAACAAACGGGCCCGTAATATCCACCATTAATTTATTATTTTCACTAGCAGCCAAACAGGCACATTTCGTGCCCTTTTGTGTGATTGTCATTCTCTATTGTGATAATATAAATAACTACTTAATCTTTTTTTTTTTGTGCTTAATTTTTTTTTGAATGAATATTGTGCTTAGTTAATTGATAACTACTTAACCTCCTTTTTTATTGTGCTTAATTATTAAGAAAAAAGGATATATTTTTTTACTAAAAAAAAATTGTTGTGCTTAGTTATTAAAAAAATATATTTCTTTTTATTAAAAAAAAAACTGAAAACCTACATTTATGTGGAAGTTATTTTTCAACCCATAAAGTATTTGAATAGAGTGAAAGACAAAAGTGGAAATAAGAAAAGTCCACACAAAATGAGGTATTCTATTTATATATTAATATTGATGAATATAGATAAAAATAAATAGAATAATATATTTAACAGTAATTGTTATTGCAAATTTTACACTCAAATGAATTTACTATCTTAGTCCCAAAATATAAGATCCTGTTGGTAAATCACCGAAATTAAGAAAGTTGATTGTGATATTAAATGTGTTAACCCCTATATGGAGGAAAAGAAATAATAAATATACTTGAAAATTGGAAAGAATTTTTATAAAATTGGATAAGTAAAAAAATGAAAAGGGTCTTGTATTCTGAGAGGGAGGTAGTATCATTTTAGAAATGCCAAAAACTCGTTAAAACTTGTTGGTATTTCAATGCCTGTATGAAAATTCAGTGAAAGAACTTTCATCATTTAACTCTTTTCAGCAGAATAATATCAACCCCTTCATGAGCCACACAAACAAAAATTTGAAAAAAACTATGAATCACACTAAAACGTTATAAGATGGTTGTTCAAACCACAACCACTTCTCCATCTAAAATTAATAATGATGTCAACTCATTTCTAACAAAAATTCAGTTTTAGAATCTCTGGCCGCCGTATTTTGCATCGTATAAAGATCAATCCCAAAATTGGAATGGACAATCTGAAGGAGAGCCACAGACCAAGTAGTAATTGTGATTTTAATAAAAGAAAAATGTTCTAAGGAATTGGTCATATCGGAATGTTGCCAAACCGGAAGAGCCATAAGGATTCCCAACCCGTTCCTAGTCCTAGCCCCTCCTTAACCCCAACCAATATCAAATTTCTGTAAGCTCTAGTATACAAAACTTAAGGGAGCCATTTCTTCAGTTGCTGCATGATCTTCTCACTAGCTGTTCATAGTAAAAATTGAAAAATTGATCATCTTGGGACTCAAATCTCCAAAGAAAAGGAATCAAATGCCAGTAAACTTACCAGTTAAAATTCATCTGGGTTTTCACAACTCATCATGGCTTTCCGTTATTTCTGAATTCAGTAAGTCTAGCTTGTGTTGTAACTCCTGTTACGTTCCACAGTAACCATTAATACCATATTGAGGTAAGGACAATATTAGTTATCATGTAATAATCAGTTTAAGTACCTTCAGCTTTTCTTCCTGACAAAGGGCCGGGGTAGCTAGTAAAGCTACGTACCTGCCATGAGGCCCATGAGCAACAATGAGAAAAGGGGAAACCATCACATAGAAAAATTTGACATAAAGAAAGAGAAGAGGTGAAAGGAGCAGAGTAAAACAAAATAACAATCCCTACTCGCAACGGCTTGGTTCATCTACATCAGTAATCTCATTTGTCAATCCGCATTTAAGTTTGACCTGTTCAAAAAACAGCCATTAATTACAGATGGTCGACAAATCTGAACAACCTTTCAAGTTTTTAACTCCATGAGCTACTCCACAGACTAGTAATTTTAATTATTACTTACGATTATTTTTTATGAGAAATGTAAGGAAACTGAAATTGAACTTGCCCACGTTTGCAAAAGGTTCACCAACTATAACTCACTAAAAGCATGTCTAAAACCCAAGATGAACTACTAAGCCTATTAGTACACTCTTAACTCGTAAGGAAAAACTTGGAATTTATATTGTATTTTAACAAACACTTCTGCATGTAATCTAAATGAATATAATTACTTTAGAATGAATAGACACAGAATAGTCCTGTAAGTAACATTTGAGTATAATTGAATCTAATTGTGTTTTAGAATGAAAAGATCCAATGTAGGCCTCTCAAAACTGAAAGAAATGATGCATACTTTTTAAAATTCAAATACGTATATACCTTCAAACTCCTATCAGGACCGTTCCAGCATTTATCACCATTAGAAAACACCATTACTTTGTATGAATCCTCAAATTTGTCCCAGCGACTGTGAAAAGAAAAATGAATTATTTGTCACTTTTACAGGGAATATAAAACTATTTATTTTCACCAACTGATGCTTGAATTCTTTTGAACTGGAGAAAAGCGGTCTGCTAAAATGTATCAACTAGTTACCAAAACCTTACCCCAAACGAGTGGTGGAATGGCCCTCCTCCTGAGTAGCCTGCTTATAGGGACAGACTTTGTAAATGTACCTGAACCAAAATTTCCATCCCAGAATGTTAGATGAACAGGAGAGGACTATCTAATTTTCAGATTTACAAAAATGCCAAATACAACAGAAAGCTGTTAAGGGAGGAAAAATGTAACTTGTTCTGCTTGCTCTCAAAGCAACGATCATAGAATGAATAAAACTCCTTTGCTGGACCTGTAGTATTCAAGTTTTTCTTCAGTTTACTCAAGCCAATTCCATAACTAATACCTCTATAATACAAATTCTATGAGTGACAAATGTTACCAGCACCATACTAACCAAAATCAAGTTTTTGCTTTTGTGTCAGGCTTGATATTTTAGACTCTATTTTAGACAACTTGGTACTTGATTCGTCATATTCCTTGCGTATACGAGCAGCATCTGAAGAGGCCAAAGAGAAAGGCGTAAGTTATATCTACCTGGGTAAAAAATGTGGGTAATGGAATGTTAAATGTGTACCTGACTGGTTCACTGGTGTCTGGAATATATTAACGGCTTGAAACATATTCCACACAGATTTCTGTATTTTCTCTAACCAAGAAGGATCGTCTGTTGTGCTAACATCTGAGTTCATTTGAATTACTTTAATCACAAATCCATTATATACCACACTTTGATAATCATTTGCATTAATATCTATAACAAACCTGAAAAGTCTGTTTCAGTCTCAACGTCAGATTTGTATGAGGAACTAAGGTCGTCGTGCTCATCCTCTTGAAATTCATCATCATTTACATCTTCATCATATTTGTGGTTGTCATCGTCAGTGTCAGAAGCATATCCTTCATCTTCTTCTATATTTGTCCCGTGTGAAGTATCTTCCTGATCCTCATTGTCTAATGCAGTGTCAGCTTCAGCACTTTTCTTACCAACATCTTCTCCTGTCCAACGAGAAGCAACAAGTCTACCCAATTCTTCCTTTGATAATCCATCAGGATTATCCGATACATCTTTCTCCTAAATATATATATAAACCCACAAAGAGAAAAGAAAAACAGATGAGAAAAGTGGAGGAAAATTGTGACATTATTTCTGAACTAAACTATTATATATAACTTCGAGCAATCTATCAGTTCATATAGGAAAGAAAGAATTCCCTGAGAGCAGGAGATATGGAAAAACTGAAGATGAGTTTCAAAGGGCTCAAAACATGCAGTAAGTCGTTCAAAATGACCATGTTTAAGACTGATAGCTTGATCATATACTGTGACACCAAGACCTAGTACTATTTTTAAATATAAACAATGAACCCTAGCCATTGTATTTTCCTTGATGCAAAAACACTCCTATAACATGGTGAATGAGGCAGTTAAAGATGTTCGAAGACGAAGAAAACGTGGATCAGCTTTAAAGTTAAATTGAGACAGCTTATGATTGAATGCCACATCTCTCAAGTTTGGTCAGCAAAAGCTATCCATTGAAACTAGAAAGGACTTTGGTAGAATAAAAAGTTATTTGAATCTTAAATTCTTAATTAATTGAACGGTATTATAAGAATGATATCATTAAATAGGGTAAAAGTAATTAAGATTTGCTTATATTATTTGACACTGCATGGAGTATAAGGTTTAAGTAATGAGGAGGAAGAAAAGCAAGGAGAATAATCAATGTTTCCAAGATTTTTTGGAGGCTGAACAATCCTGTTCCTACCGCTGGATTCAATTTGGGAGGATTAGGTGGGATTGTGCCAGCTCATGGAATCTGTAGGAACGAGAGATACTGCAACATTGGTTTGGTCCGCATTTTCCAGTTGCTGGAGCAGGTAATCAATTCAAAAACCTAACCTATGCCCAGCACATTATCCAGTAATCAAAATCCGTAATCTGAAAACCAATAGACCTGAGACTATTACCCTATTTTGTTTGTGTGAGACCTGCGAGTGTTCATACAACATTGTCCTGCTACCTGAAACCTTGGTACAGTGGATTTGTGGTACTTTCAAGTAAAAAATCAGTGTGTCTGACTCCTTGACTCTGCATCTTTGAGCGCAAAAACATTTTAATTGGTATTCTTTGGGTGCTGTGATCTGCGAGTGGATCTCCTTTCAAGTGGTTGGGTGTGGTCAATAATTTCTAGGTGTGGGTAGGGTATGGAGACCGACCCTGTTGTTGTGTTTGAGTGCTGTATTTATTTGTGAATTGGTTTGGCTCTGTTGGCCATGATCTAATAGGGTTGTACAACCTTTATTTATGTATTTTTTTGCTGTCAACTTGTGTATTTATGTATTTTGTTGCTGTATTTATGTATTTTTTACTGTGAACTTGTGATTGTTGTTTTTTTTATTATTTTCAATTGGAATTTAATAAAACAAATTAAGGTTATTTTGCCTAAGTATGTTTTAAATTTATACACAAATACACTGTTAGGACTTAGGATATAGGACAGTGAGAAGTTTGTTATGATATGGGATAAGGAAGAGCTAGTTAGAGAAGTTACTTAGTTAATTGATTAGCTAGAAGAGTATCATGTATAGATAGGAGCATGGACCGTGGAGGGGATTCCTTCAGATTTGTAAGCTTTTGTGAATAGAGTAGTAACTCTATGGTAGAAGGGAAACCCTTGGAGGAGTTGAGATTTCACTACTAGTCTCTCTCTAGCTTTTATTCTTTCTTAATCTTTTAATAGACTGTGATATTCCATTGAACTCAATTCCATGGTCACTAATAATTGGTCCGACCTGCTGGACCCTCATTTGGCAAGATGGAGCACAGATTGAGTGCAGCGGAGAAATTAACCAGCGAACTGGGAAAGCCATGGGCAGAATTGAAGACAGACTTGGAACTTGTTAAAGGTCTGCCAGACATGAAGCAAATCAGAATTGCTGCAAGACTTAAAGATAAAGGGACATCAGTTGTAGGGGAAGAAGTTAAATTTGTGGAAATCTTGAAGGGGGAAAACAGCAATAAATTACAACTTCTAGGGAGAGCTTGATGGAGCTTAAGGAAATGCTGAAACAGATTCTGAATAAGCAAATACCTGATTGTAACAAAGGGTGGCAGCAGCAACCCCTATGATCAAGTTGGGTATAGAAGGAATTGTAGAAGCCAAAATTGCAAAGGATCAAGAATGGATAAACAGATATGAAATGATGAGATAATGTTCGATCCTTAGGAGCTAGATGGTAGAGATGATAAGAATAATAATGTAAATACTAACCCCCTGATGGTCTATCACAGGGGGAGGTTTAGGAATAAAGGGAATCAGTAAGGTTTTCCCTAGCCTTAGTTAGTTTCTGTTTGTTAGTCGTTTAGTTAGTTGGTTTCTGCTTGTTAGTTGTCTGTTAGTTTGTTAGTTTCAGTTTTCTGTTTTAGGGTAGTTTCTCTTGATAATTGGCCCTTATCCTTGTGTACAAGAAGTCTATAAATAAAGACTTACATCCCTGTGGAAAGATCTTTGGCAAATCTTAGTTTCTAACTGGTTTCAAACAAGTTTAACGAGAGTCTATCAATAAAACTATATGGATGACTAAACTCCCTTTCTCTATTCTTTCTAAAAGAACTCTAACACAATAAGACATAAGTGAAAACGACATTTTGGACATCAGGAATCATTGGTTGATGGCAAAGATTGAGCAAAGGCAAGAAGCAAAGCTAACATTACAATGGCCAGTGCAAACAATGCTGGAAAATCAAGAAAGCAAAAATCAGTGTATAATTGCAGACGCTAGAGATGGACCAGTTATTGAGATCGAGGCTGTCATCAAAGTTAGAGATGAACTAGCAAAGGCTCACTGTTTTCAAAATCTGAAGCTGGCGAAACATAATTTTGCTCATTAAGCTCCGAACAGTGGGATCCTTGGAGAGATTTCTTTTTCCTCAAATTTTTTCCAATAACCATAGAAAAATAACTTAGTTGATTTCAACCTTGAGGACAAGGTTGTTTTTGAGGAGGGGTGTATAGCTAGGATATAGGATAATGAGGAGTTTGTTATGATGATATGGAATAAGGAGGAGTTGGCAATAGTATAGGATAGTGAGGAGCTAGTTAGACAAGTTAGTTAGTTAATTGAATAGTTAGAAGAGCTTCATGTGTAAATAGAAGAATACATGGATAGAGGAGGAGATTCATTCAGATTTGTAAATTTTTGTGAATGGAGTAGGACTCTATTCTAGAAGAGGAAACCCTTGGAGGAGATATTTTCTCCTATTCTTTCTTAATCTATCTTTCAATAAGATAGTTATTTTCTTTGAATTCAATTCATTGGTTCCTAACACACACAATGGTAATTTTCCATGAAGACGGATATTTTCATGATATGTTCTTTCTGCTCACAAGTTATTCAATTTTGGGGATATCTTTGTTGTAGGTGTAACGTGTACAACAGTATAAGGCTTAATTTTTGTCATCGCATCGTGCATCCATTGTAGCTAAATACACTAGAATACACATAAAGACAAAGCCAGGAAGAATTAAAAGCTGATTAATGGATTAAACTAAATACAAAATAAGATAATATCATGCCCTAAAAAAATACAGTTTGGCCAAATCAAATTGCAGAACACAATATTTAAAACAGTCAGAGCATAGACCCCAATAAAAGGGGTTTAAGCCAGTAATTGCAATGTTACATAACCATATAAAACATAAAATAAGTTAAGCAAAATAGCGTTATTTTTTTAAAAAGAAAAAGCATGATAATATTTTTTTTGAAACGGAAAAAAAGCATAATAATATTAATCCAACTTTGTCATATCAGAGGATTAGTACACCACAAGAGGGGTATTATTTCATATGTCAACTATTATTTTCATTTTGAAACTGCAAAATGTTCAAATCTGAAAGAACAGCCCCAGTGTTTCTTAACATCCAAATCCGAAAATCGAAGGTAGTGAAACAATTTTCCACAAGAAATATTCTGCAATCACTGATGTTGTATCCTAGATATCATAATTATTGGCTAAGAAAAATAATCAAGTGCAACTGTTTTGACAACAAAATGATTTCGTTATGAGACCATTGTGTCTCACTTCATCTCGTTTCTTACGATATGACTGGGTGTTGTATATTGCGAAAATTCGAACTTTTTCTTGGGGAAGTTATGAGACAACAACTGACAAAAATATAAGTGCCTACCAGTACATAATTATGACCTAATAATAGTTGATTAAGTGAATCAAATAGTCTAAATCAATTGAACGAGTAGCTATGAGACGAGAATAAAAGTAAATTTCAGTCAAGCTATGAGTCTATGAACTATGCAGATACCTTATTGATGACTTCTTCAGAAGACTCTGGCTTTCCAGTCTTCAAATCAGTTTCAGATTCAACGGCAGGTTCTCTCTCGGATTCTTTTGCATTCTACATTCAGGAAAAATCAGGTAAAAATGTTGAGGAAGTATATCTAATGAACACAACTGGCAGGAAATGCCACCTCAATAACAATAATTCAGAAGAGAATAAAAATTACAATTCACAAATTTTATTTACCTCTTCCGCTTTATTAAGCAAGGATCCTTCACTTCCAGTGGCTTCAACAATATTATCAAGTGTGTCGGCTAAGTTTTCCTCAGCTTCATCCTATAAGAATGTTTTCAATATTAAATAGATGAATTAAACCACTGACTGCATAATTGAGTAGTGAACACAATCACACACACTAAAAGCTAAGGAACAGAGTCAAGAAGGGAAGTAATCTGCTCCAGTGCCACAGATGGATGTGTGGAAAACAGTTAATTTTTCTATCTACATTTGCAAGTACGAGGGCACAAAAAATAACATAAAATTGCACTTTCTTCCAATAACATACTTGCATGTTTAAATAGGTACGGTTTTAACATAGTAAACCTCCAAACTCCTAGGGGGTTAGTAAAAGATCAGGAAAATCATATATACATAGTCACTTCATATTAGCTGAATGCCAGATTCCAGATTGTTAATGCGTTAAAAATTTAGAACAAAACACTTCAAGAGAAATGCTATCCTCATACTCTTTGACACACTCTTTCAACACACACCAATTATAATCATACACGTCATCCATTTTTGTTTTTCCTTCCTTTACCTAGAGTAACCTGTCGTACAGGTTGAGATTTTTTCTTTTCAATATAACTGCAAAATTCTAAAAAAAGAAAAAAAAAAAAACATCTATTGTGGGTTGCAGCACTCCACAAACTCCATAACTCCTTCAAATCTGTTATCTGTCATTGCCTCTATCTTCTTCAAAGTTCAAACTATCATCTCCACCTAAGATACTCACTGTCAAAATCAAATCCAACCCATGAAGAAACCCGCTGCCAACCCCTGGAATCCATGGAAGAAGTCATGTCTGAAGCACCAATCTCCAAACTTCACCAAGTTCTAATTTTAATAGAAGAAATAAAAACCCAAATGTCTATTTATTCAAAACCCACACAATTTTTTTTAATAATTTACAGTGCCATCCAAATAGATACAAATTGTTAATTTTATTTTATGATTATTTGGTCATGCGTTAATAATTTCAACTATGAGTCATGAGTGTGGTTGTTGATGGTAGTTTTAATTAGGAAGGATGGTTTTTGTTTTTGAGAAAAAGAAAGAATGGTTGGTAACGGTTACGGTAATAGTTCGATAGAGAGGAAGAAATGTAGATGTTTGGCTAAACTTGCTACAAAACTTTAAAAAAAAAATGTTTGGCTAAATAAATTGCTTAAAATTTGGATGACATGGACCAATTAAAAAGAGTGTGACCAAGAGAGTGTGTCTGATCGTTTGACCTTAGCATTTCTCAACACTTCAATAAGGCTTATTCTGATTATACAGTCAAGGTATAATTTAAATGGCGGATACAATCAAACCTGATAAACCGGAGAATCCTCTTGAACTTCAATTTTCTCATGGTTACTTGCCGCAGAATCATCGTCAACGTGTGAATGCTTTTCAGCTTCATTTTCAAGTCCGTTATCTTCTTCATCGGCTTTATTATTTTTTTCATTAGCCTTCTCCTCGGCCTCCTTCTTCTGCTTCTCTTCTTTTTCCTTCTGTAAGCGCTCCTTCTCCTCTGCCTTGTCTATTTGTTCTTTATGATCTGCAATGGAGACAAAAGGAGTTTGTTAGACAAAAAAATTCATTGATAGGATAGAAAATTGCTATGACAAATTTCATTGATATATATATATCCTTTATGACATAGTTAGAACCTGTAATTTCACGGTTAAATATGTTATGTGATCTTGCTTTTCGCATGTGGATTGAAAATAGTTGGGTGTGGCATATGTGTAATGAAACAGTTGGTTCAGAATATTTCAGACATGTTATACTCTTTCATACATTTTTAGGTTTTCTGCTAAACGGATAAAGGCACCTAATCTAGCACTTCAAACCAAACATAACAATAACTACATTCCTGCGTTCCTAACTGGATTTCCTGATACATTCACTTGATCTTAACAATGCAAAATAGACCTATTATAGCATATAGCATTTTTAAATTAGTCATGAGTACATTTGATACAGTGAGTTTCAATTTTGTCTCGGTATGGATGATCTATTGATCATTATTTTTGTGACTATATATCCTTCAATACAAAATTAAGGCAGTTTATACATCCTTAAGTACAACATTACGAGAAAAGGGTAGAACAAAAAAATGATACCTTTTAGCTGTTTCACAACCCCTTTAAGTATACTTTCTTCTTTTTTCAATTTTGAAAGCTCTGCCGCATCCTTCTCCAGAGCTAAATGTGCTTGTTCAATTGCTTGCTTTCTCACTTTGACACCCTCTTGATATGTGGCAATCTTTTTTTTCAGCTTATCTCGAGCAACTTTCCCAGCCTCCCAGCAGGTATTTGGGCACTTTGCTTTACCATCATATTCATCACTTCCATCACAGCAATCTACATATAACAGCCGGAAAGTGAAGTAAATACCTTCAGAGCTAATGAAACTAAAAAGTCTAGAAACAGCTCAAACTACAGGGTAGCATTTAATTGGGTATCAATGGTTTTTAACTATATCGCTCACAATACGTTTAGTTAATTGTGAAATAATAACGCTTTTTGAATAGTTAAAGAAATGAACAATGTAAGTGACGAATCACAACATAAGATGCTTGTCATACTTGTCTTGTTACACTGTGACATGACTCAAAAGACACAGAACTTCAATATATGGAGCTAAAACAATCTTGAACATAATACAATATACAGATAACTTTTGCAATGAAAAAACAACATAGAAAATTGGCTTCTAGATTAAGTGCTAACTTTTCAACTTAGGCCTCTCCAATCCTTATGCCATATATTTACATGATAGAATACTCTAATATTGCCAAAGAGAATAACAAGACAAAATGTAAGTTCCCGTCAACTCCACCAGATCCAAATATATTCAGTTTCTACTATGCCGAAAGTAACCAATAAAAACATATTCAGTGTTTAGATATACTTCTAAGTTTATATGTAGCAATCCAATATGCATAACTATAACTAAATATAATATTGATTGTGACATAACGGTTTTTATGTTTTTGAAACTGCAACGCAACCGTATCAGTTGCATTTGACCTTGACCACAAGACGCGATTGCAACCATTACCGCTGTTTAAAACCCTAGCTAAATCACTAACTCTAAGGCTAGTTAGATTGAATTATACATGCAATTGACAAAACACATTAAGCTCACCGCAAATTCCATCATTCACTCTAGACGAAAACAGATACACAGGGGAATGCCCAGCATTTCGACAATAAAATTTTCCATGCGGACATGCCGATGTACCTACAATAACAAAAAATCACATAAAAATCAATGATCCAGTTCGAAACAAACAAAATTACTAAAAAAATATAAGGAAAAAAAATGAAACCAGGCTCATCGGTGCCATCGGGGCAGTCACAGAAATCGTCATTGAGCTGATCTTTGTTGAAATTTGCGGATCCATCTTTACATCTAATTACATCGGAAGACTTGAAATATTTTTCATCTGCGATAATAAACAGTAAAAATTAATTTAGATAAAAAAAAATAGTAATAATTATGTGTAAATAAATGGTATCTGTGAGTTGAACCTTGGGGTGAGATTCCAAGGAGTGGGTTATTGGGTTTTGATGAAGAAGAAAATGGGAAGAGTAACACGAGGAGAAGAGAAATGAGAAAGATTTGAAGCCGTAGCTTCATGTTGAATGATTGTTAGATCGAGAGATTGTTAAAATTGATTGAAGTTGTGTTTATTTGTTAGGAAGGAAGGAAGGGAGAGTGTAATCGGGAGATAGTGACCCGGGCAGGCGTCCCGTTCCGGACAGTAGTGTGACCAGCGACTGCTACTGACTCGTGAAATGAAATTAGATTGATTTCAGAATTGTGTCATTCTAGATCATCACCAATCCTGTTCCAATTTTGTCATTACATTTCATATAAAAAAAAATATAAAAAAAATTGAAGTTAACAAAAATAATTACTTTTTACAAATTTAACTCAACTGTGATCGGAGGAGCGGAAACCACTTGATGAGAACTGATCTCGAATCAAATTAAACGGACGATGAAAGTAAAAAAAAATAATTAACTCAACTTACATAAATGTTTTCAAAATTGTTATGTGGCATTGTCGGGTTCGAGAACCAAGTGATCGACCTCAATTAGTTAATGAATTTTCTGAATAACAAATCATTTAAAAGAATTTAGGGTAAATATGTATTTTCCCTATAAAATATGCGAGTTTTGCTTTACCCCTGCAAAAAATTCCTTTAAGATTTTCCCCTTGTAATTTTTTTTTTGTTTTCCCCCTTGAGTGCACTTTTTTAATCGGTTGAACAAAAAAAACGATTTAAAAAATAACACTTTTTAAATCGGTTTAACAAAATAACCGATTTAAAAAGTGTACCTAAGGGGGTAAACAAAAAAAAATTGCAATGGGAAAATCTTAAAGGAATTTTTTGCAAGGATAAAGCAAAACTAGTATATTTTGCAAGGGGATAATGTTAGAGTATATAGTGGATAGCTAGTCTTATTTGTATTATAGATGATTCTAGAATTTGTAGCTACTAGTCAAGTTAGTTACACAATGTAACTAACCCCTTCAGCTTCTATCACTATATAAGATAGAATCTCAACCTATTGTAACTAACTTTCTGAAATCAATGAAATCATCTTTCCCTCTCTCTTAGTTTCTTTCATGGTATCATAGAGCTTCTCTCTTTTCGATCCATGGCGGACCAAAATCCCTTTCAAGGCAACAAGATCGCAAACCTAATCTCCCTCAAGCTTGATGATTCGAACTTCAAGCAGTGGAAACAACAGATCTCCGGTGTGATTCGTGGCCTTGATCTTCAAAAATACATCACAAATCCAGAAATTCCAGCGAAATTTCTTACGAATGAAGATCTTGCTTCCGGTACCGTTAATCCTTTGTATCTTCAATGGGAGAAACACGACGCCTTGATTTGCACGTGGATTCTCTCCACGATCTCCGATTCGCACTCGCTTCTTGCTAAGGTCGTTGATTTCACCTATTCGTCACAGGTTTGGGATGCGATTCACCAGCACTTTGATACGTTGCTCACTACCACAGCGCGTCAACTTCGATCGGAATTGCGATCTCTCAAAAAAGGTGATCGAACGATTACGGAGTTCATCAAACGCGTTCGCGTTATCAACGACTCGTTGATTTCGGTAGGTGATCCTGTTCCTCTTCGCAATTTGATTGAGATCGTTCTTGATGCTCTACCGGAGGATTATGACTCCGTCGTCGCTGCAATTTCGAGCAAGTCTTCAACCGTCTCGATTGATGAGGTTGAATCTGATCTTCTTGCTCATGAATCGCGCCTTGAGAAGAACAAGAAACAGAGTGCTACAGATGCTGCATCAGTGAATCTTGCTCACACTCCTTCGTTACCTATTTCGTCCTCTAATTCTGATGGTGAAGCTTCTACAACTCCTAATTCTTCATTTCCTACTGGTTCTAGTCATGTAACTGCTAGTAATCCTCAAGGAGGAGACGGTTCCTACCGTGGTGGACGAAATGGAAGGGGTGGTGGACGCTCCGGACGTGGTGGTCGTGGAGGAAGAGGCGTTACGTGTCAGATTTGTAACAGAAGCAATCATGATGCCTCTATCTGTCATTACAGGCACACAGGGACCATGCCTGGCTTTGGTTATGGCTATAGGCCTCAACCACCTCCACAGTTTCAACCACAATTTCCACCTCAATATCCTGCTCCTTTCAATGGATATGGCTATGGTTATCAACCTAGACCACAAGCTCAACCACGTCCTCAAGCTCTTCTTACAGGAAGCACTTCTGCCTTTAACAATCAATGGTGGTATCCTGATTCTGGTGCTTCTCACCATGTTACTCCTGATGCAGCCAATCTTTCTGATGCTTCTTCATTCTCTGGATCTGACCAGGTGCTAATGGGAAATGGACAAGGTTTGCCTATTAACTCTATAGGTTCTATGTGTTTTACTTCTCAAACCAACCCTAAAACCTCTCTTACTCTTAATAATCTCCTGTTAGTTCCTAATATTACTAAAAACCTTATGAGTGTCTCTAAATTTGCTCAAGATAACAATGTGTACTTTGAGTTTCACCCTAGTTTCTGTGTTGTCAAATCACAGGCTTCCTCTGAAGTCCTGCTGCATGGAGTAGTTGGAGCAGATGGTCTATATAAATTTGCTTCTCCTTTAGTTTCTTTTCCTGCATTAAATAATTCCAAGCAGTGTAACTCTTTCTCTCTGCTTAATTCTAGCATTTCTAATTCTAGTTTGAATAAATCCAAGCAATGTAATTCTGTTTCTATGCCTAATACTAGTTTGTTTACTCTTCCTACTATCCAAAATGCTAATGTAAATATATCTCAATATTCCAATAATGAAAACTCTGCTTTTCTCTATAATTTGTGGCATGATCGTTTAGGACACCCTCACCATGATGCACTTAAAGAAGCACTCAAATTATGCAATATCCATATCTCATCTAAACCACAAAATGTTTTTTGTTCTGACTGTTGCTTAGGCAAGAGTCATAGACTCCATGCACCAGCATCTACCACTGCTTATACTTTTCCTCTTGAACTTATTGTCTGTGATTTGTGGGGTCCTGCACCTATTACCTCTTCTGGTGGTTTTACATATTTTCTTACTTGTGTTGATGCCTTTTCTAGATTTGTGTGGGTCTATCCTTTAAAGAAAAAGTCTGATACATTCCATACCTTTCTTCAATTCCAATCCATGGTTGAATTACAATTCAATTGTAAAATCAAAACTGTTCAAACTGATGGTGGTGGAGAGTTCAGACCCCTTACCCAACACCTTACTAAACTTGGTGTCATCCATAGATTGACCTGTCCCCATACTCATCATCAAAATGGTTTAGTTGAAAGAAAGCATAAGCACCTTGTTGAAACTGGCCTTACTCTTCTATCCAAAGCCAATCTCCCAATGAAATACTGGGATCATGCCTTTATCACAGCAGCCTTCCTCATCAACAGAATTCCCACCCCTGTCCTTCACAATAACTCACCATACTATGTTCTATTAAACAAACACCCTGACTACAAATCACTCAAAATATTTGGTTGTGCATGTTTTCCCTTTCTCAGACCTTACCATTCCACCAAACTTGCCTATAGATCTCAAGAATGTGTGTTCTTGGGGTACTCATCTACCTACAAGGGTTACAAATGCCTAAGTGCTGATGGGAGAGTGTATGTATCCAAAGATGTTCTTTTTAATGAACAAAGATTTCCCTATAATCAAATTTTCTCTAAAAACAAATCTGATCCTATATTACCTACCTCAAACACCTCTTCATCTCAAACCTCCCTGTTTTTGCCCTCTCTCAGCACTCATACTCCTACACCTACACAACAGCTGTCTTCACCACCATCTACACCAACTTCAAGTAACCCAACTCAGTCTCCTCCACTCAATCCTACTCCTCTCACCACTATTCCTGTGAGTCCTGAAATTTCTACACCTTCCTCCTCATCAAATTACTCCACCACCAGCTCCCCTCCCATTCAAACTTCTAATGCTTCACAGCATATCTTTTCTTCTCCTAATTCTGGTGCTTCCAGCTCTAATTCTACTCCTGTTGTCTCCACTACTCCACCTCGTGTCAGTCATCATATGTTAACTAGATCCAAAACTAAAAATCAACCCACCATTCTTGTAACTCATTTGGAACCAACTAGTGTTAAACAGGCAATCCTATCCTCTCATTGGCATGCTGCTATGAAGGAAGAATATGATGCATTAATCAGAAATAATACATGGACTCTTGTTCCTCCTCCTGTTCATAAACAACCCATAGGCTGCAAATGGGTGTTTAGAGTCAAGGAAAATCCTGATGGGACCATTCATAAGTATAAAGCAAGGCTTGTTGCTAAGGGGTTTCACCAACAGGCTGGTTCTGATTTTACTGAGACTTTTTCACCAGTTGTGAAACCAGTGACTGTCAAGACTGTTCTTACTATGGCTGTGTCTAATAAATGGCCCATACAGCAGATTGATGTTAATAATGCCTTTTTGAATGGCATCTTGGAGGAGGAAGTCTATATGCAGCAGCCACCTGGCTTTGAGGCATCTGATAAGAACCTTGTCTGCAAGCTTAACAAGGCCTTATATGGGCTTAAACAAGCCCCCAGGGCATGGTTTGACAGATTAAAGGCAGCTCTCCTTGGCTATGGTTTTCAGGCTAGCAAATGTGACCCTAGTCTCTTCATGATGAAAACTAGCAAGCTTCATCTTATTGTTTTGGTGTATGTTGATGATATTATCATCACAGGGAGTTCTATGCCTCATATTCAAAAACTAATCTCCAATTTGAATGCTGAATTTGCTCTTAAGCAGCTGGGTGCATTGGATTATTTTTTAGGGATTGAGGTCTTTCACTTAGCTAATGGGTCCCTTCTTTTATCCCAAGCTAAGTACATTAGAGACTTATTGTCAAAGGCCAAAATGGAAACTGCTAATGGTATGCCTACCCCTATGGCTTCTACTCTAAAGCTATCTAAAGTGGGATCTGTTCCTGTTGAGGATCCTACTCAGTTCAGGTCTATTGTTGGTGCTCTACAGTATGCAACTCTTACAAGACCTGAAATAGCATACTCTGTCAATAAAGTTTGTCAGTTTCTTTCTAATCCTCTTGAAGAACATTGGAAGGCAGTGAAGAGGATTCTCAGATATTTGAGTGGTACTTTGCATTATGGTCTCTTAATTCAAGCTGCACCTATTGACAGGCCTCTCAGTCTCATTGGCTTCTGTGATGCTGATTGGGCTTCTGATCCTGATGATAGGAGATCCACATCAGGGGCTTGTATCTATGTTGGACCTAACCTAGTTTCTTGGTGGTCTAAAAAGCAGACACTAGTGGCAAGGTCAAGTGCTGAGGCTGAATACAGAAGCCTTGCCAATCTATCATCAGAAATTCTATGGCTTCAATCCCTCCTCACTGAGTTAGGTTGCAAATTCTACACTCCCAAAATTCTATGTGACAATTTAAGCACTGTCTCCTTGGCTCATAATCCTACACTGCATCATAGAACCAAGCACATGGAGCTTGACATCTTTTTTGTCAGAGAGAAGGTTCTCAACAAAAGCCTTATAGTCTCTCATGTCCCTGCCCAGGATCAGTGGGCTGATGTACTCACTAAACCTCTCTCAGCTGCCAAATTTTGTGCTCTTCGTGACAAACTAAGGGTCTATGACAAATACAGTTTCATCAAGCCAAGTCCAGCTTCTGCAGGGGAGTGTTAGAGTATATAGTGGATAGCTAGTCTTATTTGTATTATAGATGATTCTAGAATTTGTAGCTACTAGTCAAGTTAGTTACACAATGTAACTAACCCCTTCAACTTCTATCACTATATAAGATAGAATCTCAACCTATTGTAACTAACTTTCTGAAATCAATGAAATCATCTTTCCCTCTCTCTTAGTTTCTTTCAGATAAAAACCTATTTATTCAAGAATTTAAATAAAGAAATCAATTCTTTTGAGTAATTTTTTTATATCAAATTTTAATTATCTTCATGTCAAACTCTTTCCCAAAGAACTAAGAGGGTTAACATGAAAATAAATAAATAATTTGTAACAAATGATGAATTGATCACTTAAGCAAATAATTAGGAGCTTAACCTAATAATTGTGTATTAACAATAAAAGAAGAGTTTAATGTAGATGCATCGATCATGTAAAATAGTTTTTCACAGTCATCTACTAATAAAAAACTATAAATTTACCGTATCTTATTAAAAAGTGTGATAAAATAGAATGACGTGACAGAATATAATTAATATTGTTTGAAAATGTAAAATTATTACACCTCCATATTCCTTTTTATCATACAAGAATTTGTTTTTCTGAAAGGAGTCAATATAAAAGAGTTAAAAATTGCATTTAAACCAAAACAATTACTTTTCAAAATAAACAAGCTATAAGAACGTTTTGGCAAATCCAATAATAACTAATAATTAATTATTATTGTTATCCATTCATACACTACTGCTTCTACAATGGAGGGAGCATTGCTTCCACTCTCTTCTTCACCTTCAACTTCATCTTCCAAACTCAACCACCGCTTTTGTCTTCCCTCTTCCCTACTAAACCACCACCACCGTTACTCTCACTTCCCTAAATCCCTCCTCAAACCCAAAACTAACACCTCTCCTTTCTCTCTCAAATCCTCTCTCCGTGGTTCCACTCTAGCACTCGACAAAGATGAAGCTTCTGTTATTGGAATTACCGATAATTCTTCAACTTCTTTGCCTAAACTCGATAAAACCGGTCGATTTTGTAGTCCTAGAGCCGCTAGAGAACTTGCTCTGTAAGCACATTACAATATTGTAATTCCATAACTCACTAGTGCTGAATTTCATAGATTAAGGCTTTGTTTGGTAAAAAATAGCAGATAGCTGATAAGTTAGCTTATAGCGGAATAACTTATAGTGGATAGCTTATAAGCTAGCTTATAGCAAATAAGCTAGTCGATTGAATTTGTAGTGTTTGGTAAAATTAGCGATTGAACTAACTTGTAAGTATGCAATGACATAAAAAAGATATGTTTAATTAATATTTAATTTTTTTCAAGTAAGATGATAGGGGTAAAATTGGAAGAAAAGATGATAAGCTATAAGCTATAAGCTGAGAAGCTACTTGAAATAGCATTTGAAAAATAAGTTATAAGCTAGTAAAATAAGCTATAAGCTCATTTCTAACAATTGTTACCAAACACAGAGCTTTTAGCTTATAAGCTAGCTATTTGCCTTCCCAAACAGCGCCTTATAAGCTAACTGTTTTTTTATTTGTATTTTGAAGGTCTATAATTTATGCATCGTGTTTGGAGGGATTGGATCCGGTTCGGCTATTTGAGAAACGAATGAATGAGCGCAGAGGTAATTAGTTCAATGTTGCTTTTGATAATGGCTAATGTCTATGGTTTATATTGTGTTCACAATTGAATTGAATGTGTGTGTTTGTTTGTTTGTTATAGAGGTTGGCTATGAATTTGACAGTAACAAATTGTTGGAGTATAATCACATGAGTTTCGGAGGGCCACCTGTGGTTGTTAAAACGGAGGAAGAAGCAAATGAACTTCTAAAGAACATTCAACTCGAGTCTGCAATCGGTAATAATTGCTAATTTTAGATCATATGTTTTTCAAGTTGTACATTTGATATCTTCTTTGCACACTTTCATTACTGATACATAGGATTGAAGCATGAAAGTTGAAATCAATGTTCTGAAAATTTTTTGTTATGTTGAGTTTTCATTTTTTATGATAACTATAGCTTAGAAGTTGTAGCATGTCCATTGATAAGATTCGGGAGTGTGGTATGGAACTGTAGTCATGTTGTGGCCAATGCAGTCTGATGTGTGTCATTTGCAGCTCGGTTTAAAACCGTATTTCACTGTTATCAATCATATATTATATTTTTACCACATTAGCTTAAAATATTTTGATTGCAATATTATGAAAAGCCTCGAAATTAATCCTAATACCTACTTGTGGTTCTCATGTCCCTGTATTTCTGACCCTCTCACAGTCAATGCCTCCCTCTTCGCTGTATCGGTTTCCCCCACCTCCATCTTTGCTGTGCACAATCAGCCTCATTTACCCATTACTCAACCAAGAATTTCCTTGTCTGTTATTGTTTTTCTATTACATCATTTCGTCACCGGCACAAGCAAGTGATTACATTACACTACACATTAACTATTTTTAACAATTCTATGAATTTTTTTGAAAGATATATTCCAAATGGGTCATGATAACTAGTGTCCCTAGCGCATTAGTTAATAAAGCTAAAAGAGGTAAATTTTGCATTTAAAAGAACATTTTCTATATTTTAAAAAGATATAATACACAAGTTTCAAGACCATTTTACTATATTAGGCTCAATGCCCCAGGGGCACTAGTTAGCATTTTCCTTTCCAAATTTAAGTTGAATCAAGTATCATTTTTTTTGTACAAACATGACAGATATGGATTTACCCACCCTTTTTTTTTGGGAATAGGATTTAGCCACCTTTAGTAACTGTTAACTGCTGATAACATATAAACACAGGCCAATCAACATATAGAACTTGCTTAATAGTTATGTGGTATAATGTCTGCATAATCACTAGTTGGGGCGTCTGCTGGGATGTGAGAATGAGGATGATGATGATAAACTGCGCGAGGGATTAGAGAATTAGGTTTGTTTTAATTTTAATTCAATTAAAATATGTTAAAATAGTGAGTCAAAAAGAGCAGTTCGGTGCATATAAATTGACCTTTAATGGCAGACTGATATTACTGTTGCATCATGTGGCCTGATCTTCAATTTAAAACCTAAAATAGTGAAGCAACATCAAACATTTTACTTTAGTAGCCACAAGAGCAGGAACTTATGTGAGATTTACCTTGGTTGTCACTGCAGATTTAGCAATTTCATGCTGTAAGTTGACCTTAAATTAGTATTTTGCAACAAGTCATAATATGGTCACTCAAACATTGGTATCTTTCTCTCTTAAAATCGTTATGTTATCATGTTATGCCCTGCATATTTATAACAGCTTTATTTATGCAGAATGTAATTCAGGCATCACCTGTTACTTGTGAAAACCTTTACGATTATGGCATTATATCTTAAGTGTTGTAAATTGGGTGTATCCGTTCTTATTTTGTCACATTATTTCATATGACAAAAGCATGTGTGTACAACATATGCCTAGGAAAAGCTTTGACCTGGTTGTAAAACATTTATAATCTCCTCAGTTTACAATTTTCCTTTTGTACCTTTCGTAACATATTATGTTTTGTTGCATTCCAGAAGAAGAAGTCCTTGCAGCTCCCCCAAAGCTGGTATATAGTAGACTGATTTTGAGGTATATCCCTTTACATATAATGCATGCATCAGACTTATACTTGTAGCTAAAGCTTGTTATTTCTCCTCAAACTCAAACACGAAAAATTGAGTGCTCTTGTGTGTCTGATTTTCTTTTCTTTTGATTTTATTGACATCTTATTCCAACCATTGAGAGGGAAGCTAATAATTTAGCACTGTTATATCCGCAGGTTCACTAGGAAACTATTGGTTGCAGTTAGGGATAAATGGGACAGTCATGTCCCTGCTATTAACAAAGTCATCCCACCGAGTTGGCAGGTACACGAAATGTCACAGCTTTTGCAGACAAATTATTATCTCCCCCTTGCATCCTTAACATAATGAGCCAATAGATATTGTAAATGCTTTATCTTATTCATAGAATTTGTGCTAGACCTTACTCAAAAGTTTGAGTTAGGTCAAGAGGTGAGGATTATCCGAGTTTATAATGACTACTTTGGCCATATTTAATGCGTGTGTGAAGGTTACAAAACAGAAGAATTGACCACTACAACGCCAAACAATTCATGTATTGATAGTGAAATGCTTATATATATTCTCAATTATTTGGCCATTTCAAAATATTCAATCAAGCTCCACCACCACATCTAACTGTTATGGTTTTATATATCCCTTGCACACACACATATTATTGTAGTGATGATTATTAAATATGACTTTGTTTGCTAATGGCCATAATATGCACATTGTTTGTTGATGCATTCCAGAATGAACCAGGGGGGAAGATTTTAGAGCTTTCTATTCTTCACCTCGCAATGTCTGAAATAGCTATGTTAGACACCAGACACCAAATCGTCATTAATGAGGTACATCTTAATTTTCTGTATTTACTGACTTTATTTTTCTTCATCTAGGTGCTAGGGAAACTATTGTTTTATTTCAACATATATGACTTAAATGTATTTAGGCACTTTTCTTAAAGGAAGAGTTTTTTTTGTAAATTTGCTTATATGAGACCAGAGGGAGTACATTCACACACTTGCACAAGAAAAAAAAACTTATATGATGTACTATTTTTGTTTTGAAGGCAGTGGATCTTGCTAAACGGTTCTGTGATGGAGCAGCCCCTCGTATAATTAATGGCTGTCTACGCTCATTTTACCGAGATCTGGAGCTTGAGGCATCAAATAAGAGGGTTTAGTTGATCTCTATATACATTATTTGTATGCTTATTAGTATTGCTTTAGATTGTTAAAAATATTGATGTGGATTTGAGGAAACAGATAAGTTAGAGACATGTTGAACCATTACTATAGGTTGGTGCGAATGGCAAGATCTTAAATAGGAGTTAGTATGTTTTAAAGTGGATGCTGAAATGTAGACGACTTTCCACAAGTTTACTGGCTACGCAAGTGGTGAATATGAATGAGATTTTTTTTTTCTTTTCTAAAGATGAAATGTTAAACACCGTTTGAAACTCACACAATTGTAAGGTTTCGGATTCGAACCAAAATGAAGTTTTTTTAAAAAAACACTAGAAAGCTTTTTATTAAGGCCAAAACAAACTGTGCCTGATATTCATTTACATTGGGGCACTCTCCTATCAAATTTTACCCCCTTCACTAAGGGCACTCTTCTAACCAAAAATGAAGTATTCAATAACATGATTACGATTATAGTCATGATATGGTCGTCTTATTGATGAAGTGACAAGTACAAATCATCAAATTACATATTTTTTTTATTTAATTTTTGTTAAAAACAAATAAAAATTGTAATGTTCTTCATATTCAACTTTATCTTTATCATTTTTTACCGTTCTCAACTTCAACTTCGACGATCTTCACTAAATTAAAAACTAAAATATCAAGATAAAAATACCAAATTTATTCATTAATCAACATTCATCAACTTCATACATATCAGTTTTTTTTAAATAGAAATCCAAAAAATGGTGAGAAGGGCACTCTCCTATAAATTTTTAAAAAGGATAACAATGTAAATTTTATGATATAAATGATCACCTCAAAATTAAAGTGATGAATGAGCCATGGTTGAAGGGTGGTGACAACAACTGTTAGGTGAGAGCACCTCAAAATCAAAATGTGGTACAATCTAAATATGTCCAACAACTCATGATTCTAAATGTCAAGAGATGGGATGCAAACAAGATCCACTCACTGTTTTCAGGGGCTGTAGCGCAAGAAATATTGGATGTGCATTTGTTAGAATAAGTCGATAATGACAAATTGATCTGGAAGAAAGAAAGAGAAGTGATTTATTCGCCCCGTTTATAGAAAGATGATGAGGGAGAAAGACCTATGGCGTGTAGAGCAAGCAATCGAGAGATGTGGGACTGTTATGGAAGATTCAAGCTCCTCCAAAATCAAAACACTTGTTATGGCGTATTTCCAAGTATTGCTTATCAACATAGTTGCGTTTGCACACTATGTGTCTTGCCCTCTGGAGTGCTCTTTGTGCTCGCAAAAAGAAGAAGATTGACCCTTTTTTTTCAATGTGAAGGTAGCAAAGATCTCAACCCCAAAAGCTAGCTCATAGGGTGAGGTTGCCCTCACATATTTATACACCCAACAGCCCGGGAACCTACGCAATGTGGGACTTCAAACATACTTCAACACCCACTCTCACGCCAAGCGTGGTCCTGGGTCAAACGCCCACATTGCAGTCCTTAACCCGGCTCTGATACCATATTAAATATGCTTGGATCTCAACCCAAAAGCTAGCTCATAGGGTGAGGTTGCCCTCACATATTTATACACCCAACAGCCCGAGAACCTAAGCAATGTGGGACTTCAAACATACTTAACATATTGAACATGTTGTATCTACTGGATTATAATTATTCAGTTACATGAAATATTTGATTTTTGATGTTATGCATTAAGGAAAACAAAACAATGGGCGGAAGAAGGAAAATCTTGTTGTGGGCAATTGGAATAATAGAAACAATTTGGTGCGAAATGAGATTAGACCTATGGATCAACAACAACATGTTACTACATCTGTCATAAAGTTGGTTAAAATGTAATGTTGTTGATGCTAATTTTTATACCGAAGTAGGTGCATGTAGATGGGGTTAATGCACCCGTTGATGTAGCGGATAGTTTATCCTTGTTGGATCTAGTGTCCTACATGAAAAGCTCAATACAATTGAAGGGGAGACATGTTGATAGTCGTTGAAAATAAAAGTTTATATTTTTGGCAAGATTTAGTTTCTTTTTAAACTTGGATATGTTTAAAAATAAGAGAGATTATGTTTTATTTTAAAATGGATCTGTTTCTATTTTTTTATAAATATAGGTTGATTTATTCATAGAAAAATAGGAGAGCAAACAAGATGCATGGAATCCAATTAGGATTTGCCGCCAACACAAAAGCTATGGTTTTAGAGAGAAACAAGACAAGTTGTCTCTTGGTACGACTTTAGGGTTGAGACTAATTCTTGTAACTCTTATGGAAATCTTGTTAAAGTCACTCTTTAGATTTAGTGGAACAGAGAGTTGGTTATCCAAGAAGACATGTGTGAATTAATTCAAAGACATTGATTTTTCTTTAGGGTTGAGACTAATTCTTGTAATCCTTATGCCGGTTTTTCCCAATAAGACATTGGTTATCCAAGAAGCTATGTGTGAATTATTTAAAGAGGTTTCTTCCATATTATCTTCGAAAGTGATTCAAAATCAAAAGTAGTTGTTGAGACAATTCTAACTAGGAATATTGAAGTATGCAAATTTAATACTTTAATTTCTAGTACCAAGTCAATGTTATTACTATATCCTAACTTCGAGATGAAGTTTGAGAAGCGACAAGTAAATAACATTGTTCATACATTAGTTAGGGTTGCCCATTCTATGATTAGTCACTGTATTTCCGATTCAATTTCTCCTTGTATTCACAATGTTGTTGTTTCTGGCCTAAATTAGGTATCATTTGCGCGCAACTGTGAAGACTAATCCCTTAAACTTTATGAGACTCAAATGAGTGGCAAACTCTGAATTTTAATGCTACTGCATACCAGAACTAGAGATCGAACTCAGAACCTTAGTTAAGTTAGAAGAGACTCATATATCTCATCTAAATACTCTTAAGTTGTATTCAAATTATATTTAATTAATAAAACGCATTAAAAGTATTAAAGAGGAAGCGAAAATAAGCCTTTGTAAAAAATGAAGAGGAATTAGTAAAAAATGATCAATAGAAAAAATACTTAAAAAGTAATCTATTACAAAAAAACAAACTTATATTTAAGTTTTTACATTAAAATAAAAAATAAATCATAAACCTCTTGAATGAAAGAAGGATGGAGAAGGGGCAATCGAGCCGTGGAGACAATCGGTTGAGTGGGCGGTAGGTCGATAGCTGATAGCCGTAAACAGCCAGAGTCTCCATTTTGTATTGTGTTTCAAATCCCCAAATTTAATCACAAAACCCTAATTTAAAACGCAGTGTCTTGTTGTCGTCGAGAGAAAGAGTTTTGTTGAAATGCTGGGTGGGTTATACGGAGACCTACCTCCACCTTCTTCCGCCGAAGAAGAAAAACCAACCACCAATGTCTGGTCAAGTAGCACCAAAATGGCTCCAGCCACTCTCCGTAAACCTTCTTCTCTTTTCACACCTCCTCACACGCTTCTCAGATCCCAAAACAAACCTAAAATCACCAATTCCAAAACGGTTCTGTCTTCTGCACCACCTATACTTGCTCCGGCACTTGATGAGGTGATTCAACCGGCTCTGGTGGGAGTGCAGTCGACTGTGTTGGAGGAGTATGATCCGGCAAGGCCGAATGACTATGAGGAGTATAGGAGAGAGAAGAAGAGGAAGGCTAGGGAGGTGGAGATGATGAGGGAGCTGGAGAGACGGCGGGAGGAGGAGGAAGAGAGGGAGAGAGAAAGGGAGAGGGAGAGAGAGAAAGAAAGAGAAAGGGAGAGAGATAGGGATCAGGGTGATTCGAGGTTGAATATTTCGGGTGAGGAGGCGTGGAGGAGGCGTGTGGGGATGAGTGGCGGTGGTGGAGGTGGTGGTGCTGTGCCGAGGTCGCCATCGCCTCCGGGGAATGTGGATGGATTTACTATTGGGAAGTCGGAGACGGGTGGGTTAGGGGTTGGTGCTGGTGGGCAGATGACTGCTGCTCAGAGGATGATGGCAAAGATGGGATGGAAGGAAGGGCAAGGGCTTGGGAAACAGGAGCAAGGGATTACTACTCCTTTGATGGCGAAGAAAACCGATAGACGAGCTGGTGTTATTGTCAATGCGAGTGACAGTAAGTCTGATAAGAAAGTCAAGAGTGTCAACATCAATGGGGTACCTACCAGAGTGCTGCTACTTAGAAACATGGTATGGACATTTTCACATGTTAATTACTGGTGGTTTGGTTTCAGTGCTTATGTGTTTGTTAATGATGCCAAGATATTTCATGAACTTTAAGGAATAGGGCCATGTTTTATTTGAGATGGATAATAGTTGTGATATGAGTTTATTCTCTGCATTATAGTGTTGCCCTCCTGCATTGTTTAGATGTGTGTTTTTAAGAATAGTAGTAGAAATTTTGTTGTTTGTCATGCTATATATTTTGATTCTGTTTGCTGTGGAGTCTTAATTTTAAGATATCACAGATTCACAGTCTCATTGTGCAGTTGTTCATTGGTTATTTGGTATATGATGCGGCCTTCTGGTGTTTTGACTTGGTGATCACTGGTTGTGATTTCAATTATTTATGGTTTTCTATTCTAACTTAATAAGCTATGATTAGCTTATATCATTTGCCTTATTAAAATGAACATCACACTTTTTACCAGGTTTTCTTTTTGCTAATGATTCTGTTTTACTGGTCAGAAATTGTGTCTTAGTAATAATTAGTGACTACTGTATGGTTTTGAAGATATATATTAAATATCTGTTAACATTATAAATTAGAAGTAAGGAGGGCCAAGTGAGCTTGTTAACAGTTCTTTCCTTCTGAAGGAGAGTCTGCCCAATCAACATTTGTATAATGACATCTCCATATGTTCCTTATATCCCTATGACTTATCTACAAACTCATTGGAAAATTTTGCTTGGCTGCTATAAGATCATTGATATTCTATGAACAAATCTTAGGAAGTAAAGTGTGAACAACAGTAGAAAATAACGGCTGTAAAGATGAGAATAGATGAACAGGCATACAAGATATAATGAAGAATTAAAATATCTGAAAGAAAGTTGGATTAATAAATGTCGAGGATATAAGTAAATGCCCATGATAGATACTGGCACTTGTCCCTAGAATATAGAAACGATGAAAGAAAAGGTTGGAGAAAGAATAAGTACAATCAGTTATTCCTTTCAGAGTTTTGAGACCCTGAAATCTTTCCTTCTAAAACCAATATCCAACAAAACATAAAACCCCTAATCTTTTCTCCCTTCTGTTTATTGTAGCCTATACCTGCCAATCCTGTTAGAATTGTAACCAACTCTATCCGTGTTGACTAATAAATCAGCTCATTGGGTGTACCGACAATACTCCACCCTGAAATTTTCTCCTTCTCCTCATTAAATTCAGGAGAATACTCTTTCACCCATTATCATGCAGCAATCTATTACCTTCTCCTTCCCTTGAATATCCCTCCATCAATTTCACATGGAATTTCATTCGTGCAAACACGGGTTTGACAATATTTCTCATCACACTAAAAAAAAAACCCCTTCTTGGCTTTCTCCTGTAATTATGCCTCAGTAGATGAGTAACTGTTTTTCAATGCCCTGTTCTTATAATGATATGATGTTAATGCAGCGTGAGGGGATTATATTTATAACTATTAATAACTAATTGTAAATAAGGAGCTTGGGTTTATTAGCAAATTGGATTTTTGATATGTTGTCCTGGAAAGATTGTGGCTTTATTTCTTACTTTGGAATTTTTTGGATTAGAACTACTTCAGAGTTCAGTCTAGTTTGAGTAATGCCTTTTAATAATTACAGTTCTTTGAGTTAAGTATGTATTGTATAGTTTCTTTCTTGGGGATGCTTGCTACTTTCAATCTGACTTGTATCACTTCATGATTCTAACAGAGTATATATCATACTTACCAAAGCCAAATGACTTTTTTTTTTCTTCATTGAGACCGGACCTGGGAGTTGAGATTCTGGTCCTAATATTTTAAAGGAATTGAAAAAAAATTCAGTTCCTTTTTTGTAGCTCTGAAATTCTTTTTCATTCTTTTGGGAATTTTTTTGGGGATAAGTCCCTTTTGACTTTGTGCCTGCATTGTAATTAATGGTTTGATAATTATTTGTTGACACACTTAATATCTTGTGTCTGTTGTAAGCTGTTTAGGCATGGGGTGGAACGTAGAGGTGTGCACCATGTTTTCCTCATTTGCATATTACTAATGCCGAGGTTGATCACAATTCTCAAAGTAATAGATTAAATTTAGTTGTTTATCTGAAGTTGCCTTTGTTTGACATTTTGATCAACAGAAGAAATTTACTTAGAAAGAGGACGGGTAATGAGCAGTCTTTCCTAAGATAGACAGAATAAGGCAATCCCTCAGTCCCCACCCCCCTCTCCTGCACAAAAACCTAAAACTTAAGTCTTGTGACGCAACCCTCTGACCTCTGTAAGGAGCTCTCAGACCCCGAAAATTGGAATGCTCAACGCTAGGTTTTCTTCTTCTCGCTTCCAGTCAAATTTTACTTGTATTGAACTGAAATTGATACTGTAGTTGTGATTTCCATCACACGTCTAATCGTCTATGTTGAGCAGAGATAAATCATAGGTCATAAAGAGCCAGTGCCCTTGATACTGTAACTTTAGGTTGTTCTTCGGAGTACCTGATGAACTTGACTTAGTACACATATGCTCTGCATGTTTTTGAGTCCTTATCTGTATCATTAAACAGCTCAACAGTGATTGTATTAGTTCATCCTAAAACAGTGTTTAATTTGTTATGTTTGAAAAATGACTCATTGTTGCTTTGTTTTGAAGGTGGGGCCTGGCGAGGTAGATGATGAGCTGGAAGATGAGGTAGGATCAGAATGTGCCAAGTATGGAACAGTAACCCGAGTTCTGATATTTGAGATAACAGAGCCAAATTTTCCCACCGACGAAGCAGTGAGAATCTTTGTGCAGTTTGAGAGATCCGAAGAAACAACTAAAGCGCTTGTTGACCTTGATGGTCGATACTTTGGGGGTAGAGTAGTCCGTGCCACATTTTATGATGAGGATAAGTTTGGCAAGAATGAGCTAGCTCCGATGCCAGGAGAAATTCCTGGCTTCACCTAGAAGAACAGAGCGTCAAGACTTGAAATTGGAGTTTTATATTTCATTACATGATAGTTGAGGATTTGGCTAAGCTCTGATCTCAGTCTAAATGTTTTTGTAACAGTGACTAAGGATTGTTGCTTAGGGAATTATTGTGATGTCCACACTGAAAATACCTTACTTGTACTAATGAGTAATGAGTAATGTCGCCGCTGTACATTGTTGAACTTGAACGTTCCTTAATATTATGATCACATGGAGATTGAGTTACCAACGAATAAGCTGTTGCCATTTGCTCTTAAACTTGTTAAGATTAATTTACTGAAAATTTTGTACTAAATAGTTGTTTTTGTGTGTATCCCTGATCCTATCTCACAAAACATGTTTGAGAGAATGACATTGATTAGAATAAAATGTAAATGTTTCGTTCAAAATGAAGGTGTGGGATTCGTTTCAAAGAAGAAAAAAAGGGTGTGGAACTACTGTAGTACTATGTTACTCAAAGCCTTGTCTCAAAAATTGGAGAATCAAAGAGGGAACTGCATGAATTTCACTTCTCTCCTTTGTTAAACAATCAAATAATATTATTTTTCTATTCCGCTCCATTAGGATACACTTTTCCATCCTCTTTAAAACTCTAAACAAATTATAATAGAATGTCTGTGATGCCGTATACACAGTTTTCACCATATGCCTCTTGTACTCTCTTTCTTTTTTCCTTTCAATAATTCTATTACTAGAAAATCAGCTATAGTCCAAATATTCCTTGAAAAGTTAAAAGGACCATAACTTTACACTTCAATAATAACATATAAATTCTCAAATATATTATCAAAAACCCTGACTTAATCAAGAAATTTGCATTCAGAGTCAACCACCAGTACAGAACAATGTTTCTTTGACATTAATAAAATTACAGTGCATTGTACATAACTCTGCTACTCCTAACACCAAAATCTATGCTCTAACATGCTCACAAAACAAAAAGTATCTTGCAACCTTTGAACAATCCCTCAAAGGCAGGTGGTCTTCAAGCCCAGAAATGTTAGCTTCAGCTAGTCAATGACAAAGGGTGCATCCCTCTCACCAGTTCCCGGAAATTCGGATAGAACAATTGGCTCTTCTTCACTATCACCAATTCCAGAAAATTCAAACGGGGAGTTACCTCTAAGAATTTGAACTTCAAAGACAATTTTATCTTTACTGTGCTCCATGAGCTCGAAAACACAGGCGTCTCCAAGCTTCAAATTATTATCTTTAACAAAATTTCCCCAGCCATTGGAATCAAACAGCTTGCCTCTGTTTTGGCCATTATAAGTCATTTCCCAGCTCTTACCACGACAGTTGAGAATAGTCGGAACTGCTACAAAAGGAAGTGTTGAGCATATATTGCTAGACGGCCCCTATATACACAAACAATACAAGATTTAAATGGTTTTTTCATGTACCTTTCCAAAACATTCGTTAAATGACAGTATATTGATTGCCTGCACAAATACGAAACTGTCTTGTATGCGATACAGAAAATGGACCTTTTCGAAACAACAAAATGTGCTAAAAATGAATTTCCTCTATGATACATTTCCAAGCATAAAACCAAATGTGCTAAAATCATGGCCATAAATCTGTAGTCTAAATATATGATAAGATAATAAAGATCAAGTATGACATTACCACTGCATAACGGGGTCTGAGATGTGTTTTGTAAATAATTACATGAAAGTATGGCTTTCCTGAAAGCGGCTTAATTCCATCCGTTTGCATATTTGTCATATGAACAGAAGGTGGTGGTAACGGGGCTTGATTTTCAACTTCAACTTGACAGTTACTCACTGAAAATAAATGTGAAGTTAGTGATGGATTTGTATATGAAAGTTCATCTTAATGATAAACTGAAAATGTAGACCGAAAAGCTTGAGCTACGTCGGTACCAATAGCTCAAACATTGATAAGTTCAAATCAAATGCAAAGGGATGCAATGCAAGTAACAATGAGGAAAATGAGTAATCATAGAAGGAAAACAATATGAAATGAACTAATCATAATAATCTATGTCATCATACTACATATAAATAAGCTATTCATTATGCAGTAACTTTAATTTCTAAATTTATACTTAACACTTCCAATTTCATTGGTTTAATTTGTTTCCTTATTTAGTGATTCCCTATAATTGGGTACATTTCCAAGTACAATTCACATTATCTTGCATGAATCTAGATTTATGAATTTCTTACAATCATAGGTAAAATGCTTCTACTTCACTACTTGAATATAAGTGTGACATAGACTACTAACTAGTGAGTCCTACTTTTTTGGTGTTAATTCTCCGGTTTTCAGTAGAAGGGGCCCTCGTTATCCAGAGTTTGGCCCGGAGGTAAGTAAAGTCTGACCAGCAATTGTTCCTTTTAGGAATCAAACTCAAACTCTTCCAAACGATTTGTCAGAGCTCATTAACCACTTGATTAGTGACCAGTGAATCCTATGTAAACTGGTTGGTTGTGAGACACAGAACAGAACACTCACTCTCTTTTAAGTGTTGCTTTAAGGAGTGGGTTTTCCAATACTTCAAATCAAACAATAGTTATTTGTAAAAGGGAATTTCGGGAAGGGTCAAATTAGATATTTTTTAGTATCATAAATATTAAATCAAATATTTTGACCAAAGTAGTGTAGCATTTTTACAACTCATGCAAATGTTGTAATTAGTAGTTCAAAACACACATGTTAATGGGCATGCACTTAGTATTGTCAGAATACTGTGTATATTAAAATAAAAAAAAATATAGCAAAAAAAAAAAGAATGCTTGCTATACACAGTACATGAATATATTGGTGACAAACTCAAGCCTCAAGTTATTATGCTGAAAAAAGAGAAACAGTTTGAAGATTACCTCTTCCACCTGAAGACGACATCACTAGAGAACTTGTGGGCACCACTCCCAATGCAAAGGATTTTGCAAGAGTAAAAGTATGTTTGGTAAAAAAAAGTTGAATACTACACAATTTATTTGGATATATATTAGTCTATTGTTGAGGTGTACGATTTCGATAAGTCCATAAATAGTACTCCTTTTGATTCTATATATAAGAGAAATTTTACTTTTTAAATTCATGGTAAACTTGATGTATCTAAACAATAATATACATCAAGTTTACGATGAATCTAAAAAGTAAAATTTTTCTTATATATAAAACTAGATGGAGTATTTAATATAAAAGAATTAACAAACATTATTTATGAATTTTTTACAATTGTACACATCTACAAATACACATTAAATAAAATGTGTAGCAAAGAATTCATCTTTAAAATACTAATTATATTAAAATTTGTATAATCAAGGTATAAAAAGCAGCAAAAGTGTTGATTTTTCAAATTAAAAAATTGATTTTTTTTTAATTGTTAATTAATGCCCCAGAAATATTAGTTAGCATAATTCAAAAAAAAAAAAAAAAAAAAAGTTTGAATTATAAAATATACTAGTAATCCACAATTTTAAGGTATTAATAATTTTTTACCGAATGGATTCAAAGGTCTTTTAAATTTTATATTTGTAATAATTTGGTTCTTTAAATTTTGTAGATAACAAATATGTCATTTGAATGTTTTTTGTTTAATTTTTTTTTTTGTGCGATGTTTTTAACAAAATATTGTGTCTCTGAGACACTATTCAAGGAAATAATTTATTCAAAAGTTGAATATTTCAATTTCCAATGCGTTCACATATTTTCATGATTTTTTATATAAAACATTGTTATTTAAAAACTTAAAAGTACCAGACTAGTCCCATAAATCCTAACTCAACTGACAAAATATGCCAAAATTATTAGGCCAAACATCATGATCCGAGTTCGAACACGGGATCTCACTATTATGTGAGGTTAATTTTCTTCAACTGAGACAAAAAAGAAAAGAAAAAGAGTACCGGACTATTTAACATTTGCCTTTTGAATATAGTTTATTGACTTTATTCACAACCTTCACATGGTTAACAAAACATTAATATCAGATTTCCAAATTAAAATACGATGATGGGGGAGGTGAACATCTGAACATTGAGGCACCGACTCAAACAAATCTGAAGTATCAGATATGTGTATCACAGTGTTCATGTGGCAAGCTCATCCAAAATACCCTTTCCTTCTCTTACTCAACAGAGACGAATTTCATTCTCGGTAGGTACTAATCAATTCACTTTTCCTTACTTACTAGTATTCTTTCTTCATTCATTCACTCTTGTGTTTTATATCGCACGCAAAGGCCTACAGATCCATTGGCATGGTGGGGCGGTGAAAATATATTGGGCGGTAGGGATGGCCTCTGCGGTGGTACATGGTTGGCTTCCACCAAAGATGGTAGGGTAGCTTTTCTCACCAATTTTAGAGAAGTACAAAATATTCCACAACCCAACACTAGAGGGGACCTACCAATTCGTTTTCTTCAGGTCAATTCATGCACTCTATCTGCTTGTTACATTTACTCAATGAACAAATCCACAAATTTAACTATCATTATCTCTCATACTTGGGCTAATATATATATATATATATATAATCAATAAACTGTATTTATAAGTTATGGTAGTAAATTTATGGAACTAAGCTAATAAGTAATAACAACTTATATTAGACATGTCATAAGCTATTTTCATAAAAAAGTTCTTCCAAATAGTGTCACAAGTGTTTAGTCATAAAGTCTGAAGCAAATACACAGGATCATTATGAACATATGACAATTCTACTATATTACCAACTTATAAATTTATTACTTTGCTTCAAAAAAAAAAAAAAACACAGACAAAGGGCACGGGACTGACAATGAATGTAAGTGATTAAATGTAGTCACATATGGCGTTGTTGTGTTGGTATCGAACACTGACATGTGTTAGTGCTACATAGCATAAAGTATATGGAAATAATATAAGAGCAACTTCAACACATAGAGCTTGCGTTGCGAGTTGCCTATGGAAATGAAAGAGCTGGTGTGCATATTAAAAGCAAGGCAATTCAAGGTTTTTGAAATTATGCTTCTTGATTGTGATGCATATGTAAAAGAATTATCATTGTTTTGGAGCCTTTGGCTATATGTTCATTATGTTGTCACTGTCTTCTGCTTATTGGCAGAGCCACAGAGGGTGTTGTATTGAACTCTGTTTTTGGGGCTATGTTCAGCACATCTTGTGCTTGGATATAGGTTGTTAATGTTATTTGAATTCTTCCAAAAATAAAATTGAAACAGATTGATTGTAAATAAAATAAAGTATGAAAGTGTTGATTGCTTGAGGGTTGTTTAATTTTTTATCAGTGGAATAAAATGTATATCAGTTGCTTAAGTATGATGTGACATTTTGGGCACCACTTAATGAGCAATATGAAACTCATGTTGTAATTTTTAAATTAATTATATTTCAAAAGTTTGATATCTAAAATATCCACTTTGCCACGTGCTAATTTTCTTAAGCTTGTTAACTCCACTTCCTATTTAATTGCTATTCTTGTGCCATGTGTTATTTGGCTAAGTCAAGGCATATATCAGAAAGATTATTCTTATCAAGTCCTACTACTTGTTTCTCAACTAAAGTCTCCTACATATATGCCTTGAGTGGATTATCATAGGAAGTGAATTTCCACGTTCTCCTATTTTATAGCAACAGTCATATTTCATTTGGCTATATTAGAGAATGTTTGTTGATACTAGTGAGAGATATCAGATAAAACAATTTCCTCTCTATAAACA
This sequence comes from Trifolium repens, assembly GCA_030408175.1. NCBI lineage: Eukaryota > Viridiplantae > Streptophyta > Magnoliopsida > Fabales > Fabaceae > Trifolium > Trifolium repens. Next base: position 15,789,162 of record CP125842.1, on the reverse strand, counting down.
CTCTGGGTTATCATCTTCCTGATACTATATTCTTCTTGCTGCTTCTGTATCCTTGGTTCACCAAGAAGAGTCTGTTAAATACTGGGGGGTTAGCGTAATACGCGGAAAATCCTTGAGGACAGTGCGTACAGCACGTCTCAGACTATTTTTCACGTTTGTTTGTTTTGCAGGTTTCGTTGTTACAGTCACAAAAGGAAGCATCAGATACAACAACTCAAACTTGGTTGCTTATGTTGAAGCCATTGGAGATGCTCTAAGTAGTCTCTAATATTATAACTAGTTCCTAACGTTTTATAGATAGTCCCTAACAATTTAGTCTCTCTTGTTACATATTGACAAAACACTAGGGAGGGACTAATGACAAATTTAACGAAATGTTAGACTAATTATAAACTGCTAGAGATTGCTTTTTTCTTTTTTTTAGTAGAAAACAAGTATTACTTGAGAGACTGAAGTGAAGGTTTATCTTCCTTAGTATCTTTCAATTGTGTGTTTGCTTGGTACCTAATGTAACGTTTCATTCATTGATGGTTTATATGTTGCTGGCGATAGAGCAATAAGAGTCCCCAGGAGTTTGCAGAGGAAGTGCTCAAAGAGGCTCATCTATACAACGGATTTAACCTTGTAATAGCTGATATTTGCACCTCCACCATGGTTTATGTCTTCAATAGACCAAAACATGGTTATCTTTTTGTTACCCCTGGAATTCACGTCCTGACTAATGCATCATTGGACACTCCTTGGCCAAAGGTACACATACAAATTTACTGATAGCTGATTCATATATGCAAATTAAGTTACACCAGCACTTATTATGAAAATAACAACACCAGCTGAATTTTGACACTATTACGTACCTTTTTCATTAAGGCTGAACGGTTGCGCCATAGTTTCAAAGAGCTTATTGATGAGTATGGTGAAGGTGAATTTCCAATAAAAGAAATGGTTGAGAAACTAATGACAAACACAAATAAAGATGATAAACAGTGCTTGCTACCAGGGATTCATCCTCCAGAATGGGAATTTCTATTGAGTTCGATATTTGTTGACACACAACTTCCCTCGGTAAGTAACAAACACATTCCACTTGTTTGCATGCTTAAGCTTAATCTTGATTTTGCATTTGACACTAGCTGAAAACTTGTGTGTGCTTAGGGGCCTTATGGTACTAGAAGCTCCTCTGCTTTGTTTGTTACATCAAACAAAGAAGTCACATTCTATGAGAAACATCTGGAGCAAAAGCAATGGAAAGAGAACAAAGTAACCTATCAGATCAGTGAGACATAAAGAATGTCAGGGATGTGGTTTAATACCGCTGCAAAAATAAAAATGTTTAATTAGTTATAACGGGGTTTTCCACTCATTAGCACCTTGTCAATATGAATAAAGGGGTTTTCCACAGAAATTTGATTAACTAGTCCAGTCTTACTCTGTTCAGTTTTGTTTGGATCCGTTGGTTATTTTTGTCAACTTGTTTGTAACATTTTTCTCACTAGGATTATTTTGTTGTTGCTGCTGACACCTTTATAGTAATTCCTTCATATTGGACTAGTTTTCAGAATGAGCACAAGCTCATTATAGGGCTGCCTTGCCATTATCTATAATCTTGACACGGCGAAAACGGGTTTGGGCAACTGTTGATTGCAATTACGCATGCCACATCAGCACCATAATTTGGTATTAATTTAAATTTTATTTAATTCATAATTGTTAGCTGTCTTTGAGTTGCATTTAATGCGGCGTTGGTCTTTATTTTTGTCGTTTACGATAACAACTCAACTTTATATTTTAGGCTTAAATGCACTTTTGGTCCCCCTATTTTCAAAAAAGTGAAGTTTTGGTGAGGGCAAAGTTATTGTCCATAAGCCAAATCCTTATGCACGGTGCATAGGTGAATAACAACCATCAGATTAGCCTTCCACGTGTCATAATCGTAGCGCGGTTTAACATACATACCGGAACAATTGAGAGAAAAGTGTTCCGGTATGAATATGCATACCGGAACACTTGAGAAAAAGTGTTCCGGTAACCCTATTTAGATTAGGGTTCAGTATGTTCAATGAATGTAGTCACATTTATATGAATTGAAATAAGGCTTTCCCATATAACACCTCCTCGTGGAGGTGTATATGATTTCCCTCCCACAGCGAATCAGCTTCGATTTTGAATTAGCAAGAATCGTTGAGCATCTATAAATTGGGGCTCAATTTCTTTATCTTCACATCGTCAGTGTTCGAAGCTCCTCATATTGAAAATGGTTTTCAACGAAAAGTGCAGCGCTGGTAGCAATTTTAATGATATTGCTGATATACTTCCTGGCAGAGAAGATGTTTGTATCGTTGTTACGGTTCTTCGTTTGTGGAAGGTACCTGCGTTTCTCAATCCAACTGAAACTAGCTCTATTGAGATGGTTTTGGTCGACAAGAAGGTGACAATTATCATTACCATATTTTTTGTTATTAATTCGTGTTTTTGTTTCTATTGAAAATTTGCGCGTTGAAGATTGTTAGCAGAATTGAAAGAGGTAACAAGTGAAAGATTGCGTCTTTTTAACTTTATTTGCAGCTCTGATTAATGGATTTGGTTTCTCTTTTACTTTGATTATATTGGTTTTTGTTGTTTTGTTGATAGAATTTATGATTTGTGTTGTTTCTAGATGAATTTGAGGTGGAAAATGGTGCTGATGAGGTGATTCGAGGGGTGGAATGACGCCGATGAATGCTTCTGCTATGATGTCTTCGCCTATTTTGTTGTGGAGATTCAAGGTTTATTTTTTTTCTTGCTTTTTAGGTTTTACAAAGCTTTTGGGATATAATATCTATCAAAGTATAGTTTTATTGTGAATCATTAATTCCATGCTTTCTCAATAGTTATTGATTTGTGTTTGATACTCTTTATTCAAAGAAATAATTTTTGATTAGTTTCAAAACTTACTCTTTGTTCTCTTTTGATTTAATTTTTCAGCACCTTTGCATCCATTTTGAACAAACCAAAGGTAACAATTTAATCCACTTTTCTCCCCTTTTCCTTTTTATAAGTTGTTTTGAGTTTCTTATTTAAAACAATTTAAAGATAGTGATTTCTGTGTTGAAATGAAATGTATTTTCTTTGAAGAATGAAACTGCTAAGTTTCAAGGGATGGTTGTTCCTCCTTTTTCTTGAATTGCTTTGGAGCCCAAGAGAAGCTTTCTCTTTTGCATTTTTCTTGTGTTGGATTAATATATTTATTAGAGGTGTATTTTTATAGTTTGCTTCACATTGTTTTCTGTCATAGCAGTGTTGTTTGGGAGTTGTTCTTTTGCCTTCTGTGTTGGTGTATTCTTAGGCTAGCTTGCAGATTTGTGTTGATGCTCCAGTTGTATTAGATTTGACATTTCTTATGCCCTTTTTAATATATCTTTCCTTTGCTGTTGCAAAAAATGAAAGAAAAAAAAAATTGATCATAAGTAGATGTTTTTTTGATAGTGGTAAATGTGAATGTGCTTTATTTGGAGATTATGTTGATGATCTGAACAAGATGCTTTATTTGCCTATTGTTTAAGAGTTCTCGACTATTCTTGAATAATGCATTTATTTTCATCTCGGTTAGTTTGTTAGTATTTACAAACTTTCATTGCTATTTGTTGTTGTTTATATTTGGTTGCTGACAACTAGATTGAAACATATTGAACCCCCGTTTGATTTATCTTTTAAAGAGTTGAGTGAAGTTCCAAATTTGTATCATTTTTCCTGCTAATCCAAAGAGGTTTCTTATGAAGATATATGTTCAGCTCTTTCCCCTCAATTTGCTGATGGAGAAGTTAGCAAATTTTTCGCAATCTTCGCGCTTTTAGTTTATCTAGTTTGATTCTAATTATAACTGGTATAATGCCTTATATTTTTTTATGGTTTCATACAAGTATCTCTTACTAATACTGTTTTTAGCCAATATGAAAATGGAAGTCCATCTCTAAAGAAATCCTACTTTAAGCGTCAAAGAAAAAGCACTAAGAATAGCTTATCAACCTTTGTTGAGACCTTGGTATATTTTAGGAGGAAAAGTTCCGTTAAGAGAAAACTTAACTTTGATGATGGTGGTGACGATGTTGTGAGCAAGACTAAGCCTTCCAAGTGCTGTTGGGTTATGCTTGTGGTTGTAAGAATGAATGAGATGTTGGGTTATGCTTGTGGTTGTGTTGCTGTCGGTGGAAGAATAACGGACTCTGTTACGGACTCTGTTGTAATATGTTTCTTTAGTTGTTGTGTTAGAGTTAATTTTCACCAAGTATTATGTGTCTATGTATTGCAAAGGTAGTATGTAGTTGCTTCTAAGGGAAAAATGGATTTATATCCTTATGGTGAAAAATATTCAATGTTTAGTTTTAATTTAAAGTTTAGTAGTGTACTCTCTAAATAATTCTTAAGAACTTTGAGTCCGTATATCAAAATTAACTTTTATGAATTAATAAATAAACGTCTTTATCTCATACATTCTTATTTCCTTAGTTTTCATGAAATTAGTTACTTTTACATTAAGTTATTTGTATCTCCATATTTTTTTTTTACTTTTATATTTATAGGCATTTGTGAATGTGTTATTGAATAATAATTAAATTAATTAATAATGTTTAGGGTGTTTATTTACATTGTTATTTTAAACTAGACTAGATATCAAGATTGGCTTAATTCATACTTTGGTCCCTTATGTTTATTTTAGCGCTTAATTTGGTCCCTTATCTTTTAAACGTCTCAATTTAGTCCCTTATTTTTTCTAAAGTTCTCAATTTGGTCCCTCCCGTCAAATTTTTCACTATTACCATTAAATTTGGACACGTGTCATATGTCCAAGTGTGCCACGTGTCCAAAATTTTAAAAGACAAGGGACCAAATTGAGAACTGCAGAAAAGATAAGGGACCAAATTGAGACTTGCAGAAAAGATAAGGGACCAAATTGAGACTTTTAAAAGATAAGGGACCAAATTAAGACGTTTAAAAGATAAGGGACCAAATTGAGCGCTAAAATAAACATAAGGGACCAAAGTATGAATTAAGCCTATCAAGATTTGTTGAAATTAGATATGCATTATCACTTAATTGATTTTTGTAAACTAATAAATTCAAAAAAGTTACAGTATTTGTTTGGGAATGAAATTAAAAGAATTAGGCCTTTTTGCTTATATCGTAAAGTTTTTTATCAAATTAATATTCAAGTTTCTATAAAGGAGTTAACTGTTGAACTCTCCACTTATTTCTTACATCCTAATTTACTTACTTTCCATAAAATTAGCTACATTGACATTAAGTTTTATGTATCACCAAAAAATTTATAGAATTTTGTGGATGTATTAGTAAATAATTAAATTTATCCTAATGTCTATGGTGTTTATTTCAATTTTTTGATTTTTTTTTTATGTTTTGGAAGTTACGTTCCGAAATTAACTTTCGAAATCAACCTATATATGCATTTTGGATTGTATATTTTGAAGTACTTCGACCCAATATGAGGGCTTTTTTGGAATTTTTGGAGAACATAATAGCAACTAAGGGAGTCTAAAGAGCAATTTTCATTTCTAATTAACTTAAGACTCTCTTGTGTGAGCACATAGTTATAAGGGGCAGCAATACACTTTGATCTATATTGTTTTGTTAATTTCATTTATTAATTAATTTAAGTTATTTGTTAGTTTGCATAGGATAATAATATGATTATACAAAAAATCTTTTATCCGTACATTGCGCGGGTTTAAAGACTGTGATGTAATATAAGTTATTTTAACTTTTGTCCCGTCCTTATGAATAAAAGTTCTATGTGTAACATATTTTTGTTTTCCTCTGTGAACGCTAATTCAGATGAAGATGATAACTTCTGATTTGTTGTTACTATTATACTACCTCCGTCTTATTTTATAAGATAAATTTTGACTAAATTTAATATTGGCATAATTACATTACCAGTCCTTTATTTTATTTTTTTGTAACATTTTGGTCATTTATTTTTTATTTGTAACACTTTGGTCCTTTATATTCTTTTATGTAACACTTTGATCATTTATCTTTTATTTGTAACAGTTTGGTCCTTTATCTTATTTTTTGTAACACTTTGGTCCTTTAAAAAATATGAAAATATGAAAAAATTGATGAAGATGATGAACATATTCATCAAAATTATGAGTTTTATTTAATTTTAATTAAAAGGTATTTAAAAAAAAATCAGCATTTTTTAAATTAAAAAAAATGAAAAAATAATTTATATGTGAATGTTATAAAAGATAAAGGACCAAAATGTTAAAAATAAAAGATAAAGAACCAAAATGTTACAAATAAATAAAATAAAGGATCAAAGTGTTACAAATAAAAGATAAAGGACCAAAGTGTTACAAAAAATAAGATAAAGGACAAAAAATGTAATTTTGCCTTTAATATTTTGACCATTGATTTTGATCTAAGGGATAATATTTACTCCTCTCATCTCTTATATATATTGATTGAAACTGATATTTATATCTTTTAATCTCCACCGTTAAAATTTACATTTGCCGGATGTCATATAATCCCTTGTATCAAAATATAAGTAAAAAAAAAATTTATACTAAATTATAAGTTGCTTTACATTGCTAATGAAACATTTAATATTATTTTTCTTATTATACATTTAACTATTTATTACTTTATCTTCTTTCGATTTTAATTTTGTAAACTAAATCATAATTATTTTTTATACGATATTAATTACTCCCTCTGTCCCAAAATAAATGATCTGTTTGACCACTGACACGTTTGCCAATGCATAACTTTAATCGTTAATATCTCTAATTATATATTATTAAAAATTATAAAAATGGTATATTTTGAAAGTACTCGTCGAGACAAATCAAACAACATCTCATATGCTAATATTTGCATGTATATATTAGTAGAAAAATAAAGTCAAAGTAGATTAAATGAATAATATACTAAGTCAAAAAAATGTTATTTAAAATGGGACGGAGGGAGTACATTTCTTAATTTATGTAATATAGTGAGACGACTTATACTTTGGTTCCGAGAGAGTATGTGTAACTAGTGTTAGAATCGGATCTGGATCCTCTCCTAATCCACTTGCCTCCTTCTCCAAATCTCAACCTTTAGATCAATCACATGGATGAGAGACTAACAAACAAAAATAAAAATTCCTCCCATAAAAAGCCCCTGTACACAAAACTATCGTATCTCTCTCAGTTTGATCTCCTCTGCTCTCTTTTCACTGTAATTTTCTTGTTCTGTCAACATATTACACATCTTCATTACTTCCTTGTCAATAAATGCAAATAAAATAAATCAATAGAAGAAAAAAATCTGTAATAAGAAAGGAAAGAAATTTTAGTCATTCACACGCCGCCGACCACCGCGTGTCCTGCCATTGTGCCGTCGGTTGTTGAATGTTCCAGATCTGCAACCTGCTGCGCCGGCATATCTCGCCGCTGTGTCGCCGGCGTACCCCACCGCAGTGTTGCCAACCTCTGCGTATCTCGCTACGGCGTCGCCGACCACCATGTATTCCTCTGTTGCATCGCCGGTAACCATTTAATAGAATACTTCCACTTTAGTGGCGGTGGTGTCTTGGAAGGCATAGGGATTGAACGAAGACGTTTCAAGATTCAGAATTTGGAATTTAAATATTCTTTTATTTAATTTCTCTCCTTAATTGTGAACCATGTGATTGATCTAAAGGTTGAGATTTGGAGAAGGAGAGAGAAGCAGACAAGTGGATTAGGAGAGGATCCATATCCGTTAGAATCCGGTGGATAGATAGTTGCATTTTCCGTTTATTTATTTATTTTTACCATTTTTGTTTACCAGCCAATGGATCAATCTGACGGCAGAAACCATTTATTTCATTTCCTTCCAATAAATACATTTCCTGCGTAAAGGAGGAAGAAGCACTTACCAAGTTCCACAGAGTGTGTACGTTGAATCGACTCAACTGAATTCTTCAATCGGAATCGAACATGGAGTTTTCGGTTGAGGCGGTGGGAAGCATAGACAACTGTTTCGTATCCCTTCCTTTACCTCTAATCCAAACTCTTCAATCCACAGCTTCATCTCATCTTCCACCAATTCTCGCTCTTCACCTTCGTTCTCCTACTCACCCTCCTCACTCCTGGTTCGTTGCTTGGTCCGGTGCCACTTCTTCTTCCTCTTCAACCATACAAGTTTCTCAACAATTTGCCGAATGTGTTTCTTTACCGATTCATTCTCCAGTTCAAGTTCAAGTTGCTTCTAACGTTCCTCATGCTTCTTCTGTCTCTATAGAGCCACATACTGAAGATGATTGGGAAATTTTGGAACTTAATTCGGAACAAGCTGAGGATCAAATTCTCAATCAGGTTTTCTATTTTGTTTTGAATTCTATTTTTAGCGAGAAAAAAAATGATCAATTAGGGATAGTGAAATGGTGATGTTTATTTTGCAGGTTAGGATTGTTCATGAAGGGATGAGGTTTCCTTTACGGTTGAATCGTCACACTGTCATCACATTTCATGTTGCTTCTGTTTTTCCCAAGAATGCGGTGGGTAAGAATTATTATGCCTATTGCCTTTTACATATTTGGATTAACTTATTTTTGAGCTTATGCAAACAACTTATACAATTTTCATGTATTATTATAAATTTGTCAAGGTATTTTATGATAAAGTAGCTTATAAAAAATACAATTTTCACTAGTGTGAACTTGTAAAATAGTATAAAACCTAATTTATATTGCATAAGCTGTTTGCATAAGCTAAAAAATAAGCTAATCCAAACAGGTCTGTTGACTTGGCTATATAAAGTGCTTATAGTATAAGAACTTACGTATAAATGCTTAGGTATAAGCTATTTATTTATATAAGAAAATGTCACTATTTTCATAAGCTATTTTGGAGAACTAATGAAAATAAGTTGAAAATAACCTATGGATATGTCATATGTTGTTTCCATAAGTTATTTTAAACAATGTCACAAGTGTTTATGTAAGTAGACTGGTAAGCTCAAATAAGTCGATCCGAACAGGGTTTGGTAAAATATGCAAAAAATGATTACCGACACTTTTACATATAATAACTCGTGTTCTTTTATATTGAACTAGTTCACTTGGGCTGTTGTTGACCAATGACTTTATTGTTTAAAACAAGCATTTTGGGTAATGTTAGTATTACATACACATCATTTAGTGTGAGTGGATTAATTGCCTTGCTATGAAACATTATCTAAGTTGTTTGAAATTTAATATCTAATAACTTGATTAAATGCATTTGCACTTTATGTTTTGCTAGGAAAATGCATACTTTTTTTTGACTCAATTTTTTCTCTCAGGTATTTTTATATTCGGTAGTACTATAAAACATGATTTTGTAACACTTAAAATATTATCAAGTAGGAAGATATCACATGTTGATGAGGTAGTATTATGTTTAGTCATTTTCTTTTCTCTTTTCCCCACTGGATTTTTACAAACCTATTGTGTAAACAAGTATATTTTGAATCAAGCAATTATTGTTTATAATATCCATAGTGCGAGACCTGTCTAACTTGTGAAACTTTATCAGTACAACTAATGCCAGGAACTGAAGTTGAGGTTGCTCCAAAGACGCGCAAAAGGAATTCGGATTCAGCCAGAGATTCACATGTAGGTTCTAATATTAGAGAGCATACTGCAAAGATGCTGCTCCGTTTACAAGAGCCAAATGATTTATGTCGTACCAGTACTCATATCAAAGGTATTGAGCTTCATGTAGACCTTACTTCAGTTGCTGTTGTTCATCCAGAAACAGCCAAGCGCTTCTCATTTGACACGCTTCAGTTGGTTTCCATAGTGCCAAGAGTATCAAAAGAGAATGTTAATAATTCCAGAACTAAATCCAATATTATGAAAGCCAAAGGTGGTGGTTCAGCTGTTAATGAAGTTGAGAATGGAAATACTGACAAGAAGGAACATCGACAAGCAGTTGTGCATCTGTTGATTTCAGAATCTGTGGCTAAAGGACATGTAATGCTAGCCAAGTCTCTTCGTCTTTATTTGAGAGCTAGCCTGCATTCATGTACGTTAAGTTATCTTAATATCCATCTTATTTAAACCACACTACATTAGAAGCAATTACATGTATGCTCATAAAATTAAATGTGCAGGGTATTGAGCCCGGCAAATTGTTATTAAATATATTTGAAGTTGGTTTTTGTTTTATCTGTTTTTTTAGTTAGGAAATGTGCAGTTCTTAATTTTTGTATTTCAGCACTGCATCATGCTGTCAAGCATGGCAAACAGGCAATGCTATTTGCACTTGTACTTTAACTTATATTTTGTAGTTTTCATGGCATTGGTAGAAAAGTGTAAGGCTTTATGGAAGTTCGCTCTTGTTTTTGGTGGATTTTTATGTTTAAAGTTTTGCTATATTTCCTTTGCGTGTTACATTAAAAAATAGCTTGCTTTGCTGCTATAGCTTCTCAGTTATGAATTATGATCTTTATATTGATTGGTGAACAGTATGTCAAACTTTGATGTTTTCTTTTGCCTTTTAAATCATATTTCAGATAAATAACCTGACTATCCTTTCAATTTCAATATCTGATTTTCAAAGAGAATATTGTTTTTGTTACTGTGCAGGGGTTTATTTGAAGGCATGTGATATTATTTTGGAAAAAACTATCCCTTACATTTCTCTTTGTCCTTGTCGATTCAAACTGGCAAGGCAGGAGAATGCTGTTGAGAAAGATGGTCTAGATGATTTTCACAGCCACAGGAATCACATTGATGAAAAATTGCATGGGAAAGCCACTTCAGGTGTCTTTTTGGATACCATAAATTGGTCAATGCACAGTGAAGTTGTTGCGGCTCTTTCTGATGAATCCAGTTACAGAGAAGAGGAAGAGGTTGCAAACCAATCTCAAAATCAAAAGGGATTACAAAGTCTTGTACGGCTATGGTATATTGCACAGCTTGAGGCAATTACTTCCATTATGGGGATGGAATTTAATTCATTGGTTCTCGGTAGTAAAACCTTGCTCCATTTTGAATTAAGCTGTTACAAGATTGGGAGTGATGAGAAGCTTCAGCTGACTTCTTCCGGAAACAGTGGCAAGGCAGCTGAAATGTTTTTTTTACTGGCCTTTGGTGAAGAAGATCTGCATCATGGAAAACTTAATGCATACGAAGTTTCACTTGGTGGCAGACTCGATAACATCAACATTGAGGATCTGAAGTTTTTTGAAAGAATGAAATTGGGTGATCCCGTTTCTGTTCATTCTTTGGACGAGACAGTCTCTGCAGACCACATTCGTTCAAATGTACCTTTCCTTGGCTGGATGGAGAAAACTGCTTCTGATGTTATCGATAGTATGTTTTCTTTCCGGTGAAGTATTAGTATCCATTATTTTTCAATTGGTTTGTTTTCGTGATATTTTTTTTACAAACTAAAATTTAATCATATTCCCTGCATCGTATATATTAATAGTCACTTTTGTAAATGAAAAGATTTCATATTAAGTAAATGGGAAGGGTCCAAGTGGTAAGGGTCTTGGTCCCGTCAAGCAAATGGTCACGGGTTCGATCCCATGCTCTTGTGTATGGTTCGATCCTTGATAATGATGTGGGTCTTCCTTTGTCGTGTGAATACAAGTAATGTCTTCTCACCTGTTGAGGTTGAGAAATGCATATTATATTTAGGGAAGAAGTTGATTCGTGCTCCCCGTTTTGTCTGGTTAATTTCTTTGTTACTTAAAATTCCCTGTTGGTTTTGGGCTGTTAGTATTCATGATCAGTTCACAGGATTGTTAGAATTTTCTTACTTGATGCTTCTGCACATCAATTTGAATTCATCTCATTCAAATATTTTATCTCACAACAGTTGCAGCCCTTGTGCACTGGGATGCCCTCTAATGATATTTAATTTAACTTGCCTTTTTTGCTGACTGTAGGGATGTTGGTATTGTTATCTTCAGCATGTGGTTTGTGGTTTGGCTCATGCAACCTGCCACTTCCTGGACATGTTGTAATATATGGACCTCCAGTGAGTACCACTTAAGCTTTATTAAGATATTAAGTTCAATGTATAATGAACAGGGTTATTAGCAGACTAGAAGTTTGAATTGCTGAATGGTATTGTTATCTTCAGCTTCATGTAAAACTTTCTTGTCCCGTTTTATAAGTCCCTTTTCAAATCACAAGATACATTAACCATTTTATCACAAAAATATTCCTAATTAAATCAAGAGAATTCTGCAGTAGCACACATGAAAAAATAAATGGAGAGAATTGAAAGACCAACCACTTATCCCTCTTAATAATTGAAGGAAAATTTTGGAAAGAGAACGTACATTGTGGAAAAACTATATATATATATATATATAATAATTTTGCATTGTTCTAAAAGGGGGTTACATATAGGGACAGAGGTTTACATATAGGACAGAGGTTGTATTTTTTAATGACCACTTAATTGGTAACAATGCTAAAATAGTGCTGAGTGAGTAACTACTAACTACTTATTTCCTTGATTAACAATTAAACTGGAAAATGTATTTCAAGAATTTTTCTTTTTCTAATTTTACCTTTGATAACTTTTGAGGAAAGCAATCCCAACCCAAAGTTCCCAAATTGGTAACCGGATATATTTTGGTGTTGCTTCACACGTTGTCACATCAGAGTACAAAATTGGCTGATGTGCTAGTCTTTGGGCTTGGGATTTAGCTCTTCACACTAAGACTCAACAGTATGCTTAGTAATGCATTCTTATTTACCTTCAGGTTTCTGATCTGGACAAAAATAAAATAGATTTCTGATCTGATATTAGTGAATGGTCAGTCTCGTAAAAAAAACAATTAGTGAATGGTCAGTAATTTTGACATTTGAATAATTTTTTCCAGGGCTCTGGGAAAACTATACTAGCAACGAATGTGGCAATATCCCTTGAGAAGCATGAAGACATCTTAGCGCACATGTATTAATATTAATTCTAACTGATAACACCATTCTTATTTGTTTCCTAATCTTCCATGTATACAATTTTTTCTGTTCAGATTTTGAAGATTTCATCGTTCAATACTATGCAGAATTTTTGTTTCCTGCTCAAAACTTGCTTTGGAGAAGGTCCCAGTTATTCGTCAAGAACTTGCAAACCATATAACTGAAGCTATAAACCATGCACCTTCTGTTGTCATCTTTGATAATCTTGATAGTATAATTTCTACCCCTGATTCTGAAGGTTCTCAGCCATCAATGTCTGTTGCTGGACTCACAGATTTTCTAGTTGACATCATGGATGAATATGGGGTAAGAAGTATAACTTTGGTGTTATGTGCTGCTGATTCTCTTAAATGTTATGCATGCTATTTGCTCCTTGTAACAAATTCATTTTAAAATATTGATTTGAATTTTGGCTTTGTGAAGTGTTGGGCTTGTGGTTGATATCCAGCCTTTAAAGTCATCAGTAGGCTAGTTTCAGTTTGCTTTGTGTTTTTTATGGAAGAATTTATCAATCAGAAGAGGAAGATTGTTTATACTAGTCTCTGGGGTAACAACAGTTTAGTATGATATGGAATGTAAATTAGAAATGCTGACAGAAAAGGAGGAGAAAAAAGTGATACATATAGATCTTGATAAGAAAGAGTAGGGAGGAAATAAACATAACAATCAAGTACTCATTTATTGATGGAAGTACATAATAAATCTGCAAGATCCTACATTGGTTAGGTATATGACCTAACTATTCCTAATAATCACTCTAGCAATCTGATAGGTCTCTTAGTTAAGAGGCTTAGTTAGAAGAAATAAAGAAGGCATAGTGCTTATAATAAGAATAGGCGTGAGAGGGAGACTTGATCTGTTAGAAATAATATAAAACCATTGATATAGCTAATCCTAAAAGCTTAAGCTTTTGGGATAATCGGTTATTTGACATGGTATCAGAGCCTCTATGACTAAGTGGTCTAGAGTTCGATCCCCGCTCCCCTCACTTTCTAATTAAAAAGTGGAATTTAAACATATGGTAGGTGGGCTTATGCATTATCCACGCTTCAAGCCCAAATGGGCTCTTGCGTGAGGGGGCGTGTTAGAAATAATATAAAACCATTGATATAGCTAATCCTAAAAGCTTAAGCTTTGGGATAATCGGTTATTTGACATGATCATTTGGGGAGGATTAGAATTGGGACTAGTTCTGGTTGAATATCGAGAGATTTGTTCATTCGGTCAATGAAGAATTTCTTTCTGATCCATAGATTTTTTTCATTCAGTCAATGTAGTTGAGTTAAACTCTGGCTATTCACCTTTGCAACTCTGCCTATTCTCAAATACATATCCCAGACATGATATCTTGCTACCTACAAATGTTCATTCTTGAACGTGAGGAAAGTTCCCACATTGGTCAAGTATACGATGAAAGCTCTCCTTATATTTCCAAAAATACTGTTTTTCAACCATAAACCAATAGTTTTAAAAGCATATGCTTCGTTAAATACAAGTTCTTCACTGCAGCTAACATTTCCCCCTCCTCCTAACAAATTAACCACTAACATTTGCTTATTAAAAAAAATACCAGTTCTTTTCCTCTTAAGGACATTCCATATTAAGTTGGAGGTTTCTTGTACTCCTATATAGAAACAGAAATGATATTTGTACATCTGGAAAATTCAACATCTGGTTAATGACGTTCATAGTCGTGGTTAATGGGTACACCCAGATTGGGTAATTCATTAACCATCAAGTGAGCTCCATCAACCACGATTTTATATATTGTTAACCAAGTTGTCCATTAGCAAAGCTTAGTGGATGGTTAATGAGCTACCCAATCTTGGTTGATGATGTTCACAATCGTATTTAATGAAGCTCAAGGGATGATTAATGAGTTATCCAATCTTGGTGTACCCATTAACCAGAATTGGTAAGTTTTTATTCATGATTTCAAACGGCATTAGCCGTGTTATGTCGATTTTTCAGGCTTACGAAAATCTTTACTTTTATGGAAATAAGAATGCTGTCTAGTCGCTAACTAAAATTGGATTTCATACTAAGAAAGTTTCAAAGGGTTAAATACACTGGATCTTCATTTTGATGCTCAATCGTTATGTATATTTTTCTCTCCCATTATGAATTTATCACCTAAAATTGTACAGGAGAAGAGGCGAAATTCATGTGGATTTGGTCCAATAGCTTTCATAGCTACCATACAGTCCCTAGAGAGTATACCACAATCTTTGAGCTCTTCAGGTTTGCTACTTTTGCATGTAAAATCGTTGCAATGTTATAATAAAATTTAGAAAGAATATTTATTATTTACTACTATTATTATCTTTTTTTTCTTTTCATATGCATTTAATTTCTCATGTTTTGGCAACTAATTTTTTTATTCTATTGTAATCAGGACGGTTTGACTTTCACATTAAGCTGCCTGCTCCTGCAGCTTCTGAGCGCAAAGCTATGTTGAAGCATGTAATACAAAGACGACACTTGCAATGCAATGATGACATCCTGCTTGATGTGGCTGTAAAATGTGATGGTTATGATGGCTATGATCTGGTATTCCACTTCTTTTAGATTTATTGTTTAAGCAGTTGTGATTCATTAGGTTTTATCTGATCTAAAAATTACTATTTTCAGCTTGGTTAATATGTACAACCATGTGGTTCCGTTTGTTATGAGCATTATGTGAAGAGAAGTTTAGAGCAGGACACTTTATGTGATAGAATTTCAACTGCAGATATTTTGCATTATATCTTAAATGAGTTATAGTTGTTTTCAAACACACACACATATATAAGAAAAGGAAGACAGTTCGAGTTATAGTTCTCGGCATATATCTTTTTAAAACTGGAGCTGGTTTCTTTTCTTTACATACTGTCCTTGTTCTTTTGGTGGTAGTAGAAACAAGCTGGAGAGTTGGTATATTTGTTCATAATTCATGAAGCTATTCAGCATAATACTTTTTGCCGAATGTGGTTCACAAGTGTTCTAGATTAGAGATAAGGAATGTAAAATTACTTGATTATAACTTGTAAAACATCAAATGATGGTAATGTTCTGCCCCCAACATAATTATGACTTCAGTGGCTTCATTTGCATTTCATTAACAAGCAATTTCTTCGGTGGATGTTTGGTTAGTCCTTTGAATATTATTAACAACTGAACTGTCCATAACTATGTCCTACCTGCCTGTATACTTCCAGGAAATTTTAGTTGACAGAACTGTCCATGCTGCTGTTCGCCGTTTTCTGCCATTTAATGCCATTTATGAACATGAGGGTCCTGCTTTACTACGAGAGGATTTCTCTCAGGCAATGCATGATTTTCTCCCAGTTGCAATGCGTGACATCACAAAATCTGTTTCTGATGATGGCCGTTCTGGATGGGATGATGTCGGTGGTCTTGTTGATATTCGAAATGCTATTAAAGAGGTCTGAATTCTTTAAATATTTCATTGCACGGTTGTTTCAATTTATTTTATGTTTCCCAATTTCTTCTTTTGAATTTGAAGTTATAATATTAAATTTGTAAGACTAAGAGTAAGAACACTTATAAAGGCTTAAGCTTGGTAGAAGCTGAGTGATTTTATATCTAACAAGAATCTTTGCCATGGCGTGTGTATATCAAGTGTGGTACATGCTAAGAATCAATTCACACCTGTTCTTACTTGAACAATAGTTTAGTTTTTGTTGCTTTTTGTTTACATGTTTACTCTATGCTCGTATGTTTTGCTTATTAAATTATTTCCAGATGATCGAGTTGCCATCAAAGTTTCCAAAAACTTTTGCGCAAGCACCATTAAGGTTGCGGTCAAATATCCTTTTATATGGTCCTCCTGGTTGCGGCAAAACTCACATAGTCGGTGCTGCTGCCGCTGCTTCTTCACTTCGATTCATATCAGTGAAAGGGCCTGAACTGTTAAACAAATACATTGGTGCTTCTGAACAAGCTGTAAGAGACCAATACTACTTTTTTAGGCTATTGTTTTTCAGATTTATTTATATATTTCTTAGTCCATATATATTCTCTACAGAATAAATTATGAAGGTTATTTTGTCTTATTTGACTCATAACTAGCTAATTTTTACTGTCAGCCTGTGAACTGAATTGTCTTGAATGTATATTTGATTACCTCGGCTTTGTCTTTTGGTTTGATATACAATAGTTAGTAATTTTTCATATTGATGTTAGTGATTTTGCTTTGAATGTCTGAGTCTTGAATGCTAATTTCAGGTTAGGGATATTTTTTCTAAAGCAGCAGCTGCAGCACCGTGCCTACTTTTTTTTGATGAATTTGATTCTATTGCTCCTAAGAGAGGGCACGACAATACTGGAGTAACTGACCGTGTTGTCAATCAAGTCAGTATATATTTGTCACTTTTTGATTTTACACTCTGTTGATTTCAATCTGACCTCAATAATTCAATTTTCGCAGTTTTTGACCGAGTTAGACGGAGTTGAAATTTTAGCTGGTGTATTTGTGTTTGCTGCAACCAGGTTAGTTTCCAAGCAAGCATTAATTTGTCCAAAATAAAAGAATAAAGTTGTAATGAATTGTGATAAATGAAAGATTAAAAGCCGAAAGGATTGAACATTGAAAAGAAGGTTGATGTTCAAAACTATATTATGTTATTTATAATGTGTCTTGGCAAATAATCTCTTTGTTTCTCTTTTTATTGTCTCTGATTCTACAAGGAACCTTGTTGTTAACTTACTTATTATAGAAATCCATCAAAAACATCCATTTGATAGAAATTTTTCCTAACATGTTGGAGCTAGGGTTTACTTTAAAGACACGTCAAATCCTAGGCTCATTGTTGATCTTTGTTTTAAGCTAAATCAGATCATTAATGCACAATTTTTAAAAATAAGCCATGGCTGTGATAAGTTTACGATTGACTAGATGCTTGTTTGTTCTTTCTATTTTTGAGAGACTGAAAGAAAACAGATGGGAAATAAATATTAATTTTTGGCAATTTTGATGTTTGCTTCTCATGTCAAGCAGTAGACCGGATCTACTGGATGCAGCATTGTTGAGACCGGGTAGGTTAGATCGTCTTCTATTTTGCGACTTTCCATCTTGGCATGAGAGATTGGAAATTCTTACCGTACTTTCTAGAAAGGTATGTTTTTGGATAAAACTGTTAAATAAATTCATATATCTTGTAATGGAATCATGGCAACAAACATTGCTAAAATCATAGAAATCATAGACATATTACTGTGAAGCCATGTGTCTCAACTGTACAACAGAGACAGACTCTATAGTTTATATAGGCTTAAAAGCAATTAATAGAATAATTACAAAATATTCTATCCTGATTTACACAATATAACATGACGCAATATGCCTATTCTATGCAGTAAATACATGGATCCTAATCTTATAAGTTATATTCAATAGACGTGTTAGCAAAACAATTTCTTTAATGTCAGTATACAAATTTGTAATATCCCTGAAGTTTGGGCGGAGTCTGTTAGAATCTTTAAAATGGAAATGAAAGCATTATAGAAAGAATCAAAAGAATAGAAGTGTATTACCCAACAGAAAATGGATGATAGAATTCTCCACCTCAAGAGTTTCCCTATCAGAAAACGGACATTAGCGCCTGACAGTTTATATTAGCCATTAGGCACTAAAGAAGGAGAAATAGGTATGACAATCTACTAAAAGTAGGGAAAGAATAACGAAAGACTTGAAACAGGTGATACGTAATTTGCAAGAAATATGCTGTAGGAAGTGTTGGTTAGAGAAACAGAGGCTCAATATACTATCACTAGATCACCATTCTTACTGTAGCACCACTTGGTATTTCATATTTCGTTTAAAGATGACCGTTGTTTTTAAGACCACAAAATATTAAATCACCATACGGAATCGATCAAAAAGCTTTTGTATAAATGATTGTGAAAGCAACTTTTCCAAATGAATTATAAGGACATTGTAAGTGTTCAGGTTTTATTATATGTTCGTTGTTGGCTGTCACTATTGTTGGTAACATTGAATTCCACCAAGATATGTGCGTCTTTTATTAGTCAGTGCTTACCTTTTTACGTTGGTACACGAGTTCTGTTGACATCTATATCTATCAAATTGATGCAGTTACCAATGGCCAATGATATTGATTTGGCTGCAGTAGCTAATATGACTGAGGGATTCAGTGGAGCTGATCTTCAAGCTCTCCTCTCAGATGCACAACTTGCAGCAGTTCATGATATTCTGGACAATATCGATACATCTGGGTCAGAGAAAACACCAGTTATTACTGACGCTCTTCTAAAGCTCACTGCATCTAAGACCAGACCATCTGTTTCTGAGGAAGAGAAAAGACGACTCTACAGTATTTATCACCAGTTTCTGGATTCAAAGAGATCCGTTGCTGCCCAGGTTTTTCTCTCTCCCTATGTCCTCTCTTCCCTCAGTCTTTGTATTTTTTGTTAAGTTCTTATTTTAAAATTGGGGTTTTATGTTTAGACGCACATTTAGACACAGGCAGTCTCACATTCATGGATCTGGGGGGAAAATACATGAATCAGTTTCAACTTACTTTCATATAATTCTTAAAAGCTGAATAAGGTGATGCCACACCTTTGAGTTCATCTGAGTTTCAAATTTTACAACGTATTCAGTTTCTGCCAGAATTGAGTTCAAACCTTGTTGTGGAACATCAATTAAAATACATCAGCTCATATAATAAGACAACTCCAGCAAACCTTCAGTTAATATCTCAAAGAGCCAACATGATAATTGTTGCTTTCTCACTAATCAGTCATGTAAAAACATTCTTCATGCAAGTTCAAAATGTGTCTAAACTTGTGACAACCCTCATACATTTTGAAATCACTAAAATCTAACTCAAATTATCTTCAGTTACTGAAAATGGTGATGTAACTTCAACCGTAAAGGGAGATGATAGAGGCTTTCGTGCGCGATGTTAACCTCAGTTTTCTATTATGGAATCATTTTTTTTATATTTCTCAAAACACTAGCCTACTTACATGAGCAGGTTATCTACCAAGAAAAGACTCTTATGTATCACAACGGGTTAAGATGACTAAGCATAGATTTAATCCTAGATTTTCTTCAAGTAGATACATATGCAATGAGACATTCCATGGTTTTCTTTGTCCACCGCACTTGCTAGAAAAAAATTTAAATTTCTCCATCACTGTTTTAGCTATGTCTTTTTTTGTAATGGCTGCAGTCAAGGGATGCAAAAGGCAAGAGGGCAACTCTAGCGTGACAATCAAGTAATACAGTGAATTTGTTGATTAGGTGGTAGCTGCTCTTTGGTATTCTTTTTCTCCTGAGGATGCTTTTTTTGTTCATTTCTACCTTACTATAGTAAATTTGTATAGTAGTCAGACTGATGTTCAATCCATTACTTGTAATAATGTGAATTCTCGAGCAATGTCGGAATAAAATATAGAAAAGACCTGACCAAAAAAATATATAGAAAAGAATGAGTTTCTAGGTTATTTTTTCCACCGTAAGTTTGTTTTTAGTCATGAAATTACAAGTCTTATTGGGTGGTGATGGCTGCAGTAAAATCCTTGTGGAGAAAACTATGATCCAAGGAGTTTTGTATATTGATGAGAAAATCATCTTTTGCTGAATGTGCATAGTGTACACTGGCCCTATTCTGGCACACAGTAGTTAATATGCTTTGATTATTCGTTGGTTGTTTTGTTATTTGGCAAGTTGGTTTTTGCAGCAGCTTATGATTAGAAACATTTGATTGAGAGCTCTTGTTGAAGACTCCTGCAGAGAGTTTCAGGCAGCCGTGGCTCTAATTTCGGCAAAATTTCCTCTTTCCCTGGACATGATAAAAACTGCAAGATGAAGACAAATTGAGAGGTGGAGGCAGAAAAAGATGAAGAAAAATTTGAATATGATGTAAAATTGGATATAAAGTGTTTAGTGCAAGATCTAACAAGTTTTCTAACGGCTACATGATCATCTATATTATGATACAAAATACAACTCTAAGAAACAGAGATAAACTTATCATTCCTTTTCTTAGGAGGTTGATTATTCTTCAGTTCAGATTCATGACAATGTTGAGATGTGGACTCATTGTCTTCATGATTCTTTCTCGCAAAAGCTTTTCCTTTTCAAATCTTGTTTCCTACTTTGAACATATTCTCTTTAGATGACTTGTCATTTTATGGCATTTAAATTAGTTCATCATTACTATCATTTTCAAGATTTTCGTTGTTTTCTTCACGAGAAAATGTAGGCTCATGTTCATCAAATTCCTTACTCATATGAGTAGGTTAGGTAGTGAGTGAATCACGACCAATTTTTGTAGGTTAGGTAGTGAGTAATTTGTTAGGGAGTCTTAGAATGTTGTGATAAAGGCAATGACAAGTTATTTAAAAAACTTATGTTTTCTTTCTATTTTAAAGAATGTGACATTCATAGTGACAAACATTTTGTTTTTTTTTGGATCAAAACAAATATATCCTTCATGGGTTGGAGAGTACCCCACAAAAATAAAGTTTATTGATATTCTTATGTTCATGAATAAAAGTTGTGCAACCAAAGATTTTTACAGTTAAATCATTTGAAATACGGGCAACAAGAAAATATTCTTTGAAAATATGAGTTTGAGTTTGGCAATTGAGAACTTTGGAGGGCTTTTTGTTAATTAAATATGTGGCACTGTTTCACCTTACAAATAATTTTTTAAAAAAAGTAAAGTTCTAGCCACCTCCAACAAGTGTCTATTTTTTCTTTGTGCAATTCTATTTTGTTGAGAAGTATTAGGAAATGAATTTTGACGTACAATTTCATTCTTGCAAAAAAAAAAAATCCAACTTTGTGTTAAAATATCCCTTCCCGTTATCATTTTTAAACACTTGAATATTTGTTTGAAATTGATTTTGCATCATTTTAAATAAATCATTTACAACCTGACAAACTTAGATTTCCCTTATAACAAATACATTCAACATACTCTTGAATGATCATCTATAAATGTCAGAGTAGTAAAATTCTCTATCCTCCTTAGCACCACTAATCATCTATCCTAAGATCAAATCATGAAAGATACAGTGGAAACGAAAAAAGTTAGTTTGACAATTTTCATCTTAGACTAATTTAGTGACGGATACTAGATGACAGGAAGGTTTGGATCATGTAGGACATTGTTGATAGTTAACATTAGAGACAACAAAATTGAACCTTTATATGTAATGGTTGAAAAAGAGCCATAAACGACTCTTACTTTTTGGTTGCCTGCACAAGGAATACAAGAAGAAAACACAGTGGATTCACATGTCATGTGATTAGTTGCATTTGCATTTATTTTAAACTAAAATTTTAAGCTCGAAATTTTTTGCAATATAGAGGAAGAATATTTTGAGATTCTAAAAGTTTGAATAGTTTGTCTAGTTGTTAGGTCGTGAGTGAAAACTGAATTGAAGAAGATTCCTGCTCTTGATCAGAATTACTGGCTCGAAATGCACAACCTATCGTGATTCTTTGTTGTGCCTCCTCTCTTTTGAATTTCGCCAGGTTTATCCTTTTTACAACTTCAAATCGGCGATTTTTGTGAACAATACTGATGCGAAAAATAATACACGCGGATGAACAACACCAGTTGTATGAACATTGTTCACAGAATGAACAATATCCACACTAAAAGCCGAGATCATAAGCCGAGATCATAAGTTATGTTTCTATTTATTCAACCATACATAAACACATAAAAGCCGAGATCATAAGTGTTTCAAATAAAAAATAAATTTATTGTCCTCACTATGTTGAGTGTTGACACATTCACGCTCATACAGTCAGAGATATCAATAGTCGTCTAATCATTATCAAGTGGTCCAATAAAAGTATATTTCAAATTTTAGTTTAAAATTTAAAATATCGAGTTAAATTACGTGAATACGTAATTATTTTGACTTCAGAGGATCATGGTCCCTTCAAATCATGCAATCTATTTTCCTAAATAAAAAGGCATGCTATCTTTTTCTTGATTAGGATCAATGGATGTAAATAACTCATTTGATCCTTATTATAAGAAAAAGTCTGATTTTTTATTTATTTTTAATTTCAAAGACTTGATTTAGTAGTAAAAGGACAAGTCTTCGATCCGAGAGGTCTGGATTCGAGTCTCGCTAGTGTGTTTTAAATTTTTAGAAGGAGATAAATTTACTTTATTAAAAAAAGTTTGTTTTTAAAATTCAATAATTGATGTATCTAATTTATATTATAGATCAGATATATCAATTATTAAATAATCTAAAAAATTTTAAAAAAATTCTTGACAAAAATATAAAATAAAATTACTTGACAAAAAAGAATATTAAAAATAATAGTCAAAATATAAAATATTAATTATTTATTTTTTTATGGTATAAAATATTAATCAATTTTGTATCAATAATTTTTTTTTTGTCAAGCAGCGAAGTGACTATAATTTCATCCTTAAAATTTAAAATGGATAAGTGGGGTGTCCGAGTTCAAACTTTTTACTACTCTCTCCGATCCTTTTTATAAGGAACACTTTCAAAAATAAACACAGACCAAGAAAACTAATTTTTCTCTTTAATAATTCTAAAATTTTATGCTTTATCCCAAAACTATATAACCTTGGATTATCATGAGAAATACAATATGTCTTTTTAATTAATCTCCTAACATTGAAATGAATTATTTGATTTTACTTAATAAGAGTTCAAATGAAATTGTGTATTTAATAAAGAATAATTTTAAAATTATTTTTTATAAAAAAGGCTCAATTTTTTCCAAAGTATTTCTTATAAAAATGTTCGGAGGAAATAATAATATCAATTAATTAAATCATAAATATTAATTTAATCGACAAAGATATTAAAATTGTTAAAATCAGAGGCCCGTTTGATTGTCAGAATAGGATAAAGATATGATATAAAGCTGGATAGAGACAATATATGATAGAAACATGATGATTACATATCATATCATGTGTTTGATATACATATGATAACAAAAAGGATAAGATTTATATGATAATTAAATGACAAAATTACCTTTATAATGGAATTCATCTTTTTCTTTCAAATAAACTTGTATTATTTTTAAATATTATTAATCAACTTAAAAATGCTAACTTGTAGTCCAATTGTCCATTATCACATATATACATTACATATACTACTAGATAGTGTTGGAACAAAGTGGGTCTGACATGAACCTCTAATGATTTAAATAGTTTTGATGATAACAAGGTATTAAAATTACAATTGGAATTACTAATGATTATTCTAGTGTGCAGAATTACAAGTTAAAATTCATTCAGAAGCACTATGAATAATAGCAGAGAAGCCAGTCAAAACAAGCTCTGAAAGCACATCACTGTTCATCAGAAGCTTAAAATTTTGTATGTTGAAGAAAGTGCCTCTGAGGACAAAAACAAGGCTCTGACGGACTCAGAAGCAAAAAGGGCCTCAAGAAGCAATGACAACAGCATCTGAAGCAAAATGAATTTACGTCACTGATCAGTGCATTTTGATGCACATTCTTCCATGTTTATACTATAGCATTTCTTTTATTTGTTTACATTATTTTTTATGTTTCAATGTGTTTTCTTATTTTATTTTATTTTTGCACTTAATTAATTTTCGTATTTATTTTCCAGCATTTGCAGCTTTCACGAATAAATTCATAACTGGAGCTTGGAGTATCGGATTGAAGCGTGCCACCAGTCGTTGGAAAGCTAAGAAAAAGATCTACAACTTTCGTTCAGAAGTCGAGAGCTGATTCGGACTGTAGCAGTGCCAGAAAATTCGTACAAGTTGCAGCACTAGTTTTACTTAAGTTTTTGGGTCATTTGTTATGGGCTTAGGTCATACCTTTGACCCGGTTTAATTGTAAAACGGGTTATGTGTTATTCATAGGGGTGAGGCCGAAATTACTGATCATTATCTGATTTTCACGAATTTTGAGAAAAAACACAATGGCAATGAGGAACTAATTCCCGAAGAACCAATCTACTGTATGCAGATTCCGCTTTGAGGTTTCTTAATAAATTCCATATTATTTCGTTCCTTTGAGTTCTTTTCTATAATTTCAATTGCATGCTTAATTTGATTGTTTTATAGGATAGATCTCTTAAATTTGATCGTATGTATGATCTTGAATCTAAATTGCAGTAACGTAGCTTTTGCATTACCGCTTTTGATTAATTTGCGTTTGCTTAATTCGCAATAGTTTTTATCCGTTTGCTTAATTCGGAATTCAAGAACATACACGTTATAATATCTATCGCGTTTGTCAATGGTTATTATAGTCGAATAGGAGCGAACCCGCTAGGGATTTGGAATTTTGTGGGAATCAATGATAAGTTGGTAATCGGTATAGTAGATTGGTCCGTTTTAATCACTTTTTCACAAACAGCTTAATTTCAGAATCACTTATTTCGAAAACCAAACCAATCCCCCCCAATTTCGATTAGTTAAATTCAAGAATCTTTTGAGAACGATATTCCGAGTTAATTGTCGCCGTACTACGTTTTTCAAAATTACTCGTTTTGATTCGCGCGCGACAGCGGATCAAATTGGCGCCGTTGCCGGGGATTCTTGATTATATTAATCGTTTTTAGAGTCTTAGGTTTATTGTCTACGCGTCTAGGTCATAGTTCCCTTGCGGTTTCATCCAATTAGTGTTTTAGAGTCCTATTCGTAAAAAGAAAAAAAAAATCGTTTTTTGCGAAATTGCGTCTGTTTCGAATTCTGCTCCGGGCATCTGAAGGAGTATAATTTTTAAAACATTTGTCCCGTACTACAAGGTAGTTACGGGAGGTTTGCTTCCAAATTCCAAAATTCCTCTTTTTTCTATTTTTTAGCATTTATTTACTGTTTTCACCGTCTCGAAAAAAATCGAAAAAAATCTCAAAATTATATTTTTAAGTCATTAGATTAATTTCGGTGTCAGTTTATTTTTTTTTTGAATTATTTTTGATCGATTTCTTTCTTTGTGTTTGTTTTCTGACTTTTAGGACATTGTTGGCATTTTCACTATTGTTGCTTGCTGCATTGCTGTTGCGTTAGTCCTGGCTACTAGGTCTCGCTGTCCTGAACTTGTTGCTTTTGATCCTGAAGTAGAGAGAACCTTACACACACAACGTAGAGCAGGCCAGGTTATCACTAGTTCACCACCCACAATCGAGTCTGATTCTGAGTCTGACTATTTGCATAACTTGTTTGATTTGGATTCTGAATTTGATTGTAACATGGCTGATAATAGAACCTTAAGGCAATTAGCTGCTCCTGACGTGAATTATAATGGCTTGTGTATTGAATATGATGCTGCTGCTACTCCTTTTGAATTGAAATCGGGTTTAATACACTTGTTGCCAAAGTTTAGTGGTCTTGCAGGTGAAGATCCACACAAGCATTTGAAAGAATTCCAAGTGGTGTGTTCTACACCACTGAAGCCTGAAGGGATCACCGAAGATCATATCAAACTTCGAGCTTTTCCTTTTTCATTGCAGGGTGCAGCAAAGGATTGGATATACTATCTCGAGCCAAACTCAATTGCAAGCTGGACTGCCCTGAAAAAGGTGTTCTTGGAAAGATATTTTCCTGCCTCCAGAGCTGCCTCAATAAGAAAGGAAATTTGTGGTATTAGACAAGGTAATGAGTCACTGACTGAGTACTGGGAGAGATTCAAACATTTGGTATCTAGCTGCCCTCAACACCAGATTACCGAGCAGCTCCTCATCCAATACTTTTATGAGGGGTTGTTACCGATGGACAGGAACATTCTTGATGCTGCTAGTGGTGGAGCACTAGTCGATAAAACTCCAGCTGCTGCCAAGGCCCTCATCGAAAATATGTCCCTTAATTCTCAACAATTCACCACTAGAGACAATTCTGTGCAAAGCAAAGGTGTGAGTCAAATGCAGGTTTCTTCCAACAAAGCTTTAGAGACCAGAATTGATGAACTCACTGCCATAGTCAAACAGTTGGCAGTAGCAAAACCTCAATCAGCAACTTTGTGCGGTATTTGTACTTCTCCTGAGCACCCAACTGACACCTGTCCTATTCTGAGTGACAAGTCCATTACCGAGCTGCCACAAGCTTATGCAGCCAACCTTTACGGTCAAAATAGGTACAACAACACTCCTGACCTGTCCACCAACAAATATCATCCCAGTTGGAGGAACCATCCCAACCTTCGATATGGAAACCCACAAACCAGCCAACAACAGAATCCACCTCAAGCTGTTGCCTCTACACCTTCCGGACCATCCTTAGAAGATCTTGTCAAACAAATGGCCGTGAGCAACCTTCAGTTCCAACAAAGGACTGATACTAGCATTCAGACCTTGACCACACAGATGGGACAACTTGCTACTCAAATAAATAACATGCAAGCTCAAGGTTCGAACCAACTTCCAGCACAAACCGTTGTCAATCCGAATGGTAATGCTAATGTGAGCGCTATTTCTTTAAGATCCGGAAAGGTTACAGAACCAGCCCCTGAAAAAAATAAAAAAATCATTGAGGTAACTTCTGAACTTTCTCCATCTGAACCTTCCCCTGCTGCACTTTCTTCTCCTTCTTCTGTTGTGGTCGAAACTGAAAAAATTAAAGAAAAGGAGTATGTGCCACCAGTCCCCTTCCCACATAGAGTTCTGAAAAATAAAAGAATTGAGGAGGGAGACAAAGAAAGAGAGATATTGGATGTTTTCCGAAAAGTTGCGGTAAACATTCCGCTACTTGATGTTATAAAGCAGGTTCCCAAGTATGCTAAGTTTCTGAAGGATTTGTGTACTAACAAGAGGAGGATTAAGGGAGGTGAAAGAGTGAACTTAGGACGAAATATTTCTGCCTTTATTCAGCCCAAACAATCATCTGACAAGGCTGTAAGTGAGCAAAATGTTTCAGCCCTCACTACTCAGGTGTTGCCACAAAAGCAGAAGGATCCGGGAACATTTGCTATTCCTTGTACCATCGGGGATAGTAAATTTGAGAATTGCATGCTCGATTTGGGAGCGGGCATTAATGTTATGCCTACTTCTGTTTATAATAACCTTTGTCTTGGTCCTTTGCAGCATACAGGTTTAATCATTCAATTGGCGAACAGGAGCAACGCTCGATCCGCCGGGGTCGTCGAAGATGTTCTTGTTCAAGTTAACGATTTGATTTTTCCTGCAGATTTTTATATTCTAGACATGGAAGGTGAAACAAAGTCCAGCAGAGCTCCCATCATTTTAGGCAGACCGTTCATGAAAACGGCGAAAACGAAAATTGATGTTGATGATGGAACCATGTCCATGGAATTTGGTGACATTGTCGCAAAATTCAACATTTTTGATGCCATGAAACATCCCTTAGAGGAGCATTCCGTTTTTCACATTGAGTTGATTTCTGAACTAGTTAATGACACTTGTTCAGAATTATTTTCTCTTGATTTTCCATCTCTCTCTGGTTTTGATGATACTTATTCATGTCCTGATTGCACTGACGCTAACGTTTGTGTTCTTTGTGCTGAGATTGATGCTTCCTTGCAGCCTGATACATTTTATACAGGTGAAGTTGTTACCGATGAGGCTGTTTTTGCGGTTGATACTCTTGACATCCCGGCTGCCCCAAGCATTCCATCCATCGAGCAGCCCCCGTCCTTAGAGCTAAAAGAGCTCCCTGAGAACCTGAAATATGCATACTTGGAGAGTAATGAAAAATTGCCTGTTATTATCTCTTCTAACCTTGATCTCGATCAAGAACACAAACTTTTGCAGGTTTTGAAGAAGCACAAGAAGGCAATCGGGTGGACATTAGCCGACCTTCCGGGTATTAGTCCATCAATGTGCATGCATAGGATTCTACTTGAGGATGGATCCAAAACAGTAAGGCAGCCCCAAAGGAGGCTCAATCCTTTGATTCTTGATGTTGTGAAGAAAGAGGTAACAAAACTCTTGCAAGCAGGTATCATTTATCCTATTTCTGATAGTAAGTGGGTAAGCCCCGTGCAGGTTGTACCTAAGAAATCTGGACTTACAGTGGTGAAAAATGAAAATAATGAACTTGTTCCCACTAGAGTCCAGAACAGCTGGAGAGTTTGTATTGATTACAGGAGATTGAACCAAGCTACGAGAAAGGATTACTTTCCTTTACCGTTCATTGACCAGATGCTTGAACGACTAGCTGGTAAATCACACTATTGTTTTCTAGATGGCTTTTCAGGTTATTTTCAGATTCATATTGCACCGGAGGATCAAGAGAAGACGACTTTTACTTGTCCTTTCGGTACCTTTGCTTACAGGAGGATGCCTTTTGGTCTTTGCAATGCTCCTGGCACTTTCCAGCGATGCATGATTAGTATTTTTTCTGATTTTATTGAAAATTGCATGGAAATCTTTATGGACGATTTCACTGTCTATGGTTCCTCTTTTGATGCATGCTTGAACAGTTTAAGCTTGATATTAGAAAGATGCATCGAGACTAACCTTGTTTTAAATTATGAAAAATGTCATTTTATGGTTGGGCAAGGAATTGTTCTTGGTCACATTATTTCTGAAAAAGGAATTTCTGTTGACCCTGCTAAGATTGATGTGATTTCTACACTGCCTTACCCTTCTTGCGTTCGCGAGATTCGTTCTTTTCTTGGTCATGCAGGTTTTTACAGGCGTTTCATCAAGGATTTCAGCAAGATAGCTCTTCCGCTGTCAAACTTGTTGAAGAATGACGTCACTTTCAGCTTCGATGACAAGTGCAAACAAGCGTTTGACTTCTTGAAGAAAGCACTGACCTCCGCTCCCATAATCCAGCCCCCTGACTGGACCCTCCCTTTTGAGCTTATGTGTGATGCTTCGAATTATGCTGTTGGGGCTGTCCTTGCACAAAGAGTTGACAAGGCTGCCCATGTTATTTACTATGCTTCTAGGACTTTAGATTCTGCACAGTCAAATTACACTACCACTGAAAAAGAATTGCTAGCTATTGTTTTTGCTCTTGACAAATTTAGATCTTATTTGCTAGGTTCCAAGGTTGTTGTTTTTACTGACCATGCAGCTTTAAGGTACTTGCTGAAGAAGCCGGATGCAAAACCGAGATTGATTCGGTGGATGTTGCTACTCCAAGAGTTTAATGTTGAGATTAAAGACAAAAGTGGAGCTGAGAACTTAGTGGCTGACCACTTGAGCAGGATAGAGAGAGATGAAGATCCTTTTCCTATTAAGGATGACTTTCCTGATGAGCAGCTGTTTCTTTTGCATGGGATTACACCCTGGTTTGCTGACATTGTTAACTTTCTTGTTGCTGGTGTTTTTCCTACAGGTGCATCGAGATCACAGGTTCACAAACTCAAGAGTGATGCCAAATACTATGTTTGGGATGATCCATATCTATGGAAGTTTGGTAGTGATCAGGTAATTAGGAGATGTGTCCCCGACAATGAGATTGAATCTATTTTAAAATTTTCTCATGCATCTCAAGTCGGCGGACACTTTGGTCCGCAAAGGACTGCGAGAAGGGTCCTTGATTCAGGTTTCTATTGGCCAACTATTTTTAAGGATGCTTTTGAGACTTACCGCACTTGTAAAGAGTGCCAGATAGCAGGTACAAACATTACTCGTAAGAGTGAAATGCCTCAGCAGCCTATGCTTTTCTGTGAGGTATTTGATGTATGGGGAATTGATTTCATGGGTCCCTTTCCTGTATCATTTGGTTTTCTTTACATCTTGCTTGCTGTTGATTATGTTTCAAAGTGGGTGGAAGCTATCCCCACTAGGACTAATGATTCTAAAGTTGTTGCAGAGTTTGTCAGGTCTAATATCTTTTGTAGGTTTGGAATACCGCGAGCTATCATCAGTGACCAAGGCACTCATTTCTGTAACCGCACCATGGAAGCTTTGCTCCGGAAGTATGGAGTTGTGCACAGAGTCTCTACTGCATATCACCCACAAACTAATGGGCAAGCTGAGATCTCAAACAGGGAGATCAAACAGGTTTTAGAGAAAATGGTGCAGCCAAACAGGAAGGATTGGAGCCGTCGTCTAGAAGACGCACTTTGGGCTCAAAGAACAGCTTTCAAGACACCCATTGGGATGTCTCCTTATCGACTTGTTTTTGGTAAGGCATGTCATCTTCCAGTTGAGATAGAACACCGTGCTTATTGGGCGGTGAAAAGTTGTAATTTTGAGTTGCAACAAGCAGGTATTGAAAGAAAACTCCAATTACAACAGCTGGAAGAGCTTAGATTAGAGGCTTATGAAAGCTCTAGGATTTATAAAGAGAAAACTAAGCACTTCCATGATAAAATGATTTCTAGGAAGGAATTTTCTGTGGGCCAACAGGTTTTATTGTTTAACTCCCGCCTTAAGCTTATGGCTGGGAAACTTCGATCCAAATGGATTGGCCCCTTTGTTGTTACTAATGTTTTTCCTTCTGGTGCTATAGAAATAAAAAGTACAGGTACCGACAAGGTCTTCAAAGTAAATGGACAGCGGCTAAAGCTGTTCCATGACAGTTCGATGCCTAATATAGCACCTGTTGAAGAGCTCTCCTTGGACGAGCCTTCCTACACCCCAGCCGCTACACCTTAGCCCCTCGGGTGTGTTCCTTCCTTTACTCTCACTTTGTGTTTATTATTACATTGCGGACACTGTCTGTTTTAAATGTGGGGGAGGGACATTTACATTTTATGTTGCGTGTTAAAAAAAAAAAAATATAATAATTTGTCATGAGTAGTCACATGTTCTAAGGCTAGGGCAGATAGCTATAGGGTTGATGAAATTTTTGGAAATTCTTGTTTTGATACTTGACATGATAGTCTTTGCACCCTAATGCACAACTGCTTGAACACTGTCAAACTTAGTAATGTCTAGATAAATCTCTGAAATACACATTCTCTGGACTAAGTTCTCTGAATTTGAATATGATAAAAAGGTTTGATTAGGACTAAGTTTGGGGGAATAGCTGGATTACTTGATTGTAGGATCATGGCTAGATTAAATGGTGGGATATTACACAAAAAAAAAAAAAAATAATAAAAAAAAATAGAATAAGTTCCTGTGCCCGAAACTGGAGGAACAATAATGAATATGTGGAGTTCCTGTGCCCGAAACTGGAGGAACAAATGCTGTGTAGGGTGCTCTATTCGGAGTAACAGGTTGGACTCATTACAAGTGAGATCCCGTCAGGTGAAAAGGTAGAGTAGCACCTAAAGCATAACTAAAATGAACTTAAGTAGTATCCCTGCGTATAAAAATCAAAAAGCCTGTGAAAACATGAAAAGAGCAGTTTCCCCCTAGACTGAAATCCTGGTTGAATCCAAAATCATAGGAAGAGAATGATAGCTTAGTACTTAGAATGGTAGTTTCAGAGAGGGATCTTTACATTACGTTGGTTGACAGTGGGAGACAGAACACACACACACGCAAGATTGTCATTGAAAGTTAATAGATGAGAGTTGTGCCAATCTTTGAATTTTTACCCAAGGGTGTGAAGCTTGAAAACCTGGAATATGTTGACTGCTTGTGACTTCAAAGAAAAAAAAAAATATTTAGTTTTAAGTTTTTCATTGTGAATTTTGCTCGGAGTGCAAAAGTTCAAGTGTGGGGGAATTTGATCAGTGCATTTTGATGCACATTCTTCCATGTTTATACTATAGCATTTCTTTTATTTGTTTACATTATTTTTTATGTTTCAATGTGTTTTCTTATTTTATTTTATTTTTGCACTTAATTAATTTTCGTATTTATTTTCCAGCATTTGCAGCTTTCACGAATAAATTCATAACTGGAGCTTGGAGTATCGGATTGAAGCGTGCCACCAGTCGTTGGAAAGCTAAGAAAAAGATCTACAACTTTCGTTCAGAAGTCGAGAGCTGATTCGGACTGTAGCAGTGCCAGAAAATTCGTACAAGTTGCAGCACTAGTTTTACTTAAGTTTTTGGGTCATTTGTTATGGGCTTAGGTCATACCTTTGACCCGGTTTAATTGTAAAACGGGTTATGTGTTATTCATAGGGGTGAGGCCGAAATTACTGATCATTATCTGATTTTCACGAATTTTGAGAAAAAACACAATGGCAATGAGGAACTAATTCCCGAAGAACCAATCTACTGTATGCAGATTCCGCTTTGAGGTTTCTTAATAAATTCCATATTATTTCGTTCCTTTGAGTTCTTTTCTATAATTTCAATTGCATGCTTAATTTGATTGTTTTATAGGATAGATCTCTTAAATTTGATCGTATGTATGATCTTGAATCTAAATTGCAGTAACGTAGCTTTTGCATTACCGCTTTTGATTAATTTGCGTTTGCTTAATTCGCAATAGTTTTTATCCGTTTGCTTAATTCGGAATTCAAGAACATACACGTTATAATATCTATCGCGTTTGTCAATGGTTATTATAGTCGAATAGGAGCGAACCCGCTAGGGATTTGGAATTTTGTGGGAATCAATGATAAGTTGGTAATCGGTATAGTAGATTGGTCCGTTTTAATCACTTTTTCACAAACAGCTTAATTTCAGAATCACTTATTTCGAAAACCAAACCAATCCCCCCCAATTTCGATTAGTTAAATTCAAGAATCTTTTGAGAACGATATTCCGAGTTAATTGTCGCCGTACTACGTTTTTCAAAATTACTCGTTTTGATTCGCGCGCGACAGCGGATCAGTCACTCAAGAACTGACATATTCAGAACCAATGATTGAAGAACAATCTACTTCAAGGATCTGTCACGTCCACAGGAAGGAATATTCGTTGGTACAACGTTAACCTTATCCATATGTGGAGCGCAATTGAGGATCGTACTATTGTACTATTATTACTCAAAATGGATGAGTGATAATTTAAATAGCAAGGTAGTGGAATTGGATATCTTTACCAAAGAAGGTAACTACAACTATCACAATTGTACGAGCAAATTCCAGCTGGCACATCTCTCTCTGCAACGGTCATCAATCTTCCTCCAAGTATAAATAGAAGACTCATAAGGAAGATATGGTTACTGTTCCATTAACACTGTTCTATTACTACGTTCAAAGACTAAGAAGCATTCTGACACCATAATTTAAATCTGTCATTCTAAGTCTTAGAACAATTTGAGTTGTATTTTGTAAACACCTCTGATAGTATATCAAGTGTCCCTAAACATTCATTCTTAGATTTTAAGTTTGATTGTGAAGTCTCTTGTTAAGTGTAACTTGAGCATTTGAGAAGTCTCTTGCAAGTGTGCTTGAGCAAAGTGTAATCTTGTGAAGATTATAGTGAAAAGCTCTTGTTGAGAACAAGGGGACTGGACGTACCTTCAATTTGTGAAGGGAACCAGGATAAATTTCTGTGTCTATCTTTCCTTTTCTCTACATCTCTTTGAATTTGTTTTAATATCCGCTGCATATAATTCCTTAAGAACCAAAAAGTTTTAATTTTCTAAAACACAATTCAACCCCCCTTCTTGTGTTTTTCCACCTTCAATTGGTATCAGGAGCTGGGCTGTTGCCTAACTCTCACCTATCAGTGAAACAGTTAAGATTCAGGAAGGAAAAACATGTCTGCTGAGAAAGGAAACAATAGCAACAACAACAACAACATGAACTATGACTATGATTCCAATTCTAAAGACAGAAGGTCTTCTGACAAAGTTCCCTTTTTCAATGGAACTGAGACTGGTTATCCATTCTGGAAAACCAAGATGTACAGTCACATCATGGGAATTGATTGTGATCTGTGGGACTTGGTAGAAGATTGGGTCAATTTTGAAAATATGGATTTGGAAGGAATAGTTAGCTCCAAAGACAGAAAGGCTTTTACACCTGCTCAAAAGCTGGAGTATAAGAAGCACCACAGTGTAAAAGGGATGATGACAAATGCCATCTCTCATGATGAGTACTTGAAAATTGGAGATAAGAGAACGGCTAAGTCTATCTGGGATTCTCTTAAATCCAAGTATGAAGGAAATAAACAAGTTAAGGAGGTTAAGGCCAACTTGTTAGTACATCAGTATGAGTTATTTAAAATGAAGGACGGAGAGGACATTGAGACAATGTTCTCTAGGTTTCAAATTCTTGTTTCTGGACTTCAAGTTTTAGACAAGAGCTATACTGAGGCTGATCATGTAAGGAAAGTACTCAGAAGCTTGCCGCCAAAGTGGAGACCAAAAGTGACAGCGTTTCAGGAATCTAAGGATTTAGATACTGTGTCTCTTGAAAGCTTGGTTAGTTCTCTAAAGAGTCATGAGATGGAACTCATGACTGATGAATCGACTAAGAAGCTAAAAGGGATAGCCCTGAGCACCAAGAGTTCCTCTAAGGCTCTGAAGGCGAAGGTTATAGTATCTGATGAAGAAGCTTCTGAAGAAGGTCACGAGATGGACTCTGATGAAGAAGAAGAAATGGTTCTAATGGCTGCAAGAGTATCGCAATGGGCTAAGAGAAGCAATAAGTATGCTGGTAAGTTTGGAGGTTCTTCCAAGAAGGTTGGTGCTTCTAAGGATAAGAAGGAAGAACAAAACAAATGCTTTAAGTGCAACAAACCAGGACACTTCATTGCTGATTGCCCAGAGAACCTGAGTAAAACATCCAAGAGAACCTCTAACAAAGAAAGATATAAAAGTAAGCTCAAGAAGGGGTTCCTTGCCACTTGGGATGACTTGGATCAGGAATCAGATTCTGATGGGGAAGAAGAAGCAAACCTAGCGTTGATGGCAACCACTTCTGATCAAGAGAACTCTGAGCACGAAGCTGACTCAGACTCAGAAGATGAAGATGAGGTACTTGCTAAACTTTCTCGTTCTGAATTAATAGATTTCTTGAAAGATGCCTTAAAACTTTTAACCAAAAAGGCAGGTGAATGTAAGGTCCTTAAAAAGGCCTATAACAACCTGACCGAAAAGGCAAATGAAATAATTGAGCAAAATGAGTCTCTAAAATCCAGAAATGAATTTATGGAAACTCATTATGTTCTTGATGATAAGGTTCCTCCAGAACATGAATTTGCTCTTCAGGAATTCCTTATCAATGGAATGAAAAGAAGCAAAATAGCCTCTTTGATTTATCATGTAAGTAGAAATAGAGGTGAAGGTCTTGGATTTTCACGTTTTAAAGATGATCCATTATCTTCAAAATCCTCTAATATAGATAAATCAAAACCTAAGGCTGTCTTTATAAAGAGTCAATCAGAAGTTCTAAATGAGTCAGCTTCTGATAGAACATCAAAGCCAGAGGCTTCAAAGTCAAAGGCTCTGAAGGATAAAACCTCAGAACCTAAGATTTTTAAGCCTCAAGCTAATGTTAAATCTAGAGAAGCTCTGACTCATTCAAGAGCAAAGCTCAAGAGCTATCCTAAACCCAAAACCTTTTTAACAAGGGTGGATAACTCTAGAGGCTCTGATAGGCCCTTCAAACAAAGACCACCTAGGCCTGTGAAGACTAACGCAAAAGGACCCATAAAGATATGGGTACCAAAGTCTCAAATAATATTTGCTTCAGGTTTGCACACCAAGAAGGCCAAAGCAGCAATGCTGGTACCTGGACAGTGGCTGCTCACGTCATATGACGGGAGAAAGGCATATGTTCCAAACCCTGACTCTGAAAGAGGGAGGTACTGTGGGGTTTGGAGGAAACCAAAAAGGGAAGATCATTGGTACAGGTATAGTTGGTAACTCTTCTCTTTCAATTAAAAATGTTTGGTTAGTTGATGGCCTCAAACATAATCTGCTTAGCATTAGTCAATTTTGTGACAGCGGATTTATTGTTAAATTTGATAAAGAGGCATGTACAGTAATCAATGACTCTGACAAGTCCATATTGTTTAAAGGATTAAGAAGAGGTAATGTTTATAAAGTGAATCTGTCAGAACTCACTGAGCAGAAAATAGTTTGTCTTCTATCTCTGAATGATGAAAAGTGGGTCTGGCACCAACGCTTAGGTCATGCTAACTGAAGATTAATATCTAAGCTTAGCAAACTAAAGTTGGTTAAAGGCCTGCCAAATCTTAATTATCATTCAGATGCTCTGTGTGGTCCTTGTCAGATTGGCAAAATTTCAAAAACTTCTTTTAAACCTAAAAACATTGTCTCTACCTCAAGACCTTTAGAACTACTTCACATTGATTTGTTTGGTCCAGTAAGTACTGCCTCAATCAATGGGAAGAAATATGGATTAGTCATTGTTGATGATTACAGTAGATGGACTTGGGTAAAGTTTCTAAGAGTGAAAGATGATGCATATGATGTGTTCAGCATCTTCTGCACTCAAGTGCAAAACGAGAAAGGTCTCAAAATCTTAAATGTAAGAAGTGATCATGGTGGTGAGTTTGAAAACGAACCATTTGCAACTTTTTGTGAAGATCATGGCATTGTCCATGAGTTCTCTGCTCCTAGAACACCACAACAAAATGGTGTTGTAGAGAGAAAGAACATGTCTTTACAAGAAATGGCAAGAACCATGATGCATGAGACAAAACTTGCTAAGCACTTCTGGGCAGAAGCTGTAAACACAGCTTGTTATATTCAAAATAGGATCTATATTAGACCTCTATTGAATCTAACAACATATGAACTCTTCAAAGGAAGAAAGCCCAACATCTCTTATTTTCATCAGTTTGGATGTACCTGTTATATTCTAAACAACAAGGCCTACAAAAGAAAATTTGATGCCAAAGCTTGTAAGGGAATCTTTATAGGTTACTCTGAACGCTCAAAGGCATACAGAGTGTATAATTCTGAAACTAACACAGTGGAAGAATCTATACATGTTAGATTTGATGATAAAGAGCCTGACAGTAAAATGTCAGAGCAAGATAATAGTTATGCAGGTGTTCCATACCAATACATCAATTCAGAACCTGAAAAAGCATCAGAAGCTGTTGAAACTTCAGAAGCTGTTGAAGCTTCAGAAGCGGTATTGGAAGAAGATGCTGAAGAAGCATCTCAATTAGAAGCATCACAAGAACATGATGACACTTCAGAAGAAGACACTCAACCAAGTGCTGATGTTGATGAAGCTCCAAGAAGGAAGTTCAAATATAGATCATCACATCCAGAAGATCTAATTCTTGGAAACAAAGAAAGTCCAAGAAAGACAAGATCAGACTATCAACAACTTGATTCACTTCTGGGACTAATCTCAATGATAGAACCAAAGAATGTTGATGAAGCACTTACTGACGATGGATGGATTGTAGCTATGCAAGATGAGCTCAATCAGTTTCAAAGAAATGATGTATGGGATTTAGTGCCAAGACCAGCACATAAGAACATCATTGGAACCAAGTGGGTATTTAGAAACAAGATGAATGAACAAGGTGAAGTGGTAAGAAATAAAGCTAGACTGGTATCACAAGGCTACAGTCAGCAAGAAGGTATAGATTTCACTGAAACATTTGCTCCAGTAGCAAGACTGGAAGCAATCAGGTTACTTCTTTCATATGCTGTTAACAATGGAATTACATTATACCAAATGGATGTTAAGAGCGCCTTTCTTAATGGTGTTATTTCTGAAGAAGTATATGTCAAGCAACCTCCAGGATTTGAGGATGTGAAAAACCCTGATTATGTTTTTAAACTAAAGAAATCACTTTATGGTCTCAAACAAGCTCCTAGAGCTTGGTATGAAAGACTAAGTAATTTCTTATTAGAAAATGGTTTTCAAAAAGGACAAATTGACAATACATTATTCAGAAAGACATCTAAGAAAGATATCTTAATCATTCAAATATATGTTGATGATATTATTTTTGGTTCTACTAATGCTTCCTTGTGCAAGAGTTTTTCAAAGCTGATGCAGGATGAATTCGAGATGAGTATGATGGGTGAATTGAAGTTCTTCCTTGGAATCCAAATTAATCAAGGAAAAGACGGCACTTACATTCATCAAAGCAAATATACCAAAGAGCTTCTGAAGAAGTTCAACCTTGATGACTGCAAGATAATGTCTACACCCATGCATCCTACTAGCAGCCTAAGCAAGGAAGAGATTGGAAGCAAAGTAGATCAGAAGCTGTATCGAGGTATGATTGGTTCTTTACTCTACCTTACAGCATCTAGACCTGATATTTTATATAGTGTATGCTTGTGTGCTAGATTCCAGTCAGATCCTAGAGAACCTCACTTAACTGCTGTTAAGAGGATCTTTAGATATCTGAAAGGAACTACTAATCTAGGACTTCTTTATAAAAAATACCTAGATAGTAAGCTAGTTGGATTCTGTGATGCTGACTACGCTGGTGATAAGATTGAGAGAAAATCCACTAGTGGAAATTGCCAATTCATTGGTGAGAATCTCATATCTTGGGCTAGCAAGAGACAAACAACCATTGCTTTGTCTACAGCAGAAGCAGAATACATCTCAGCTGCTAAATGCTGCACACAGCTTCTCTGGATGAAATATCAGTTGGAAGATTATAACATAGCTGAAAGTAGTATTCCACTATATTGTGACAATACTGCTGCTATTCATTTGTCTAAAAACCCTATTCTACACTCTAGAGCTAAACATATTGAAATAAAACATCATTTTATAAGAGATCATGTTCAAAAAGGTACAATAAATATTCAATTCATTGATACTGAACATCAATGGGCTGACATATTTACTAAACCTTTAGCAATTGAAAGATTTGATTTTATCAAAAAGAATTTGAACATGCACTATATCTCTGAAGAAAATTAGCTCTGAGAAGTTGAATAGAATTAGCATCTGAAGCTCAATCAGAACCTCTTATAATTCAGAGTCTCCTTTAGGAAGCTCTGAATGATTTGGGCTCTGAAGGGCAACAGGTTCTGATATGGTATCAGATACAAATGAGATTGGCTCTGAACCTTTCGGAAACGAAACGATCAGCACTAGTAAGTGTATAACAGTTGTTTGTACACGCGTCAGCTACGATTAAACTCTTTCAACACGTGTCTAGATCCTGACGGGCAGAGAACAGTTAATGATGATTATGGCAGTTAAGTATATTATTTAATTTTAAAAAAACTGCTCGGGCTCCCTCCCAATGTTTATTTTCTCTGTGTATGTGTGCTAGTTACTATTTATAAGTCACTTCACTCACTTGCACAACTTTTTACACGCAATCACTACCTACACAACCCTAGACCTTACAGAAATTTCCAATCTTCATCTTCTCATTTTTTCTGAAACGATGGCTGCTCGTTCATTCAACGAAATCATTCAAGAACCCTATAACCCTACCTTACCACCCATTATTGATCTCAATTCTGAGGATAATCTAGTCTACGAACATCATCAAACTGACGCTGGACCAGATGCTTATGATTTCTTCACTGAGAAGTTCGTGGATTTTGACAGTTTGAAAGCAAATGGGATTGATATTCAATACTTGTTCTACAACCAACAATGGCAGAATTATTTTGAGATGCTTAATGGCTTCGTATACTACGACATAGTGAAGTATTTCTGGCAGAAGGCTAAAGTGTACGATAGAGCAAGTGCTGATAAAGAATACAAGGATATGGTTGAGAAGAACAAGGAATTACGAGGAAAAACAAGAAAGGAACTTGGTCTTAAACCTTATAGAGGAAGGGAAATTAGGTCAAATATTTTGGGAATCAATGTTGTGATAACTCAGGCACACATTGCTAAGATTCTGGGCTTAGACAACAAAGGAGAAGATATAGAAGTGTATGATAATAAAAGCAAATACCTGGATTCAATCCATCAGGACCTCTTTAAGCCTGGATGCTCAAAAAGGGATTTTGGAAAAATAATGCACATGAAGCACACATTTGAATTTGCTTTCAGAATGTGTTTGTCTACCATTTTTATCAGAAAAGGAGGATTAGATTCCATCTCCATTCCACACAAACATTTCATTTGGTTCTTATACAAGAGAGTGAAAGTCAATTTGGCTAAGATTCTGTTTGATCACATGTGCTTTACCATCAATGAGGGCAGAACGAAAATACCATCAGTCATTCATCACCCAAGGTTGATTTCAGAACTGATAAGGCAAACCAAACTCACAGATATTGTGAGTGCCAAAGAAAAACTTAGAGTTTTCCAAACTGCTAAGTATGATGCATCAGTTCTGGTCAACATGAAGAGAAAAACCAAGGAAGAAATCATTCTAGTGAAAACACCTCTACAACAAGTGTATGAAAAGTACTTCTGGTGTGATGGGTTTCCCACCATATCAGAACATGATAATGATGAGGTCATCAAGAACTTTCTTGAATCAGTAAGAAGAGATACTGGGGTTAGTGTGCCCAGAAAAATGGTTGTAAGTGTTCCTAAT
This sequence comes from Trifolium repens, assembly GCA_030408175.1. Lineage (NCBI taxonomy): Eukaryota > Viridiplantae > Streptophyta > Magnoliopsida > Fabales > Fabaceae > Trifolium > Trifolium repens. The sequence continues at coordinate 15,748,000 of CP125842.1, read as the reverse complement.
TGGGATATCTTCAAGGGTCCAAGAGATATTACAAGGAACAGAAGAAAGCCAAGGACTACTGAGCAAGAAATGATTGGTGAAGGCTCTGATGATCAAAAGCATGATAGTGCTGATGAGATTGAGGAAGGTGAAAGTGGTGCTGAAAACATGATGGCTGAAGCTGTTCAGAAGGAAAAGCGTACAAAGAAAAGGCATGATAGGCCTTCAGCTTCTGAGGAAGATCAGAACCCTGCTAAGCCTGCAAAGAAATTAAAGGTCAGAGCCTCTAAACCAAAAGGTAAGATCTCTGAATCTAATACTTCTAGCATTCCTGTAGCTCAGGTTATTGGTTCTGAACCTCAACCCTCTATTGCTAAACCATCTACCTCTCAACCTCCTTCATCTACCAATCAAACTCAACCCATAGACTTCACTGTACCCCTTAGTGTAGTCTTGCCTGATCATGGAACCATATCATCATCATCATCTGATACTAGCACTAACTCTGATGAGTTCATTGCTAAGCTTACTAGAGAAGCAAAACAGAAACAAAAGACACATGAACCACCAAAGAAAACAAATCTTAAAAAGACCACCAAGAGACCCATCAAAAAGCCAATCCAACTCTCTTCTGATGAAGAAACCCCCATCATCATAGACACTACCATCCTTAATCAACCAACCACTACTGAATCCGTTCTTGATCATCTCCAACAACATCTATCTGGAGATGCCTTTACACATTCCAATCCCAACTCTCCTCGTTTTCCTATTATCAAACCCTCTAGTGTTCAAACTATCCAAGAGCCACCTATTGTTCAATCCATTCAAACTCCCCCCCCCCCCCTCACTTGATCACATCTCACAAGTGAATCCACCTACATTCACCCCTGTTCAGGATGAGTCAATTGCTCATTCTGAAGAACAACAAAAATCACCTCATCTATCACCTATCAATGTCATTGAAACTGAACAATCTCCATCACCTCCACCAGAAATACACACTTCTGAATCATCTCCTTCACCTTCACCACCATCTGTCTGCGATCCACTCAACAAACCTCTAGTTCTAGAAGAGGTTCTTGAGATTTTCAAACACATCACTGAGGCTGAACATCAAATATTCAAGGATTCCATCAATCTTGATGATGATATCATACCTCCAAATCTCAGTAAAATCAAAATCATTGAACTCAAAAGAAAGAAACCTGAACCAACCATTCCTTTTGACCCATCCTTACTCTTTTTCAATTCTGACTCTGAACCAAATCTTGAGCTGCTAAATAATGCTATAGGTATTAGACTTAAGAGGTTCAAACAAAGGGAGGAAGAAGCTCTTATCTTCCCTTCTGATCTGGATGCTGATGTCAGAGAATTAGAGTACTTGTTTAGTCAATCTTTAAAGATTCTCAGTTCACATCTGAAGGACAAGATTAAGGATAGGGGAGCAAACACTGTAAGGGAATTGTTTGAGACTGCTGAGAGGTTAAGTGCTCCAATGCTCACCTTCTACAACCATGATGAAGAGCAGGCTAGGATAGCTGCTGAAACTGAGAAGAGAAGACAAGATGAGATTGAATATAAGAGACTTGCAGACCAAGAAGCTCTTAGGACGCTGGTAAACATGGGAACTCACATCGCCATTATTGAGACAGAAAAGATTCTCTTTGATCAGCTCGTGGCAGAAAAGCTTCAAATAGAGGAATTCATTCATTTTGAACAAGAAGATACTGATATGGTTAATCAAGGAACTGTTCTTGAAAAATCTGCTAAGGGTAAGGATCCCATTGTTGATACAACCCCTCCTATCTCTCCCAAGAAAGAAAAGGGTTCTCCATCTTCCGAACTACCTCCAGCAGTTCAAAAGGCTTTGGAAACCATTAAAACTGATCTAGCTGAGGAGATGAGAGATGAGATTGATGAGCTAAGAGTGGATTTGGAAACTGGCTTCAATGCCGCCATCACTGCATCTGAAGAAAACACTCGTAAACAGATGAATGACATGATGGCAACTCTTCTGAAAGCCATTCAGGACATTAAGAAGCCATAACCTCTATTTGTGCACATAACTTTGTTTCTTGTTATTGTTCTTATTTATGGTTCTTATGTAACTTTGGATAATTTTATCTTTTGAATTCAAAGTCTTTATTATCCATATTTGTGTGTTTACTTACGTGCTTGTGTGCTTTATCTTTGATTTTCACTGATTCGCTCCTTAATATACCCTGATATTGTCTAGTACTCTTGTGGGTTCTGGCTCCAGTGTAAGGTGCTGAAGAGCATCTTGGTTTTCTAACTAATATTTTAGGATTTTCAAAACCTAAGAGTCCCCCACATCAGTACTCCTGTTTACTCATGAAATAGCTTCTTAGTATTATGGCCTGTTCAATAGCCGGGGCATCTACGATTACTTAAAAAGTATCCTAGTTTAATACTGTATGAGGCGTGTCTGGTAACTGGTGTTCTGACAATAACCATGTGGTATATAAAAAGAAAGCAAGCTTAAAAGAGAGAGATAGGTAGAGGAACAACTTTTATTATTAATAGAAAGATTCTTTATTACATATGATTACATCTAGCCTAAGGCTTAGATTTAGAAGCCTCTGATTCTATACTCTTCAGTTTCTCTTTGAGAAGAGATAGTGCTTCATCAGCAAGCTTCTGAACCTCAGCTGGATAATCTGCTAGATTATCTTCATATGTCCATAAGAACTCTTCCAGATCAGAGTCCAATTCTTCTTCCTCTGACTCTGTTAAAATAAGTTCTTCCTTGTTTCTCTCATATCGTAGCCTGTTTTCTTCGCAGCGCCAGGGCTCTGCTTCCTTCTTGCTCTTGTCTTTTGAGCCTGAAGCATCTTTGGTAACCTGCTTTTCCATTGTATATTTGTTTTTGGAAATGACTTGATTACTCTGACTGAGTAAAATGAGAGGAATCATCCTTTATTTATAGTACCATCAAGATATCTTGTCAGTAGGATACTCAATGTCATTCATTGAATGCGTTGGTTGTCACTGCCTCTTTGACTTGACTACCGTGTTTGGCACTTTGACTACTTGGTTTTCAGTGTTTTTTGACTGATGCCAAAAGGGGGAGTAAGAGTAGTGTTAAAATTAATGTTGATTGATTCATATACTGCTCAATTCTGAAACTGTTGTGATAAATGCATTCTGAATCAACTCTTTATCTCTTCTAATTCCTTATCATTCTGAACATTATTGAAAGGAGAGAAATTTTAAGAACCTAAAATAAAATTCATAGATAATATCAGAAGGGCTTGCAAACCTCTTCTGAGCATTATCAAACTCTAAGAAGCAAAGCTTACAAAACTATGCCTCTAAGAGTTAAATATGAAAATTTATTTTAAGTTAATAAATTGACTCTTAAACTGTTTTAATTAATTATGGATAAGACTTAGGGGGAGCTTACAAACCTACCCTTATGGATTATCAGACTCAGGGGGAGATTGCAAACCTTTGAAACCTGAAGTCAACATAATTAAATTAAATCAACAACAATTGAATTTTAATACTTTAGTTTGTCATCATCAAAAAGGGGGAGATTGTTGGAACAAAGTGGGTCTGACATGAACTTCTAATGATTTAAATAGTTTTGATGATAACAAGGTATTAAAATTACAATTGGAATTACTAATGATTATTCTAGTGTGCAGAATTACAAGTTAAAATTCATTCAGAAGCACTATGAATAATAGCAGAGAAGCCAGTCAAAACAAGCTCTGAAAGCACATCACTGTTCATCAGAAGCTTAAAATTTTGTATGTTGAAGAAAGTGCCTCTGAGGACAAAAACAAGGCTCTGACGGACTCAGAAGCAAAAAGGGCCTCAAGAAGCAATGACAACAGCATCTGAAGCAAAATGAATTTACGTCACTCAAGAACTGACATATTCAGAACCAATGATTGAAGAACAATCTACTTCAAGGATCTGTCACGTCCACAGGAAGGAATATTCGTTGGTACAACGTTAACCTTATCCATATGTGGAGCGCAATTGAGGATCGTACTATTGTACTATTATTACTCAAAATGGATGAGTGATAATTTAAATAGCAAGGTAGTGGAATTGGATATCTTTACCAAAGAAGGTAACTACAGCTATCACAATTGTACGAGCAAATTCCAGCTGGCACATCTCTCTCTGCAACGGTCATCAATCTTCCTCCAAGTATAAATAGAAGACTCATAAGGAAGATATGGTTACTGTTCCATTAACACTGTTCTATTACTACGTTCAAAGACTAAGAAACATTCTGACACCATAATTTAAATCTGTCATTCTAAGTCTTAGAACAATTTGAGTTGTATTTTGTAAACACCTCTGATAGTATATCAAGTGTCCCTAAACATTCATTCTTAGATTTTAAGTTTGATTGTGAAGTCTCTTGTTAAGTGTAACTTGAGCATTTGAGAAGTCTCTTGCAAGTGTGCTTGAGCAAAGTGTAATCTTGTGAAGATTATAGTGAAAAGCTCTTGTTGAGAACAAGGGGACTGGACGTACCTTCAATTTGTGAAGGGAACCAGGATAAATTTCTGTGTCTATCTTTCCTTTTCTCTACATCTCTTTGAATTTGTTTTAATATCCGCTGCATATAATTCCTTAAGAACCAAAAAGTTTTAATTTTCTAAAACACAATTCAACCCCCCCTTCTTGTGTTTTTCCACCTTCAGATAGAGGCAATGCATTTCCGTGAGAAAAAAATCCAGTCAACGCATCATAAAATAAAATAGGATAGAACAAGAAAATAAATTGATGAATTGCGATCAATTGAAAAAATGTATTGCTGGTGTTGTTAAAAGCTGTGTTGTTTATGAAATTGTGAAGATAATTAAAATGGTGGTGGTGGGGTGAAGGATTTGAAAAAATGTAATGGTATGTTAGAATTTGAAGATGATGATGATGATTATTATTATTATTATTATTATTAAAAAGTGTTTAAAATAAAAAATTAAATAAAGAAACAAAATATGCATTAAATGATTGCCACTTGTTAACCACACCGATACATGTCCACATAATATATGTACCGAAGAAGCAAATCACAAAACACACAAACTCCATATAGTAATAGTAATATCACATCACAAAAAATCACAAAACACACAAACTCCATATAGTAATAGTAATATCACATCACAAAAAATCAGAAGCAAATACAATAATAGTAACATCACAAAAAATAGCAGCAGTAACAGTAACTAAGAAGACTTGAGATAAAAAACAGGATTTAAATTTTGTTGTGCTTGATCTTCATTCTTCCTTTTCTTGGTGATTGTTGGTTGAACGTAACTTTCTTTTTCCGGACATGTTGTAACATTGTGGCCACTTTTCTTGCAAAAAGTGCAGCTTCTTGCTCTCTTTGACAATTCCTTTCCGCCTTTTGATCGTTTTGTTTTGGGACGACCTTTTGTATTTGACTTTGGCGGATTTTTAATCAAGTCTACTGCATTCTCCACATTCTCAATCAGCCTTTCTTCACTAAACATCATATTGACTTCAACCGGTCTTTGAAATTCATCACGACACCAACGTAATGGCAAGTAACTCATTGGAATCTCAAAACAATCTTTATGAAGGAATATTGTCAATACATGACGACAAAGAATACCGCAAAACTCAAAATGCTTACAACTGCAACTAACCACATCACCATCCTATAAGACTTTATGCTTTTGTGAGTGTTGCTCCTTGTAATATTTCACAGTAAATTCTACATGATTTTCTTCACAAATCTTGTATTGAGTTGCCCTCTCAAACTCTTCCTGAAACTTCTTGAACGCAAAAGTTGTGAAAATATTGTAAACCTGCTCTTCTAAAGGAGATAAAGATCGAAGTGAAGATCCCCTATATGTATTCAACATGGTATGATGTAACTGTTGTTGCCCAATGTCCTCAATGGCAAGATCAACCTATAATTCAGAATTAATTTATAATTAATAAAATCTACATGTAAAAACATTAACCATATGACTAAACTAAATTATCAAACAAATTCTTACTTGTTTGAAAAGTTGAGTTAAACATGAACGAGATGAAGTAAAGCGTTTTAGAAATCCATTTATGCTCTCTGATCTTCCAGTTGTTGTCATACCCTCGAAGAAATACCCACGAAGATAAGCCGGAACCCAATACTGCTTAACTTCATACAAGCCTTTTATGTGCTTGTTTGCTTCTAGATTGTACTTGGAAACAATTGTAATCCATTCTTTTTCAAAATCCTCCACGTTGTCAAGCTTGTAAAGCTTATAAAAATCAGCACACCATGAGAAATATCGATTTCGAAGAATAAAAGTAAACCAACCACTAAATTTGGCAGTAATGTGCCATATACAAAAAGCATGTTTTGTGGATGGCATTTCAACCGCAATTGCTTGAGCCATTCATGAATCTTGAGCAGTAATGATTGTTTTTGGAGGCTTCTTCATGAGAGTAATAAAAGTCTGGAAAAAAAATCATATAGAAAATACAATGGGATACTATATAAAAAGATGAAAATAGTTGTCTACGAAAGTTAATTAAAAAGAGAGAAATGTATATGAACTCACTTTCATTAACCATTGAAATGTAGACACTGTTTCGTTTCAAATGAGCGCACAACCAAACAATATTGTCCTGCCGTGATTGTCAACTCCAACAAAAATGCCAAAAGGCATATTATAAGCATTCACCTTGTAAGTGGTATCAAATGCAACAGCATCTCCATATTCTTGGTACAATTCAAAACAACGAGGTGGAGACCAAAATATATTTTGTAGTCTTTTTTCTTTATCTACTGTAAATGCAAATTGGAAGCAAGAGTTTTCATCCTTGGAAAACTTACATAATTGTAGAAGATCATTAGCATCACCATTCATGTTATCATGATGAATCTTGTTAAAGAAATTATGTATATCTTTCCGAAGAAATGGAAGATCTCCATGCTTTATATTTTTCTCTAGCTCCATAACACACATTATTTGCTTAACCGAAAGATCAGCTTCTTTTAATAGCAAAATCTGCTTCTCGTCTTCCTTAGAAATATTGCGGTAAGATGAAAGGAAGCACACTTGATCTGGAGGTAGCAAATCATGATTGTGGTTGGATATAAATTCAGTAACCTGCCATTCTTCAGGAAAAATCTCAAAGGATTTCTTCAATTTGATTGTCATGCTTGCCTTGCATCCACATCTCGAAGATTGTCTATTTCGTTGTTCTTTAGATGGATCATGAATTTTTTTATCCGGAAATCCTCCACGGTGACAAAACAAATCTCTCCTATGCATTATCCCATTTTTATTAACAAATCTACCTTTTCTATTTGAGGACCCACTCCTTTTGGCATAATTCTCATAAAATTTGAAAGCTTCTTCTTCACTTGAAAAAGCACTGCCCTATAAAAGGTTCAAAACAGTTTTCAATAGTAATGGCTTCTTGTTCATGGTTACTTAACTCAACTACTTCACATTCTGAATTACCACATGCTTCATTATTTGGAAGATTGTTCAAACCAACCAAATTTGTGATTCTCAACCTACATTAATTAATTTGAAGAAGGAAGGTTTAGAAGTTGGAGTACAGTTGCAAAACAATTGAAAAATCAAGAGTTTATTTGTGTCTAAAAAAGCATGAATAGAAAGTAGAAAAACTTACTCTGGTATAGCAATCATATGAGTACAAATGGGTGGTACTTTTTCACTTGACATATTTTCACTTGACATATTCTTGAAGGAGAAAGTAACAATAAATTGTTTTGTTTTAGTGTATTTTCATGGTTGAAGTAGAAAATGACTCTTGCCTTTCTTAATAGTTTTCATTTGCACTGTACGAGAACTGAGTAGTTAATAGAGGAGAGAGAAAAAAAATCAATTTGGTGATAAAAATAAAAAAAACTCACGTAAATAGGAGAGAGAGAGAGAGAGAAAATGGCATTAATTGATTAACAAAGGAAAGAGAAAAAGATGCATAAAACAAGTAGGGTTGATAATAGGCTAGGCCGAGCTAGGCTTTGTCAAGCCTGAGCCTGGCCTGCCAAAGAATTGAAGGCCTAAGCCTGACCTGTGGTCTGTCATAGACTTATTTTTTAGGTCTGGGTCTGGCCTTTTGAAAGCCTGACATGGCCTACTAGCCTGTTTAAAAGCCTATTTCACATGAATATATTTAAATAAATAATTATATTTATTTTTTAAATATACTAATGAACTAATAAATCAATGATATTAAACTTCCTTTGATATTTAACATGATATTTTAGAGAATTTGACTATATATGACATCGTATTTCAATTTTAGTTTATAATAATACATTTATATATGTGAAAAATTAATGTAGATTAATAAACTTAAACTACTGAAAAATTTAATAGATTTATAATTTAATCAAAGTACAAATTTTAATATATAATAATAATAAATGTAAAAATATTATTCATATATTTACTTAAATAGGTCGGCCTAATAGGCCTAAAAGGCTTTTTTCCTGGCCTGAAGCCTGACCTTTTTAGCTAAATAGGCTTGTAGCAAAGCATTAGCCTGCTCTATTTAAATAAATAGGCCGGCCTGACCTGAGGCTGTACAGGCTAGGCCGTAGGCCCCTGTAGGCCGGTCTGGCATTTTCCCAACCCTAAAAACAAGGAATTTATTGCTCTTTATCCTGTGTAAGTTTGCACAGGTTAGAAAAACCCTTGTTATTATTATCATTATTATTGAATGGAAAGAAATTTAATAAGAGAGAGGAAAATAGTTACTAATCACAATATGATATTTTTAACCCAACTTATTTTCAGAAAAGAAAATATAAAAATCGATGGATTAAAAATAGAATTAATATATCATATCCAAATAAAAAATATTAATATGATATGATAGATTTATCGTATTGTGACTATCAAACGGCATACTGTCTTGAGTTTAAACTCAATTCCATGCAAAGACAAATAAATAATATATTTTCTTACTATATAAATAATTAATTAAATATAAAATCCGATTTTGTAAAAAAAAATAAAAATCTGATACTCACTAGCTGGGGCGTGAAAAAAGGGGCAAAAAAAAAACCTGAACAGTAAACACACAAAAATAATGTGGTAGCGATAGCGAGCGAGAAATTTACTCGATCGATCGATTGTGGTGTGGTCGTGTTCGAGCTTTGCAATTCCCAACCCTTCTCTTCTCTTCCTTTCCGGCGGTATGTTCCTGCGATTTCATTTCCTTATCATCTCGTTATTATGCATTTCAATTTCAATTCTTTCTTTATTTTTTCATGCTTTTTATCGATCCATTTATTTATCGTTTTATCTCTACATATATTTATCGCATTTCAATTTCAATATTCTTTTTCGCTATCTGAAACGATTCAACGTATTTCTTATATATGCTTCGTTTGGGCAATTATTCAACCCTAATTTTTTATTTTTATTAATATCTTATCTGGGTAGTGGAATTCCTACATTAAATGTTGGGTTTTTTCTTCGATTAGGGTTTGGTCTTTCCTGTTTCGACCAATAGGTTAATTTATGTTTCTGTCTCAATTTTTTTGTTCCTCGGTGATTTCTTCATCGTTTTCCATGTGGGAATTTATTTTAAGGTAGTGTTCTTTTCTCTTTTGTTGATTAAGATAGAATAACTTTTCTCTTATAGTAAGAACCATAGGGATTAATATGCAACCACTAGTCGTGTCTAAGAGGTGTTTTTCGAGCTTTAATTAGTCGTATTCGTACTCATCGTGATACATTTTTCAAGAGGGAGTGCATTTTTGACGCATGGGTACTCCAAAATTCATGTCGTACCTGTACCCGGCACTTGTTGGTACTTTTATTTTTTTATTATATTGTATATTGTTAAATTAGATGGCAGGTCTTTCTTTTCCTTTGTGTAATTTTCTTCAAGTTGAAAAACAGATTAGGGTTTGGTCTTTCATGAATCAACAGTTTAGAACATTAGCCCAATTTATGTTTTTTTTTTTTAAATCACTTTTTCTGTCTCTAATCAACATTTTATTTGAAGGTTCTAGGTAACTCTTCCTTTTTCCTAATTGTAAATATGCATGTTTTAGTTTAACCTTCCTCAATCTATGGCGGGATAGGGTACTAGTTGTGTCTAAGAGGTCAGAGGAGTTCTTCTAGCGTTAATTAGCTATACTCATACTCATGGTAATAAATTTTTCAAGAGGGTCTGCATATATGTATGTGCACTTTCTTTATCATGCTGCATTGATATTTTACGATGTTATTTCTTTTTATCATGTGTACAATTTTAGCATTTCTGTTATAATACTCTAAACTATTTGTCAATGATATTCATTGTTTTGTTTTATATATATCCTCCAGAATCTTTCTGCTAGTTGATGCTGAACAACTGATACAGAATTAATCCAGTCAACCGTGTAACCAAACACATATGGCAGCACTTGTTTCTGGAGAGTTGCCACATAATGGTGCACCTGGTGGAAATTCAATAGATAAGCAAGAAGAAGCATTGGGTCGCTGGTATATGTCTCGAAAAGAAATAGAGGAAAATGCCCCATCAAGAAAAGATGGAATTGACTTGAAGAAGGAGACATATCTGCGCAAGTCATATTGCACATTTTTACAAGATTTAGGCATGCGGCTTAAAGTGTGAGTTTTCTGCGATTGAAATTACTATAAATATTTTGTTTTTACTTTCCAGAGTTACATGCTTATTATGTGTTTGTAGTTGCTTTCAGGGGTTGTATGTATCATTTTGTCTTAATGTTCTTACATTTCCTCTCATGTCTATATGGCTATGTATTTTAATGGTACACCAACTGTGCAATCTTAAGCACTATGAGTATATGATAACTTTTTTTTTTTGAAATTTGATTGCCATTTTTCGTATTCTACTTCTGACCTAATTTAATGTTTATATTTGTAGTCTTTGCAAGTTAAATGTCAATTTCCTTTTAAATGTACTTGGGTTTTGTAATTATGCTATAAATATCTATTTTTCCTATTCTTGAATTTCAAGTGGTGGTTTGCATATTGATTGTAACTTCATCCCCTGCAGGCCTCAAGTAACTATAGCAACAGCCATAATATTTTGTCATCGATTTTTTCTTCGACAATCTCATGCAAAGAACGACCGAAGGGTGGGTTTTTAAGCTTTCAAATAGATATTTTGTTGGCATTTTACCTCCCCTGGTCTTTTGTAAGTTGCATTTTGATTTAGTGTGACATGCTTGTGCGATTGCCATAGTGGAGAACTAGCATATCATAAATGCAACAAACAAAATAAATATCACAATAGCATTTTTATGTGAGTTGTTTTTAATTTAATTTTCAATGCTTGACATGCTGGGTTGGCAGATACATTGGTGGATGGTTTTTGTTTTTAATATTGGCATTTTCATATTTCAACTGCCGAATGTCTGTTTGACTTTGGATTTTTTCTGACATGAAAATTCAAGACATTTGTCTTTCGATTGACTTGTGATATGAACACCTAGAAATTGTGTGTATTGATGTCTAGAGGTGGTCAAAGTAGTTCTTATAAAGCTTGGGCAACCCTCAGCTTTTAAGCTATGATTTGGGGTTGAGTCATTAGGCCTAGCTCAAATTTTAAAATGGTATCAGAGACTACCCTAGATTTGTTATTGGATCATACATCTTTGTCCACACTCTAGATGTACCGTCTTGAGTGTGATGAAATATTTTAGATCCCACATCAACTAGAGATATGCCCAAAGTAGTCTTTATGAAGCTTGGGCTACCCTCACACTCATACCTTGAGCTGGCTTTTGGGTTGAAGGGTAAATTTATATCTAAAAGCTACCAGAAACTTGTGTTTATGTATATGCTAATTACAATTTTAGTTATTTTTAATATATGTAAGTGCATTAATGATACCTATTCTTGCAAAGCTCAAGTTGGTATTTCTTGCATTTATGTAATATGCCTTCTCAATATTGAAATTTTTGTATCTGTATTCTAAAAGTTGTTTAAGGGCTTCTATATTGACTGCCAGATTTGTTGTTCTTCAATAGGGATTTGTAATCATAAATTTCTTGTCTCTTTTGCACAATGTTTTTAAGTTGAGTTTGTTCCTTTTTCTTGAATGTCAGTCCATCCATTTTAAGTTTAAAACGAGAATATGTAGTTGCAGTCAAATTTGCAATTTTTGGGAATCAATGTTTCTGATATTTTTTTGTTGTGTATTTTAATTCAAATTCCAACTTTTACTGAAGTGAAGAATCTTCAATTCATTAGCAATCTATATGTATTTATGTCTGTTGATTGTTGTTATGTTCCAAGTTTATATCAAGAGAATGAAGATACAAAAGCAGTATAAACTTAAAGCATACTTAATTGGAATCTCATAATCCAGTTGGTGAATATCTTTTGCAGACAATTGCCACAGTTTGCATGTTTTTGGCTGGAAAGGTTGAGGAGACTCCTCGTCCTCTCAAGGATGTTATTCTTATTTCTTATGAGATGATTCACAAGAAGGACCCTGCAGCTGCACATAGGATAAAACAGAAGGTGTTTTTATTACTGATGGTGTTTTTATTGGTTCATTTCTATGCATTGACATCCCAATTTCTTGATTTATCTGAGATCTTATTGCTACTACTTTTTCCTCCAGCATTTCTTTCTCGCTTTTTCTTCAACTATTGTATTAAATTGAGTATGTTTCTATTCTATCGGCTCCAAGAGTGGGCTTCCCTCCAAGTTGTCATAATGTGTGCTAAGACTAGGGTGCTTAGTTATTCCATCCAGTTTTGTTTTGAATATAAGCAAAAAAAACTAACTCGCTAATTAGGAGTAGTAATTGTTAATCTCATTTAAATATTTTTTTTGTGATAAAAAGATTGCATTCTGCAAAATGTCCTTTATGGCAATTTGTTTCATAGGAATAAAAGAGGTTATTGGAAAATGCAATCTAAATGAATTGAAGTATATTATTTTAAGAATGTAATTGGTTGCATGTAATTTTGTCATTTAGCAAATATTTTTCTCTATACACCATTTTATTGGATAGTTGCTCTGATTCCACCCATTGTACTCAAACTATTGAAAGTATCTCACTGTCAGCGTTTGGATGTTTTTTTATTAATCCTGCTTTGTATTTTGTTTTTTCGTGACCCTTTTTATATTTGTTTGTTGAATAGAATTTGTAAATATTGCAGGATGTATATGAGCAGCAGAAAGAATCAATTTTACTTGCAGAGAGGGTTGTACTTGCCACTTTGGGTTTTGACTTGAATGTCCAACATCCATATAAGCCCCTTGTTGAGGCCATAAAGAAGTTCAATGTTGCAAAGAATGCCCTTGCACAAGTTGCATGGAATTTTGTTAATGATGGGTATGAATTAAGTTTCCACTCGTTCTAAATTGAACTTTCTCGAATTCATTTTAATAGTTTTTTTGTTCATGCACTGGAAAGTGGCTTTCAGGCTGAGGACATCACTCTGCCTGCAATTTAAGCCACATCATATTGCGGCAGGTGCCATTTTCCTTGCTGCCAAGTTCCTGAAAGTGAAGCTTCCGTCAGATGGAGAGAAGGTTTGGTGGCAGGAGTTTGATGTCACCCCACGCCAATTGGAGGGTTGGTTTCATCCCCTCAATTCATTTGCGTACTAAGTAAATTGATTCAATTGGATAGTCTTGTGTATTGTCGTGGCTTAATGCAATATAATATTCTCTTCTACTGTCATGTGCCTCGACCGTTTTATCCTGTTTTCAGAACAAGTTAGACATTTTCATTTGAGCACAGACCCACTTTTATGCCATGGGTAGTTTGCTGTTATTTAAACAAGGGACTATCCTTTTTTGTCTCTCAATGATTTTGTGTATCCTTTTAAGTCCTTGTTGTTTTTCTCCTGCAGAAGTTAGCAATCAAATGTTGGAACTCTATGAGCAGAATAGAATTCCACAATCACAAGGAAGTGAAGCAGAAGGGGCTGCTGCAGGAGGACCAAGAGCTGCTGCAAAGGCTCCGGCGATGAGTGAAGAGCAGGCCTCAAAACAAAATTCATCTCATTCACCTCCTCAGCGCTCATCTGTGGAAAATAATGCAGTACCACTTACAAGAACCGAAAACCAAAGCAATGATGGGAGTGCAGAAGTGGGCAGTGACATTACTGATCATAAAATGGACTTGGAAACCAGGGATTCTCAGACCTCAGAAAAGTTGCCTGAGAAAGACAACCAGAGAGAAGTGGCAAATAGATCTAAATCTGGAACTGAACGAATAGTTGTCGGAGACCAAGATAAACCGGTTGGTACAAAGGAGGCTGCAGAATTAGGAAGGAATGATGATACAACATTACACAAGTCAAGTGGCAATGTTAGTCGAAATCCGGAGCTTCGTGAAGGCCCACTTGGTTATTCACCCAAAGAAGCAATCAAGATGATTGATACAGACAAAGTAAAGGCCGCGTTAGAAAAAAGGAGAAAGGAACGAGGTGAAATGACAATAAAGAAAGATATAATGGATGATGATGATCTCATTGAGAGGGAGCTTGAAGATGGAGTTGAAATGACAAACAAGATGATTGACAAAGACAAGGTAAAGGCTGCGTTAGAAAAAGGGAGAAAGGAACGAGGTGGAATGACAATAAAGAAAGATATAATGGATGACGATGATCTCATTGAGAGGGAGCTTGAAGATGGAGTTGAAATGCCAAACAAGGTGATTGATACAGACAAAGTAAAGGCTGCCTTAGAAAAAAGGAGAAAGGAACGAAGTGAAATGACAATAAAGAAAGCTGTAATGGACGACGATGATCTCATTGAGAGGGAGCTTGAAGATGGAGTTGAATTAGCAGTTGAGAATGAGAAAAGTAAGCGAGAGAGAAGACAGAGCTGGTCTAAGCCTGATGGTGAGGACCACGAGGAAACACGAGATGGAAGTAAGATGGGAATGAAAGGGAAGATACGGAATGACAGGGATGAATTCAAAGCAGAAGAAGGGGAGATGATAGACGATACTTCATCCTTGTTGAACAATCGCAAGAGAAAGATGATAGACGATGATGTTCCCAGTCAACAACCAGAGATGAAGAAACGTCTTGATTCCAATTACCACAATGATCTTTCTGAGTAAGGAAATGAGAAGGGTGAAGTTGGTTATGCAGACAGAGAACACATAACGAATGAAGAGAAAAATATTTGTTGAAGTGAATATTCTACTACTGTCCTTTATTTGCTTATTGTGTTGAGGAATTGATGACTCTGGATGCTCTTACTTACCTTCCAACATTTCTTAATTATGGAACGGGATACCTCAATTTTGGTAGTGCAATTAATAGCTTATGCTTTCTTTGGGGGGAGGTGTATGTGATGTGAATTTCATGCTATTTCATACAGTACCTATTAATGAATTACTAAAAAATTAGAATGCATTCTTATATATAGTAGTATGATTTAAGAAATCTGTGCACTATTTTTAGAAAAATGGGAAACAAATCAAAGTTTTCAATTATCCCAAAAGGAAGTTAATATTCAGAACTAGGCTTTGTTGTTGTTGTTTTTTTTTTTTTTAATAAGCTAGAGCAGGGCTATGTAAATAGGATGAAATTTCACATGTATTTTTGTTGCCATTTTTCTATATCTGCAATTTTGCATTGGACTTTTACTAGATTTTAAATATTTAAAATTCTAGAAAATTGAAAATCTTCGTTTTCTCCTCTCTATGCAACTATCACCTCTCCTTTATCTACTCTCTTCACCTTTCCTCGTTGAGCTTGATTTCCACATTCAAGTGACTATCCAAGCTAAGCATGACATTTGTGTATGCTCCAAGTTGTGGGAAAATTGCTACAATACAATTTATGTCAATTAGACAATCGATATTGTTTTCTTGCTCAAACCAAACAAAAAAAAATGTTTTTTTCCTTTACACTCATGGAAATGGATTTCCTATTCTAATTGCGTACACAATTATAATTTTTAGCCGTCCGGTTTAAATGGACGGTTGAAATAATTTTTATATTATTAAACTGCGTGATTTAACCTTCTTAAATCAAAAGTTGGACTTGTTATTGCGTGAAAGCTCAACAGTAGTAAATCATGATCCCCCTATATACTCCTTAAACACGAGAGAGACAGCCAATGGTATGTTGAATGCGTGTTGAGGAATTAGAGATGTTCAAATATTATTGTTGATAAGAAAATACTAATTTTAATACCAAAATTAGTTGTTCAAAAAAAGGTATTTAATATTAATATTAATATTTACTGATTTAAAAATTTAACATAGACATCTTAAGTCGAACTAATAGTAAAAGATTTGAATTGTATAAACTCCTACGGTTAAGACGTATTTGATTGTCTGATTAAAATTAGATAGGTTTAAATAAAAAGAATAACCATGTATTCAATCTTAATTGAACAACCAAATTGGTCATTTAAATCAAGAGATTTACTTTTGTCATCCTATCCATTTTCTCGCGTGTTCTATGGATTTATCGAAACATTTTTGCCCGCCACTTAGTAGCGGATACACCCTTAAAACACCCTATCAGAATTGTTTTTTATAACATCCATTATCAGATGATATTTTTTAAAAATTTCTCGTTTTTATAACGCTTGCTATTTAAGTAGTAGAAGGATAAAAAGAAAACGCACAAAGCGAATGGGAAAAATGTAGAATTGCAAGAAGAATATCTCTCAAATCAATCAATATAAATGTGTTTAGCCCATTATGCAGTGGTTTTATACTTTTCTTTTTTAATGCTCAAAATGGCCTTTCACTCGATGTATAGCACAATCATAAATATTGATGAAGACAGAAAACCAAATTGAACAAAAGGTAAATAAAACAAAAGTGATAAACAAAAACACATCAATTAATACATAAATCCTCAAATTGATAATTGTATAGCAATACCCCAACAATACAAAGATGCAGCAATACTTGTGAAAAACTAAGTAAATGCTTTATAGTGCATCTTCCTTGTAATTAAACTTCAAAAGATAAAGTCAAGCATCACTAAAACAACAATACAAAACTCCAACCGGTCTTTTAGCCATGAAGAACCCACAACCCAACCATATAACCTTGCCCTTAACACAAATGTCAAATGATATATATTTACACTATAATATATTTCTTCAATCATCAATGAGAAATCTATAACCAAATTAACCAAGCGGGCGAACGGTCTCCGCCACCACTGCTTCTAGCATTCTGTTCTACTCTTCTAATTAAAGTGAAATCGTAAAATTTTAGATGAGTTGGGTCATGATAACTCACTAGGATCAAAGCAGACCTCAAGACTCAAAAAACACTAATAGAGGTACTTACATAGACCTCTATAGGCTTAAAGTGAAATTATAGAAGACATTACTTTAAAAAAAATAATGTCTCCCTCCCTTGTTCTATTTTGTATATTTTGATCATAGTCTATAAATAGGTACTACTAGTATATAATTATATATTTTAATAATTTTAGAAGTAACCAATTGGATCACCACAACACCCATCTTGGTCCACCACCATGTCCATATCAAAAATAGAGTGTTTGGGTTGTGATTCATTAATCTTGGATGATGGAGAGCCACTATAGGTTGGACTAGTTGGGCTATGCCCTGCACTGTTCCAAAATGATGATGCAGTTTGGCGCACCCTTAGGTGTACTGCCTCAGCTTGGGCCACAGCCAATTGGGTCTGTAGCACATCAATTTGCTGCTGAAGTGACGAAATTGCCCCTACACAACCATAAACAGGATCTCTCACTCTTGCATTAGCTTCATACACCATGCTACTCACTGCATCCCCTCTTTGATGTTCAGGTAAGTCCTGCAAATTAAAAAAGGTAATTAATAGATGCACTGATTAAACTAATAAACATATTTAATACTTCTATCAACTTTATTAATTCTTGTGATTCAGTCAACGATATCATAGAAATTTTAGAGATAAAGTTAGGAACTTAGGATTTCTAATTAGAG
Organism: Trifolium repens; assembly: GCA_030408175.1. Classification (NCBI taxonomy): domain Eukaryota; kingdom Viridiplantae; phylum Streptophyta; class Magnoliopsida; order Fabales; family Fabaceae; genus Trifolium; species Trifolium repens. The sequence goes on along the minus strand of CP125842.1, from coordinate 15,730,115 downwards.
TACTTGAATATTAGATTGATAGGAATAGGGAAGACCTCATAAAATATAAGGATTGTCCATGGTTAAAATCAACCGCCATTACAACCGGCGATGTGTTTCTAAATGAAGATTGAATTATTCATATTTTAAGTTATTTACGTACTCAACTGTAACCAACTATCATGTACCAAGTGTAATCAATGTTTTAAAAACTGGACCGGATATTGAATCGGTGAGGGTACTGTGTCACTGGTTCATTGGTCGAACCACTGGGTCACTGGTCGAACCGCATGACTAAACCGGACCGATCACCCCTCCAGTTTGCAGTCTGACCGATCCGACCGGCCAGTTCGGTCCGATTTTTAAAACACTGAGTGTAATGACTGCATGATATGTTGAAGGTTGAATATATTGAATCTAATCTAAGTTATACATAATAGGAATAAAGAACTTCTAAATTTCTTAAAAGTAATAGAGATCTCTATTATTATGGTTTTTGGTAGTAAAATTCTTTATTTCTAAAAACGGTGACATATATTGTGTGTATAACTAACCAAAATATTAGTAATGGAGTAGATATATGTTACATAATATTAAATGGATTGTTTGTGATAATGGACTTTGACAATGAAATAAGGAAATATATATTCAATGCTTGGATAAAAAATTAGACAACTTCACGTGGTGTAGAAACAAAATGTTACTTGAATCATTTTTAATTTCCTAATGGCGCCAAGCCAAATATAAAAGTGAAGATCTTGCACCAACAAATACGAGGCAGAAGTGATAGATATTTAAGTTTTTTAATTTTTTAATTTAACGTTTAATATATTGAGTTGTTTAACCATTTAATTTAAGGTTTGATCTGATGGGTGAATCATCGAGAAAAAATATTTTTGTGAGAGAAGTCAACCAGTAAATTTTATTGACTTGAAAGAATGGTCACTATAGTTTAGTCTGTAATTTCTGAAAAATCAGTTAGTCACCGTGATTTTGTCATATCCACCATAATACCAAACACACACTAGCATGCCTCAATTTAAAAAAGAAAAAAGTGAAGATCTTGAGTTTGTGTTGTGATATCTCAAAATCTCGTTGCTTGTTAAGTTACAACTTTATGCTTGACCCTGACTTTTGGGGGGGCAACATCACGTTTGAAAGCTGCTATTGGTTATCCCAATACATGATGAAAAAAAATAAAAAATGTAATCCTATTGATGTGCATACTTTATAATTTTTTGTCCTGTTCATTATTCATATTTTATGATATGTATCACATGGCAGACCAAAAGATGAAACAGACCTAATGTTGGAATATGTAGGAATTGAAAAGGAGACAGAGATTAGGACGTACGATATGAGGTTTGAACGCGCCGAATCCCTAACCTTTTCAAGGACAAGGATTATTATGTGTGGACATGCCTTTTGGTTACCTCCAAAACTAGTTTTACTACTCCTCCCTTCATAATATATGTGAAGAACTAAAACTCCGTTTGGATCGATAAAATATAATAAAATAAAATGAAGTGAAATATAGTTAAGTGAAATGTAATGGAGTAGAACCATTGTTTTGATATTTTAAAAAAAAAATAAACAAAATTGATAATAAACGGTGATATGAGATGAAATTCGTTTTATCTTATTCCATTATTATTTTTTAAATCCAAACAATGGAACATTAATATTATATTTCATTCAACTCCACTCAATTTTATTATTTTCTATCAATCCAAACGGAGCCTAAAGAACCAAACATATGAGGAAATACTATCTCATATGTTTTTATTAAAACTATATAAATCGATAAAAATTAATGTATTTAACTCAGAAACATTATTTATAAAAAGAGCCAAACAAAGTACTATTATCATAAAAAAAAAAGGTCATATTAATTAGTGTTTTTGGATAATAATTAAAAAAACTAAAAGAAGTAATTTATACCATGTTAGAAATTATTAGAAATAAGTATGGGCCTAACTATTTCTCACAAAATTGACTTGTAAGGTGCAGACTACCACTTGCTTATAAACACTTGTCAAGGTCATCTCATATCCGATGTGGGACTTTTTAACACACCCTCCCCACGTCTAGAACTGAACAAATTCTGGAACGTGGATCGAACAATAATGAGTTGCCCAAATAACGGGTAGTCATATAAATCTTATAGAGAAACTCTGATACCATGTCAAATAATCGATTATTCTAAAAGCTTAAGCTGTTAGAATTAGCTATATAAATGGTTTTATATTATTTCTAATAATAAATATTATTTATATTTTTAAAATATAAAATACCTAAATTTCAAAACTAATTTACTATACTTAATTCTTTAACTATTGCAATGTAAATACTCGTATGCATGCTTTGAATTTCACTCAAATTATCAAAGTTCCTACTCTGAAAAAGTATTGTCAGGTAGGTTTTGGGATTGGTGCTTCTAATTGAGCTATTGGAGGCAACTGTTCCAACGAAATTATTCGGGGAAACAGTCATTTTGGTCCCTGACTCTGCAGTTCGCTGTCAAATTGGTCCCTGATTTAAGGAAAAACACAAAATAGTCCCTGACTCTGAAATCAGTTAGTATTTTTACGGACTGCAGGGATCAAAATGACTAACGGACTGCAGAGTCAGGGACCAAAATGACAGCGAGCTGCAGAGTCAGGGACCAAAATGACTAACGGACCGCAGAGTCAAGGACTATTTTGCATTTTTACATAAGTCAGGGATCAATGTGACAGCGAACTGCAGAATCGGGGACCAAAATGACTGTTTCCCCCGAAATTATTCATGTTATTACTACCTCAGTCTCAATATATAAATTGCATTTGTCAATAAAAATATATATAAATTGCAAAATTTTGTTGTTTTATTTTATAAGATTCTTTTAAAAGTTTAAAGTGTATTAATTTAATTTTTATAAAAATACCCTTAATTAAATAAAGATAAATATCATCAAAAAATAAGTAAAGATAAATAAAAAAAATTATTTATCTCTAAATAATTGAAAGATAATTTTAAAAATAAAAAATATATTATTGATAAATTTAATACAATTTTTTTTAAAATATTTTGTGTTTTATAAAATAGGTCTTATATTGTGTAAAAAAAGAAGAAAATAAAAGGTCTTATATATTAAGATCAAAGTAGCATATTGGAATTTATTTATTAATTTTTTTGTCAACAATGAATTATTGGAGTCTATTATTTATTGTCCAAAATTTTCAATTGGATGTTTATATGGACTTTATGACCCCACCGCACTTCCTAATATCATTGATAAATGCTATTATGCTAATATGACCTTTCAGATACAAAAGGTTCACCGACACTTCGTAATAGTGAAAAATAAATTATATGTGGTTGATCTAAATAGCAAGAGATTCAGAAGTTTAATTTAGTTATGAGGTTTGATAATATTTTTTTAACAGCAAATTTTATTTAATAATTAGATCTCAGCTCAAGACGAGCAGAGACCGATAATTTAGAGAATACTATGAGGTTTGATAACTATTATTATTTTGTTTTCTATTTTCATTTTTATCATATTTAATAAGTATACTGGATATATTGTTTAGCATGACAAAAAAAGTGAGAGATTGACATGTTCAATGTTGGTCTAAAATATATTAAAAAAAAAAATAGAAGACAAAATTTAATTGCCTTGTTGCATAGACTAGGCTTTCTTTGACTATGATGGAATCCCCACTACTATATTCTCTTCTAGCTTCTTTCTTTTTAGAAGAAAAAAAGGTTTAACATTATAGATTTTTTATTCTGCACCTTATTATTTTAAATTTCAACTTTAAATTTTTTTTTTTCAAATACTAGAAAAAGTAATTTAATCACATAAGTATGTTCTTTAACTTGTTTAAATGTTTTCAAATCTTTTATGGGATCCAAATCCTCTTGCACTAGGAATCTTGAATTTGCTGTAGCCTGCAATTTTATGCATTGTAGGCTATATATCTACTCAAATTTTGTGGTGTATTGAAAAAATGCAGTCATATGCATTCTTCTAAAGAAAAGAAAGTTATTTGAATTTTTACTAGTGATATTTAAGATTTTACCTAAAGATGGTCAAACAAATTATTTTTTTTGATTTTTTTTTTTGGTTGGAGATAATTTTATTCAATATAAATAGAGGTAATTACACTTTAATGGAAGGTAAACGGGTAATAAGCTGCACTGCTAACTCTTTTTGGATGACAAAACTAATCCTTTTAAATACAACATATTGAGACCTAGGAGACACAACATTACTATGTATGACTCTTTGAACTCTTTTTAAAACATCCAGGGCCTCCAGTGCTAGAAAATCAAAAGTGTCAAATGCAAAAGGTATAAACACATGTTGATTTTGATTTACTAACTTTAAACTTAAAAAAAATGGTTACTTTCTTCGTCCCAATTTAATTCACACAGTTGACTGTTGTGTATTATTCACACATGTTGCTTTGACTTTATTTTTCTATTAATAAACAAAAATAAATATTAGCATATAAGATGTTGTTTGATTCGTCTCGATGAATATTTTTAAAATATCAAATTTTTATAATTACTACTATTATATTATTAAAAATATAAATCATCAAAGTTATATATCGGTATGCGTAAAACATTCAACTATTTTAATTAAATTGAGACGGAGGAAGTAATTCAATAGTACTTTTGTCTTGTTAGGCATCAGTCTTATTACTACCACAGTACTGCCATGTCATTATTTCCCTAATATTGTTGCTGAATTGAAAATGCATATATCATCGGATAAGAATTGATATAACATGACTAGGGGTGGGGTTGGCAAAAGTATTAATAACTAATTAAAAGAATATTAGGATAAATTATTACATTATTAAAAAAAATAGTAATGTTACAAGTGAGTTTGTATATTCCTTCAAACAAAAAAGTGAATATACGAAATGATAAGTTATTGAAAATTTACGCATAAAGTGGAAGATCGAGATTCGAGTTTCAATCATAGCATTTAACACTAGCAATTTTGACATTTCTGTTAGTTGAGCTAGAATTTGTGGACTTATATTTTCATTTTTATCTAATGTAACTTACATTTGATAGATCACACATTACTATGATCAATAATTTCAAAATGATAATTTAAAATTAGAATCAATTATAGAAGTAAAATGAATTTTAAAAACAATATATATGCATGTTTGAAATCACTTTTTGCTAATACCTAATGTGAAACCAAAGAGATGGATTGCATTGGAGTGAAGTAGTTAATTACCTGAAGCATCTTGTTGACATTACTAGCACCAAATACTTTATGAACATTAGCAAACTTGTGTGGCTCATCAGCAGGGAAATAAGGAGCAAAAACACAATCTTGAGCACACCTTCTTCTTAGAAGCTTACATGCAGCACAAGGTGAAGCTGCACCCCCCAGCTTCTTGTTACCCTCTTTCATCTAATTAATAATAAATATTAATTAATTTGTTCTATATATTCCTTCAAACTAACTAACTTAACTATCAAAGTCTAATAAGAAACATATGAGAAAAATAGAGAGATGTATATATAGCAAGAGAAAAAGAGTAAAGTGAAAGTTAAAGGAGAGGAGAGGGCGTGTGGTGTGAAGAGAGAAGAGAGTAGCTAGGAAGGAAGAGTGGCCCAGCTAGCCTGCATTATTATATAAGGGCACACCACCACTCCATGTGGGCCCTATCCTTAATTAATTACTCAAAACATTTCCCGTGATGTGATACATACTCCATCCGTCCCAAAATATAAGCAAAAATGGATCAAAGAAAGTTGATGTATTTGGTTAAAGATTTGAACCAAATACATTCACTTTTATTGACCAATTTTTGCTTACATTTTGGGACGAAGGGAGTATACATTACTCAGCCGGTCAGCCCCAAATTGGCCAAGAACCTTGTAGTCCTTTCTACATTGTTATTTCAAAAAACTTTTTGACATTGGATACCTTATCATACACGAAAATTCTAATATAAACTACTTATTCTTAGAGTCCATTTGGTTTTAGAAAAAGAAAAAAAAAATTACAAAAATTGATGGATAAACTTAGACTAATATTTATCTAAATTTATCTATCAGTTTTCGTAATTTTTTTCCATTCCATTTTCTTTCCAAAATACCATACACACTATTAGGGTTTCCGATTCTTTGTCTGAAAGGCCTCAGGAGTTAGGAATTGTCTTTATTCCTTTTACAGTTCATTTCATTTACTTTTTTTTTCTTTTTTGTATTTCATTTACTTTTTTTAATTTATACACTAAAATAAGTCTTTTATTTTATTTTTGAAATTTATGAACTATAAATGATTTAGATAATAATAATATAAAACACCACCAAAGAAAAGATAACAATTTTTCACCAAAAAAAATAAATAATAATTAAACATAAATATATAATATTTTCAATTGTGATGGAGTGCTTAGGGCATAAGGAGTTCGGTTGAGGAAGAACCATAAGCCAATGAATGTTCGTCATCCGTCTCTTTTACGTTTCAGGATTGTTGTTGGAGAGACTTACGGTTTGTCTCATGGATTCGTCTATGAAGGTATTCATAATACTAATCTTTGATAAATCAACTTGTCGTAGATCCTATTTAGTATACATTCTCGTATGTTTATTCGGTTTCCGCACTAAAGTATGATTAAAGGTTTAATTTTTATTGTAGAGCATGTCTTTTAATGATTAATATTAAATTAGTTTCCAACATAATTTATATTTTTTATATGAAGAATTTTAAATTTAACACTATCAAACAATATTTTAAAATGATCATACATGTAGTTATTAGAGCTACAAAAGAAATATATTGAGGAGTGTGAGTGACGCACAAACGATTTATTCATCTTTGAAAACGATATAACTTACTTTTATTTTCGATTTTCAAGCAATGTGTGACATTTATCGCACATTTATATAACATATACCTAAACAATTAGTTAAGAAATCCTCCAAAGCAAAGTAAAATGTTGAATTTGTAAAAAGAATTTTGCATTTACATGCATATAGGCTCTGTTTGTTTTGGAGGTGGGAGAATGCAAACGCGAGTTTACCGACCCAAACGCGATTCTGGCGCTTTTTGGTGTGTTTGGGTAAAAAGCAAACTCAATTCTAGCTACCGTGATTCTTGAATCAAACGTGAGTTTTGTTGAAGCTGGAATTCCAAGCTTTCACGGCAGGAAAACGTGATTCTCAAATTTTTTATAACAGGTATTTTCTTTAATATCCATAAATTCTTCAATTTCCTACCTGAAAACAGCTTTTTTTCTTCCTTTCATAACTGCACATCACCTCACCTTCAATATTTCTTTTGTGAAAGATTTCTTCACCACTTTTTAAGATTTTGTGAATCCTCCATATCCCTTTTATTTAATTCTACCAACTTTATGCAAATCTCATTACTAATGGTAAATTGGTGTTTGTTGGATGAATTTATTGCATATTTTCATTCTATTTATACATGATGTATGAGTAATTTGTGAGAAACAAAGTTGGTTGCTACTTGAAGGTCAGAAGGTGAGAGCGAATTTCTGTCGATTTTTCTTTGCTTTGATTACTTGCAGCAAATACTACTCCTTTCTTTTTTCCATTTTGTTCTTGTCTAAAGTATACTCTGTTTTTTTCTTCATATTACATCAATGCACTTTTTATGTTTTATGAAAAAACATACTAAAATTCTATTTGATAATTATAAATACAAAAACAATTTTGATTCAAATTATCCAAACAACATTAAATTTTGTCTAACATGGGAAAGACTTGTAAGTCTCCCATCATGAGAAAGACATGTGAACCGTTAGATGAGAGATCTTATGGTGCACCGTCTGTACCTTAAATATTTCTTTTTTCTCTCACTCTTCATTATCTTTGTCACTATTCATTAGCTCTGCAATTTTGTTCTCTTGTTCTTTCTCCAGGCCATTTTTTTTTCCTTCACCTCTAAATGAAAAATTTCATTTTTGTTTTTTTTAACTACAATCAAATCTGACATCTCTTAAATACTAGTAAAACAACACATTATTCTAAGATCAAAGCCACAAATATTACATAAACATTATTTAAAAAAAAAATCTGTAAAATTTTATTAAGGGAGAAAGAGCAAAAACGAAAAAGCAAAAAGAACCACATTAAGCCTTCATCCTCCAACTATCACTCTTTCAATGTCTTAGGCACAGTATTGGCTCTACATTCCACTCATTAATAATTAATAATAATGAAAAATCTAAAATAACCATTCTCTTCTCCATTTCAATATCTCTGTTGAAGCTTTCTAGCTCCATCTTCATCAAATAAAGGCTTATTATTTATTGACATGCAAAATTGTTATAATCTAAAACAAAAATGTGTGTTGTCATTTTTTTTTCAAAAACTCTACAAAAATTAAAATTAATTACTCTCTAATGGATTCTATTGTTTGAATAATTTTATACTTAATAACCCAGATAAACCCATCAAATTGATAGATTTGTTTTACTTGCTAATTTGAATGAAGTTAATCTATACTAATATATAAAGGGATACAAATTTTTGGGATGACTTTTTTGTTATTCCTATTTTACCCTTAAAAAATAACTTTCACATAAAAATAGATTTTCAGTTTTTTTTAGTAAATAACATTTTTTTTATTCTTAATAACTAAGCACAACAACTTCCACATAAAAGTAGGTTTTCAGTTTTTTTATAGTAAAAAAAAAAAAATTCTTCTTAATAACTGGCCACAACAAAAAAGGATGTTACGTAGTTATCAATTAACTAATTCCAATAAAAAAAGGAGATTAAGTAGTTATTTATATTTGCACAATAAAAAATATCGATCACAAAAAAAGAATAAGAGAATATCGATCATACAAACGGGTACGTTCCATGCCCGTTTGGCGGTTAGTAGGAGATTAAATTGATAGATTTGTGTATAATAATTAGTTTGAAAAAAGTAAAGAGATGTGATTGTGAGGTAGAAGAAAAGAATGAGAGAGACACAACTTGGAACACAACAATGAAGATAATAGGAAGAGAGAGAAAATATAAATTATATAAGATACATAAGGTGCATCATAAGATCTCTCATTCAACGGTTCACAAGTCTTTCCCATGATGGGAGACCTATAAGTTTTTCCCATGCTAGACTTGGCCTGGAATGATTGGCCTTGCAGGCCATGAAAAATAATTCAAGGCAGGTGAGTTAGGTATGGCAATGTCAATGATATCTAAGTTTTCTTTTCTCAAAGATTAAACCAATAACAGACAAGCCGTCTAATATAACGTGATGGTCAAAGCAAAATGCAAACAATTTATAGGCAACAAGTGCAAGTCCATCGACCGTTAGAGGAAAAAACTACCACTCTCTTTCGGTTGGTTGATTTGATTGATAATTCAGATTTGACAAAAGTAAAGCAATCCTCAAAAGATTTCAAACATGGAAACACGATTCAATTCAATATCAAATCCAATGCATAAGGGGCCCACTTCCCCAAAAGCCTTCCTCTATAATGCAATATGAAGCTCCGATACACGACACGATACGGATACGATATGATACTAATATGCCGATACGTAAAAATTTTAAAAAGTTCGTATCCGATACTGTCGTGATACGTTATTTAAAAATTAAATTTAAAATTAAATATATAAATGCACAATATATAAACATGACAAAAATTAATAATATTTACAATGATAAATTTTTTTTTGAAAGACAAAATTTTATTATTATATTATTATTATTATAAACGGCAATAGCTCATTGTACAATGAGTACAAACAAGTCAATAAGTCTGCACAAGATCAAAACAGTTTGAGACTCAATATACAAGGGTTCTTCAGTCTTAAGACACATAATATCTCAAAAAACACATAATAGTCATGACAACAAACCTCTTCAACAAACTCATCTTGTTGCAATAGCAGACAATTATATAGCTTCTTCAGCTGACCAATTAAAAGTATAAATCATTATATAGTAGGACACCATAGTGACTTTAGAACAGTGACAAAGACAAAAAAATACTAATGATAATAAATTAACATCATTAATATTGTCCTAAAAAATAATGATGAACGGTACATCTTAAGTTAAGTATTATACAAAAAGAACACCATTAGTACTATACAAAAAAACACCACCAGTACTATCCAAAAAAAGACATAGTTAGTTATCCGTGTACCAACATAATAGTTTGACATTCACTAGGAAACACATATTGTATCGGATATTTTTTTTTTATTTAAAAATAAAGATTTAACCGATATTTTTCCGATACGGGTATTGAGACGTATCAAACGAGTATCGGATATTATTTTTTATTTAAAAATAAAGATTTAATCGATACTTTTCCGATACGAGTATCGAGACGTATCGAACGAGTATCAATATCGAGTACGTATCGGACACGATACGTCGCCATTTTTATAATATCGGGGCTTATAGATGCAAATGCTTTCATTTTGTAATTCCTTCATTATTTAATTATTTTTTTTAACAAAAGGACCTCAGCCCAACAAAAGAGAAGCTACAATGCAATTATTTTAGGAATCACGACTCGCGATCCCTAACATGTTAATAATAAATGACTAATTAATATTACTAGGACAATCATCAAAGAAAACACTTTCTGGTTTCATGTTATATCCATGATTAGTTAATGCATCCGCACTTTGATTTGCTTCATGATACGATCGTGGCACATCACCACCATTATTATATTATTTAAAATTTGGGTCATACTAAAAACATCCTAAAGTTTTGTAGGCTTAATTGTAGTTTAGATCATCATATTTTCTCTATTTTGTAGAATTGGTTTTTCTGTTTTAAAATTTGACAGTTTTGATTCTTCCTTAAATATTTTGTCTAAATTAAATATGATACAACATGTTTTAGATTAAGTTTATAAAAAAATTCTTTCAATTTAATCGATGTTGCTATTTTCTCTTCATCAGATCATATATTATGCAATTTAAAATATATCACATCGTAAATTTATATTTTAAAAGAAAAAGAATGACGGAGGGAGCAAAACTGTCATATTTTAAAATAAAAGGACCAATTTGCAAAATAATAAAAATAAGGAAATAAAAAATACGATTAAGCCAATTTTTATTAGAAACCTTTATTAGCAATTTCCGTCTTCTTTGTTTACCCACATTAGGGACCAAGTTGTTTTTTTTTTTTTTGATATATTTAGGGACCAAGTTGTTATACTCTCAAGTCTCAAGTAATTAATAGTAACTCTTAAGCTTTTGAGTTTTATTATTTTAGATTATGAGAATTTTGTATTTAGTAGAAAATTCTGATCAAATTGGTAAACTCTCAATATTATTTTAAATTACGAGTTTACAATTCTACAATAGTTTAGTCTTAAAATGTAAAATTTTACTAGTTAATTTAGAGTTTTAAGTTTAAAAATCTTGCCTGAGATACATTAAAGGTTGGTAGTAATTGTCCGTATACAACAATTTATAAGTATTATATTTATACACTTTTCACATCTCCCGTGAAATATTGAAGAAGATATCTTATTATGAGATAGTCTTATATAGTCGCAAATATTAAAATACATCATTTAGACACACGTAAATATAAAAAACACTTTATCAATTGTTTATTTTAAAATACATATCATTTAATTTTGATCTTATCTTTTTACTTTTATTTAAATGCTTGTGCATCCAAATAAAGTGCTTAAATATATGGATCGATCTAGTATTCTCTCTAACTACATTTACAATTTACAATTTTTTTTTTTTATTCCTTTTTTATGAGATACATTTACAATTCTGAAAATTGATTATTATTGGTACTTTTTTAGAGCTACGATCCAGAATAAAATGTAAGTTAATAAAAAAAATATGAAAAGGTTGTGATTGTAACAACTTCATAATATTATGATGTATAATAGCTGTAATATCTCCTTTAATTTATTATTTAACCATTCATATAATTTATTTTATACTTTAAAGTTAATCACACACTTTGCTTGGTGAATCAACTTTTTCATACCACAGTGACCAATGTTTTAAAAATTAATTTCCCATAAGTGTGTGCTTGGCAAAGAAACAGGGCGGGGGTGTATAGTAATAACTGGCGGTGTTGATAACATTTCACTAATTATGACCAATTGTTCAAATCATTTGGCGTGAGTGCCGTGGTGTTTAATGAAATATTGTTGGGTCCATTTTCCATTATCCACTAAGTATATGTCATTAAGAAATGTTTTATTATTTTTATTCTTTATTAACCGACACTAATTATGTGTATTATTTTAGCAAATTGATACGATAAGATTTTCCTACATACTTTTCAGAAAAAAGAAAAAGATTTTCATACATTTCCATTCACACGTCACTTCTCTACATTTGCTTAACTCATTGTCATTAGCCACATAAAACAAATTTGCTTACTTGTTATAACGACTTTATAGTCATTTTTTTCTACTTAGTACTTAGGCGTCAACAAATGGCAGCGCATAAATAGTTTTGTCCTATACTTTTTGTAGTGCTTTTGATGTAATTCATAATTGTAATGCTACTATTATTATGAATAAAATGTTATAAATTTATTTATGTAAAAAAAAGTCTAACATCGCCCCTGCAATTTTAAGAATCTCAATTGAAATATATTACTTCTTCAAAATAAAAATTACATTTTGAAAGGTTATAATATTAGTAAGTGGTTACTTTTTTTTATTACACATATTGAGTGGTTATTAATTTTTTTTTTGCTACCCTGATATTGGTATGAAGTTTTCAACACCGTTAACAATAACTAATCTCCATTGGAAAATTTGTGGGGCACACAAGGTGAGTTCTCATCTCCCAACTGAATATTCTACGTATATTGAATGTTTGACCATATGCTTAAAAGAACCAAAACTTTTACCAATTGAATCAATTTATTGTTAGTATTTATATAAATTCAAATCTTTGAAAATAAATATTACCCGCCAACATGAATTATTCACACCAATTGCATGCGATAAGGAATTTTAAATTCATTTAGTGAGTTGGACTATTTGGAGTACCACTATGACTTATGACCATGACTTTTTCCTCCATATTATTTTTTATAGAAGACTTTTTCCCTCCACATATATACTTTAAATCCCAATTATTACTTTTACTATTATTTGTTATACTATCTTTGTCTTAAAATGTAAGTTATTTTGACATATGAGACATAAATAAAAAAATATAATTAACTTTGTATGAAAACATTATGAGTTATTTTATAGAATTTATATTAATAATACTGAAAAGTTATATACATTGAAAACTTTAAAACTAAAAATGGAGTAATAATAAATAGTTAGAGCATAATAGAAAAATCAAATGCCATATTTTATTAGTATGGTATAAAGTGACATATAAAATTAGATAACTTTTTCAATTTATAAAATTATATTGCGGAAAAGAGCCGGGCATTGTGAAATAGACATCTAATTTAAAGATTTTGGACTTGAGTTTCGCTAGTAATTTTAAGGGGAACTAAATGTAAGATTTTTAACTTTGAACTAAAGCATTTTCTCAGTCTTATTTTAAAATTTTCTTTATAAAGAGAAAAAAGAAAAGAGATGTTGCAATTGCAAGGCATTCTTTGGATTTGATATAATAACATAATGATGTATTTGACTTTTTAGAAATTTCTATTGCTTTAATTTCCAGTCTTTTGTTTCAAAAGAATTTATTGTTAGACCTACTCTCCTATAAGGAGGTCCCTCTTGTTGAAGCAAAGTGCATTAGATTATTTTAGAATGATTCACATAATAAAAAAATTAACTCACTAAATCACTAAAGCACAAGAGATATCTCAAATGCTCAAGGCTAATATATTTCTACACACGTTAAAAAAGACAAATTTGGGTCGGTTTATAAAGTAATACAAAGTGACATCCTCACTAGATGAGGGTCCCCATTGACCCTTATTGACATGTTGCTCTATTCATAGATAAACAAAGCATGGCCAACAAGATTATCGTGTTTTTGTCACTAAAGGAGAAACTGTACTGAAATGACTCAACATATCCTCAAACCAATGATAGACCATGCATTTGGCTTTATAGTACATTATCTATATATCTTGTTCCCCAAGATCCCATGCGATCCAATATTGGCCCATGGTAGATTTTGAGTTCACTATGTTTTGTTTTTCTTTCTTAATATTCCTATTTCTAGTGTTGTTTTTAATACTTGAAAAAAGATTTTGAAAATTATGCCATCGAAGAAATTATTGGTTGAATTGCAGATCAGAATGCTCTTTTTAAAACGTTTCGTGGTACTGTCTAAAAAATGTGTAAGACAGACTATCAATTGTGAAGTTCTCAGAATAAAACAACTCAGTTTAAAACTGAATACCGATTTTCTACTGCACTGTAAAAATCAGGCAGAAATAAATACACCTCATATGGTTCGATAAACCATTATGATATTATACGAATATCAATTCGGTATGCAAAGTCACTCAATGAAACAACAGAAAAGAATTATTTTGTTTATAAGATGAAGTGAGCAGAGAAAAGAAGAGAGAGATTTCAAATTTCAGAAATCTGGAACGAAAAAAATGAGAATGGAAGTATGCTATTTATAGAGCAAGTAAGGAACCGAAATGGATGATTTCATGGGAGCTGGAACCGATCAGTTATTCGCGTATGAGATAGAATATTCTAAGTAAATCGTGATCAATTTTCTTAGGCCACGCATAACTGATCGTTTGACTGGAGCGAAAACAGATAGGTGCTGACACAACGAAACATATTCATCTGTGACTTGGTCTTTCAACACAAGTAACATGTGCGAAATGAAACGGATAGAGATACACATGTAATGAAAAATAATAATAATTAGTTTTTTCTTCTCACCAAGCCTGGCCCAGCATGATCTTCCAAACATGTTGATAACGAGCCGGTTCATTCTTTGCTTGATCCTCTTTACTATGTAATGATAGAACTGGTCTTTTAAACAAAGAGATATGTTTGCATCTTTTCTATGAGGCAACTAATCTTGATGGATTTAGGAATATGGCAAATGGGTAACGACGGGTTGGTGATGTGATGACTCAACTACAATGCTATAATAATTATTGGAGAATTCTGAGTGAAAAATTTGTGCGTAATCAAGATAAATCTCAAGATGGTTTGAATTAGGAATAAAATCAACCAATACATTTGTATGCGTGTGTTATCAATATGATAATCCCAATAAAAAAAGTTTGTAGCTAGAATCTTGGTCATTGATTAGAGATCGGACGGTCTAGTGTAGTTATAAAATTACTTAAAATAATCTCAACCACACATTTTAAAGCGGACGACTGTAAACTAAAACTGTGTCAAATTAGACCGTAGAATATCCGCTTCCGTACTCAATCACTTCCTAGAATCAGAGCAAACAAAAAGAATATATATAAAAATTCCAATATTATATAACTCATACCCTTAATTTTCTTTGTTACAAATATACGCATGTAAATTGATTACTAGAAATACAACCGTGTAAATTGGATTTTCTATATAGTCCATAACAATTGTAGACCAGGTTCCCCTTGGCCCAATGGGCCACAAACACCTCTGGTCAAGCGATGAACTAAAAACTACTAGTGATATTGATACATTGTATAAATTAATTGACTATATATATCAAGAATCTAAATAATTTTTTTATCTACCAAATTTGATCTATAAGCAACTCTCTGGTTGAACCGTACCCAACGCAGCTCCACCGGCATGGCTACATGACGCTATAGCTACTTGATTTTTGTAAGTAAGCTTTACATCCTTCAACCTTATCCCATTGCATGGATTCTTTGAACTACAATCGAATTTCACAGCTACTTGAGTTGCAGATGTTCCATGAATGTTTTGGTATGTTACATCTCTGATTTTAATTCCAGATGCCTAACATCATAATATTTTGAACAAGAAAAATAAATCAGCTTATTTTCATGGTAAAATTACAAAAGTATCTTTTCCCACTCCCCACGTTTTTTTTTACCGCCCAAAAATTCAATTTTACCCCTAATTTTATCCCCCAAAACTTCAGTAAATATGAACCGAAATTTTGAAAACTTCGGTTTCTATTTACCTAAGTTTTTCGATATAGAAAAACAGGTGTTTCAATCGTTTATTTTTTAAAAAAAGCCAAAAAAATCGGTAAATATTTTTCGTATTTTTCAAAAGAAACCGTTTTAAGGGCATAATTGGAAACCAAAGGGGTGATAAAGAAACGTTGGGGTGGAAAAAGAAATTTTCAAAAATACAAGTAGGAGGCCCATTAGGCCCAATAAGATGTGAAAATCGAACTAACCTGACCGGGGCAGCCCTTGTTGTCCGGGCAGTAATTCTGGTCAATGACAATTGGGTTTTGGACATTAACCATAATTGCATCTTGGAAAATAATATTTCTAACAAATCCATTGCTACGTCTACCCCAAGACTTTATTCTAACACCATTTTGAGTCCCTGTGAATGTAACCGTTTTAACTGTCACATTTTGTACACCTGGTTCGTTTAATTCCCATCCTAAGCTTCCAATGCTGCAATCAATATCCAAAAAATCATTAAAACAAAACAATTGTTAAATAAATAAATAAATATTTCTTTAAAAATACAAGTAAAAAGAAATGGAGATTAGTAATTAAAGTGAACCTTATTCCATGTCCCGGTCCACATGCAATGTTTTCAATCCACAAATTACTAGTACCAGGGCCAATGGAGATACAATCATCACCGGTTCGAATTTTGGAGTTGACGATCATGACGTGGGAGGATTTTTGGACATGGATGCCATCAGTGTTAGGGCTGTTTCCGGCCGCCAAGATTTTTACACCATCGGCTTTTACGTTTTCGCATCCATTGAACGCTATGTGGAACATTTGACTATTCATTGATGTCAAACCACTAATCATAATATTTTTGGAGCTGCTAAATTCCAGCGTCTGCAAACCACCACAAAATAAAAATTAACCACCCTCATCGCTTCTTAATTTCTTTTATAAACTAAAAATCTTCAAATAATTATCTTTTGTGCTACAAAAATTAAAGAGCAATGTAGTTGTGTATCATTACCTACCCCACTAAAAATCTTCAAATAATAAACCGCTCCATTATATCATTACCTACCCCCCACTATATAAATAAATTCAAAATGTAACTGATCACGTTAACTCTAACATGATTATTAAATTAAGAATTAATAAAATCAGACAATTAAGGTGGAAAATTAAAATCATATGCAATGCCAATGCATGATAAACATTACCGTGGCACCAGTTGGACAATTACTTTTGTCCGAATTTTTGCAATCCCACAAGGCAGTTCCTTGGCCATCAAGCACGCCACCGCGGATTGAAACCCCGTCGACGTGCTGAAACTTCAACCAATTACCGGATTTACCAGTAACCCGGTAATCAGATGAAGCCACCAATGTACCGTCAATAGTTATGGAAATAGCTTTGTTGGTACATTTTCCACTAAATATTGCTGTCCCAAGTAAAAATTTCCCTTGTGGAACGTAAATTGTCGCGGGATACGGGGAGGAACATGCTTTAGTCCAAGCATTTAGGAATGCTTTTGTGGAATCGGTTTTTCCATCGGGTTTGGCTCCAAATTTGATTACATTGTATGTAGATGATGCCGCCGTTGAGGAATTCAAGCAACAAAATAATGTGATGGCAAGGAAGAGAAAAGGAAGAGTTTTATTCTTCAACATTTTGGTGAAATGTTAATGATGATGAATTTAGGAGAGTTATATATATAATGTGATGATTGGAGAGGAATTAAGAAGTTGGAAAGATGGAGTGGTAGAAGTGGTGAAGAAGGTAGTGGGGTAGGAGTTGTAACGGTTTGTGAGGGTATTTATAGCTCTAAGAATATGAATTATTTGGCCAAATTGTACAGTTTATGTTAGTTACATTCTCAATTAGAAGAAAAAATTGATTACTTATATATAAAAGAAAAAGAATTGAATCTAGAACCAAAAAATGTTTGAAAGCAAAGGAAAAATGGCGCCGAAAATTTGGAGTTAGATATGAGAGGCTACTTTTCCGAAAATGCTCTTTACGTGTGTCCTTCATTATTTGTTGGATAATTTTCCATTATACTATTGGATTTGGTAATATACTAATACTTGTATATTGTTTCAATACCGGAATGTTTTACTCTTTTATTAAGGCATATGCAAGGATTAAATTTAAAGAGGTTTTTTAACAGATTCATAGCTAGGTTTACCTAAAAGGAAGACCTCAAGTTGGTTAAGGAAGAGAAGAATAAAAAAAAAAATATGTCAAAGTTACAAACTTCTCGGCACATGGGGATCATCCATATCTTAGGTAACAATATAGAAAATGAGAAAAGTAAATAGTATAATAATAATTATTTTATTAAAATTTAAATATTTTGTGTGTTTGTTTAATTAATATATATTACTAGCCGTCAGTGCCTTTTGTGTGATCGATATTTTTTTATTTTATTTTTGTGATTGATATTCTCTATTGTGCAAATATAAATAACTATTTAATCTCATTTTTTATTGGACTTAGTTAATTGATAACTACCTAACATCCTTTTTGTTGTGGCTAGTTATTAAGAAGAAAAAATATATTTTTTGTTTACTATAAAAAAAACTAAAAACCAACTTTTACGTGGAAGTTGTGTTTAGTTATTAAGAAGAAAAAAAAATATTAATTACTAAAAAAAATTGAAAATCAATTTTTATGTGGAAGTTATTTTTTAAGAGTAAATTAGGAATAATGAAAAAATCATCCCAAAAATTTGTATCATTTTTATATATAACCGTGCCCGTTTGTGTGATCGATATTTATTTTTCCTTTTTTAGTGATCGATATTCTCTATTGTGCAAATATAAATAACTACTTAATCACCTTTTTTATTGGACTTAGTTACATCCTTTTTTGTTGTGGCTAGTTATTAAGAAGAAAAAAAAAATTATTATAAAAAAACTGAAAACCTACTTTTATGTAGAAGTTGTGCTTAGTTATTAAGAAGAAAAACAAATATTATTTACTAAAAAAACTGAAAATCGATTTTTATGTGAAAGTTATTTTTTAAGGGTAAAATAGGAATAATAAAAAAGCCATCCCAAAAATCCCCTTTATATATTAACTAGCCGCCAGTTTGTGTGATCGGTATTTTTTATTTTTTTTTGCTGTGATCGATATTCTCTATTGTGCAAATATAAATAACTACTTAATCTCCTTTTTTATTGGACTTAGTTAATTGATAACTACTTGACCTCCTTTTTAGTTATTAAGAAGAGATTTTTTTTTTTTTTTTACTATAAAAAAACTGAAAACCTACTTTTATGTGGAAGTTGTGCTTAGTGTTTTTTTTGGTAGTTTTTTTTAAGGGTAAAATAGGAATAATGAAAAAGCCATCCAAAAATTTGTATCCCCTTTATATATTAGTATAGATATAGAATATAGATATAGATAATAGATTTGTTTTTTCTCTCAAAACAATATTTTTATTATTTAATTATTTTTTGGTATTCACATTCAAAAAAATTATTTGAGTTAAATCTAGAATATTATATTTTTGCGAGATTTTTTTTTACGGCAAATATATTATTCATTAAAATCAAGTTTCGACGAACAGAAACGGGTAAGAGGAGCTACAATACAAATGTGCAATATATAAGCGAAACACCGATGCAAATACCAAAACAAACACTACCTAATAGAAGTCCACTTTTAATCCCATTCTTAGAAATACACTCCTCAGCTTTCAGACTACCAGAGAAACATCAACTCGACCTATAAAGACGCAACTAGACGCTAACTCCCAATCTCGAATCAAAAGTCATCGGCCCATCAGAATCCAAAAAGCAGGTTCCTGAGCCAAAAGTTGATGAGACAACAGCATAATGAGAACCTAGGCATATAAGTCTCGGCTTGCAGACAACCTCCAGGCAATCAACACTGATATGGTAGAGTTCAACCAGATACATAAGAAACCTGCAAATCTCAACAGATTTGAACACCAACAAAGACCCTAAAAAAAATCATACAAAATCTCAACAGATTTAAAAAACGGTCAGAGAATCAAATATCTATAAAAACCACTCACACACAATATCAATCACATACCGACGGCGCAATCCAAATGCCACCACATCTCCATAGCAACATCACCTCACCACTAAGTCAAAACCATCACCGGAGCCAAAATAAGCCGGCAGTTCCGCCAACACCAACCCCACCAGCAGCAAACAAGTCAAAAACCACCACCCACCACCTCAGCACCTCCACCCACCACCACACCACACCAGATCAGGCACCAAAGTAACACTAACACAAAACACGAAGAACACAAACAAATCCGGTAAAAACGAAACGGAATGGAAAATGAAAACAGAGCACGACCCACAAACAAAATGGAAAAACGAAAATAGCAAAACAAAACGGAAAAACAGAGCACCTACAAGCTATCCACGACGGAGGAACAGAGAACGAAGAAGGAAAAACATTGCACGAAAATGAAAAAAAAAAACACAACAATCCAAATAAGGCAAAAACCAAAGACGCAGATCCTTGAAAGTAGAGGCTCATTCGGAAGGACGGTTCCACGGTGGTGTGGAGTGTCGAGCTCATCGGACCACCGTCCATGGTGGTTACATCGTTCTAATATGAACATCTAAAAAAATATCTTTTGGTAACTTTACTACTTTTAATAATTTTTTATTTATTATAAATTTAACTTTTACTAAAATTAGTAAGGAATTTTTTACCTTTAAAAATTAAAATAATTTTTTAATGTAACTAGATATTATGAGGAGTGATCAAATTACACTAATGCAAAATTTGAGTGATGTTATACCGCTTAATAACACTTTTAACTAATACAAATTTTATAAAATTTATGTTAGCATGAAAATTTATATCGTATAGATCATATACGTTAAACTTTAGAAAATTATAAAATTATTTGATATGTTAGTGAGACTTGCGAAAATTAACTATTTCTTCTATAATATTTGTTCCTTCAAACATTTGCGGATTTCTGTACGTGCATGTTTTGGTCGACTGATTAACAATCGCTACGAATTCATTCACTTTGTCCATTCAAAATAGTAATAATTTATGGTGCACGAGCTATACATGCCCCTTCACATTAGCTACAATTTATATCTATTATTATTATTATATGAGTTTGTATTTCTATTGTCTAATTTATAAGACTTGTAATGATAAGTTGATAACTTGACACAAATATCTATTACTATTAAATATTTTAAGGTCCGTTTGATCTGCAAAATGTAAATATTGGATAAAACAGTAAAAAGCAGAACATAAAACAAATATTTAATGTATTGAATAAATTTTGTGTTGTATTACATTTGGTGGATAAAATATTATTTTGTTATTTTAGACAGTTTGTGCAGAGGACAAAAAGTTGTACTATAGTTAAGTGGAAGACAAGAATTGTCTGAGAAACAATTTTAAAATCAAATACAGTATAATTGAAGTTGTCTTGTCTAGTCTTTTATTTTTTAGCAGATCAAATATACTCTTAAACCTCTTTTATATTGCGTAAAAAAATACCTCGTTAATTTTTTTAAAACAAAAAAAATCTCTTTAATAAAAAACTTATATACATTACATAGATTTTTTCTTCAATAAAATCTGAGTCAGTTCTGACGTCAAGTGGTGGTTTTAGCCCTTCCGATCATATAACTTTCAAAATGGAAAGTGTTATCAATTCTTTTTACTTCAATTGTTTTTAACGCCATCAGACATTTGAATCAATCCAAACACGTGAACCGATTTGATCCAATTCATATATAATGTTAAAACTAAAAGACCTCAAAAGAATTAATAACCATCCGTAAATGATGATTAATCCAAGAAAACTCTTTTTTGTCTTCATTTCCATAAAGAATCTTCACTCTCTTCTCTTTGTTATCTTCATTGTCTCTGAATTCTATAAATATTGTTTCATCGTACTGCAAATTTAACTCTCATTCACCTTCACAAAAAAGATACATGACTTCCCTCGGAGAACTTCTCACACAAGTTTCAATTAAGGAAGGTTACAAGTAAGAAACACAACATCTTCTTTATTCTTGCTACTTTGAATTTTGTTGAGAATAATATCTAAATATGATATAAAGATTATGAATTTGGATTTATATTTAATTCTATTTAAGATTTAGTTATGATTCATAATTTATACTACCTACATTCTTAAATATAATACCCCTTTAACAAAAATACGGAGATTAAGAAAATTAATTGTAGTATTAAATTTGTTGATAATTGGTATTGATTTTACAACTTTATCCTTTAAGAGAAATAATTAGTTAATATTTTTTAATGTATTTATTAGAGATTATAGAAAAATATGTACTTTAATTAGGGATATGTTGTGGTAAAGAAATATTTAATATCATTGAAAATTTGAAAGAAGTCTTATAAAAAGAGACAAAGAAAAATCTCAAAAAGATCTTATAATTAGAGACAAATGTAGCATTTGTGTTTATAATAATAGTATGATATTTTTAGAATCCATCCCTTATTTAAAAATATAATTTAGAAATATATTTTGTATTACAATGTAGCTCTAAATATCAAATGATGAATAATTTTTTTTGAATAAGTTTTATCTAGTTACTATCTCTCTCTCTTATATTTGCAAGATACAAACACAACCCCACCAATGAGGATCAACATGTGAAGCAAAAGGAACAACTATTTGCAATCTCGGGTTTTAAAAGAAAACAACCTTCAAAATATTGGCTCATTGACAGTGGTTGCACAAATCACATGACTTACGATAGAAACCTTTTCAAAAAGCTCAACAAAAGTACTGTTTCCAAAGTTAGAATTGCCAATGGAAAACTAATTGCAGTAGAAGGCAGTGGAATGATTACAATTAAAAGTCATTTCGGTTTGGAACTAATTTCGAATGTTTTATATGTTCCTGAACTAAATCAAAATCTTTTAAGTGTTTCTCAGTTGTTGGAGAAAGACTACAAAGTGTTATTTGAACATAAAATTTGCGTGATTAAAAATCAAAACAACAAAGAAGTGATCAGAGCTCATATGAAAGCCAAGAAATTTGTTTTAGACTTAATGAAGAATAATCATATTATTGATGAAGATGAAAATAAGATAGGAGGAGAATTGAGAGAAGGCCATGACGATGCATGTGTTTTGAAGAATTTTCATGTTAAGGGAAAAAATGAGAATGTAGGTGAAAAACTGCCTTCTATTTTTACAAAAGTGAAGAGCCATATATCTGCTATAAAAATGCGATGTTATCATGGAGTCGAATTTGCTGATGCATGGAGAAATTCAAGGAAAATTTAGATGTAGCTTCATCAATAAATATTTTGACAAGAGTTACAAACAAATAAACAAAATTGGATGCACAATTTATCAGAAGAAGTTGGATGCAAAAAAGATATTTATTCAAAAAGTGTATTAAAAATAATGTCAAATTATTTTTTAAGATTATGGATTTAGATTTATATTCAAATCTATTTAAAATTTAATATAAGATATTATAATTTATATATCTGTTTAGAATTATTATAATTTGTTTCTTATTTGAATATATGATTTAGAAATATATTTTATATTATAATTTTACACATTTTAATTAAAACAAGATTTCACATATTTTAGCAAAATCAAAGTTGTACTGAAAAAGCCGATTTTCCCTCAAAAAGTGGCTAGAAATTTCACCTTAGAGGTAAATAAAATGGAGTGTTTTTGGTTTGAACCATATCCCCTAGTTTTGGATTTTTTGGAAAATAGATTTTATACTGTTACATAATTTTGTGTAAAAAAAATTTACAAAGAAACCTTTTATAAAAGCTTCAAATGAAAATTTGGTTTGAATAGTTATTTTTAAAATGTGATTTTAAGCATTTCATCATTTTATTGAAATTTTTTTTGGATATCAAAATTTCGAAATAATCATTTAATTTGAAGCTATTTCAAATAGATTTTCATAAAAATCATTTTTGAAATACAACTTTTTCAAAAAATTGTGATTTTGACTATGTTTTGTTCTTCAATAATGTATGTTTATGTTATATGATGTCAAAATTAGTGTTTCAATTTAGAAAAAATGAATATAAAAAAACTTATAATATTTTGAAAAACGGTTTTACAAAATCCATTTTCAAAAATACAAAGAAAAAATCTATTTTTTTAAAGCTAAAACAAACGCACCCAATATAATAAAGAATCTCTTTTGAATTTACCAAATAATTATAAATAAACAATATAATTACACAAAAATTGGTTGGTTTGGGATCAAAGCCTTTTGATAGTAATGAGTTGTCATAACATCCTTTGGTTTTATCAGGACAAGATTCCACCACTAAACCAAAGTTTTGATGATCTCCAAAGTCAGGCCCGGCTTGCACACGCGTGCAGGGTGTGCGCCGGTGCCGGGCCTCCAAAATTTCGAGGCCTCAATTTAAAATTTTGAGGTTTTATAATATTAGTTATATATTATTTGTACTCATAAAATATCAGATGTGTATTAATATATTAATTTTAAAGCCCTAAAATAATAGTTATATATTGTTAATGTTCATAAAACATCATATGAGTATCAATAGATTAGTTATCTATACTCATAAATATCGTTCTACTACATTTAAATTTTAAATTATGATGTCTCTTTTTGACGTTATATATAATGATAATTATTTTTTATGTGTTTCTTATGTATAATTTAAATAGAGAATAATTTTTAATAATTTTATATTTTTTTATTAGGCCGATTTTTAATATTTGAACAGGGTCTCCAAATAGTCGGGGACGGCCCTGTCCAAAGTCCAAACCACATATATTTTTAAGGTTTTATACAACCATAGAGATTCTATGAGGTAGCTTTTAGTTCATAAATTATCTCACAAGGACATACCAAAGGAATATAAATCTACTCATAGACAATGATAACATACATTTAAATGTTCATAAACTGGTTTCAAGTTGAATCCCAAACATATAAACTGTGCCTGTCATCTGGTGCAACCAAAATATATTGCTGATTCAACTTTCACATAGGGCATCAATCCCAAACTGCAGGTAAACTATGTCTACATCACAAGAGAACAGAATAACCAAAGGGTATTTCAGAATCATCTTGTTAATGATTGGATGAAGAACACCCCAAATAATAAAGCTTGCACAAGTGAAGAGTTAAGGATTATAACAGGTCTTCTGTAAGTGTAGTGTAACAGATGAAATAATTAGATGCCACTTTGAACAATAACAGAAATAGATGAATTCTATAACATTTCTTTCCTCTATATATGCTATCTAATTAGGTGTATCCCCGTAGTCTACAATCTTGCAGAAAATTATGAGGAATGCAAATCATGTGAAGAAGATTCGAAATCCCAATCAATGTCTCCGCAATCGATGCCTCCACACGCAGTAAGAACTGTTGCAAGAATATAATCATCCACCACAAAACCTTCAGCTCGCATTCTATACATGAGCTTTAGAGCCTTTCTACAATGTCCATTCCTTGCGTAACCCAAAATCATGGCTTTCCAAGAAACCAAATTCCTCTCTGGCATGGTGTCAAAAACTTGAAAAGCATCCGCAATATATCCACATTTTGCATACATATATATTAAAGCACTGTTAACAAATACATTACACAGTGCAGGGGTCTTGCTTGCATTGGAATGAATCAATTTTCCTTGCATTGGAGCTTCTAATTTTGCACATGCTTTCAAAGCTGACGAGTAAGTATAGGAATTAGGTGACACGCCTTCCTCAATCATTTCGCGCAAAAACTCCAGAGCCTCGGTTTCAAGACCGAGCTTAGCACATCCGGAGATAATGGCAGTCCATGAAAATACATCCCTGCAAGGCATATGTTTGAGCACATTTAAAGCATGCGAGTATTCTTTACATCTGCAATAGAACCATACCAAAGTGCTTTCTATGTACATGTTAGTATGAACAATACTTTTGATTTTTTGTGCATGAACCTCTCTTCCAATTAGTGAAGACTTAATTGTGCCACAAGCCATCATCACACATACCAGTGTCAATTTATTAACATACACTTTTTTCCTTTTCATTACTCGAAAAAAGTTTAAAGCCTCACCGCTAAACCCATTTCGCACATATCCTGATATAATGGACGTCCAAGTAGCTGTATTTCTAACCCTCATTCTATCAAACACCTTTTTAGAACTCGCAATCTCCCCACATTTTGCATACATATCAATTAGAGAAGTTCCTATAAAAACATCACTCTTGCAGATTTTCTTTATTATGGAACCGTGTAGCTGTGTCCCATATTTCAATGCTTTATTTTCTCCACAAGCTTTTAGTGCAGCACATATAGTATATTCATTAGGAAAGAACCCGTCACCTAGCATTTGTGACAACAATAACAAGGCTTCATGTCCGAGCCCTTGTTGGGAACAAGCAGTAATTATAGTCGTCCAACATATCACATCTCGTTTTTCCATACGATCAAATGTTCTAAATGCACTTGTTATTTCACCACATTTCGAATAAAAATTAACAACTGCACTGTCAACGATTAAATTCCTCCAATTACTTTTCAAGATACAGGCATGGATTTGTTTCCCCAACGCTAAATCCACTCTTTTACTACACAAATTCATGAAACAGACAAACATCTTACTATTTGGTTGAACCCCATGCTTAATTGAACCATGAAATAACTTAAAAGCTTCACCGTCCAAGTTATATTTTAAATACCCATCAATAATAGCAGTCCATGTAACTCTATCTCTAATTGTCATGCCGTCAAACACTTTACGAGCCTTAGCTAACTTACCCAATCTTAAATAACTACAAATCAAATTATTATTAACATAAGTACTTGAACCTCTAAAACATTTCAAGACAATTGTGTGTACCCTTCCTACTTCTTCCACATCATAACACAA
This sequence comes from Trifolium repens, assembly GCA_030408175.1. Classification (NCBI taxonomy): domain Eukaryota; kingdom Viridiplantae; phylum Streptophyta; class Magnoliopsida; order Fabales; family Fabaceae; genus Trifolium; species Trifolium repens. The sequence goes on along the minus strand of CP125842.1, from coordinate 15,703,241 downwards.
TCGCAGCCAATAAGCTACTAACTCTGGATCAAAGCACTGACCTTTCTCAGCGAAACTGTCTATCTTCTGGCTGGAAGTATCCAGGGGAGAACTGATAATGTCTTGAAAGTTCAACTCTGCAGCATTTAGTGCTTTGTTACTCTCAGTTGCAGTGTCGTAGACTTTTACCGCAGCCAAGCATGTTTTGCGAAGTTTTGCCAAATCTTTTCACATAAACATAACGGTGACACGAATACTAGATTAGGTAAGGAGAAAAGTATGAACTATCCAATAAAAGTGACTAATTTATTAACATGTGGCAAGTACCAAATAAACCTAACCTAGACAAATTATGTTTAAAATGAAGACTTTTTGAAGATAAAGATGAAAACGGAATATGATTTTTATGTGATTATTGTAAAAAGGATCAACATCTAACTTTACTTGAAGTATAGACTAAATTGACACTAAATATTTATAAAGCAATACCATTCAAAGGGATATCATTTTGTTGTTTGAGCAAATTAAATACTAGAGTCTCACCAGTTTGTGCTTTTGGATTATTATTATAAGAATCGGCTACTCTATGAAGATGGATGAAAAAATCTTTAGTGACATCTTTACGATTCCTGGAGATAATGTCACTAATTTCGGATGGAGTCCGTTTGATCATTTCAATAAGTTGATTGTGTCTCTGTATATCATCATCTATCTGCAGAACAGAAGCAGTTAATAAATTTGTGCATTATCGAAGCCATAAACAAAAAACTTAGAGAAATGTTATCAATATCTAAATTATACGAAGTAGTATAATAAAAAACGAGCGACCTCTTTAAGCTTATTTCCAAGCAATAGCATCCTGTTCTTCATCAGCAGATCATTTTCATTGTCTGCTCTATATCGACAGTGTCTGAAAAAATAGAGTCTGATATGACGCCACTTAGTATTGTTGTTAACTAACAACTTTCTCCAATCGGTTAGTTCAGACTCATCCGCCATCAAAGTGTCAATTAGCTTATCACAATCTCTAATCATTTGACTGTTATCCGAAAACCTTGTGTCGGCATTACCATTCATTTTGTCATTACCTCCATTGGAATGATCACAAGAACAAGCAGAACTAGAGGTACTCGCACACGACAACCCTTGACCAATGCAATTCAGCACCACCCTTACGCCGCGAGCACCGACAGCAATTGGAAAGGAATTTTGCTGATCTGCTTGATCAACTAACAAGTTACGAAAATAACAGGAATTAGTATCTTCAGGTCGCTTAACTTATCTTCAGGTCACAATTTAGTCTTTTATCTTTATAGTATCTTTTTTTTCACGACATTTTTATTTATATTTTTTTGGCAATATAAAGCATACACTCCTTATGTTCCTTTCTATTTGTTGTTTTCAAATTTCAAAATAGTATCAAGTATTATTTTGTCAAAATTATCCCTAATTAATTATTTGACAAATAAGTAGAATGAGCACAGAATAAAAAAAAATTATTAAGAAATAACCAAATTTAAGTATTTTGAAGTATAATAATGCAGCAAACATGAGAAGTAGTGACTGACCTTTGTGAGATAAAGGAGAGGATGAAGAGCGAAGTAAATTAGTAGAAATGGATAAAGAGGAAGAGAATGGAGAAGTTAAATCTGGAGGTGGTTTATTAAGATTGAGAAACCTCGGGTAATAGCACGATTGAAGAACAATACAAGTAGTAGTTCTTAACTCCATTCACATTCAGAGAGAGAGAGAGAGAGAGAGAGAGAAGATAAGAAATTAGGAGGAAGAAGCGATGAACTGAAAATAAATATCTCTACTCTACACTCTAATCTACTCAGTGATGAAATGTGGCACAAGAGCAAAGAGGGGAAAATGAGGTAATAAGCTCCTGTAAGGGTTGCTATCCATTACTATAGTTTTGAATTAAACAAGTGATATAAATGCATGTTTTTTATTTTAGAATTAGTGAAATTATTTATACATTAAAACTACAGTACTTGTACCAATTGTTCGGGAGGAGTTAGAATCACTCGAAGATAGAACTGATGTCTGAAGTAGATTAGGCGGTCCAGTGAATCGAATATTAGTTATGAAAAAAAATATAGTACTTATAATATCAATTTCTTCGAAAAATGGAGAGGAACTCTACTCTCTACACCCTCCCTCCAAAATTACTTCCTAAGATTAAATTAACAAAAATAATTTTATATTATATTTGTCAATAATTTTTATTTTCCTTTTAAAATATTTTTTTTTTCTTTTTTATTTTTGGTACAAATTTTAAAATTACCTTTTAATTATTAAGAGAGAGAAATTGTAATTTTTTATTTCTCTTTCATTTAATTAAGGATATTTTTGTGAAATTTGTATTAATACACCGAGAACTTTGACAAAATATCTTATAAAATAGGACGACAAAATTTAACAAAATGACACTCCCTCCGTCCCAAAATAAATGACCTGTTTGACTTCATTTACGCTTATCAATGTAAAACTTTGATCGCTAATATCTTTAATTATCTATTATTAAAAATTATAAAAATTGTATATTTTGAAAATACTCGTCGAGACAAATCAAACAAGATCTCATATGTTAATATTTACAAGTATATATAAGTAGAAAAATAAGGCAAAGGATAGGATCCATAAACATTTTATTTATGGACCGTCCATAAATAATTCTGAGCCTTCAGATCATAATTCCACGTGGAAGCATCTCACGCGATCTCATATAACAAAATTTTCCAAACGATCTCAGCTCCATCTCGCGCGATCTCAGCTCCATCTCTGTCGTCGTGATCATCAGCACCGTCACCGTTTTCCTCATTCACCGTGATCATCATCACCGTTACCGATCATCAACTCCGTTACTGATTCCATCGCCGGCGCCGGAATTGCATCTAATATCAATTGTTAGTTTTTGTGTTGATTTTGTATTGGATATTGATTTTTGATTTTCAGTGATTTTTCTGTTGTATAGTGTTTTTGATTTTCAGTGAATTTTGATTTGTGTTTGATTTGTTTTGATTAAGTATGTATAATGTTAGTAATCATGTATACTGAGATTAACCATAGTAGTATTCCTGGAAACCATTTTGTCCAATGAATGGTTTCAAAAGAAAGAGAAAATGTGTGTGAAAACATGTGTGTGTATGAATAACATCATCAGGACCAGGTGGATTACAAGTGTGAGTGCATGTTTTTGTGGTGTTATTAGACAATTCAGTAAGTATTTGTGTTCAAAGATGTTGAACCTTGGAAATTGCTACATGATTCTGGATTTGAAAATAGAACATTATCTGAAAGCTTATCAGAAACCTCAGAACTTACATCATCCATATTTTCTTTATTTGCCTTGAATTGAACTTAGCTTCAAACTTTCTTTAGAATAGCATATCTGCAACATCCATCTGAAATTTTAAATTCAATATCAAATGAAATTATATAGACTTAAACAAATTACAAATAAAATATATATCACATTTTATGCCAAATAAAAGATAGCAACCTTGTCCTGGTATAAATTATTTTACAATGATTTGGTACAAGGCATGGTTTCAGAGAGTTTTCCATTAAAACCATTTGATGGTGATGATGGTTTTATTTTTAGATAGGGATTTTTTGCTGGTTTAATTTCAAACACAACATGCATTTCAGGATATTTGGCTTAATTCATATTTTCGATTAAATTGTGACTATTGATGTATACTGAATTTCATATGCCTGCTATAATATTGTTTTGGAGTTTATATATTGATTGTAATTTTAGATCGGTTGTTTGCCTTTTGTAATGCTTTCCTTGTCTGATTTGTAATTTTAGATTGGCTTTGCTACATAGTAGTAGTATTTATGTAGTTAAGGCGATAGATATGTCTGTTGTAATGTGTAGAGTAGAATAATTTACAGGAATTTTTCTAATATTGTGTGATTTATTTGTCAGTACTGTCTGCAACCATTTTGCAAAAGGAATGGTTGCATACAGTTGTTCACCAACACCATTTGATGCTGATAATGGTTTTATTCTTTTTTTATAGGGATTGTTTATGTCGTTAATGGATTCGACATCGACTCCATCACTCATTCATGGTGGTAGCTCAGGAACAAATACTGATAAGTCTCAATGCTATTACCCTACGAATAAGGAATCATGGGAGTCTTTAGGATTTGCAACTGTTGAAGAGATTGAAAAGTTTTATGGTAACTATGCATATAACATTGGATTTTCCATTAGGACTCAGTTGAAGGGAAAGGTCAATTCAATGGGCCAAAAAACAGACAGGGTACATTATGTCCGTTTTGTTTGTAACAAAGAAGGTTTCAGAAGGGGAAGCTTGCTTGACCCTAAGAATAGGTCAAGATCAGATAGTCCACTTGTTATTGAGTTTGAGAAAGTGAAAGAGAGACCGGAGGAAAGGGTTGGCTGTAAAGCTGGGATATCCTTGAAGTGGGATGAAGCTTTGAGTGTTTACAAGATATACAAGTGGGATGTGGATCATTGTCATGCGTTACATAAATCAGAACATTGGCGCTACTTGAGAGCATTTAGAGAAGTCAATGAAGTGCAAGGACAACTAGCTGTAATCAATTCCAAAGCTGGAATGTCGATTAGAAATTCTTATGAAGTCATGGGTCAGGGAGTTGGAGGCACAGACAATCTCCCTTTTCGATTTTCGGATTTAAAGAATTATTTGATGACAGTTCGTCAGAAAGAGATGGTTGTTGGTGAAGCAACTGTGATCCAGGAATTCTTTAGGAACGAAGCTCATTCGAAACCTTCGTTTTATTATGATATTCAAGTTGATGCTGAAGAAGACATAGCTAGTATTTTCTGGGCAGATGGAATTATGCAGCATGATTATTCGCTATTTGGTGATGTTATTAGTTTTGACACGACTTACCGAACAAACAATCAATATCGTCCATTAGGTTAGTATTTTTGAGATTTTTCATATGTTTATCTGGTTTTTGTGCTGCTGATTAGTCGTAGTATTTATGTGGTTAGGGTGATAGTTATCTCTACAAGGGAATTGTTAATACTGTTTTATTACTTTTTTAATACTGTCTGAAACCATGATACATATGAAATGGTTTCACTCATTCTTTCACCAAAACCATTAGATGATGATATTGGTTTTTCTTTAACTCAGCTTAAAAAATGTCAAGTTCAAGTGTAGTTAATACTGTTTAAAAATATAATTACTAGTTTCAGGGTTCCAATCTATGTCTTGTTTTTGTGATGATATTGTTTAAAACCATATTGCACATGGAATGGTTTCACTCAGTTGTTCACCAGAACCATTTGAGAATGTTAATTATAATTGTAGTTAGTACTGTTAGATGATGATCTTAATATTTTATGTGACTTTGTTTATGCAATCAGCATGCTACCTAGTTGATCTGGATTTCTTAATAATGTTAGTACTGTTTGATTAATACGTGAGCACTGCCAGAACCATTTTGCACAAGGAATGGTTTCATTCAGTTTTGCAGCTAAACCATTTCATCCTGATAATAGTTTTATTGCTTTTACATTGCAGCTGCCTTCCTTGGTTTTGACAATCATCGAAAGAGTGTCTTATTTGGTGCTGCATTACTGTATGATGAGACGGCAGCAACATTTGATTGGTTGTTTACAACATTTTTAAAATGTATGTCCAATAAGCAACCACAGACAATATACACTGACCAGGCTCCTGCGTTGTTGAAGTCTGTTCCAAATATATTCAAAGGTGTTTTTCATGGGATTTGTTCATGGCATATGGCAGAGAATGCAAAGAAAAACATTGGCTCTCGTGCAAACAGTGCTTTTTTTGATGAATTTAATAACTTGGTTTCAAATGTAGAAAATGAATTAGAATTTGACTACAATTGGGAGCAGATGATGAAAAATTGCTTTGATGGAAGACCTACTTCAGACTTTAGGTGGCTTGTCCAAACTCACAAAATTCGTATGCATTGGTCTTCTGCTTGGGTCAAGTCAACTTTTACAGCTGGTCTTAAAACAACTCAGTTGAGCGAGTCTTTCAATGCTTTTCTTCGTCGTTTTTTGCAGCCAGACCATTCACTTGTTCGTTTCTTTAGTCATTTCAACATTATGGTTCAGAGAATGAGGGATAACCACACTGAGTTGGACTTCAAGGCTGCAAACACTAAAACCAAAAATAATTATCCCAACAGTCAGCTGATGCGGTCCGTTGTTAACAAGTACACACCAGCTTGCTTTGCATTTATTCACAGGCAATATGACCTTTCATTCAAATACTATTATGAAGAGGACACAACCAAAGGGTCTGACTTGATTAGGGTTTTCAATGTTTTCACAATTGAAAAGGTTCATGATCCTGATGAAGTAGACGATGATAAGTATGATGATGCTGATAATGATGGGGGCTCAAATGCTGATGTTATGGATGAAGAACTTCAAGATCATGATCGACTTGATGAAAGGGTTGTCACTGTTGATGTTAGGAGCAAAAGTTTTACTTGCACATGTCAGATGTTTGAGAACAGGGGCTTTTTATGTCGACATGTTTTCAAAATTTTGGTGTTCCTAGGTGGTTCTGTTCAATATCATTCCTTGAAGACAATTCCTGCACAATATGTTTTAAAGCGTTGGACTAGAGATGTGCGCCCGTCTGCAGATAAGCTGAAATCTATCATCAGTGCTACGACTGAAGACACAACTCAAGCACAAAGATATCAACAAATTTGTGCTGTTACAGTTCAGCTTTGTACACGTGTTTGTGCAAATCCGGAGGCTTCTCAAATCTTTCTTGATGGTATTATTGAAGCTGGGAAAAAGGCAGAGGAGTTGCTTCTTTCTAAAGGTATTCGTACTAACCCAGCTTCAGTGACGTCATCTAAGTCCTCAATAGTTGCTGCTGCTGGTGAAGCATCTTCTGGTGTGAAGTCTACTGCACCAAAGTTCAAAGAAAGAATAAATCCAAATAGGTCAAAGAAGCGAATAAAATGTGATTATGAAAAATCTAGGGAAAGGCAGAAACTCCGCCTAGAACGGAAGAAAAAACAGAAAGATGATCATGAGGCTTTAAAAACAAAAGCTGGAGAAGGGCTATCAACAAATGATTTCCAAAGCCAGCAAAGTTGTTCTGGTGTAAACCATTAGTAATCATAAATGGTTTCAAGATGTTAAACACTAAAACCATTAGTTACTTGAAATGGTTTCCAGATTTATTGTATGAGATTGTTCTAGTAGTTTGGTAGCTTCTGAATATTTACCTAAGAAATTATAAGGGCTTATTGTGTTTGCATTATTTTGTTATCTAAGAACTATGTTGCTCTATTTACTCAAAAAAAATAGTAACCACACTTTCATTCTATTGTTTGTATATGTTATAAAAGTGTTTGTATTTCATCTCATACACCCCAAATTGGAAGGGAAGAAAAATGAAAGAAAATAATGGAATGGATACTATTATATACAACTCCATTATGAAAATATGTTCATAAGTGGTGAATAATGTTATGCTTGCAAGTTGGTTTTATAAAAGATTTAGTATTTAAATAAACCTAATTAAATACTAAGAAATGCCTTAAAAGATAGCAACCTTGTCCTGGTGTAAACCATTAGTGATCACCAATGGTTTTCAGATGTTATACACTAAAACCATTGATACTGCGAAATGGTTTCCAAAGTTATTGCCTAAGATTGTGATAGTAGTTTATTAGCTTCTGATCATTTGCCTAAGAATTCATTGATGATTACAAGATATTGATGACCAGACATATTTTATTTTAATTACAATAAAGAATTTTATCTGACAGCTGCAGACTCTGATCACTTCAGACAGAGCCACCATTCTAGTTCTAGATAAGATACACTTCTTACATCTTCACCTTGTAATGTAATTGTCATACATGAATGCTAATCATTTGAAGCACCAACAAGTGTCTCGTTAATTAGTTTTAAGGGATGTAAATTGTTTTTTTTTTTTTGTAAGGCCAGTTGAATTAAAACCATTTAGTAGATCAAATGGTTTCCAGATGTTATACATTGAAACCATTATTATTGTTAAATGGTTTCAAGAAGATTTTCCATGCATATGGTTTTTAAATATGTTGTTGTATGCATGTTACTTTGCTTGTTGTTTCAGTGATTACTTTTATAGCGTTTGTTTCAATGGTTTCGACTATATTTCACAAACTACATTCTCACTTGTGTATATCCTATGGTACGAATAAAGTAGAGATTGATTAAGAATTAAACTAATCCATAAATTCAACATAAATTAAAACAATAAAAATTAAAACAATTCATAAATTTATCAATAAAGTGTTTTGACAATTAAAATGTCATAATGTGATAAGGAACATAACAAAATATGAAAACAACCCTAGGAAAAGATGTTGAAACCATTTTTCAATACTAATGGTTTCAAGATACAACACCTTGAAACCATTTAATATGACAAATGGTTTCTAACAGAACTACTTGGCAGGTTTTGGGAATTTTGTTCAATAAATGTGGTTGCTTCCTTCTCCACTTCATCTCTCTTGGAATTGCTTGGGTGGCTCAAGATTTCTGAACATATTTCAATACGGAGATCCGTAATTCTTCCGACCTTACTATTGTCCCCTTTTTTTTTGAGTTTGGTCCAACCTTTGAATGATTGCATTTCAGGTCCCCATTCAGCAAGAAACTTCATGCAGAAGACACCACAGTTGTCGGAATCCATTTGAGTAGGCACCTTTGGTGTTTCATAACTGAATTTGTCGAATTCGTAAGGCATTTTGTCTTTCTTTTTCTTATATAAATCTGCGACAAATGCTTCAACCTCATTCAGCCACACATCAAACAGCAGCTTGTATGAGGTGGCTTTACCATCCTTGGTTTCCAATGTCTCTCCTACACCGGACAAGCTGTTCAGGAATTGAAATTTCTGGTTTTTGAGATTGACGACAAAGCAGACGTAATGGCATCCTGGGTTGCCAACTATTGCTGGTGTCATGATTTGTTCCATCATGTAAAACATAGTATTAAAATAAAATCATATCTAAAATCATTTTACTAAACTAAATTTATCATACTAAAATCATCATACAAGTTTGTTCCTTGTGCAAAAAGGTTTTGAATAGAGACTTACATATTCCAGCTTTGTAGGGTCAATGTTCTTCCAATCCAGGTATTTGAAATTTCTTAGCCTCTCAATGAATCGCCAGCATGCAATATTTCTACTTACAGGAGGCATTCTGTCTTGGTCAATCTGGTTATATAAAATGAGTAAATCAATAAGATTATGTAAAAAGCGTGTGAATTGTTAATATTAATTGATTATAATACATACATAATTAACCAATGGTGTCACTAGTCTTGTCATGTTCCCCTGTTGATCCCAATTTAAGCAATTAACCCAACAGTTAATGACCAAGCATGACACCCACACATCCTTTCGAAGGGTGCACAAGGCTTCCCTTTGTAGTGCATAAGAATGAGCCTTGTTGCTGGAGCAGTACATAACTTCATCCCTATATAATAATTAAGCATTTAGGATTATTCACTAGAACAAAAGGATAAGGCCAAAAGATTTGTATAACATCTTGAAATAAAATGGTTTCGTTTCTACTATTCAACAATGTTAATAATCCAGAAATGGTATTAGAACAACAGAACAGAAGATCAGATGATAACAAACTTATGGAACTAGTATAATCTTAAGCAAAGGTCTGGAAACCATTCTACAATATTAATGGTTTCAGTGTTTAACATCCAGAAACCATTTAAAACTAATAATGGTTTCAGTGTTTTAACATCCACCATTTAACAATATTAATAATTCAGAAATATCATTAATACAAGTTCTAAGTTATTACTTATCATGCACATCACTCCATGCATATGTTGCCAAATCCTTCTGCTTCTTAGTCGCCTTTGACTCATGGACAGCTTCGTCATACGGGCTTGAGAGGTACTTTGACTTCTTCAAAGGTCTCTTCCGTTCAGGGATAGGACCACTAGAGTATAGCATATCATGGGTCCTTCTTTTCTTTTTCTTCACAGGTTCAGCACTATCCACGTCGATTACCTCATCTGGTAAGACGGATCTTAATGGAGTTGCACTGTCAAATAAAGTACATAATTGTTAGTTTGCAGAATTTAAATAATATTGTTATTTGCGCAGAAATTAATTAATCATGTTCATGTTAGGCTCATGTTTTAAACCATTCCTTCTGCTAAATTGTTTTAGACATATTAGAAGACAAAAAAAGGATGATATAGCAGAAACTTCATGAAATATTAGCAATAAACAAATAGAAGTAGGTAGAGAATAATTGCTACATATAATTGACTTACTCTATACAAACGTCTGAGTCAGACTTATCCTCATGCTTCACAGTTGGCGGTGCCTCATATAAAACAAGCGCAAGGCTTTGACTGCATTCTTTCTTCGTTGAAGCTTCACCCGCATCAAAAAACTCTGGATATTTCAGAATTGTTTCAGCTGTCACTGAATCAGATCCCTGTGACACCGATTCTGTCTTATTCAAGCTGAAACCATCAAAACCAGCAACAAATAAAAAACCATTAAATGTTAAAAGACATCATGACTATAAAACCATTAAACAGATATCATATATATTCATTTCTTACTCTGATTTAAAAAATTGTGGAAACTTCAAGATAGTTTCCTGTGTCATAGTATCCATTCCCTATGAATCTGAATCCTTGGTTTCTGAATCATTTTTAGTTAAACTGCAATGAAACCATTGAAAAATATTTTAAAAGTTTTGATCTAAGATGTAATTATGGATTTACACAATCACAAATAATAAACGAAAAAAAGAATGATACAGATTAATTGCTTACTCTGCATGTTTAGTTTCACCGCCATCAAAATATTGTGGAAACTTTTCAATAGTTTCCTGTGTCAATGTCATCCCGACATTGCACGCGGCCTTCACCGATTCATCAAGGAGCTCCAGATTGATTTCAACATCTTCATCAGATTGATTTTCATTATTGAACCTGAAACCATTATCAAGATCAAATGGTTTGGGTGAACAAAGGAATGAAACCATTCCATGTGCAACATGGTTTCAGATAGTATTAACAAATTAAATTATTTACAACTGATCAATAAATCATGTTAAAACTTAAAATTAAAGTTAGGACCTTTTCGCATCCAAACTTTAATTATAGTTGTACACAGTCACAAATATAAAACCAAAAAAAGACATGATATAGATTAATTTCTTACTCTGCATCTTTAGCTTCACCGCCATCAAAAAACTGTGGAAACTTTATGATAGTTTCCTGTGTCAATGTCAGCCCGACATTGCACGCAGCTTTCACTGATTCATCCAGGAGCTCCGCATTGATTTCATTATTGAACCTGAAAACATTTACACATGCTATTTGATCAGCCTTACATAAAAATATTATTATTTAATTAGGTCATCAATATGTACAATAAGAATATTTACAATTACGTCACCAATAAAGCATGTTAAGTTTAAAATAAAGGTTAGTACCTTTGGGCATTCGAACTTTCACCCACTTCAGTTTCAGCTCCAGCAGCTTGAGCTTCTTTAGATCCAGCTTCTTTAGATTCTTCTGAAATGGTTTTTGCAACCTCATCGTCATCACTTTCGTCGTCATTTTCATGCTCATTTGCACCACTATTGACTCTGATAAAATTGAACATGCTATTTGGTAAAACTTACATAAAATTAATATTATTTACTTATTACTAAAATATTGAGGATCAAGTGATGTTTGTAAACAAAGAAAACTATTCCAAAACAATTATCACCATCAAATGGTTTTGGTGAACAATGAGTGAAACCATTTTATATGCAACATGGTTTCAGACAGTATTAAAAAAGTAATCAAACAGTATTATATATTTTATTTACAATCAAGTGATCACTAAAGCATGGTAAGACTTAAAATAAATGTTAGTACCTCTTTACATCAGAATTTCCTGCAGCATCATCACTCTCAGTATCTTCGCTTTCACCATTTACATTTCCACCATCTTCACTGTCATCATTTTCACTTTCATCATCTTCACCTTTTTGTTTTTGTGCTATTGCATGTTGTTTCGCAGAAGTTCCAACATCTTCAGCTATCCTCCTCTCTAGGGTTTGTACAGCTCCGTTGTAGATCCGTATGCAGCCTCTGTAATGATCAAGATATTCCTCTGCCTGCATATGGTTTATATATATGTAACAATAAAACCATGTTAGTAAAACAATTGAGGACTTAAAGTAACTGTTCACACATATATGTATATATATATATATATATATATATATATATATATATATATATATATTGTTTATACAAATAATATTATGGTTCTCTCACCTTTGATAAAGGACAAGTATCTGGATCAAAACACATTGGAAGTGGTCCTTCATCAGTGCGATAAAGTCATTTCACCCCAACTGTCAATCCATGTTCAAGGCCCATAAGGTCATGGACTTTCTGCAGGTCTTGCGTTGCGGTTTTCACATCCCAATCACGCAGTGATGGGAACTTTTGGTTTCCATTCAACAATGGGCTTCTCTTCCCCATTTTATCCAAATAATTAATCTGCAAAATAAACCATTATCCAATCAATATGGTTGTATACAACAGGGTATCAAAACCATTAAACCATACTAATGGTTTCAGTTATTATAAACGGATTATTTTTAAATATGTAATGTCTATAGGAGCGCATACTCAGAGTGAGTGATTCAATGCTTATATATCACACACACACACACACAGACAACCAGACACATACACACACACACACATGTGATAGATTTGGTATCAATGTTCTAAGAAAACAATATTTCTTGGACTGCAAAGGAATGTTAGGTACATGTCCATTAACCAACTAACATAAGTCCAGTTTACAAGCACAAACAAATTAGTTTCATAAAAATCTCATGGAGCAGAACCCATCAAACTACCAGAACAATCTTAAGCAAACACCTTGAAACCATTTAAAAATACAAATGGTTTGACTGTAACAGATTTTGAAACCATTAAACAAAACTAATTGTTTCCAGCATTTAACAATACTATATATATATATATATATATATAGAGAGAGAGAGAGAGAGAGAGATTGATTACCATTAGGAAGTGGAAATCCGCCAATGGATTTGCCACATCTGGGTTTTGCAGCCCGTCCTTCATGTATTGCAAAACATGTGAGCACCAATTATATGATGCTGCCTGTTCTAGCACTTGCGCATAATGCAGAGACACAAAACTGCTGTTTGTAGGGCACAATATGTTGTGGATTATCAAACATATTGCCCCCTTAACCCAAGACATTGGTTTTTCCAATTTTTTCATTTGTGATTCCAACTCAGTCACTTTGACAAATGTGGAGTAGTTTCCAACCAACCCCAACTCTTTTCGCAGTTTTTTTATAGCTGACTCAGAGCAGCGATCAACATTGATCTGCTCCCCACTCATTGGGAGCCCATATACCCTGTGCACATCTTGCTCCGTCAATGGCAGCACATCTGTTTTGCCTAACCTGATCCACATGTTTTCCTTTTCGAAGTGTTTCACAATCCATTCCACAAAGAATGTGTGGATTTTGGTCCATTTGCAGAGATGTGTTAACCCACCGAAACCGCTCTCATTCAAAAGCTTCAATATATCATCCTCTCCTTTTTTCCCTTTGATTGATTCCATAAGGTCATAGACCTTAGGAATGCTCAGTTTGTGTCTTAATCGTTGATCAATATTTTGCTCCTCAGAATTACCATCGGTGTCTTCATTCTTTTTCCCCTTGTTTTTTTGACTCAACCTCTTTTCCTTAACTTTTTTATTATCATCCGAGCTTTCATCATTTATTTTTGTCCCTCCCCCTCTTTTCCTCTGATTCTTTACCTTCTTATCCTTCATTTCCCCCTCTTCTTCCGATGGTGTCAAGCCGAGACTGAAATTTGGCATTGACTCCGAGTCTTTTGTTTTTTTGGTCTGCATCAAAGAAAACAATTTTATTCATCAAATGGTTGTGGTGTAACACAGTTTTTAACCATTCCTTGTGCCAAATGGTTTCCATCATTAAAGCATTAAGTTCAATAAATGGTCAAGTGTATAACATCTTATTATTCTGTTACAACCTCTAAAACAAATCTATAAATTATATAAAAAATCTTTAAATAGGATTCAATTTTAATACATTCTTAAACACAGCCGTCAAAACCACTAATTGCAGCATGTTAGATTCATCTCAAAATACATTGTTAAAACACATTCTGGAAACCATTCCATGTGCATAATGGTTTCCAGGATCCACTCATTACCAAATCAACACTCAGAATCCCTTTCCAATAACAATTTACAAACTATTTATTTGATTTGAAATCAGAAATAATTTTAAACTCTTAATTTAGGGTTTCCACAGATGCATGCAATCTGTACCAAAATCATAACACCATTTCCAACATATCAACAGCACAATTAAAACTAATGGTTCAACAAAATTGTTTTTGAGTAACACATTCTGGAAACCATTCCATGTGCATAATGGTTTCCATAATCCACTCATTACCAAATCAACACTCAGAATCCCTTTCCAATTATAATTTACAAACTATTTATTTGATTTAAAATGAGAAATAAACATAAACTCTAATTTTAGGGTTTTCACAGATGCATACAATTACTTTGAAAACTATAACCCCATTTCCAACATATCAACAACACAATCGCAAAAATTTGAAAGGAAAAGTAAAAATTAATTAGTTAATTTGGGGATTATCACTTATATAAGCATTTCGAACGATTGTAGCAACATACATTCATGTTAGAACCGTTTTCTAGTCAGAAATAAGTTGACGGGAGTACCTGGTTGGTTTTCTTCATTTCAGTGTGGCAACAATGGCGAAGTTAGAACTGTGATGATGGTGATGATGTCGACGGTGTCGTGATCGTCCTTTTCCGGCGACGGTTGTGGTGGAGATGACGGAGATGACGGTTGTGGTGGTTCGCAATGGAGTGATCGTGTTAGAACAAAGGAGACGTGGTTCAGACAAAATAAATGCAAGTGAAATTAAAAAAGAAAAATGATTAACGGTTTCTTTTTCATTTTGGGCTGTGCGGTGTAAATAGGAAAACGTGGTGTAAGTTTAGCAACTGGGCTGTGTTCCGTGTTTTAGGTCCAAGGCTTTATGGACGGTCCATAAATTCATTTATGGACAGAAACCGAACCCGAAAAATAAGGTCAAAGTAGGTCAAATAAATAGTACACTAAGTCAAAATTAGGTCACTTATTTTGGGACGGAGGGAGTATTATATATTGAAATGAAAATAGTATGTTTTTCACAAATATTAGAATGTCTTACTAGTAACTAGGCTACACGTTAAGAATCTTATAGTAGAAATTCAATGGTAGCATTCAGGAGAAAGTGGTCACCGACCTGGATCTATTCTTAATGCTATATTTGGATGTTCAAAGAATTAAGAAAGAGAGAAATAGTGAAGAGAGAAATAAAAGAGAGAAATAAGAGAGAAGTTGAGTAAAAATTCTGCATTATTTGGATGAATATAAGTAGAGAAGAAACGTGGATAGATAGAAATTAATAAAAATGACAAAAGACAAATTTATCCTTCAAATTTAAAATTCAAAAAATAAGGAGAAGGACATTGTGGGAAAATTGCATCTTTCCACTCTTTCAACTCACAAATCTTGCCTATTGAGGAGAGATTTGTTTTTGTATGGGACCCACCTAAAAAACTTCTCTCTCTCTCCTTATTTCTCTCTTCATCCAAACTAAAGAAATATAGTGTAAAAGTTAACGATGACAATTAAAAGCTTATGATTGTCTATGAAACACTATAATTGATGTTGATTTGGTAGAAACAATGAAAAATAAATATTAGTCTCAAAACTCAAGTTGATCATATTCATTATTTCCTTGGTATGGATTTTCCATTTGAATTACTATTACTAATACAACACATATGATCGGTCTTGTGCATGTGTTACTGTTGGGTCGTATTTTTGTTAAATAATTTTAATAAAAGAATGTTGGTCTAATAAAATAAAAGGTGTCATTTTAAAATGACAGGTGTCATTTAATCATTGCTGACTCAGTGTGGAACGAAAGGAATTTCGAAGGAAGATTATGTATGTTTGTGAACCACTTTTTCTTGTAATTCATTTATGATTTATGCAACTTTATTTCCATCAATTTACTGCATTTCAGTCTTTATTTTTACTTGAAATTTGTTGATCTTGAGGCGATTCAAATCAACTTATTTTGTCACTTTGCTCACGAAATCTAAGTCATAAATGTTTAAGAAACTTTGATAGACATTGAAACATTCCTTTCATTAAAAACAAACACAAAATTGCCCTGAGATTTCTAGTTTGATCTCGTAAGTTTAAAGAAGTAAAACTAGCGCTTGTTTACACCAATTTTCACTGTAAACAAATTGGCACGCCCAGTGGGACTGGTTTTGTGCTTTGTTTCGTTAAAAAATATATATATATAGGATTTTTTGTGTTAGTAACTGCCATTTACAGTTATGGCTAGAACTCATCAAATGCATGGGTCTACTACCAGTCAACCTACGAGTTCTTCGAGTGGTGAAGGTAGTCCTTCTCCTCCGCCAGATTCGAATGCGGCGAGTATAACATCTACTTCGCCAATTCCTAGTGTAAGTGGTTCTGGGTTTATTCCAGGAACTACAATGCCAATAACAACTATGGCATTTCATTCTGTTTCATCAAGTTTTAGACCACCCCCTATGGTCACAAACCCTCTGTATGGTTATGTACCAACACCTACGATGGGTTTTCATTCAATACCAACTTCTGAACTTGAGAGATATACCTCTCCTAGGGTAACTCCTACGCCTTTAACAACTGCTTCTGTTTTGTCTTTAAGACAACAGATGGATGAGAGTAACCATGATATGGTTAATCTTCTAACACAACAAATTGGAACTGTGTTTAATCCTCTAATCCAAAATACTAATGATAGTTACCAAATATTAGCCTACCAAATGGGTCGAATTGCTGATTTCTTTGGCACTCCTACCCCTCAAACTCAGCCTAGGATTAATCATGTGGCAACACAAATGATTTTACCTGCTATGTCTGCCACTCCTTTTAATCCAAGGCCAAAATTTTTGGCCCCTCATGTTATACCAAACCAAGAGCCAATACCAATGACTCAAGAGGAGTACCAAAACCAAAATGAGGTTAACCAAAACCCTCCAATAGTTATGGTTCGAAGGAACCAAGACCCTGATGAAGTGATTCGAAATGTTCAGAACAATAACAATTTTGCTGGACATAATAACTTAGCAACTTTAGTCGAAACTATTCTGAACCAAAATGGCCTTAATACCGGTACTCGAAGGCCAAACTTTGTTTCGGCGCTGTCTGAATACGTGTTACAAACAGAGTTACCTAGAGGTTGGAAATTTCCTAAGTATACCAAGTTTGCAGGGGACACTAATGAGTCAACTGTTGAACATATTGCTAGGTACTTAGCAGAATCTGGGAATTTGGCAAATAATGAAGAGTTGAGAATGAAATATTTTCCTAACTCTTTAACCAAGAATGGTTTTACTTGGTTTAAAACTTTACCTCCTAATTCAATTCATAATTGGACTCAATTAGAAAGATTGCTCCATGAACAGTTTTACATGGGCCAAACTAAGATAAGCCTTAAAGAATTGGCTAATGTTAAGAGAAAAACCCAAGAGTCTGTTGATGATTATTCGAATAGGTTCAGACTGCTAAAGGCTAGATGTTTTACATCAGTGCCTGAACATGAACTAGTCGAAATGGCCGCAGGTGGCCTAGACTATTCGATTAGGAAAAAATTAGATACTCAATATCTTCGAGATATGTCACAATTGGCTGATAGAGTTAGGCAAATCGAAAGATTGAAAGCTGAAAAGGCTAGGAATTCAAAGTTTCAGAAAAAGAAAGATGTTACCTTTTTAGATTCTTATGCTAATGAGCTTGGATATGAAACTGAAGATGAATATGTAGATGTTGATAATAATGATATGAATGTGGCAGAATTAAAGTCAGGGCCTCCTTATACTTGTAAATTATTAAGGCCTTCGAATGGAAAAAATCCAGTCGAACCGAAAAATGAAAAATATGCTACTAAGACTTACATATTTGATATTACTAAATGTGATGAAATCTTTGATTTATTAGTTTCTGATGGTCAAATAGTTGTGCAAAAAGATTTAAAAATACCTCCAATTGAATAAAGAAAGAAAAGAGGTTATTGTAAATTTCATAATTATTTGGGCCACAAAACTTACCAATGTGTTCTTTTCAGGGATCTGGTTCAACGTGCTTTGAATGAAGGAAGGCTCAAGTTTGATGAGAAAACTAAGCCTCCAATGAAAGTGGATACTAATCCACTGCCAACTGCTGATGCAACCTATGTCGAAATCTTGGATTGCAACATGGTCGAAGTTACTGAAGCTGATGTTGCCGCTGCAGTTAAGGCCATACCTGAAGGAGAATATGACAAAAAGGTTCAAGAGGCTTACCCTGCTGCTGAAGAGGAATTAGTAGATTTCCTCAACAGGTGTAAGTTGAACAATGCTGAAGTCATGCTATGACCTAGGTGTAGTGCTGTGTGTGACAAAGAGGCTGTGACAAACTTGAAGAAAGTGCTGCCTTATGCTGATAACAAGAGAAAATGGCCAAGTTCTAAGCCAAATCAAAAGAGCTGGCCATATCAAAAAATTGACTAGAGCAGGTCCCACAACAAAGGGCTTTCTGTTCATCAGAGGCTAGGACCTCAAAAAACTTTCAAGTCATCCAACAAAGCGCCTACAAATCAGTGGGTCAGTGGCCAATATGTGGCCTTCGACAAGAAGTGGATGGAGAAAGGAAGTTCTAGTAATGTCAATGTGAAGTTCATTTCTGGGACTTCTAACTCAAAGATAGTTGCTGAGTCTAAGGTAGTTGCTGGGTCGAATCCAAGTATTGGTTCAAAAGTGGTTGCTGAGCCACAAGTCCCTCAGTGGAAACAGGAAGCCAACAAATATGGCTATAGAAACAACTACAAGGGTAAGAATCCCATGACTCGAACCCAATGGCGCAGGTTCCAGCGCAGAAAGAAGCTTGCTGCTCAACAGGTTAAGGCTGGGGGCAATGCCAATGAAAAGGAGAAAGCTGAAATGGTCAAAAGACCAATGAAAGAAAGGCTTACTCCAATTAAGGAATCTGAAGCTGAAGACATCAAAGAAGATGAAAATGAAGAAGACTTCATGGATGATGATGATCTTCTTGATGAAGAGTCAGATTTTGATGTCCTGGTTAATGTAGTTTCTGTTCTGCCCTTGGAATATGATGTTCCAACTGAGGTTACTGAGGCAGAGGAGGAATTCGAAGCGTTGGAATTGACTGATCATAGGCCAGTATGTTATTATGTAATGGAGAATGGCTGTGTTGAAGCACAGAATGCTGTTTTCGAGAAGCCAGATGTTGACATGAAGAACCATTTGAAGGCTTTGTTCATAAGAGCCAAGGTAAACAATGTGGGAGTAAACAAGATATTAGTTGATGGTGGCGCTGTAGTAAATATAATTCCCTACTTCATGCTAAAAAAGTTGGGTCTATTTGACACTGACTTACATTCCCACAACGTGGTTCTAGCCAATTATGAAGGTAAAACTGGGCACTCCCTTGGTGCTGTGCAATTAGAGGTTTGCGTGGGTAGCACAGTTCGAAAAACTCTATTTATGGTCATTGCTGCGAGGCCAAACTACAACTTGCTGTTGGGCAGGGAGTGGATTCATGGAGTTGGTGATGTTCCCTCTTCCTTGCACCAAAGGCTGACTCTCTGGAGAGATGATGGCCTTGTTGAAAATGTAGAAGCATATCAAAGTGCTTACATGGCTGATTCAAGCACTATGACTCTTCACACTTTTGACAAAAAATTGGCAAATATTGCTCCTTGTGGTGAGCAAGAAGCTGCCTTCGATCCAAACATGGTAAATCCTGATGGTGTTTACCATTCTGTGAAATTGCATCCAACACATGGTTTCTGTTGGGAAAGAGAGCCTGTTGATGGACTCCACCATGATGATGCATATCCACCAGCTTCTAGGTGGGGCGACTTTGAAAGTGCTGATGATTGAGTCCCCAAAATGGAGCAGGATTACGGCTTATGCTGCCGAGAATAGAATAAAAATGGCTATTGAAGCTATTGAATCTGGTGAAAACATGGCTGTCGAAGCCACTGACAATGTAAAAAATGAATTGGCAACAGGTGCCAATGCTTCGATCACTGGTGATAATCAGAGGTTGGATTGCATTTATGATGAAGAACCTTTGGGTTTTGAAAAAGATCCAATTAGTTCAAGTCAAAGAATGCAAGCTCAAGATCCCTTGCAAGAAATTGATATTGGAAAAGGCTCAGTTAAAAGGCCAACTTATATCAGTGCCAATATTGATCCAAACTTGAAGGTGAAAGTGATTGATTTGCTTAAAGAGTACAAGGATTGTTTTGCTTGGGATTACAATGAAATGCCAGGGTTAAGCAAAGAACTGGTGGAGCACAGGTTACCCCTTCGACCAGATAAAAAGCCTGTGAAGCAGCTTCCAAGGAGGTTTGCTCCAGAAATCATGACAAAGATCAAGACAGAAATCGAAAGGTTGCTCAAGTGCAAATTCATTAGAACAGCCAGGTAATGTAGAATGGTTAGCTAATATTGTTCCTGTTATTAAAAAGAATGGATCACTTAGAGTTTGCATAGACTTTAGGGATTTAAATAATGCTACACCTAAGGATGAGTATTCAATGCCTGTAGCAGAAATGCTAATTGATTCAGCAGCAGACCATGAATATTTAAGCATGTTAGATGGCTATTATGGCTATAATCAAATTTTTATAGCTGAAGATGATATTGCTAAAACTGCTTTTCGTTGCCCTGGTGCCTTAGGAACTTATGAGTGGGTAGTGATGCCCTTTGGATTAAAAAATGTAGGAGCAACATATCAAAGAGCAATGAATTCGATTTTTCATGATTTCATTGAAATTTTTATGCAAATTTACATTGATGACATTGTTGTCAAGTCCTCATCTTCTGATGATCATTTAAGTCATCTTAGAAAGTCATTCGAAAGAATGAGGAAATGTGGATTAAAAATGAATCCACTAAAATGTGCTTTTTGTGTACATGCAGGAGATTTCCTTGGTTTTGTTGTGCATAAAAAGGGCATAGAAATTAATCAAAACAAGACAAATGCTATCATGGAGACAAAATCTCCAGCAACGAAGAAACAGCTTCACCCTTTTTCTCCACTGTTAAAGCTTAAGAAAGATGAGGTATTTCATTGGGGAATTGATCAACAGAAAGCATTTGATGATATCAAAGCTTATTTATCAAATCCTCCTACTCTGATGCCTCCAATTCGAAACAAAGAGATGAAGTTATACATTTCAGCGTCAGATACAACCATTGGGAGCATGCTTGCTCAAGAAGATGAAAATGGTGTAGAAAAAGCTATTTATTATTTAAGTAGAGTTTTGAATGATGCTGAAACTAGATATTCTGTAATAGAAAAACTTTGTCTTTGTTTGTATTTTTCTTGTACCAAACTCAAGCATTATATAAAACCAGTTGATGTTTATGTTTATTCCCATTTCGATATAATTAAGCATATGTTGTTGAAACCAATCTTGCATAGTAGAATTGGAAAATGGGCATTGGCCTTAACAGAATATTCTTTAACTTATAAACTTTTAAGAGCTGTTAAAGGCCAAATAGTGACTGATTTTCTTGCTGAACATTCAGTGAGTGAAGCCTCCATCGAATCCATTGATATTGAGCCTTGGAATTTGTATTTTGATGGATCTAAGCATAAACATGGTACAGGAATTGGGATTTTTATACTTTCACCATGTAAAATTCCCACAAAATTTAAGTACAAAATTAATGGGTCTTGCTCGAATAATGAAGCAGAATATGAAGCTTTAATTACAGGTTTAGAAATTCTTTTAGACTTGGGGGCAAGGCATGTTAAAATAAGAGGTGATTCTGAATTAGTCATAAAGCAATTGACAAAAGAATACAAATGTATTCAAGAGCATTTAATGAAATATTTTGTTATTGCTTTTTCTTTACTAAAACAATTCGAATCTTATGTTATTCAGCATGTGCCTCGAATTGAGAATCAAGAGGCAAATGACTTAGCGCATATTGCTTCTGGTTACAAAGTGTCAAAAGAGACATTCGAAGAGTTTATCGAAATTAAAGATAAACTAATTTCGAATACGTCTTTAAGTGATGAATTGTCAATGCCAAAACATTTGGGGGCAGATGAGCACAATTTGGAAAATTTTGATCTCCAAAATGGTGATTGGTATTCCAAAAGTTTTGTAACAGAAATTTTTGTCATTGACAATTTGAGTGATACTGATTGGAGAAAGCCAATTGTTAAGTATTTGGAAAATCCATCAGGAATCACTGATAGAAAAATAAAATACAAAGCCGTAAGCTATACCGTCCTTGGAAATGAGTCATTCAAGAAAACTCCTGAGGGAATTTTGTTAAAATGTCTCAGTGAAAACGAGGCATTCTTAGCCATTACCAATGTACATAGTGGTTCATGTGGTGCTCACCAAGCAGGCCATAAAATGAAATGGTTGCTTTTTCGACGAGGTTTATATTGACCTTCAATGCTTAAGGATTGTATGGAATTTGCTAAAGGCTGCCAAGAATGCCAAAGACATGCAGGTATCCAACATGTTTCTGCAAGTGAATTACATGCAGTAATCAAACCTTGGCCTTTTAGAGGTTGGGCTTTAGACTTGATTGGTGAAATTAGGCCTGCATCATCCAAAAACCAACGTTTCATTTTGGTTGGAATTGATTATTTCACAAAATGGATTGAAGCTGTTGCTTTACCAAAAGTTGATCAGGAGGCTGTGATTAGTTTTATCCAAAATCATATTATTTATAGATTTGGATTACCTGAAACCATAACCACTGATCAAGGAACAGTGTTTGTTGGACAAAAGATGCAAAGTTTTGCTAATGAGGCAGGTTTTAAGTTATTAACATCAACACCATATTATGCTCAAGCAAATGGTCAAGTTGAGGCAGCCAACAAAATTATAATTGGCTTAATTAAAAAACATATTGCCCAAAAGCCAAAGAATTGGCACAATACGCTAGATCATGTATTATGGGCTTGTAGAAATTCTCCTAAAGAATCTACTAATTCAACTCCATTTCGATTGACATATGGTCATGATGCTGTATTGCCTGTCGAAATCATGGTGCAGTCTATAAGAGTTCAAAGGCAGATGGAAATCCCTAGTGAGCATTATGAAAATCTTATGATGGATGAATTAGTCGATTTAGATGAAGAAAGATTGCAAGCTTTGGATGTTTTAATTAGACAAAAGGAAAGGGTTGCTAAGGCTTACAATAAAAAGGTTAAGTATAAAACCTTTAACTTAGGAGATTTAGTTTGGAAAGTTATATTACCTATGGATAGGAGAGATAGAGTCTTTGGGAAATGGTCACCACATTGGGAATGACCATTCAAAATTTCTCAAGTATTATCGAATGGTGCATATGAAATTCAAGAGTTATCTCCTGAACAGCGAACAGTAAACATGAATGGCAAATACTTGAAGAAATATAAACCCTCATTGCAAGAACTATATATCAGCACAGAGTAATTCGAAGCATAAACAAATAGCCAAATGGTAAAGAGATAATTTGCCATATAAAATAACCAAGATGTCTGAAATAATATAAGACATTATCCAAAATAACTGCTTCGAAACAGCACGATAAGTTCAGAAAGGTCTTTCCGTTTCGACTTCCTGCCTTGACACGTGGCCTTTGCGTGCAGAAAAAGTAGGAATCATGATGGTTGTGGGAAACGATGTGACGGTTAAGGGAAAAGAGTAATGATGTTCTGACGTCATAGCCGTCATTGAGAAGTGTGAAAGATTGATTCAGAATCATTTAAAAAATGCCATCTTCTCTTTCGAATGCTCATTCGAAATTGGCATTTTTGGGGGGCAATTTGTTGGGTCGTATTTTTGTTAAATAATTTTAATAAAAGAATGATGGTCTAACAAAATAATGGGTTAATTTTAAAATGACAGGTGTCATTTAATCATTGCTGAGAATGTCATCAGAATATTGGTTTCGAATAATTGGCTTCGAATGGCCATAAGCTGATTCGATTAGCAAAATTCTCATGATGTTTATCATCGAAATCCAAAAGCTTAGTGTAGAATTCATATCGAAGAAAAGAATTTGGGCCAAATGGTTAAGGCCCAAAAGGAAATTCAGAAGCCCAAAGGAACAAACGCGCAAAAGAGAAGCTTTCGAAAAGGAAGAACGTGGGTTCGAAGGACCAATCTGGACCGTCAAGATCATCTTAGCAGTTATCTTTTGTTTCGATGTATAAATAGCGTTTTCTTAGAAGAAAACGAGGTCGCAAACCGTTTTACAGAAACTCATTCCTAAAAATTCTAAGTACTCAGTGTGGAACGAAAGGAATTTCGAAGGAAGATTATGTATGTTTGTGAACCACTTTTTCTTGTAATTCATTTATGATTTATGCAACTTTATTTCCATCAATTTACTGTATTTCAGTCTTTATTTTTACTTGAAATTTGTTGATCTTGAGGCGATTCAAATCAACTTATTTTGTCACTTTGCTCACGAAATCTAAGTCATAAATGTTTAAGAAACTTTGATAGACATTGAAACATTCCTTTCATTAAAAACAAACACAAAATTGTCATGAGATTTCTAGTTTGATCTCGTAAGTTTAAAGAAGTAAAACTAGCGCTTGTTTACACCAATTTTCACTGTAAACAGTTACATATATCATATTGCAAGTGACCTTAAAAATTGGGGGTTCAATTTTTTTTTAATCTTACTCTTTAGGCACTCCTATTTTACTCTCAAGCCCTCCTTTTTGACCAAAACACTCCTTAAAACAGATTTAGTTTCCTAGGTAACGAAGTAATCATGTTTCCTAACGCACACAATACAAAAATACGTGAAAGCGTAGTAAGTCTGGCCTTGGTAGCACGTCTGCGCACAAATTTTCAAGATTTCGTTTCATAGGTGATGAAATTTACATTTTTTGAAAAATTTTTGATTTCGTCACCTACGTTACGAACATGCTTGAATTCGTTTCGTAGGAAACGAAATAGCCCTATATATCTGTCAGCTTCCCTAGTTGTACTTTCATTACACTTAAACACTCAATAAAAAAATGCGATCAGGGGTGATTTTGATCGTTTGGAAGGCTTGAAATCAACGTTTCTTCACTCATATAAGGTTTCCACACTCGTTTGAAAGCATAGAACATGTAATGTGCGCATTAAACGGTTTATTTTTTTATTTTCTATGATTTTGCTGTCAAAGAATATTTTAACACGTAGGTGAGGAAATCAAAATTTTGTACTTTATTTCTTTGCAAGTTTGATTATGCTTGATTTTATGTTGGTTAGATCTGTACTTTATTTTTTTTAAAGTTGTTCGTCGGTTTAAAGTTGTTGTTCTTTGGTTTAAATTTGTTGTTCGTTTTATTGTTTGAATTAAAGCATAAATTTATTGGTACAAATCCAATTCTGCAGTATGTCGAATTGGTTTTTAAAATTTCCTGCATCAAGGCATTTTGTTTTCTAGGTGAGTCACTATGTGGCAAAATTACAGGTTTGTTTTCTACGAAACGAAAATGAGGCCAGCGTGCACAATTTCGTTTCCTATGTGACGAAATGTTTCAGAACAGAACCTGTTATGTTTTTTCTGCAAATTTCTCATGGTTTTAAAACACTATTTTGTTTCTTATGAAACGATAAAATATTGATTTCGTTTCCTAGAAACCAAATTAACTGGGTTCAAAAGTAGGGTGTGAGAGCATGTTGGGGGGCCTAAATAGCAAAATTCTTTTTTCTTTTTTATATGGTACAAAACACATATGAATTAGCAAGCACCACACAACCGGCCCAATGCCAATGGTCCGCCCCAAACCACAAAAACAAAAAAATTGCGAATCGATATAAAACAATCTCACACCGACAGAAAAAATGAAAACAAAACACAAACGACCTCTCATTTTCTCTGCCTCTCCACTCCCATTCGGGGACGGCGCCGCCCTTTCCTCTCACTCCCAATCGCAGTTGCCATTGAAATCTAAACGGTAAAAATCACAATTTCACAAGATCAATCTTTGATTCTTTATAAACTTAATCGCTCATTATTATATATTGCAATGCGATTTCTTGTATGGATTTTTTTTATTTTCTTCACGTAACTTCTCCATTCCTTTTGCTCCTCGATTGAAATCAGGTTAGTGTTATTTTCATAAACTTATACAAATAATGAGTCTTTTTACATTTTTTACATTTTTTTATTAGGGATTTATTTTTAGAGTTCTTCTTTTCGCACCCCTGTAACCCTCACACGCCCCCTGGCCTTCCAATTTTACCCTCTCTCTATTTAGGAAGCGAGTGTGTAAAATGGCAAAATCTTGAAAACCACCCTTCTACATAACAAACGTGTCGGCAGTAAAAAATTAGTTTCACATACAGTCAAAACTGATTGCCACGTGGCCAAATGTGATGACCATGTGGGAGGCTGTGACATGGCTCCAACCAATCACAATGCTTGAAGAATTCTATAAAGGTGGGACCATTGTGTGAAAAAATTCACACTATTGCCCTTTCTCTCCCATTTTCATATTTTGATAGTTTTTTAATTTTGTTGTTGTTTTTATTTTAGTTAGTTTTGTGTAAATGGCCGCATAGTCCATCGTGAGTTACTCATATCGATCCTACTGGTGTTTTTTGGCACCATGATTGGATCGATATGAATCGACGATGACTTTTTGTATCCTAATTGAGAACGATATGAGTAACCCAAATAAGTGCCACTCAAATGAGAGTTTTCCTTGGTACTGGATTGAACGATTGTAGTAGCCATGTTGTTGCCGGCAGGATCGAAACACAATTTGTCAACCCTACAAAACTTTTTGGTGACAAATGTTGGCAGGTTGAACCTACGCCTCTTTTATCCCCCGGTCCTTCCTATTTAGTCTTTATTTTATCTTAATTTTTATATAATTTTTTTGTCTAAGAAAAATTATTCTGATGTAATAAAATTGTCTATTGTTAAATTTGCTACAATTTTTCTCTGCCATTTTAGCTTATGCATAATTTATAAGTGTCATAATTCGTGTCCGACAAAGTGAACACATACATAGTCCGCGTTCTGAAAACGTCATAGTTATTTCACTAGAATAGTGCATCACACCTATCGTACAAATCAACCACAAAAGTTATGCATTATATAATTGAATTAAGGTGAGTTATACCAAAAACATATAGATAATATGACATATGCCTCGTTTAGTTAAAACTCGTAGACAGAATTTGTCGAAAAATTAACCTCTATTGTATGCTCGCAGAGCATATACATGAGTAACATGTATGTATTCTAGATTCGTATAAGAATAAAAACCAACATAAAACTTGTACCCAAAGAAAAAAAAAACATAAACCGGAAGGATGAGAGATTTTTTTTTTGTAACATATGTACATAGATTTTTTCTTCAATAAAATGTCTTAGTTGATGTTTCTTTGTTTGTTTTTTTTTTTTTTTGACTAATTTAGTTCATGTTCCTTAACTGTCAAAATATACTAGATTTTTGTATTGAAGTAGAGGGAGAGGACGAGAGATATCATTTCTTTACATTTTAATTGTTTTTAACACAATTTGTCAAAAATAAATTGTTCTTAACACAACCGGCCTTTTGAATCAGTCCAAACATGAGATTAAGTTTTGTCCAAAACTATGTTTGACCTTAATATATTGTTAAACTAAATAACCTCAAAAGATCCACCATATTAATGATGATTAACCCAACATAAATCTTTGTTTGTCTTCATTTCCATGCCCAAATCACATACACTATATCTTCTCTTTGTTATCTTGAATTCTATAAATAAGTTCTATAAATATTGTTTTATTGTACTTCAAATTTGTCTCTCATAACAAAATGATTTCCCTCAGAGAATTTCTCACACAAGAAGGCTTCAACCAAAAGAACAAACTTGCAATGGAAACAAAAGAGATAATATCAACATCACTTCCTTTACCTTCAAGCAATTCCAATGATCAACAAAACATTGATTGCTCCAACCAAAAGTTTGACAAGACCAGCACTGAAATGGTTTGTTCAGCCTCGGAGAAATCGAATTTGAAGTCATCGGTTTCACCGGATTCAATAAGAGAAGGACCACCAATGGATGCAGTTGCAATCAGAGCTTTGGTTAGTATCATCAGTGACTATATTGGAAGATATCTCAAAGATGATTTTTTCAGAAAAACAATCTTTGAAAAGTGCAATTCTTACTTGGTCAGAAGAACAAAAAATAGTTCAGAATCAGATGATGAGAATCAGATTCTTGTAAACATGAAACTAAGCATGGTGAATATTGACAAGTTAGTAGAAGATCAAGGGACAAAAAAGGATCTAAGGATCAAATGTTTGAGAAATGCAATTGAGCTTTTAACCATAATTGCTTCATTGAATTCCAATAGGTTACAAGATGTAACAACATGTGGAATACCAAATAATCATCTCTCTGCTTGTGGTGAACTCTACATGGCAATAGTTTACAAGCTTGAAAATAACAATAGGATTTGTGCTAGACATGTAATGCAAGTGTTCTGTGATGCTCCTTTTTTGGCTAGAACCTACTTGGTTCCTGAATTTTGGGAGCATTTGTTTCTTCCTCATCTTATTCATCTTAGACATTGGTATACTAACGAGGTCGAAACAATTTCAAATTCAAATGAATCTGATGGTGAGAAGGAAAAGAAAATGAAGTATTTGAGGAGAGTTTACAGTGATAAATTGGACATAGGAACTGTTATGTTTGCTTTGTATTATAAGCAGTGGCTTAAAGTTGGGACTATTGAGCCACCTCTTCCTGTTGTTTCATTGCCATCAAGACCTTAGCTAAGCATCTGTTGAATCGTTCGGGAGAATCTGAGTTTGAATTATAACTGAAACAATTCGTGGGTTAGGCGTTGCTTACCTCCTGGTTGAACTTCGGATTACCAGAGTTTGTTCCCCTGAAAACTAAAAGGTTAAGATTGAATTATTTTCATCATGACCAAATAGCAGATCATCGAGTTGAGATCCTCTCTATTTAATAGATACTTCTTTTATGGATAATCTCCTTGAAACTTTGCCGAACTCCCAATTTTTTAAGTTTCTTATTGGTGTGGCCTAAACACAATGCACAATTTGTTCATTTACCTTAAGAACTCCCTTTAGTTGCAATAGTACTATTACTGCTTGATCTTATGGTAATTCTTTCAACATATTTGATGATTAAATTAGGCATATACTAATAATTATCTAATATGTTCATTTGACTTTCTTTGTTTTCAAAATCAAACTTCTAGAAAATTAGTTAATTAACCCCATTCATGACAGCCTTCCATAGGAAACTGCATCTCATCTTGCTGATTGTGAAACATGACTTTGAGAAACTATGAAGCACACACACTCTTCGGATTAGACGTGTTCCGGTGTCAGACACACTGATGCAACATTTTTTAATATATTGAATTATGTCATTTTCTTAAATTATTATTCGTATCGACGTGTCAGCGTCTGTGTTGTGTTCGGTGATTGTGTCCGTGTCTGTGCTTCAAAGTTAGAAAATCAACTAGAGCTAAAAATCCTCTTCACATTTTTGCCATCACTATTAATGATGAACCAACAACTTTTAAACAAGCTGCTCAAAATGACTCATGGATTCAAGCCATGAACATTGAACTTGAAGTACTTCTACTTCACCAAAACAGCATATGAGGTATTTTTTTTTTTTTTTTAGCAAAAGGAAAATTAAAATAAATATAACGAAGCGATACAAAGACTGGGGGACATAAAACCTGACCCAGGTACAACCCAAAAGGGAATATAACAATGTAAACCAGACCTAGAAAAACAACTCTAAACTATCCTAACAAAAATCCAACAATCTCAGGCGCAACCAAGCGAACCCGCGTACGGGCGCGAAACCAGATTACAAAAAAAGAAGAGAAGTGAACCTGTGCTAAAACAGTTAGAGTTTAAGAACGGCGAATGGATCGACCGCCAACACGGTAACAAAATCCAAGTGCCAACAGCTCCCTGCACTACGCAGCAAGCATAAAAGCTCTTTCGAGCAATAAAACCCCCAAAGTGTAGGCAGACAAGACGACTTGAAACCTGCAGATCTCAACAGACCTGGAAACACCAGAGAGACAAAGTATCCAGGCCACCAGACACAATGGTATTACTGATAATGGTAAAGTAGAAAGGTAAATTAACCATAATTAGATTAACTCTTGCAATTTCTTCCTCTCAAAATTGGCATCCATCAATCATGTACATAATTTTGTTTGCATGGTTCCTTGAAGGAAGAAATCTATATGACTTTACCTCAAAGCAAACTAACAAATAATGGTTTTCAAAACTATGAACTGCCTTATCTAGGGGTTATAATCAATCTAGTTCTAATTGCAGTTAAAAAATATCAGTGTAAATGTGATTTTGTCAAATTTACCGTCAATACAGACATAGACCCCTACGAAATCTCTCCCGCGGCATGGTACTAATGCCGAAGATCTAACTTCAATCATTTAGAAAAAAAGCTTGGAATTGAAAATAATGAAAATGAAAAGGATCCACAATGAGTTGTTTCATGTAACTTTATTTTTGTTTTTGGTAGCTACTGATTTCACATTCGCCAAAGGAAGCAGAAGCTTATAACAAAGTTTTCAGGGGTACGAGTGGAAGAAATCCAAAACAAGTATCTTAACCCCAAATATATCAGGTGGATCATCATTGTAGGTGTTCCACCATATACCTCGATAATTTTTTAAATTTTAACCGTTTGATCTTATTATAAAAATAGAGATCATTGGATTTTGCATATACATGGAATCTAATGGTGGCATGGTGCACCATCGCAAACTAAATTATGTTTCTATTTCTTCATCTTCTTCCACACATTCCTCTTCTTATTATTCATAAATTCATCTATCATTTCAAAATTTTCTATCAACTTCAAAGAAATGTAGAAGAAAAAAAAATTGTAAAATTTTAACTAGTCACAAAATCCCAAATCTTGATACAAAAACACTAAATTTCCAAAATCTCATATCTCCACATCAACCTCCTACAAATTCCTAAATCTCTGTAGTGATTGCAGTGGCAACGGGGACATGTTTCAAAATCGGCAAACTCTATGTGATGTCTGCTTGTTGATCCTTTTCTACGACATGCTCTAATTGCTCAACGATGTATGTCAATCTCAATAGCATATAACAGTAAAATGCCTATAAAAAATAATATAATAAAATTAAAGTCATCGGAATGTCCATGCTTCCAGATCTGCAACGTTAATGCTCAAATCATTGATTGAATTCACATGTTCTTGAATAGCTTAATAAATTGTCCAATTATGAAGTGAAGTGGAATAAAAAAACTGGATGGACGGGCACACGATAGATTGAAGTGCATTTTCTTGCCCCTAATTAAAATAATTGAAAATTTGATTCTTAATTTAAAATTTAGTTTTTTGAGACGTTAATGGCCACTCGACCATATATTTATTGGAAATTTTGATCCATATTTTTCCATTTAAACGGTTTTCACATTGTATTCAACGCATGGTTGTTTTTCAAATGCTAACTATTAATATATATATATATATATATATATATATATATATATAACAAATTGAGAATAATCTTTTATATATATTAATATAATAGAAAATTTGAACCACACAGACGGACACGAAAGGCCGCTAACATATATATATATATATATATAATTCAATCAATATTAATTGGCTATTCAAATATACTCCAACATAAATATGACCTATGAAGCCCCGATACGCGACACAATATGGATACGATACCGATACGCCGATACGTGAAAATTTTAAAAAATTCATATTTGATACTGGCGCGATACGTTATTTAAAAATTAATTTTAAAATTAAATATATAAATGCACAATATATAAATATGACTAAAATCAATAATATTAATAATGATAATTTTTTTTGAAAGACAAAAAATTATTATAATAATAATAATAATAATTATTATTATTATTATTATTATTATTATTATTATTATTATTATTATTATTATAAACAACAATAGTTCATTGTACAAAGAGTACACACAAGTCAATTAGCTTGCACAAGAGCAAAACAGTTTGAGGCTCAACATACAATGCCTCCTCAGTTCTAACTAAAGACATATAGTAGCTCAAAAAACATATAATAGTCATGACATAAAACCTCTTCAACAAGTCCATCTTATAGCATTATCAGACAATTATATAGGTCCTGCAGCTGACCAATTAAAAGCATAAAGCATTCATTCTTATACTAGAATTTTGGGACAGACCCAAATACTTAACAAACTGGTATATAGTAGGACACCATAGTGACTTCAGAAAAGTGACAAAGACAAAAATACTAATTATAATATATTAAGATCATTAATACTAAGTTAAGTATTTGTGTTTTATTAATATTGTCCTAAAAAATAATGAACACCAGTACATTTTAAGTTATACATCTTAAGTTAAGTATTATACAAAAAGAACAACATTAATACCATCCAAAAAAAGACATAGTTAGTTACCCGTGTAATAACATAATAGTTTCACATTCATTAGGAATTAGGAAACACGGATTGTATCTGATATTATTTTTTATTTAAAAACAAATATTTAACCGATACTTTTCCGATACGAGTATCTGGAAGTATCGGACGCGTATCGAATATTATTTTTTTATTTATAAATAAAGATTTAACCGATACTTTTCCGATACGAGTATCGGGACGTATCGAAAAAATATCGGTATCGGGTGCGTATCGAACACGATACTTCACTAATTTTAGAGTATCGGAGCTTCATAGAATATGACATTATGCAAAAATATGTCATATTTCAGTAAGTACTGTTTATATATATATATATATATATATACTATATATATTTAAATAAATACTGTTATAATGCAATCAATATTCATTGGGGTCCAATCAAAACATTTCTTAGTGACTAAGTATTTAGTTGCAGAGTAATGTGACGTAGAAAAAAAAAAGTAATGACATTTCTTAGTGACTAAGTATTTAGTTGCAGAGTAATGTCACGTAGAAAAAAAAAAAGTAATGACACGACAGGAGGCATTGATTGAAGAACTTGTTGGAATTTTGTCCTCCAAAATTTTCCCAACAAGTTCCAAACCGCGTGTGACAAGACAAGGATATTCTTGTGTAACTTCCTCCCTAGTACCTTTTTTTTTTTCTTTCTCTTTTTTAAAATAAGTTTATTTGTATGGTAAATATTTAAAGAATCTGACTGATTAGTACACCGGATGCATTAATTAAATAATTTAAAAATAGTAAATTTTAAATTAAAAAAAATATATAATTTACACTTTAAAAAAAATTCACTATATAAATTCCAAAATAATTTTTCCACTTTTTTATTCCTTAATTAGGGCAATGTTTAACATTTGCCATATTTTAAAAGGGATGACAGAGGACTGTTTATCATTATTTTTAATTACTCCCTTCGTCCCAATTTAATTGATACAGTTGACTGTTATGTACTATTCACACATATTGTTTTGACTTTATTTTTCTACTAATAAACAAAAGGCAAAATTACACGTATGGTCCTTTATCTTATTTTTTTGTAACAATTTGGTCCTTTATCTTTTATTTGTAACACTTTGGTCCTTTATCTTATATATTTGTAACACTTTAGTCCTTTATCTTTTATTCGTAACATTTTAGTCCTTTATCTTTTATAACATTCACATATAAATCCTTTTTTTCATATTTTTTTTATTATAAAAATGTTGAATTTTATTTATTAAGATACCTTTTTATTAAAATTAAATAAAACTCATGATTTTGATGAATATGTTCATCATCTTTATCAATTCTTTCATATTTTTATGTTCTTTAAAGGACCAAAATGTTACAAATAAAAGATAAAGGACCAGAATGTTACAAAAAGATAAGATAAAGGACTAAAATGTTACAAATGAAAGATAAAGGATCAAAGTGTTACAAAAAAATAAAATAAAGGACCAAATATATAATTTTGCCTAAACAAAAATAAATATTAGCATATAAGATGTTTTTTGATTCGTCTCTATGAGTATTTTCAAAATATCAAATTTTTATATTTTTTACTATTATGCAATTAAAAATATTAATCATGAAAGTTATGCATTAGCGTACGTGAAACACTCAACTGTGTCCATTAAATTGGGACGGAGGAAGTATTTAGTATTAATTAATAATTCATAATGATAGTACTTGATGACGTGAGAAAAAAAAGTATAGAGAAGTCAGTCAATGGAAAATTGGGTAGAGGCTAACCAACACACAAGGTCACACCTTCCCCTCGTTATACCCGATATATCCTCCCATTTTCCTCACATTTTATTCTTAACTTCTTGATTCAATGTGTAAAAAAAAAAAAATCCTGATTAAAAATATATACAGCTCTAGTAGTGTTAGTGTATATTCTTAACTTCTCTTGTTTACACCGAACATTACATTTCTCTCTAACACCCATCTCATATATAGGATAAACGACACGTGATATTTTATTTTTTGATTATATTATAAGGTTTATTTAATCCGCAAAATATAAATATTGAATAGAATATTATGACACAACAAGACAAGACTAAATTGAACTTACTTATATTATTTTGGTATAAAAGTGATATATAATTTTGTTACTTAAATATAGTTCTATCATTATATATAAATGGGAGGGATCAAATATACTGGTTTAACATTTAAATAATGTTACACCACTTAATAACACTTTAACAAATAAAATTTTTACAAAATTTACCGTTGGATTGAAAATTTATATCATATAGACCATCTTTGTTAAGTTTTACAAAAATCTAAAATTGTTTGATATGTTATTGAGAGCAATCAAAATTAAAGGTTTATGTGTTTTTATTAAACACAGTTAATCTTTATTTGTCTTGATAACATATTAAACGATTTTAGATCTTTGTAAAATTAACATATATGATCTATATGATATAAACTTTCAATTCAACAGTGAATTTTGTAAAATATATATTTATTAAAGCGTTATTTAGCTATGTAATATTATTCAAATATTAATCCTCCCCATATATAAAATTACAAAGCGGCTTATATTTTATATTCTAACTTAATTCAACTAGTATTTAAATTATTATTAATTTCTCCTCTCATTATAAGAAATATTATTATTATTTTCATTATGAAAAAAATTATTACTATTTCTTTATTCTTTTGGTCAAGAGCGAGTAGTTAATTAGTCAAAAAAGAAAAAGCATTTAAGACCAAAAAAAAGAAAAAAGAAAAAGCATTACATTCTTTTTTATGAGATTAATTGATATGCAGGAATAGTGTAAAATATTCTTACAAACACATGCATCTAATCTAATCAAATCAGATCAATGTATCATTTTAATAGATTTATTCCTAAAACATCTCAATAAAATATTATACCATCGGTGCACAAAAATTTAATCTTTTCAATATTATTAAACACATATATTTTTTATTTTCACCACTAGTATCCGCTCATCAAACCCTTATCCTTCTATAAATAACATTGTTGGGTGTTTATTTTTTTTACTACTAAAACATTGTTCGGTGTTAGTGGGTAGTTTGTGTGCTTGTTAGTTAAGTTATTCATTCATTCGCTCCCAATACTCCAATGGAAAGAGGCGGTTACAGAAACAAAACTGGTGGCCGTGACGGTTATGGTGGTGGTGGCCGTAACGGTTATGGTGGTGGTGGCCGTAGCGGCAATGGTGGTGATGGTGGTGGTAGAGGAAGGGGAAGGGGAAGAGGAAGAGAAAGAGAGTTTTATCCGCAACCCCAATCCAGTCCCGGTGGTGGTGGTGGTGGCCGAGGGTTTCCTCAACATCCGCCAAACTGCTGGCAACCAAGGCCAAATCCACCATCACCCGTCACCCACCCAAATTCATCATCGGTTACTCCTCCTTTCACTCCGTTCGACAACAGTCAACACCAAGTCCGTACTCTTCCGCGTCAAGGTATTAATCTTGATTTTTTTTTTTTACTTCAGTACCCTAATAATGTATGTGATGGAACCCCCAATTTTTGTGTACAAAATCTTGGAATGATGTAACGACGTTATGCTTTCAATTATTACTGTAGTATAACAACGGATCAAGATCCTCTAAACAGATGGATGATCTTGCTTCCGATTGAAGGCGTCTCGGTGGTATGATACCGATACGTGTTATTACATTCGATTATGTAATTTTCTTAAATTACTACGGTGTTGATGTGTCAGTGTTGTGTCTGACACCAAAGGCGTGTGGGTGTCACAGTATCCCATATGATTACATTTAATTATGTCATTTTCTTAAAATTACTATTGGTGTTAACCTGTCAATGTCGTGTATGGTGTCCGTGTACTTCATAGGGATCTTGATCCTATAACAAATTTGTTGATATAAAGAAAAATTTCACTAAAATCCAAAGATATTAATTTGTATGCATCGGGTATAAAACTTTCATTTGATCGTGATCCTATATTAATTTTTACACGTTCATTCGATTAAATTAAATCATTATACCACTTTATTAGTTTATAAAAATATTTCCGTTAATATGTAAATTGTGAGAGGTGATTTGATACATTTTAAAATTGTTTTACATTGATAATGGGTAAAATTTAAATTGTAGTTGAAATATCCACGTATATGATTATATATGTGACAGAAGATGTTTTTCTGTGCAGATAATGTGGCTCCGAAATTAAAAGAGCAGAAAGCGGAAACTACTACAATTGGACCTATCCACCGGCCTGACAAGGGAGGGACGGTGTCAGTTCGAAACTGCAAACTTCGTGTGAATCATTTTCCGGTTACCTTCAATCCACAAAGCATTATTATGCACTACAATGTGGATGTGAAGGCTACCGTGCCACCGAAAAAGGGTTTGCCTCCAAAGAAGATTTCTAAGTTTGACTTGTCTATGATCAGGGACCAATTGTTTGCTGATCATCCTGAGACACTGCCTTTGTTGAAGACTGCTTATGATGGAGAGAAAAGCATCTTTAGTGCTGTGCGATTGCCCGAAGAAACTTTTACTGTGGAGGTCTCAAAAGGAGAAGATGAAAGAGCTGTTTCTTATACAGTAACTATAACACTGGTGAACAAACTCGAGCTTCGCAAGTTGAGAGATTACCTTAGTGGCACCGTCTATTCCATTCCGAGGGAAATTTTACATGGAATGGACTTGGTGGTGAAGGAGAATCCGGCAAGGAGCACAATTGCTTTAGGAAGATATTTCTTTCCCAACAATCCTCCCTTGGTGGAGAGGGATCTTGAACCCGGAATAATTGCAATTGGAGGGTTTCAACATAGTCTCAAGACCACGGCTCAGGGTTTATCTTTGTGTCTTGACACTTCAGTTTTGTCTTTCCGAAAGAAAATGCCAGTCTTGGATTTCCTCCGTTATCGGATTAAGGGTTTTAATTTGGCTGAGTTTTGGAAATATAAGAAAGCTGTCGAGAATGAACTCATTGGATTGAAAGTAAATGTCACTCACAGGAGAACCAAACAGAAATACACCATTACTAGGTTAACACCTAAAGATACACGCCATATCACTTTCCCTATTTTGGACCAAGATGGCCAAAACCCCACTGAAACAATCTCTCTTGTTGACTACTTTGAAAGTAAATATGAGCGCAATATTGTAAACAAAGATATTCCTGCCTTGGATTTTGGGGGAAAGAAGACTAATTTTGTGCCTATGGAGCTATGTGTCTTGGTTGAGGGTCAGAGATTTCCCAAAGAGTATTTGGACAAGAATTCTGCCAAGAACTTGAAAAATATGTGCTTGGCTAGTCCAAGGGAGCGGCAATCTACAATACAAATGATGATGAAGTCTGGTGATGGACCTTGCGGGTAAGAAGAATATAATTATTATATTGCAATTCATTTTGGAACTTTGAATTGTTTCCTTTACATTTTTATAGTTAATTGCTCAGCTTAATTTCACTAATTCTAAACTTCTTAATGGATGGATTAAATGGATTTACATTTGGATGAATACTGACCAAATCAATTCTTTTGCCACACTTAAATGTCATGCCTGTTGTGATGGTTATGCTTTTCTGTATATGGCAAAATGGCTTCAAATGAGTTTTATAAGTTGCATATGTTTTTCTAAATGCATTGGTGGAAGTTGCATATGTTTTTCTTACACTCACTTTCTCCTCATTCATTAACTATGCACCAAAAGACGTAGTGTCATTAATATTTGTTCTAAGATTGTTGTTATTATTATCATCATCTTGCTTGATATATTATACTGAAAATGTCATTGAATGTAAGCAGGTGTTTTTTGTAGGACTTGGTTACAGCCTTTTCTGATTTTTTTGGTACATATGATGAAATGATGAAATTGGATAATTAAGTGCTTGTGGGAAACATGTTTTAACTTGCTTGGTTTTTTTTGTTGATATGAAAATGAAGGATTTTTGGCACTTTAGGTTCTCTTTATCTTTCCTTCCGTCTTGATTTGTTCTGTCCAATTATGTTACTTTTTGAAGGGTGTTTGGCGTTTGTGTATATTCAACAAAAACCTCTGTTTAAAGCACTAGAATATAAAATGTGATTTACCCCTATTGGAGTATTAATTCCCTTCCTTTATAATGGTTCGATATATGACTTTATTCTTTGTGATCTTTAAAATTATCAGTTTTATCTTCTCGTCTGTACAAGTTACCATATTATTTTGATTCACCCTAGCTTTATTTTAATTTGTCAAAACAATTGCCTCACAGATGTTTTTTTTTTTTACAGCGGTGGTATTCTTAAGAATTTTGGAATGAATGTCAACACTTCCATGACAAATGTGACCGGACGCGTGATTGTGCCTCCAGTATTGAAGTTAAGTGATCCACGTGGAAGGACTACATCTATTAATCTGGTTCCAGAGAAATGCCAATGGAATCTAGTTGGAAAGTCAATGGTAGAAGGAAAACCTGTTGAGTGTTGGGGCATCCTTGATTTTACCAGCAATGGACCTGGTTGGTGCAGATTAAGAGGCGATCAGTTTGTTAATAATCTTATGGATAAGTACCGAAAGTTGGGCATTGGCATGAAGGAACCTGTTTGTTATGAGAATTCTACAATGCGGATACTCGGGGATTACAATTCACTAAGTGACTTACTTGAAAAAATAAATGATAAGGTTCAAAAAAACTGTCGACAGCGGCTGCAATTTCTTCTTTGTGTGATGGCCAACAGGGATCATGGTTACAAGTGCCTCAAGTGGATTGCTGATACCAAGATTGGCATAGTGACACAGTGCTGCTTATCTGGTAGTGCTAATGAAGGGAAAGACCAATATCTGACAAATCTTGCTCTAAAAATCAATGCAAAAATTGGAGGAAGTAATGTGGAGCTCATTAATAGGCTCCCACACTTTGAGGATGATAGTCCTGTTATGTTTATAGGTGCTGATGTCAATCATCCAGCCTCTCGGGACATAGATAGTCCATCAATTGCTGCGGTGGTTGCAACTACTAACTGGCCCGCTGCAAATCGCTACGCAGCACGTGTTTGCTTTCAAGAGCATCGAAAGGAGAAAATTTTGAATTTTGGAGAAGTTTGCCTTGACCTTGTTACACATTATGAGAAATTGAACAAAGTCAGACCCCAAAAAATTGTTATCTTTCGTGACGGTGTTAGTGACAGTCAATTTGACATGGTTCTTGGTCAGGAGTTGAAAGATTTGAAGACTGTTTTTCAGCGCTCGAATTACTTTCCAACTATCACTCTTATTGTAGCCCAAAAGCGACATCAAACTCGATTGTTTCCTACTGGTCCGAATGAAGGGACTCCTAATGGTAATGTGTTCCCTGGAACAGTTGTGGACACAACGGTCGTACATCCGTTTGAATTTGATTTTTACCTTTGTAGTCACTTTGGAAGCCTAGGTACAAGCAAGCCTACTCACTATCATGTCTTGTGGGATGAGCACAAATTTACTTCTGATGATTTGCAGAAACTCATTTATGATTTGTGCTTTACCTTTGCAAGGTGCACTAAACCTGTATCTTTAGTCCCTCCAGTGTACTATGCTGACCTTGCTGCATATAGAGGAAGGCTATACTATGAAGCAAAGATGTCGGCACAATCTCCAGATTCAACTGTGTCTTCTTCTTCTTCTTCTTCATCATATTTAGCTTCATCGTTTTCTTCCGCCACCTCAATTTCAAATGATCCCTTTTACAAGTTGCATCCTAATACAGAAAACAGAATGTTTTTTGTCTGAAACCTGCATCTACTCTTTCTTTTGTTGCAGAAGAACTACTTATGGTATAACTTCTATGGTCTTCTTGCATTGGGACAAAATACATTTCCTTTTGTTGCAGTATTTAATTAGTTTTTGTTGAACCAAATATGTAGTTTGTGCATGTATGTAATGCAGTATTATGTCTTGTCCTTTGTTTTAATACTTGTTTCAGATGTTTTTCATGTTATTTTAGTTTGCAATTGGCCTACTGGACCTTAGTCATTTTAATGAATTAGATTATTTTTTTCACAGCATTAATGTAGTTTAACTTTTAAGAAATTTACTTTCACCACCCTACCGATTATTCGCGTGCCTTACACATTTTCCATTTTATTCTTCCGCTACTTAAGTAGCGGATGTTATAAAAATGATCAGTTTTTGGAAAATATTGGTAGCGGATGTTATAATGTTTTTGAGTGTATCCGCTATCTAAGTAGTGGATATGGGTATTTTGGTAAAATTGTATGACGTGAGAGAAAATAGTAAGGTGGCAAAATGAGAATTCAACTTTTAAATAATTTAAAACAACTTAACTTTTTTTTTTTGACTAAAAAACAACTTAACTTAGTATACATATTGTTGACAAAATATAATTTTGATAGGAATTGTTGCATCAGAATTAGGCCATCCGTTCTTTTTTAATGCCTGTTAATATGAATTACGAAATATACAAAGACAATAACCACCACAGGTCTAGCACAAATGTGGTATTAGTTGGATTTATACAGCCAAGTGTAACTTTAAATCTTTTTTTTTTTGTTGACAAAAAGTGTAACTTTAAATTAAATTAAAACTATTTGAGGTGCCTGTAGAGTTTAACTATTTGCACAATCCAACCTATTTCTACCAAATCTCAATCTAGTACTTATTTGCTTGTTATAATTTTTCTTTGATGAAATGAAAATTATTGCCATCTTTCTCTACTCACTAATTAATTTGATTAAATTTATTTTTTCTATCGAATAGTTTAATGGTTAGAATTTCACTTGGTTCTATCTATTATATGCAATGTTCCTATTAACTACGCTCACAAAAACTAATTGAATGTATTAATTACATGAATTAAATCATAATCAATTCTCTGTAAAATAAATAAATAAATAAATCCTTGTGCAAACCGTCTCTATTTTATTGCTTTATTGCTTGTTTAATTTTGTATATTTGCACATGGTACTTTACCATTAGGATGACTTCTCATGCCATAAAAGACATCAAAATTGAATTCTAAAATACAATTTAGATGTCAATAGGATGGAGATTGAGCGCATGGTACTTTACCATTTCTTTTCCCATCATATGAAATGTTCTCCATCTCAGTCTTCATTCCCCGCTTCGGTAGTATTCTTCCTCCATCTTCATCCCTGCAAATCCCCACAATTCTCGCAGAGATCCATCTATCTTAAAAAAATAATTTAAATTTCTATTATTTTCAATCAAATTAGTTGTAAAAATAGTAAAGTTTAATTATAAAAAAATCAAAATATTATTGTAAGTATTATGACAGTAATAAACATCATATATAACAATTGTATACACATATTATGTGAAAATTTAATTAAAAATAATTTATAGAGTAGTTAAATATACATTTATAAATGTTATTTTAATAATTTTTTCAAGAACGG
The DNA here is from genome assembly GCA_030408175.1 of Trifolium repens. Taxonomy (NCBI): domain Eukaryota; kingdom Viridiplantae; phylum Streptophyta; class Magnoliopsida; order Fabales; family Fabaceae; genus Trifolium; species Trifolium repens. The sequence goes on along the minus strand of CP125842.1, from coordinate 15,661,220 downwards.
AGTGTCCACGGAACAAGGGATAAAATCCCATCCCAAACTTCTCTCGAGGGAACTTTCTCATCATCTCCATCCCCACAGAAATTTTTTTCTCATCTTCAAATCTCCATTTACAAACAGAATTGACATCCCTAATTACAATTATATCATATACATTATTTACCCCTAAATAGTAAATACAATTATGTCATATACATTATTTACCTAGTATTTTGTAGAGAAAAATAAATCAGCAAATCTTACCAAAATAAGTGGCTGCATTGTGAATACAAACTAAACAAATTGGGTCACCAAATCTCACATTCTCACCTGTATATGTACTTCTCTGACTCTGATCTAAAATAAACCCTTCTTTCTCACTTCTGACACCTTTCATCCTTCACTTCTCTTTTGTCTTCTCTTCTCTCCACAGCCGCACTCTCAGTTTTTTATTTATTATTTCTCTCAAAATCAAATATTCTCTTTTTTGTATACAACACAACAACACAAGCTGGTTTTTTTGCTTTTACAGAAAGAGGAAGCTACCAACCTAATACAATTGGCCCTTTTTTTCTCTTTCACCTTCTCTTCATATTCTCCACTTTTCTCTCCAGATTCATTCCTCTTCACACCATCCCAATTTTCCCTTCAATCATAATCATAATCATTTTTTATATTACTCATCCAAATTCACCAAACACACTCCTCTGTTTAATTCTACTTTAATTTCAATCATAAACATCCGATCATATACTTTTCTATCACCATGATCAATCATGATCTTGGGTTACAATCAAAATTTAATCTTTAACTCATTCTCGGTAAGTAATTTATTCTACCTTTTTTTTTTTATTTATTTCTGTGTTAACCCTCTGGTTGTAGGGGACCAGTAATACAGAGTTCGGCTGTGAGATAAGTATAGTCTGACCAAGAATTGTTTCCACCAGGAATCGAACTCGGGTTTAATTGATTCTGCTATTATTATATGGAATATTTGTTTAATTGCAAACTTATAAAGTTAATGGGTGGTGTTGTTAATCTAAATTCCTTAGTTTGCAAGATTGTGTTTTTGTTTATTGCTGTTTTGATCCTAAGGGCCTTGTTGTTACCTCAGAACAACCTTGTACTTATGAGCAAGAATGTTTCATCATTTGGTTTTGTTGTTCAACAACAAAAGTTTTTGGAGGTTCCTCAAATTGTGTGGGGGTTAAACAACCAAAAGATTGCATTTGCAAGGGCTTGTCTCACAGCTAAAATGTTGAATAGAACTCTATTGATGCCTAGTCTTAGTGCTTCCTTGTTTTACAAGGAAATTGATCTTTTGAAACCAATTTCATTTGACAAAGTGTTCAAATTTGACAAGTTTAATGAACTGTGTAGTGGTTTTGTCCAATTGGGTCGTTACTCGGATCTCTTGAACACAACAAAAGTTATTGAATTGCAGAAAGGAAGTGGTAGAAAATGGACAGTAGAAAGGGATTTGGATCAGTTGAGAGAGTATAGAAATGGTTCATTTGATGATTTTGAGGTGATTAAGATTGTTGGAAAAAACCCTTTTTTGTGGCATGATCATTGGTCTGTTAAGGATTATGCAAAGGTTTTTGAATGTTTAGTTTTGGTTGATGAAATTTCTCAAGAAGCTGATAGAGTTGTGTCTATGATTAGAGAAGTTGGAAGAAGCTATGATGATAAAGTTTCAATTCAGAATTATGTGCCTTATGTTGCTGTTCATATGAGAGTAGAAATTGATTGGATGATTCATTGCAAAAAATTGGAACAAAGATTGAACACAAATCAAATATGTAGTAGCAAGAATGAGATAATGGAAAGAGTTGGAAACATTAAAGGTCTTAATAAGAATCCAACTGTTGTTTATCTTGCGGTTGCTGATAAACTGCTTCAAAATTCTTCAATACTAGAAGGTTGGAAACAAGGTTTCTTACCTTATGAGAAGAAGAAACTTGGTGTTGATAAAATTTATGCAAAATATCCTTATTTAATTCAGTCTGCAATTGATTATGAAGTGTGTTTAAGGGCTGATGTATTTGTTGGGAATAGTTTCTCTACTTTTTCAAGTCTTATAGTTCTTGAAAGAACACAAAAGATGATCAAATTAGGTGTTAATGGCATGTGTGAATCAAGTGATGTAAAATGGCCTTCTTTTGCATATAATATACAAGGAGAATTCAATGGTCCTATGAGATGGGTTACTAATATGTCTGATTCAAGTCTTCATGCTATCAGCTATGGTACTGATCACATTTCTTGTTGATAGAGTTTGTTTGGATTTCACAAAAAGGCACGGTGTGACCGTGACTTGGAATAGTGCATGTTTGGATTCTCGGTGAAATTTGCAGAATCGCGGTAAGACAATGTGATTTGGTAAGAACTATATTTGGAATTTTATTGTCAAACTCACCGCATGTTCAAACTGACACTTAGAGATTCCGATTTTTAATTTCATAAAATCACATTGAGATTGCACATTGGGAAGTGAAAATGATGAGCTTATATTATAACTTTACCATTCATATTATACAAATGTAAGATTTCCTTTCTCTTTGTATTGACTTTTTCACTTTGGAATTTTGGTTAGCAAAATATTAGTATTATATCATTCTTTGTGTAGAGAATTTGATAATTGAATACAGTTGTTTACTTAATAAATTAATTAAAGAAAATACTCACATTATTGATGCTTCAAAGGGTTGACTTTAATTTATTTGTTTCCTTAGCTGGTTGATTTTTGTCTCACATGTGATCATGTGAGAATTGGAAAGACAGAAGAAGACTCTAAAACAATTTGCTGGTCTTGTTGTCTATTTGTTTATTTTAGAGATAATGTTGCCACCTCTGTAATATTTATGAAATGCATGAGTACACTGCGGTCACATAAATGTATTTGCTAGTAATATAATATAAATTATTGTTTCATATTCTTCATGTGATTGGTGGTGGGATTATGAAGAGATGAACTAAATGGACATATTTGGTTCATTGGTACCTAAGGAATTAATATTTTAAAATTGATTTAGTTGAAAGTTATTTATGTTTAACTATATTTGAAGTTAATGTATGTTGTAAAATAAATTTGAACTGTAGAAAGTAAAAGTTTTAAATTAGGGAGATTGTTTGAATGAATGACAAGTCTAACAAAATTGCGATCAAAATGTAATTTTCAATATCTGGACAAACATGCACTTAAACATTGATATATAAACTACAACGATTTATTATATGATTAATGTATCTAATTTATAGTAATATATATCAGATTCATTAATCTTACAATAATTTTTTTTAAAAAAATTTCTTGTGTTTTGTACTAATGAAAAAGGGTAGCGGTATAATTTTTTGCCTTAATTTGTGTGTTCCTTCTCTTTGTCCGATTGTGATTTTCCTGATGAGTAACAAAACACAACACTTTGTCTTGTAGGAGTACTTCTCAAAGACATGTCTTTGGGTCACTGTCCTACCACCAGGTGAACAATGATTTGTCCCTTATCACATCACATGTTATTGTTATGGAATAGTAAATGTAAGATCCAACGATCCGGAAAGCATAATAAACATGTATCGGGAATTCTGTCTTTCTTTTTCTTATTTCATGGAATTTGTTTTGCCTTTTTCTTCCTATTTTATGATGTGTGGGACACATTCTTGGGGCTTTATGCACATTTTTGGCCAAATGCATCAAAAAATGAAATATTATATAAATTATTTTAATGTTATTTTTAAGATTTTTAGAAATATTATATTTTATATGTAGAATTGAATTTGAACTTTGAAAATCCCATTCATTTGAAATTGATAACCACTAGACTAAATGATATTGCATCTAATTAACAAGTGTTATTTTGGGTGGAGTCTAAGGTGAACCATCTATCAAATGCTTCACCGGTGAGTCATTTAAATAAAACCATAAGATTAAATCAACAAGTGTTATTTTGTTATATTGTGACCGTTAACGTTGGTTTCCACCTTGGTGTGTATTTTGATGAAGATATTAGAGAAGATTAAAAGGAAGAGTAGCGGTTAATTGGACCGGTTTAAATTGATTTTTAGTGATTCTAATGTCCGAACAAATGAACTTTCGATTAGATCGGTTTTTGGGGTTTTTCAAAAATGAAACCGAACCTCGGTTCAAATATTTAATCGGTTTACAATTTTTTTTTTGCGATGTATTCCTTACTGTTCTGGTGAACAAATATGGGGGGTGATAAATAATTGGATCGTGTCTAAGAAATGAATAATTCTTTCATTATCAGAAGTTATCAAAAATCGTGAACCATTTACAATGAAGCATAAGCTTCTATTTATAGATATCAACGGATAGCAGTTGCGAAGTACCACGATCATGGATACCCCATGATCGTGGTGGTTTCTTTTTCTTCCACCGTCTCATACGTGGTGGTGATAGGGGGTTTCATCCTGTTTTGGTGGTGATCATGGTGGTAGGGGGTGGTTATCCCATTCCACGTGCTGACTTTGCTGGCGGGGTTCTGATGATGACGGTTGCGTCTGGGGCGAGGGCGTCATATCCAAGGCGTGTCGCCTCGGTCTTTCTTTCCCGCCAAACTTGTTTATTTGAATTTAATGGGTTGTGTAATTGGGTCATTTGCTCATTTGGGCCTGTATATTATTTTTGGGCCTTACCCCAGTCCACTTACAATTATTTTTTTCCAATATATTTTTTTTATTATTTTTTCAATCACACGTAACCCTTGATGTAATCAATTATTACCATACATCATATATATAAAAAAAAACACAATGACATGATTTTCAAACAAAGATGACAATAATAAATCAACAGAATACAGTCCATAAATTTTCAAATAGAAAATACCGTCCATAGATAATAAATAAATCATTTACATCTTGACAAAAAAAAATCATTTATATTTTTATCTTGTTCTACCGTTACACGTTAATTAACATTCCTAACGTTGCTTTCCACGGTGATGTCTATTTCGATGGAGGAGAAACATATGTTAGATGGGTACTCCATTTTAGGAAGAGTACCGGTACGCGTATGATATTTCTTGGGTACGCACCGATGGCGTACCTATTTTTTTTTATTTTGCAACGGGTACATGTGTGTGGTACTCCTGTCGTACACGAATCCAAAAAAATGTAATTTTTTTGTTTCTTTTATTAATTTTTTTGTTTATAGGAAGATTTATGTTTTTTATTTGTTTAATATAAAAGTAGCAGCTTTACTGATAAACAATAAGAAAGTAGTAGCTGAATTTATTCACTCGTTCATTGGAAAGAAATAGGTTCAATCTAATTTTATTCATACAAATCTTGATGTTTTGATGTTTTTGAATAATTTGAATTATTTATTTGGTATTTTTTATGTTTAATTATTTGTTTTAAAAATATACTTCTATTATTTTATTTCTATAATTATATTAAAAAAAATATTTATAGATGTACCTATACCTTAATTTTTCTAAAAATGTCGTACCTCGTACCAGTGCTGGATACCGGTACCGTACCCGTACCTAGGCAACATAGTAGAGAAGTTTATATATATATAATGCACAAATTTCAATACAAACTTACTATTTTGTTCGTAATAGATCAGAGAATATCAGAAAAGATAACAATATAAGAAGTAAAAAACTTATTTATTAGATAAAAAATTTAAAAACCTTATAAATACAAATGTAAAATTTTTAAGCCTCTCAAACATATTTCGCCAATTTTTAACAACCGACATGTTTTAGTTAAAATTAGGCTAAACTGTACTTTTGGTCCTTACGTTTTAAAAGTTTCAATTTGGTCCCCCACGTTATCAATGTTTGCATTAGTTAGTCCATTCTGTCAAATATTTCACTAACCCTGTTTGATTTTTACACGTGGCTGACGGTTTTGACACGTGGACGTTATTTTGGACACGTGGACACTACTTTGGACACTTTTTTGGGGGCAATTCCATTATTATAAGTATTATATATTATTTTTAATTGTTATTTTTTACTTAGTCAGCACCCCACATGACACTGAACGTGTCCAAAATAGTGTCCACATGTCCGAACCATTAGTCATGTGTAAAGATCAAACGAAGTTAGTGAAAATTTTGACGGAATGGACTAACTAATGCAAACATTGATAACGTTAGGGACCAAATTGAAACTTTTAAAACGTAAGGACCTGATTCAAAACTAAAATAAATGTAAGGGGGCAAAAGTACAGTTTAACCTTAAAATTATGGGAATATTTACTTTCTTAGGCCAGAGTTACAGGAAGTATATTTTTTCGGTTGTCTTTACAGGAAGTATATTCCTTTTAATGAGGTATTATAAAAAATAAAATATATTTCTTGACCAAAATAAATAAATTTATTCCTATTAATGAAATACTCGTGGGGCTAATTTTAATATTAATGCATGCATTTATACAAAGTTATTATTGAATATTTCTCTAGTTGTGTGTTTTTTTTACTAAAAATAACGATATTCATTCATTTCAATAATTGATGGAGTATATATGCAAATACAAATTCAACATTACTAAAAACAAAAAGGATGAAACTGCGAACAAACATACAACATCCAAATTAATAGCGTACAACGGCAAAATACCTACAAATAATATGATAAAACTAAACTCACTGGAATGTCCATGCTTCTCGATCTGCAATATTGATGTCTAAATTATTGATTGAATCTACAATTGATTTGAAGTTGATCTTTCAATATGAAATAAACGAACACCGCAATAAGACGGAAAATCAAACAATGTCGTACCAAGACGACGAACAACACAACGCCGCACTCGACGACGAAATCACAAATACAAAAGAAAGCAAACAAAAGACTCAATCCATGTGAAAATAACTTATTTAAATTAAAAGCAAGAAAGAAAAAAGATGCAGAGGGGTGATTTTAGGCCAAAATGACTTAAAACCACCCCTAATCGGTAGAGGAAGAAGAAAAGTCAAAGGGGAGAAAAGAAAATTTTAGGGCCGGCGAGAGAGCTGACAAAGAATAACTTGTTCTTGAACTTGAAGAACTTTAATTGTGTTAATATTTCTCGTGTTGTGTGTTAAAACTGGCTAGTTTAGGCTTATTTTTGTGCCTATAGCATAGTATAGAATTTTTTTTACTTCTACAATTAACCCTCTATCTCTATATTTTTTTTTTCCAGATATTTTCATTTTACCCTCGTATACAAACAAATACGGGAGCTGTTTTTCATTTTCACAAAAAAAGTGTTTAAATTTGGTTTAAAGAAATTAAAGAGAGTCAGTGGGTTGAAACACACCAGAACAGTTTGATGACTTTTTCAATTTGAATACTCTGACTGGAACAATTTTTATAAGTTTTTCGGTTTGCAAATTCATAACGGAACAGTTTATCTGAGTTTTTTAGTATGAATATTCATACCTAAACGATCAACTCATGTTTGAATATTAATACCGAATCGGTTTTGATGAGTTTTCCGGTATGAACGTTCATTCAATAGGGATTGTGCCAAAGTAATTAGTTTCACTTAAGAATTAAACTGAAAAGTAAATTTCCATCGGCTTTTAGGTTTGGATAAGATGCGGTAAAATAAAAGATAAAATAAATAAAGATAGATAAAGAAGGTTAGGCAAAGTTACCACTCTTATTGTAAAAAAATAAACAAACAAAGTTATGCCTTTCTTCTTGTTTTTTTTCCTGTCGTTCTTGACGTCTTGTTTTCATAGAGAAAAGAAAAAATGAAAAACCTTAAGACCATCTTCATGACCTTTGTCTGCTGTCCGTCTACGACCTCCGTCCACTGTCCGTTCGCGCGCTCTATCACTCCGCCGTCACTTGTTACAGATCCGTCTCCGTTCACGCGCTCATTGGTTCTCGTTTTTCCTCTGTTCTTTCCTCTGATTTGTTAGTTCTCTAGTCTGTTCCTCTGTCCACTTGCTTGCCTCAGATTAGTAACATTAATATTTTGTTAATTGGTTTAAATATTATTTTCGTTCCTGTATGTTCGCGAATTTTTTTGTTTTAATCCCGGATTTGAATTGTGAACCTATTAAAATTTTCCTTATAAAAATTCACTTCAAACTCCAACGTTAGAATGATCTCAGATTGATTTGGTTAGTAAAACAGAGAGAGATCAACACACAACCAATTATACTAGTTCAACCTAATATTGGGTTACGTCCAGTCCTCACGCTCCGTAAGTGTTTCCACTATGATCTTTAAGATATGAACGATCTCAAATACAAATATCCTTGATCTAGACAAAGATCAATAACCTCTAAGCCCTACAAGCTTAGAATCAACCTCAGCCTTTGTAGCTAGGTGTCACTCAATCAATAGTTACGTATTGACTTGAGCCAACTTTCTTTTACATGATGAAATGGATCATAAACAAGCTTACACTAAACTTAACCAAGTTAAGTAACTTAGGCTAATCAAAGAATCAATCAAGTTCACTCAATTGATATACTGATCCGGGTATTAGATGAAGAGCTGGGAGTGAGAATGGTAAAGAAGAGTTTGAACACTTCCACGATAAAGACAAGTAGATGATATTGATTTTGTAACTAAAGCTCTTGTTCTTCAAGTGCACCCAAGTGTGCTATTTATAGATAGTTTTATCCTTTGTTGCCTGGCCATCAAGTGTGAACGTTAGGAGCCGAAATCTAGCCGTTGTTCCATTTCAAAAGCAGATCACAATGAGTTGATGAAAGAGAATAAGTCTGCTGGAACAATCTCAGATTGATCTTCATAATTGTGTGAAAGAAGAGCGTGAGAGTTGAGCTTGCATGAGCTGTGCCTAGCTGTTGGAACTTGTCTTGCACGAAAAGACAATGCAAAAGAGCGGTTATATTCAAAATATAACACTTGGAGACAACTAGTGAAGGTCTTCAAAGAATGTGCAAAAAGCTGTCCAAAAACTGAGAACGTTCTCATATCGTTCTCCAGAATTTTGCTATGCATTTGGTTTGATCAAAGTAGGACTGGAGATAACAGCTGGTGCTTTGTTCTTATCGTTTACTATTCATGTTTACTTGCACAAGTACAACTAGCTTATCTTTGTCAGAATGAACATGGGAGAATGTTCATAGAAGTCCTTTCAACAAGTACTTGCCAACTATTAGATCATAACTTGTTGTCTTGATTTCATTGGTCAATTAATCACTGAATAGAGCTTGTCAACATGAGAGCTTTTATGTGTCAAGACATATTCATGTTCATTCCTTAAACATGACCAAAAGAGAAACTTCCAAAAGTCATTTAATTGATTCTTGCCTTAAATGACTTATATGTTGTAGTGATCTTGTAGAATAAATTTCTTGCATAAAGATGCTTCTTGTTACAAGATCAGTTGCCAAGAAATGAAGTGCTTATATGTTGACTTGAAAGAATTTTCACGTGTAGTATACGCAGCAGGTAGAGAATGTTCTCTGATCATTATAAAAAATTACATTAATCATCATTTTCAAAGTGAGTGATATAGAACGAAAGAGTTTTTGTTCCTGTCTTAATTTAATCACTCAAGAGCACTTGTTAGATCACAAAAAGATAAGAATTCGTATTAAAATATAATTAAGATGTTTGTTATCTTTAAAACATCAAATTAAGGATTTTGTCTCAACAAATACATATACCCGAATATGCAAACACATATCTCTGGTTTTCAATCATCTTATCACAAGTAATATTTCCGCACTCTAGGAAGATAAAATGAATTTCAGTCCTATGAATTATAGTCTCCAAATTGTAATTCTTTACAAATTTTCTTTATTGTATTGTAAAAAATTATAATGAACTTTAATTATTATTATTTTTACTTTTATGTTTTGTTAGGACACATATATGAAAAATTGCTATATTAAAATAAGGAATATCACCACAATAAGTTCAATATAATTCATCTACGAACAAGAAAAAAATTCAGGACTAATTTTATATTATACAATATATTCGCCCTACAATAAAAAATTGCGACAACACCGCCTGCATGCATAAACACGGGTATTATACTAGTTCTAATTAATGCAAAATAAATTAAAATATTTCAATATTTAGCTTTATCATAACAATAAGATTTATGATTTTCTCTTCATTCTTTTGTTGCTCAAATATATGACTTTCTCATGAAAATGTGCTAGCTACTTGGAAAAATACACTGTTAGTAAGAATAAATTATTTTTTTTTTTAATAATTTTTATCCAAACAAATTTAATGCATTTCATTTATTACCAAAGGTTCAATACATGAAGGAATAATCTCAAATCTATGGAAACTAGTCCAAGAATTGGCCGCCCTAGCTAAGGTATGAGCAACCGAATTCACTTGTCTCCTAATTGTTTACCCCGATTTTTAGTAAACAACCGCTAGTTTAATTATTACAAGAGAGATCAACTAGTAAATCTCGGGACATATGGATTGTGTGGAAGATGATGAAAACATATTCATATCTTTGGGTTAAATCGGACAATTTGAATAAAAGTAAAAGCATTTGACGCAGTCAAATGGTTTGTTTTAAAGGTAAAATGCTTCAAAGTTAAATTTACAGAAAACTTGTAAATGAATTGCAAATAAAGTTTAAAGAAAGACTTTTGAAACAGTAAAGACAATGCAATGAAAATAAATTGCAGAATGATAAAGTTGCAGAAAGCTTTAAATTGCATAAAACTTAAATGACAAACAAGTAATCAAGACTTGCAGAATGTAAATTGCATTTAACAAATGTAAAATGTTTACAAAGGATGGTACACAGATTCGTACATGTTCCTGTCATTCATTTCGCTCGTTGACATGGGTACTCTGAATATTTTAGGAATTTGCATGTGTATTGAATTGTGGACCTGTTTCTCCTATGAGAAACTTGTATTTATAGACAAACTAACATAACTGCTATAAACCTACAATACGTCTAACTATGCTCCACGTGTCTTGACAATTTGAATTCTCTTTGACACCTGGCGAACCCTTCAACGTTACTCTCTCTTTTGAATATTTTGCTAAGTCCAGAGCACGCTTCAAACGTTCTGCACAGTACGTTAGACAACCAAACAAATACATATATTCATACATATATATATAATATTTTCGACAATTAGAGTAATGTCGAACCAGCATGTTTATTTAGATAAACATGGTTCTGTCGAACTCGACAAGCTTATTCAGACAACAATCGTTCTGTCGAATTCGACAGAATTCTAGGCTTTGACAATTAACTTTGCACATTAAAAGTCTTTGATGTCAAATGCCTTGATTTTCTCTTGATTTATTGCCAGAATCATTTTCCAAGAAAATATTAAAAGGCAATAATACTCATTAAATGAGATTTCAACATCTTATTTCAATTCATTAATGCCTGTCGAAAATACAGGCTAACAAATTGCCCCCTCAAAAATGCCAGTTTCGACTGCATGTCGAATACGAAAGGGAGAAATGGCAGTTTTGAAGATTGTCACCTTTGCCAATTTCTGAATTTTCATCACCATCATAAATGGTATCTTGACCATTGTCTTGTGGTACATCTGCCCCCACAGGTTTTGGCATTGACAATTCCAGAGAAGGAGGTTGATCAATAATGAGTTTATCTTTAATTTCAATCAACTCTTCTAGTTTCTCACTGGAAATTTTATAGCCAGAAGCTATTTGAGCCAAATCATTGGCTTCTTGATTTTCTATACGAGGCACATGTTCAATGGTGACTTGGTCGAAACGTTTTAACAAAGAAATTGCTATGACAAAATATTTCATCAAGTGTTCTTTTATACACTTGTATTCTTTTGTCAATTGTTTCAAAACCAGTTCTGAATCACCTCTGATCAGGATATTTTTTGCCCCCAAGTCCAATAAAATTTCTAAGCCTGCTATTAAAGCTTCATACTCTGCTTCATTATTTGAGCAGAATCCATTAATTTTATATTTGAACTTAGTGGGTATTTTGGAAGGGGAAATAATTAGAATCCCAATTCCAACTCCATGTTTATGTTTAGAACCATCAAAATACAATTTCCAGGGTCGTGATTCTACATAATTTTGTGGAGTTTCTATTACAGAATGATCTGCTATAAAATCAGCCACAATTTGGCCTTTGACTGCCTTTAGAGGTTTATATGTTAATGAATACTCTGTTAAGGCTAAGGCCCATTTTCCAATTCGACTATGCAAAATTGGTTTAGACAACATATGCTTAATGATATCACAGTGAGAATAAACAAAAACATCAACAGGCTTTATATAATGCTTGAGTTTTATACAAGAGAAATACAAACATAAGCATAGTTTTTCAATACTACTATATCTAGTTTCAGCATCATTTAATACCCTACTTAAGTAATAGATGGCTTTTTCTTCACCATTTTCATCTTCCTGGGCAAGCATACTACCCAGTGTCGAATCTGATGCTGATATATACAACTTCATGAACTTGTTCCTTATTGGAGGCATCAACATTGGTGGCTTCGACAAATAACTCTTGATTTCGTCAAAAGCTCGTTGTTGATCTTGCCCCCAAGTGAAAATATCTTCTTTCTTGAGACGAAGTAGTGGCGAGAAAGGCTGAGCTTTACCACTTAAATTTGAGATGAATCTCCTCAAGAAATTGATCTTCCCAAGTAGGGACTGAAGTTGCTTTTTAGTAGTTGGAGATTTTGTCTCCATGATAGCCTTTGTTTTGTTTTGATTTATTTCAATGCCCTTTTTGTGCACAACAAACCCAAGGAAATCTCCTGCATTAACACAAAAAGCACACTTTAATGGATTCATTTTTAATCCATATTTCCTCATCTTTTCAAAAGACTTTTTCAAATGATCTAAATGATCAACCTTTGACGAGGATTTGACAACTATGTCGTCAATATACACTTGCATAAAAGTGTCTATGTACTCATGGAAAATTAGATTCATTGCTCTTTGATAAGTGGCCCCAGCATTTTTCAAACCGAAGGGCATCACTACCCATTCATACGTGCCTAATGCCCCTGGGCATCTAAAAGCAGTTTTGGGTACATCATTTTCAGCAATGAAAATTTGGTTGTAGCCAGAATAACCATCTAGCATACTTAAATATTCAAATCCTGCTGCTGAATCAATTAGCATTTCTGCTACAGGCATAGGATATTCGTCTTTTGGTGTAGCATTATTCAAATCTCTAAAGTCTATACATACTCTAAGAGAACCATTTTTCTTAATCACAGGCACTATATTTGCTAACCATTCGACATACCTTGCTGTTCTGATGAATTTGCTCCTCAGCAGCCTCTCAATTTCTTCCTTGATCTTTGACATAATTTCTGGTGCAAACCTTCTAGGCAATTGTTTTACTGGTTTTTTGTCTGGTCGAACTGGAAGTTCATGTTCCACCAATTTTCTGCTCAGACCTGGCATTTCATTGTAATCCCAAGCAAAACAATCTTTGTATTCCACTAGAAGTTGCACCACTTTCGCCTTCAGATCTGGAGGAATGTTTGCACTAATATATGTTGGTCTTTTCATCAGACCATCTCCAAGGTCAATTTCTTGCAAAGGATCCTGTGCTTGCATCTTATGACTTTGACTAATTGGATCTTTTTCAAATCCTAAGGGTTCGTCGTCATAGATGCAGTCCAGTTTTTGCAATTCTGGCTCTTGTTTGCCAATCTTTTCACCATTGGCTATATCAGCCATATTTTCTGAAAATGAATTGGCTTCCAAAGCCATCCTGATTCTGTTTTCAGCCATGTAGGCCGTAATCCTTGCCCAAGTTTGGGACTCAGACATAGTAGTTTTCTTTGACATCCCAACCAGTTGGGCATTTGTGGCTTTCATACTCGCCATCCTCGCTGTTTCCATCCTCTCTCTCCCACAAGAAACCATGTGTGGGATCCAGTTTGATTGCATGGTGACCATTTCTTGCTAGACGATATGCAAAGTCCTTCTCAGTGCATGGTGAAATTGTTGCCAATTTCTTGTCGAAGGAGTGCTTTGTCAAATGATGGACTTCAGTTTTGAAGTAGCTTTGATCTGCTTCAATATTTTCCACTATTCCATCCTCTCGCCAGATAATGAGGCGTTGGTGCAGGGTAGAAGGAACTGCCCCTACTCCATGAATCCACTCTCGACCTAGAAGTAGATTGTAATTTGCCTTAGAGGCCACAACCAAGAACAAGGTTAGCCTTACAGTGCTTCCAACAACCACTTCTAACTGGATTGCTCCCAAAGAGAAACCAGTTTCACCCTCATAGTTTGAAAGAACTATGTTGTGAGGATGAAGATCCACCAAAGATTTGCCAATCTTTCTGAGCAAAAATTCTGGCATGAGATTAACAGCAGCACCACCATCAATTAGCACTTTGTTGATCCCCACATTGTTCACTTTAGCCTGTATGAAGAGAGGCTTCAAGTGACTCTTCATGCCTTCATCTGGCCTTTCAAATGTAGCCATTTGATCTTCTAGAGCACCATTGCTCGTCACATAGTAACATACTGGCCTATGAAGGGCCATTTGCATTCCAGATTCCTCTTCGTCATCTGTCACTTCAGAGCAAACGTCGAATTCCCTTGGTAAGATTGACACAACATTGACGATTATGTCGAGATCAGGCTCAGAATCCAAAAAGTCATCTGCTTCCATGTGGTCATCTTCGACATTATCAGCAACTGAAGACTCTATTTTCGATTCGCCTAACCTTTCTTTCATTGGCTTCTTTGCCAATTCCAAAGGCCTTCTTCCATTACCATCAGTAGTTAATGGGGATTGTTGAGCAGCCACTTTTTTCTGGCGTTGATATCTACGCCATTGGGACCTTGTCATGGGATTTTTCCCTTTGTAATTATTCCTGTAATCATATTTCCTTGACTCAGGATCCTTTTTGGGATTGCTGTTACTGGAGTTCCCTCTCTCCATATTCCTTTGACCATAGTCCATGCTTCTTCCATGAACCCATTGGTTGACAGGTGTCCTGTTTGAGGGGACAAATGATTTTTGTGGTCCCAACCTCTGGTGTACAGGTGCCTGCTGGCTATTCAGAATATTGGAATAAGTTGGCTTTTGATTTGGCCAATTGTTTCTGTTTTGACTATGAGGCAGAAACTTGTTGAGGCCTGCAGCAGCCTTCTTGTCGAACATGGCACTACAATGAGGACATAATGTAGCTTCGCCATCATTTTCTTTGCAGCGTTGAAGGAAATCCAATAAAGTCTCCCCTGCTTGTGGATACACCTCTTCCACTTTGTTTTCGTACTCTTCCTCAGGAATGGAAATTAATTGCCCCCCTTCAGTGAGGTTCAATGCTTCCAACATCAGGCACTCGAATGGCTCCGTGTATGCAGCATCAGCAATCTGCAATGGATCTTCATCCACCTGTTGTTTGGATTTTGGCTTTTCGCCAAATTTGAGTCTTCCCTCCTGTAGGGCTTTCTGGACCAGATCCCTGAAAAGAACACATTGTGAGGTTCTATGACCCAAGAAATTATGGTATTTACAAAACCCTCTTTTCTTACGTTGGTCCAAAGGTGGTAATTTTAAACCCTTTGGCACAATTATTTGGCCATCAGCGACCAATAAGTCAAAAATTTCATCACATTTAGTAATGTCGAAAGTGTATGTCTTAGAAACAAATCTATCATTTTTTGGTTCGACAGGATTATTCCCATTTGATGGTTTCAACATTTTACAAGTATAAGGAGGGCCTGGTTTTAACTCAGCCACGTTAACCTCATTATTTTCTATGTAATCCTGACCATCGTCGAACTCATTTTCACTTTCATAAGTTTCTATGTATGCCACTTTTTCTTTTTTGTGAAACTTAGAATTTCTGACTTTTTCAGCCCTGAGGCGTTCAACCTGTCGAACACGATCTGCTAATTGGGCCATGTCTCTCAAATGTTGAGTATCTAACTTTTTCCTAATGGAATAGTCGAGGCCACCAGCAGCCATCTCAACCAATTCATGTTCAGGCACTTGGGTAAAGCACCTTGCCTTAAGGAGGCGAAACCTGTTTAGATAGTCATCAATGGCTTCTGAGGTTTTGCGCTTCATACTGGCTAATTCTTTGAGACTAATCCTAGATTGTCCCATGTAGAATTGTTCATGAAATAGCCTTTCCAATTGAGTCCAAGTATGAATTGAATGAGGGGGAAGTGTGGTAAACCACGTAAAGGCATTTTTAGTGAGGGAATTGGGAAAAAATTTCATTTTTAAATCTTCATTATTTGCCAAATTCCCTGCCTCTGCCAAATATCTGGCAATATGTTCGACAGTAGATTCATTAGTATCACCAGCAAATTTTGTGAATTTGGGAATCTTCCATCCCCTTGGCAATTCTGCCTGTAATACATATTCAGACAAGGGTGACACAAAATTTGGTCTATGCAACCCTGTATTCAAACCATTTTGGGCCAAAATATTTTCTACTAAATTGGCCAAGTTATTTTGCCCTGCAACATTTTCTTGTCGAACTTGCCTAAGAACATTATCAGCATCTTGGTTTCTATTAACCAAAACTACTTCTGGTTCTTGTTGTTCTCTCTCGATGCGCACTGGTTGGGCTTGGACTCCTGTTTGAATCTCCGGGTTTACACGGGGAATTCTTTGATTATTTGGAGCATCAGGGGCACCAAAAAAGTCTGCCATCCTTCCCATTTGATTGGCTAACAATAAATAATTGTCATTGGCTGTTTGTAACACAGGATTAAAGATTGTGCCAATCTGTTGGGTCAACGCGTTCACCATATCATGGTTACTTTCGTCCATTTGTTGCCTAAGTACACTCATAGAATTATTAGTCAAGTTCAGAGAATTTCCCCTATTTCCCATCGCAGAAGACGAGGGAGAACTTTCTACAGAAGGCCAATTATACAGGCTTGCCATCGTTGTCGTTGGCATCCCATATTGTGGGTTTCTAGGCAACCAAGGAGGTCTCGACGGAGTTCCACCAATTTGACTACCGTCTGTATATCCATGTGTTTGTGATACGTTGGTTGGTATGGATGATACATTCATTTGTGTCATTATTGCACCACTCATATTTGGAGGAACAAACCCTCCTGCCATACTTGACGTAGTGGCAGACATTGTTGATCCACTGGCACTTGCGCCAATGGTTCCAGAACTTATCACAGGATTTGTACCCCCACCATTAGGATTATTGCTTGGGATACTTTCAGAAGTTGTAAAGTTTAGGGCAGGATTTGTTGATCCGCCAGTAGGATTGGCGCCAGGATTGCCAGTTACTGGTTGATTTGGTGGTCCTGTCGGATTCAGAACAGGATTGGTTTCTGCCCCATTATTATTATTATTATTAATATTATTAGGATTAGGATTGTTTGGTGGTCTCACCATTCTGGAACGAGGACGCTTTGGTATGTTTGAAAATACTGGAAGAGATTTACCACTTCTCAAATGCATATACAAATATAGACACAATCAAAGCACAAACACCAAACAACAAATTTTGTATGAAAAATTTTCAAAAATTCACTAAGTAAAAATTACACAATCCAGAGGTCCCACCGGGCGTGCCAATTTGTTTACCCCGATTTTTAGTAAACAACCGCTAGTTTAATTATTACAAGAGAGATCAACTAGTAAATCTCGGGACATATGGATTGTGTGGAAGATGATGAAAACATATTCATATCTTTGGGTTAAATCGGACAATTTGAATAAAAGTAAAAGCATTTGACGCAGTCAAATGGTTTGTTTTAAAGGTAAAATGCTTCAAAGTTAAATTTACAGAAAACTTGTAAATGAATTGCAAATAAAGTTTAAAGAAAGACTTTTGAAACAGTAAAGACAATGCAATGAAAATAAATTGCAGAATGATAAAGTTGCAGAAAGCTTTAAATTGCATAAAACTTAAATGACAAACAAGTAATCAAGACTTGCAGAATGTAAATTGCATTTAACAAATGTAAAATGTTTACAAAGGATGGTACACAGATTCGTACATGTTCCTGTCATTCATTTCGCTCGTTGACATGGGTACTCTGAATATTTTAGGAATTTGCATGTGTATTGAATTGTGGACCTGTTTCTCCTATGAGAAACTTGTATTTATAGACAAACTAACATAACTGCTATAAACCTACAATACGTCTAACTATGCTCCACGTGTCTTGACAATTTGAATTCTCTTTGACACCTGGCGAACCCTTCAACGTTACTCTCTCTTTTGAATATTTTGCTAAGTCCAGAGCACGCTTCAAACGTTCTGCACAGTACGTTAGACAACCAAACAAATACATATATTCATACATATATATATATAATATTTTCGACAATTAGAGTAATGTCGAACCAGCATGTTTATTTAGATAAACATGGTTCTGTCGAACTCGACAAGCTTATTCAGACAACAATCGTTCTGTCGAATTCGACAGAATTCTAGGCTTTGACAATTAACTTTGCACATTAAAAGTCTTTGATGTCAAATGCCTTGATTTTCTCTTGATTTATTGCCAGAATCATTTTCCAAGAAAATATTAAAAGGCAATAATACTCATTAAATGAGATTTCAACATCTTATTTCAATTCATTAATGCCTGTCGAAAATACAGGCTAACACTAATAAACTTAACTTCAAAGTTTTCACAAGATAACATGACAAGGATAATATCATTAACGATTGAAAAGAATTTTGAATTGCCTATTCGCTTCGTACGAATTGCTTCAACCAACACTTGAGAGTCACTTTCAAATTGAACTCGTTCAAAATCTCTGTGCCGAGCTTCGTTCATAGCTTGCAATAGTGCCCAAGCTTCACAATAATTAATATATCATTTGGTGACCACTATAAGTTTTTTAGATAGTGAACAACCAAAACCAAAAATGATTTTGTGATAGATAATGATTTGCAATTGTCTAAATAAACTTACGACTTATGACCTCTCTATGTATTAATGGATATACTAGTGTACAGTAATTATATAGATATTCACTTACAATTTTTTATCTCATTCAACATAAGACTTTTAACAAATGCATTATTATAATTTATAACTTGACTTTTTACAAAAATATCGAAATAAACTTACCAAATCCTACATCCTCTTTGGTTTAATATATTTGCAATTGTTAAATAAAAGACTTACCATATACTGTGTTTGACTCGAAGGCTATATATATATGATTAATTCTTAACAAAAATATGTAATGAGAATTAATAAAAGAAATAAATAAATTGATAAATAATAAGAAAAAAAAGAATGATCTCTAAAATGGAAAAAAAAAAATCAACCAAAAAGTATCATAGGTTAAGGCAGATACTTGTATATCCAAACATTCTGTGTGAAAAAGGATGAAGGACAACAATCGCAACAAAGTATGTTTCCTCCTATTTTACAAAGAGGTACATTCTTCCTCCTCTTTGTAAAATAGGAGGAGACATACTTTGTTGCGACTGTTGTCCTTCATCATTTCACAAAGAATGCTTGAATATACAAGTACGTGCCTTAATTTATGATACTTTTTAGTTGATTTTTTTTTTTCTATTTTAGAGGTCATTCTTTTTTTTTCTTATTATTATTTATCAATTTCTTTCTTTTATTAATTCTCATTACATTTTTTTTGTTAAGAATTAACCATATATATAGTTTGTCAAATACAGTATAAGGTAGTTTTTTTTATTAATAGCAAATATATTAACCGAAGAGAACGAAGGATTTGGTAAGTATATTTTGATATTTTTGTAAAAACTTAAGTTATAGTGCATTTATTAAGAGTATTATATTGAATGAGATAAAATATTAATATGTGAATATCTATATAATTAATTTTTATTTTACAAGCTGATTTTTTTGTGTTGAATTGGATTCGACTGAACACTAATAGTATCCATCAATACATAGAGAGGTCGGAAATCATAAGTTTAAGTGCATGTATGTATTATCCGGTGTTTAGATATTTAAGTGTATATTATGTATTATCCAATGTACTCCTTTACATGTCAAACAGATCTTTAGAGTTAGTGTTTGTTCGAGGTAAGCAAAATTCAGATTTAGTTTGACATTCCCTATTACGGGTGTTTTGAACTTTAATTTTTTTTTTAAACTTTAAAATAATTGTTTTTTTAAACTAAAAATCAGTCAAAAAAAATAAATTTAAAAGCTACTACAAATAATTAAATTAATTGTCAACAAAAAAAATTAAATTAAAAAATAAAACTCAAAAGTTAATAAGGATGAATGTAACTAAGTATTAATAAGTTAGTAAGTATATAATTACTAAAAAATAAGTTTTGCCAAAAATAAGTTAGTAAATATTACTAGGTATTAAGTCAATAAAAAATTAAACTTAAAAATTACTAAGTATTAATAACTATTACTAAGTTCCAAAGTGTAAATAAAAAAATATTAATATTAATATAAATTAAAATTACATTACTTACTTGATGTGTTGAGTAGTGTCTGACTTTAAGCTTTACACGCTTCCAACCATAATACTCAGATGACCATGAGAATTGAATCAACACTTACTAAGGAAAAATTGTATCAAAATAGTATTAGAACATATACATATTTAAATTAAAAATGAAAATGTAAACACTAACAAATTTTTAGATCGAGAAATAAAAAAAATTGAGTAGTTTGAAAGATAGAAGTATGAGAAAAGTGCGAGAAAAGAGAAGTTAGAAAAAATTTAGAGAGAGAATGGATGTGTGGCAATGAATATTGAAAGTGGGATGAATATATAAGGAGATAGGAAGTATCTCTTGCATTCATTGAAAGCATCAATTTCATTTATTGGCGGTCATGCCGACAAGAAGTTTTATTTTGCAACGAACATATTTTGTTATCGCCTAAAGCTGTTTGTAACGCGTGTGGGTCTATGTTGTAAATCGCAGTTGCAACGGCCGCTATCGCGTCGCATCACGGAAGTTTGAAGCCCGCTGCAATTCAACATTGCAGAGCGGTGCTTTATGGTGATAGGGCGCAATTGTTGGGTTGCGGGCATGTTTTTTGGGTGTTGCGGTATGCGGGGTCGGTGCGGGTTGGAGGGTCGCGTTACCAATGAAAGAAGAGAGGAAACGTAGAAGACAGAAAAAAATGAATGAAATGGATGTGTGAAAGTCGCGTAGTGATTTTCTCTCTATATATAGGGAAAGCACGCGGCTGCTAGTGGGAGGGATAAAAATTAGGGTTAACATTTTATTTTTTTGTGATAATATATTGGGCCAGACCCATAAGTTAATAATATGTTATTGGACTTGCCTCATAAATGATCTAATCCAACAAACCCAACATGATAAGTAAATACAGGTGTTGATATTAGTACTTTTTTTTTTTTTTGACAAAAGTACTTTTTTTATTTAAAACACAATTTTTGAGAAAATTTATTTTTCATTTATACAAATAATAATTTTTTTTATAATAATAAGAAAAATCAATTAATCATCTTTAATTTTTCATTTATATTTATACTAAATATTTATTTTTCATTTATACAAATAATAAATTATTTTATAATAATAAGAAAAATCAATTAATCATCTGTAATTTTTCATTTATATTAATACTAAATATTTATTTTTCATAATTTATCCATCCGCGTCACTGAAATAGCGCCCGTGTCGGTTCCCGCTTCCGCACCGCGTCAATTTTGGGGTTGACCGTGTCTCACCACTTTTCTACATTGATAACTTAGGTGTGGTCAGGAATATACATTGATAACTTAGGGTTGACCGTGTCTCTATATACATTATAAACTCATACTCACAATCATAAAATAAAAGTGTTTTTCCTACTCAATTTCAAATTTTTCAACAAATTAAATATAAGTTTTTCTATCTTATAAAATGAAATTGTTTAAAACTGAAAATATTAATTACCGATTTGATTTATTTTAAAAAATTGAATTTGATGTCGATTGTTGTGGTCCCAAACATCCTACAAGGATGAGTTTTACACATAAGATCTATACATGTCCAACTAGAAAACTAGAAGGATGAGTTATTAGCAAATAATTTCACTTGGATTTCCTCTGTAACGCCTCAATATTTTATATATGCATTTTAGTGATTTATTATTTGTTAATATAGTTATATTAATTATTTTATTTTATATTTTATTATTTATTATTTGATGAGACAATGGAGATACATATTTTAAAAATTAAAAATAATTAAGACTATTTAGGCAATATGACTAGTGTGTCAAAAGTGATCACGATGAATTGTATGCGTTGTGAATTCATAGATAGTTAGAGGAAGATAAGCATAACAAATAAATAGTAGGAATAGGTGGTGGAAACTAAAATATAGGAACTGACTATAAATGAAAGTGTATCATAGTTATATGATTAGGCTATCAGTATAATAAATAAAAACGTGGGGCTGATTGCTTCACCAAGTATAAGTCACTTCTCCCTCTTTTCCTATAGGTTCGGTTAAGTCTCTAAAGAGGTTTTGCTTCCTATTTTCTCTCAAGCTTCAGCCTCTATAACTACCCACTAGCCAAGAAAATGACTCACGTAAAACCACTTTACTTTCACAAAATCTTCTAGTTCACAAAGAGTATATTCTGCTAAAGCCTTTTTCATCACCAACGCCTCTCTTAGTCTCAAGAAACATTAAACATCTGACCATCCGGTGGATCGTAGGATATTTTAAAGTCAGAATCATCGTAAGAAAGTCCTTCAGATAAGGATTTTTTCCCCACACACTCATATTACGTATTACGTAGGACTATGTTATAGATAATAGAAGGGCCTTTATCATTAAAACAAACCAGAGAAATTAACTTTATAAAGAAAAAGAAATAGTACTACGTAATAAGGAAAATATAAGACAAGTGGTGGGATATATATATATATATATATATATATATATATATATATATTAAAGCTTTCTAATTTGGTTCACTATATATGTAGCTAACTATGTTTTAATTTGTCAGTATATGTGTATATATTGTCACTAGATCTCATGTTATACGGCTTTTATGTTTATGGAAAGGAAAATCATAAAGAGTACGACAGATTTGTTCGTCTCAATTGCACGACGTGTGTGCTATATTATTATTATTGGGAAATATCCTGGCATTGATTTTTTGAATTACAACTGTTTTTGCTCCAAATCAAATTCTACAATTTTTAGTATTTTATATTATTAATAAGTGGTCCCTATAATGCCATATAATATTGGGTGAGTTTGTTTTGGATTTTTTTGAAATTAGATTTTGTAGTGTTACATAATTTTGTGTAAAAAAAATTTACAAAGAAACTTTTTATAAAAGCTTCAAATGAAAATTTGGTTTGAATAGTTATTCTTAAAATGTGATTTTAGACATTTCATCATTTTATTGAATTTTTCTTTGGATATCAAAATTTCGAAAAAATCATTTAATTTGAAGCTATTTCAAATAGATTTTCATAAAAATCATTTTTGAAATACAACTTTTTCAAAAAAATTGTGATTTTGACTATGTTTTGTTCTTCAATAATGTATGTTTATGTTATATGATGTCAAAATTAGTGTTTCAATTTAGAAAAAATGAATATAAAAAAACTTATAATATTTTGAAAAACGATTTTACAAAATCTATTTTCAAAAATACAAAGAAAAAATCTATTTTTCTAAAGCTAAAACAAACGCACCCATTATATAACTCATATATGTTTTACCTCAATAGTGATATTATTTTGAGTATCATACATTACTAAAAAGTGGTCTCTTCTATAATTATTATTTTAACCGTTTAAATCAAAAAGGTAATATTAAATTGATAATATTGTACCTTAAATAAGTTACCGTATCATCAATTTTGGTTTTCACCACCAGTTTAATCTGGTTCGGGGGTAGAATTTTGATATCCTCTAAGCAAATTCTAATGATAAAAAATTTAAGGTACTAATTATTAACCTATGAAACTCTCTTTGATACTCTTATTGGAGATTCTCTAAGGATATAATTGGACCGATTCAGATTAGTTTTTGGTGAATTCAGTGTCTAAATTAATAAACTCTCGATTGATTCGGTTTTGTTCGATTTTTTATGTTTTTCAAATATGAAATTGAACCAAACTAATCGGTTTAGTTCGGATACTTTAATCGATTTACGATATTATTTTTTTACCAAGTATTCCCTATTGTTATTTTTTTACAATATATTTTCTACTATTTTTTTTTCACCATAGCAACAATTTATTGTAAAAACAAATGGATCCAATTTAGTAACATAATAATATTTCGGCAATTAAGTGGAGTGATAATTACTGCGTCGTGCATTGTCGTGCTGCTTGAGTGTCGTGCTGTGTAGCATCACTCGGAAAGGAAATAGCATTTGTTACTTATTTAATTATAAATAAAAGTGTACAGGATAACTTATTTATATCACTCTATCATGTTGGTCTTTTGAGGAAAAGAAGTTATTGATACATGCCTCATATAGGATGTGTATAGAAGAGTGTTTTTAGTGCCTTTGTGGCAAGTTCTAGGGACTTTGTGGTAGGAGCCTTTGTGGCTGGATTAATATTTTTTAGCCTTTGTGGCTTGAGCCTTTTGTGGTTGGATCAATACTTTTTAGCCTTTGTGGCTTGAGCCTGTGTGGCTGGTTTTTCCCATTGGTATGAGCTTTCTATTATTCAGATCATTTGTGTCTCATGTAGAGGTGTTTTAGTCGCATTGCATTTCATATAAAAATAAAATAATGATCGTAAACTCTATTGCTTTGTATAATTCTTATATGTGTACTCTGATCACCAAACTTTATTTTTGGAAAACTAATAATTATACTTTTCTATAAGGTGAAGTGTTTTATTATTTGTTTTATGATGTATTCTTGTGGTCAGTATGATTCGATGTGGATAAGGAAACTAACCCTTACAACTATCATTTTAGGTACTCAAGAAGAAAGCTATGATTGAATTTGATGCTTGAAGCGCGTAGGAACGTGGGCAAATGGGTTTTTACAAATTCAGTATTTTATAAATAAGCCGTTGCGGCGTACTATTTTTATTTCAATTCTTTTAGCATTTGAACTTGTTTAGAAATGCGGACATGGATTTTCTTCCGCTAGGATTTTCAGACTATTGTTTAATTTCAATTCAATTAAGTTATATCCCTTTTGGATTTCAATTTGATTATTATTATACTACTTTTTAATTTAAAGAAAAAAAAAACAGCCGCACTTTCTTTTAATTATTAAATAATATCTTGGAAAAATCCGGGATGTTACCTCCTCTCTAAGAACTGATAAGGCTTTAAAGGTTCATTTCCAAATACAAAAAGTCGTACTTGAAACACCAACAAACCAAATATAATGTTATTGAAAGTTTTTGCAAGTGAGGACCTACACAGAAAACTTGTCTTTTTGATGAAGAGGACTCCACACATTATCAAGAAGGGTCATATTGGGAAGATGAGATTTACGAATACCAAGACCTCCTAGACGAATTGAATAAGTAACAAGATTCCAATTAACAAGGTGCAAACTTCGTTGACTCTCATCGTTACCCTAAAAGAATCTTCTAGTGAGTGATCAATTTAATTACAATGCTCTTGGACAAGACAAGCATTTGTATAGTATATAATTCGATAAAGACAAGACAATAGACTTAATTAGGCTTAGGCTTAATCTCTCAGTCTTGTTAAGAAGTATCACCTTCCAAGTTTCAAAACAAGACAGAGAGATTAAGCATAAGCCTAATTAAGTCTATTGTCTTGTTCATGCATTGATTTTCGTGCTTTTTTTCTCTCCTTTCTATTTCTCTCCTATTTCTCCTTTGCCAAACAAATAATAAATCCTCTTATTTACTAAGTTGAAATGAGCTTTACGAACTCTACCTTGAAATAAAGAGAACTACATGAATGAGCTCAAAAGAGTCAAACTTTTCCCCATTCCACAACAACAACAATATTGACGAATAAATGAACTACATGTTCAAGGATTTTTTATTTTTCCAAAAAAACCCACATAGTATTTTTCCAAAAGAGCAATG
The DNA here is from genome assembly GCA_030408175.1 of Trifolium repens. Taxonomy (NCBI): domain Eukaryota; kingdom Viridiplantae; phylum Streptophyta; class Magnoliopsida; order Fabales; family Fabaceae; genus Trifolium; species Trifolium repens. Next base: position 15,635,367 of record CP125842.1, on the reverse strand, counting down.
ACTAGAATGCCTCCAATCAGATCACTATCATAATTTTTCCAAAATCAATTTTAAAAGCAACTGCTCCTCAAAAGTCAAAACCGGTGCATATTACCTCACGTGCGGCCACGCCTAAATGACATAGTAGCAATTTTTATTTTTCTGTAATAAACAATTAATTAATTAACCTGCTTAGAAAAATAAAAACTCACTCAAATAATTTAATTTTAAGTAATTTGTATTGTACTCTCTCCGATCTTATATATAAGCAACAAAACAAAAATATTGAAAGTCTCAAATATAAACAAAAGTAACATCTAATCATTACAAAAAATGTCACTTTTCCAAATATATCCCTACTTTTTACACATTCCCATGTTTTTAATGGTTTCCAAATCAAAAGATAGAGTAAAATTAGAAAAGTGTATGACTCAAATGCATTTAGACATTTTTCGTAAAAAAAATATTTTTTTTGTAAATTTACTTATATATGATATCGGATGGAGTAATTCGTAACCTATTATTCTTCACCACCGAACACCTTCGTGACAACTTCCCTCCTCCTCCGCCATTGCCGGAAGTACAGGTACGCACGGCAAGTCACCAATCCAATGCAAATAGAAATGGTAATGGCAAGTTCTCTAATGCAAATCAGAATAGACAAACCGATTCCTCTCCCTGGTATTGCTTCTCATAATTTGCATAAAATTTCATTCTTTTTGAAGGAAATGAATCATGCTTATAAAGGTAGGAGAAACGGACAATTTTTTAAGGAAAATGCTTAATGGTGCCCCTGGGACACTAGTTAAAAAAAACCATATATAGTAAAAATATATTGGAATTTGTGTAGTCAAAGTTTATAAAGTATGGAAAGTGTTATTTTCAATATAAAACTTACCTTTTTTGTATCCTTAACTAGTGCCCCAGCATGACCCATTTTTTAATTAGAGTTTTAGTTTGTTAATTTGATTGTAATTTTTTAAAAAATTTCTTTACAAGAGACAAAAGATTCCACAACAAAAAAAGTCTCCTCCTATTGCTTCGCGTATTACATTTGTTGTGTGTTTTATTTTTTGTGTTTTTCATGTGTTTTTAGTTTAACATTTATAAATAAAACACTTTGTCAAAAAATTTATAAATAAATAAAACACAAGCACTTGTGTGACACGTTGACTATTCAGAAAGTTATGGGATATTTTTATTGGAAAATTCAAATATGAACTACTTCTACACATGATCCATCATGGATCAATTTTTTAGCCGTAAAAATCATGAGAGTCGTGAATTTTTACTTTTAAATAGTATTGTCAATAGTCGTTAAAATTTTAAATAATTTTAAAAATTAGTCCACGGTGGTCCATTTATAAAAATAGTCCACCGTAGTACTAGCCCATGTTTATTAGCTATTTTCAGCCTATTTTTATTAACTCTCTAGGATAGCTTATGAAAATTTCTTATAATTTATATGAAAACAATTTGACTTTATTTTATAACTCATGGTGTTTATGCATATAACTCTATAGCATTGTACTGTGTAGAGATTCCACAATTTTTATTTAATGTTGATTTTGCAACAACGGAACAAGTTTGTTTCTGCAACTTTTTAGTTGGAGTTATTGTTGAAGTTTCAACTTCATACTTTCTACTTCTGTCACAACCCAAAATCAACTTGTCACTTCTTCTTTTTCCCGTCTTTTTATTTGATATAGTAATATTAATAGACATTGTTGGCAATTCCAACCACCCGAGCCCCTCCGACAACAACTACTCATGTATTATTTTTTTCACCAATTGTAAAAACATCTGTAGTGTCTACTGTAATTTGACATGTATCACCGGATTGATAACCAGCCATATCTATTAAAAGAAATAATCATAAAGTTAAAAAAAAACCGGAACACTATAATAGGAAAGTGTTCCAGGTTGTTTAAAGTGTTCCGGTGAAAATTTCAAGTTTTGCTAGAAATATATACAAACCAGAACACTTATTTAAAGTGGTCAGGTAACACTTTCAACTTTTCTGGAAATATATACAGACCAGATCACGGTCAATTGTGTCAAACTGAAACATGAATAAGCTTACCTGATTGAATACTATATAGTGAGGAGTTCGCACAGATCTAGAAACAGTTGAAAAGAATAAAGAAAAAAATTTGTAAAAAATAATATAATAAACAAGGGTAAAACAGAAATATCCAAAAAATGTAGGGGAGGAAGGAAAATTTTTCCATACTGTAGCACAACCTAAATTTCAACAAACATTTGACAAGCAAAAAATGGAACTAAGACATTTTTAGAAAATTTAAAGTACAAGTATGTTAATATAAAATATTTTAAAAAAAAAATTGTCCACTATCTCTACCATTTTCATCAAAAGTAAGATATACTAGTAATTAAAATATAACAAAAAAAAAAACCAAAATATTGAGTTTTTTCAACCGCTGATACGCTTTTGGTCAATCCACCATCCTGAATCAACCAAATAAAAATGAAAACAGATCGGTACGTACTATACGAGTATCATACACGTACCCGGTATCACCATTTTAGAAGTTACCATGCTTCAAAGCGCCTATGGCCAGCGTTACTGATCAAGTACTCACAGCGATGTTTAACCGTACACAGATAAAGTCATATCCAAGGGTAGAAATAGAGACTATAGAGTTCTTCACAGCTTCAAATCAACCCTCAAATGCATATTCTAACAATTGACATTTCCACTAGTAAGTTTTTAAATATCTACATTTGCCTATATAAGTATATTATTTACAACTTCTAAATTGACCTTGAAATCCGATTATCATTTGATCATCCACTATGTCTAAATTTAGGTTGAACACCTGATCATAACTTAATCTTGACAATTTAACCTTTACTCACTAAATCGAACATAACATAATTTACAAAAGTTCTTCCAGATGAAACAAAAATCATTAGCTTGCTATTATCTAAGTGGACATTTCTTATGCTGGGCCCAAAGTCTAATTAGGACATACTAGTATTCCTACTACGTCATAAAATTAACACATCACATCCACCATACAGTCAATGCCGGCAGTTCATCACCCATGCAACCACTCTAGTGTCGATATACAACGCAAAAACTCATTGTGAGTCCATCGCCTTCACCTAGAAGGCCATCTCAGCACTTAGGAGGTGGGTAAGAGGCCAGAACTCATGATCAGATCATCGCTCATATGGCCATCTCAATACTATGATAGTGAGGTTACAATAAAATGTTATTTTGTATGTTTTTCTACACTCTCTAGTCTCTACTCAAACTAATCTACTTGCACACTTGAAATATGCTTAAAACTACTTCAATATATACAAAACATATAATGTATCATTTATAAGGGCTAATCGATGAATCATAGCCATAACTAATATGCATCTTAACATAAAACAACTTCACACCAAAAATTTATGACAGAAAACTCTGTAAACTAGACATCCATATGAGTCACACCACTATGCAAAATACCTGAAATTCAATCTCAATGGTTCATACCTCTAAAGTTTCATGCGTAAGGATTAGTCAAGTAAACCCTAAACAAAATCATATGAATAACTAGATCAATCATCCACTATAATATTCTGCACAATTGACCACAAACACTACATACATTCAATTGACAGCTAAATGCTAACTACTAACTCTGGCGCAACATATACACTATACCTTTACTCACATGAGTCACTCGAAAGGATCAACACTCATTACATAAATCACATGAGTTCAAATAGCTCATATTATGAGTTGGGATATTGAAACTATGCAGCCTCTCGACAACGGAGAAGACAGAGGTTCAATATACATATAATAAAAAGGAACTATAACACTGTCAAAACACTTGAAAGTTGAAACCCATGATGGAATAGAAATTTTGGTTGTTTTACCATATCTATGCTAAGAAATCAAACATTAAAAGGATATTACTTCTATTGTTGAGAAACTAATCAATATTGTTTGAGTGGTGTGTCATTGTACTAACTAAATACAACGTTTATGCATTAATTGTCAAACCTTCCATCCAACTTATAACTACAAATTAAGATAATGCACATTGGCTTGGGCTTGCCTAATTTAAGTGCATTATCATGTTAAAGTCTCTCCTCCCATAAGTGTACACCACTAGTTATCCTTTATTGTTTTAAAAGTGCATAAAAGAACATAGTTACATAAAGAAATACCATTTTGCATGTGGTTACATGTTTTCCAATTTACTCATGCAACTTTCCAGGTTGAAAATGAAGGTAACTGAGGTAGTTAATATGATTACGCACCGTCGCATAACAGAAATCACAACAACACCTAGTAAACTAAACTAACTAGTAATACAAAGGTCAAGCTTATGACATGTTGCATTAGTTAGTACCACGTTTTCCATACTCTTCAGCTCTGGCAACACCATTCATGAAAGCATCAATTGTCCAATCTTTTAAATCCTCCTGCAGAAAGCATATGTCGAAAGTTCAACCACTCAATGTAATAATAACACTAAAATGATAATGTAATAATAACGAGCAATAGCAACCAATTACAATGTAGAAGAAGAGGAAGATAGGATGCTAGATAGAACTAGAAGATTACGCAGATAAAGAGAGAGAGAGAGAGAGAGAGAGAGAGAGAGAGAGAGAGAGAGAGAGAGAGAGAGAGAGAAGGGAGTCAAAGAGACGAACGACTGACATCACATATTTCATATCCCTTTGCTCTCCTTACACTATGTTATATATTTCATGCTCACTCCATTGTACATGCCTCTTCTCACACCCTATCGTCCATCCGATTCTTTTTTTTTCTTTCTGGTACAACTAATTTAGTTCCTTTGTTAAGCCTTCTTATACCTTTTTCCCCAATTGGTAATCATTATACTAAACTAAATGTTTTCCTTGTAATTAACTTCCAATGCAAAGCTCCTATGATCTGATTCTGAGCAAGTCTCACCTGTGTGTATAAAAGGTGTATAAAGTGAAAGGAGCTAATTTTGTGTAATGTAAACATGTAAGATTTGAGCTAGTCATGTAAACATGTAAGGTGTATAAAGTGAAAGGAGCGAATTTTGTTTATTGTAAAACTAATATGAACCAATTATGTAGAGTTATATGAGTAAAATTAAACTCCTCTCAAATTTTATTGGCTCCCTATAAATACTAAATAAAGTAAATAAAATTATAAAAACATTTGGTGAGTGACACTCAATGGGATTAGTCTAGTGAAACTATGTTAGGTACGCACGTGGGAAGAAAGAATACGCACTTATCAAGAGGTCATTAGCTATGAAACACGGACACATGCTCCACATATAGCACATACAACACACACACACACAAAAACTAGTAATAGTTTTAGAAAGGCTTAATTAGTATTTTGATCCCTTAAAGAAATTTTTGGTTTCACTTTGGTCCTTTAAAGATAGCGAATGTTTATGTCAATGTCATGTGAGACATAACATAACACCTACCAGACAATGGAACATGTTTTCAATCTGAAGTATCGGACTTAAATAGCTCATCAGCATTGTCTCTAGTGTGAATTTAGTAATAAAAACAGTGAGTGCGAGATTGATACCAGACGCAACGGTTCACCAGTTCTGATTCTGGAATTGGGACGGGAAAACTTTGACTCAAACGGAGTTCTAGGTGGGAGTTCTCGAATCTTCTCCCACTCCTCACGGCTGAGCATTCTCACCTCGCCTTGACTCGGTGGAGCATTCTTTATCTTACGCTCAATCAACTCTTGGGATCTGGATTCATCATACTGCCATGAAATTGCCAATCATCAATTACTAGTTTCAGTTAGTAATATGATCGAACAGGTAATGTGCAAAAAATGAAATTGTTAGAAAAGAACAAATACCATCATGAGGAGTTTGGCGACAATTGCAATGCCAACGGCAGCAACGATCATGGGCATGGAAGCGGTATCGAGGTAGGATAAGGATTCCGGTACCGGAACGATGAACTGGTCCTTTGTTTTGGACTTCCTTTTCGTCCTCTTCTTTTCCAATTCCATTGCCTTTCTCTTCAACGTTGCCGATGGGACATCGACGCGCAGCGTGTGTAACAATCTTTGTCTTATTCCGTTCATCGAAACTTGATTGTTCTTTTCTTTCAAAAAGAAAAAAAGGTTTGTCTTGAGAAGGGGGAGGGGAATATGTTGCGCAAGTCTATGTAAAAGGACAATATCACCCTTCATGCTTCCTCCCTAGTCCTACTAATTCAAGTGATGAATTGAAGTGAAAGAGTAAAAGGGGTTAATGAGTTTGTAAATTCTAAAAACATAGCAAACTTTGATTTTAATTTCTAAAATTATAAATGAGATTTTTATCTCAGCATTTTTTTATAGCTCGTTATTTTAGGAAATTTTTGTAATGTTATAAATATACATGCAAAAAATCATTCAAAAATACATATTGAATTAGTAGTAGGGATTAAAATTGAGTGCATAATAATTTTTCACAGCTAAAAATATAATAAAATTTATTAGGGACTAAACTTAAAAGTGACCATTTTGTATGGACCAAAAACCTATTTAACTCTAATAAAAATGAATTCTTCTTTTTTAATAATCTTTAGTGCTCCCTCATGTCCTTTTAATAAGGAACACTTTGAAAAAAAATCACACAAATCAAAGAAGGTAATTTTTGTCATTAATAATTCTAAAATTTTACCGTATGTTTTATTCCAAAATTAACTTTGTACTAGCATGATAAATATGTCTCTCTAATTAATTCACTAGCATTGGAATGAATTATTTAATTTTATTTAATAAGGGTATAAATGGAATTGGGCTTTTAATAAAGAATAATTTTACGGAGGGAGTAATTTTTTTATACAACAATGTAAAAGTGATTTTTTCCTTACAAAATTATCATACCCGTTATTGTATATAATGCATGCCTCTAGCAATTGAGTTAGGCTCATGAAAATGTCTCTTACTAACTTTATTACTTGACAATTTTGTACATTGCAAAAACATCATTAATTTCCATTTATTTATTCAATTCAAAATGTTAACATAACATAGGGACCTGGATTCCACGCAGTTGTTTTTTGGGTGCAGTCGCACAGTCGTCCTATTTATAGCCGTCCGATCAAGATCGGATGGTTATAATTTAAAAACTGAATTTTTTGACTGTATTTGTTTAAACCGTTCGATCACGATCGGACGGTTATAAAGCAACTGCACCGTGAAGTCGACTGCACCTAATCCAAATCCCATAACATAGAGGTAAAATCAACTATATAGTTGGTTTTACAATTTACATCACAATATCAAACAACCATCCCATTGTAAGGTAAGACATCAAAAGTAAATACTACAGGTTCTTAATTAATTAACATTACAGCATTAAAAACATATCTTACAGAAAACATAATTAAGCCCATTTAGCCATGAGAGACATGCCACCAGCACCAATAAATACCGCAATGTAAGATTTTAATTGAAGCTTAATACTACCCTGCATCCTCTTACTCATGAAATCAGAAGCAAGCAAATCAACCAAAGCCATGTAGATTAAAAGACCAGCAGATGATCCATTAAGCAATCCAACTGTAATAAGTGCTTTTGGACTGTTCTCTTTGTAACTAGATGACATTGCAATTCCTAATGCAATTCCAAGTGGTGTTGTAATTGAGAAGAAGAATACCATGATGGTCTTTTTTAACCACTTGTACTCTGCCTGTTAATTTAAGACATTGAAATGTTACATTATTATTATTATTAAGCAAATGCTAATGAGTGCCCCCGGGGCATTCTTTAAGACCTTAAATAGTAAGGTTTTTATAGAATTTTTACGGGAATGCGTAAAGTCAATGCATTGGAAATTGTAATGCTTAATTTTTTGAATAAAAAACTTCTATAAATGGAATGCTTAAAGAGTGCCCCGAAGGCACTCGTTAACAAGACCCTTATTATTATTATTATCGTCATTATTATTACAATCCTTTGTTTTCGAGAGGATTGGTTTGGCCGTAAAAAAATGTTAGTAGCACAATTTGTTGTCTGTTTGTTTTTCATTTATATTGTATATAATTATCTTATATTTATTAATTATGGAATCATTGGTAAAATTTTCTTTAAAAAAAAGTAAAGTTAATGAATGAATTGAATTACTTGGAGAATGCAGCCACCAAGACCCATGCCTTCGAACATTTGATGGAAGCAAAGGGCAGCCACAAGACCTTTTAATGAGCAAGTGTTGTTGGAGGCTCCCATGGAAAGTCCTATCACCACTGAATGAACAACAATTCCAAGTTCCAATACCTGCATAAGCATTCGGATATTAATTACTTTAACTACTAATATAAACTAGATATATCAGTTATTTAATTAATCTAATCTTTTTATATATTGAGCAGAGTGTATAGTCGGTCCGTAATAGTACATTATTTTGCATTGATAATTATTAGAGGAGTGCTATGGTCACACCCTCTAATACACTCTTTTAACACACTTCAATTAAAAATAGCCGCATCATCTACTCTTATTGTCACTTAACCCAATAACCGGTTGTAAAAGTTGCTAAACAAAAAAAAAAAACTTTTGTGTTGAGTACAGTCCGCTGCATCCAGAAGACATACAAGTTTCATCATTTTGATTTGTCAATGTTTCACAATAAATTTTAGGGGTAATTACTAATAGTTGCAGAAAGAAATGACATGGAAAAATTGGTGCTTGTTCTTTTAAATATGGACTTATGAAAAATGGGTAGTTTGCAATCCACTGAAGAATCTGATTCGATTTGTCATTGAAGGTGATAAAACACAATGATTTGCAAGACCATTGATCGTTATGCACAATAAAGAAGAAACCCCATTATAATTTTCAAAATCATCAAGTCAAAGAAAATATTAGATCCAAAAATTGCCCTGATTTCATAAAATCCCTGTGCTGAAAAAGAGTTGTGATTCAAAAGTATCAATTGTGCACAAAAAATTGGAGCAAAAGTTTTGAAGCATATTCGACAGAGAAAATGAAACTCCAGTTTCTTATCTTGTTTTTGTTGCAGGTTCCAACTTTCAATTGAAGGCTTCATTTTTGTTGCAGTTTCATTACTCAACAAAAAGTAAGGAGAGAGATGGTGAAAAAAAAATGGTGTCTTTTCTTCTTAACCGATACAACCGGTAACAAGTTAAATGATAACAAGAGTGGATGATGTGGCTAATTCTAACTGGAGTGTGTTAAATGAGTGTGTTAGAGGGTGTTAGAGAGTGTGTTAAATGAGTATGCATTATCTTTCAAGATAGTTCCGATGAGACGGAGAAAATATATATTACCATGGCAACTACACGATAACGTAGAAGTTGTGACGCTGCGTCTTCGATTTTGACCTCGTTATGCATGTGATGGTGACCATGTGAATGACCAACATTAACATCACCCATCTCTTGATCACCACCATGTCCATGTGGAATTATAACACCACTCTTGGTACGCTTCCCACTATAATAACTAGTAGCCAAAGAATCCACCATCATTGTGATCAAAGCAGAAAACATGGCCACAAGTCCCGAAAACGGAAACTCGTGCCATGGTTTCTCCTCCAAACAATCCGACCATAGCATGTCGTACGAATCAGGAAGTACATGCATGAATCCAGTCCCAAGAATGATACCGGCTGCAAAACACTTCACGATTACGAAGAGATCTCGATCCGGACTTAAGGCCGGGATCGAACGCGACACCAAGGGTAAACTCACACCAATCATGCTAGTTAATAATATTGCAAATATTGATATTATTTTTAGTGGCAGAGCTTTTTCTTTGTTGTTGCATTTGTTTGAAGATTCGCTTTCACAATCAGCTAGTGCTTTTGATGTGAAAAGAGTGATTAAGATGAAAATAATTGAGATTACTTTGTGCATGGTTACTGAATTAGCCATTAAATGGAATTTGACTAGTGTGTTATGCTCCCTAAATTAGCTTTCTTATGATGCTATTGATTGAGTAATTAAGTTTCATAAAGTTATATATATAGACCTGTGCTACATTCTATTAGTCACAAATTATATCATTAAATTATCCATACGATGGATATAGAACACCAACTAGAGTGAGTACCATACCGTACAACATTTTTTAATCCTAACAAGAATTAATATTATTACAAAATTAATCATACGAAATAGTACTACGGCAAGGACCATTAATTATATATTACTATTGATTTAGACTGGGATTGTAGATAATATATAGTTTATTGTAGATATAAAAAATTTGGATAGAAAAGTCAATGCATATCTCAAGATAGCCAAATGCAAACAATTTACAATTACCAAAGACAAACGAATTTGGTGTATGTTTGATTATTAGCTATATTAATTATTAATTTGGTATGTAAATGAGGATTTTTGTGAGAATTATTTCGTTTGGAGATTTAAAGATGGAGAATTTTCTTCCAGAGGGTTGAGGATGAAAGAAAAAGCTTCCCCTAGAGGTTTAAGAATGTGGATGAGATTTTATCTTTCGTCTCATGGAAATTCCGTACCCAAACACTTTATTAAAATAATTTTATTTGTATATATTTAAGTATTTTATATGTGATGTTTATTATTGTCACTTCACAACTCACAATAATGTCTTAATTTTTAATTTTTTTCATGATTAAACTTTTTTGTATAACTAGTTTGATTGAAAATAATAAAAATTTAATAATTTTTTTAATGAAGATAAAGAAAGAATATTCTTCGAAGCGGGAAATGAGAAACATGAATGAGGTCATTTTAAATGTTGGGAAATCGTGTGATAAAGTACTCCCAACTTATTCTTTGTCTCGTCGACATCGCCAGATGAGATTCACAAGTGTTTCATAAGCAAAATTGATTTTAATATATTTGCATTGATATAGATTGAAATTGATTATATTTTTAAAATTGATTCTAAGTTTCTAACAATTGTATGTGTGATTTGTGTACATAATTTTTTAATACTTTAAATATATTTTTACATTTAAATTTATTATTTAATTAATTTTTATATAAATATATATAAACATAAATTAAATCAGTTTACCTACAAGTCATTTTTAACTGATATCAATTTATTTAACATCAATTTTACAACCAAATGCACAAAGAGAATTAAAAATTTCATGGTGTTGTGGATCATGCTGTTTGTGCTAATGTAATCTACAAATTCATACTAGTATTTCCTTTATTTTAAAACTACTAGCGGTTTAAATACGTAGGAGTGGACGTTGACCTAAACAAATGGATAATATAAAATTGATCACTTCATTCTTGTATGCGTGTCTATGAAAGTATTTAAGGCATGGTTAGAGCCTTGCCAAAGGTGCTCGTGTTAGTCTTGTGGAGGTGGGTGTTAGGCACAAGTTTGTAGTAATTAAATTAGGATTTTAATTAGTTGGAGGTTTAAGTCAATAATTAAAAAGAGATTTTTTTAAGGGTCATGGTGGTTTTGTAATTCAAGCTTTGTAGCTTTTGACTCGCCTAGTTTTTGATGCTCATTAGACTCGGGAATATATTCTGGTACACCAGCTTCTGAAGGTTTCAAACATGTTCTGAAGTAACAGCTTCTGAACAAGCGTAGCTTCTGACACCTTCATAGGTTCTGAACCTCTCTTGTGGTTCAGTTATGTTTCTGTTTCACTTTGTTTGTTAGGCAGTTACTTGTACGGTTGTAATTTTCTGTTTTGTAGTTAGTTAGAAAAGATATACTTTGTTAGTAACTTGTTATCCAAGTCACATTTCTTATCTTGTATATTTTTCACCTATAAATAGGTGTTGTTATGTTCAATAAAATTAGAACCATTTTCCTTTAATTCATTCTCTTCAATTTCAGTTCATATTTTCTCTATTTCTTTCTTAGTCTTTTGTTGTTCATCTTTGTGGGAGTTATCCCCAACAAAGTGGTATCAGAGCAAACATATTGAGACAAGGTTTCACTTCCTTAGACATAGAGTCACTAAAGGAAAGTTGAAATTGGAGTATTGTTCTACTAACAATCAACAAGCTGATATCCTAACTAAGGCTGTGAAGAGAGACCAATTTCTCAAGCTCAGAAGAGAAATGGGAGTTGTGGGTTTTTTTTTTTTTGAAAGAAGGTGCTTATAGCATTTCATTAATAATAATTTGTTCAATACAATGGGGTACATCAATGTAAATAGTGGGACTAGCAGAAAAAGGGGCAACCCGCGCGAGCACGTGAGCTACCTCATTAGTTTGTCGCCTGTTAAACTCAACCCGAGAGTTTGTGAATGAGGATGAGAAGAGACTTCTAGCCGACGACAAAACATGACCGAACTCCGTAACATCCGGCAGCTGTTTGTGAAAGGCATCCGTAACAATTTTTGAGTCTAATGCAATGTCTACATGATCTAAAGCCATGTCACGGAGCCATTGGATGGCATACAGCAACCCCAAGGCCTCACCGAGAGGGACCGCACAAAGAGGAGCGAAACTGAAGGTTTTGGCCAAAACAAAAGTACCTTCAGCGTCCCGAATACACATGTCTATGCCTGTCTTATTGAGGGAAGTAGAGAAGGGAGCATCGACATTGCACTTCAGTCTTCCCTGTAAGGGTCGCTGCCAAGACGTAATGGATGAAGAAGGCGAAGCCATGCCAGGAATGGTGTGCTGAGCCCCGCGTGCAGTAGTGTTTGGAGGCGCCTGTCTTTGAATAGTGACATTGGCTGTACTCCAATCTTCGATCAGATGAAGCGCTCTATCAATCACTTGACCGTCTGTTTCGTTAACATCTTCCCAAAGTTTAAGATTACGATGTTTCCAGAGACTCCACAAGATGGTAGTAAAGCGTTGACAGTCCTCATTATTATAGTGCTGAAGGAGGGAGAATATACATTCAGCAACTGACCCCGTGTTGGCACGGGTCTGACGAATAACATTCCAAAATCCTAGATGCTGCCACACCTGTACAGAAAAAGGACAAATCAAGCAAATATGGTCAAGATCCTCCTCTGGTCCATTGCAGCTAACGCAAGTCAGAGGGCATTGGACGCCTTTATCCTGTAATCTCCGTCTTGTAGGTATAACATTCCTACAGATACGCCACATCAAATTCTTGATCTTGGGGGGGACTTTTAAACGCCAAATGCCTTGCCAGTACCCGTCTCAACGAAGATGGGAAGAATCGGTAAGGACGTTGACACAAAGTTTGTATGCGCTTCGGACCGAGTAATAACCGTTTTCCTTCTCTTTCCATATTAACCTGTCGTCAACCACCTGATCAATCAACGGGGTGTTCAGAATTGTTGTAGCCTGTGCTGGGCTAAAAATCTGGTGGACAACCTCCCGGTTCCAAGTCTTGGTGTTGTTATTGATAAGACTTTGGACCGAAGGACCCCCCAGGAGCTGCTGGAAATTGTAGTTCCCTTCGAGGCAGCCTCCGTCTGAAAGCCAAGGTTCTTGCATTAGAGGAATGGAGGCGCCTGTGCCAATGCACCATCGTGCACCACCCCTGACAATAAAACGAGCCTGTAAGATGCTTCGCCAAACATAGCTTGGATTGTGTCCCAAAGAAGCTGTCAGATACGTGCCACGCGGGAAATAACGAGCCTTGAAAATTCGAGACACAAGAGAGTCAGTATCTGTTTGCAGTTTCCACCCCTGTTTGCCGAGCATTGCCAAATTGAAAGCCGTGAGATCTTTGAAGCCCATACCACCCTGAGACTTGTGTACCGAAAGACGTTCCCAAGACAGCCAGTGAATCCCTCTATTATTTACTCCACCACAACCCCACCAAAAGGAATTCATCATTTTTTCGATAGCAGAGATGATGGTATCTGGAAGAAGGAAAATGCTCATTACATAAGAAGGAATGGCCTGGAGAACTGACTTAATCATGACCTCGCGTCCCGCCTTAGACAGGCACTTGTTACTCCAAGAGTTAACCTTGTGCCAAACACGATCTTTAATATAAGCGAAAACTGCCGTGCGGTTACGACCAATCATCGAGGGCAAGCCCAGATATTTACCTGTTCTGAGTACCACCTGGACTCCCATAATGTCGGTTATGGATTGTTTCAGAGTACCCGACACATTCCGGCTGTAGAAAATTTCAGATTTAGGGAGACTGATAGCTTGACCAGAGGCTGCCTCATAGAGTCTGAGAATATTCTTCATAGTTTGGGCCTGTCTGTCACACGCTTTGAAGAATAAAAAACAATCATCAGCAAACAACAAATGGGTTACCCGAGGGGCACCCCGACATATAGAAGTACCTGTAATTTCACCTGTCGCTTCGGCATGGTCAATGAGAGAGGAGAGACCCTCGGCACAAAGGATGAAAAGATACGGGGATAAGGGATCTCCCTGTCGCAACCCACGACCGGGGATAACAGGGCCAACCTTCTCCCCGTTAATCAACACTAAATAGTCCACAGACTCAACACACATAGACATCCAATGGACCCATTTGTCATTGAAACCCATACAAATAAGAACGGCTCTGAGGTATTCCCAGCTCATGCGGTCATAGGCCTTACTGATATCCAATTTAAGGGCAACACAACCTTCTTTGCCTTTTATTTTGGTTCTCATAAAGTGAACAACTTCAATAGCGACCATAGCATTATCTAGGATGGACCGCCCGAGAACAAAGGCCGACTGATGGTCCGAGACACATTTAGGCAGAACTTCCTTAAGGCGGTTAGCTAAGACTTTCGCAATGATTTTATACAGGACATTGCAAAGGGCAATCGGTCGCCAATCTTTCATGCTTTTTTGAGTATTGCCTAAGAGCGATATTTGTGGTGCTGAGAGTTGGAGGGAAACGACCAGAATCAAGCCAATAACAACAGTCTTTGAAAATATCATCGCCGCAAAGAGACCAGAAGTGCTGATAAAACCCCGGGTTATAACCATCAGGACCCGGGCATTTGTCAGGATGCATAGAGAAAGTAGCAACACGAAATTCCTCCTTGGTGAATGGAGCAGTAAGCATGTGGTTATCATCAGTAGTGATGCTCCTACGGATGTTTTCAATAACCGGAGCCATGAAGTTTTGATTCGGCTGGAAAATTTCAGCAAAGTAATTTTTTGCAACAAAACACATATCCGCAGTGTTAGTTACTTTTACGCCGTTGTCGTCTTCTAAAGAAATGATACGATTAGTCTTCTTACGAGCTGTGGCAGAGGCGTGAAAGAATTTAGTATTCTTGTCACCGTCTTTATACTAATGTTTTTTAGCTCTCTGTCGCCAATACATATCATCTTGAATCAGGAGTTGTGACATCTTACGTCTAACGGCAGAAATCTGGTCTTGACTGACACCTGTAAAATTATTACGGATAGAAGCAAGCTGTTGCCGACACTTAAGAATAGCTTTCCTACTCTTATTGTAATGAGTGCGGCTCCAGTCAGAAAGATCATTAGCACAATGGTCAAGGCGAGTAATAATAGAACCATTACCTGAAGAGGTCCATCTATCTGTGAAGAAATCATTAAAACCTGGCTCAAGCTTCCAGGCATTTTCAAACTGAAAATGGCGATGAGGAGCATGTCGACGATCAACCGGGGAGCATTCAAGGAACATGGGATAATGATCAGAAGCCGGGGCAACAAGATTTTCAAGTTTAGCATTTGGGAAGAGAGCAAACCAGTCATTATTAGCAAGAGCGCGGTCCAGTCTCTCCTCAACTGCACGCGGTGTACCCAAATATTTAAACCAAGTGTAAGTATAGCCTGTGACCGGAATGTCTGACACACCGGCGTCTAACACAGCCTGACGAAAGCCATTAATCAGCCAAGGAGGACGTGTAGTGCTGCCGCGTTTCTCGCTGGCATCCATTATATCGTTAAAATCGCCGAAAATACACCATGGTAAGTTAGATTGGTTTGATAAAGTGCGTAACAAATCCCAAGAGGCGCGTCGCTGCCCTCCATTGGGATAACCATAAAAACCTATCAGACGCCAATTTCCACGATTCGTATCAACAATTTCCAGAGAAATATGATTTTGAGAGTAATCAAGAACATTACAATTAATAGAAGAATGCCAAAACATCGCAAGACCACCACTGCGGCCCACACGATCAACAGAAAAAGATGAATTAAAACCAAGCACATAACGAATTTCCTCTATTTTATTATTGTAGACTAATGTCTCACTTAGAAAGAGGATAGCAACATTATGATGTCTAACTAGGTATTTTAGATTTGAAACTGCGCTCGGGCTACCTAGACCCCGGCAGTTCCAAGCTACTAGATTCATGGCTCTCGGCAGGCCTGATCATCAGGTCCTGCCGTTACATTATTTGTCTCACACATAGGATTATCAATACACATTACATCATCAATCCCATTCCCTTGCCTAGTTACATCATTTTCTAAACCCATATCCCCACTACACATAAGGTCTACAACCTGATTATCATTGATAGCCTTGGCACGCTTTCGCTTTTTCAATTCAGCCCCATTTTCTTCAAATTCTGCAGCTTCTACACAAGCCATATCAGTGCTATTTTCCTTGTTTTGTGCCTCGGCCAGCAGGCCCAAAACAGCAGGTCTATGATTGTCATTTTTGCAAACAGCCTGGGATGAAGTAATAGAGGGCAGAACTACACCCTGAGACGATGATGCAACATGAGAAAATTTACCAGCCTTAACCATTGCATGTTTCTGAGCATTTAGGATGCCACTTTTTATAGCCGAAATTTCTTTTTGAACCGCCACGAGACGGCCATCCAGAGTACCAGAAGTTGGAACAGAATTATTTGGAGGAGAATCGCAACAGGGGCAGCTTGGGTACCTGTAGAGTTAGAAGGTGCAGCATGTGGTCGGGAAGGAATAGGGTCCTTTAGGTACTTGTTAGTTGCCGACGTACCAATACGCGTGATAAGAGGGCGAAGATTTTCCCCCCATCCACGTGTGCCATCATCATGATCCATATCAAACAGCTTAGGACAGTTTTTATCCGTATGTCTTCACAAACCACAGAGATAACAAAAAACGCCCAATTTCTCATATTTGAAAACAATTTGCACATAATCACCTGCGTTAGCACGCACTTTCCAGTTCTATTGCAGCGGTTTGGTAACATCAATTCGAACCTTCAACCTCATGTATGTGCTGTGTACCGTGTTGCGGTGATCGTACTCCTTCAACTCGCCAAGAAAACGACCAATTGCCTGGCCTACTTTCGGTTGAATGAAACCAAATGGCAGGCGAAAAACTTGCAGCCAAATGTCAAGGTGATTCAACTCCACGCTAGCAGGAACAACACCTGGCGCAATACGCTCGATAACAAGGTTGAAGTTATCAAACAGCCAGGGACCTTCGTCAAGAACTTTCGCAGCATCCAACCTGTGGTTAAATTGGAACAGATATCGACCTTCATCAGATTATAAAATAGAGATTTTTTACCGGGTTTCCAGACGTGGCTGAGACGCTCCTTTAAGTAGGAAAAGCGGATTTGCTTGTCTGTGAGAACACGGCCGATCAAACAATGTTCCAGAATCTGAACGTTCGTTGAATCCGACTCGAGATTCAGTGTTAGTCCTTCGTCTGAGAGTGAGAGGCCATCGAGAGACAGGTTTGTTGCAGCCATGGTGATGAGTGAAAACAGTAACAGGGATAATGTAAAAAACGATTTGCGGCCAGAGTAACACAATCGCATCAGTGTGTAGGCTAGGTAATTGCAATTTCGTTTGTAGAATTTTGGATCGGTGCTGAGAATGAATGGCCATGGAAGAAATTGTTTATATAGAGGAGACATCAAGCATCTAGGTTAGGGTTACAAACCAGATGGAGCAAGCATCTCACAAGGCTGAGCCCAAGAGGAGCGACGACCCAATATGCAACGACGGCGCCGGTGATTGAGCGATGCCCAGGAGAGAAATCGTGAAGAATCGCGGGATTCGCGGAGGAAGATGGGGAGTTGTGGGTTTTGACAGCTTGAATTAAGGAAGAGTGTTGGTTTTTTAATTCAAGCTTTGTAGCTTCTGACTCGCCTAGCTTTTGATGCTCACTAGACTCTGGAACAGATTCTGGTACACCAGCTTCTGAAGGATTCAAACAGGTTCTGAAGTAACAGCTTCTGAACAAGCGTAGCTTCTGACACCTTCATAGGTTCTGAATCTCTCTTGTGGTTCAGTTATGTTTCTGTTTCGCTTTGTTTGTTAGGCAGTTATTTGTACAGTTGTAATTTTCTGTTTTGTAGTTAGTTAGAAATGATAGACTTTGTTAGTAATTTGTTATCCAAGTTACCTTTCTTATCTTGTATATTTTTCACCTATAAATAGGTGTTGTTATGTTCAATAAAATTAGAACATTTTTCCTTTAATTCATTCTCTTCAATTTCAATTCATATTTTCTCTATTTCTTTCTTAGTCTTTGTTGTTCATCTTTGTGGGAGTTATCCCCAACAATGTTAATATGTAGGTCACATGTTAAACTATCTAAAAGTAGAAATCTGCATCTAATAATCTAAAAGAATTTAATATTTATAAGGTAAAATGCACAAGTTACAAGAAACTATTAGTATATTTGCATTCTTAATATGTGCCTCAAGGCACATGTTAACATTTTACTTTTTTTAATTTACCCTTTCATAGTTTAAGGATATATACTCATCAACCAATGCGATCAAACCATATAAGTAGGTTTGCATGTCGTCCTCACAAGTTTGTTACAAGTTAGTTGTGGGAAGACATACAAATCTACTTATGTGGCTTGTTCTCATTGGTTGATGGATAAATACCCCCAAATTATGAAGGGGTAGAGTAAGTCTCACCTTAAAAGATATCGCGAAAGTGAATTAACCAAATTTATACGGCTTAACTTGTTAGGCTTCATCCGTTTAGCGGCTTTATTATTTTGAGAAGAAAAAGAAAACAAGACAATTGGTCAGGCGTTTCCGAACCCCTCCCCTTTTTCTATGTGATAATATAGTCTATTTTTATTATCATGGCAGATTAACTAAGTAGTAAGATGTGTTATCGTATATTAAAATCACACAATGAAATTGTAGACACCAACCACTAACACCAGTTAGAAATCATGCAAGCATTAATTTAATGAACGCTAATCCTATAGCCTCTATCTTCGGGTTATTGATATTATCTCTTCAGTGCTGGCTAGACTAAGTATTCCAGTTCCAGACTTAGGGCTTTGTTATGACGACACCTTAAGACTTTAGCTGCACGTTGAACAACTCTTTCAAATTGTCCATATTTAGAGATATTTTGTGGAGCCTTTTTGCCTTATTATTCTTTTTTTTACCTCCCTTATTGCTTTTCTTCTACGATCGAACATAAATGTTGCAATCACCAGACTTCTGCAAGGTGGAAGGATTGAATTGTAATTGGGCAAAATAAAATTTTCTAAGATCCGCCACTTCTTTTTCTTTTATGGTTTGTTTGGTGCGAGAGAATTAGATAAGAGAGAGTTTGTGAAGAGAGGGTAACTAGAGAAATGTGTTTGGCAAGCAAAGAAAGAGAGAAGAGAAACACAAAATGAGTGAGGTTCAAAGCTTTTTCATTTCTCTCCTTGTATGAGAAGAAAGACAATGAAACAACTTTTTGTTTTAAATTGTCCATATATTGCTTATGCAAGGGGTTGTTTGGTTTGGGGTTTTGGAGGGGGGGAGGTGATGTTTTTAAAAATAAGTAACCCTTCTTTCTTCTTTGTTTCGCTTCTTTTTCTTTTATATCAAACAATACACCAAATTAACTCTATTTCTCACGTCTCCCTTTTTTCATACTTTTTCTCATCTCTTTCTCTCTTCTCCTTTTCCCTCTACAACCAAACACACCATTAGACTTCTAAAATTTTTGAATCTTCTTTCCACACCTCACACTTACTCCCTTCTAGCAAAGTTGGGTCAGCATCTATATCCACAAAATTTTTGGAACTTCCCCCTTTTACACTACTAGAAAATTCGCTTTTAGCAACCGATTTAGAGACCAAAATTTTTCGGTCGCTTTAGAGACCGTATTAGAGACCGATTTTTTAATCGTAAAAGTAAAAAAAAATTGGTCGCTATATAGGTCGCTACTTAATTATAAAGACCGAATTAGAGACCGATAATTAGCAACCATTAAATCAGTCTCTTTAGAGACCGAATTAGAGACTTTTATTTGGAGCTCAAAGCAAAAACTTTTCGGTTGCTATATTAGTCGCTATAGAAACCGATAATTAGCATTCAATAAATTCGTCGCAATTTTTTTTTTTTACAAAACACTAAAATAACTAATCAAATATTTGTAGATTTTTTTATTTATACGCTTTAGTCTTTTTTATTTTTAATAGAAACTTTTCAGATTAACTTTTCATTTAGGAATTTTCTTTCACAAACTAAACCCTTCAAATTTCCTTCTTTCATAAACTTTTCAGATCAACATTTAATCAAAGTTCCGTATACAAATTCAATTGTTCTTCAACCATCAACCTTTTTGTTTCAGAAATGCGATTCATCCCAAGAACCTTTCATCGATAGAACTGAAACATTGTAACATCCCAAAATTTAAGGAAAAAAAGATTGACTTTAAGAAATTAAGATACTAATTTAAAAGTTTAAATTTATTTATTTAGAATGATGACCCTAAATTAGTACGCAAAGTATAATAATTTAACTCTACTTTTATTATTTTATAATTTATAATAAAGATTGGCTTTATTAATTAACTAAATCAGAATAAATTTTGGAGGCTAGCTAAACTATAGAAAATCATCTTTAAGAATCCAAATATTAATGATATCAGCTATCTAATAGGAATAGATTACTATAATTTGTTATGTTATTAAATTAAGATCTAAACAAAAGTAACATTGACACAAGATGAGTTAGTTACCAATTTTTAAGCAAATTGGGTGTATTGAGATTTTATTTTATATAAAAGCGTTTATATAAACAAACCAAAGGCATGTTTATATATATATATATATATATATATATATATATATATAGGGGACATATCAAGTGATAATATATTTTTTATGTGAGAATGACGAGAATGATTATTAATCCTTCGATCAAAATTGATTGGTTGAGATTATTTAGTGACACATATGTCTTTCCACACTCTATTATTTTCATCTTCTCTATATGTTTCTGTCTCTCGTTCTTCTTTCTCCCATCATAATCAACTTCGGTTAGCTTCTTTTCTCTCATCGTCGGAACCACCCACTGCCGCCGTAGCTGGACTGAAGTCGGAAATAATAGCAACGACACACATCTTTCTCTTTTATTAGATCTTTGTCTTTTGTTAACAAGAAAAAAAAGATTAAAACTTTCTTCTACCCAATTGAAAATTTTGTTCTAGAACATTGAAATTTTTTACTGAGTTTTATTTTGTTGATTAATTGAATGAATGATTTAAATTTCTCTTTATTAACGTTTTCCCCTTTTTTCTACCCTAATATGGTGTTTTTCAATGGCAAGAAGATTGCCCTTCTATGGTGTTTTTCAATGCCAAAACTGAACACAGTGACTGCCACGCTTTTTTTTTTTTCAACGGATGAATTTAGTAATAAAGATTGGTTATTTTAATTGGTGTTAATTTAGTTATTCAAATTAGAAACCATCCAAAAAGTTTAACTCAGGTGCATCATGGTTGTTTTGGAGAAGATGATGGTCCGGGTCTAGGTTTTGGTAGAAGAGGCAATTGATTTTAACCAAAAAAATTGATTAATGTAGCAAGCGGCCATAGCTTTTTCCGATGGTGGATTGGGGAAGAAGGTGAATATGTTTATGAGATAGAGTGGGGAAAGACATATGTGTCACTAAATAATCTCAACCAATCAATTTTGATCAAAGGGTTAATAATTATTCTCACCATTCTCACATAAAAAGGCATTCTCATATACATATATATATATATATATATATATATATATATATATATATATATATATATATATATATATATATATATATATCGTAACAATAGAGAAGCCACGTGTAGAAGAAAAAGGGGAGAAGGGAGAGGAAAATATAGTCAGAGAGCATCTTGATTTAACAGGTGAGTAATCACACTCTTTAAAATCTTCAATGGTATATTAATTTTAAGAATTTGAGACTTTGAATAATAGTGTATATATATATATATATATATATATATATATATATATGATTATTTTGATGAAAACCTACTCCAAATCACAATCCTCAATTTTATTTAATCTAACAGTATTAAAAATTATTTTAATTAGTATATTAATGTTCCACTTTTTAGTCACCTTCCTTTTAAATAGATTTTATAATTTAATGGAATTTATGCAGGTGGCGGTGCACCCTAATTCCATTGTAAGGTTGCTCATCCAATTGAATTTTTCATACCATCCATACTTCTCTTGTTTACTGGTGCTAGAGGAGTTGAGTTACCAACCACAATTATTACGATCTCAAGTCTCAATGTGATTCACTACCAACATAATTAATCAAATTCCTAATTCTCTATCGCTATCGCTATTTTACAGTTCTAAATTATAGCGATGCCAAATGTTGCTTAATTCATCAACATGTGCAATTGAAAATTGAGGTGTTCTAGATTGGTTTTTTAATCAAAATTGTTGCTTAGTCCATGTTGCTTAATTATAATAAAAAATTAAAGCAAGAAGTGAAAACAAGAGTTAGCCTCCAAAAACGAGATCAAGAGAATGAAATAATGGAGGAGTTGAATTTTTCATCAATGGGAGAAATCAAAACAGAGGCAGGGTAGAGAAATTTGGTGATAGCATGGAGAATATGGACCATTAGATTCAAAAGGGATCACAATAAATAAATTAGTAATTAATTTGGACCATTAGATTCAAAAGGGATGGAAGGTGTTGATTTGAGTTACTTTTAGAGTCAACGAATCCTAATAAATATATTATAAGGGTTACAATTTTTTTTAAAAAAAAATTGAAATCAGTGACCGAATTAGTGACTGATTTGTTTAAAAATTAAATAAATTTAGTTGCTAATTTGGTCGCTAAATCAGTCGCTAAAATTAGTTACTAAATCAGGCGCTAATAGCGTTGCATAATTCGTCACAAACTCTGTCTCTAAACTGTTCTCTAATTAGTCTCTAAATTGGTCGCTGCAAGTGGTCGCTAATTCGGTCTTAAAATTCAGTCTCTAATTCGGTCACTACATAATCGGTCTCTAATTCGGTTATTACAGATCAGCGACCAAGGTATTTGTTACCAATTTTCATCGGTTGCCATTTCGGTCGCTAATGCATTTAGCAACCAATTTTCATCAAAATTGGTTGCTAATTTGGTGGCTAAACGCTGATTTTCTAGTAGTGTTAACATAGTGTCATTAGAGAGAATTTATTTTACCATCTTATCAATTTTCTCACACGCCATGCAAAATTATCAAAATACCCTTGTCCACTATTGAAGTAGTGGATTATGTCTGCTAGTTAAGTAGTAGACGTTATAAAAATGAGAAATTTGAAGAAAAAAAAAACCCTCATAATATGAAAATTTCAAGATTTTACATGTTTGCTACTTTAGTAGCGAAAGAATAAAATAATAAACTAAAAAAAGCGTGAGAAGGTGGGTGACAAAAGAAATTCTCATCGTTATAAGATGGGAGAACGCTCAACAATCCTTTTTAGCTAAAGGCTTAAATGCAGTTTTACCCCCCCTATTTTGAAAGAATTGGAATTTTACCCCCCTATATTACAACATGCTTTTAAATCAAATGAAATGTTGATAAAAATGAACTTATGGGATCATAAACTAGAGCCTATGGATCCTCTCCTTAGGGAAGATATCCCAACCCAACTACATAAAAACTTTTCCCTTCCTTCTCTTTTTAACACTACCAAGCTCACTCTTTCTAGAACAAATTATATGATATAAAACGTGGCCTTTGGAAAGGAAGAAAAGGCAAGCCTAAGCAAGATTCAATAATCTCCGATAATCACAGTTCATGGTATGATGCACATTGCACACTTCATTAAAACCCAAATCAATTCACAGTTGTTTCTGGCTTATGAGTCTAAGTGTGCAGCTGCAGCCATCAATTAAGAAAGATATTTTAAAAATGGCACAAAATATACATAATTATGCAGCAATTCAATTTAGCCTTGTGAAATCTCAAAAGAAACGTTTTGTGCTAACAGTTTATTAGCCCTTATGAAGATTCACAAGTAATGAAACTTTCCGAACAGTTAGCATATAAGTTAAAAGTTGCATAAAATTGGGTATTTTCCCTTGCATTAGTTCAACATTAAATACTTCTCACTTCTTTTTAAACTCATGCTATGTGTCCCTAATTATAATATCCATACATCAAATTATTTTAGTGTATAGGGCAGGGCGAAGGGTAGTGTCTCAATGGGGTAGCCCTTGCTACCCCAAAAATAAATAAAAAATTTATTTAGTAGGTATAAATTTATATTTAGCTACCCCTAATTATATATATTTGGCCACCCTATATAAGTTTATTTGTTTAACAAGAACAACAAATATATTAGTCTATTATTAGTCCAAATAGATATAGGCCCATAACCCATTTTTATTATATTATTATTATGGCTTAATTCATAATTTGGTCTTTTACGGTTATTTTAGCTCTCAATTTGGTCCATTTTGTTTTAAAAGATTCACGTTAGTCATTATGTTTTGAACGTTACCATTAATTGGTCCCTTCCGTCAATTTTTTTTTTTAACGCCGTTATTTTTTGACATGCAACTAACGGTGACGCCACGTGGATTTTAAAAAAAAAGAATTAATTATTAATTTGGTCCTTTATGTTTATTTTAGGTATTAATTTGGTCTCTTATATTTTAAAAGTTTCACTTTAGTCCCCTATGTTTTGAACGTTACCATTAATTGGTCCATTCCGTCAAAATTTTTTAACGTCGTTATTTTTTGACACATGACTAACGGTGACGGTCCCGTCCAAAAGTTAATGTTAATCTTTTTGCTTATTGGGTTATTTTACTATTACTTTTGAATTGTTTTTATATTTCACTACTAGAAAAAGTTGAAATACCGACATAATTTAGAGACGAAATATATTTATTCTCTAATAGAGATGGAATTAGAGATAGAAAAAGCAGTTAGAGACAGATATATTTATTTTAGAGACAAATATTTTCATTTTAGAGATAGATTTTGTCCGTCTTTAATAGTTCAGAGACGAGGAAATTACCGACAGCATCAAATCCGTCTCTAGCATGCTTAGTGACAGAATATTTGCATTTTTGAGACAGATTTTGTCCATCGGTATTTAAATTTTTTTAGTAGTGTTTGGCCATCTCATGGAAATATGGCTAGCTTCGCCGCTGGTATAGGGGGCAATGTCTAACTCTGTTTTACTAGAAAATAACTACCAATTAGCTACAAAGATTTTCTTGTAGTGTATTGGGGGCAAAATCCAAAGAATCATATAATAAAGGGGGTAAAATTCCGAATTTTAAAATAAAGGGGGTAAAATTCCGATTTATTCAAAATATGGAGTAAAACTACATTCAAGCCTTAGATAAATTAAGAGTGTAGAGATTCAAACATCCCAACTAAATTGATACTCTTAAAAGATCCATCCTTTACCGGCAGCAATTTATAATTCTTTTTTAGGGATGAAATTCAATCATCATAATTATATTTTAGAGAAGAAAATTTCAATACTACCTTCATCCAATTTTATAAGAACTATTTTGACTAAATGCACTATTTATATGTTTTGTTTTGACCGTATTTTTTTCAAAGTATATAAATGTAAATATTGTCATATAAGATCTTGTTTGATTTGTTTTGATGAGTATTTTCAAAATATCAAATTTCTATAATTTTTTCTAATAGACAATTAAAAATATTTATAATCAAAATTATGTATTGCATACGTGCAATGATCAATAAATTCTTATATTTTGGGACGGAACGGAAGTAGGTTTAGTGTTTGGTTTCAATTCTAAAATAGCCAGAATTGATTATGGATGTGTAGAATTGATTCAGACTTGTTTGGTTTGTTAAAAGTAGAATTGATTCTGCCTCAATAATTGATTCTACTTGAAGCTACGTTCTATGATTGATTTTTACACTCAAATTTTTTGTTCAACTCATTTTTGCATGAATATATCCAAACATAAACTACTTTAACTCAAAATCAATTTTGGCCAGAATCAGTTTTACTTTTACAGAATCAATTCTGTCAAAATTAATTCTCGTCACCGCAGAACCAAACATACACTTAATTATAATCGATACCCACTAAACACATGAAAACCAATTGGTGTAGCATATCTTTAGTTATTCGGCAAGATCATTATTCTTAACATGTTATGAATCTGTCTCTTTGTCTCAGCATAGTATGGCTTGGCGTTTTCCATTAATGGACGTGGTTCAGAAGCCAATTTCAATAATACAGGCCTTCAATTTAGTACATGTCACCCCATAATGGGAGTCCTGAAAAATTGTCAGCATCTGTATTTGAGGGGTTTGATTGTGATATGTCAGTATTTTCTTGGCACAAGCTCCTGTTAATGCCCAACAACACATGTAGTATGCACCAATGGCCACCTTACATTGCTTTGGACACTTTTCCTACTTCAAGTGCTGCCACTTTCCAAACACCTAATTGTAAGCATCCTAGCAATAAATGAAATTCTATCTCCATTATGGAGGAGGAAAGTATCATGACAACTCACAATTATCAATGGTCCTTCTAAAATACAGTAGTATGTTTTTGTTCTTTTTTACTAAAAACTGTATAGGATTAATATTTTATTCGTAATCAAATTGCTAATACACTTTGGCACATCAATATAAAATATTGAGACTAACCATGATATCGCAAATTTTGCGAGAACACGAGTTACCTCATAGTGTATCCCCTATAAAATTCAATACAAGAGTTTACAAAAAACTTTTATTTAAAATGGGAGTTTATTATAAATTTTAAGGTATTAAATAAGTTGAATTTTTTGGTACCCAACTTATATTGTTAAATATCAGTACATCTAAGCAAAATTCGTTTAAAATATTAAATTTTTAAATACAAATTAATATGAAAATATGACATGATATCAAATTTTGCCTATAGTATACAAGTATCAATATAAGCTGGATACCGGAATGTTCACCATGAAATAGATGCCCTACTTATTTTATCTTTTTTTGTAAATCTTACAATAAATCCTATGATAAAATATAAATAAATTCTCTGTCTTAAAGGATAAAGTTGTAAACACAACATTTACAATCAATAAATTTATTACTACCGCTATAAGACTCCCTTCGTCCCTAAATAATTAAAACAAGAAAAAGGCTTACAAATGCCTCCAAAACACTAATTAAAAAATTAAAAATCATAAAATTATTTTTGAACTAAGGTAATAAACTTTTTAAAAATATTGTATAAAACATTGAGGGTACTAGTATCACTAGGGGGTGTTCCCCGTGTGGGTTAGATCAGTTTTAAGCATAAAAGTCATCCAAACCGCTAGACAAAAATGTATGCGGTTCAGTTTGGTTCGGCTTATTTTTAAAAAGTTATCCAAAACATATCAATGCGATTAGAGTTGGTTCAGTTTGTGCGGTTTATCGGGATATAAAAAATATGATAATATTATCAACTTGTTACAAAATAAACATAGGAAATTTTAATTTATTTTATTTTTTACATGATATAATATGCATATATAGAAATTGTATATACATAAGAACTTATTTTTAATACCAAGAGTATAGTTACAGATCGCATGAAATTATATATTTTGACAGTCTATTATTTTATGGACTGAATTTGGATTGAGTTTGTTAAGTTGGACTAGGTAATAGATTGATTGTTACTAGTTGATATAGTTAAGTTTAGTATTGCCGTTTGATTTAGTTGATTCAGTTTCTTAAATAAAAACCGCAGACCAGACCAAACCGCGCGGTTTAGAAAAAAAAGGATCTGTGTGATTCAAACTAAATGTAATTTTTTACAATTTTCGGTTTGAATTGATTATATTTACTAACTAGTTTTTGAGACCCGTGCATTGCACGGGTCTATTGACTTTTATTAATAAAATATTTTTTAAATATAAGTTAAGTCATTGTGTTCTTTTTTGTAAAATGTATTAATTTAATAATTTTTTTATTAAAGTAATTGTCTCGTGTATGTTTTTTGTGTAATAAATTATAATTAATAATAACAAATATTTATTATTCAAATTCTTTTTTTATTAAGGCAACTGTCCCGTGTATGATTAAATTTTTTTTATTAAAGCAATTGTCCCGTGTATGAATTAAAGCAATTGTCTCGTGTATGATTAAAGCAATTGAGTAATATTTATTATTCAATTCCTCTTTTTATTAAATCAATTGTCCCGTGTATGATTAAATTTTTTTGATTAAAGCAATTGTCCCGTGTATGAATTTTTGATTCAATTCCTTTTATGTATCAGTGATAAATATTTTATCTTGTGTTTTTTTTATATTTATTATTGATGAGAATTCATTCTTTTGTTGTTTAAAAACTTTTTTTATATTAATCTTGATTGGACAAATTTGGTATTTTAGTAGTAGTTCCTTTTAATATATTGTAAGTAGATAGATGATTTTTGTGTAATAAATTAAAATTAATAAATATTTATTATTCAATTCCTCTTTTTTATTAAATCAATTGTCGCGTGTATGATTAAAAAAATTTATTAAAGCAATTGTCCCGTGTTAATTCGTAAACATTTTTGATGCATGTTAACTCATAAATTTTCACTAACAAAAATTATATCTTTATAAATTTTTTTCATGAACTAAGAAAAAATTTATTATTTTTTCATTATAAAAAAATTGCACTATTTTGTATGTGTATCTTTTATATTGATTTTTGTTCATATTTTTATGCGTAAATTTTTTTTGATTATATTTTTTGTTAAATATATTTGATTAATATCTTTTTTTAGATGTAGTTTCCGATGCTATTTTTATGAAAAGGTTTTTGATGCTTATCTTTTTTTTCTTCCTGTTTTTTTGTATCTTTTTTTAAGTTTAGAGTTAAAATTACATTTAAGAGCATAAACTCTAAAATATTATTAATCTTGATTGGACAAATTTGATATTTTAGTATTAGTTCCTTTTAATATATTGTAAGTAGATATTTTACATTTGGATTGATTCGGATATCAACGCTCTTAACTAGTATCACCCTTAAAATGTTTTCGTAAAACTCCAAGCAATTTAATTTGAGAATAAAGCCTTATGTAGTGTGATAGAAGAAGCTGCCCTTAGTAGAATAGTGTGGGGACAGATGATTATGGCATAGGAGTAACAAAGAAAGACGCAAGGGGCATCCCTTTAACGGAGAAATGGCACAAGAAACAACAAAATGGTGTCATTGCTTATTAGGCAAGGAAAACTTTATCTATCGATGCCCGTGTTACGATGGTTACCTACACATTACATTACATTACATTACACACAGTCTCACACCAATTAAAATCTGCAGCAAGCAATCAAACATTATGTTGAGTTTTCTTTTTCCTATGTTTACTTTCACTTTACGAGGATTTTAGGTACTGTCCACACTTTAAAGACCTTTTTCATAACCATTCAAACAATTCATTATGAAGAAAGTAAACAAAAGGAAATCACTCATCACATTCACAGACGTACTACGTTTTTCCTGAATTCATGCCTGTTCATTGCCATATCTTTTCTTATATGACCTGTTCTGTTCCCTTTTCTTTTTATTCATTCATATCCATCACCCTTTATTCCAATGGACAATGAAGATTCTCTGTTCTTTCTTTCCCTTCCAAACGATTCATTTGCTCAAAGTGGGAGACACATCTCTCTTGCTTCCTGCTTTTTATTTTCCCATTTTATCTAACTTCCTTCATTTTCCTCCATTTTCAAAAAATAAATGAGTCCTATGTTGTGTACTAGTATTGTGTAGTACCTATCACCTTTTCTAACTTTTTACTATTTACCCCAATTTTACTTTGAGTAAATATTGATTTTGATGTTCTGTCAAAAAATATTGATTTTAATATTTTCATGTAAAATTAATTTTGTCTTTTAATTCTAATTTGAATTTAGATATGGATGCAAATTTTAGCCTCAATTTTTTTGCTAAATACAAATATAAATTATTCTACAATCAATTCAATTTTCCATAATCCAGTTTTGTTAAAAATAATTCAAGCATATTGGTCAAAATAAAAATTCAAGCATACACAAAATGAGTTTGACATTGAGGACTATCTTTAAATTGATTTAAGGGGATTATTTGAAAATATTTATTACAAATTTATATTTATAAAGTATAATTGAAAAAACTGTTCTGTAAAACTTAAAATCATTAGTCGATTCAAAAACACTTCTAAATCGACTAATACTTCACAAGTTCTTCAACATAATTTATGAAAACAACTTACCATCATATTGTATTTTAAATAAAAACGCATCTGATTTCTAAAAAAAGAGTATAACGTTTTTATTTTTTTTACAGTAATTTTAATTTCTTTATTTTATTATAAAAATAATTTATAGAACACATATACGTATGTATATTTATATGTTACAAACACTTAATTAAAAGTAGCTATATAAGAAAGTTATATTATACTGTACTATTTTGAAATAAGAATTCAATTTTATTTTATTTTTTTAAAAGTAGCTATATACTATCTAGTATCTACTATCTTGACTTTACCCAAAAAAAGGTGCTATAGTTATTCCAACAGTCCTTGATTGATACCATCTCCACAATAAGATTATAGGAGAATTGAATAAGATAGTAACTAGATAAGCATAACACTGAGAAATCTGTATTAACAAAAAAATCCTACTAAGTAAAAGACATCTGTATTAATCTTTTTCCTAACAATAACTTACTTGAATAAATTTCGTAACATATCTTCGGCCGAAAGAAACAAAAAATAGTTACGAAAAAGATTAGTGAATGAATCATCGTTAATGACTCACCATAATCTGTTACTAATAGAATTAATTAATAAAATAATATCTAATTATTTAAATATTTTAATACTAATCCGTTTTTTAAACAAATCCTAATCCGATTTTGAATTATAATATTTTCCTATATCTGATGTGTAATTTTCTGATCGGCGGTTGCAATTCGTAATTAAGCCATGCATAAAATATAAATCATATTAAAACAAAACTAAAAAAACAAATTTGAATTCAAAAAATCAATGGTTCACTTCACAATTGAATTAACAAAATGGATTAAGAAAAATTTACATGAACACTGGCATTGATACCAGAGAAACAAAGAGGGCAGTTACGTATGTGGGTCCCACATACTGTACACAAACACAAATGCCTACATGGCAGTAACAGCACTACTGACTCTCTTACCCCACAATTGTTGCACATCTTCCCCACCACCATCACCGACGTTTCTTCACCTTCCTCCTCCTCCACCTCGTCGTGGTGGTGGTGGTCACTCGAACAACTTGATTCCGCATCTTCCGCTTCGTTGTTGTTGTGGTGGTGGTTCTCGTTAACGTGCGCCAGCACTTGTTCTAATTCGTTCCTTAACGTATTAACAGCGGTTTCATTTGTAATAGCCATCTCTCTCCAAATCTGATTCTCCATTATCAAACTCTTTACCTTTTCTTGAAGGACTAAATTGTATTTTCCTATATTATGAATTTCTTCGTCTTTTTCCTTCAGTTTCTTCACTACTGTATCTTGGATTGCATATAGTAACATTCTTGATTGCTTCATTCTTTGCTCTTCTAACTCCATTCTCACTTTCTCTGTCTGTTATTATTATTTAATATTCAATTCAACAACAAAAATTACATTATTAATTACAAAATCTAAGGCTCTAACCAATAAATTCGTTATAAGTGTTCGTTACAGAAAAAATAAAAAAAAAGTGGAAAGAGGAATTTACATACATGTTGAGCGATTATGCGATCGGTTTCTGATTGGTGATTTTGGAAATGATGGAGAAGGTGTTGGTCAAGAATAGGTGATTGAGATGAGAGTTTGTGGTGTTTCTGAGTGTTTGATTCTTCATTGGTTATGAAGTCTCTGTAACGTTTCCTTGAATCAGGGATATTGTTGTTGTGGTAGGTGACACCACTATCAGATTTTGGTTCACAGAAAGATGATTGGTGAAAAGGAAAGAAAGATTCAGGGTGCATTGTTGAAGACATAGGCATGGAAATATTGTAGAAGTGTTGTTGATTTGGTTTGTTGTTGTTTTCTCTGAAGAAAATAACAGCAAAAGTTAAAAAAGAAAAAAACCATAAAAATTGATGAAAAATGAATGAAGATAGTGAAAGAATGGTTAATTACCTGTTATTGATTAGTAACTGTGGAGAGAAGAAATTGATGTGAGGAGTTTCAACCGCCATGAAAAGAATGAAGAGAGTTTTGTTTGTTGTGAATTTATGAGTTGTTATGAACTTGTTGTTTGATTTTAGAAAAAAGAATATGATAAAACTGAAAGGTGTGAATGAATGAATAGAATATATACTGTATGAGAGAAGAGAAAGGGAAAGAAGAATGCAAATGGGGTGGCGAGGCGACTACTACTCGGGAGTCATGCACTGAATGGGTCTCGTTTATTTAAGGCTTTGGCTCTTCTTTAGAGATAGAATAAGTCAAAACTCATAACGTATTGCTTTCTTTTTTCCTTGGTTAGAGAGAAATCTATTTAAACTTTCCCTTTCACTTTATTAGAGGAAAAACAGTTTTGGATTTACTGAATTACTTGGGGTATAAAATATAAAGAGTTTGTTCGACAAATTTAGTTGATAGGACACTGTATTATATATACTTTTTTTATCACTGTTATAAGTAAAAAAAACAACTTTTAAGGTTCATTGAAATAGAAATGTATCTAGTCAATAATATAGACCAGATACATTACTTTTTTAATGAATTTAAAAAACGATATTTTTGTTTATAATAGTAACGAGAGAAAATACGATGGATTGAAGTTCGAAATTCGATCCTATAAAGAGTTTGATTCAAATGCACCATAAATGTAAAATTATTTTACACATACAACGAATGATGTGTTGCCACGTCATTTATTGAAGTGATAAGTCATGTGTTTATAATCATAATGAATCGACACATTATACAAATATACTTATATGTTTGTTTTTATTGGTTGATCGGTAAATACCTCTAAATTATAAAAAATTTGTTTATAAAGCACCTATATTATTGTATACATGTGTAAATTGTTTTTTTACACTAACAGTGTATATAAATTAAATTTAAATATAAATAAAGAAAAAAAAACACTAACAATTTAAAATAATTTTACATTTTCATTGAATCTTAGCTATGTGTTTAGAAATTTAGTAATTAGTTGTTAATGTTTGTTTTTTTTCCTTCACCAAAATTTGAATAGAAACATTTTACACCTTTAACACATTTAACTCTCAACTCAAACAAATTGAACTATCCACCTTGCCCCATATTAATGATGTAATATAGATAAATACTTGATTGTTATTGGTTGTTCGCGTAAAAATATTTTACAATATGTAACATATCTATTAAATTAAAAGTTTGATGGAGATACATTAATCGTGTAAAATAACTTTATACATTATCTAATTCATCAATTTATCATGTAATATTAAAAAAATAAGGTGATAGGGTAGAAATATAATTGTTATTGATTTACAATGAAAATTTATTTTACACCAATAATAATAATAATAATATAGAAAACAATAGAATAGAATATAAAATGTTGATGGTCACTCGACGAATGACGTGCGGCCAAAGAGCCACGAGTGAAGGACGTGGCAAAGTGGAAAAAAGCCACGTTGGAAAGAAAAAATAGTGGGATAAATAAATAAAGAATAGATACACGTGCGAGATGCGGGAGTGGGAACAAACAATAAAGAATAATAAAACCCGTGAGCCACGTAGAGTTGGGACCCATGAAACGGTTTCCCCGCTGTCCTGCCTTAAACAAGTTTTGTCCTAAAGTACGGACAAATTAGGCGGATGCATGAAATCAAATCTGGTGTGTGATGAGATGAATGAATGGATATATACGGCATTTTGTTACGCTTTGTACCATCGGTCAAATATTCAAAAGAGATTATAGTACAGTTACAGCTCCATCAATAAATTAAATACTTGCTGCATCGCATACACGTTCTGCCATCAACTACGGAAAATAAATAAAGTGGTCACACCACACATTTTTGAATCATTTATAGGTTTATGAGTTTATCAAACAAATCACATCACTATTTTGTAGGAGTACTATACTACTACTAATATACCGGTCAAAATTTAATTCCTCTCTCACCTCATCAATCTCCACCAGTTTAGTAGTAATTTCCATTTCATTACTCCTTCAATTATTGGATAGAACATTTAAATGTTTCATTGTAAAAAATAAAAATTAAAAAAAAAAACATTAATGTTATGCACCAATTCTAGAATATTCTTTTCATCGTAATATTTTTTATTGAAAAAAAACTTATTCATTCAAATTGAAAAATATTCGAGAATATATGTGCACTTATGTTTCACCCCTTTCTCATTATGCATTATTTTCTAAATCTTCACTTACACCAATTCACAACCTCTTTGGCTGGATTAATTATGTTTTAAACAATATAATTTTTCTTCCTTTTTTTTTTGCATGCACGATTGATAAAATTTCAATTTTTAATATTTGTTTTATGAGTTTTATTTTTTTATGTTTGTTTAAAAGGGTTGTGATATGTCGTTGTTTTTGAACTTGGGTTGCTCGGCAATGAAAATTAGGAATGATTTGTTTTTCAAGATTGTAAATATTTTTGGGGTCAAATGGATACTTTTGGAGAAAGAATATCAATAGCATGCAGGGAGTTAACAGAGATCAAACCGACGTTAAAGTTTAGATGTCTGTCAATTTAATAATAAAATAAGAGATGTTAGTGTTTAGTTAAAAACTAAAGAGGATGTTTATGTTATTTAAAAATACCTTAAGAGAGATTAGAGTATAATTTTCCCTATTTTATTTACTAAAATTTAATCCCCCAAATTACACACTAACCTCCTCCTCCATTTTTTTTTTACCAAAATAAAATGAAATACTATAATTCTTTTTAGACTAGGCAAGTCTAGCTAAACCTGTAATGTAATTTGGTAGTGAAAATGAAAAGAAAGGGTATTAATTGAATGTGTCACTTTCGTGGAATCAAACAACGAATACCTCTACCATGCAAGGACCACTATAAAACCTTCAACTCAATAGTGGAACCTACATTATCATATTCTGCGCACAGAAAAATTGATTTCTTTGTATCATATCTCAGAAAATATTAAAAGTGTCAATACTAAGATAATGAAAGGTAGGTTGAATAAAATGGAACAATTAATCACCCCATCTTGTCCCAACTTATCTTACATGTACTATCCGTTTTTAAATTCCCTCACAAACACGCACAAACATATGAAAAGGTGTGTATATATAAAAGAAGGGTAAAAGAAAAAGTAAAGTGGCATATAATGAAAAGGGAAGGCAAATATTAGTGTGACACCTCTCCCTTCCATTGAGCCTTATTATTGCTTGCTTCCATTCTCAATATGTCACATATTCCTTTGAAACTCAGTACTTAATTGCTCTCATTAGACATTACCTTAGAATGTAAAAAGGTATATATACTTATTTATTTTCTTCGATATGCAAATTGAACTTCACTATAAAAAAATCTAAAAATGACAAGAGCACAAGAGCTAATGTTTAATTTAATTTGGATTTACACTTGTAATTATTTATTTATAATTAGAGAATAATTATATAGGTTTATGAGTTTTCTTACTTATAAAGTACTCAATCTCCACTTGTCTGACCACCCTTTTGTCGGGAAGACTTTCGAGACAACGAGTCGGTCAAACCTTCCGTTGAACTAGACTCTGATATCAAAGTTGGGTGAATGTTAGGTTTCAAGTGTGAGTGATTAAGTCTCAACAACTGGTATCAGAGCCTTTTGGTTTGATTAAGGAGGAGGGAGTTCTGCTGTAAAGTTTAGGCTAGAGAAAACTGGTAGAAGAGACTTTGACACTACATATCCACCCAAAACTTTAAGACATTAGGTTAATGGGTCACCTCTCTTATAAATCAAACATTTTTCCCATACATAGTCGATGTGAGACTTAATCACTCACACTTGAAAGTTGAAACCCAACATTCTCCCCCAAGTGTAAGTTCTCACCAACTCTAGTTGATCCAATACCTGGATCCACTCCCGCTCCCCACACCAAGCCGAATTACCGCGGCTTTGATACCAATGTTGGGGAGTCTGGGGAAGCTCAGGAGAATCCATGGGATCAATATTCCAGAACCACAAGAGAGTTTGACACCACATATATCCACCCAAAACCTTAAAACTTTAGGTTAATGGATCATTTCTCTTATAAATCCAAGAACTTTAACACTCACCTTACAATTGCTAAAGCATTAACATACTCCTAGGTATATCTCTTATATTCATTTTTTAATTAAAAAGTAAAAGCCAATTTATTAAATTTACCTTTTTATTTAAAAAAGCATAAAAGGTAATGAAATTAAGAAAAAGTGTAAAACACGATCACTATGCATCATATCAATGTCTATTAGTGTGAAATAATAAACCCTCTTTACTTTGATGGTTGCTGGCCTAGTTTTTTATGTTTAGATACAAATTGACTGACAAATACTACTAAAATTTATATATAGGACAAATTTTAATATAGATTACTTTTTCAAGTGGTTCATGATGGACCAGTCATGAATAAAATTATAACGAATACGTATTTCATAAAATTCATCGTTGGATTGAAAGTTTATATCATATAGATCATCCATAAAACATTTTAGAAACATTTATAGATTTGTATTAAATACCGTTAATCTATAGATCTCAATAACATATAAAATGATTTTCAATTTTAATTTTATTTTTTATAGATGATCTATATAATATAAATTTTCAATTCAACAATAAATTTTGTAAAATTCGTATTCGTTATAATTGTATTTATCACTTGTCTACGATATATCACTTGTAAAGGTAGTCGACTAGCTTTCAATTGTGGGTTAAATTAATTAAAACTTTTGAATGATTGCTTGGTTAAGTTAATAAGCCAATCTTGGTGTGCTGGCCTGTACCTAAGCGTATAGGAAGATAAATGCAGCTATTAAATTACACACTAGATATAGACAATTAAGTAGAAGTTTCAAATTGTAAGGGGTTGAAAAACGTGTATACATGAAATGTGTTTAGTAAGTAGCTTAAGGAGTCCTTGATCACATCGACGGTTCCAAAACCTTGCTGTAATACACGAAGTTTGGTTGCATGCATTTGCCTTTTGCATATGGCCTTGAAATTCGTATTGAAATCAAACTAAATGCCAAGTTTCCCTGTCCAAATATCTACTCCCTCCAGCTACTATTATAAGTAAATTTGACTTTTTTGATATATTGAAAAAGTAATGTATTTGGTCCAAATTATGAACCGAACACATCACCTTTTTAATGTACCAAAAAAGTCAAATTTGCTTATAATAATGGCTGGAGGGAGTATATGTACTTTACTTGGGATTTGGATGTCCATTATCCTCAACGTGGAAAAATCCATATAACTTTTCGAATTGGCATAAAATAGAGTTTTCTTTAAAGCTGGTGCTATAGCTTTCAAACAACATTAATTTCTAAATTTTTCTCTGAAGAAGCATCAAATGCCACTATTCAATTGTTTGCTTCATCTTTCCTTTCATATATGTGTATGCGTGTGTTAAATATAAAGTTGAATTTTGTATGCCAATCAATTGGAAAATTTCTATGGTGACAGGTGATTCAGAAAGTCCTTAAAGAATCTGTCTATTCTACAATGTCTATTAATTTGATGCTGAAAAAAAGGAATTGAAGTGGATGGAATTTCCTATATACATACTAGACACCTTGCCCGTGCGTTCGCACGGGTCATATATGTAATATCAATTAATCGTAAATGTAATTAATCCATGTAAATACTTTTTTTTTGGTGCAATGTAAATACATTGTTTTATGTCAATCAATATAAATATACATGATTGGAAATATGTTTAGTATACACGTAAATATTTCATTTCATTGTTTAATATCAACATGGAACACCGAAAACAACATATGGTATTAAAAAGTTGTACAAAATTAAAAATAACGACATTAAATATAAGGAACATTTTAAATAACTCCATTTTAGCTTGTTAAAAAAAATCCATTAAATATAGAAACTTCAAATAATATACAACTCTACAAATTTTCTAAAAATTTCATGGTAAACTACATTGGAAGTGGTATTTGTAATACTGCCATCATCGCCGACCAACAAAATCTTCAAAACGTTTAAATTTAGCATAACATATAATAAAAGAAAGAAAATTATCAACATAAATTAACATTAACTTTTCATGCTAAGCAGAGCAAGAAGAGTAGCATCAGGATCATAAGCCATTGTTATAAATTGATTCCATTGGTCCTTTCTTTTGTCAATCGATATGTATATAAACCAATTCCAAGCATATGAATGGCCCAAACACATATATATTCACTCTTTTCCAAAATTTTGGTCCTTTTAGAGTTTTATACAGGAATTCTCTATAAATAACAGAACTCTATTTTTTTACTTTGCATGCAGTTCCTCGTTATGTTAATTCTTTTCTGTAATGGATTTCGATATTTAATGTACAGGTCGCATGTTAAGAAATAATAAAAATTGATAAATTAAGTTATTTTTACCATTGGTGTCTTAAAAAGATCAAAGATTTAGAATAGGGGAAATATGAATACATAGAATGAACAGTTGCTTTTTATTAAGCTGTAACTGATTTGTTGTTCCATATGCAGCGTTATTGCACTTGGTCAAGAAACAATAAAATGGAAATTTTGGAAGATGAATAATATCTATTGAAAATATAATAGTTAGTGGTAATTTTGATGCATCTGGTACACCCTAACATTAAATTCACGCGTGATAAAAAAAAGAATAATTCTTGACTTTTTATTGGACAACAAAAAATAACGCTATTGTTTAGGAGTTGCTGATAAATTTTAAATTCAATCTTTATTGGATATTCTTGAAAGAATAATTATAATAAATGCTTGATATATTTTAGGAGATTATAATAAATGCTTGATATATTTTAGGAGATACTCATCAAACTCATTCTTCTCATTCAACGTATTTTTTGGTTTTCCAGTAACAAATTTAGGAGATAGTACATCTATTTTTTCCTTCATGACCTTCTAGTTTCTTTTTTCTTGTTGACTCCGTTTGATATTAATAATAATTATTATTATATTATTATTTTTTATTCCTGTCCTTCTGGTTTCTTTTTTCCATTTTGTCAAAAAATAGCACCGATTGAGTAGAGATAAACAAAATTGCTATGGAATATATATAAATAAAAATGATATAGAAACATGATTTTTTATACAATTTTATTGTTGATCTTTGTCAGAAGATATAGCAATGAACTGTTGCTTTGCTTCTTATATCTATTTTCCACATTAAGTTTTTTATAAGAACACAGAATTGTGATAATCAACAATGATACTCAGTACATGAATTGGTTTCCCAATGGATCAACCAACGTTGCAAATCGGTAAATCTCATCACGAAAGTCCACGACAAACATTTTTGGTAGCATAACTGCACCCTAATTACAAAACAAAAATCACAAACATTATAATCAACAATGAATTCAAAAGTGTAAGTAAAAAAACTAAAATATTGTCTAGTTAATATAAATACTTACTTCATTATAATCTGCCTATCCTCCAGTTCCCCGGTTTGCTTAATTGATGGATGACACGTGGAGAATTAATTATTCAATGGTTGAGATAAGAATAACAAGATAAGCATTCCCATTTTCCTCTTCTCCCTTTCACTTCACCTAAACCTATTCCTCTTCTCTATCACACCCAAAGTGTTGTTTCCATCAACTTGCCCTGTTTCCGTTATGCTGGCTCACCGCCGTCATGAAATCTTATCGCTCTGTCGCGTTTCTGCCACTATGTTTTGTTATTGAATTGATTATATTGCATAAAAAATCTGCATTATTTCTGTTTTGAATTGATTATATTGCATAAACATCGAACAACAACATTGCATAAAAATACTGAATTACTTTTGTTTTGAATTCGAGAGAAACCACACCAATGAAAACTTTGATGTGTGGGGCAAGATTAACCAAATAATAAAAGGAATAGAGATGATGATGCAATAATCCAAATACAATGGCAAGAAAGAAAAGAACACTAGCAATTTGTTTACCCAATTCGGCTAGAACAACCTACTCTGAGGGACAGAGCAGCCTTTTTGTTCCACTATAATCAAATCAGTAACTTACGCAATAAATCTCAACCGGGTTACAAGAATTAGCACTTATTCTACCTAATATCTGAATCTCTTCCTATGGGCAAGAGACTCAATTTGACCAACTCCATCCAAGGTGAATCAAGGATGATTCGCTCAAACCTCTAGAATTATATCAAGAGCTATTCTCTGTAAAAAAATTAGCCTTTGTGGTGTGGCAAACCCTAATCCTTATTTCCTTCAACATTATTTTTCCTATGAATAAAGCACTCTCTATTTATAGAAAAATATATGTCTTTTATTTTAAAACAAATTTGTTATAAATAAAACCAAATCCAAGTCAGATCTCCTTTGAAACAAATATTTCCACAAAATCTGCACAAAACAGAACCTGCCGGTCACGCACCTGCGCCCCGGGCTAGGCTTGTTGCGCCTCGCGCAGCCAACAGAGGTTGAGCCTCCTCATCGCAACCTCTTCAGCCCCCGGAGTGATGAAACTCGTCCTCTTGAAGAAACTCTTAGATCCCACTAACATCAACCTTTTAGATAGTCTTACAAGCTTCACCACCCCCTCTTCAACCCCCGAAATGTCTTCCGTACTTCGAAGAATTACTTATCCTCAACTAACCTTTCAACTGGATATGAAACAACCCCAAAATCCGATAACTCAATAACGTCATGAGAACCATAAGAGTTTAGAGTCCCACTCTCCTCCGATTCCCAACTTGACACCACTAGTGCCTCTGCTTTCTCATAACTCTCATCTCCGATGACCTTTCCCCAACATGCACAAAACCGTTATTTCCCTTCAACTCCGGATAATCCCTCTTAAAGTGACCTTTCTTTCCACAATGAAAACAACTCCACCTTTTCCACCTGAAACGTTTAAGGCATCCACACATTTCTCCACCTTCAAGTTTTTAAACTTAGTCGGTTCTTTGGTCCTCAAGGATACTTGAACTTCCTCCAAGGTGACAATGTCTTCCTTGCCATAGAGCGGTATCCTTAAAACTTTCATAGGACTTAGGTAAAGCACACAGTAGGTGTAAGGCTTTGTCTTCATCTTCTAGGTTCACATCAACATTCGCCAAATCATCAATGATTTTGTTGAAATCTGTCAGTTGCTCCGTTATGGATTTTGTCTCTACCATTCGGTAAAAGTAAAGTCGTTATTTCATAAGCTTCTTATGTGTCAACGACTTGGTCATGTACAATGAATCAAGTTTGGCCCACAAAGACGCATCAATGGTCTTCGTTGCTACTTCTCTCAACACCCTGTCTCTGAGGCACAAGATAATGACACTCAATGTCTTATCATTCATCTAGGTCTTCTCTGCGGCCGAGAGACTATTCGGCATCTGTGCTTCTCCCTTCAATGCCTCAACAAACTTGTTTTGGATTAAAACCGCCCTCATCTTCACCTTCCACGACCCATAGTTGTTACTCCCGATGAACTTTTCAATATCTCACTCAAATAAGTAACTTACACAAGAAATCTCAATTGGGTTACAAGTATTAGCACCTAATTCTACTTAATACCTGAATCTCTTCCCTTGACTAAAAGACTCAATTTGACCTAGTTTACCCAAGGTGAATCAAGGATGATTCGCCCAAACCCCTATAAATATAACAAGAGCAATTCTCTCTAAAATTCTAGCATTTTGTGTTGTGGGGAACCCTCATCCTACTTAGCATTTTGTGATGTGGGGAACCCCTAAAATTCCCCCGTTTTGCCACTGTAATTTCAAATTACTTAGGTTTTAGTCCTTAATGTGGTCATGTCATAAAAATTACTTAGGTTTTTGTCCATATAATTTGTATGATTACATATATTTTTGCCCCTGTAATTTGTGAGAAATTTGGTTTTCGTCCTAGTAATTTTTGTGATATTGCCACATTAAGGACTAAAACTTAAGTAATTTGAAACAAGAGGGGCAAAACAGTAGGTTTATTTTTGGCAGGACTAAAATTCAAATTCACCAATTTTACAGGGATGAAAAATATCTTTTACCCTTCTTTTTATTTCAAGGTAGAGTTGGTAAAGTTCATTTCAACTTGGTAATTAAGAGGATTTAGTGTCGTTTTGAAACTTGGAAGGTGATACTCCTTAAGAAGACAGAGAAATTGTGCCTAATTAAGTATATAGTCTCGTCTTTACTGATTTATACTATTCAAATGCTTGTCTTTCCCAAGAACATTGTAATAAAATTGATTCATTCACCAGAAGATTCTTTTGGGGTAACAATGAGAGTCAATGAAGTTTGCAACTTGTTAATTATAATTTTGTAACTTATTCAATTCGTCTAGGAGATCTTGAATTTGTGCATCTCATTTTCCCGATATGAACCTTCTTGGTAAGGTGCAAAGTCTTCTTCACCATAAGGACAAGTTTTGGGTGCAGGTCTTATTGCGAATGAAGTTGTGCAAGTATACACAGTCAAACTATAACAAGTGATAAGAAAGAGTATCGTACCCACATGGATTGTCTACGGGAACCTTTTCATTAAACAGACAAAATCACATTCTAATTCATGAGCACGAAGGTAACCCAATAATATCATAGTTTCAGGGTTTTAAATAAAATAATTAAAAAGGATTTAAAGATCAAATTTGGTAGTGATGTTGGAAGTATCATCCATTCAACTAATAATCTAGTATTTGTGACTGATAACGGGTGTCAAGACATTTGTGAGCAAGGTTATACCTTGTGGTATATGTCTACAACGTTAAATGTGAAACAATAGATAAGATGGATCATATGTCCAGGTCATGCTTAATTCGTTCAATTCAGATAATCATGCATTGTATTATCACTATAACCTTCAGGCTTATGTCCAAGTCCTTAAGTAAGAAGTATGTGTCCATCCTCTACTTAACCATATTAAGGCCCCGTTTGGATTAGCTTATTTTTGAGCTTATGCAAACAGCTTATGCAATTTTTATGCATTATTATAAGTTTGCCAAGGTAAGTTTATGATAAAATAATTTATAAAAATACAATTTTCACTAGTTTGAACTTATAAAATAGCATAAAACCTAATTTATATTGCATAAGTTTTTTGCATAAGCTCAAAAATCAGTTAATCCAAACGGGGCCTAATTCCTAAGTTCCATTTATTACTAGATGTCTCATTATAATAAACTTGCATTAAATACTAAGTTGACCAGACCTTCAATCAAACATATATCATAAAAGTATAGGAACTAAAAATGCAATAAACACCA
The DNA here is from genome assembly GCA_030408175.1 of Trifolium repens. Lineage (NCBI taxonomy): Eukaryota > Viridiplantae > Streptophyta > Magnoliopsida > Fabales > Fabaceae > Trifolium > Trifolium repens. Next base: position 15,591,969 of record CP125842.1, on the reverse strand, counting down.
CAATCATTCACATGAATAATACTAGACTCTTAATGAATATCACATAATTCCAACAACAAGAGTTTTAACTCATGGTGAGCTTAGTAAAGCACACAAACAAAAATCTAAGTTTAGACATAACTAACATCAAAAGAGAATTATAAATGATAAACCTATAAGATCACAACCAAGAATAGTTAATGACCTTCACTGTGATGATAACAAAGCTGTAGTAGAGAATAATTTTATGAACTAACAATTTGCTAAGTGTGCAGAAAATAATCAAAGAAATATGACTCTCAGAAATAAGAAAAACTAAAGAAGATTCTGGACTTTGAACGAGTGAAGTTCTGATTACTGTCATTAGTGCTAGCCTACAGTCTTTGAAAGCATAAGTTCAACACACAACATACAGAATCACATCTCAGAAGAAAAGAGGAATTAGATCAAGACCAGATCAAGCTTCAACTCAAGTCAATCAGTTATCTGAAGTCAAAGATCAACAAAGAGACGTTGGAGAAAATCAAGTGAAGTTAATACAAGGATCTCCTTATGCTTAACAGACAAGTAAAACAAATAATGAAAGCTTCACAACGGTAACGCGCAAATCATGACAATCAATAATGAAGAAGACGATGCTCCCAAATCAAATGACCAATGGCATAATTCCTCATCAGTTATAAAAAGAGTACAAAGAAGAAGACAACACACACACGCGCAAAAATATACATACATACATACATACATACATACATACATACATACATACATACATACATACATACATACATACAACAGTACATACTTTGAAAATATTCTTTCGTTCATTCTTCTGTAAATCTATGTACAAAACACTTAGAACAAATATAATCTAAGTGTCCGAGCTCATAAATTACTTTGTGTAATCTGCTTACTATAAGCACCAACTCTTCACAAAGATTGTAATCAACAGTTGTTGAAATTCCTTGAGAGACTAAGGTTAGTCAGCTGTCTCAAGAAGTCATTGGCAGGTAGCCTTTGAAAGGTTATAATAATCTGTCTAGATTATTGGATTAAGTCCTTGAGGTGCAAGTTAAAGTCACTCAGGTGGAGCGGACTAGAGTAGTCTCGTTAACGGTTAACCAGTATAAAAATCAATTGTGTCATCTCTCTCCCTTGCTCTTTTATTTGTTGTTCATCATCAACCTTTAATCATTATTGATAAACAACAATATTTGAGAAGAAAAAGAATTTTTTAAAAAACATATAGAAACCCAATTCACCCCCCCCCCCCCCCCCCCCCAATTTCTCGTGTTTCTTAAACCTTCACACTGTTGTGACTCCGGTTGACAGCTTCACTGGACAGCAATGGTGGAAGCATGAAATTGTGAAGGAGATGGAGGCCACCAAACTTTCTCTTAGGGTTTCCAACCTCTAGAACCTCTTAACCCATTGAGCTTTAGGTTTTATCTCTCCTTATATATCAAGTCTACCTGTCCTCCAAGAATATCCCAAAGAATAAAGCATATCCCTTTTGATCCTAGGATAGTACATTGTCAGCACATGGGAGGCGACAATTGTCAATCTTCTAGATGCCTTTTATCAGATGTCAGTTGTCTTGCCTTTGACAGAAACCAATTGATCTTATTCTTATCCATTCGCCACCTCACACATTCACTAATCTTTGACGGTTCCGCATTTCTTTGCTGTACGAACTCGAATGTCATGACTTTTGTTATCAGATGAAAGCACTAAAGCCTTTTCATTTAGCGTCTCGCGAGACTGTCATGACATAAGATATCACCAAGCTAAACTATGCACATCAAAATAATGTGAAATCTACAAAACATAGCACATAGTGTGCTTGACTCAATAATTATAATATTTAACTAAGATTACTAAATAAAGGAAATTATCACCATATTAGTAAGTAACAATCCAAGTAATTAGGGCTATAATACCTCACATAAAGTGAGTTATCAGGTCCTCACTTGTAAAAACTATCAACAACATTATACAAGGTTTGTTGGTGTTTCAAGTACGACTTTTGTCACTTCGAAAGGTTATGTAGGAAGACTGGTTGCGCGTATTGAAGACGAAGTGGGGCATAAGAAGAGCTTGATGGGAATAATACAGATTTGGCATTCGTTGTCCAATTGCCTATTAATATATCTTTTTGGAAAGGGAATCATGCCACGAGTACAACACATCGCTTCACCATGACGTAGGGGCATTTTAAGCCATCTGAATTCTGAAGGCCCAAAACCGGATTTTATTATTTCGGCCCAATTTTATTATTTTTTCTATTTTGTTTTCTGTTTGGATTTTCGGCCCATTAGGGTTTTGTGAATTATCTAGTATTTAATCTTAACATTTGTAGCCTAAAAGGCAGTTTTTCATTGAATAAAATTACAGAGAACTTTTCTCAATCTTCCGGTGGATTTGTAGCCTAAGAGGCAACTTGTCTGATTATCGTTCTAGGTTTAGCGCTTGCTAAACTTTGCTTCCGTCTATGTCAAAGGAAATCCTTGAAGAGGAAACCCACATGAAATTGTCGGCCGAAAACTCATCCTTCTACTTTTCTAGTTGCACAGGTGAATATCTTATGTATAACTTCATAGATTTTATTCATATTTTAGATTCTCAACAAACTTTGTAGGATGTTTGGAACCACAAAAATCGATAGCAAAATCAATTGTTTTAAATAAATTAAATCAGTAATTAATAATTATAGTTTTAAACAGCTTTATTTTATAAGGTAGAAAAACTTATATTTGATTTGTTAGAAAATTCGATGTTGAGTAAAAAAAACATTTTTTATTTTATGATTGTAGATATGATTTTATAATGTATAGCGACACTGCAAAAAAAAAAATCAATTTTGTTACAAAACTTGTTGAGGGCTTTTCAGATCTCAACCATTCAGAGTTTTTTGTTGAGATGAACAATAGATCACAAAAAAGAAATGAGTGGCTGTGATTTTACTGGAGGAAAATTACACGGGAGAGGATCTTCTCTCATTCATCCCACTTTCAATTCATTTCTACATATCCATTCTCTCTCTAAATATTTTTTTAACTTCGATCTTTACATTTCTCAAATGTTTCTTATTGATTTATTATTTAAATAATATATATGTGTTTTAATACTTTTCGATACAAATTTTACGTAGTAAGTGTTTATTCAATTCTCATGGTCATCCAAGTGTTGTGGTTGGAAGCGCATAAAACACAAAGTCAGACACTACTCGATACACCAGGTAAGTAATATAATTTTAATTCATATTAATTATATTTTATTTACACTTTACAACATAAATATATAATTAGTATTGACTTAATACTAAGAGCCTGTTTGGATTTGACTTATTTTTTAACTTATAAAAATAGCTTTTGTAAATAAATAAATTTTTGTGTTAATTCATAAATTTTTATTGACAAAAATTGTAACTTTATAACTTGTTTTATCATAAATAACATTGAAAAACTTATAATAATATATAGCTTATTTCATTGTATAAGTTGTTTTGCATAAACTCAAAAACAACTCAGTCCAAACGAGCGTTAAGTAATACTTAGGCGATGTTTGGAAAAACTTATTTTTTCAGTAATTGTTTATTTACTAACTTATTAATACTTAGTTATATTCATACTTAATAACTTTTGAGTTTTGTTTTTTTGTTTAATTATTTTTGTTGACAATTTATTTTTATTTTTTTTGGTACAATTGTTGACAATTTATTTAATTATATTTAGTAGCTGTTAAATTAATTTTTTTTGGACTAATTTTTTGTTTTAAAAAAACACTTATTTTGAATTTCAAAGCACTCGTAATAGTGAATGCCAAACTAAATCTCAATTTTTTTTTTACCATGAACTCCAACTCTAAAGATTTGTTTGATATGCAAAAGAGTAAATATAACATACATTTAAATTTCTAGACATTGAATTGGATAATACATAACACACACTTAAACTTATGATTTCCGACCTCTCTATGTATTGATAGATACTATTAGAGTGTTCAGTCGGATCCAAATCAACACTCAAAAATCAACTTGTAAATAAAAATTAATTATATATATATAATTAATATATATATATATATATATATATATATATATATATATATATATATATATATTAAAACTTTATCTCATTCAATATAAGACAATTAACAAATGCAGTATAAGACTTTTTATAAAAATGTCAATAAATTTACCAAATTTTTCGTTCTCTTTCGTTTAATATATTTGCTACTATTAAAAAAAGACTTACCATATACCATGTTTGACTAGAAGACCATTTATATGATTAATTCTTAACAAATATATATAATGAGAATTAATAAAAGAAAGAAATAAATTGATAAATAATAATAAGAAAAAAAAAAGAATATTCTCAAAAATGGAAAGAAAAAAAATTAATTAAAAAATATTATAGATTAAGGCACGTACTTGTATACCCAAGCATTCTGTGTGAAATGATGAAGGACAATAATCACAACAAAGTATATCTCCTCCTAATTTACAAAGAATACATTTTTCGTCATTTCGGTCGTCAAACACTCTCTCAGGTGGCTAATCTGAAAGAGCGTTTGAGGACCGAAATGACGAAGAATGTGCTTTTTGTAAAATATGAGTAAATATATTTTGTTATCATTGTTGCCCTTCATCCTTTCGCACATAATGTTTGGGTATACAAATACGTATCTTAAATTATGATTTTTTTTTGTTCTGTTATATTTTTTTTTATAATGAGAATTAATAAAAGAAAGAAAGAAATTGATAAATAATAATAAGAAAAAAAAGAAGAATATTCTCAAAAATGGAAAGAAAAAAAATTAATTAAAAAATATTATAGATTAAGGCACGTCCTTGTATACCCAAGCATTCTGTGTGAAATGATGAAGGACAACAATCACAACAAAGTATATCTCCTCCTAATTTACAAAGAATACATTCTTCGTCATTTCGGTCTTCAAACACTCTCTCAGGTGGCTAACCTGAAAGAGCGTTTGAGGACCGAAATGACGAAGAATGTGCTCTTTGTAAAATAGAAGGAAATATATTGTGTTATCATTGTTGCCCTTCATCCTTTCGCACAGAATGTTTGGGTATACAAATATGTATCTTAAATTATGATTTTTTTTTTGTTCTGTTTTTTTTTTATAATGAGAATTAATAAAAGAAAGAAAGAAATTGATAAATAATAATAAGAAAAAAAAGAAGAATATTCTCAAAAATGGAAAGAAAAAAAAATTAATTAAAAAATATTATAGATTAAGGCACGTACTTGTATATCCAAGTATTATGTGTGAAATGATGAAGGACAACAATCACAACAAAGTATATCTCCTCCTAATTTACAAAGAATACATTCTTTGTCATTTCGGTCTTCAAACACTCTCTCAGGTGGCTAACCTGAAAGAGCATTTGAGGACCGAAATGACGAAGAATGTGCTCTTTGTAAAATAGGAGGAAATATATTTTGTTATCATTGTTGCCCTTCATCTTTTCACTGTTTGGGTATACAAATACGTATCTTAAATTATGATTTTTTTTTGTTCTGTTTTTTTTTTTTTTTTTTTTCATTTTAGAGATCATTCTTTTCTTATTATTTATCAATTTCCTTCTTCTTTTTTTGGTCAAGTCAATTTCTTTCTTTTATTAATTATAATATTATGTGTATATATATTTGTTAAGAATTAATCATATATATTGACTTCTAGTCAAAGACAGTGAGTATATAATAAGTCTTTTTTTAATAACCAAAGAGAATCAATGGTTTGGTAAGTTTATTTTTGTTGAGCACAACTAGTAACAAAAGGTAATAATAACGAAAAGCAAACAATAAGAACACAAGAAAGTTTGATAACGGAGTTCCCCTTAGGTACGTCTCCGACTATAGAATTCGCTACAACTCGTTTCTATTAGATGAATGAATTAATTAGGATTTCAGTGTTACAAGCGGTATTTTTAATAATAATATTAAAGTCGTAAATACCCCTGAACAATTCCACACCCCTAGCGCACCCTAATTCCTAATAGATATATACGCCATACTCAACAATCTCCACCTTGGCGAATATCAAACCCTTATGAAGAACCACTGTATGACATCTGCATCCTTAGCGCTAGGGGGTTGTTTCCTTCTTAACATTGAGAAACATGTAACAAGTCCAAGCAATGCTTGAACTTGTCACTGGTGACTGGCTTGGTCAACATGTCAGCTGCATTTTCTGAAGTATGAACCTTCTCAAGTACTATCTGTCCAGTTGTAAGTAACTCTCTGATCTTGTGAAACCACACATCAATATGCTTAGTTCTGGCATGATACACCTGATTCTTGGCCAAGTAAATGGCACTCTGACTATCACAATGCAGTCGAACTCCACCTTGCTCAACACCCAATTCCTTCACTAATCCTGTGAGCCATAAGGCCTCTTTGGCAGCTTCAGCTACTGCCATGTACTCTGCTTCAGTTGTTGACATAGCCACTATAGATTGAACTGACGATTTCCAACAAATAGGTCCTCCTGCAAGAGTAAACACATAACCTGTAGTAGACCTCCTGTCATCCATATCACCAGCGTAGTCTTAATCAACATATCCCACAACTGAAGGATCACCCTTTTCACTGCTAAACATGATACCATTATCTGTTGTACCTTTCAAGTACCTGAAAATCCATTTGACTGCTTCCCAATGATGCTTTCCTGGCTTGGACATAAACTTGCAAACTTGACTTACAGCTTGTGCCAAATCTGGCCTAGTACAAACCATAGCATACATTAAACAACCAACAACACTTGCATAAGGAACTTTTGACATATACTCAATTTCTGAATCTGAATTCGGACACTGATCCAACGTGAGTTTAAAGTGATTCGCCAATGGAGTGCTCACAGCCTTCGAATTACTCATGTCAAACCTGTTTAATACCTTTTCAACATAGCTTTTCTGAGAGAGCCACAATTTTCTAGCTCCCCTGTCCCTGTGAATTTCCATCCCAAGAATCCTCTTAGCAGCACCTAAGTCTTTCATGTCAAATTCTTTACCCAACAAAATTTTCAGTTCATTTACATCATGTAAATGGTTAGCAGCAATTAACATATCATCAACATAAAGTAACAGGAAAATAAAAGAACCATCGTCAAGGCTCCTGACATAAACACAACAATCATACTCACAACGCTGATAACCAATCTGAAGCATGTAAGAATCAAACCGCTTGTACCACTGTCTGGGAGATTGCTTTAGACCATATAGAGACCTCTTCAATTTACAAACTAGTCGGCCTTTTCCAGTGTCACTGAAACCCTCTGGCTGCTCCATGTAAATTTGCTCATCTAGATTACCGTGAAGAAATGCTGTCTTCACATCCATCTGTTCTAAATGCATGTCTCGGCTGGCTACCAAGGCTAACACTGCCCTGATAGAAGTATGTCTAACAACCGGAGAAAAAATCTCATCATAATCAATCCCTTTCTGTTGTGAGTACCCCTTTGCTACAAGACGAGCCTTGAACTTTTCCCCTTCTTTTTCTGTTACTGCTGGTTTTCTCTTGTACACCCACTTGCAACCTATAGCCCTCTTGCCTTTAGGAAGCTGAACAAGCTCCCATGTCTGATTTTTCTTCAACGACTTCATTTCTTCCATCATAGCACCCATCCACTTATCTTTCTCCTTACTGGATATAGCCTCTCGAAATGTGGACGGGTCTCCAGAACTAGTAAGAAGTGCATATGCTGCCAAGTCTTCAAACCCATATCTCTGTGGTGGCTTAATGGATCGGTGCTCTCTATCACGTGCAAGCTGATAATCATTGTCTCCACCTAAATCTTCAGATGTATCACCTGAAGCTGTAGTGTCATGATTAATTGTTGTAGGTTCAGGTGGTTGTTGGTGTACCACTGGTATGTTATTGGTTGGTGTCGGCTCAATATCTACCTGAATTACTTCTCTACCGGGACTGCCTCCAGCTGATTCTGACACTTCTATTTCAAGAGACTGCTTCAACATGGACTGCTCATCAAAAACAACATCTCTACTAAGAATCATCTTCTTTGAAACTGGATCCCATAACTTAAACCCCTTCACACCTTTAGAGTAACCGACGAAGACACACTTCTTCGACTTAGGATCAAGTTTGGATCGATCTTCACTGGATATATGCACAAAAGCTGGACACCCAAAAATCCTTAAATTATCAAGATCAATGAATTTACCTGTCCATACCTCCTCTGCAACTTTCCCCTCCAAAGAAGCCCGTGGTGACCTGTTAATAAGATAACACGCCATATTAATTGCCTCTGCCCAGAAACCTTTTGAGAGACCCGCATTTAACCGGAGACATCTTGCCCTTTCAGTTAGAGACCTGTTCACTCTTTCTGCAACACCATTTTGTTGTGGTGTCTTGCGAACTGAGAAATGCCTCTGAATGCCCTGTTCTTCAAAAAATTTCTGGAACCGTGAATCAGTGTACTCTGTCCCATTGTCTGACCGCAAATACTTGATTTTTCTGCCTGTCTGATTCTCAACCTCTGCCTTCCACAATTTGAACTTTGAAAATACTTCGGATTTCTGTTTCATGAAATAAACCCAAAGTTTGCGAGAAAAATCATCAGTAAAAGTCACAAAGTACCTCGAACCACCCATGGATGCCTCTTTAGTTGGCCCCCACACATCAGAATGAACATAGTCAAGGATCCCCTTTGTTTTGTGCTTCCCAGGTTTGAACCGAACACGACACTGTTTCCCAAGAACACAATATTTGCATAGATCCATCTTACAGCTGCGAACACCCTTCAATAGACTCCTCTTATGAAGTTCCATCATCCCACGTTCACTGAGATGACCCAAACGCAGATGCCATAGTTTTGTTGCATCATTATCAGACTCAACTGACGCAACATCACCTACAACAGTATTCCCCAACAGTTTGTAGATGTTACCTGCAGTCCTCTTTGCTCTCATCACTGTCAATGCACCTTTGCTAACCTTCAGAATATCCCTATCTCCGTCAGACCTGTATGAGTAACCGTTTGCCTGTAGAGTACCTAGGGAAATCAAGTTCTTTCTCAATTCTGGAATATACCGAACATCAGTCAATGTTCGTACGCCACCATCATCCATAGCAATTTTAACCTGCCCTATTCCAATGATTGCACAAGCTTTGTCATCACCCAAATAAACAAATCCAAAACTGCCTGACCTGAATGTAGTAAACCACTCCCGATTCGGCGTCATATGATAGGAACAGCCAGAATCAAGAATCCACGCATCTGTGCACTTGCCGGATGAAACACAAAGTAGATCTCCCTCACTGCAAGAGTCATCAGTTTGAACTATATTTGCAGACGTGGATGACCCGTGCTTTCTGTTTGGACAATCCCTCTTCCAATGCCCAATCTGTTTGCAACCGTAACATTCTGCCGTCTTTCTGTTCTTGGACTTAGACCTCTTCTTTCCAGAACCTGCTTTACCCTTGTTCTGTCCACGATCTGAACCGCCCTGCACATACAGACCTTCACCCTGGCTTCCTCCCTCTGAATTCTGCCTCCTTTGACCATGAGACAACAGTGCAGAAGTAATTGAAGTGAGAGTAATAGTTTCTTTACCGTAGGTAAGGGTGGTCACCAAGTGGTCGTAAGAACCTGGTAACGAGCACAACAGTATGATTGCCTTGTCTTCGTCATCCATCTGAACCCCAAGCCTTGTCAAATCAGTAAGGATGTTCTGAAAAACGTTGATGTGTTGTTGTAAATCAGAACCTTCCTGCATCCTCAAACCGTATAGTCTCTGTTTCGCGTACAGTTTGTTCATAAGTGATTTCTCCATGTATTGACTCTGCAGTTTATCCCAAACTTCCTTCGGGGTCGTGAGATCCAAGATGAGATGCATCACATCGTCTGAAACGCACAAGCGTATCAAACCCGCAGCCTTCTCCTTCATCTCTGCCCAATCGGTGTCGTCCATGTCTGCCGGCTTCGTCTCGCGCAACGCCTTCTGTAAACTCTGTTGAGCCAACAGATCCTTAACCCTTCTCTGCCATAAACCGAAATTGCCTGTTCTGTCGAACCTTGCCACTTCGAATTTCGCCGGGTTAATCGTCATTTGATACCAATTGTTGAGCACAACTAGTAACAAAAGGTAATAATAACGAAAAGCAAACAATAATAATAATAACGAAAAGCAAACAATAAGAACACAAGAAAGTTTGATAACGGAGTTCCCCTTAGGTACGTCTCCGACTGTAGAATTCGCTACAGCTCGTTTCTATTAGATGAATGAATTAATTAGGATTTCAGTGTTACAAGCGGTATTTATAATAATAACATTAAAGTCGTAAATACCCCTGAACAATTCCACACCCCTAGCGCACCCTAATTCCTAATAGATATATACGCCATACTCAACAATTTTGACATTTTTGTTAAGAGTCTTATATTGAATGTGATAAAAAAATTGATACGTAAATATTTATATAACTAATTTTTATTTTACAAGCTGATTTTTTTGTTTAAAATTGGATCTGATTGAACACTCTAATAGTATTAATCGATACATAAAAAGGTAGGAAGTCGTAAATTTATTTAGACAATTACAAATCATTATCTACCACAAAATCATCTTTGGTTTGGTTGTTCACTACCTAAAATACTGATAATGCTCACATTTATTATTTCTAACAATGTATTTTTCTAAGTAGCTAACACATACATTTTTATGAAGAGCAAATCATAAACCATATTGTTATGATAAAGCTAAATATTGAAATATTTTATAACTTTATTTTGTATTAATTAGAACCAGTATAATATCTGTGTTGACGCACGGGTCGTGGCGTTGCCGTGATTTTTTTTCTTGTTCATATATAAATAATATTGAATTTCTTATGATGATATTTCTTATTTTAAAATAGCAATTTTTCATATGTGTGTTCTACAAAACGTAAAAAAAAAAAAAATTAATTAATTAAAGTTCATTATTTTTTATTAAAATAAAACAAAGAAAAATTGTAAAATTGTAATGAACTAAAATTTGGAGAATCGACCAGGGACTATGACTATGAACTTTTTAATGTTTAAACTAATACAATTTTAGAGAAGAAATGAAAAAGGAAAAAAAAAAAAAAAGGGTTTTAATTTATAGATTTTTTTATTGAATTTCATTGGCTAAAACAAAGTAAGGCCAATCAAATTAAAGCACCGTCATGATCATTGACTGTTAGTAAAAGACCACAAAATTTCTGACCACCGTTCATCCGCTACTTAAGTAATGAACTGCACCCAGTGTGAAAATCTGTTTCTTAAGTAGCGGATAAATGGTGGCCAGACTTTTTGTGGTCTGAAACACAACAGCACAAAAAAAAATGAAAATTTTAGAATTTCAATGGAACACCCACCTAGTTGCAGTCTATTACAATAGAAAGGTGACCGATGTCGAGTATCGTTGTCGGTCGGTCTGTTCAGATGGAACCGCGTTATTCACCAACATGAAACTTCAAAACAACCGCGATGTGAGAACAATGTTTTGTATTTTCTCTCGGTACCTGAGGAAGGACCGATCGAGCTAGACGCTAAGTTTGTTAGATTCGTCGAAGTTATATTCTCAAACTTGATCCGTCTGAGGACCTTCGAAGAAATCGCGGCTTGCATGGTTGAACCCGGAGAGGACGAAGTTGGAGTAGTTAATTTATCTGATCCATAATTTAGTTTGTTTGTGTTAAATTTATATATTTATATTTTTAATTTACGATCTTCATTCTTAATGTAACATGTCATTGTTTTTATTGAATATTTCTTTATCGTAACTTTTTTTGAACATAGGTGGTCCCGACTGCCACCTCACGATCTTCTCCAACCTCCTTCTCTCTTGGAGTTTTTGCCTTCCGTAGGAATCGAACCCATGTACCTGGGGATAAGTACATGTCCAATCCATTCCCACTACCAATTGGGGAATGGATTGGACATGTACTTATCCCCAGGTACATGGGTTCGATTCCCACGGAAGGCAAAAACTCCAATAGAGAATGGGGTTGGAGAAGATCGTGAGGTGGCAGTTGGGACCACCTATGTTGGTGGGGCCCGGGCTGTTACAAAAAAAAGGCACCTTTTTATGTAACAGCCCGAGCCTTCGGCGATCCCGGCACTGCTACCTCACGATCTTCTCCAACCCCCTTCTCTATTAGAGTTTTTGCCTTCCGTGGGAATCGAACCCATGTACCTGGGGATAAGTACATGTTCAATCCATTCCCACAACCAATTGAGTGGTGTCGTCCGCCTGTGAAGGCCAGACACTTCTATGATTAGACGTGTCGCGGTGTCCGACACGTGGCGGTGTCTGACACTCGTATCACACCCGTATGACACGTGTCGGATAGGTGTCCAAAAAAACATTTTTTTCTTTACTCTGATCCTTGGATCGGTGTCTGACACTTATAAGACACTCGTACAACCCGTGTCGGTTAAGTGCTCCAAAAAATTATTATTTTTCTTTGCTTCTAATCTACTAAGACATATTTACAAGGATTAAAGATGCATCGAAACAATAATGATGATCCATGATGGATTAAAAAAATTACATTTTGATTACATTATTTTTAGCTTTTCGATAGTAGATGGAAGAATAAAGGTCAAATGTATTATCATATATTCTCTTAAAACTTTTTTAATGAAAAATGTTATCAACTTAAATGCACGTGTATATATTTTGATTCTCAATTTAAATATTTTATAAATATATAGCAGCGTCGGTGTCTTATATTTTTTACACTAACGGTGTCGGAATGTCTGTGTTCGTATCGCGGTATCAATATCAGAGTCTGTGCTTCATAGTCGTCTGCTACTTAATTATATAAATTAAATAGAAACTGGATATCAAGAACAAACAGAATATCAAGAACAGAATGAAGCAAAACACATAAAAAAATTCATATAAATTAAACACAAAAATTATATCAATTTATATATTTCATCAATTATTTCAACTTCAAAGTGAATGAAATCTTCCTCCTAAGTAAACTAAACAATGACAAAAAAGATGAGAATGTTCCACCGCCAACTTTTATCAACGTCCCTTTTAGCAGCATCTATCACTTGTCACCATCAAACAAATGTAGACAGCAAGATAGTTAGACCCAAAAAGTTTAGCAGGATAGAACAGTCTCATTTGTGTTCTGGAAAGTCTCACTTCTTGACAGGATCCTCTAGTGGTTCTATAGGCCTCTACTTCTCTACGGGCCTTTGTTTCAGTTAATGATAATGTACCCAATTAGGATATAAAAAATCCTTTGTTGATTAACATTCTACACCAAACCATGGTGACCAAACAACACCGATAAATACAGTATGATTAACCGACGAAGGACTAAGCGACTATTTATTCACGACAAAAACAACACAAAATAAACTAGCTAAGCAAAGAAAGAAGCGGAATAACATATATATAAGTGAGAGAGGTGTGGTGTGAGACCTCACCACATGAAGGCCTCCTTCACACAAATAAACACGGGTTGAAAAAAAGGAAAACAAAAGGTTGAAAAACACGCACGGTTGCCATAAACCGTATTAGAAAAACATAAATCAATGGTTTATCTTAAAAATATAAGAAAAAATTGACATGTCTTGCATTTGAAGACATTTTTTTCCGCACTCAGTTTCGTTGATAATTCAATTCAACTTTTTTCTGGCAAGAAAATAATCATACACAAGTCACAAGGTGATAAACAAGGAATTTAAATTGCATGAATAACAAGATGGGTTAGGTGAATTGAAATCGAACTACAATATTCAAGCAAAAAAGCATATAGAAGCAATCTTATATCATCATCATCATACTGTAAAAGCTTTAAAGGTATACAGGTTCTGATATCTTGACTACATACAAAATCATGCCATCCACCTGATATCTTTCCTCATCATCATATATATAATCACAAGAAAGTCAGAAATCACAAGATAAATGTCTTCGGGAGCAGCGTTTATTTATTCTTGAGAACGATTGGGAGGACAATTATGAGGATCAGGGCTATCAAAATTGCCAAAACAATCAGCTTTATCTTCATATTTTGCAGCCACATTTTTCTACGGATTTTAGTCCCCGAGTTCCTGAAGTCTTGTGCCTGTCTCAAAATCAGCAAGTGAGAAAACAATCTTGTGTTGGATGGAGAGGAAAGGGTAGATCTTATCATGACAGTCAGTTTGCCATCAAATAATATAAAAAATGATTTAGAAAATAGTTCTTGACATGAAAACACTAAAGTACTGATGCTTAAGTTCTCAAGTCTCAAGACCGTCCAATTACTCGATTACTAACCTGGTGATGAAGGTTCTCAGTCTTGTCAACCAGAAGCTCAATCTTTTCCCCCCTGTCCAGGACCTACATTAAGTTTCAAACATGTCAATGTCAATGTCAATGTCAATATAACCTAACAGAATATCATTTGATTATTAGACAGCTAATCAGGATTGCAGGCATATGATAATTTGACTGATTATTCTCTCTACTTTTGTTCTGATATGTACAATTGGTGTGATCTCTCCTTTTCTATACCATACAAATGGTATAATTAAAGACAGATATTTAAACCTTAGATATGTTCTTGAAATACACAATTGTGGTTTTCATTTTTCATGTTTACAGTAGTAAATATTGGGTAGTTGTGAATAGTTGCCCAATATATCTGGGTTTTCTACATAATTTGGTTTTGGCCCAAATGCCAATGAAGAATTTAATTTTAAGTGTTATAATCAGTTATAATCAGTAAGCAAAGCACAACTCAAACCATGTACAATAGAATTTGAATCTATTATGAAACAAGAGAAAGTGTGCCTTCAAAACATCCCTAAAACTATCTAACTTTATAAATTTTCAACAAGAAAAGGATAGTGAAAACTGAAAAGTCAGTGAACATTGTTTTCATATTACTTGTAGCTAGATTAGTTTATCTAGTAAGAGGATCATGAAAAGAATCAAACCTAATTTATTGCACACCTATGGGCTATGGCTACACTACATTACAAAAGCATTGAATCAATTTGATCACAACTTTTGAATACGTAACTCAAAGGCATCAAACAGGATGTGATACTCAAAGCATAGAACTACAATGAAATACAAGTTAAACCAAAAGATGTTAGGTCCCCATCAACATGCTTGAAGGAGATAAAAGTTCCCCTTGTCTAGCTCCTTCATGTGTCCATGAAAGCATGTCGTACGCTTACCACGTAAAATTACTAAACATGTAGGCAGAAGGACATCGATAATCCACTTTATCCATTTAGAACCAATGTACTACCAGTAAAGAAACTTTTAAAACCCCAACTCACCCGATCACAAACTTCCTTAAAATCCAACCTAGCAATTAAGTTATATAATTACTTTCCTAGTGTAACAGAGTCCACTACTCCACTAGCTATTAAAATAGCAGTCTGATACTACCTCTAATCATTAGAAAATTTTTGTTTTTTAGATTCATTCGTGATGTATGTGGTATATATCATAGACCACTAAGATCCACATCTAACATTTTTCCTTTATTTTGACAAATATTCACATTAAACATGTCTAAGCTGGATTTGTAGAAATACCAGTACTATACAAGTTTAAAATAAACATAATATATCAAATCATGAATATCCCAACGAAATTTCAAATATTGAATCATATCATTTAGTACGATACAGACACAAAGAAAGTTGCGTAACTGTATCATATAAATGATGTATGCTATGGTGCACACTGACAATAAAAAAATCATAACCAAATGTTATTGATGGCAGATGACAGACCATGGCGGAGAGCCAAAAAACAACATATGGCGCCGCCATCCTTTACAAAATGGCCATATCGGTTTTCCAAAATTCAACCTCTGATATCCGCCATGGCCAATATTTGACAACACTGATCATAACTAAAAGTCATAACAGAGTCCCAATATCAGCTTATGTAGGAGCTGATACAAAAGTAACCAAACAAACTCGACATGGGTCATAATAATAGTGTTCTAAATAAATAAATGATAATATACTAATTCATCCCGTGTTGTTAGTGGATATTGAACAATAATTTCATGTGATGTGTAATATTACCATAGAAAATAATACAATGTATTAGATAATATATTTTTTCCACTTCTTAGACTTTGAGGCCTAAAAAAATGACTGCATCAAGCCTATGTTTCAGAAGTACAATTGCAAAGAATGTTATAGTAAAATGAGGGGAGGAGCAAGTGGCTGTATGAAGCCTGTCTATCAGAAGAATGAAAACGAAGTACTGGAATACAAAAAGAGTGCAGAGTGAGTGGGGGACTATGTGTAGGTGTAGCCCTTGTTTTACAATAATGAGATCGGAATGATGAAATAATCAAAATAGTACATTCAATCAATCAAGAAGTGAAAAAGTGGTTTGGTGGGAGGAACCTAAGGGCTAGAGATATAAGCAATTGTGGTTCAACTCCCCCCACTAATATTTCTAACCAAGGTAATCATAACTGGACTAGACCGGATTGTTCAGTTGGTAATTGGGAACCGGACCTGCGTCCAGTCCAATTAGACGTTAAATCTGGCTGGCATAAAAACCAGACTAAAAGTTAGTAAGCCGTAAATAACGGCAGTCAATCGGTTTATCGCAGTTAACAAATTACACACAAAGAAATGAGAATGGATTGATTGGTTAATGGCTCACATCTGCTTTTTATATTTGACATGTTCTACTGCTTTCTTATATCTTTGAGGTGGGACCCCTGCGATTTCATTTAACTTTCGTATTCCAAATTTTGGCTTTTATAATTCTGTTGTGTCTCACTTCAGTTTTGTGTAGAGACTAGGTATGGTAACCTACTTTTTCCATTTCAACGTTTGACTTCAATTTTTATAATAAATAAAATTAAACATATCATATCCATGGATTTGAAAGATAATATGTATCATATATAATAAGAATTAAAGAGCAAGACAACATCAAAGAAATAAAAGGAGCTGCAATGGTGATATGATATTAATATACCAGTCATAAAGATGTCTTATATTTAAGTAAAACAATAATTAAAGAGTGAGAAAAATCAAAGAAAAAATAGAGTTGCAATGGTTATATGATATTAATATATATCACGGTCATAAAAGTGTCTTATATTTAAGTAAAACAATGTATATTTATACTATTCAAAAATATAAAGAATGAATATATATTTAGGGTCAAAACATTTTTCTGAGAGAGGAGGAAAAAGTAAGATTAAAAAAAAAATTTAAGTATTACAGGTCTGCGCCCGATTCAACCCCGGTAAAATCATACCCAATACTTACACCAATTCAATGTTCGGTCCAGTTTTGATTACCTTCTTTCTAACAACTAATTACAAACAGTTTTCATTCCACAAAAAAAAAAGTATACTCAATCTAGGTTTTTGAAATCAAGGTGCTTATTTAAGCGAAAATTGTACAATGTATCGCAGGTTCCATTTAAAAGTAGAAAGTGTAATAATAATTGAATAATTAATTAAAAAAAGTTAATAGTAATAATAATATATTGAGTTAAATATGTGTTTGATCTTTGTAGTCACATGCTAACATGACGCCACAACCATTAGTGGGTGTCATTAGGGATGGCCGGATGGCCACATGACCTTTTGTTAGACCCATAAGCAGTTAACGGATGATACATAATGGCAAGGACCAAAATCTCTATTTTTCAAATTTTGGAGGGATGAAAAGCGAAGAAAAGTTTCCTCGTTTTACAATGACTAAAAATATATTTAAGCCTAGTATATTTAACTAACATGTGCAATGATATACTAAAAGGGTAAGAATTTAGATTTACTTATTTTGTCGTTACTAATAATTAATAGTCATACTAATAATAAAAGAAAATAGAACAGAAAAACCAAAGATCATATTACATAGGTAACCGAGAGCAAGCCGGACTTTTGAATTTCAAAACACCTTTTCTCCCCCGTTTTCTCTCTCCAAAGACTCGGTTTTATGATTTTCAAATTTCAAATATAACCTAACAAATTGTACAGAGTGCAGTATAAATCACTAGTTGTAGGGTTCAGAGTGCGGTCTAACTCTAGTATACCAATACATACAACTGGTTAGACTAACTTCATAGCCTTGTTTATAGGGTTCAGTATTCATGTCTATATGTTTTCTCTCATATTTTAGTCTTCGTGTTATGCTGTCTTTTCTGTTTTTTTAAATGTTTAAACAATCAAATTTATGATTCTTTAAATCACAAAGCTATTGTATCCATTCGACTCACGTCGCATAATCCTCTTAAGTTAAAGCAAATGAGTATACCTTCTCGATATTCTCCATCATGACACCTTTGACTTCAGAAACCTGAGCTTTCACCTTTGCAAGCTTGCTTACCTCCTCAGGATGATCAACACAGTACTGCATATGTTCCTTCAATTTAGGCCTGCAAAAGTAAAGATCAAACCACGTGAGCTTTCTTTAAACAACACAACACAATCACAAACAACAAACCATAAATCATCAATAATCAAACTCAAAACATTCAATACCCAAATTCCTTATTGAGACTGTTAGGTGCAGCTGTAGAAGCCTTTCCACCGCCATATTTCGCAACAAAATCATCCTTCACACGCTCCAGAAAAGCCACAGGCACTTGTCTTCCAACAGATTCATCCGCAACAACACAATAGGCTACAAACACAACACATCATAACATCCATAAAATGATTATTACTATAAATTATTCACCAAACGTGATACGGAACTTAAAAATTAATTAACCTCTACATAATTAATTAAACATAAAATTAAACATATAAAACATGAATTTCGATGAAATACAACGCTAATCTAATATCATGTTTATAATCAAAAATCAAAATAGCGAGCATATACTGATATAACTAATTGCTAGGTTATTGATTAAGTTAAAAAAAATCGCGTTTAGGAGTTCGATTTTGATAGATCGGAAATGAAATGGAAATGAAAATGAAATGAAGAAAGTACGAACTGTAGCCATTATCGACGAGGTAATTGAAGGTGTGGCCATCGCAGTTGTAGGTGAATTTGTTGTTGGAAGCTGGGAGCTTCTGAAGGCACTGAAACGCGATCGAGTTGAAGTTACCGCTGAATTCGGTGTATTCAGAGAGAATCACGCTTCCACGAGAAACGAAGGCGTAGATCAAAGATTTTTGGTTCTGTCCCATCTTCTTCTCCACAGATCTATCGAACAACGGTTTCTTGTGATGGTGGTGATGATGATGCAGTTAGCTATATTCTCTCCAACCTTTTTTTTTCCTTTCTTTTCTCTTCTTTTCTAGAGAGAGAGAGAGAGGGGAGGAATATAGAGAGAGAAAGTGTGAGAAAAAAGAAAGGCTTTACGACTGTTTATAAAGTGGTGATACTTACAAAGCCGCGATTAGTTCGGATTCCTATACAGGAATCAGTGTTTAATAGGTTAATAATAATTTCCTACAAAATAAATCATTGATAATAAATAGAAAAATATTAAAGAAAAAGCTAAAAAGTGTCCGGGGCAATGGTTAAACATATTTAAATAGAAAATTTATTTTGAAATGTATGCCTTCAATACTTTAAAAAAGTAAAAAGTTATTTTTTCAATATTAAATTTTTCTTTAATTTCATTTTTTAGTAGGATTAACAAGTGTCCGGAGACACTGTTTAGCATGACCCAAATATTAATCAGTGCCCCGGAACTAGTTAAGATAATCCAATTAACACTGTTTGGCATTGGCAAGGACAAAAAACTAGTTTATAGTTTATGTCTTATTTTTTTTTTTACAAACTTATGTCTTATAGCTTATAATCTAAAAGATTTGTTTGGTAACAGTTTTTTAAAAAATGAGTTTATAGCTTATTTTACTGGCTTGTAGCATATTTTTAAAAGGCTATTTCAAATAGCTTATGAGTTTATAATTTATCATATTTGCTTTTATTTTTATTCTTGTTATTTTAACTAAAATCTATTTTTACCCATTATAATTTATTTTAATTTAAATTTAAATAACTATTTCTTTAGAATTCAAACCTTCTTCCGTAAACAAAAAAAAAGAGAGAATACAAACTTCTTCTTTTTTTCTTTGACACAAAATACAAACTTCTTCTAAAAAACTAATAACCATCTTTCAAATATTTATATACACAATATCATTCGTCATTTATGATCCACTCTCAATCATATGCCATATAGTATTTTGGATCAATATAATTATAGTTCAAGTTTTTTTTTTTTAACATAATATTATCTTAATTTTTATTATATGTTTAGTGACAAAAGTACACAATTGTGTCAAATATATTGTATTATTATGTTTAATTTTAGTAAAATTATATTAGAATTGTGTAGTCAATGTTAGTAAAATATAAATAGTATTGTTTTCGATACTAAAATTATCACTTAGGTATCTTTAACTAGTGTCTTCGGGTACTAGTTAACATGACCTTAGTTATAAGCATGACTCTAATAATAATAATAATAATAATACAGATGGGTGTTTTTCTTTCGAGGCAAATGCTAAATAGTGACGCGTGCACTTGTTAAGAATTGAAATTTAAAAAGTTTTTTTTTGGAAATTATGTAGTTAACCCAATAAAGTCTAAATTTGATATTTTTAATATAAAAATTTATTTTTATTTCTTTTTATCGTTCTTTAACTTATATTCGGGGGCACTAGACCGAGTGAGGCAAATCTAATACTAACTTTGATTAGAAAGATTTTTAAAGGATTAAATCATACATGTGAAATCTTAGAATTTCAGCATGGATCTCTTTAAAACAAATCAATGTCATGATAACTCAATTGTTTAAATGATGGGTTCTAGAAAAGAACTTTTATCCTTTTGCTAAAACAAAAAGGACTTTAATCAAAAACAACATTAAATAAGGACAAAATTAGGTCTTTTTTTCAAGTAATCTTATGTTCTGAGTTAGGCCAAAAGCTCATCCACATACTGGACTAGGTCGCTAGATCCATGAATGAAAAAATAGATCATATGGTGGATATGTCCTGAAGACAGGCGATTATCACCCAGCAAAAGCACGTGGACCGTCTAGCATAGTCAACATGTTACCAGACAACGCGTAACACAACCACATGAGAACAAGAATATTCTAGGTCTTTACAACCCTAATTCTTTTTTATATAAAGTGTGCAAAAGGTCCTTCATGTAGGCAATATCTAATCCTAAATACCTCTCACCTTCGGCACCTACTAATTTGATCATCTAAGTGTATCCCTCCTTCACAACAAGGTAAACCAACTATGTCACCAACAATATTCTTCACACAACAACTACCACAACCTTATCATCTAGATCTCGTTCCGGAGAGGATCATTGGTGACTTCATTGGAGTTCACTCACCCACATTTAAGATTTGATGGTGAAAACTTGAAGGGCCACCGATAGCACAACAATAGCCATTGTCGTCCACCATGCTAACGTTCCAACAAACACCAAACCAACGAATATTTGCCGCCTTTACCCAACACCATAGTTGCTGGAAGCTAACTCGTCGATGGTGCAACAATAATAGTTCTCGCAGAACAACTACTACAACCTTATCACCAAAATCTCGATTCGGATCAATTTCTTTAGCCTATTTTGTTATAAAAAATGAAAAACTTTTATTAAAAAAACACATTAAACTATATAAGCAACATTTCTAAATTGGTTGCAATAGGTATTTAGTGCAGTTTAACGAAATAGAAGAATTCAATCGTTACAATTTCAACTACATAGTCAGAAAATAAATACTCTAACAATTTTGACCATTTATTTAAGATTGAAATACCTAAGTCTGTTAGGTGAAAGTTCACCTAAGAATTTCTCTTATTACATATGAAATCCAAATCGATATATATCCAACACATCAATTTTTTTTCCAAGAAGCAACACATCAATTGGAAAAAGTGAAAAAATAATTGGTACTAACAATAATTTTTTTTTTTTTATAGTAGGTCTAACAATTTTTTTTATTACACATATTATAATATAGATACGAAGTTTTCACTATCATTAGTAGTGACTAATCCTTACCGAAAAAATATGGGGTCACATAAAATAAGTTCTCTCATTTTAATCGAACTTTTTCCATACACGTGAGTAAAATTAAACCCTCCATCTGTATAAAACTCTTATATTTTAGATAATTCATTTTTTATTGGTACTAACAATTATAATGTGAGGTATGGTTAAAATATTATTCTAAACCTTAATCTTTTAATGATATGTATTTTAGTCTTTTATTTCTTAAGACTCGTTTTAATCATGCATGTTCTTTGAGTTTATATACAAAATAATCATTTTTGAAGTTACCTTGAGATAAAGTTGACGGAGCTTGTTGAGGTCTATTTGACGCGGTTAAAAGAAACTGTAACGTGGTTGTTAACAAACAAAAAAAAAAGTGTATTTCATTTGATTTTTTATCATCTCATATTTAAATTCAACACTAAGGAGAAGATGCCATTATATCACGTCGAAAATGAGAAATATAATATCACTTACACACCATTTTGTTACGTACGTTAATTCATAAAATTTCACTACAATTATTTATCATGATCCATAAGTAAATGGATGGAAAATAATGGAGTGGCTGCGTGGTTATGTCGTTGTGATTGTGATTATAGAGGCACCGCACCGTGTGCGTTTGGCTACAGCTAATGATTACTGAATATATAGAAGAAAAAACAAATGTGTGTAATTATTTATTGATCATGATCCATTTTTAGTCTGAAACATCCAACTTACCTTCCTGACAACACCCACTAATCCAACAAAAATGGATATTTTAATTTTCCAACTAAAATAATAATATTCTCTTACAAAAGTAAAAGTTATGATAGATGTAGTTATTGGTTTTAATTCAAAACTCTACAATAACAGGAGAACGTTCTCAGACTGATTCTCAGAACGTTCTCAGAATTAAGAGAAAGTGATTTTCTGTTTTTCTGTTATTAGCTTTAGTTAGTTAGTTTTGTTTGTACTAGGAAGCTAAGGTAGTTACTTAGTGGATAAGTTTGTTAGATGTTGTTGCTTGCATTGAAAGCAACCCCCACTTGTATATATATAGTTTTGCCCCTAGTGGATGAATAACAATCTTTTCATTTTTCTAATTCCTTTCAATTCAATTCAGAATTCTCTTCTCTCTCTCTTTCTTTGTTTCTTCTCTTTGCTTGGTTTATCCCCAACAAAGTGGTATCTAGAGCATTGTTCGTTCCAAGGGACCTTGATCAAGAAAGTGATCAAGACTTGATCTTTTCCAAGTCTTTCTGGTATAGCAGGACTTGTTGGTTGATCACTGCAATCAACCATGGCTGGAAACAATAATTTTCATGCAAACCTCCCAGTGTTTGATGGAAAGAATTGGGATACGTGGGTAAAGCAGATGAAGGTTATATTCACTTTTCAAGAAGTGTATGAACAAGTGAATGATGGTGTTGCTGCACTCCCAGCTAATGCAAATGAAGAACAGAGAACAAATTTCAGAGAGGCCAAGAAGAAAGATAACAAAGGCTTGTTTCTGATCCATCAGTGTGTAGATTCAAAAGTATTTGAGAAGATTGCTGATGCAGAAACTTCAAAGGCTGCATGGGATATATTGCAGAAGAGTTATGGTGGTGATGCTAAAGTAAAGAAGGTGAAATTACAAGCATTAAAGAGGCAATATGAATTGATGCAGATGAAAGGTGATGAAAAGATTTCAGATTACTTTACAAGGTTAGTGACACTCACTAATCAAATGAAGAATTGTGGTAGTAATCTTGAAGAACAAGAAACTGTTGAAAAGGTGCTTAGGACTTTAACTTCAAGATTTGATCACATAGTGGTGACAATTGAAGAGACTAAAGACCTAAGTGAGGTGAAACTTGAAGATTTGCAGAGTACATTAAAGGCTCATGAGATGAAGCATGGTGAGAAAGACCAAGGCAAGGAAGATGAGCAAGCTTTGTATGCAAAGTTCAAGAAGTTTCAGAACAGGAAAGAACGTTCTCAGAACAAGAATGGTAAAGATTGTGTTGAAGACAAGCCTGAATCCTCAAGTGGAGGAGGAAGAAAACAGAAGGTTAATTCAAAGAAGAAAGACAAGTCTCACATTCAATGCTTCAAATGTTCAAAGTTTGGACACTATGCAAGTGAATGTGGAAATGAAAAGAAGAACAAAAATCAGAAAAATGGTGAAGAAGCAAATCTGGCAGAGAACAAAGATTCAGATGATGATGTGAGTTTCATGGTGACTCTCACTGATGAAACTGCAGAATCTATGGAATGGTATTTCGATACAGGCTGTTCAAACCACATGACTGGAAACAGAACCATTTTGACTGATTTTGATAATTGTCTCAACACAAAGATCAAACTTGCAAACAGTAAATCCATTGATGCTAAGGGTATTGGCAATGTGGTCATTCAGAGAAAGAATTGAAGGAAATCAGTGATTGAGAAAGTCTTGTATGTGCCTGGTATGCAGTGTAACTTGATGAGTGTAGGTCAGTTACTTGACAAAGGATTCAAGGTGGTTCTAGAGAATGGAACATTAAAGTTGTTTGATTCAAAGCAGAACTTGATTCTTAAGTCAATTCAAAGCAAGAACAGGACCTTCAAGACACAATTGAAAGCTGTTGAACATGAATGCTTAGCTGCATCAACAGGAGAACATTCTCAGAATAAAGACAGTGAATTATGGCACAAAAGGTATGGACACTTGAATTTCAAAAGCTTGTCACTTTTAAATTCAAAGGAAATGATGTTAGGTCTGCCTAGTGTTATAACTCCTGTAGAGACTTGTACTACCTGCATGTTAGGAAAGCAACCTAGAGATTCATTCAAAAATCATCTACCAATGAGATCTAGTGAAGTGTTGAATGTTGTACATTCAGATATTTGTGGACCTATAGATGTGTTATCTACTGGTGGAAACAAATATTTCTTGACATTTGTGGATGAATTTTCTAGAATGACATGGTTGTATCACATAAAGGTCAAGAGTGAAGCCTTTGATGTGTTTAAGAAGTTCAAGGCACTAGTTGAGAAGCAAAGTGGAAAGTCAATCAAAGTGTTGAGAACTGATGGTGGAGGTGAGTATACATCAACAGAATTTGAGAATTATTGCAAAGAACAAGGCATAATTCATGAAGTTACAGCACCATACACTCCTCAACACAATGGACTTGCTGAGAGGAGAAATAGAAGCATACTTAACATGGCTAGAAGCATGGTTAAGCAGAAACAGTTGCCTAAGAGATTTTGGGGAGAAGCAGTATCTACTGCAGTGTACATTCTCAACAAATCACCTACAAGGAGATTGGTAGATAAAGTTTCAGAAGAGGTATGGTCTAAAGTGAAGCCAAGTGTGTCACACTTGAAGGTGTTTGGTTCTCTATGCTATAAGCATGTGCCTGATGCTAGAAGGAAGAAGCTAGATGATAAAAGTGAAGCTATGATATTGGTAGGATATCACAGAACAGGTGCTTATAGATTGTACAATCCCATTACTGACAAGGTAGAGATCAGCAGAGATGTGAAAGTTATTGAGAATGATAGCTGGGATTGGAAGCAAAAATCAACATCTAAGAAAACTTATGAAGTGGACTTAGATGATGATTCAAACAAATCAGTCACATTTGTGGATCAGAATCAAGGAACAAACAGTGATGAGGATATGCACACCTCAAGTGATGATGAAGCTGTAGCACCAAGACCTCAGAGAAACATTCAATTGCCTAGAAGACTAGCTGATTGTGAAATAGCTCCAGACAATGTGGTAGATAATGAAGGTGAAATTGTACACTATGCAATGCTAGCTGACACTGAGCCTACAGATGTGAAGGTTGCATTGAAGAGTAAAGCCTGGAAGGAAGCAATGAATGAAGAGTTAAGGTCAATTGAGAAGAACAAGACATGGACTGGTGTGAGGCCTAGTATAGGTCACTTTTAAGGTGTTTGGGTCATTATGTTTAAGACATGTGTCAACACATCTTAGAAGGAATTTAGTTAACAAAGGTCAAGCAATGATTTTCCTTGAATATCACTCAGCTGAGGCTTATAAACTGTATTCTCCAACAAGAAACAAGATGGTCACTTGTAGAGATGAGGAGTTTGATAAAGCTAAGAGTTGGAATTGGAGTGGTAATGTTGTAACATCTGGTGTGACAACTATTCCTGAAGAAGCCATGATGGTAGAGGCTGAACCAATAGATTTGGATCAAGCCATGAATGATCCAAATTGGTTAGAGGCTACAAAGAAAAAGAAATATGCAGAAGACATTTTGAAAAGGTTCAAAATGGTTGGCTGTAATGCATTATTCACACCTACAGACACAATGCCAAAACTTGAAGAAGATGGAAGTGGAGGCAATATGGATCCTACTATGTTCAGACAACTAATAGGGTCTCTAAGGTACTTGTGTCAAAGTAGGCCTGACAATAACTATGCAGTTGGTTATGTTAGGAGGTTTATGAATTGGTGTGGAGATAAGGTTGAAAGAAAAAGCACAAGTGGTTACTTGTTCAAATTTCAAAATGCATCAGTGTGCTGGTGCTCCAAGAAGCAACCAATCATAGCATTCTCTAGCTGTGAAGCAAAATATGTAGCGGGTTCTCTAGCTACATGTCAAGCAAATTGGTTACAATCACTTCTCAGTGAAATGAATATCACTGAGGACATTACAGGTGTGCTAAAGATTGACAACAAATCAGAAATCACTTAAATTTCTTAAGCTCAGAAGAAAGATAGGGATTGTGTGCTTTGAGAGTTTGAATTAAGAGGGAGTATTGGTTTTAATTCAAAACTCTGCAATAACAGGAGAACGTTCTCAGACTGATTCTCAGAACGTTCTCAGAATTAAGAGAAAGTGATTTTCTGTTTTTCTGTTATTAGCTTTAGTTAGTTAGTTTTGTTTGTACTAGGAAGCTAAGGTAGTTACTTAGTGGATAAGTTTGTTAGATGATGTTGCTTGCATTGAAAGCAACCCCCACTTGTATATATATAGTTTTGCCCCTAGTGGATGAATAACAATCTTTTCATTTTTCTAATTCCTTTCAATTCAATTCAGAATTCTCTTCTCTCTCTCTTTCTTTGTTTCTTCTCTTTGCTTGGTTTATCCCCAACAGTAGTATGACCAAGACCAATCTTTAATTAGTTGGTTTAATAGTGATTGACGCTAAATTTGGTAGAGAAGATCACAATTCAATTTCCCACAACTACGATTGAGGTGTTTGATGTTTCATTACATAAAAATTAGAAATTTAAAATTGACTCAAAAAATAAATTTTAAAAAAGATAAATGGAATACTTTAAAAAATAAATGTGTAAAAGAAAAAGATAGCCTTATAAAAATAAAATGAGTTTAAGATTGACTAAAAAAATAAATTTTAACATAACTCCATGTTAAAATACGACATAAATAACTTATAAAATTGTGATAAATACTTTTTGTCAATTGACCCAAACACTATTTTATTTAAAAGAAAATCATCATCTATTTTATTTTTTAATTTTATTTTAGCAATTTTTATTAGTAATTAATAAGATTCTATGTACTTGTTGTAAAGATCAAAAGTGTTTAAAACAAGATGACTAAAACCATTATTCACAAAAAAAACGAGATGAATAAAATAAATCAATTAAGTGATAACTTTTTTTACTCCACCCTCTAGTTCTTAATATAAACAAGGCTTAATTGCAGTTCGGTCCCCCTATTTTTATTATTTTGCAAAATTGATACTCTTATTTTAAAATTCGATAGTTTGGGTTCCCATAACACATATTTTGTTTAAATATGATGATACAGCATGTTTTAAATTAGCTTTATAAAAGATTTTTCTTACAATTTCATTGATGTTGGTATTTTCTCATCACCAGATTATATACCACGTCGTTTAAAACATATCACATCATTAGTTAAAAATTATGATAGGGGGGCCAAAATTGTCGAATGTTAAAATAGGGGGACCAAATCTGCAAAATAATAAAAATAGGAGGACCAAAACTGCAATTAAGCCTATAAACAAACATTAGCGTAGAATCTAAAGAAAAACTTTTTTCTTGAAAGATAGATGAAATGATATGTCATTGAAAACTAACACACGCAAAATGGAGGAATCAGAGTTCGAACATCGATCATAACGTCTAATTTAGCAATTTTATCATTTATGCCGATTGAGCTAAAATTTATGTACAAGCAATTAGAGTATTCCTGCAAACTTTTATATTTGAGGTAGTAAAATTTATTTTAAGCCAAATGCATCTCCAAGTCTGTTAAATTTCTCGTTTGTAACAGTTATGTCCTTTAAGATTTTTATGTAACAAATAGATACTTGAAATTTTTTTGTTAACAAATTGGTTCTTTAAGTTCATTATTTGTTGCATCGCTACCCTTCTTCAAGTTATCCCCTCTTCCAGTTGGGCCCGATGGTTTGCATCAGATTGAGTCTCAAATTCATTGTAGTTAACATCAAAGTTAACGGTCGCGTCAGTACTTTTGTAAACGTAGGATAATTGGAAGAGACCGGGTTGTCTCCCGTGGAAAAATAAATGTAGAGGATGCAGTGCTAGTATCTACCATTCATTTAATTATTTTTTTTTATAAACTATTGTTCACAGTTTAAATTGATGGCCATGATTGGAATGGAGAAAAAATTGACACAGTGGAGGAAAAATTGAGGGGAGAGGATCTCCTCTCTAATTAGAAGGGTAACGGTGCAACAATTAAAAACTTAAGGAACTTATTTATTACTTGAAAATTTAAAGACCTGATTATTACAAACGCAAAAAGAAAAATACAAATGCAAAACATAAAATAAAAAATAAATAAAAGAGACCTAAATGTTTTTGAGCTATATTTTATTAGAGCAGTTAAACATGAAGACGTACCTAGTTATTAAAAAATAAATATGATTTTTTGGGTAGTCCTTGTTGTGAGAGTTTTGACTATCCTTTTTATAAGATATAAAACACATAAATTATTAAGACTGAGAAAATACACGGTAAATAAGTTTTTTTACCTAATACTTCTATAAATTTAAATTTATTTTATAAATACCCTATCTAATCACTCTTATTTCATTAATTTACCTATTTTTAATATTCTCTCTTATAATAAATAAAAGCGAAAATTAAATTAAATATCTAAAATATTTAAAAGTTGGACAAAATTTCTTATAAAAGGAACAAATTATTTTCACTTTTGTTTTTATAAAAAAAATTGAAAAGAGCATTTGTTTTTTTTAATTACATATACGCTTGTAAAACTTCCTTACTTCTATTTGGATCTCTCTTTTCACTCACATTAAGGCTCCGTTTGGCCCGACTTATTTTTAACTTTTTATTTTAGCTTAAACGAAATAAAGAAGTATAAAATTATATTTAACACTATTTCTCCTTAAAAGTATTAGAGAAATAAAGTAAAGAACTAAAAAATGCAAAAAAGTAAAGCCAAACACAATTTTTTCCTTCTTTACTATTTTTAAGGAGAAGAAAAAAAGAGGAAAATAAGCCGGGCCAAACGGGGCCTAATTATCCAAAAGAAATAATTTCCACAATAACAATACATATGGAGAAGAGTGTTAGACCGACAATCACTTTTTGTTGGGTAAAATTCATATAAATCTTCCTATTTTATGTAAAATTCATTTTCAATATATATATAAGACTCGCATTAATTTTACCTAATAAGAGCAAGTATTGAAATGAGTAATGAGTGTTGTATCTACTGTTCTTACTTCATAGAACTTCTCATCCTTGACATTTGACAAATGCTCATCTATGTCCAACCACCATTTTATTTATTTGATCATTGTCTAACCAACTTTTTTTTGTTACAATCTAACCATCTTTTATAAATTAACATTTTTTCACAATAAAATTATCCAACTATTGTCTCTAATAATTATATTTCAATTTTATCCTTCTTTTTGTGTAATCAATTATCCCTATAAAATCAAGTAATTTGACTATGATTAGCAAGACTCATAAAATTCTCTCAAATCCACTACCCTGGTACACTAACATTTTTCATAGCAAATATCTAAACTACATCTCACAATATTCTATAATAACAATATAAGGTAAAAGAAAAAAAAATCAAA
The DNA here is from genome assembly GCA_030408175.1 of Trifolium repens. NCBI lineage: Eukaryota > Viridiplantae > Streptophyta > Magnoliopsida > Fabales > Fabaceae > Trifolium > Trifolium repens. The sequence continues at coordinate 15,561,924 of CP125842.1, read as the reverse complement.
TACGAACTTAAAGTTCTTCAAACTGGTATTGTGGGGGTCAGTTAGTGACATGAGTAAGGGTACCCTAGAGTCTCATGCTTGATACAGTGCATTCTATGATCTGCCTAATACTCTCAAGCAAGCTCAATTAGATGATGTATACAAGAATTACTACATATACATGTAAAAAACCATAAAAAAAAATTATGCAAGCTCCACGTTGACTTTCACAAAAAGTTCTTCAATCATTAATATAATCTCGCAACACACATTGCATCAATGTCAACAAATATAAGCGAGATATTAAATCGAAAATATATATATATATATATATATAAGCAAGATATACAACACACTTTATTATCTTGACTGTAACGACAAAATTTGTTGTTTTTTTTACAAGCTAAAGTTGATTTTGTTTGATCAAATTCTTCTATCCCAGACTCCAGAGCACTTCAAAACCTTGATATTGCAATTGTACTATAAAACTATGTGCTATGTAGATACCCAGAAAAGAGAGAGTGGACAAGTCACAATGGACTCACTTAAGTATCAAGTATTTTAGAGCCAGAGCCTTCTCAAATTAGCACTTTCACATTATCATCTTTTATGATGCTTAAGAGTAAATTTGATTTACAATAGATAAGTAATAAACAAAATAACACAAGACAAATTTTTAAAATATTTAACAATTTTTTAAAATATTTAACAATTTTTTACATGCACTCAAGACAAAATTATCTTATAGTTTGATGAAAGACAACAATTTTAATTTTTGTTCAATCTCTTCTCAATTGAGCTAGGACAATTCTTCATCATAATTGTTTCCTTAATATCTTAATTTTCAACTCCATCACATTCATATGTGGAATTGTTTCCTTAGTTAGCATGACCAATAAAAAAAAAAGTCATGCTAAGTAATATCGTCGGGACACTAGTTAAGGATAAAAAAACAACTTTTACATTAAAAACAACACTTTCACTACTTTTCAAACATTAACTACACACATTTTAATATAATTTTACTATTTGAAGTGTCCTTAACTAGTGCCCCAGTAAGCATTTTCCATAAAAAAATAGCACAACTTTTCCCCTTTTAGGGAGAAACACATCAAAATGGAGGAATAATATCTATATCAAGACATAATATCTATATCAAGAAGGATTACAAAAGTTATCAAATCTTATCACAAAATAAGAAAGAAATTATGACAAAAGTTAATGGTCACCTTGATATGACAAGCAAATCCAATAAGCCATTAAATAAGACAACTAACATTTCCTTACTTTCTATGTTTCCTAGCTATCAAAAGCACAAAATTTTTCATCCTTCAATATGTTTCTTCCCTCCTTGTGTTGAATTGGCGTTGATAGAAGAGAGGAAAGAAAAAAGAGTTCTAGATGATGTTCAAACAGTATTAGTAGTGTTTGTTGATTCATATGCAGCATCCGCAGAAGAGGTGTCCATATCATTCAGTCCTAGTTCTTCATTTTGCTCCCAAGATCTCTCATACTCCTCAACTGGATAAGAAACCATGCCAATAGCATGCCAATAATAACAAATGAAAATATTAAGATGAAGATCTATACAGCAGCCAGGTGTAGATTACATGCCAATAATACTAAGCAATCAGTGCTATATTTTATATCACACAAATCCAATTATGCACGCCCCGAAGGGCACCAGGAATGATATGAAGCTAAGAATCAGGTATGTGAACAATAAAAAGTTGAAACCATGTCAATATACAAATTAAGAGGGGAGATATAAGGATGACTTGGTGGCTTAGAGGTGAGGTGAATGAGTTAGGAAGTGGAGTGATAAGGAGGTCGGGGATTACTAACAAAACTAACCAAAACTAGTCTCAAAAAATACATACAAATTAAGTGCACAAGACAATAAAGCTAAAGATGGCAAAAAAAATTATATTTTTAATTTCAGTCAACTGTAATCAAAATACAGAACTTCTCAATTAAACTGACAGGGAAGAATGTCATTGGGTGCAAGGGGCCTGGGCCCATATCAAAACAAATATTCACAATATCAATTTAAACTTGAAAAATGGCGACTGCTTCTAATAAAACTTAATCAGAGATTAATTAGAAAAACTTACATGTTAATTGATGGTCGTCTTTGAGATCATCAGTTACAGGTGCTACAAAAGAATTAGCCAATGCATCGTCAAGAATTAGAGTCCAGGCTTCATCTAAGCTAAGAAGCTGCACATAATGAAAAGATGCAGGTTAAATAGGCAAAGTCATAAAACTTTCAAAGACAGGAAGATATTTGATAGTAGGGCAGCTTCAATCTGTTAACCATGATTTATGAGAAAGAATATAACAAGTGATGTAACCCAAAAGTAAGTATAAAATGTGAACAACAGAAGATTCGCCCAAAGTTTTTGTCTGACTCTTTGGGCAAATGTACTTGCTTAAAAATTCCTCCGGCTATTTCTTCTTTTTCCACACATAGTTAAAGAGAATTCATTAGAGACAAACAAATATGTAAATTGCAATGAATCTAGCTATGTATTACTCCTAGTCGTGTCTTTTTTCCCTGTCAGCCATAAAAGACACAATGAAAAGAATCTGATGGCAAAGTACCCTTCTATAGTGACGGGGAAGAAAGACAAATGAGATACATTTAAGAGAAATTTAGGCCAACTCTTATATATTTATGTCCTACCTTGTTTAGCCTTGTTTGAAAGTCTAGCCACTTGTTTTTTCTGTTTTCCTCAAGACTATCACCAAAACTATACCCATGCACCTTTTCAAGGCCTGTACATGTAAATCAAATCAATAATATCCGAACATTCAAGCAAAGATGTATAAATTATATTAAAATAAACCACAGAAGAATCACAAAAAACATGAACATGTGGATGACAGAACAACTAAAATTCATCATTAGAAATTCTGCATTATAAGGCAGCTCCAAGTTACAAACTCTTGCAATTTGCAAATTCAAGATATGACTTCCCACGATAGATCCAAAAAAAGGGTCTGTCTGTACCTGCCATGACGGGTACTTGGTAGCACAAAGTTGCCATTTTTAAATGGCTTTTCCAACATAACTGTTATCGTTCATTGGAATAGAAGAAATAAATTTTAGGTTTAATTAATCTACAGGTCCCTAAACTATTAAGAAATTTTCAAACAGATCCCCGAACTTAAATTAATCCTTAAATTTGTCAATAATTTGTGGTTGTCTCTGAACTAAAGAAATCTAATCAAATCCCTAAATTTTTAAATATTTTTTAATTAATTCCCTCATAAACATAATTAGGTCCCTGAGCTTAATAATTTGTAACGGAGTCCCTAAATTCAAAGACCTTATTACAAATTTAGTTCAAGGACCGGATTCAATTTTTTATAGTTTAGGACCTAATTACAAATTATTGATAAGCTGAGAGACCTAATTATAAAAAAAATATAATTCATGCACCTATTTAAAAGTCTCCAAATAGTTTGAGGACCTCAAGAGTAATTTTAAACCTAATTTTTGAGATAAAACTTGAAAAGTCTTGATTTCTCTGTATAAGTGGTCTCAACATAGTATATGGTTTAATAGCATGATAAGCTAAGCATATAGCGAACCCTCCTTTAAAAATTAGCTATCAAGGGGGGATGTTTCAAGCCACTTAAACAGCACATAATACCCAAGTTTGTATCATGGTACTACTAGTTTTCACTTCCACAAAAATTACTCTCAATTTTGTCGCCACAGGAGACATCATATTGATGTGGGGGGAGAGAGAGAGAGAGAGAGAGAGAGCGCGGGGGGGAGGGAGGGAGGGAGCATACTTACTTTCACTGATTTGTGTAATTAAACCTTCAATAGTTGTAACAAGTCCTCCCAGAGTGCCGCTTCCCAACTCCAAGTCAAGTTCAGGAACTTTTACACTTGCAGTATCAGACTAGTCAAACCAAATTAATTCAGTCAAGATATATAACATGTATGGAGAGATATAAATCAAAGTTGCAACATTTTTAACGGTTTGACCAGAAAGACCTACGAGTATTATCACAACATTTAGTATATCATTGAAAACAAAAAACAAAGTCATTAGATGATATGATTAATATCATAATATCTTGATCCCATTACCTCTTGGAATTATATTTCATATTACTTTATTATCATCATGATTTCTTCCCAGGCATGATTATAACTAGGAGTCTAGTATTAGTATGAATAAGAGTCGGTACTCCGTCTTCTGTGTGGTAATTATCCAACCATAATTATAACTAAAATTCTTTCTCCAGTGTCAAGTTCCCTGAAGTCTATGTGGTGCCCCAAAACATAGCGAGTTATAAAACTCAGTAACATAGAATATGATAAAATGATTTAAAGACATATCCAGGTCTGAGGCTTTGGAAAACTGAAGAGTGTATCCAAATTGCTCATCAGTCATCCAAAGTTTAGAATGTCAGAGTCCCAGATCAAAAATTAGAGTCCTAGAATTATAAATTTTAATTGTTGTGAAGTTAGTCTATGTATGTCTTCGGATGTTTGTTGTAACGAATTACTTGGAATGTTATTCGGTTGTTAAATCCATTCTTAAAATTTTTAAACCTTCTCATTACAGTTTTTTTTTTCAAATTGGGTGTTACATTTTGGTATCAGAACAGGTCATCGGAAAGGATTTTGACAACTATTCCGACGAGACCACCATCAGAACTATGACCTTGCGATAATCCCGAGTCTCAGATTGTATAGTTTGATCATGTTTTCCTAAAGAGTATAAAGCTTTAGTTTGACCTTGAGGAGTGTTACTGTTACATTTTATGAAAAATATCTAGTAAGATCTTTGAGCATCATGATCTCTTAAGAGTAGTTTTCAATTTTTCATATTTCTTAGTTGTTATCAGGATATGTTTCCCTGCTTAATCTTGTGTCATAACTATCATACAATAATCATAATTAGAAGCCTTTATTCTTTTGCTGTATCGTTTATTATCTTAAACTCTATAATAACTTCATGCTAATGGCAACAATATAGCACAAAGCACTTTGATGAAATGATCATTTCAGACATTGACAACAGCAAATTTTTAAGTTGATTGTTAAAAAGATGATATAGTCCCTTCCCAGTATAGTAACACAGTTAAAGAACAGAATCAAAATTTGCGGTTGTCAATGTCTGAAATGTCATTTCTTCAAAGTGCTTTGTGCTATATTGTTGCCACTACAATATAGTAACACAGTTAAAGTGCTTTGTGCAAACAATAACTACAAGCCAACTTATGTTCTCCACTACAAAGCACTCTCTTATACTGTTCCTAAGTTGGAGTAATTAATTCAAATTTGAATAAAGAATGTGATAGAGAGAAGATCCAACACTTGATCACTAAATATATAGTATAAACTACAGACTGATTGTGTGGGTACTTGAGATTTATCAAAATCTGGATAAAGAAGATAACAAACCTTAATTACATCCCGGCTCAGGTCCTTGATATTTTTCACATGAAGAGTAATCTTTTTCCCCTTTTCAGGAATCCGTCCACCTGGTTTCAACTGCATGGTAAAGAGCAATAAGTATCCCTGCCCCAGCCCTCAAAAGAGAAAACTACGCACAGAAATCAACAGATACCTCAGAGTTGCGGTAACCACAAGAATCACATGTAGATGCCATAACAATTACTTCTTGGAAATATGGAATATCTGTTCATTGTTAAGTTCAATGAAGTGTATAAACTAGCAAAATACACAGCTCATGCAGGCTCAACTTATACATTCTCAGCAATCATACTACAGATCAGTCTGTAGACATGTGTTTCCATTTTAATCACAAACATCCAACAAATACAGAATATTATGTCTGCAATACAGTTATCAAAAAATATTCTTTACCTACCAACGTACTGATTAAAGCTTTAAATTCAACCGAAAGTAATTCAAATACAGATTCAAAATAGGTTGAAACCAAGAAAGGGATTAAAGGAGTAAATCAGTTAACTGTACTTCAAACAATATGATTTTAGTTTTCCCTGAGCAAACAATGTAATCTCTTGCATATACTGAATATGAATCCTTAAGCCAATTATTTGAAATCTAATTGTCATTGATTCTACAAGCCTAAAACAGACAGAAACCCTTCAAAATATATGTAAAAAGCACAGGTAAGGAGTATCCGAATGTTAGTATGAAAAATGGTAAAAGGATACTGGTGACAAACATTCGAGTTTCACACTTGGCGGCACAAGTTCCACAAGTAGACGGGAAAGTCATCACCTGTCAAGAACAATAGGCAATATGAGATTGAATGGTCAAACAACAAATAAAGACCAACCTTTAGTGGTAAAATACGTTCAGCATAACATACCTCTTCTGGTGCACTATATCGTAATAAGGCATCTGCAATTTCTACACTATTACTCTGTGCAATGGCTCGCTGACCAGCTGCTGCCCCAACTGACCCATGTGGTTGTCTCCTCGTTCTCCCAGAAGCCACAGCTTCTCCACCTTCTGGTGCTGCATCACGAGTTCCTTCAATCTGTGTATACCCCAATAGTGCTTGTTGCTCAGGAGTTCGCTCATAATACTTAATCGTCAGTGACGGATCAGATGACGGTGCAAACCTATTCACATATTATTCAATCCATTTAAATAGAATAGAAGAGGTTACGAGGTTTGGTTAATTTTAATAAGTCCCAAATACAGATGCAATACTGTCTCACTAACAAATACATGCTTCTGTTCAAAGTAATTTTTTACAATAAAAGATCATAATATACAGTATAGATTTGAAACAATTTGTAGAGCATCAAGCTACTAAAATTCACTTAAAGAGGACAACTATGAAATTATCAAGATTCGGTGTGAAAGTCGACTTTGGTTTCTTTAGAACGATATATTACTCTTATTAACATATCCTTCATAGAATATCCTCTTTTCATAGTTATGAGAATTTCTTTGGTCGTGAATTGGGGTGACACTGATAGATCATGTTATCAAACCCGAGATTTTTGTTGGCCTTGGTACATAAGCAATGAACTGCTAAAGGCATGCAGGCCCCTGACAAAGCTAAATATTCTAGTCTCCCCTAATGATTTAATGTGATTTTAGTCTGAGACTAGCATACATTTGATTCTTTACTTCTAAGACACATGACAATTATGGTGTGAGTCCATAGTTTGGACCAGTTTCTCTCATGTCAATTGAGAGATTGGGAAGAACTATTTTGTAAAGCACCTTGGTGGAGTCCTATCATGCTTTCTGTTATTTGGCGTTAAAGGTATGAGATGAGAGGAAATTGTTGTTTTCTATGTTTAACGGTCAGCTCATAGTAACTAAATGCATGAAGTATGAACAAAGAAATTTGTGAGCTCTGACAGGATGAAAAGTTCTTGGATATTTTCCGTCATTTGTTGTTTAGCTTAACTATATGAGATATGTCAACCCCTACTTTTGTAATCTTTGCTTCTCAAGTAAAACTGATTTAATCACACCATGTGGGAGGGAATACTTTCAAAAAGAGATAGTGTCTTACGGATTTTCAATGAAACTGTTTCCAGCAGGATCATCAATAAAAAACGTGAAGGACGATTCTGATGTTGCACAGGCTCGCAACTTCACCAAGAACTGATCTATTGCATCAGCCGTCTCTTGAGCCACTTTCTAGAAGGTAAAAAAATATAACAGTAAATTATTAACAGAGAAACTTATATCAAACAATAATTAATATAGGGTAAGGTAGAAACAAATTATACCCTGCGTTCCTCTTGTAGAGCCTCTAGTTCATTAGCAGCTCGCATTAGTATCCCTTCTACCTATAATTAAACCAGAAAAAATATTGGCAAATCAAATGACAACAAAAGTTCAATTAGTCGTGTATTTAACACAACTCTTTGTCAAAATTAACATTTATAATATAAAACTAACACTTACTATTAACATTTCTAATATAAATTTACGGATATTATCCTTGCCACCAAATAGTGAGTGACAAATGGAAACCAACTAAGCTAGCATATGATTGAGCCAAAACTACAGCTTCAAACATCTACCCAAAATTATTTCCTCTTCACGCTAACAAAAAGGTAAAGAATTTAAGACTAATATGCTTATCTTATTGGATTTAATTGTTATACATTACAACAACCAGCATTATCCCACTAAGTGGTATCGGCTACAAGGATCAAATGACGCCATAATGTTCTATCATATATCATATCCCTATTCAACTCATTAATCTCTAGATCTTTCTTAATATTACTCACTCTCATAGTTTTTCTAGGTCTTCCTTTGCCTTTAGTGACTTGACAACCTCCATCTGTTCTACTCTCCTTACTAAAGAATCTACAGGTCTTCTCCCCACATGCCCAAACCACCTATGCCTAGTTTCCACCATTTTTCTACGATAGGTGCTTCCCCAACTCTTTTTCATGTCGTAATTTCTAATTCTATCAAGTCTATTCAACGACACATGAAATGACAGAGAAGCCAACATAAGAACAAGAAAAAAAAGTCAAAGCAGCCCAATAACAAGTAAATAAAAGTGTGTATCAGAAATACCGTTGACAGAATACCACGCTGTGCCTCCGGTGGAATCTCAAAATCGAGTTCGGGTATCTGCAGTCATACATATAAGAAAGGTTTTTTAAAATAAGTATGATACACTTAAAATATTTCAATAATAGAACCATATGTATTAGTCATAGACTCATAGTATCAAGCTTACTAAGAATCAACAAAGATGAATCTTATAAATTCAAAAGTTTGGCTTCATGCATGAGTAAAATGTTGCTTATGAAAATATCATACAATCTGCTATCGCGACTTCAGGCAATGTTATTGGTGACAAACTATAGCAACCAAGAAAAAGCGTATATCGCAATACAACAAATATTAAGCAGGACTGGATAAAAGAAAAAGTCACAAGAAATAACATAGAAGGTGAGATAGAAGTAGAAGAAAGTATCAGCAGAAATCTTGAACCCTTTAATAAATTAAAAAATAAAGAAGAAAACAACACAAAGCAAAATTGACGCTCAACTAACATAAAAGATGCTATAAAACCAACAGCATGCTTGCACATAGCATCATCGTCGACAATAGCAACAGCCAGTAACAGAGATGAAATACATTAATCAATACATGTCATGGCTCATCTCAACTAAGATAGCATACGTCTAAGTTTCAAAGGAGACAAAATTGCCGTGTCAATCATCAAAAGGATTTTCATTAACTTAATCATTACCATAAAACGGGAAAAAGGAAAGTGCTAATAAGTGTAAACAAATGTACAGAAAATTAAATAATAACAATCATTGTACCTTAATGGTAGCAGATTCTGATTTTACCACTTGGCGATTGAGCATCTGCATTCATTAAACTTGTTAATAAGGCATTCAAAAACTAGCCAACTAGTTAGGAAACGGCACTCTCACAAATCAAAATAAGAAACATGGGATCTTATATAAGCACACATCAATAATTCAATAGGCCCTCTTTCCTGTTATACCACTAATGCTTATGTTATTATATTCAATTTAGTTTCCCAGACTTTTCCTAATTTATTCACAGTATACCTCAGTGTTTCACCTTCGAAACTTCCATATTTCCCTCTTTTCTAAGACAAACATGACTATTATTGGTATGCCCAAAATGCCTCCTAGATTTCAAATTACAATTATAATTTTTGTTTTCTATTTCTATTCCAAAACCAAATGTGGTAAGAGAAAGAGGGAGAAAAAGAATGAATACATTCTTTCCACCAATGAGATTCTTGTCAAACTTAGTTCAATAAATGCACACAAATGTGCAGTTTGTTGGCAATTGCAAAAATTATCCTAATCTAGACCACCATATGTCACTGGCAGTTAGGATGGAGCCAAAGTAAGTGTGTTGAGTGAAGTGAGACAGCAATTCTAAAAGGGAAAAGGCATTATAATGTCTTTTAACATTTTGAACAGTCTATTACTATCCAAAGATATTTCATTGTCTTTATGGCCAGGCTGAGGACTGGTGAACATTGAAGTCGTATATGAAGTATTTCTTACTTATATTTTGACATGCCTTGTATGATCACCAGTTACTTTAAACATTTCAAAACATCATTGCCTCTTTTAAGACAGATGTCCCTTGGCTAAGCATGGAGCCATGGACACAATTTATAACTCATAATCATAAATGAGTATAAATATGAAAAATCAGTCCTGGGTTAGGGCTGGTCATTGATGTCCAGCACAGGATCTCATGTAGAAACTCACTGAGTAGTAACTGGATGCTAGGAAGTCACTGGGGCACCTCCACCCAAATTAGTCTTGTACCTACCTCGACTAGTAAACCATGTTTTTTAATTCATCCAGTGACTATGTATGCTTTCTTAAATTTATATAATAATCAGAGCTCAGAGGCAGTTAAATTTGAATGTACAAAACCTTTTGTTCACCCGCTGGGATCTCTAGCGAGTAACAACAACCGCGTGGTTGAATTTCACCAGCAAACTGCACTTCATTGTTCCTAGCAGGTCAACAAAAACATAAAGTAAATATTAGGTTTCAAGGAAAAATAACAGGAGCAATTATATTGAATGCACACACTACAAGATGAGGGCATAGATTAAGGGCAGCTTACCTCTCACCACAATGAGGACATTCAAAAGCCGACAACAAAATCTGCACAAAGGCAAATGCATTAGACTATTATTCCTATTCCTATAAAACTATAGACATGAGTAAGGAAACAGTGGATGAAAATAACAATATGTGATATGGTCCATCATTTACTTTGTAGAATGATAATATCAATTTAGTATGAAGTATGAAAACAAAATCTGCATAAGGCAAATGCATTGGATTATATAATTTACATTCCTACTCCTATAAAACTACAGACCTGAGAAAAGAAACAGTAGATGAAAATAACAATATGTGATATCATCTATAGTTTACTTTGTAGATTAATCACATCAATTTATTTACTCAAAGTATGTAAAAATAATTTACAATGACAATAACAGAAGCCTTTTTTCATTAGGTAGGATCTAGTAAATGAATTAAATGTTGTAATAATATTCTACTATAATAATTCATATCTTCTGACAAACCATTTAAATTGAAATCCTTAACAATTTGCTCTATAGTGTTGATTGATCTTCTTGTATTGGACTAGTCTCCATTTGGTTTTTCCATTTTATTGGGCCTCTTGCAAAACAGGTCCAAACCGCCTGGAGTGAATCTACCAACATTTCCACATTATGCCCAACTCCAATTTTCTCTCTAATGTGTCCATTTCTATCAGGTCACTCCAAAATAACAAATAATTCAAACAAAATAGATACAACTAAAATTTTTTTCCACTAGCCCACTAGGTGGAGTCAACTATATGGATCCATTGTTAAGAGAATGCCCTATCAAGAATCATGTGAAAACCCATTTTTAAATCTTGATTTAATGATTTAAATACGTTTTTAGTCCCAGCAAATATGCTATATTGTTAACCAAGACATTGGGTTCAAGTGGTTAATGAGCTCCGCCAAGGGCGAATGGTTCGGGAGAACCCAAGTTCGATTCCTAGTGGAAATTTTTTTGGCCGAGCTTTATTCACCTCGCGGCCAAACTCAACATTACCAACGCCACCTTCTCTTGGAAGCCAGAGGGTTAATACAAAAAAAAATGCCGTATTTTTGTTTTAATCCTTGCAAATTTTTTATTGTTTTTACTCCGTGCAAATATATAATTTTTTTGTTTTGGTCATTGATATTTTGTTTTAGTCCCTGGAAAATATGTTCATATTAAAATTAGCCCTTGTAATATTCATTTAAATCCTTATTTGGAGGGACTAAAATCAAATATTTTACATATTACAAGGATCATCTTCAATAGAAATCAATTTTGCAAGGACTAAAACAAAATAACAAGGACCAAAAGCAACACATTATATTTACAAGGACTAAAACCAAAAAAATATTTTTACAGAGACTAAAATCAAAACTCTATATTTGCAGGGACCACTTGCATATTTAAGTCTTAAATCTTTTTATTAGTTTGGCCTATAGTTTGTCAGAGTCTCCCTCTATAACTCTAACTATTATACTATCCTTCATTTGGCCTACTTTCTTATTGGTGATTCTAAAGTCGTTTCCATTTTCCACACATGACCAAACCATGTTTGGATGCTCTCAAGTAGAATTAGTTTTGCTTCTAGAATTGATTCAAACTTGAAGCTAGAAGTTGGAGCTTTTGGCTCTACAATTGATTTAAGCCCTGAATTTAATGTTCAATCCACATTTACATGAATATATTCAAACATAAATCACTTCACATTCAAGTCACTTTTAACCATAATCAATTCATTCAAAATCAATTTAAGCCTTGAATTTAATGTTCAATCCACTTTTACATGAATATATCCAAACATAAATCACTTTATGTTCAAGTCACTTTTAAATGGAATCAATTTGTGTTGTGTCACCGCAGAACCAAACAGACACACTGAGTTTAACAAAATCATGGTGAGCCACCACGATTTTGCAAAAGCTACACTTTAAATCTACAACAAAATCGCGATGCCACAATAATTTTGTCAAACAAACCATAATACAAATATCCACTAAACGGTACCGCAAAATCAATTTGAATGATACATTTCCATCATATATTACACTAGAAGCAAATGAATTTTTTTTAAGAAAAAAATACATCAGCCTAAGGACAAGCAGATAAAAAATCATAGGGTTTACAATTCATATTCCCAATTCCAATTACCTAACAGTAGAAAACAGTAATAAAAAATCCACTAATTAAGCACAAGAAAACAAAGGAGTAGTAATTAAGAAAATGTACCTTCCTGAAGTTAGGAATTATAGTAAACAAAAACCTTGTAGTTCCCTGAAAACCATGGTAGAAGTTTCAAGTCAGATAATAAAAACAAAAAAAGATTCCTTGATGATAAAAATCAGAAACACACATCAGATTAAGCTGTAAAGAACCAAACAATATAGCTGACACACACATTGCAATTTGCATTTATTGAACTTTTATGAAAACGTAAAAAGAGGAAAAGAAGAAGAAAAAATGGGAGAAAAATAAAATAAAAGATGATGTGTTGATGAATAAAAAGAAGTAAAGAGGAAAAAACAAAAAGAAAAATTAAAAAGCGGAACTATTGCATAAGCGAAGAAACTAATGAACAAGCACATAGAAAAAAGATGAAATGATACGTTTTGATGACAACGCATGCAGAGGGATTCGAGGGTGTAAAGCGGTGCATCACCGGCGTCAGCAGAAACAGCTTCAACCACCGATCCAACGTCCACAATTTGGTCTCGATTGTTGTTGATATTCGCTTCCATTTTTGTTGATTGATTTTGCACGAAATTGAATACTCACTCTATTGTATTCAGCGTCTTTTGTTAGGAATATTCGGTGAGTGTGTGTGTTTTTTTTTTCTGTTGAGACTTCGGCGAAGGAACTAGAAAGAACCAGGGTCTAGTCTACGTATATGATATATCTCTTCAATCGGGTCGGGCCGGGTCGGTCATTTTACCCACGGTTTAGGACATGGGTCCGCTATTTATTTATTTTTTGAAAAAATGGGTCCGCTATTTAGGACTTAAAGGAACATACTATTTTTCATAAACAAAAAAATATATATAAATGAACGCAATTATTTGAAACTATTTTTCATAAACAGAAATATATATATATATAAATGAACACAATTAATTGGTTTCTCACCACCAGATTAATCTGGTTCAGGGTCAGTTCTGGCATTAAGTGGTTCCAGCTCCCTCCCGATTGCAGTTGCGGGGATCGAACTGCGGTTATCCCTACCAAATTTAGCGTCAATCACTATTGAACCAACTAATGATTGGTAAATGAACACAATTAATTGAAACTCAAAATAGATGGCAAATTTTAGCCAAAAAAATAAATAAAGGTAAAATTGATTGCTAATAATCATTATACAACAAGGGCGAGGAGTATGGTTCGTAAGTGCAATTCAGGTAGTAATTAATTGTAAGAACGGTGATACTAATATGTAATAGCTCGAATTTGAACTTGAGATTTTATATTTTTTTATATTTATGCATTGTTTTGATAAACGGTTTGTTTGCAATTTATAACATAAGTGTTTATGTATATGTTTAAATAAACTATTTTAATAGTGTCATATAAAATTAAATTAATTATTTTTGCATATGATATAAGTTGTTTTTATAAGATATTTGGGAGAACTTATAAAAATAAGTTTAAAAAACTCATAAGAAATGTCATAAATTGGTTTTTATAAATTTTATCAAATTGTCTCACAAAACATATGTCAATAAATCAACTAAAATAAATTCATTCAAAGAAACTCTTAAAATGTGAGTTTTGTCGCATTGCTACCACACAGCACAAAAAAGGAACACAAGGGTGATGGGTTAATCCATTAGCTTGAAAAAACAAAATTATTGTTTTTACTTTTCCTACATATAAACAATGGTTAAGACATTGGCTTGAAATGATCTACCACCTTTAAAATGTTGTAATTCGAGCGATTTTTAGATTAAAAAGAATATCATTGCGTTTCAACCAAATACACCGAAGTCGTTGATAAATCAAATTAAATGAGACGTTTTCTTTCCATTATTCCTTGTGTATACAAAATTAATAATCATTTCATCTCTCAAATATGTAACTCTTCAATTATCGATTGTATGTATTCTTAGTGTGTGTATATATATATATATATATATATATATATATATATATTAATGTATGTTTTAAGTGTATATAATTACTCTAGAAGGACTGAATCGGTAGATATAAAGTGTTTGTCCCCTAGGTGTATCAACTATCAACCTTCAAGAAATTTCATTTTATCCTTGTGTCATACAAGTGACACTTGTCTTCGTGTGCCTGCAGGATTTTGCATTCTAATCATGCACGTGAGAAAATATTTTATGCATGCATGATAAACGTGTTTTCAAGACATCTAAGAAACCATACAATCACGATATTTGATCTTGTGCATGTGAAAGGATGGAAATAGAGCGTGTCTATTTAAACTAAAAAAAAATATCATTTCACTCTCATTTTCTCATTTAACGTCTCGGTCTTAAATTCTTCTTAAACACTAAAATCTCTTAATCACTTAAATACTTAAGAAACTCATGAATCTTTCACTGCTCATGTTTAGCCTTTGATTATAAGACCAATTGTAACACAAACACAACATTTGTCCACCTTTCATAGTGTCACCAAATATCTACTCAAACCCAAACTTTGTTCATCTCCCATTTTTAGAGAAATCATCATGAGTCCATCCACCTTTGTTGATTCCTTGGTCATGGGAACCAATACGGTGGCCAAGAACATTCATCGCCAAAAGTATGATTAATCTATTTTTCTCTTTGAATATGTGGTTCTAGAGTTTTTTTTACTAAAAATATTGATATTAATTCATTCCAATCATCGATATAGTACATCAGGTGCAAATACAAATTCAACATTGCTAAAAATAAAAAGGATGAATCTGCGAATAAACTCACATCATCCAAGTTAATAGCAAACAACGGCAAAATGACTACAGATAATATGGTAAAATTAAAGTCATCGAAATGTTCATGCTTCTGGATCTGCAACGTTGATGCTCAAATCATCGACTGAATATGCACTTGATTGAAGTTAATCTTTTAATATGAACTGAAGGAACACCGCAACAAGACAAAAAATCAAACATGTCGTACCAAGACGACGAACGACACAATGCCACACTCAGACGACGAAATCACAACAAAAGAATGCAACTAAACGACTCAATCTATGTGAAAATCACTTATTTGGAATAAAAGCAAGAAAAAAATGTAGAGTTATGCTTCATTGTTGTCCAAATCATGTCTTTGTGAAGAGTTCTTCATCCTTGGAGCACGAGAAGCTTTATCCTATCGTTTAGCCTTCATTCCACCATTTGTATTTTTGCCCTGAGTAAACTTTTCTTTATCCTCAAACTACAATTATCTTCCTATTAATGGTCTTAATCAATTTGTTAATGATTAATTTGAAGATTTCACCTCATGTCTTCTTGCCAAAGGAGAGCTTAGGAAGGTTATCCCTAAGGTCCCTTGTGTATTTTTTATACCTTCCTTAGGTAAGGAATGAACATTTATCTTTATACTTAATCCTAAAATTAAATAGTGTGAGATGTGTATCTAGACGAATTGTTAGCGGTGGAGTAGCTGAGTTGTGACAAAGTGTGTCGTTTGAGAAGTTAATTGTCTATGGTACAAGGTAAGGTAAAGGGTGAGTTGTATTATTAAGGAATTTCCTATTTTGTCTGAAGCGAACATAATCGTCGAGCTCTACTGAATGTAATTAAGTAATTAAATGATTAAAAAAGGTTAAAATGAGTTTGGCAGGAATGGAAAGGTGATATGTGCTTTACAACAATACTCGAAATGTGCAATTACATGCTAAGTATGTTTAAATATATATTTAATTGCAAGAATTGTCTAAAAGGGTATTAGATGAAAGTATATTAGTAAGGACTTAGACAATCTCCTATCACCTTAGGTAAGTTCTTGCAATTAAATATATATTAGTAAGGACTTAGACAATCTCCTATCACCTTTAATTGTCACACAATCTCCTATCACCAGAAAAAAGGTTCATCTCTTTCACCAAATGGATCGTGAGCTATTTTGTTTTTCGATCTTTAAACTTCACTGTGAAGTGACTCAATCTCTTCTAGTTATGGTCTTGTGGCTTTGGCTTGAAAAAGTTGAGTGTCATAATCTTATAAAAAAATAACAATTCTACCAGGTACGTACCCTGACCAATGCTATAGTGAATGAAGCTTTGACTTGATTGCAAATTTTGGAGATGTATAAACCTATCATCCCAATTGGGGGTGGGTTGCTTTTGACCAAAATTATCACGCAAAAGGAGATCTCTCTTCAAATGTTCAACTTAAAAAGGTACACATCATTAAATGCCACTAAAATTGTTCTAAACTAAATATGTGCTCGAATTTTCGAAGATATTTTATAGATGGTTTTGAAATTTGAGCATCTTAAACATGTGTTATGGGTTCATTCTCTAATGCAAAAATTTAATTAGGAGGGGGAAATTCACTATGTGCTCCCACTAATGGAAATTCACTATGTGCTCCCACTAATGGCAGTGAAAACCTTTTAACAATAATATGGTAACCCAAAAATAAAAGAATAAGTTTTGTATTTGAAAATGTAAAAGTGGAGTAATTCATAACATAAAATAAATAATAACATAGATAAATAATATTTGTAGGGACTAAAAACTTTGATATTAATACGAAGGACTAAAATTACCATTTAAATTTAACACATACTAAACTTAAAAGAACATATGATTTTATATGAACTGGAAATTTATTTACCCAAAATCTAATAAATCAAATGTTTCTCAAAATCACATGTTTTTAGGCTCATTAATTAATTTAATTCACAATATGTTATTGGATGACATTGTAAAATATTATATTATACATTAAAAGTGAAGACGTGTAACCTGTTTGATGATTTGGATAAGAGACATGGCAGGATAAATGTATCATATTATGTTTCAATTTAATGTTCGGTGAGACAACTAAATAAGACGAATTAACTTGAAACTTATCTTATTCTACCTCTCTAGTTCAATTTTTTATTCTGAATATGAACATGATTAGAAATCAGCGGGTTAATATATTAAATTATCAATTTATGTCTATAAAATATAAATAAAAAATAAACTAAAAAAGAATTTGATATTAATTAATTGAAATTAGAATATTGAAAAAATAAAATTATTAAAATTTTCAAAAATATGAATATTAATTATTTTCTAAATTAAATATATTAGAAAAAAAATGAAACTAGCTTTTAGCAGTGTCAATCACTTATATGTTGATCAACATCAACCTTTTCATCTAATGTGAGATTTCTACTCACACTTGACACACTAGCAATATCCTTCTCAAGTGTGAGTTCATTCATTTATACTCCCTCTAGTCTTGTATATAATAAAATTTTCAGAAAAGCTCTTCCTTTAAGAAAGTAGTTAAAATACATTAACCGAAGAGAAAAAACACATTATACCTTCTTGGAAAATGTAAAACATTGCATTTATTAGTTGAAATTGAAATAATGTCATAAAACTTAATAATTGAAGTAGACTTTTGCTTATATATTAATAATCTCCCGGTTTAGTGAAAATTTATTAAACATACATTTTTTTTAAGCAAAAGGAGAATAGAGGAAACCCTCTGCCCTATCCAAAATAGATTAAACATACAAGAAAAGAAATTACAAGAAAACTGGGGGGGGGGGAGGGGGCGGCATCAACCTGAGCCAGTATACCACACAAAATGTAGCAAACAAAGATAAAACAATGAAAATCAACTACAAGTGGTTTTGGAGCCAATCTTAACAGGTGGAAAAAACCAAAGCAAACACAAACTCATCGGAAACTACCCAGCAAACCCGCGTACATGCACGAAACCAAATAGAAAAAAAACTAACGTGTGAGCATTTGCTAAGATATGAAACATCGAATGAACCAACCGCTAACACAGAAAAATTCACGTACCACAGCCCCATATGACGGAACATAGCAGGCATAAACGGCCCTTTCGAGTCAAACAAACCCAAACCATGACAAACATGTCGAAAGACAGTTGTGACAGGGTCATGAAAAGACGACGACACTAAAGCGGGCACCAACGACAAGAAAACTGCAGATTTCAACAAATCTGGAGGAATCATAGATCAAGGCAGTGCAACCCAAGAGCCACTGTGAACAATTCGAGGCCACAACGAACCAGAAGCTAGAACGCAGCCTCAATGGGGAACCAACTAAACAACTGAAGTCGAAACCCACGCCAGAACCACACCTCGCGGAGCGAAAACCAACAGATCTACGAACAAAGGAACCAAACACGATCTGAAGCCACATACCACAAACATGGCTCGAGCTTCAAAAGAACCTTCTTCACCGAAACACAATTGGAGGAGAAAGTGGCCACCGCGGCAAGCGCCGACGACGGTTACCAAACCCGCAGGTTTTATGAACCCAACAACCAGCAACAAAACAACAGAAAAGCTTTGAGACACAGTGCGAGTTGTGAAAAGAACCGACAGACAACCACCGCCGTCAGAGGTGATGCATGTTAGCTAATTCCGAATCGAAGATTACAACCCAAACGAACTAGATCCAAGCCCAATCGGAAACCAGTTGTACTCCTCGTTACAGATCTACAAAAGGGTGATGCAGAAGGCCAACGCCGCTCCTTGCACCACCACAGGTGGCAGCTACATGATGAAGGGAGGCGGTTGCATTGTCAGGGAAATGGGAGCAACAATGGTTTGTTTCTAGAAAGCCAAAAAAGCAATTCTTTAAATTATAGCTATATGGATCATACGTAGGGACCAACCGACATTGTTAGGGAAAGGGGAGCGATGGTGGTTAATAAACATACACTTCCTGGTAGTAGACCGACATTGTAATTACACCGACATTGACTCTATCAACAAAAGACACCGTCTAACCACCGTTGTTAGAAAAAAAATTCAATATAAGGAGTTGGTTCATTCTAGAAAAATCATCGACTTTGACACCATTGTTGGATCATGAGAAAAATACAGGAGATTCTCATATTAGACTATGAACAACCATACAAAACAAGTTTGATCCAACATTTTTATCCATAAAGCCTTATAGAATTTCACGCTTGACAAATATTTCTAGTTATCTCTAACCTTATATAAAAGTATGCATGAGTGCATCTTCTAATATAAAATGTTCTTCTATATATTTTTTGTTTATTTCTAATTTACCATCAATGCTTTAAGTTTTTTGATCAGTGGTATTTTTTGTTTATTTACTCTCTCACCCCCCTCCCACCCCCCTCTCTCTCACTCTTAAAGGAGATCTCGTCGAGGGATCTTATAATGAGAGGAAAAAAATAAAGATAATATTTTGTCTTTATTATAATATTTTATTACAAAGTTTGGTAAGAGACAAAATATTAATTTTTGTGATGTTATTTATCCATTTCCAAGAACTTTTTTTTTCAAAATGTAAAAAAATAAATCTTGATTAGTGCCTTAATTAAATTATTTTAATCGGGTATGTAAGTCCATCCAATTAAAAAATCCACCTTTAAAAAAGAAAGTTATGTCTTGACCAAAAGAAAAGATAATTATGAACCATAAATAATTTTAATCAGGTGAATTAATATATATTTATATACATGACCAAAAATAAAAATATATATTTATATAGTATTATTTATTAATTTTTTGTATATAAGAGTCATATTCTAAAGTTAAAATATTAATAATATATATTACCATTCAATTAAAAAGAACATAAATATTTTTTTAAAAATTAATTAATATTTTACTTTTTATAGTTTTTTTTGTTTGAAATAGTCAATTAGTAGTTAGTAACTATAGTATTGTTTGTTTTGTTAAAGGTGAGAATCGAACCCCTGACCTCTTCATCTTCAATCCCTAACACATCCATCCTAAGCCTCTAAGTCATCCTTATAATTCTCGTTTTCCTTTTTTTTATCAAATTTCAATTAACAAAAAAAAAACTTTTAATTTAAAAACTCATTATTTCACATAAAATTTTATATTAGTGACTACCAACCAAAATTAGACCTCGATTGAAGAATTAAAACTAACCCTCATAGTTATATCTTTGGGTATTGAGTATTGTAAAAAGAGCCTTGAATTGAAATCCATCATATTTTCAGTAACT
The DNA here is from genome assembly GCA_030408175.1 of Trifolium repens. Classification (NCBI taxonomy): domain Eukaryota; kingdom Viridiplantae; phylum Streptophyta; class Magnoliopsida; order Fabales; family Fabaceae; genus Trifolium; species Trifolium repens. The sequence goes on along the minus strand of CP125842.1, from coordinate 15,541,224 downwards.
CCGATATTTATTTCTCTAGTTGATTAATATTTTTTAATTAAAATAATCCTAAAATATTAGATCTTATTCTAATTTCGTGTTGCGTTTTCAATACACTACCATGTATAATTTTAATACATTGTACCGGAGAAAATTTATATCAATATAAATATGGTATTTTATCAATATACAATCACAATTTTCCACTGCCACACTTTCGTCTACTACCCTGTTAACGTTTCATCAGCATGGATACACCTTTAATTGTCACACAAACTCCTATGACCAGAAAAGAGGTTCATCTCTTTCACCAAATGGATCGTGAGCTATTTTGCTTTCTGATCTTCAAACTTCACCGTGAAGTGACTCAATCTCTTCTAGTCATGGCCTTGTGGCTTTGGCTTGAAAAAATTGGATGTCATAATCTTATAAAAAATATATCAATTCTACCAGGTACCCTTGTCAATGCTCTAGTGAATGAAGCAGTGACTTGCTTGCAAATTTTGGGGATGGATAACCCTATTATCCCAATTGGGGTTGGGTTGTCTTTGACCAAAATTATCACGCAAAAGGAGATCTTTCTTCAGATGTTCAACTTGAAAAGGTACACCTCAATAACTGGCATCAAAATTGTTCTAAACCAAATATGTGCTCGAATTTTCGATGATATTTTGCAGATAGTTTTGAAAAGACAAAACGTAATTGCAACACAAGGTACCACATCACGAACTCACGCACCCAACATTCCTTTGACACTTCCTGGTTTTCCTCACCCTTTATTTGGCACCTTTGATTTATCACCAAGGATTGAGAACATCAATTTGTCTGATGAAAGGATATGGATTGAAAAGAGACCCTATGATGATGCTACAAATGATGATAGATCATTGTTTCTCACGTTTTCTAGAGGTTTTCCTGTGTCAGAGATGGAGGTGAGATGCTTGTTCACAACTAATTATGGGGATTGTATCCAAAGTTTAACCATGGGAGGAAATAAAAACCAAGGTGAACAACCTCTATTTGCAGTTATGATCTTGAAAATGGTGGAAATAGTAGATCAAATTCTGATGGGGAAACGTGTTGCCAAGCTTCATATCAACGGAAAACACATATGGGCCCGCAAATATGAGCCTCGCGTTTGAATCGTTTAATTTTTGTTAAATTTAAGTCGGATAAACTATTAATAAATGTTTGATTATCATTGTCAGTAGTTTTGTCGTTCACTTGCTAGTAAGGAATTGTGTATTATCTGATGTTTTGGTTTTGTGATCTTTTCTATCATTGTCAACCAAGTATCTTATGAATGTTCTATTCCAGATTAAATTATATGTAAGCAAAGTTTGGATGAAACAGATTGGGGTTTAGTGCAGTAAAACCAAATTAACTGCAATGTAGTTGGCCACATGTAGACCGCCTAATCAAAATCAGACAGACCAAATTATTAGATCATATTTTATAATTAAAATTGATCTTAAAATTTGAATCGTCTGATTTTAACCGGTACACTGGCCGCATGCAGTCACACTGTATATGAAACTTTCATGATAAATTTTTCTAGAATAGGTTAATAGTCTTCAAACATCGACATTGAAGAAAAAAAACTCAAGTCAATGAAATCAAAACTAATTTTTCTTAATAAAAAAATGTATAGCTCGTCAAAGTATTTTTTGGGCTTAATTATTTTATTTAAGAGAGGTTAAAAAAACTACCAAATAAAAAGAACTTTTTAGATTTTTTAATTAATACAATACACACTCTAAGTTTGACTAGATGTCAATAAATATATATATATATATATATATATATATATATATATATATATATATATATATATATATATATTTATATGTGTGTGTGTGGAGTAATACATGGATAAATTATATTTCTTAATATTTGAATATCTCATTCTACTAAAAGAATATTTGACTACACTATTGAGAGTGTGTTTATTTTACTAAAAATTGACGATCTATAAAATTTTAAAGTAACTGTTCATTTTGTCAAAAAAAAAAACTGATTTTATGATGACAATTGACAACTATTGTAGACCGTAGATTGAATTATATATATTAGATTTTAATTTAGTCGTTTAAAGAGTTTTGAGTTAATCCTTTTATCAATTTTTTGTTTAAATCGTCCATGTGGCTAACATATTTGCATACACATACAACATAGGAGGATACTGCGTGAACATTTTAGTCGAAATTAATTCAAAATTTAATAATAAGTTAGATAAAATTAACTCAAAATTCAACAAAAATGACGAACTTATGTTTAATGAAATCAATAACATAAGAGAGCAACTTAAAAACTTTTTAAATATAAGAGATCAAATTAAAATTTAAAATAAAGGTAAGAGACTAAGATACCATTTGATTTAACTTATTTCAAACTTTTCTACTCAATAAAAGAAGAAGCTGGACCAAACAAATTTTCAAGAAATTTTTGATAGAAAATAATTGCTTAAATTTTATGAGTAAAATATATAGATAAAAAACTAATAATTACCAAATAATTTTAGTTTTATTTTCCATCTGAAAGCTCTGATTTTAACTATTTTACTTTTATAGTTTTTAATGCATCAAATTTTTGCAACCAAGTAACACATTAAACCTTTTTAAAAATTGATCTGTCTTTTCAATAAAAAAGTTGGTTAAAAATTTCATTCCAAGTTTCCAACACATAAGTTTTATAGTAAATGTTTATTTATCATGTGCAAATTTGTATATGTTAACAAATTTAAAAGGGTAAAATAGTGTTTACCCCCTGCAAAGTAAGCGACTTCTGGATTACCCCCTGAAAAAAATTTCCTTTAAATTTTCCCCTTACAAAATTTGGTTTTCTGGATTCCCCCTCAAAATCACTACGTGGCAGCTGACTGAGCCAGAATCTCCACGTGGCAGAAGGAATCTCCACGTGTCATCTGCCACGTAGGAAATTTTCAATCAAAAAAAATTAAAAATGCCACGTCATTTAATAAATTTTTTTACTCAAATTTTGTTAAAATACTCAAAGACCATTAATACCACTTGAATTAATTAAAAAAATATTTTCAAAATATTTAGCTTTTTTTTATGAAAATCTTCTATCTTCTATTATACTAAAGGCAAGGGTTGAAACCCTAATGCCTTTAGTAAAACCCTAGAGCATGATGTCATATATGATGTTGTATTGGCTAATGGATGCACACTCCAATGCTCTTTTGCCACATTCTTATATCACTTGGTGACACATGTGTTGACACCTTGATTCAATTGCTAAACAGTGGGCTGGTTTTGTGGTGAAGTGGTTTTCTGATATCTGGTTGTTGCACATCAATTGCTTGCATGTTCTCTCATCTTAATTGAATGACAATTGTTACTTTGCATGCAATTGTACTAGGCCTCTACATAGACCCATTGCAGGAAATCTGATTTCCTCACTCACTCACTTTCTCTCTCTCGTCCTTACTCCCTCTCTTTGCTTCGCTCTTTCTTTCTATCTCTGACTCTCTCTCACGCAAGCAAACGAGTTTGATGGAGCAAGCACTTCCGTTCTCCATCGCCGCTCTCTCTGTCGTCGCCCTCTTCGTTCAAAACCATCATCGCATCATCAACAATTTTCTCTTCCTCTCCTGTTTCGTCTCCTTCTCCTTGCTTTTCTCTCTGCCTCGTGATCAATCATGCGCAACTGACAAGCTTACATATCAGAAATAGATTGTGGATCCAGCGTCACAGAAAGCACTGCAAAACATGCATGTAAGTAGATTTGATTCCGATCAACATTTTTTATTCTCTGTGCACTTTTTCCTCGATCGATAAAAAGGGTTTTGAAATTTCAATTTGGGTTTTGTTTGGAATTTGTTCACTTCGCTGCAAAACATGCATTGAAGTATATTTGCTTCTGGATCTTTGAATAATTTTTTCTTAATCGATAGAAAAGGTTTTGAAATTTGATGTTGGATTTTGTTTTAGGAATTGTTCACTGTTATTTATTATGTATTTTTCCCTAACGAATTTTTTGTTTCCTAATTTTATGACTTTGGAGACGACCCTGTAATCACTGTAAGGCATGCATGTAAGTGTATTTGCTTTTTCTGGATTTCTGGATTCGACATAACATCCGTATGTTTCCCTTTTCTCTGCCCATCGTCTCAGTTAATTACATTGGTGTTTTCTGTGATTTTTTCTTAATTGATGAAAACATTGTTTTGATCTTTGGAGTTGGATTTCGTCTGGATTTTGTTCAGTTTCATTTTACTGTCGTTACCATTATTTTGAAAATTTCGTTTCTGATTTACATGTGGTGTCCACTTTAAGATTTATTGACATGCATGTCAGTTTTAACTCGGTTTCATGGATAATGTGTTTCTAATGTTGGCATTTATTTTGTCTGGGTGTTATTTTCCCTGTAGATTTATTGATCTGCATGTATAAATTGCAATCGCATAGGCATTATCATCCTTATAACTTTAAGGCATTGTTCTGATCTTTGCTCCTGACCAAGTTTTATTTAATAATTTTAAACGTGATTTTGCTAATTTGTGTTGTTTTACTTTTAGGGCGTTTGAAAAAAGTGGATTTGGATTAGGCAAGAATTTCACTTATTTTATGCTTTTCAACTTTAATTTACTTATCTTGATTAACGTTCTTGATTGATTAATAGTTTTATTTTTCAGGTATGCAAGAATAGTCACGCTGGACCTTAAAAAAATAACTGATTGGTTCTCTTTTATTTGTTCATTGATTGATAAAAAAATTGACCTAATCCACTATTATTTAATCCATATAAAATTAATTGACCTTAATCACTGTTATTTATTTAATCCATAAAAATTTGACCTAATAGCGTTTTTGTTTTTTGATACATTGATGTTTGTCTTTTAGAATCATATTAATCGCATAGAGCAGGAGAAAAATTAACCATTATAAAATTCATTCTACCTTTTTTAAATGGTTTGGTTCTAAATTCAGTATGACCAAGTCATCCAACAATATGATGGTTCATTTTTCATTGTACTATGATTTTTTCTTTGATTGTTTTTTCTTTGTTTTCCTTTGATTGTTTTAAAATGGTAAGGGTCAATGGATAAAATCAAGGGATGTTAAAATCATCATAAGTGGATATATGATTCTGCTTGGCCTTTTAGAGAATGAATTGTGTTCAAAATTAACTAGAAGCTTTTCATGATCAGCATAAGCCTGATACTAATTTAGAAAAATTGCTTCACAAAGTGAGCTCAACTAATCTTGCTTTAAATGGATTGAATCCAGGAATCGTAATTATTAGACAAAATTAAGAATAATGTGCTCAAAGTTCAAGCAATATATAGTAATGAAGATAGCATGCCCTGGGTTTTTTCTCTCTTTGATGCCTTGAGCATTCCTTTGCATAACTGTGGCTGAGACCCAGTGTTTATATCGCTCTGTTGGTTTTGATAATCCTTTTTCTTTTCAATTGTAGATTCGCAGATCGCTTGCTTATATTCACAACAGTGTTGGAGTGGGTTACATGGATATTAAGCATTAGAATTTGCAAGTATGTTTGCTCGGGTACTTTAAGTTTTTTGTAGTTCATATACCATTTGAATTGATTATGAATATAGCATTATTATTATTATAATGACTATTACTGTAATATTTTGTTAATTAGTATAACTCACTCTTTTGTTAATTTTTTGTTAATTAGCATGACTAAATCCCGTGTCTGTCCAATTTGTGCTTTTAATGTTTGATTCTGCATGCAATTAGATATGTTGATTTCATACTATTGTGCTGGTTTGGTTACTAACTTTTACTCCAATGTCTATATTACAATGATACAGTTTGGCAAGGGATTGGTACAAGTTCTATAAGGTAGCAGCACACATGAGAGATTATTGACATGCATGTTGCTCAAGGTGAGGAATAACTGGTTGCTTTGAGAGGTAACTTATGTCTAGATTATTCAATTTTCATGGTTTATTTTAGTTGTGGATGAAATGTTCCTATTATTTTGCATGCCCCCCATTATCATTTACTTCACATATCTGGGCTAATAATACATATTCTCTGCCTAAATGCGTTGGCGGGGAAGATTTGTACTGAAAGGGGTACTGTTGGGATTTTAGGGAATCTGGATATGGTAGACTTAGGATCCCTTCATTTGTTAGACGAAATTTGAATCCAACGGGATCGATGTGCAGGAACCATGAGGGGATTGTTGTTGTTTGCCAATTTTGCGTGTGAATTAGATCTTGAGAGCTAGAATGGGGCATGAAAACCAATATTCATCGATGGTCCACGTTGGGATGTTCTAAAGCTGTATTATCCCATCCATCTGCCTTATAAAAAGTTAGATGGATATGATAATCCACCTTTGGATCGACCTAGAGTGAACTATCATTGAGTGTAGGCTTTCGTGCCCCAATTTAGCTTTCAAGTTCGAGTTCGAACGCAGAGTTGTTAAACAACGCCCATCTCTTCATGATTTCTAAATATCAATCCTGTTGGAACCGGATTCCGTCCAACAGATGAATAGGTCATAGGTTTAATCTATTCACTTTCCTTATAATCTCAGCATTACCCCTTTCATTAATGTTCTTCTCCATCAACGCACATTGTCAAGGAATATGTATTAATAGTTTCCACATATGGCGAAAGTGACTATGTGTGGCATGTAATACTATTTAATTCATATGTGGCTCTTTGTATGGCTCTATTATGACTTTAAATAACACTTAGTTTGTTCTTATTGTTATTGCCATGTACATTTGCACACGTCTCCTCCAGGTAAACCATCCCTTTCTTTAAAGATTGATATTACTTTATGCCTCTCTTAACTAATAATACATATTCTTTGCCAAGTTACGTTGGCGGGGGAGCATTGGTAATGAAAGAAGTACTGTTGGGATTTTAGTGAATCTGGATATGATAGACTTAGGGTCCCTTCATTTGTTAGACCGAATCTGAATCCAACAGGATCGATGTGCAGGAATCACGAAGGGATTGTTATTGTTTTCCAATTTTGCGTGTGAATTTGATCTTGAGAGTTAGAATGAGGCATGAAAATCAATTTTCATCGATGGTCCACATTGGGTTGTTCTAAAGTTGTGTTATCCCATTCATCTGTCATGTACAAAGTTAGATGGACATGATAATCCACGTTTAGAGCGACCTAGAGTGGACTACCGTTGAATGTAGGTTTTCATGCCCCACTCTAGCTTTCAAATTCGAGTTCGCATGCAAAGTTGGCAGACAACATCCATCTCTCCATGATTTCTAAATATCGACCATGTTGGACTCGGATTTCGTCCAACGGATAGACGGGTCATAAGTCTAATCTGTTCACTTTCTCTAAAATCCCAGCATTACCACTGTCATTACCGTTCTTCTTCATCAACGCATATTGTCAATAAGTATGTATTTGTAATTTCCTATTATTATTTCCCGATACATTTGCATGAAATACTATTGGTTCTCTTCTTTCATCAATAGAAGAGGTCCACATATCACAACAATAACATCATGCAATGAAATATGTGCAAACGGAAGAGTTTTCTAATTCATCATCACCGTGATCATCTAGCTCTGTTTATACTTTTGTGTTTATACTCATTTTAAATTGCGTACTTTACGGTGCCGAAATGTACGGAAAAGGATGGAAACAGACCCAGATGATCATGATGATGATGGACAAGAAGGCTCCCCTATTTTCACGTATATCATTTTGTGTTTCTATTATTGTTATCAGTGTGACTCTTCTGCTGGTGGCATAGGCGAGCTAATAGAATTTTCATGCAAGTGTATAGAACAATCAAATATTTTGGTAAGCAATCATGGTGGTATAGAGACAAGCGTTTGCTTCAGCCATCCAACCATAAAAGAAAGTTGTTTTATGAAGAGACATTTTGTCTCCAGAATGTGTCGCGTAAAAGGCAATCCAACTTTGTCTTTCACGATGCATCTTCTCAAGACACAATATCTCTTCAGAAAGCAATTTTCTCTTCTGATTGGATGACTGTAGCAAAAATTTGTCTCTAAACCACATTTACTTTCCTATACTTATTGCTGTTCACATTTGCATGGAAACTTATTGGTACACTTCTTTCACTGATAGGATAGCTCTACGAAACACATCTCTATGCACACGAAATAATTTGGTTTGAAATGGGAGTGCTTTTTTCTTCATCATTGTCATGATCATCTGGTTCTGGTAACGCTTCCTTGACTTTTTATGTGTAATTTGGTACAGTAAGGTGTGCAGTTAATATACTGTGTTAATATGGACCATTCGAATTAGCACTCTCTTAACTGCACACTTTTCAGTCTCAGATGACACAAAAAAAGGTCAGAGAATTGTAATTAGTACCAGACGATCATGATGACAAACGAGAAGATAGTCTTCCTATTTTGACCTACATAATTTTATGTTCCTACAACTGTGATTCGTGTATCTCTCTTATTGATGGAAGAAATTAATCAATATAGCCTCATGCACATGTATAAATAATAATAGTTAGTTTCAAAGAAAATTCCCCTACTCTCTCTAGGCAGTATTCAGGGCCTTTGTTAAACATTATGTTGAGCTTTTTAATAGATTTAGTTACTGAACGGGTCATTATTGTTTTCTGCAGGGTTAATTGTTGATAAAAATTAACAGAATCGTACACTCTCATCTCTAACCAATTCTCAACCTCATCTCTTTCCTACCTCTTAGTCTTCACACCTATGGCAACTCCATCCTTTACAAGGTTTGTTTGCACTGTCCTCTACCAATTCAATGGTTAGATTGAGATTGGGTTAATGGAATGTACATTGGGCTAAATTAATTTCTTAAGTTATTCGAGGTTTTGACTTTGACTTTTGATTATGTCGTACCTAAGCTACACAAGAATTCTTCGAACGGAAACGAAATCATTTGAGACATGCATCCATCCACACGAGGTATTGCTCCCTAACATCCTAACCAGTAACTTCAGAATAGCTGCACACCCAACACATTAACTTTTTGTGTTTATCTATGTATAGCGAAAGATCCAAATCTGTCCGAGATTTAAGTCTGCTTGGATTAATGAACTTAGGAAGGATTTTTTTGGACTAATGCGGCGTGAAGATGGACAATCAATTCGGGTTGCACTCTTACTTCATGAGGACAATTGTTATATGACAGATGACATGCTTGCTTCCTCTTTCTTGGGCCTCCAAGAACCAACCAAGGTTCTCCTCACCTATGAAATTTATGACAATTGCTTCAAGGTTACCATTCTCAAAGATGAAAGTTTGGCTAGCAATGACATTCCTCAGAGTTCTTATCAATCTCTAGAGACAGTTAATTGTGGATGCGGAGGTCATGACCCGATGCTTGAAGATACGGACAGCAGGAAAGCATTGTGAATAGGATAATATCTAATTGGCTAGACAACAATACTCATTTTATTTATGTATTCCTCTGTCATGTATCTTGCCTTATTTGATTTAATCTCTTTTGTCCACTATGTGGTTGTTCTGCATAACTATTTCACATGGGTGTTATTTTTAATGGTATCATTAAACAAATTTATACTTTAGTCAATTTTAAAACTCTATTTTTCATGTTTATCTTTTCTATTTCTTTTATCACAAAATACAATTGTTTAGTTCCTTGGTGAAATTTTCACTTGGGTATGAAATATTGCAATTTTGTACAGATTTTTATGATCCACACTCAACAACCATGATAACTTTTGATCTCTATTTCAATTTAATTTTTCTTTTTATACCTCTCTTTCATATTTCATTTTGGGTATGAAATATTGCAATTTTGTACGGATTTTTATGATCCACACTCAACAACCATGATAACTTTCGATCTCTATTTCAATTTAATTTTTCTTTTTATACCTCTCATATTTCATTTATCAAAAGAACAATATTTCTTTCACAATAAAATATTCTTTTATGATCCGTAACAACCATGATTGGCAACAACCATGATTGACATACAATGATAACTCACTGAACTCGTGCAACGCACGGGTAGCATACTAGTAATCTTATAATTAGAAGAGTTTGAAAATAGTCTTATAATTTAGGATAGAATAATTTATGTTTTAATTAATATAATTTAATTTAATAATTAAGAGATTCAAATTCCTTAATTGGTCTTCCAAAACTCTTTTCTCAAATCACAACGCTGATTTGCTCAAACTCCACCTTTTTCTTCAACATTCAACACACACACACTCATTTCTTCGGAGTAAACCACCAAATTAGTCTCTGCCTCTGTAACTCGCTTTCAAATTGGTCCATGACTCTATCAATATCTCAAATTAGTCCCTGACTCTATCAAACGTTTCTCAAATTGGTCCCTGACTCTATCAATATCCCAAATTAGTCCCTGACTCTTCGCTTCGGTTTTTTCTCCGCCTGCAAACACACAACACACACACACACTTGCAAACACACAACACACCTGCAAACACACAAAAGATGAACCCACAAACACACAACACACACACGAAAATAACAGAGAGAAGAGAAAAGAAAGATAACAAACACCTGCAAACAGAAACAAAAATAACAGAGAGAAGAAGAAAGAAAGAAACGGAGAAGACGCGAAGCAGAGAGAACAAATTTTATTTTCTTTCAACGTTTAAAGCTCCGATCTGGATCTTGGGTAAATCTTTTGAAATTTTGGTGTTTAGATTCGGGTTCAGGGGGTTTTAGAAAGTAAGATATGTGAAAAAAGTTTTGTTTTTGCTCGTTTTAGTTTTCCGACGCGGTGGCTCCGCCGTCTGGTCTGACGGCCACCGCGCTGGCGACGATGAGAATAGAGAGAGATCAGAGAGAGAGAGATTAGAGAGAGAGAGTGGAAAAGAGAGGAGTTGATTTGTAAAAAAAAATATTTTATGTGTAAACAAGTATATATACTCCCTAGATCCCATGCATGTCAGCCCATCGTAATACCATGCACTTGCGTTTCCCTTACCCCTTGATCTCCATCAATTAATAAAATTTTAGTAAAAAAAAATCATTAAATGACATGGCATTTTTAATTTATTTTAATTGAAAATTTCCTACGTGGCAGCTGACACGTGGAGATTCTTTCTGCCACGTGGAGATTCTGACTCAGTCAGCTGCCACGTAGTTATTTTGAGGGGGGAATCCACAAAACCAAATTTTGTAAGGGGAATCTAAATGAAATTTTTTTCAGGGGTAATCCAGAAGTCACTTACTTTGCAGGGGGTAAACATCATTTTACTCAATTTAAAATAGTAAATTTGTATTGAAACTTGTACATTTTATAAATGCATGAACAACTTATTGATTAATTATGCGCTTGTACATCTCTTTATACTGTAATATAGGAATGTTCTTCATTGTGACTATTTTAAATGGTTTCATGCTAATAATATTTTTGAAAATATCATATGTATACAAAATATGGATTATTTTTAATATTTTAAAAACCATTTCAAAATATGTGTTTAATTAAATTAAAATAAATTTCAACTTCCAGAATGTTACTGAATTAATAAGTTGGTATATAAATAAAAGAGTTCAAGGAAGATAAGATAATTAATACAATTTCTTTTTAGTCAGAAGAAAAGGATAATACAATTTTTTTATCCTAACTCATCCTCAACTTGAGAGTTACACTCAATTATTTGATTTGATGAATTTTTTCCACTAGCTATGCAACAGTTGCTCACACACATATCTTACGACCCAAATTATATATTTTTTTGTGTATGTTACTTTCTTAACACGGGCAAAGTTATTGTCCATAAGGACAATCCTTATGGACCGTCCATAAGCCAATCAAAACACAACAACTTTACTCATGCGCCCCCCATTTTACTCGCGCGCCCCATATTACTCACGCACCCCTCAAATTTCTCGCGCGCCCCCCAACTGACTAGCGCCTCCCATATTTCTCGTGCACCCCCAAATATCTCATGCACCCCCCAAATTACTCATGCACCCCCCAAATTTCTCACGCGCCCCAAAAATTTCTCATGCACCCCCCAAATTTCTCGCACACCCCCATATGACTTTTGCCCCCCAAATTTTTTTTTTGATCCCCTCCACATTTCTATCTTAAACCATTTTGCTGTGGGAATGATTTTGGAGATATACACTCAAAAACCATTAAGTGCATAAGATTGTTTTAGATTACAACCCTATAATTAAAATAGAAACAATAATTGTGATTTAATGGTTTTGATTGTCTTATATGAAAAACCAAAATTATTGTTAAATGGTTTTAAATACTTTAATGATTATAATTGTACCAAAAAAAACTAAAAAATAATGATTATAATAAAAAACCATTAAACCATTTTGCTGTGGGAATGGTTTCAGATGATTGTAATAAAAAACCATTAGGTGCATAAAATGGTTTTGGAGTACAACCCTATAATTAGAATAAAAACAATAATTGTGATTAAATGGTTTAGATTGTCTTATATAAGAAACCAAAATTATTGTTAAATGATTTTAAATAATGATTATAATTGTACCCAAAAAAAATAAAAAATAATGATTCTAATTATAGGTTGTACTTCAAAACCATCTTATGCACTTAATGATTTTGGAGTGCATATATGTGAAACCATTCCCACAACAAAATGGTTTAGGCTAGAAATGTGTGGGAACAAAAAAAAATTGGGGGCACAAGTCATCCGAGGGGTGCGTGATAAATTTGGGGGGTGCACGAGAAATCTGGGGGTGCATGAGAAATTTAGGGGGTGCATGAGAAATTTTGGGGGGGTGCACGAGAAATTTGGGGTGTGCATGAAAAATTTGGGGGGGTGTATTAGAAATTTGGGGGGGTGCGCGAAAAATTTGGGGGGTGCGCGACACTTATGGGGGGTGTATGAAGAAAAAGTATGGTGTGGATAGCAATCAGCTAAAGCTTATGGACGGTCCATAAGGACCCCTTATGGACAATAACTAGTCTCTCTTAACACTACACTTCATCTAAGTGTGTCTTAACCTATAATAGAATCGACTTACAATAACTAAAACAAAAATATTCCTCAATAGAGAAAATGCAAAAAGATATAGCTTGGTCTCATGTTTTTGCCCTTAACTCTTAATATATTAAAAGAACCGTTAATCTTGACGTGTTTCAGTAACATATCAAACAATTTTAGATTTTTGCAAAATTCAACATTGATGATACATACGATATAAACTTTCAATCCAACGGTGAATTTTATAAAATTTGAATTCGTTAAAACGTTATTGAGCGGTGTAACATTACTCGAATGTTACATCGGTGTAATTTGATTATTCCACATATATATTCTTTCGAAGTTAAATTTAACATTAAACCTAAACTTTATGATTTGGCCTGAATATCCATAGTAACCGCCACATAAAATGATTCTCTTCATGGAACCTCATTTTTCATGTTCACGATTCTCGCTCATTAAAATGATTTATAGATGATTGGTTGAGTAGCAAACATTGTTGAGGATCCTTTAATGATTGTAAAATTAATGATTTACATTGGCAGATATTCATAAATTGAAATACTTTATTTACCTGTTTTTTAATCATTTGATCTCGTGGCGTTATTTGCCATGTTGACCCCTCTAAAGTCTGAACCACTCATTTAATCTCATTGACAATCTCATATTCAAAGTTGTCAGAATCGAGATTTTACCTTAACTTTTTTTGCCTAGGTAAAATTGAAACGTAAAATCGTCGATTTTACCTCATATTAAAATAATATTAATTTTATATACATAACATGTATATATATTTATATAATACTATAATGCATTAATAATTTAAAATTCCAAAGCTAAAATATACTAAATCACCATAATAAAATATAAAAATTGGGGTTTTTTAAAGAAATTGTCAATTTAATATTTTTTTTTAAAATATAAAATCGTCTTAAAGAGTTAAAACCAAAGATTTTACACGATTTCGCTATGATTTTACACGATTTTAGAGATTTTACTACGAGTTAAATCGTGTAAAATCGTGTAAAATCATTCCAGATCACGATTTTACCAGAAAACGATTCTACCAGCGATTTAACTCGCTTTTGCTACCTAGAAACATAAAACTATGGTTTTTACGTTTTAAATCGCAATTTTAACCGCCTTGCTTATATTATGATTTGATTCCAAATGACAAGTTTAGTCCGATAAATGTGTTTGTTTATTGATCTCTATTGGTTTGCAGCGATGAAATGTGTTACTGCACACAAATTTAGGATGTTACCACTATTTATCTTTTTTGGATGTTTGTATGCTAGTAACTAGGCATTTGCGGACCTGGATCCCATGCACTCAAAGCATGCTGCATTCATGCAGTCACTGCATGTGAACCCTTAGATTGAATATTGATTAAATAAATAATATATTTTAATAAAATTGAAAGGTTAAGATTAACCTGCAGTTAAATAGTGATAGCTGGAAATCCATATCCGGCATTTGCTGTATTTTATAACATTTTTAATATTAGTATAAACTAGCACCCACTCAAAGAGAAATTCACCTGTAAATGAACTCTACAAATTCTTGCACAGTTTCTATCGCTAAATGAAGCAATATTAGTGCCTGAGTTGACTTTTCTATAATATTTACACTAATCTCTACGCATATATACTAGGCTTAATTCAATATTTCTTATAATTATTTTAGATTTTAATTTAGTTTCTTATGTTTTAAAAATTTCAATTTAGTCCCTTATGTTTATTTTAAGTTTCAATTTGGTATTTTCAATCAATTTTGTAACATGTGACTGATGGTTTGCATATGTGGACAAACACGTGGACACCTGGAAATTTGGACACATGTCCAATTGAAACGGCGGAAACATAAAAACTGACAAAAAGGACAAACTTATGCAAACGGTGGAAACATAAGAAATCAAATTGAAACTTTTAAAACATAAAAACCAAATTGAGACATAAAATAAACACAAGAAGTCAAATGTTGAATTAAGCCTATATACTATTTATACCTCCACTTTCTTAATTTAGTAAAATTCTATTTTCTCAAGTAAATCTTTCCAAAAAATAATAATTCATATCCCTATATTTTGTCACATATTTTCCCAAACAAATTCCATCAAAATCTATATATTTTTCTCTCCTATCTTCTCAAACAGATTCAAACAAAATCTTCCCCTTTATCCTCATCAACCAAAATAAATTCATAACAAATAATCTTACCCCAACCCAATTATTTTCATCATATCTCTTATTATTTCTATTTTCACTTCTTATCTTAATATTTCTTATTTTAGCCACACTTCTACTATTTTAATAAAAAAATGTATATTACCTAAAACTCTATTTTCTAACCACAACTATTTTCCCTCCATTTCCCTTCTTAATTAAATTAATAAAATTAAATAAAAAATTCTATTTTTAATTCTAATTATGATTATGATTTCTTCACCAATTCACTGCCTCTATCCTATTTAATTAGTTAGATAATCTTAATATTAGACATCTTGAACATGCACTTAGGGTAGATTTTTACAAGTGTCAACTTCTCAGCCTATCCACCTAGGATATTTGTTTTCATAAGATTCCAAATATTTAGCCATTTTTAGCCAACTTTCAAATTCAACCAATTGGGAGAAGAGTTTTGTGGTTTGGGCCTTTTTTGACCCGGCCCAATGGATAACCTACCTGGTTTCCATACCCAAAAGGAATCAGATTCCTCCCAGCTGTAACCACACAGATTCGCTCAGTCTCAACAATAGAGAAAGTCAACAAATATATTCATCAGTCGCTCTCACACCAACACAAAGTAGCGCATAAATCGGTTTCCTTTCTTCAACTCTATTCACATGTCCCTTTCTTCAAACACAAAAGTTGCACAGTAACAGAGATGAAAGATTCTTCACTTCTGGCACAACAATATTCTTCACTCTTCTTTATTCCAATTTTCAAATTTCAAATTCAAATTCCCCCAAATGTCTAACCTCATCTTTCTATTTCACCCTCTTCTCTCTCCCTCTTCATTCAACTACTCTCACCTCCTCTCTATTCTTTTCATCTCCATCCATTATTTCAATTTGATTTCATATTATGATATTTCTATTCTTTTGGTGAATGTTTTATTGTTTGTCCAGGTTGGAAATTAGGTTTTGCTTGGGTAAGTTGCATCCTCTGACATGAATTTGATTCTACTTTTCTGTTTTCACTTAGATACGTGGAGTAACTTTGATTTTGTATCCAGTGAAAATATCAATTGAAGCGGCTATGGAAGGAACCCTGCATTCACAACGACTGCGTTGGAACTGCCATCGACAAGCACACACCACTGGAACCAGTTCAAGAGTTATTGTTTTTCTTGGCTTTGGATTTTATGGGTTTCACCATTGTTCTGTTTAATGAGTTCTGAATTTTTTTTGGTCAATTGATATACACATTAATTAATATGTGACTAGAATGAGATTTGTATTGTGTATGATGTGAAGTTTGTTTTGGTTTATGCTGTTTTTTATATGATTTTCTATTTAGATGCATGGTTTATAGCAAGCTTACTAATTTCAATTTCGTTCTTTTTTTGCAAATCCTTAATTTTCTTCATTTGTGTTGTTTTGGAACTAGAGTTTGATTAAAAAATGTTACGATTCCGGCAGAAGCTATACATGATTCCGTCAAGGGAGTAGCTTCAGACTTTTTCTTACCATGTCTGAGGCATCTTCACATCATCATTGCATCAATGGGTATGGAAGTATATAAATATACGGTGAGTTTTCAAATACCTTTCTAAATATATGTACAGTTCATGCAAAATCCAACCAAACTAATTTATCTAACACTTCAAGTCCTGATATGAATTTTGAGTCTCCAGTTTCATTTGTTTGCAATAACACACTTGGTGAAGCTTCAATTGGTCACAATATAGGTTCATATGATTTCAATTTACTACTATCCAATTTTGACAAAACCTTTGATCTTTATTCAATTTTTTATTGACACAATCCTTGATTTTTATTAAATAGATCTTTCAAGATCTATTTCTACTGCCAGGTCTGATGTTATAAACCCATCAAATCTCTCACATGCTAATCAAAGAAAAAGGAAGTACAAGCAAATTGAATCATTTTATGGTACAAGATTAAATTTTGACACTGATATAGAAACTTAGAATGCAAGCTTGGATTCATCAAACAATGGTATCATTTAATTTTATTGTTCTTTGTACATTCATATTAAGATTGATTATAAAGCTTGCATCAATTACTGATAATTATGCATATGCAGGAACTACTTTTGAGCAACAAAACTTAATGGAATTAAAATCATATGTATGCTAAGGCTGAGAGAGAAGGTTTGAATTAAATTGTTTTTAAATTGTCACCATCCAAATATATAACTATAAGTCCTAATAATTTTTTTTATTAATCCATTCAGTTTGTCTTGAACTTGGTGATCCCTATATCAAGTGTAAGTGGTGCCAAGCACAACTTTTGGTTGGAAGAAAGAGCGGAGAAGTCAAGGCCCAGTCATGCTGATGTTGAGTTTTCTATATGCTGTCAAAAAGGATTTGTTGACCTTCCATTATTGAAAAAACCACCAGCACTCCAAAGTACTCCAAAGTTTATGCATCAAGTATGAAAGACTTCAAATAAATGATATTGGAGAGTTAATCAAATTGAAGGCTTAATCATGGCTTCAAATTTATTTATCAAATGTGGCAATGGTTTACATTTTTAGTTACATTTTATATGCTATACTGTTTGGAGTCTACCTTTTATATAGTCTACATTTTTAGTTACTGCTATATTTAATTCTCACATTGGCTTAGATAAGTATAATATATCCTCTAAGGAACTTTATCAATGGTAGATGCTTTGGGGGATGATGCCTAATTCAAGTATTTTGTTTTCAATGTAGTTTGATTGGTATTTGCTATTGCTATTGTTTTCAATGTATGGTGACCTCTAAGTTAGAGTTGCATAATATAAGTGAAATGTATTTAGCTGGTATCTATAGAAACATTCTTTTATCAATGGTGACCTCCAACTCTACCCAGACGAAACACAAAATCGTGATGCTGATGCAGTGAGTTAAAATTGATCGTTATATATTTGATTGATACTATCTTGGTTTCCTGTATGTTTAATTTTATATTTATGTTTGCAAATTAGGTTCTCTTCTCAATCAAACCCTCCACCTTCGCAGAGGCATCAATTTGTTCAAGTAATTTTCTTTCATGACAATATTTGTAGAGTTTAATTTCTTTTCCGATTTCTGTTTTTTCTTTTCTGTTTTTTGCATTTTTTTCTCAGGACGAGAAAAGTATGTGAAAATTTGAATTTTTTGTTTTAAAGTTTAGGGATTTTGCATTCATTTTAATTTGTTTATGTATTTTATTTTGAATCTTATGCAGTTTGATATTGACGAATAAACATGGCTGGACTCTGGAGGTGGTAATTTTATGCATAGGGTTATTTCTTCATCAATGAAGTGGTTGTTAATTGTCTTGCCAACATGTGCTTTTTTTTCCCCTTCAAAATTTTAGTTTTTGATTAATGCATGTGATTTTTGAGGTTGTAGTTGTAAGGTTCCTTTTCTGATTGTTCCAATTAGGAGAGATAGAGAGCCTCAAATTTCTTATATTTTTGTGGAATTTGAGTGGTTTGCTGGTTTTATAATGTTAGTTTTGGTTGTGCTGATTTTTGGGATCTTCTTTAGATTCACATGCTTGTGCTTTGCCTAGAATAAACACTATTAGTTGAAGATTTGTGTTATTTTTTTTATTAATCTCTTATGTTTTTGCATTGTGGGCACCAAACAGGACATAAAAATTGTGAAAAATGGAATTTGTTTACCATAGCATTAGTGGAAATTGCCCCAAGACCCAATTTTAAGGGATTGCATGCATCTCAAGAAGTAAATTATAAACTTTATGATACATTTCTGGTTCTTTATTTTATTTTGAAACCTCTGCCTCTGAAATTCACTACAACATTTTTGGTCTCTAGCAACACTTTTTTATGCAACATGTAAAAATTGTCCCCTAAAATTCATATAGGCTACGCTTTATGCACGTTGCCAGGTAAATTTTTGCAACAGTGTCAAATCGTCCCCTAAAATATAATAGAGGACGTTTTTTAAGCGTGACCACCAATGTTTTTTGGCAATAGCTAGTAATTGTCCCCTTAGCTATATTTGGGGACAGTTTTCAAATGTTGCATTATTTTGAAGAAATATCAAAATTAACTATTGATTTTTTTTGCGTAGAGATTGCCATCCAAATAAAATTATTGATTAATTTAATACAGTAATGATTATGATAACTAGCCGCCAAACGGGCACCGTGCCCGTTTGTGTGATCGATATTTTTTTTTTGTTTGATGTGATCGATATTCTCTATTGTGCAAATATAAATAACTACTTAATCTCCTTTTTTTATTGGACTTAGTTAATTGATAACTACTTAACCTCCTTTTTTGTTGTGGCTAGTTATTAAGAAGAAAAAGATATATTTTTTTTTACAATAAAAAAACTGAAAACCTACTTTTATGTGGAAGTTGTGCTTAGTTTTTTTTAGGATAAAATTGGAATAATGAAAAAGCCATTCCAAAAATTTGTATCCCCTTTATCTATACTAATATATAAAGGGGATACAAATTTTTGGGATGGCTTTTTTGTTATTCCAATTTTACCCTTAAAAAATAACTTCCACATAAAAATAGATTTTCAGTTTTTTTTAGTAAAAAAAATATTTTTTTCTTCTTAATAACTAACCACAAAAAAAAGAGAGGTTAGTAGTTATCAATTAACAAAGTCCAATAAAAAAGGAGATTAAGTAGTTATTTATATTTGCACAATACAAAATATCGATCACACACGAAGAAAAAAAAAAGAATATCGATTACACAAACGGGCACGGAACGTGCCCGTTTGGCGGCTAGTATATTAGTATTAGTATAGATAAATTCATTCAAAAAATTATGATAATTATTAATTAATTATATTTTTTATTATAATTTATAAAAAAATATTTGTTTTTTATAATAGTATCTTAGTACAATTTATCCTAAACTTATTTGTTTTCTTAATAAGTTTCTTTTGTTTTTATCGAGGCAATCAGTTTTTTCTTAAATTATTTTTGTTTTTTTGTTTGGAACCCCCCAAAAGAAAACCCTAGTACGCTCTGCTTCTCACCAATGTGTCTGCTGGTCATCTTCTTCTCCTACGCTCTCTGCCTTCGTTTTTCGTGGGTCTCCTTCGATCAGCTTCACACCACTTGTTCGTCTTCTCCTATGCTCTCTGCTTCTTCTATTTCTAACAAATTGAGCGTTACACATACCACTTAATCCCTTAAAAAGAAACTGCTTAAATCGAGAAGTTGTACGAATACGGCGAGCAACTCATCAGGGCCAAGGACAAATCTCAGGTCATTCTCACCTCTATATTTTATATCCACTGATTAAATGTCTCTTGGTTTTTCATTTAGGGTTTTACATTGTGTTGTTGTTCGAGTTTTCTTTCCAATGGAGTTTTGGACCATTTTTTTACTCACCTGTGATGATTTGTATCATGTAGAACAAGTGAGGGTCTGTTTGTTATCAGGGAGTCAGTTGCAGTTACTTATGAACAAACATGGAGTGAGTGACTTCATCTAAAGCTTCTATCATTTTGTGGCAACTTTGGTGTTCGATTTGGTACTTAAAGCTTCTAACAATGTAGAAGGTTGGTGGTTACCTTTTTCTTTACTCTATAAGGCTTTATCCATTCCATTCCATAATTGGTTAATCAAAGTTTGGCTAATCTTTAGGGTAACAAAAATACCTATGGGACACAAATGGTGTCAATGAAATAGAAGGGGAAAGTGTTAGTTCTCAGACATGATATATGATCTATAAAACAGGATATAGAAGCTTGAAAGAGCGATTACTAATGCTAAAGAAGCAAGGTTGAAATTGTTTTAGCCAAAGCCAAGCAATATCACTCCTTGCTCTGTGTAATAGTTTACAATAATTTGGTTTCATTACTAGTAATTTAATAGTATATGATTAATATGAATATACTGAACTTGTGGTTATTATGCAGATCATGCAAATATCAACCTGATTGAAGCTACTGATTTGTTAAGGTTTGTGTTTACTAATCTTTGATCCTCTTGCTCATGTTGCTTCTGTGATTCTTTCTAATACAAGGATACTCCTTAGTGTCCTGATATTTTGATTTTTTCTAGTTATTTCGGCCTGCTATGTTGTAGTTTCGGTATTGTTTGTGGTGGTTCTGCATCTGCAGCCTTGATTTTTTCTGGTTTTTCCCTTGAGTTGGCTCTGTTTTGCTGCTATTTCCTTTTTACCTTTCATTGTTTTGGTTATGTTATTTGTATCTGGGACTTTCATTTGTTTATTCTCTGCTATTTTCTTTTCTCCTCTGTTCTTTTAATGAATCATAAGTTTGATCCTTTGATATTTATTTATTCTTGATAACTTTTCTAATTATTGAGTAAATGGGGTTTTTACTTATATAGAAATATATGTGCTTCATTTGACAGTTTATTTTTCATACAAATAAAGTCATAGAATTTTGAACTAGTGGTGCATACAAATGAAAAATTGCGGATGTAAACTTGAAGCTACTGCTTCAATATGTCTTTCTTTTCAAACAAGGGTGATAGGGATGCTTCCTTTGATGTAAAATTATGATTGTTTAGTGGAGTCATGTTTATGAGGTACTAATTGTGTTCTTCTCACTACTATGTAAATATGTGTGGACTAGAAATTTATTTTATGTACGAGTTACTAATTGTGTTGCGCTCACTCTTCAATCCAATCCACTTTTACTTTTAAGCATTTAATTGTGTTAACTTTTAAGTACCTCCTGCAAAGAAAAGGAAGTAAAGCATGTATGATGTTTACTTCAAAGATTATCAATTAGTGTTTTGATAATGTTATGACATGGTCTTGGTGAGTATTTCACTTGGAATTTGTGTTAACAACTTGACATCCAGCTTATCCATGGCCGTGAGGCATGCATATATACTACTAGTGTTTAATATTAATAGATTTTAAATGAAGCTATCATTGGAATTCCTACACTTATATGACTGCACTTATAGTTAGTTCATGCACATATTATTGCTAATTGCTAACATTTGATTTTGAAATCATTTCAGAGAATTGTATAAACTTTGGTAGAGCTAGAGGAATAGCTAGTTGCTTCTCAACATGATTAGGAAAAGGATCTGCATAAACTTTGGTGGAACTAGAAGAATATACAAAATTTAATACTACTTAATATTGATGAGGGAGGATCAGCCCCTTTGTAACACTTTCATTTTAAAAAATCTTGTGTATATATTATTGTTGTAGTGTATGTCTCCAAGTTTCATGTAAAGTTGTCCTATATGATTGAAATATGTACATTTGTGTAATATTACAAACATTTGAATAAAATAGTTCATATATTTGTCTCTTATATTTCAACTGTCGTTTAAAATAAATACATTCACATGTATTATATTTATAAAAAAAATGCTGATTATAAGCTTTGGGGACATTTTGCATTTGTTCTCATTGTTTTACTTTTAGGCAACACTTATCAATTGTTGCCAGATATGCCAACAATTACAAAACGTCCCCTCATGTGCTTTGGAAAAAACGTCCCTTTTATCATAGTATAGGCAACGATTATAAAAAGTGTGCCCAGAGAGCGAAAAAAAACGTCCCCTAAGACAATAGGCAACGCTCGCATAGAAGACACGTGAAAAACGTCCCCTATTCTTTTAGGGGACATTTTTCACGGTTCTGGCAACATTTTTGAATTGTTGTTAGAGGCTGTAAATGTTGTAGTGATTCTTCTAATTCATGTGCAGATGGAAGTTTCTAGGTTGCTTAAACATCTCGTGGGTGCAAGATTATATTTGTGAGGGGTGTGTTTACTCTCTACTAATGTTTAAGGTATAGTTCCTAAAGGAAGTAATTACTTACTTACCATGACCGCATTTAATTTATATGACCACATTGAGAGAAACAAGCTGAGACCAACTCCTATTAGTTTCTTACTGTACATCAAGTATATAGATCTTTAATTCATATGAAATTAACTATAAATAAAAATTGTGATTTTTATTCTGTTTAAGTTAGTGGTCATTCATGAGATGAATATGCATTGAGGAAAGACATGTAGTTATGTTGTAATTGTTAATCACCTTTATGAAGTTGCATTGTGATATTTATTAATTTGTATGCAATTTTACTCTTTTTTTTTTTAGATTAAGAAGAGTATATGTATTTATTTGGTTTTTTTCTCTACATATACTAGGTTGATCAATATCTGTAATTTTTCCAATTATATTCAGTTTTCAGATTCAATTTTTCTTTAAATTTCAATTAGGTTCAGTTTTCATTTATTAGTGAATTTGAATTTGGATATTGATCATTTGATAGGTGAAGTGATAAGAAAGCTATATACATCTTTCTATCCTATTGGTTTTTTCAATTTTTGTGTATATGTTAATGTCTTTGTTGAGGGAGGTATGTGTCATATTTTGTTTTATTTGTGCATTTACATGCACAGAAATATTGGAGGGTAATGTAAAGTTTCAAATATATTTAAGCTTCTTTTTAACATATGCAAATATATTTTTATATGCTTTTAATAAGATTACCTCATATATACTAATTTTCTTAACATGCAACCTTACAAGTTACTGTCTAAAGTTGCAGGTTTCAGTTCAAAGGATGGTAACTAAGACGATGGTGGAGCAAAATTAACATGTTTCCTTTGAGCACGCGTATTATTGTAAGTAAAATGTTATACATTTCTCATTCTCTAGCATTGATATAATAAACTCTTGTGACTATTAGCATTTTAAATCTAGAAAAAGTATTTGATTAAAACTTAAAAGTATAGTAAAATCATAATTGTAAGTTTGTGAAAAGGGAAGTGATCGATTAACTACATATGTTTATGTTTGTAAATATATTCTTTGTTGGTTGGTAACTTCATTTGATAAGTTATCTTTGGTTGCTCACAAACTCTTCCACATTATATATTTTTTTTTTTAAAATAAAAAATATAGTTGGGTTAGTGTTGGAATAGTTTGTGTTTGATATCTGTACAATTGGTTTTAATCACATTGGAGGGTGATGCAAAGGTAAAAACTGAAGCAGATTTTAACAATGAGTAAAAATTGAAGCTAATCCCCCTTCTACCAAAGTAAACAACTCATTGTTGTAATGATATATAGAACTCATTGTGTAGATATAAGTAAGCATGTTGCAAGTAGTTGAACGCCACTAAGGAAGAGTAAGTTGTTGGTCTGCATCGAGAGTGTAGGCAGTAACATATTAGGGATATGTATTTGCCACCATATTGTGAACTTCATTTGATAATCAAATGGAACTATTAGTTCGGTTGTTTTATGACAAGATATTTCTAATACACTCTTAAATTCACTTAAGTGGCACTTATTTGTTTTTTTAGAAAAGTAAGGGGTAAAACTTTCCTTCTTTCGAAACACTATAGCCACTCTACAACTATAATCAATTTAATGCTAATAACTTTCTTTCGAATTTCAGTTTTGGTTTTGATATATACCTCAAATTATAACTTATCTTAAGTGTCATTGAGATTGATACTTCCTTCAGTTTTTGTTTTGGTATATACCTCAAATATGCCTTTGCCGTTCTCATTCAAATGTTGTTTGGCTTGAAGGTTTGAACTGAAAGTTAACATGTATGTATCGGGGGAGTTCCTAGAGTTTAAGGCAAATGAGGCTAATTCTAAAGACAAAGCATGCTTGAACTTATCTATTTTAACTATAGTTTTGGTAGTTAATTTTTCTACTTCATTCTATATTTGTTTGATGTTTTGTTTTGTTTTGTTGGAGTTTTAGTTGCATGTTTGATAATGCATTTAAAGTGGTTTAAATTGCCTTGGTGATAACTGCTGCGTTTTTTGGATAGGTGAGTGGTGTGTTGGAGAAACCTTCCTTAAGCCATGATGATCATTTTTATCTATACTATGTGGTTGAGTCTGAGGTATTCATACTAAAAATTCATTTGGGATTTTTTTCTTTCATATTCAATTATTCATATGGTATAGTGCTAAAAGAAGTTCTCTTATAATTCCAAATTTGACCATTTCATCAATTCATTTAATAAGGTCATTGAATTTTTTCTATTCATTTATGCAGATTTATTCAAACATAATTGTAGCGGTGCATTCAATTTGTTTTCCTTTTTGAGCTTTTGTGTATGTACGTATCCGTAAAATCTTTTCAAAATGAATAGAAAAAATCTGCATAAATGAATAGAAAAAATTCAATGACATTAAATCTTTGAGCTATAACCATTTATATGGTTAGAATTTGCAATATTTTCAAAATGACTATGATTTTGGAAACTATTTATGTGATCATATTTACGTGCTTTCTTCTTATTCAAAGTTTTTTTTAATAGTAATTGAGAAGGAAAAGTTTCAAGAAGCAATATGTTTGGAAACTATAATATTTTAAAGGATATGTTTGATGTGTATCATATGGTTTTGTGGTTTTATTGTGTTTTTTCCAATCATGACTTTTGTTTTTATATATTCAAATTTACTAATGACTAGGAAAGCTTCACTTCATTGGTTCTTGGAGAAAAGGAAGAATAGGTAAGCCAGATCTCTCTCAATCAGATGATGATGATAATAACTATTTGATTGTTTGATCTTTGTCAATAGAATTTACTTATTGAAAATAAAAAAGTCAAATCTCAAGACAGTTAGAAATAATGTCTAGAATCTATATGGGCCTTTTTAGTAAAGATCTATGATATAGATACTAGACACAACACTAACACGAACATGTCGATGCTGGTAATAATTTGAAGAAAAAAGTTGAATAATTAAATGTACATGGACATTGACACATGTCAAACAGCGGACATGAATTCAATGTGAAGTGTCAATGCTACATAGATTAAGATGTGTTTGTTTTGTAGGATTGAATTTGATACATAACCTATCATGACATGAGAGCTTATCCAATATTCATTGAAAATTGCTATTTACGCCCATTGGGTTGCTATCAGGCCCCCCTAAAATCCCAAAATACCCCTAAATTACAGTTGAAAAATTATCGTCACGTAGGGAACCAAATTGCAAAAAACCAAAATTTCGTCTTCTAGGTGACAAAACACATAATTTCGTCTTCTAGGTGACAAAACACACAATTTCGTCTTCTAGGTGACAAAATTGTGTGTTTTGTTCCCAGATGTGCCCGACAAGGAATGCCTACTACGTTTAACCAAAATTTCGTCTTCTAGGTGACAAAACACACAATTTCGTCTTCTAGATGACAAAATTTCAAAAAATTGACGTTTCGGTAACTACGAGACGAAATTGCGTGTTTTGTGCCCAGAAGTGCGCGACAATGCAAGCTTACTATGTTTTAACATAATTTCGTCTTCTAGGTGACGGAATTTGTTGCCTTCGTTTCCTAGGATACGAATGCTTATAAGGGCATTTTGGTCACGACGGGGGCCTGTGAGTAATACTAAGGGGCCTAAATAGCAAGCTTCATATTCATTGGGGGGGTTTGTGACATTTGGGTTAGTCTCAAACCCAAGTAGAGTGATAGATTATAACAATCTCAAGCTATATATGACTGGACTTTTCTATTTTGATGTTTGGTATCCATACTAACTGATATTTTTTTTTATGTTTCTACAGAATTGCTGCTAGGGCACTATATCAACCAACTTATCCAGCAGCAACCATTAATAAGACACTTGATGAATCATGGCATGGCTCTCCTTGACACCACAATAACCACGACACAACATTTAACAGGATTCTTTGCTACCCTGTTATTGTTTCTCTATGAATTGGATCAATCAGATCAGATGTGTGTTTCTCTATTTTTGTGAGACTGAGTCCTATGGTAACAAAAATATCTATACATATTTGTGAATGTTGTGGCTCATGCTTATTAGCATCATATTTAAGAATGTAGTTTTGATTCACACCAAAAACGGTGTACTTATAGTTACTTACATTCATTATATGTGCAAGTGTGTGTCTCTATTTAGTATTATTATATTAGTAAATGTCCTCAATATCATTCTTCTTCATATATTAATTCCTTCATCAACATGAGATTTGTATTTCCGCTCTCATAACTAGGACTACTCATGATTTGACATTAGAAGAAGGAAGATCAAACTCAATTGAACCATTATAGCAATTCGGTAAAACTGAATTGAATTGGTATAAAGATTAGGTACATTGATCAAACTGAATTGTTGAAGAAAAAGAAGAAAATAACTGAACTGAATATTATGATTACTAAAAAAAACTGAAGTGTGCATTTTTTAAATCATTTTTAGAATAAGAATCAATTTTATTCTTTTTATTTACTTTTTTTTGGGTCATTTTTGAAATCTTTAAATGGTATTAACTGCTACATTATTCTTATATTCTATTTTCAAAGCTTACAAACTTTATACCCAAGTCTCACACAAATACCTATAACAAGATCTTATTCTCAAATTTCAGTACTATATCAAAATAATCCAACAAAAATAAATACAATGACAATAATGTTTTAGAATATTATAGGAATTATTTTTAGGAGCCCGTGCAATGCACGGGTGTTGTAACTAGTACATAGACATGTCAAGGCGAACTTTCCCATAATGCAATTGTAGATGGACTTACAAGGCACCACTAAGAATGTAACGTTGACTGTCTGTGTGGTGTCCTTGCGTATACCATCCTCGAAGGTGAGGAAAAGCCCCTCAAAGCCCTAAGGGCGTGTGGTGGATCTGTTGCCCTTCTCCATTGTCGGTCCCATTGTTTCCTCTGTTATTTCCATTGTTACCTCCTCCTGCTTGGGCTACTTTATGGACTCCATGTCACTGAGATCCGACTTCGTTGCGAAGTGTTGTTTGTTGGCTCTAAAGGTTAGGGCTCACCGTTTCTATGGGGGTTGTTTGCTGGTTAGCTCCACGTTTGCTGTTATAATTTTTTTTTTCTTTATAAATTTCGAGGTGTGCTAGACCAGTACTTCTCTCAAGTGATATTGGAATCTCTTGCAATTTGTCATGTGGGAGTTTCATTCATTTTACTAGACCAAATTCTCATTGATTGCGTGTATTATAAATTCTATTCTATTTATTTTTTGTTACAATATTATTGTGTTTTTTTAATGGCGTCACCATATTATTGATTGCATGTATTATAAATTCTATTTATAAATTCGATTTTTGTCTATATGGAAGAGTTAAAGATCAAATTCATGACAATTTACTTACAAGTTTAAAATTCTTTACCACTTAAACTACTATAATGTTGTTACCAAAGATTTAATCTATTGTATGGTTTGTGATATCCAAATTCCCAAACTTAAAAAATCTTTGAAAATGAAAAACAATTTTCACTTTTAAAAAAGGCCAATTACATTTCTACTCCTCATAACTTTTACTATTAAAATTTCAAATATAAATAAAAAACTTATTTGACCTTTAAAATAAATCATCATAAATGAAATAAAAATATTTTTCCGTTCATCTTGTTTCACTTTCTCGCTGTGAACTGAACACTGAGCTAGCAGTGATGGAAAGTAGCGAGGAAGAAGATGATTTCCCTTCCATTGAAAGCATCATCCCCCAATCCAAGGTTGATTCCCTCTACCAGTCTCAAACTGAAAAGGTTCGTTTTTTCCTCTTTCACTTCACCATTAATAACAATGCCTTTTTACCAACATTTCTGTTTTTCCTTTTTCTAGGTAAGGGAAAATTAATTTGGGGTTATTTGCATTCTAATTATATTTTTGTTTCGGAATTCAGATTTGCTATGTTGATGTTTAAGTTCAATCAAAAGCTTCTCCAAAAAAAAAATTCTGTTTTTGATAGGGTTTTCTATTTTAAACCACTTGTATCCAATGTTGACTTTGTTGATTCATGATAGATTTTCTGATAAAATGTGATGGATAATTTATGGTAATTTTATTTAATTCCTATTATATACTTGTATTCATAGGTCCTGTTTGGATTAACAATTTAATTGAGTGTTTATAGCATAAACACCTTACTATAAGTGTTTATATATATGCTATATATATAGCAAAAGATAAAATAAAGTCTGAATAAGAAAAATAAAAGATAAAATTAAGTCGAACTGTTTTCATAAACTATCATAGAGATGGAAATAAGCTGGAAACGGCTTATGGACATGTCATAAGTTGTTTCCATAAGCTTTTCCAAACAGTCTCACAAGGGCTTATGTCAGTAGATAAGCTTAAATAAGTCAATCAAAATAAATTCAGTGTTATCACTGTGTTTTGGTCCCTTTTTCAGTATGTTGTAGTAGCCAATGTTGTCAAATATAGGCCATGGTTGATTTCCGTGGCGGGTTTTTGGACAACTGCCATTGCCAATTTCCGAAAGGTGGCGGTGCTATGGTCTTTTTCGGCGGCGGATTTTTGGCTTTTCCATGGTCTGCCATCGGTCATCGATAATGCTGTTTGTAGCCCTGCTGTGCTGCATGATATGTAGTCTGGAATCTGCTTTATGTTTACTTGCATGTTCTGTGAGTTCCGTTTAATGACTATTGGATTTGGGTTGCATGATTAGTATCATCATTATCAATGGCATGGCAAGTGTATCTCTAGAGCATATCGATGATAAAACTTTTCATTCATTTCAGGGAATTAGAAAGCTTTGCTGTGAACTCTTAGATTTGAAAGATGCGGTGGAGAACTTATGTGGCAATATGCACTCAAAGTTCTTGGCTTTCTTGAGGTAACATATGTCATTTAACTTATCATGTTCCTACTCCTTTCCATTCTCCCATTTTTCCTTATTAAGAACTACCATTCATTTCCTACCACAATTCTTCAAAGTTATCCAGTAAGGAATGCTAAAACCTTCATATGTCTGTTTACATTTTGTCTGTACTGCACTGCTATGAGTACAAATACACAAAGGTACTGGGTGTGTGTGGATATGAGACCGTTTTTTATCTGTCTTACTGAAAGTGGTTTGTTGTATTGGTCTCTGAACTGGCACCTTTATGCAGTGATTACCAATTATTTGAGTTATCATCATTTAGCCAATACCTGTTTAAAATAGCTTTGATGTCTGTCTCTGAAAAGGGGAAAAAGTAGTCAACATTTTAATGATCATTTTCAATTTTGGTATAGTGATAAAAATGGAGGTAAAATATTTGTGGATAAGTTATTAGCGAAGTTGTATTGAAAGTTGATCCTTGAAATTTTCACCTCAATTTTTACCCCTATATTAAACAGACAACAGTGTTGTTAAAATGAAGGCCATGCCACCACCATGGAGGAATGGTCTGGTGGTTGTTTTGACAACCGCTGTAGCCAATTTGTGAAGGGGTGCTCGCTATGGCGGCACCATGACTCCATAGGCAGCAATGGTGTGTTCATATGGCAGATTTTTGGCCTTTTATTCCGCCATCGACAACACTGTCAGACACTAAAAGCAATTCATTTTCTTTGGCAATACCTGTTAGAATATAAGAAGCAAATCATAATAATATCATAATGACAACCAAGTAATATAGAAACAAACCTTAAGAGATGTTCTAAGATATTCTAATATTAGAAATGGATCCCATGAGATATACCAGGGAACTCTATTGTAATATCATAGACATTATAAGATATTTTCTTATATGCTTATAATCATGAGTAACATTCTGGTCTATTTGCATTTTTTTCACTGTTTTTTTCTGACGTGTTGGCTAAATTTTTCATAATCCTATTTAATGTACATATTAACCACTGTCATCACTCATCATGACAACCATTCCTGTTGCAAGCATAGCTTGGTAACGGTTTCTATATCAGGGATACTACAGAGGAAAACGAGGAACAAAGTTGTAGTATTTTCATTTGTTTACTTCTGTCAAGAAACAATCATGTGAAAAACTTAACCTCATAATATATTGCCCAGTAAGTTAGATATACTTTAGTATCTTCAAAACATCCCTATACACAAAAACAAAAGCAGTTTGTGTAATTGAAGTGTACGAAGCACAATCCCGCAATTGCTCAAAAACTAAGCTTCCCCAAAGCAATTTGTCGAATTGAAGTGTGTACGAACTATTTAAGAGGCTTATGAATGGTTCCTTTTTTAATATTTTATTTTATTTTTTTAAACCTTAACTGTAAAGTAACATACTTCTGTAGTAATTTAAATATTTTAAAACAATTTCCTCTACTTTGCATAATTTTGTTTGATTGTTTGTTCATGATGTTGTAGGATATCTGAAGAAGCTGTGGAGGTAAAGCATGAACTGATTGATCTGCAAAAGCATATTTCTGCTCAAGGTATTCTTGTAGAGGATTTAATGACCGGTGTCTGTCATGAATTGGATAAGTGGAATCAGTCAAGCTATGATGTTGGTGAAATTCAGCATGAACCTGAACTCCTTGAGCCTTTATCTAATGAGAAAAATGATCAGAAAACTCTATTATTGGAAAACATCGATGTACTTCTGGCCGAGCATAAGTTTGAAGAAGCATTAGAGGCGTTAGATGCTGAAGAAAGAATTTCTGAAGAGTTGAAAGTCCCAGGAAATAACTCTTCAGATGAAGGTTCCTCATATAAGTCTGCTTTCATGGAAAGAAAGGCAGTGCTTGAAGACCAGCTAATTGGAATTGCTGAGCAACCTTCTGTTAGTTTTCCTGAATTGAAGAAGGCCATAGATGGTTTGATAAAACTTGGAAAAGGTCCAGTAGCACATCAACTAATGCTGGCATTCTATAAGTCTCACCTTGAAAAAAAAATTGAGGCATTGCTTCCGTCGAGTTCTTTCTGTCCTGAAACATTTCCTTTTACATTGTCTAAGATTGTTTTCTCTGTAATTTCATTGACAATAAAGGAATCTGGTTTGATATTTGGAGATAATCCTGTTTATACCAACAAAGTTGTTCAGTGGGCAGAGTGGGAAATTGAACATTTTGTCCGATTGGTGAAAGAGAATGCACCATCATCCGAGACTGTGTCTGCCTTGCGTTCTGCTAGCATCTGCATTCAGGCTAGTCTGAAGTACTGCTCAATCTTGGAGCCACAAGGATTAAAAATGTCTAAATTACTCTTGGTGCTACTGCGTCCTTCTGTTGAAGAAGTCTTAGAATCAAATTTTAGACGTGCTAGAAGAGTAGTTCTTGACATGGCAGAGTCGGATGAATGCTTACCACTGTCACCACAATTTGCCTCTTCACTTTCTGCAATTGCAACTTCATCCAATACCATGCTTGTTGAGAGTGGAATGCGATTTATGCACATAGTTGAAGTAAGTGAAGTTCATCATATTATATGGCTATCATTAAATGGACAATAAGTGATGCATTACCTACCTCCACATTTTTTCAGTTGATGGAATCATGTAAACTTTGTAGGCAGGAGACAAAAAATTGAAGTTGATAAAACAGACTTTGCTTTGAACTTTTCCCCCCTGTTTGCTCTTTCTGTTGTTAAAAACATTTATGCTGGAGATAGTATTAAATAATTTAAGAGCACAGCATGCTGGTGAAAATGAAAACTTAATAAATTTGTTGGTAGGTTAAGAAAATTATTAAGTAAAGTCTTCCCGATGCATATCAGGTTTTTGTCTATAGTAAATGTTCCTTGATAGCCGTGCTTATCTTGTTCTGTTGTGATGCTTCTAAGTACAGTATTGTCACTTGTCAGTTGCATGTAACTATTGCTAATTATAGTACAACCTATATGCATACTTCTCTGTTATATATTAACTTTCATGTGCTTTTCTGCCTTAATGAGTAACTAAGTGTATTTGTACAAAATACAGGAGATATTAGAACAGCTAACACCGATGGCTATTTTGCACTTTGGAGGAAATGTTCTTGGTAGAATCTTACAACTATTTGATAAATACATGGATGCTCTTATCAAATCACTACCGGGTCCTTCTGATGATGACAATCTTCCAGAGCTTAAAGAGGCCGTGCCTTTCAGAGCTGAGACAGACTCAGAGCAACTTGCAATATTAGGAGTAGCGTTTACCATACTGGATGAACTGTTACCAAATGCTGTATTATCGACATGGATGCTGCAAAATGAAAGTAAAGAACCAAATAGTGGGCTCATGGAGAATGTAGGGTTCAATACAAGTGCTAGTGTAGAATTAAAGGAGTGGAGGAAACATCTTCAACATTCGTTTGACAAGCTTCGAGATCACTTCTGTCGGCAGTATGTTTTAAGTTTCATCTATTCAAGAGAGGGAAGCACCCGATTGAATGCACATATTTACTTGAGTGATAACAAAGAAGATCTTTACTGGGATTCTGGTCCACTGCCTTCACTTCCATTTCAGGTCATCATTCTAGTTCCCTGCTTTTGCGTCTGCCCTGTTTTTCTTCTCTTGATTTGTTTCTTATTTATTGTTACTTTGGGAGTCCCTTTATGTTTCACTGTTCTGTTTTTTTTCTTTGGTAGTTTTAGCTTTTGTTTGCTTGTGTTTTCAATCTCTATTAGAAATTGAGTTTCTGAGCGATACTATGGTCAACATTGGCTCATTATATATATTTTTTTTTGCATTTTTCCATTTAACTTCCATTAGTGTGCATCTCTCTCTCTCTCTCTCTCTCTCTCTCTCTCTCTCTCTCTCACGACCTATGGTGCCACCATGGTGATAGCGGGCATCCCTTAAAAAGGCCTATGGCGGTTTTAAAAAAATTCGCCACACCATTCCATCATGGCTGGCAATCAACAACACTGATATGTGAGACTGTGCGTGCGTGTTTTGAATGATTTAGTACTGACAGGTATAGCTATATTTGCAGGCATTGTTTGCAAAGCTGCAGCAGTTAGCAACTGTGGCCGGAGATGTGTTGCATGGGAAAGATAAAATACATAAAATTTTGCTTGCTAGGTTAACAGAGACTGTTGTCATGTGGTTATCTGATGAGCAAGAATTCTGGGGAGTCTTGGAGGATAAATCAGCTCCTCTCCTGCCAGTTGGTTTGCATCAGGTACTGTCTACTCTACATAGATAAATCCTCCAAATTTCATATTATTTCGAGTTACATATAATCTGAATACTTTTATTTCCAAATTCAATAATTCAAAAGCAACCTCAGTTTTAAAATAGTTTTCTTTGACCGCAAAAATACATCCGGGAACATTGAACGCCAGACATGAAAAAGTCTTATAACTAATTTAGTTTTAGCGCTTCTATGGTGAGGTATTAAGTCCCTCTCCATTAACCAGCTAGAATAACCATTAGATTAAATGAATTCACTGATTTTATCATGAACCACACCACATTGAATGTCTTTTCTGTTGTCTCTCCTTGTTTTGAGTCTCCGTGTCTCTTCCCACCACCACCACTATCCCCACCCAATCACTACTACCAACCACCACTACCACAATTGCTCATGACACCAATAAAAGTTCTACCACTATCCCATAAGCATTCGAACAACAGCCCTCAACAAACAGTCTTTGTTCCTACCAATGACAGCCCTCTCACCTCTTCCTCTTCTATGATCCAAAAGGACATCTGGGTACAAGATTTTATCCATCAACAATCTCACACATTGGTTCCAACATTAATCTCATCCACATCTTAGAAAAAATCTATTTTTCAACACTAAAATAGTACAATCAATTATTAAAAAGAAAAAAAATAGTACAATCAACAACAATAATTCGGAGTATTAAGAATGAGATTAGAAGACAAAAATCTTTGGTGTTAGTTTCTGTGCTATTGTAAAATGGATAAAGCACCCTTGCTCCAAGTTTCCCATCCATTCAATTTTGACATTTTGAGTTCTTCATTTCCAAACCGATTGCAAGGAACACCGCCATTACTGGTCTTCAATAAAGTCATATGGATTCCTTGTAAAAGTAAAAAAATGGGAGACAAAAATATGACCCAAAAGTGTTGCCTATTAAGTGATGAAGGGGGAAGGGAGGTGTGGAGAGAGAGGAATGAAGAAATAAAATAAATCTAATGTGGTGTGGTACATGATAAAATCAGTGAACTCATTTAATCTAATGGTTATTCTAGATGGGTAACGGTGAGGGACTTCTTTAATACCTCACCCTAGAAGCCACCTTAGTTTTAAATGTTTATCCAACACAACCTTGATGGTTCTTTTTGCACAAGCCCAGAAAAAACATTTAATATTATGCTATTATCACTTGATCCCATTAGAAAGTTAAATGAGTTAATGAATTTATACTCAGTTTGGTAAAATTTGGGAATAGGTGTTCTTTGTCTGTCCTCTGAACCATATCTGACTTTTGTGGCAGCTGATTCTTGATATGCACTTTACCGTTGAAATCGCACGATTTGCGGGATATCCATCTCGACATATTCATCAGATAGCATCAGCTATTATTGCCCGCGCCATCCGGACCTTCTCTGCTAGGGGCATAAACCCACAACCACAAAGGTATTACTAGTATTATTCATTTCTTTTACAATCCTTACTCTCATCTGTATTTCTGCATCGAATTCTGACATCAACGAATTGCCATTGTCATATAGCAACGCACTTCCTGCGGATGAATGGTTTGTCGAAACCGCAAAGTCGGCAATAAACAAGCTCTTGCTTGGAGGAGCATCTGAGTCGGAGACATCTGATATTGATGAAGATCACATCATTGTTCATGATGAAGTTGGCTCAGACTCCGATACTGTTTCTTCCCTCTCTACGATGGACTCTACCGAATCTTTTGCGTCTGCTAGCATGGCAGAACTTGACAGCCCCTCTAACTTGTCTGATCCTGATAATTAAGTTTTTCTGGTAGCTTTAAATTAGAGTAATTTAGATTTTGAAGAATGCTTCACTGGTCCTAGTTATCAAATTTGCAATCTGCTTGTTATCTAGTATTAAGTATATAATGTATTATTAGTATAAGACATGTCTGTAAACCTTTGCTAGGATAGCAAGATTCCTTGTAGTGGAATCATAGATCCATATTTATTTGTATATTTTGATTTGGAAAAGAAGGTAAGTTAATTTAAATCTTCCCCTGTCTTTTGTATTATTGTTCAATTTGATCAATGAATCTCTTTACAAAACTGAGTTAGGGTGCATACACACATGGTTGTAGAAAAGGTTTTTCTGAAGTTATTCAAAATTGACAACAAGTAGATTTTTACCACTTGGCAAACATATTTGTTTGATTATTATTTGAGGTACATGATATATATATATATACACACTCACAAAACATGACACATGCACACATAAATCAAAGATTGTTACATTCTTCAGCATGATGAGATTGCTCAACTTCATTCTCTTCCAAAGACCTTCCCATGGTTTCCTTGGTGAAAAAGTAAGTAACAAACATTCCCACTATGCACACCCCTCCAAGTATGATAAGGGATGCTTTCATTCCAATTCCCTTTGGATATCCATCCTCCTCCTCTTTATGTGAAGCCCATAAAAATCCAACAGATCCAATGATCGCACCAACCTTGCCAACAGCTCCAGAAATACCATGACATGTTGACCGAAACCTAGCCGGAAAGAGTTCGGCCGGAACAATAAAAGTGGTGGTGTTAGGTCCAAAATTTGCAAAGAAGAAAGCAAGACCATATAGAACCATGAACCCTTTATTATCTTGGTTATCACCAATAGTCCAATGAGAGTAATACGGAAACCCTATAGCAAAAAATGACACTGCCATGAAGAAAAAACCTATCATTTGGATCTTAACCCGTCCTATACGATCAATGAAGTAGACAGTGAAGAAGTAGCCAGGAATTGTCGAACAAACAGCAAGAATGGCTTGGATTCTTGCGAGATGAAAAGCCTCTTGATACACATCTTGTTCGCCTTTGTGTTTGAGGTATCGTTTGTATATTTCACTTTGGAATAGAACTTGACTGTAGAACACTATGTCCAATAGAAACCAATTAGCAGAACATGCGAAAAGATCGCGACCGTGTCGACGCAAGAATTCTCTTGAAAGAAGTGGATATACAGCAGCATTATTGGTTGGTGATAATGGATCTTCTTCGGCTATTTGGCTCATTGCAACATCTAATACTTTTTCCATGTCCTTTGCAGCTTGCAGTACATTTTGTTCCACTAAAGCTGTATACCTAATGCACACCATTTTGTCAAAGAAGTGAACATGAATTGAACAATGCAATGAGCTTGAGCATAACATGCACACTAATACACTATTAAATTTAAATTGAAATAGTATTTATGTTATTTAAGTGGAACTAAGTCTTATGAAAGAAACAAAATTAAGAGAAATACTTTATTAAAGATGATCAACTAAATTAAGATAAAGTATATAGTATCAGCAAAGTCAAACTTCACACATATAATATGACGAATTCGGATTCCCTGCCTAAAAAACAACAGTTTTTACGCTATTTAAAATCTCAGCTATCAATTACAGATTGGAAGGTTCAGATTACTGTCTCAACCACACAATGCCAACTATCTCAACCACACAATTTAGATCAGATTGATCCATATTCTAATATGACTATTAAAACAAATTGTAGCACGTTTCTTCTTGTCTCGTAACAAATAATTTTATTTATTTAATATCAAACAGCAAGAATCACGAGTAATAAGCCTCAATTCAACCCCTATAAATTAAATTAATTAGACTTGCATTTTCTACTAACTGGCATTCTTTTATTGGTTACCGTAAACTGCTTTGGTTCTCTAGTTATAATTTAATTTAACAACTGATCAACTTGAGTGGATTTATAAACTAGAAATATTAAACCACATGACGAAGGAATTTAATGAGAGGGAAAAAAAAAGAGAAGCAAATCCACATGGTTTCTTCTTTCTATTAATCCATTTCTTCTTTGACTAAAACATTGTTAATTAAATGGTTAAACTGAGTGTACTTGAAGGCCTAAGACAAGGACTGATTGATGAGTATAATATTATAAAATCATAAAATAAATATTCAACTAGTATAATATTAACATCTTTGTCATACAGTTTTCTCATTATTTGCCAATGTTCATTTCAATCTTAACTACAAAATGTCCAATTCAATTTAAATACAAAATGTCCAATTCACACACCAAAATATAGCTTGACATAAGTTGTACATACTTAATCCTTAACTATTTGGTTCTAGTTCAATCTCGAGTGAATTAGTCTCTGCAATTATCCGCAAAACATACCTCTTTGGTTTAAAAAAAAAGTCCAATTTATTCAATGGACACAAACAAGAAAGCAGGCAAGTAGTAGTACCAAGAAACAAGTTATCATCCGTTTTTGGATGAACAATTTAATTATGTTTAACATATTTCTATAAAAAATAGTCTAAAATTGTTTTATTTAAGACGTAATTAATTATTTAAAGTATTCTTAACATGTGCCTAAGAGTACATGTTAACATGACCCATAAAATTAAACTGTTTTTGTATAAGTTATACTAAAAAATTCATGATTTTTTATGAACATTTCATAATTATATAATTCAAAGTAGTAAATCCAAAAAAGTTCATCACACATTTTTGAGAAAAGCAATGAATTTTAAATGTGACTAATATAACACTGAAGCAAACAGGTCAACGTTTATGTGAAGTAGAGACTAGAGGCAACTACCTGGCAGTTTCTGGCATCATCATACGCCAATAGTAAGTCAAGGCAGCCGGAACAGAACCAATCATCAGTATTAACCTCCATGCAACATCGGCCTCCGGCGGCACGTCGTAAGCCGAAGTCGGCTTCGAAGCGCGGCGAAATATGGAGCAAACCACCATAGTAACCGTAGCACTAGCTAATATACCAAACCCTTGCATAGAAAAAACAGCAGCTATAAAAGACCCTCTTGTCCTTTTATTAGCAAACTCAGACATAATTGTAGAAGATAAAGGATAATCACCACCAATTCCAAGTCCTAAGAAGAATCTAAAGAAAGCAAGTGAGAGGAAAACACAAGCTCTTTTTGTTGTACAAATGGAGAAGCCAGAAGCTAAAGAACTTATTAACATCAACAATAAGGCCATACCGTAGACGTGGCGCCGACCTTTTAGGTCTCCTAGGCGACCGAATAGGAGTTGACCGATTGCGGTTCCTAGGAGTGCAACGGAGACGAGGGCCGAGACAACGATAGGGTTGACTTGACGGATTTCGTCACTATCGGAGTAGTATATTCTTCCTAGCATCTTTGTGATTAGAGTTATAGAGAAGAGGTCGTAGGAGTCAGAGAAAAGTCCCATTCCTGCTATGATGATAGCTTTGAAATGGTAATATTGTGTTTTTGCTGAATCAAGGGCTGATAGCACCTTCAATCCTCTCGCCATTTTTCGATTTTGATACTTACTAGATCCACACTTTCAATTAGCTATGTGTTGAATTCGGTCGCGGTAGTGATATAGGTTTTGCATCATGATTTTTCATATTACAGAGAATTACAATCAAATGCGTCCGATACAATTTCAATCGTGGTTATAAAGACCTTTTATACAAAATCCTAGTATGTACCAATGGTTCATGAAAGAATGTATGGCCAAACCCAAAGGCTAGTTTGTATTGTAGTGTATGGAGAATTTAAAATTTGTGAAGTTTGTGGATTGTATTTATTGAATGAAACATGAGAATTAGGGTGGAAATTGTTTGTTGTTAGTGACAAGAGACTAGCTATAAGGTTGTTGGAAAATTTGTATCCAATTATTAGCAAGTCATGCAAAATTGTTGTCATAATTTTAGGGAGAACCAATTGGGTTGCAAGTCAAAGTTATGAGTGTGCGCGTTATTCCTCTAAATATGCGAATCAATTTCATCTTATTGTGTATTTTAAATCAATTATATTACATTTTGTGATATTATATATTAGCTGTCCTATGTCATCTGCAAAGATTGGTAATCATAGCTGTATATTCCTAATTTATCCTAAATTGTAACAATCTAGAATCCGCAGAAGAGTGCAGGCGCTATGCAGTCTGTAGTATTTTTGTGCTGCATAATTTTTTTTTAATCGGCAAATATATTATAACACTTAACCATAAATATAAAATATACAATATCAAAAAAATAAATATAAGATATATTAATAGAGAGAAAGAGTATATTTCTACCAAAAATAAGAAGAGAAAAAGAGTACATAGCCGCAAAAATGTCAAAAGAAATGGTTCACACGATGCATGGACCATAATAACATAGTTCTTTTGCAGATTCTGGTCCAATTTATTTGCATGGATTATTGAAATAATGCTGCATATACCATGAAAGCGGAACCATGCTCCGTGATGATTAATATCGTTAGGACCCACCCACGAGTGGCTTGAAGTCCGTAGCTACTTGAAGAACATCGGTAGGTAGATTATTGCTTCTAAAATCATATGTATTTGTATCAAAGATCCTTTGAAGTACCCTACGAGCATAGTCACCTGATTCGCAATTGTACTTGGTATGATACCAGGGCCGGCCCAACATAAAGTATGGCCTAAAACATACATTAATATGAGGCCTAACATCATTTTTGATCCAACATAAAGTCCACAGTATTGTAAGAAATATTTATTTAGTAAAATATAGTGCAAGAAAAAATGTAAAATTTATATTTAGAGACAGTTAAAAAAATTGGTAAAATGTATCGATTATACTTGTAATAAAATTAAAAATTTATTACTTTTAGAAAATAAAATATACTATTAGAAAAACTTCTTTTTATTTTTTGTGATTAGAAAAACTTCTATAATATAAACAAAATTTTATAAAAAATGATTTTTATTCTATAATATTTTTTTTCCGAATTTCGTTAATGTTGATATTTTCTCATCATCAGATTATATATCACGCCGTTTAAAATATATTATATCGTCAATTTATAGTTAAAAAAGTATAATAGAGGACCAAAACTGCTAAATTTTTAAAAAGTGGGATAAATTATGCAATATGGTAAAAATATGGGAACCAAAACTGAATTAAACCTTTAATTATTTGTTTCATTTTCATAATTTTTAGCTATTTAAAGTTATTTAAATTCCAAATTTATTAAAAAAAATATTTGTTAAGAACAAATTATTCAAAAATGAAAATCCAACTAAAATTTGTGGTTAAATTTTGTATTCCCTTATTTATATTATGGTATAGGCTAATAATTTTTGTTTGAAATAAATAATATTGTCTAAACAATTTATCTTTTTGAATAATTATTATTAACAATTAGAAGATTATGAAAATAAGTGAAAATATTTATTGAAAGAATTCGATACGTAGGGGTATACACAGTCGGTACGTTCATGGTATGTTCTAATAATTTCATTGATAAGCTATGAATTAGAAAACTTATTTAGTAAAAACAAAAAAAAATTATATGATGGAAAATATTAACATCGTCATAGTAGTGAGTTTGTAAAACAAATTAGTTTATTTAAGAAAATTAGTTTGCGAATGCACAAGTCTATTGATTTTTATTCGATATTTAAGTTCGTCATTATACTAACATAAAAATTTATATATTGCATTTTTGTTTCTATTTTTTTGTTCTTAATCTTTTATTGTAGACATGATATTAATAGCAAAAAAAAAATATGATATTCTTTTTTGGATAACACTCAGGTGCATTTCTTTAGATTTTTTTTTTCATGATTCCTAACATGATTTCCTCAAATTCATGATTTTCTCAAAGTTTTTTATATAAAAAAAATATGAATTTTATGTTAAGAATCATACGAAAAACACCTAAAGAAATACCCTTAAGTTTTGGCCATCTTACTTTATATAAATTGACTTAATCTTTACCTTTTTTTCCCCACACATCTTCTTTTACTAGGTTCTTCTATTTTTTTAAAGTTGTTATAACATTTTTTTATTTTTGATAAGTTGTTATATGTTAGATTGAATTATTAAATTGACCTAATCTTTTCCTTTTTCCCCACACATATTCTTTTATTAGGGTTTCCTTTTTATTTTTATAATTTTTATTTTTTTTCTTCTTATTTTTTATTTTATTTTTAGAGTTATAGGGCCTTCCCAAGCCCTAGCTTTTGCCCCCTAAAAAATACATTTTTTCTAATGGGCTTTAGGCCTCCAAAAATAATAAATAATTATATATTTAAGCCTATGAAAAAGTATTACAAGCTAGTAGTTAGTTAGTTAGTTCATCTAACTGTGTGACCCTCATTTATTTCAAGGGCGCGGGTTCAAGTGACTCTCATTAAAAGTCATTTTCTTTTGTCAAAAAAAAAAAAAATTCATTTCTTGACAATGCACAATCATGTTTTAATTAGTGTTATTTTTCTAAGTTTATATTATATAAAAATTATAAAATTAAAATAGATAAAACAAATATTATATGCACTAAAAATCATGTTTGTCGTTAAATAAAAAAAAGTTTGTCTTCTTGCCCATTTATATTATATATAGTAGAGTTTTTGTTATTTTGCTTAATGTTTTAATAATAAATTTTAATTAAAAAAAGAGAGTT
Organism: Trifolium repens; assembly: GCA_030408175.1. Lineage (NCBI taxonomy): Eukaryota > Viridiplantae > Streptophyta > Magnoliopsida > Fabales > Fabaceae > Trifolium > Trifolium repens. The sequence continues at coordinate 15,498,934 of CP125842.1, read as the reverse complement.
TTTTTTTTAAAAAAATTATAATACATAGTATAATTGATATATTTTAAACTTTTTTACCAAAAAATATTCAGTTTATTTTTTGTGAAATATAATATTTTATTATTATTTCTTCAAAAAATCATTTAAAAAAATCTTTTTTTTTTGTTAGGCCCCATTTTAATTTTCATTTTAGACCCCACGTTATGTTGGACCGACCCTGAGTCATTTCTTTATTATTTGGTTCTGTGAATTGATTCACAAATTATGATGAACTAATACGTAAAATTATCGTGAACCGGTACACATGAACCAATTCGCGTTCGTCGGTACTGTAGTGAATTATGTAACTATATCCACGAGTAAAAAAAAAACCAACAGTTAATTCACCCTGAACATGATCCATAAACATCACAACTTCTTGCGGTGGATTTACATTATACACAACAACAAGCAGCAAATTCACATTCTACATAGCGACAAACGACGGATTAGTTAGCTTTGCGATTTCTTCGTGGTTATCTTGAACTACAATTTCAATGCACATTGTCTAGATAATCAAAATTAACGAAATAAAATATTTTAGGGTCACAATTTGATAGAACTAAAATTTAAATTGCATACCAATCCCAACTTCTTCTAAAGATTGAAATGGGACACAAGTTCCAACCCGACCGAAGTTATCAATAACCATTTGATAATTAAAAATCACAAGCACCCTGTACAATAACAAGCTAATAAATCCAATGAGAGTCGAGAGAGAGTGAGAGAATATTTATTGGGCTCGAAGTTTCTTGATAATGCAGACTGAGAAACAAAAATAATTGAATTCTTCTTCACAGACCCGTCCAATTTACTCGCATGAATAATCGAGATTATACTTAGAACACCGTAAGATAGATGGAATCTATACCAAGCTCCGTGATGATTAGTTTTGTTGGGACCGACTAGGGGTTTGAACGCGGTAACTACCTGAAGCATAGTCCTGAAGGTAGATTGTTTATTCCAAACTCTGTTGTATAAAAAAAATATAGTTTTTTATAAAATTAAAATATACCAAGATTCTTTGATTGCGATAAATTCCTTCAAGAATGGATGTGTGCTAAATCATCTCCAATCGACTCTTTCTTTATTTTAAATGTTGTCTATGTCTTTTTTTCATTTTATATTATTTAGAAGGTTGTCTATATTTTCTTGCAAATGTCCACGAGATCAAATTTATTTAGTTTATTTGGGTATGAAAATACAATGTATGTTTCAGAATGTTAGATGAGCATAGTGGGATGTGAAGTACTCACTCGTTCCCCGTTCGACAATGCTGATAGATTCCCTCTCCATTTCCCAAGACTCTGTAGGGACTCCATCAACATAAAATAATTGTAAATTATATATTATTTTTCAAATCAATATTAACATACTACCTTGATCTTATTCTTACACTTTTCTTGTCACCGTAACACAAAGAAGCAATCTTCAAGCGTGAGTGTCAAATGGGAAAAAATCTATGTGTAAATCTTCACTCATATTGATAAATTAACATCCTCAAAAGACTTGAACGAAAGTTTACGGAAACTTTAAAATTGTAATTATAAAAAAATTCCAAAGATTATAAAAACTAAAATTATATTAAATCAATGGCTAAACTGTATTTTTGGTCCCTTACGTTTATTTTAGGTTTGAATCAGGTCCCTTACGTTTTAAAAGTTTCAACTTGGTCCCTCACGTTATCAAGATTTGCATTAGTCAGTCCTTTCCGTCAAATTTTTCACTAATTTCGTTTGATCCTTACACGTGACTAAAAGTTTGGACACATGGACAGTATTTTGGATATGTTCGGTGCCATTTGGGATGCTAACTAAGTAAGAAAAATAATTAAAAATAATATATATTACTTATAATAATGGAATTGGCCCCAAAAAAAGTGTCCAAAATTGTGTCAACGTGTCCAAAATAACGTCCACGTGTCCAAACTATCAGCCACGTGTAAAAATCAAACGGAGTTAGTGAAATATTTGACGTAATGGACTAACTAATGCAAAAGTTGATAACGTGAGAGAGCAAATTAAAACTTTTAAAACGTAAGAGACCTGATTCAAACCTAAAATAAACGTAAGGGACCAAAAGTACAGTTTAGCCTAAATTAATTTAGGTTTTCCATATATTCAGCAGCTGATGGTAATTCTAATGAAAGTGTGACAAACATAAAATATGAATAACTCTCGCAATCAGAATTCAAATTTAATTATTCAATGTGCATTATTTTTAATAGTGGGGATGAAAAGTGCTATGCGTTGTCCATTCTACACCAATGATAAATTTTCTCTCTCTCCCTCTCTCTCTCTCTCTCTCTCTCTCTCCCTATTTCTATGTCTCTCCCACATGATAATTTTATTTTGTAATGATATTTATTTGCTTATGTTTTTTATTCTTTTGAAGGTTGTCTATGTCATTATACTATTTTGAATGTTGTCTTTGTTTTTCTTTCAATTGTTAATGAGATTGATTTTATTTAATTTACTTGAGTATGAAAATATGATATATATTTAAGGATGCTACAGGAACATAGTGGGGTGGGAAGTACGCCCTCATTCTCTGTTTCTCGTTAAAAAAACACTAAGAGATTATCTCTCTCTCTCCCCGTCTCCCAAGACTCTGTAGCGACTCCATCAATAAAAAATAATTGTAAATTTGATACTATTTTTCAAATGAATATTAACAAACTTTGAACGAAAGTTTATAGAAAGTTTAAAGCTTATTTTTATTTTGTAATGATATTTATTTGCTTATGTTTTTTATTCTTTTGAAGGTTGTCTATGTCATTATACTATTTTGAATGTTGTCTATGTTTTTCTTTCAATTGTTAAGGAGATTGATTTTATTTAATTTACTTGAGTATGAAAATATGATATATATTTAAGGATGTTACAGGAACATAGTGAGGTGGGAAGTACGCCCTCATTCTCTGTTTCTCGTTAAAAAAACACTAAGAGATTATCTCTCTCTCTCTCTCTCCCCGTCTCCCAAGACTCTGTAGCGACTCCATCAATAAAAAATAATTGTAAATTCGATACTATTTTTCAAATGAATATTAACAAACTTTGAACGAAAGTTTATAGAAAGTTTAAAGCTTAAATTATTCAAAATTTCCATAGATTATATAAAATAAAAAATTATAGTAATTTATTTTAGTGTTTCCATAGATTTCATCAATTGGAGGTAATTACAATAATGAAAGCATGATGAAGTGATGAACACAAAATATGACTACTTTCACTATCAAAATTCAAATTTTAATTAGTCAAAATATATTTCATATTATCAATTTAAGATTTCATATTATCAATTTATATGAAATTAGAGAAGTGTTTTCCGTTTTTCGTTTCTACACCATTGAAAGATTTCATATTATCAATTTATATAATATTAGAGTTTCTAAAAAAAAAAAATATTAAAGAAACTCTAATTGAGTGCTTCTTCAAAAAAAAAATTACATAAAAAAAACTCTTTAGGTTGATAAAAATAATATAAACTTTTGATTGTTGATTGAAGTAATAATAAAGTAGTTTTATTATAAAAAAATACGGTTGTTTTTCCTAAAAAAAAGGATAGCAGCTTTCAATAAAATTAAAATACTATAAAAATTAGATTATTGTTGTCAATGAGATTCGAACAACAGACCTAATACTAATAATAAGCTAATTTTCTCTAAAAAAACAAAAAAAAAAGGTAGAATACAATATCTCTATTATCTCTATTATATTATATACATTATGAGATTCCCACGGAGCTCTCTCGTGCATTCTCAAGAAAATAATCCTACGTGTCATTATTATAGAGCTTCTACTTATGCGGAGCTTTTAGCACGAGGTCTTTGGTTCGAATCTCATTGACAACAAAAATTCAATTTTTATAATATTATATGGAATTCTACCTTTTTTTTGTTTTTTAGAGAAAATTAGCTTATTATTAGTATAAGGTCTGTTGTTCGAATCTCATTGACAACAATAATCTAATTTTTATAGTATTTTAATTTTATAGAAAGCTATCTTTTTTTTATAGAAAAAACAACCATATTTTTTATATAATAAAACTAATTTATTATTACTTCAATCAACAATCAAAAGTTTATACTATTTTTATCAACCTAAAAAGTTTTATTTTATGTAATTTTTTTTTTGAAGAAGCACTCAATTAGAGTTTCTTTAATATTATATTGTTTTCTTTTTAAAAACTCTAATATTATATAAATTGATAATATAAAATCTTTCAATGGTGTAGAAACGGAAAACACTTCTCTAATTTCATATAAATTGATAATATGAAATATATTTTGACTAATTAAACTTTGGATTTTGACATATTTTGTGTTCATCACTTCATCATGCTTTCATTATTGTAATTACCTCCAATTGATGAAATCTATGGAAACCGTAAAATAAATTACTATAATTTTTTATTTTATATAATCTAAGGAATTTTTGAATAATTTAAGCTTTAAACTTTCGTTCAAAGTTTGTTAATATTCATTTGAAAAATAGTATCGAATTTACAATTATTTTTTATTCATGGAGTCACTAAAGAGTCTTGGGAGACGGGGGGAGAGAGAGAGAGATAATCTCTTAGTGTTTTTGAACGAGAAACAGGGGAATGTGGGCGTACTTCCCACCCCACTATGTTTCTGTAACAACCTTAAACATATATCATATTTTCATACTCAAGTAAATTAAATAAAATCAATTTCATTAACAATTGCAAGAAAAATATAGACAACATTCAAAATAGTATAATAACATAGACAACCTTCAAAAAAAAAACATAAGCAAATAAATATCATTACAAAATGAAAATTATCATGTGGGAGAGATATAGAAATAGGGAGATAGAGAGAATTTATCATTGGTGTAGAATGGACAACGCATAGCACTTTTCACCCCACTATTAAAAATAATGCACCTTGAATAATTAAATTTGAATTCTGATTGTGAGAGTTATCCATATTTTATGTATGTCACACTTTCATTATAATTACCATCAGCTGCTGAATCTATGGAAAACCTAAAATAATTTAATATAATTTTAGTTTTTTATAATCTTTGGAATTTTTTTTATAATTACAATTTTAAACTTTCCATAAACTTTCGTTCAAGTCTTTTGAGGATGTTAATTTATCAATGTGAGTGGAGATTTACACATAGATTTTTTCCCATTGGACGATCACGCTTGAAGATTGTTTCTTTGTGTTATGGTGATAAGAAAAGTGTAAGAATAAGATCAAGGTCAAGGTATGTTAATATTGATTTGAAAAATAATATATAATTTACAATTATTTTATGTTGATGGAGTCTCTACAGAGTCTTGGGAGATGGAGAGAGAATCTATCAGCATTGTCGAACGGGGAACGAAGGAGTACTTCACATCCCACTATGCTCATCTAGCATTCTGAAACATACATTGTATTTTCATACCCAAATAAACTAAATAAAATTAATCTCATCCACATTTGCAAAAAAATATAGACAACCTTCTAAATAGTATAAAATGAAAAAAGGATATAGACAACATTTAAAAGAAAAAAAGAGTCGATTGAAGATGATTTAGCACACAACCATCCTTGAAGGAATTTATCGCAATCAAAGAATCTTGGTATATTTTAATTTTATAAAAAAACTATGCTTCTAAAACGTCTTAAGGTCATGAAGTTTATAATTTTTTATATTTATAGAGTCACTATATAGTCCCGGGGATGAAGATGAAAGAAAAGATTCTCCTAATAGTGTAGAACGGGAAGCGAATGAATACTCTCCATCTCACTTTTTGGTGTAACATCCTTAAACCTATATAATTTAAAAACTAACTCAAATTTATCATGGAATTTTAAACCAAATTACTCAAATAATATTTCAAAACAAATAAATAAATAATATTTAAAAAGAAAATTATCCCGTGCACGGCACGGGCTATCATACTAGTAATATTATAAAAATTGAATTTTTGTTGTCAATGAGATTCAAACCAAAGACCTCGTGTTAAAAGTTCCGCATAAGTAGAAACTCTATAATAATGACACGTAGGATTATTTTCTTGAGAATGCACGAAAGAGCTCCGTGAGAATCTCGTAATTTATATAATAGAGATTACACAAGTGAATTTTTACACCATATTCTCACTCAAAACTTTAAAGATTAGTTTGTTAATGTAGGGTAAACTTTTGAAGTATTGAACAAAATTTTATTTTTTTAAGCTCATATTGCTTTTTAAGCAAGTGCTCTTTTTTTTCTAATTAGTTCCAATCGTTTTTTAGTTTCATATTTTTTTAAATTTCATAGGAAACTTACGTTGGGTCCATAACATATATTCTGTAAGTAATACAAGAGAGATGGAGTAGTTACTATAGAGATGTAATTGGGTAGTAGTGGGATGACACTGTTATAAATAACATAACATTTGATTCCAACTGCCTGGAAAATATGTTTCCCACCCCTATTAGAGGGGAATAAAAAGCCGGTTTACATGTGTAAATAATTTTTCTTGGCATAATATTTTCCAACAAACACAAGTATTTTTAATTCCAATGTTAAATTTCCAGGAATATATTTTATATCCATGAAACAAACACCTCCTTAGGAACTTAAAAATCACCGACATTAGTTCTAAAGGAACTTAAAAGTCTTAGATTTTACATTCTTTTGCAATCGATCAAATGCACGTCAACCAAATCAATTGAAGACGGTCTTAACTTTATTCATATTTGTAAGTGCACATACGTTTTTGCTTGTTTAAATTGATGTCAACAATAGTGTAAAATGATTGAATTGATTAAGGCAATGTTTGGTTAACAAAGTTTTGCAAAATGGTGTTTAAAGTACACGATAAATATTTATGAAAATTTAAGTTCAAGTACTTTGAACCGATACAAACAGGGATGCACCGGTGCATGGTGGTTTTTTGAACCGGTTCATGGCTCAAGGACCTAAAGTACGAGAGCATTTTGTACCGGTACAGGATTTTCTTGCAATGATACAAAAGCTTCACCTAGGAAACTTGCACCGGTACAAGATTATTTTGTACCGTTACAAACACTTACTGTTCTTTTTCTAAAAGGTTTCTTAACTTGAACTGGTGCATAAATTGTGCTTGAACCGGTTCATATGCGAGTTACACTTAAATTTAGTCTTGTTGTCCATTCTATTAATCTTACCTATAAATTGCATTTTGCAAAACTCATTACACACGAATTTTCATTAGGAGGAGAATCAAGTTTGTTAGTACACAAAGCACCAAACCTTTGTTCTTCATCATCTTCAAAGCTCTCAACCAATCATTGTTCTCAATTCGAAAAATTGATCCAACATGTTTGCAAGATTGTTTGAAGATAACGTCCGTGGTGGCTAATTGCGATTAACTTTCGGGTGGAAAAGGTTTCGGGAATCTCAAGGGAAAAAGAGATTTTTCACTTCAATTGAGGTTGAAGACTTTTTGGTTAATCGAGTGATCGTTTAGAGATTTCGTCAAAGACTCGGGTAGAAGATTGGAATCAAGAGGGATTCGTACTTACTACATAGGAGTATTTGAGGGATTGTGACAATACTTGGGGATTGGATCTTCGTGACGAAGTTTCGGATCAAGAACGGTAGAAAAGGATCAATAAACAAAGCATCGAAGATTTAATCTTAGCCTTTGTTGTGTATTATTCTCTATCTCTCTTGTATAAACATTCAATTGAACAATTGTTTTTGAAATAAAATTTCTCAATTCCATTTTGTTCTTTATTGCATTCCTTTATCTCTTTCATTATATCGATTAATTGCTAATTGATTAATTGGTTCGATTTATCAAATTTAGTGATTGTGGAATTTTTGCACATCAAGTGTTTAATAAAATACTTGTGTACACATTATCAATTGTTTTCCAAATTAATCCACAATAACCGAGTTAGATTATCACTCAATTACTTCATAGTGAGTAATCTAACATTGTTGGTTGTCAAATTATCATTAGCACATCATATCGATTAGAAGCGTTTGTTTCGTTAATTATTGATTATCGTCTTGATAAGCAACAATTAATAACTTGGTAATTCAATTCATCAAGTATTCTATAGTTTTTCAATTGCATCATCTTTCCTTCCCTTCCAATATCGTTCGGGTAGACGTTGATCTAAGGATTTCCGCTACGCATTTGAAAAATTTAAAATGAGTTTTAAAATTCAAAATTGAATAGCTCCGACTTATTCACCCCCCAGACCCCCTAAGTCGATAGTCATGTGCTAGAGAGAACGTGGTTGTACCTATAAAAATTGATATCGGCTATGGCGTTTAGCAATAGGGTTGATTGAATTCTATTATGATATTAATTGTGTTCTTAGTGACACTTGTTCACTACCATGGTTAACTGAACACATTCAGATGCTTAATAAAATGAAATTCGTATAAAACTAATTGTCCTTGTGAGACGACCAAGATTTAGCTACTTTGTTACTACTTTTTATAATTTTAATTAATTTTGACCGCATATGATAGCAATCATGGGCGCAAAAAGAAGAACTTTATTATTTTATTCTCTTTCATATCTATTTTTGCTCTTGTTTAGATTAGTTTTATAACATAAATCATTTATTATTTTGTCTAGTGCACGCCAGTGACTCATTTACATGTGGTTTTCGTAAACTGGTGGAAACAAATCGAACTTAAATCTTAGCGTGTCCATACACGTTAAGAAATTTATTTGTGCAACCTTCGTCATATTCATCTTTTTCCTGTTCAAATATTTGCGCAGCAATGTCTAATATAAGTGTAGCTCAGTTGATAGCTATTAAAGATATTATTTGCGGACCTTGTAATTCAAATCTCATATTCTCACCTTTTCTCACTTAAAGTGTGTAAATGTAGCTACCAAATTACTTGACCAAAAGAAAAGAATATTTGCAGAAGTCTCGTAACGCAAAATCTATCGTATTAGTGGTTTGTGTTGTATATAAAGAAAAGAAAAGACACAAATAAACACATAGCATATTATTAACATATGAATTGAAATGGGGAATTCTCTTTCAGAGTTAGAGCAGCCACCACCACAAACACATCAACAACATTCTCAGTCACAACCACAACAACACCAACCAAATGAACCAACTAATAAGGAAGAATTAAGATTACCTTCCAGAAGGGAAAATAATTTGTTGCTATCTCCTCAACATAATTCAGAATCCTCTAGAAAGACAGGACAAAATGGAACAGTTGTAACTCAATCAGCTGCTAAACCTTTGATCAAACAACAAAGTTTTCCACATAACTATGACCACATATTGAAGGATGCAGACTCAACAGTTGATAAATCTTCAAGGGAAAAGCTTTGTGATCAGTTATATGCTGGAGTGTTCTTACATCATAAAACTAAGGCAAGTTCAATTTATTCACTTTCAAAAACAACTACTAGTCTTTGAATTTATAAGATAATTACACGTAAACGAAAAGGTTGACAGACAACAAGCTGGACCGCGAAAAATTAAATCGAGAAGGGAAAATCGTTATATATTAAAGTGACAAGGATGATGATTTTATAATTATCACCGAGTCTAACACCTCGAATGAATCTAATATAGAAATGAACAATTTAAATGTTAACAAAATGGTATTTTCAAAGAATATGTAATATGCATAAGTTAATAAGTAATTATAAACATAAAAGTTATTAATATGTGGATGTTAGAGAGCCAATATTGAATTTAGTTTTGTGTTTCAGTTAATTCTGTTGAAGAGTTTTTTTATTGAACAAATTTTAATGATCATTCTTGTTTGTAGAAATATTGGGTAGACAAGAAGTCCAACGCAAACTGTTTCATGTTGTATGCAAGAGCACTCTCAATCACCTGGGCAGAAGATCCAAATTATTGGAAATGGATACAACAAAAAGATGCCAGGTACATATCATTTTGTTTTTCTATTATGTCAACAATTTAATCCAAGTGATTGAAAATAATTCCAATTTCATTTTCTATTTTCTGTTAAAGTTATTCGCCGCATATCTTTCTATCATTTTTTGTTACATATTCTCTTTAGGGTCCGTCTGGTGTATAGAGGATAAAGAGACAAAATATGATAAAATTATCCTATCCTGTTTAAATCCATTGTAATTTGTTATTTCTAATCATATTTTTAATCTTATCCTATTGATCTTTGTTATTTTAATCCTTTGATATGATAAGTGTCTATCCTGTCTCTATCTTATCATGCGCACCAAACAGACCATTAAAATTATCTAAGACTGTCTGGTTAAACTGAATCTTATAGTTTTCTAGCATACTCATGTCACTTAATTTTAAGTCCTAATTAGTGCAAGCTACGTTTTGCAGTGGCGGAACGATTGAGGTGGCTGAACTGAAGAGAGTTTGTTGGCTAGAATTGCATGGAAAAATTGACACAAGAAAGCTTTCACCAGGAATTTTATATCAAGTTTCATTTATTATAATGTTGAAAGACCCAGCTGAGGGTTGGGAACTTCCAGTAAATGTTCGACTTGCGCTTCCGGGAGGAAAGAAGCAACAACACAAGGAAAGTTTAATGGAGAAGTTAAGGGCAAGATGGATAGAGATTCCAGTAGGTGAGTTTGTAGCATCTGAAAAAGATGGTGGTGAGATGGAGATATCTATGTTTGAATATGAAGGTGGTATGTGGAAGCAGGGTCTTGTCATCAAAGGTGTTGCCATCAAGCCAAAGGAATAAAAAATAGATATTTATGAAATGTGCCAAGAAAGCTTCTTTTCATTTATAATAAATAAAACAAATCATGTATTTGTTCATAATATCATACAATAACCGTACTGCAGTATAGCATTGTCAGGGGGAAGGGCATCCAAGTTTGGCATGCAAGAGACATATGCTATAGATGTTCTCTTTATATTATAGTATATAATATTGTTCCATAATTTTCTGTTATATATCACTAAATTATTGTTCTCTTATCTGCTAAACATATGCTATAGATGTTCTCTTGAACTGCTAATTTCTTTCAGCTCACATTATTTTATTGAACTTAGATTAGCTATCTGGAAAGAAAATTCTCTTGCTTAAAAATTATGATGATTTCTACAGATATTTTAACACAAGTAGTAACTAGTATTTTGTTTAGAGACTTCGAATTCCAGATCCTCGCCCAGATCGAATAGTTCTTCCATTGGACAAAAAAGAAAAGGAAATAAAAAAGACATTAAAGTGAAGAGGTCTTACATATTATACAATTATAGGAATCAATTAATAGTAAAAGTTGAGATGCAATTGAATAACAACCATTCAAATGAACTTTGTACATATGCTGTTACAAATATTAATAGTACGCCACTCTTTATAAAGTGGGATAAGAATGTCAGAGATGGAATTTTTTTTATCATAACTGACACTTCATATTATACAATTATACAATATAGAACATGGAGGAATATGGTGGCAGCATCATATGAATGTCCTTTTATATATACAAATAGATGGCAGCCACAATTAAAAATATACAGCAGGTATTCCCACCATGTTCACTCACACTTCAACAGAATGATTCATGAGGCATCAATTGAAACAGCCAAGGCATTCAGTTCAATGTGCTGTTTACCGTCATTGCCAGGGTGAACAAAGACAGTAGCATGAGCCTCGGAATGGGATTTATCAGCTCCTTCTTGCGAAACTGATATTGAGCTCAAAGACATTTTATTATCAGTATTGCTTTGGCCATTTTGGTCGTTGGAAATAATTTCCCATTCCTCTTTAAGGGATGTTACTTCTACACCCTTCTCTTTGTGTCTCTCCATTTCAAAAGCAGTGGGTAGGATCACATAATCATTGATAGGATTGTAAAAGGGATCTGGATCTCCTGCATTCAGCCAGTGCTTCAGAATCCTAAATAGATGAGGCTCACAAAGGATACCCCGATGTTCACCTGGGATTCCAACCCTCTCCTCCGCATTGAACCCATCAGCCTGCATATAGAGACAAAAACAAAGCATCATTAAAACAGGCAGCATTGTGTGATAATGATGGATGCAATCGACACAAAGGATAGACATAAAAAGGTGCAGGGATTTAATGATGCACGAGAGGAATCAATTAGCATTTGGGTCTATCTTTGATTTAATCATTTTAGCTTAGAATGTGACATTCTCATTTTCTGAGAAACAGATACAACAGTACGACCTAGTCCAGGAAAACGGTCCCATGAGCAGAGCAGTGTTTGTCTCAATTCAAATGATACAGGTCAAGTCAGAAACTATAAAGCGAAAGCATGTAAATTATAAATCCAATTATGAAAATAAGGTAAATAGTAAAACATTCTCGAATTCTTGTAGCAATTAGATTTTTCCTGCATAATTAAACTTGATCATACATTAGATGCATGGCAAGGAAAGAACTCCAATGATTTTTATAAAACTTTTGTCAAATAGGGTGAAGAATCTGAGGGTTTTGCGGACAAGCCCTTCAACTTGGGCAAATTACCAATTGAACACACAAAGAAAAATGTCTTTTTGTTTTGATCTTATATATTCTATTAAAATTAAAACTTGATCCATTTAGATAACAAACTTAAGTCCTCATTCTTAATAGTCGAAAAACTTTAGTGTGTTGTCTTTCACACTTGTCATACATGTATTATAAGCTTTCATATCATATCAACAATTTTCTCTTTAATTTGTAATTTAATTACAGGAGATATTCACATTCTTTAATTTATTTATTCAATACTCAAATTTCTTTAATCAACACTAGACTTGGGGGATCTAAGGGGTGGCATCTCAAGTGGTGAGTTGTGGGATAAGTAGGATTTAGAGTATTGGTTGTTAAGAGGATCTATTTCTTTCCCCTTCCAACCCACTAACAAGGAGCAATATTAACCCACTGACATTTGATGCTAAAAATAAAGACTTATGGGGCATTGGAAAGGGCTTATTTGAGCTTATATCTTACAACATATGCACATGTATTTGTTAGGAACAGCGTATAAAAATAGCAATAGCTTGTATACAGAGCCTTATTAGATGAAGAAAAATTGTACAGCATTGGAGACATAAGAAGGCCTTTCATGGAATACTTAGATTCAATTAATCATGATTGATTGCATAAAGAAATAAATAGGAGAGTTAGCAAACCTTAGCTGACTCTACTGGAACTGTTCCGTCACCATCAACGCACACGTATCTGGCCTGAATATTTTCAAATAAAGTTAGCCTCCGCAACCTAAGGAAAATAAATGTATGTGGTGTGTTTGGTGGTGGGGGTGAGCAGCAGTTTACACAATATACAATGAAGTAAAATATGTACCTAAACATGTCAGAGGGAGGAGCCCTTTGTGTGTTAATAATAGATCTAAATATTTTCAAATAATTAAACAAATTGAAAGATAAAACAAAGGAAAGAAATGTGGGTTGATATAATTACAGATTTAAGTATAGGCAAGACAAGAGCTTGCCGCATTCCAAATTCAAGATGTGCCACATGTTTGGAAGCCTTTTAAAAAAATTTAAAATTTACTCGGTCAAGTCTCGTAAGGGCAACTTAATTGGTTGTTTCCAAAGACATTGATTTGCAGGGGGCTGGGTTCAAACCCGGGATAGCCCACTTCTACACACTTAAAAGTGTGAGTCTAGCCACTAGGCTACTTGACAAAAAAAATAAATTTCCTTAATCATTACATTCATATACACAAAAGACTGCAGATGCAAAATTTCCCAGAATTTTTTCAAAGTATAGATAAAAAGTTGTATTGCAAATTAGGGGAATGAATATCATGTCCACCAAACCATAACACTTTGCCTACCCTTTTGATATATAAGATGCAGATGCACCGATAAACATCTATTTGGAAATTGAAACAATTACAAATGTACCTCCAAATAACGTAAATCTTGCAGATCTGAGATAGGCTTGTCCGCATTTCCATAGCTGCAGAATAGTTGTCATGTAAAGTGAAGGTCACATATTAAATTAAAAGGAATACTAAATACCTATATGCATGTACTAGACCATTCAAAATACAATTGATACACATTTCTAGGCTAACCACGGTATAACCCAAAGAAGTGATAGAGGCATTACCAAATGCTATGAGGTGTCGCAAGACTGGTCCCATAAACATTGTAAAATTTAACACCCGGCGGAAGTTTGGCAGAAGATAGAATCTCCCTTGTTTTGTTTGCCCATTCCAAAATCTGTGTGTTGAAGGGCAGAGGCAATTCCTCGCCATCATAACTAACCTGAATATCACACCAATCTAAATTAAGGTACATAATAGTAAATAACCTAGAAAACCACGTCTTGAATAGTAACATATGTTCTTCTCAAACATACTATTGTATTATTTCTAGCCAGCGTTGTCAAATAGTAGCGTAGCAGAATTTTTGCTATTTTTTGCGATATACTGTTTAGTACAAAATATTGTCAAATAGCAGCACTGTAGCAAAGTGGAGTTTGAACAAATTGTTACTTTCAGCTATCCGTAATTGACAACACTGCCCCTCTCCAAAAACATGTTTAAACCACAAGAATGATTGTAAAATGCTCTGACAATCAAGTTCAACTCAATATAGGGAAAAAGCAATGATTGTAAAATGCTCTGACAATCAAGTTGTCAACTATGATACATTCAATAAGATGGAAATGTTGCTGAGACTCAAATTAGCTTAAATATTTATTGTCTCAGTAAATATACCAGTAACCACTTTTAACCTCAATTTTTTTTTGTGGATATTAGAAGGTTTGTTTTTAGTCCTTGTTACTTTGGGTTGGGTTCTTATAATCTTTGTTCTTGTTGGAATCAATCCTTCTATCATCCATGTTCCAAGGGCAAAAATAATATGGTCCACATATTACAGGAACCATAACCAACATGAGCAAAAATTACAGGGACATAAATCGATACAACAAGGAACAAAAGCAGATTTTCCTATGTTTTAAGGACTAAAACAGCAACAAAAATTACACAGACTAAAAACAAAAACTAGAACATTTGTTGGGGCAAAAACATATTTAAACCACTCATTTAACTAGAGCTTGATACTCACTTTGTTTTTAACAAGAGCTTGCTTCAAAATCTCAACGGTATCACATGGCGGATATGACTCAAGAATAACATGAGATTTCCCATCCGAATGAAGTCTTTCACGCCACAATTCCAGAAGAGGAACGTGTTGCCAATCAAAATTAGGACAAGCCATCAGTTCATATATTGATGGACATTCAATCAGCTGTGACATTGGAACAGGCTTCAATAAATAATTCTGAAAAACAAGGCATCTAAATACCAAAAGAAAATGTACAAACTAAAAATTGTATCATAAGTTCATACCCAAATGTACACAAAGAAAATCCACATGCAAGACGATGCTTACACAATCGTGTGCACAGGAAAGAAAACAAACAATATAATAGAGAACACAGCATCGAACAATACAAGGAAAATTCAAAATCATGCAGTCAATATCAAGTGATCATACAAGAAAATGCTATTTAATTCATATAATATCATATTCAACTATAAATAACAGCAGCTAAAATGATTTTACATTTTTGTCTTAGGCATTATACTACTACTGCATACTATTTTGCTTTTGATATAGCCATAGATATTCTCAGAACCCAACAGATATCAAATGCATGATTGTGAGTTTTGATTATCATTTTAATTATTTTAGGTTTTTGTCCATGGTTTACGGAAGATTTCATCAATCAATATTTTCTTATTTCTTCATATTGATTAATAAACACTTAATATATCTGCACAACTATATCACTGAAGGATAAACTGCTGAGACAATCAAATAAACTCACATGCAAACGCATACAAGTATAATATTTAGCTTTCCTCAAATATCGGTATCCAACAGATATTATAGTAGATAATAATGATATATACCAAAAGAGAGGTAGGATGACTCTGAGAAGTCCCCATAATAAGTAAACTGAAAACACAAATTCAGAAGGCAAAAATAATTTATATGTACCAGCTGGTGCATGCTCCATTTGGAAATAAAAAAGTTTTGCTCCCATCCTTCCACAAATGACATTCCATTTAAAAAGGTAGAATTGGTACATCCAGGTGCACCTGCATAACAATGTATAGCCGCATCATGATGCATTTCCAATGGTAAAAAAAGATTTAATAAACCTCTATCTGCCAAAACACAGATGATATAAAAACCAATACATGAAAGGCTATAAAATCAGGGAGAAACAGAAGAGTTTCTAAATTGAAATTATTAGAAAAAGAATTGAATCCTGTGAAAAGTTACAAGCCCACCATATATAGGGCTACAACAGAGTAGATACATGGTTGCAATGCAGTAGCAATACTGCTGTATGACAGCTCAAGAAGAGAAGAAATATTACAGTGAAATCAGGCATCGACTAGAAGCAATGTATTCTCTAAAAAAGGCAACCAAAGAATCAATCAAATTAATCATACATGGTGGTTTAATAGTTCACTCACATTTAGGTCACCATCAAGAGAAATGGCGGTGACAGCATTGCGCCTATTACTTTCAAATTTGGTTTTTGCTTACTCTCTTTCACCAAGACATGCACAACCCCATACATAACCTACATCTCCTTTTCTTTCTTATTTTTCCTATAATATTTCAAAATTCTTCCTTTAATGCATACTTTTGTGCATAAACTATTCACTCTAAACTCTAATACAGTTGATATTGCCTTATCCAACAAGATTAAACAAGGAAAACAAATTTCCAACAGTCCTAACTTTACAAATTCCATTGAAGTGCTAGAAAAAAACATCTCCTTCAAATATCCCTAGTATATAATTCTGATTAAATGAATAGAATAACTTACCCTGGAATGGTGCGGCAATTGCAATCCAATTCTTAACATATTTCTCAAAAATCTGAAAACAACAAAAAAATTGCAGTCTATGCCTATCAGCAGTGAAAAAATTCAAAGATTTTGATGGATATAAGCGAGAAGGTTAAAGGAAACTACAAATAAGGTAAAACAGATTTGGGAAGCTTAATGGATGTATTACATCACTATGCAGGCACATGAAACACTTCACCAAAAGACCACCCATAGAATGACTTATGACGTTTATCTTTTTCCCTCCAGCAGCATTATAAATTAATTCCAATTTTTCAGCAAACCGATCCATTGTTTCCTGCAACCTGAAAGAAAATTAACAAAACATTTCTCAGAAAAATTCCACTTTGCTGAAGAGAAAATATTTGTTCGAGACCCAATATTAAGCTATTTATGTTACCTGTTGCTTTGACGAAAATCATATCCAAAGCCAAAAAGTGACTTTCCCTCTTGATACCCCCATTTCTGCATTTGAACTATCATGTCATGGAAATAATATACACCCTCACTTCCAATTACCTGAATCACAAAATGGATACTGGATTAGATTAGACCAATCAATTTGTCATCCATCAGCAATGCAGTTCATACAACTCAGTTTAAATCAGGCATACCAAGTCAGGATCTAAAACATCAATTGCATGGAGTCCATGCCTATCTTCAGGAACCACAATTGTTGATTTTGGATCCATTGTTACAGTTTTTCCTGGTTGCAATAAACATTATCAAAGATGTCATAATTACCGAACTAAGACTGAGAGTGAGTTTCATGTCACAATACTCAATGTAAAACAACACAAATAGATTACTCCCTCTGTTCCTTTTTAAGTGTCGCAGTTTAACTATGTACATTGTGCACTATTCACATAGTCTACTTTGACCATAATTTTTTATTAATATATAAAAGCAAATGTTAGTATATAAAATATTATTCAATTTGTCTCGACAAATATTTTCGAAATATAAACTTTCCATAATTTTTTATAATAGAATGGTCAAAAGCAACACGGAGAGATTATTAAACTAAAGAAAGAAATAACCTGAGCCGATACACGAGCTCAGATCATGCAGCAAAAGTATTAAGAGCATAACAATTAATCATCCAACCATTGTCTCATTAATTCTAGCAAGTAGAAAATAATTAAATTGAAAGAACAATTAGTATTTTATCAATATTAACACGCAACTTGATTAAAACACGCATAAACACCTTAATTAAACTTATCAAATTTCATTTTCTATAAGCATAACAGAGAATAACATGAGAAAATAACACAAGTGTCAAGTACTATACTATTGAGTATATGAAAAATAGCATAAGTTTACCAGTAGAAGGATCATAACGAGACCAAAGCTTAGTTTTCAACTTGTACTCAGCAGAGAGAAAACGAACCCAAACACGTTCCTGACTACCATCAGTTTCGTTTACAGCGTTAAGAATGGAACCACCAACACCAGGTACTAACAAAACAGGGTCAAGATTAGGGTTAACGAAGGTTTGGGGTTGTGGTTTCTTTATTAGACGAAGCCATAGCTCGATGGATCGAAGAACGTCGTCCAACAACATCGTCATCGACAAATGGAAACCCTAATGATAAGGATCAATTGAGATGATGATTTATTGATTAGGGTTTGAATTTGGGGAACGTGTTGTTGGATGTTCCAGCACGGAAGAGATGGATAAGACTTGAGCTTCTTCGATGATTGCTAATTGTGTCAATCTTTCAACGTGGATTTCGTTCTTCTAGTTCTAATATATTAATATTAAATTAAATAAAGAGTTTAATTATTATGCACGGTCAGTGTAAAGTTTTTTTTAGACATGCATCTAATGATATGTTGTCACATCATTTAGTGAATGTGACACATCATGTGTTTTTAAATACATTACATGATGTGTTGGTATATTATTGGACGCATGTGTAAAATAACTTTACACTGGTAGTGTATATAAATTAAATTCTTAAATAAATATTTTTTATGAGAAGAAATAATAAAATTGAATTGATAATAATAAGAGTAAAACTTCAGTCAAAAGAAAAAATTTGAATTGATATCTATACTTCTATACTAATATATAAAGGGGATACAAATTTTTGGGATGGCTTTTTTAGTATTCCTATTTTACCCTTGAAAAATAACTTCCACATAAAAATAGATTTTCAGTTTTTTTTAGTAAATAATTTTTTTATCTTCTTAACAACTAAGCACAACTTCCACATAAAAGTAGGTTTTCAGTTTTTTTAAAATAAAAAAATATACTCCCTCCGTTTCTTTTTAATTGTCTTTTATTATCATATTTAGCGTTTCTATTTAATTGTCTTTTTTGTATTTTATGGATATGATTTGTCAATTATACCCTTTGTCAATTGCTCTTATCTTTTTCCATAAAACTAATTAATACTATATATTTGGAAAACTAAATCTTTTTTTAATTTTTTTTTTGTTGGTACATAACATATTAAATTTTGTTTTTTTTGTGTATATAATATATTAAATTTATTGGAAAGAGAAAGTGTGGGCAAAAAAGTAGGAATTTATTGGGGATTAAAACGAGGGTATAACAGGAAGATAACATGCAAAAATACACTTCATTAATTTGGTGTTATCTTTCTAAAAAGACAATTAAAAAGAAACGGAGGGAGTATATATTTTTCTTCTTAATAACTAACCCAAAAAAAAGAGGTTACGTAATTATCAATTAACTAAGTCCAATAAAAAAAAGATTAAATAGTTATTTATATTTGCACAGTAGAAAATATCGATCACAAAAGCAAAAAAAAAAGAATATCGATCACACAAACGTGCCCGTTTGGCGGCTAGTTGATAATAATAGGAGTAAGGAAAATTCTAACATGGACTACCTCTTCAAGTGGTCCATGGTGGACCATTCATAAAAAATCCTATAACGAATACGAATTTTACAAAATCTACCGTTGGATTGAAAGTTTATATCATATAGATCATCTATAGAAATTTTTAGAAAAATTGAAAATCATTTGATATGTTATTGAGACCCATCAAGATTAACGGTTTATTAAATACTGTAAATCTTGATAAATCCCAATAAAATATCAAATAATTTTCAATTTTTCTAATTTTTTTTATGGATGCTCTATATGATATAAACTTTCAATCTACCAATAAATTTTGTAAAATTCGTATTCGGTAGATCACTTATCCACGGTGAACCACTTGTGAAGGTGGTCCACCATAGCATTAGCCTGAGAGTAAACCTTTAGTTAAAAAAATTGAAATAATATTGATTTGGATTGTGTATTTTTCTTTTTCTTAAAATAAATTGTAAAAGAAGATGTAAAAATAAATTTCATTGGTTATTGTTTATGGGAAACAAAAAATAAGAGAATTAATTTTGCATTTAATTTTATGATAATAAACAAAAAATATTTTTAAAAAAAGATAAATATTATGAATTTTTACCAGTACATAATTATAATAACAAAAAAAATTGAATTTTTACAAGATACGCTCATTTCAATAACAAAAACCTTAAAAAATTTAAAAAGTTATATTGTATAGACTAACGATCAAACGTGCCTATTTGTATGATCGACATTCTCTATTGTGCTAATATAGATAATTACTTAATTTTCTTTTTTATTGTGTTTAGTTAATTGATAATTGTTTAACCTCCTTTTTTGTTGTGGTTAGTTATTAAGGAGAAAAATAATTAAATATGTTTTTAATCCCTATTATTTGCAAAATTGTCAATAATTGTCCTTACATTTTAAAAATAGTAAAAAAAAAATCCATAAGTTTTTCCGTTATCAAGAATGGTCTGTTCCATCAGTTTTTCTAACAGAATGATTATTAGGGGACCCACTATTAAATTTTAATCCATACATTTTGCAAAATAGGCAAGAATGGACTCTATATTTTAAAAAATTATGGGATATTTTTACCTTTTTTAAATATAGGGATCATTCTTGCCTATTTTGCAAAATATAGGGACTAAAATTCAAATGGTGGGGTCCACTAATAATCATTATGTTAAAAAAACATACAGAATGGACCATTCTTGATAACGGAAAAACTTATGAGATTTTTTTTGACCATTTTTAAAATGTAGGGACCATTCTTAACAATTTCACAAAATGTAGGGACTAAAAACTTATTTAACCTTTTTTTTTTACTAAAAAAAGAAACTGAAAATAAACTTTTGCGTGAAAGTTATTTTTCAACATATACAAATATTTAAATCTGTGTCAAAAAAAATTGAATAGAATGAAGGGCAAAAATGACAATAAGAAAAATCTACACCAAAAAGGATATTCTCTTTATATATTGGTATAGATTACAATTGTCCTTTATGAGTTTTCATATTCAAAAATAAAAATGTTAAATAATTTTTTGATTATCAATATTATAAAATTTGTCAGTTTCTATTAGAGTTGTCAAAGGGGCCGGTCTGCCTCGGTCCCAAGGGCCAAGACATATAAAGGGGCTTAAGTGGGCCGGCCCGAAAAGGCCTAAAGCTCGACCCGATAAGCAAAGGCCTACAAGGTCTGATAGGCCGGCCCGACAAACTTTCATTTTTTTTTAAAAAAAATTGACTAATTTTTTAAAAAAAAAAAAAATCAATGGATAAAAACTACATATGTATCACACACAAATTAGTTGTTATCATTTTTTTTTTCATATAAAGATAATCATAACAAATTTGTTTTTTTTTTTCAAATAAAGATAATCATAACAAATTTAGTTTAATAATTATCTCATAACTAACAAATCTCATCTTTTGTTACTTATTTTATCTAAAAATTTTATGGTAACTAAAATTTCTTATTTTTAGCTAAAACTATTTTTTGAAATTTTTTATATATTTTTTTTTAATTCTTTAAGGTGCCGGCCCAAAAGCCCGTGGGGCCAGCTCATGATGGCACATGAAAAAGATAGGTTCGGGGGTTAGCCCGATAAGGCCCAATAATTTTTTTAAAGTTCGGCCCGTGTAAAATTATCGGGCTAATGGATCGGCCCGATAGCCCGACTCAATTTTACAGTTCTACTTTCTATATATGTAACCAAACAATCATTCAACCACCCTCATCTATTGCATAGTTTATTCTTCACAAAATTTATGTAAAGAAAGATGTAGCAACGAGATTGAGAAACTGAGGTACTAAGAAGATACAAGCTACACAATTGAAGTTGTGGGGAGTAGATAAATATAACTTATTGGACCTAGTTAATTTTATGGGGGCTAGATATATAATGATAATATTATTATCTAATGAAATATTTATATTCTTGTGGGGGCATGAGCTCCCAATGCTACGTGTCTGACACAGGATATAATTAATTTGAAAAGTATTTATACTTCATAAACTAATACCATTAATAACAACAAAGAGGGTAGTCTTATGGATAGAGTATTGGTGAATAAAATTTGTTCTTTCATTGTTTTGGATTGAGAAGTTTTGGTAAGGCATACCTATTGTGAAGCTAACCAATATGCTGATGCATTAGCAAATTTTGATTGCTCTTTAAACTCAGAAAAGTGTGTATTGGAGTCGTGTTTGATTCATTTGTATTTGCAAAGCAATCAATTTTTGTTTGACAAAACTATCAATTTTTAGGTGCTATTATCATGTACTTTTTCTGGTTTATTATTTTATTTTACTCTGCAAGATTTATTATTATTATTATTGCTGGATTTCTTTTTGAGTTATATTATATGTTACTAATAACAATTTGTTTTATTATTTTTGCACTATTAAAAAATATTATGATAAATGAAATAAGTTATTTTTTAAAATTTTTAGCTCTATCTATATCTATCTATTTACCTATTTATCCATAGACAGTTTCTAGTTTTTTCTTTTCTGTTGAAAAGCAGACAATTTCTAATTTATAGTGTTTCCCGGTACGAGTATAACAAGTGGATAATACTTGCACACAAATAATAAAATACAGAAATGTTATTATGACACCATATACTTACACCAAACATACACCACTGTTCTTTAATACCCACATGTGCTGTCATTTTTTTTTCTAATTAAAAATAAAAAACTAAAATTGAGTAAAAAGTGTACGTTCTCTGCCTCTCTCTCACGTAACGCTCTCACTCTTCTTTCTGCTCCATCATCAATATCATTATCGTCGCCGCCAGCCACCGCCACCGCCGCATCCCGTTCTGTTTGTGCCGTCTGTGATCTCTCTCCCTCTCATCGTTGCAATTTCTTCTTCACAGTATCTAAGCTCTGGTTGGTAAACATTCTTTCTTTAAGAATTATAAATTGGGAGTTAAACGATTTATATTTTAAAGTATAAATCATAGTGGGGCTTTTTTGATTTTTGTTTTTTCCACAATGTTTGTTCCTGATTTGTTTCATAGATGATAGTGTACAGCTCCAAATTATGTTGTGATTTTTGTGTTTCATAAATTTTTTGACACAATATTTGTTCCTGATTTGCTCTGATTAGAAATAAACGCATACATAAACATTAAGACAATTTCAGGTTTGTTTTTTCCATTATCTATGACCATTCACCATCATTGTGCACAAGCTATATGATAAAATGCTTGTTTGGAATGATTTTTTTTAACCATTTATATGTCTTTATGTTTTAATTGGTTTTTTATTGTGGCTAGTAAATTTATCGAAGATCAGAGTTGTTAACAGAAAACCTTAAACTCAAATCCCTCAAATCTAAAAACTCTAAATTTTCTCTTCAATCTCGGTCTAAAAATAACATGTATGTTTCCTTTGAAAATTGCAGAAGAAGTTGTAGTGCACATTGAGGCATGTGAGAACCGAGTCGTTTCTTCTCTAGTAAAATGCATTGTGACAAGGTATTCTAAACTTTCTTTTCTTTCTAGTATATGTTGTTTTTGCAATTTGTATTTGAATGTTGAGTGCTGCTGTTTGTGGTTCCAAATCTAGGTTTGAGTAATTGATCTTATTTGATACGTTCTTCATAACTGTTTAAAACAAATGTTCTAGGTTTAAGTAATTGATTTTATTTGATACATTCTTCATAAAGGTGTTAAAATAAATGTATTGTTTCCCTTATAATTTGTCATCATTAGACATATATATAGTGGTTATATGGTTATAGATTTTTAATTTGTGTTTTTTAGTTGAGGAATTATATTTGTTATAATGTTATGCGTTGAAAAAAGTTCACAAATGATTATTTTAAAACAGGAAAAAAACTCTGCGGGTAGACATGTGTTAAAAAGTTGGTAGTTGTTTGTAACATCTGGTTAATTTAGAAGTTTCTGTCAAAAATTGGAAACATGACACAAGTTATGTGACTTGAAAACATGAATATATCCCTCTTATATTTTTAGACTTAGAAGAATAGTAAGATTCATTGAAATTCATATTAATACAGAACTGGGGAGTTAGGTGTTATTAATTGTGGCTTTGTTCAAATCATTTGGTTAACTTACCTAAACTCTTCAAAAAATAAAAAACCAAATCACCTTGAACTTTGTTTTAACTTATTCATCTGAGAATAAAGCAGAAATGTGTCATATATACAGTTCCACTCGTGAACAAATAGTAAGATTCATTGAAATTCATATTAATACAGAACTGGGGAGTTAGGTGTTATTAACTGGGGCTTTCTTCACATCATTTGGTTAACTTACCTAAAATCTTCAAAAAATGAAAAACCAAATCACCTTGAACTTTGTTTTAACTTATTCATCTGAGAATAAAGCAGAAATGTGTCATATATACAGTTCCACTCGTAAACAAATAGTAAGATTCATTGAAATTCATATTAATACAGAACTGGGGAGTTAGGTTTTATTAACCGGGGTTTTGTTCACATCATTTGGTTAACTTACATAAACTCTTCAAAAAATGAAAAACCAAATCACCTTGAACTTTGTTTTAACTTATTCATCTGAGAATATAGCAGAAATGTGTCATATATACAGTTCCACTCGTAAAAAATAGTAAGACTCATTGAAATTCATATTAATACAGAACTGGGGAGTTAGGTGTTATTAACTGTGGCTTTGTTCAAATCATTTGGTTAACTTACCTAAACTCTTCAAAAAATGAAAAACCAAATCACCTTGAACTTTGTTTTAACTTATTCATCTGAGAATATAACAGAAATGTGTCATATATACAGTTCCACTCGTGAACAAATAGTAAGATTCATTGAAATTCATATTAATACAGTTTTGGGGAGTTAGGTGTTATTAACTGGGGCTTTGTTCACATCATTTGGTTAACATACCTAAACTCTTTCAAAAAATGAAAAACCAAATCACCTTGAACTTTGTTTTAACTTATTCATCTGAGAATAAAGCAGAAATGTGTCATATATACAGTTCCACTCGTGAACAAATAGTAAGATTCATAGAAATTCATATTAATACAGAACTGGGGAGTTAGGTTTTATTAACCGGGGCTTTGTTCACATCATTTGGTTAACTTACCTAAACTCTTCAAAAAATGAAAAACCAAATCACCTTGAACTTTGTTTTAACTTATTCATCTGAGAATATAGCAGAAATGTGTCATATATACAGTTTCACTCGTAAACAAATAGTAAGATTCATTGAAATTCATATTAATACAGAATTGGAGAGTTAGGTGTCATTAACTGGGGCTTTGTTGACATCATTTGGTTAACTTACCTAAACTTTTCAAAAAACGAAAAACCAAATCACCTTGAACTTTGTTTTAACGTATTCATCTGAGAATAAACCAGAAATGTGTCATATATACAGTTCCACTCGTGAACAAATAGTAAGATTCATTGAAATTCATATTAATACATAATTGGGGAGTTTGATGTTATTAAATGGGGCTTTGTTCACATCATTTGGTTAACTTACATAAACTCTTCAAAAAATGTCTTCTAAGTCTAAAAACATAAGAGGGACATATTCATGTTTTCAAGTCACATAACTTATGTCATGTTTCCAATTTTTGACAGAAACTTCTAAATTAACCAGATGTACAAACAACTACCCACTTTTTAACACATGACTACCCACAGAGTTTATTTCCTGTTTTTAAATAATCATTTGTGAACTTTTTTCAACTCATAACATTATAACAAATATAATTCCTCAACTAAAAAACACAAATTAAAAATCTATAACCATATAACCACTATATATATGTCTAATGATGACAAATTATAAGGGAAACAATACATTTATTTTAACACCTTTATGAAGAATGTATCAAATAAAATCAATTACTTAAACCTAGAACATTTGTTTTAAACAGTTATGAAGAACGTATCAAATAAGATCAATTACTCAAACCTAGATTTGGAACCACAAACAGCAACACTCAACATTCAAATACAAATTGCAAAAACAACATATACTAGAAAGAAAAGAAAGTTTAGAATACCTTGTCACAATGCATTTTACTAGAGAAGAAACGACTCGGTTCTCACATGCCTCAATGTGCACTACAACTTCTTCTGCAATTTTCAAAGGAAACATACATGTTATTTTTAGACCGAGATTGAAGAGAAAATTTAGAGTTTTTAGATTTGAGGGATTTGAGTTTAAGGTTTTCTGTTAGCAACTCTGATCTTCCATAAATTTACTAGCCACAATAAAAAACCAATGAAAACATAAAGACATATACATGGTAAAAAAAAATCATTCAAAACAAGCATTTTATCATATAGCTTGTGCACAATGATGGTGAATGGTAGGGGTGAGCAGTGGTCGGTTTCGGTCGGATTCGGACCGAAAAGTCCAGATCTAACCAAAATCGAGATGCATAAAACGTCACCCACTTCCGCCCATCTCCTTCATCAGTTAAGTCGGTTGGCGGTTGAATCGGGTAGCGGGTGAATCGGGCGAATTTATGCGGGTAAGAGAAACTATAAATTGCTTGTCCAAATGCTTCAAAGAAATGGGGGATTTTTTCTCCATAAATAGCAACAAATGGTGCGTTGGTTGTTTGTAACCATGACTTTTGGAGAAGAAAGAATACTGTGGAAGAAGAAAGAGTACTGCTGAAAAGTGGAAAGTGGAAACTATTAGTAAAATATTGGAGTAGTACTAGTAATATGTTTATTACTACTTTCCTTTAGATTTTCAAAAAAGGTCTCGTGACCCTATGAAACATGAGTAAAAAAATATATTGTATTAATTAACAAAGGGTCATGCTAACTAGTGTCCCCGGGGCACTAGTTAAGGATACCAAAAAAGTAACTTTTGCATTGAAAATAACAATTTTTCTATTTTTGAAACATTGACTGCACAAACTTTAAGGTAAATTTACTATTTTAAGTATCCTTAACTAGTACCCCGGGGGCACTAGTTAGCATTTTCCATTAACAAAATGTCATTGGTTTGTGTGTTTTGGACATTTTGGAGAGAGGAAGTGTAAGAGAGAAATTAAAGTGACATAAAGCTGTATGCAACACTATAGCCTGACAAAATTGATATTAGCTGTCTCCCACTTTCTCAAATAGTAACAGAGTTCGGGCGGGTCTGAGTATTAGTGGATTTGATTTTCCATAACCGGACCCGACCATACAGACTCACTCATGACTGATTTTGGTGAATTTAACACCCGTGACCCAATAAAACCCGACCTGTACCACCCAATTATGTCTTGGTTTTTCGGGTTTCGGGCGGGTACTCATATTTTGCTCAACCCTAGTGAATGGTCATAGATAATGGAAAAAACAAACATGAAATTGTCTTAATGTTTATGTATGCGTTTATTTCTAATCAAAGCAAAGGAACAAATATTGTGCCAAAAAATTTATGAAACACAAAAATTACAACATATTTTGGAGCTGAACACTATCATCTATGAAGCAAATCAGGAACAAACATTGTGGAAAAAACAAAAATCACAAAAGCCCCACTATGATTTATACTTTAAAATCTAAATCGTTTAACCCCCAATTTATAATTTTTAAAGAAAGAATGCTTACCAACCAGAGCTTAGATACTATGAAGAAGAAATTGCAACGATGAGAGGGAGAGAGATCACAGACGGCACAAATAGAACGGGATGCGGCGGCCGGTGGCAGGTGACAACGGTAATGATATTGATGATGGAGCAGAAAGAAGAGTGAAAGCGTTACGTGAGAGAGAGCGTACACTTTTTACTCCTCTCTTTTAATTTTTTATTTTGAATTAAAAATAAAATTAAATGACAGCACATGTGGGTATTTAGGAACAGTGGTGGTATGTATATGGTGTCATGATAACTTTTCTTTTCAAGAAGAAAGAAACGAAATGAAGCTTGGTTGCCTAATTTCTGGTTACAATAATCTCGTCTCAATTAAGGTAAATAAGAAGGTCTTAATTAATTGCCTCACTTTGTTTGTACTATTTTCCTGTGTGATTTTGAATAATGATGATGCTACTACCTCAATAATAGTCATTGAATACATTACAGGATAGCGTAAAAAGGGAAGATAATCATCATGAGTTGAAGCTGATTCCTATAATAAAGACAAAACAAGTCAAGCTGTTTTTCAACACCGT
Organism: Trifolium repens; assembly: GCA_030408175.1. NCBI lineage: Eukaryota > Viridiplantae > Streptophyta > Magnoliopsida > Fabales > Fabaceae > Trifolium > Trifolium repens. The sequence goes on along the minus strand of CP125842.1, from coordinate 15,470,650 downwards.
CGCTCCTCCTCTTGCTGCTGCTGCCTTTCTTCTCTTTTCTCCAATTTCCGCCACTCCGGGTTAGTTTCTTTAATCAAATTGCACTACTACCTGCGAAGCACAAACACTCCTCGGATTAAGCATGTTCCGGTATCGGACACGCGTCACCGACACTAATAATTATATTGAATTATATTATTTTCTCAAATTATTATCAATGTCGATGTGTGTGTGCGGTGTCCATGCTTCATAGAGTACTACCAATGTCATTCACTCTTTTTTTAGTTTTACAATAACACACTGTTATTTAGTTAGTTAGTTAGTTAGTTAGTTGTACAAACCATAAAATAGTAGTTCAGTTGAGCAATGATGGATCTTGCCCAAAATATTAAGGGGAGCGGCAGGTGAATTAGACCGAGAAAATGGGGAAGAACGAAATCCAATTCATTTTTTGTATGTCCAAGATATTCACAATCATTCATGTTTTGAGGGATTGAGACATACTATGGATTTTGTGGGAGAAATTTACAAGTAGGGAAGGAAGACAAACAATGAAGTTCATTTTTCAGTATTGGTCTATAAGTCTATTTCAATGGATCTTAATTCAACTTACAAACTCCCAAAGTTGGTTCGGAGCAGTGGCATTGGTCCATGGTATTTGGTATCGTGGTTCATATGCTGTGGCCGATACAAATCAACTAGTTTTGTAGGAACAATCTCTGACCCTTAGGACGTTTTGGCATCTTTACACAATCAGCTTGCTTTGATTCATCACCATCTGTTGCCAAAGCTCCCTGGTTTGTATTAAGAATAGTCATGTTGAAATTTATGTGAAATGGTATGCACCTTCTCTAAACTCTTTCAATCTTAACATTGATGGTTTGCATTATAGTGCCAATGGCCTTTCAGCTTGTAGAGGCCTTATCAAGGATTATGAGGGTCGGTTTATTCGTGGTTTCATATGCAACCTTTGTCAACTAGCTTCTATGTTGGCCAAGCTTTGGAGCTCTCTTCATAGCTTGAGATTAGCCAGAAATTTATCCCCGCAATCTATTAATGTGGATCTAGATTCCCTTGTTGTAGTTTTTTTTCGACATAAGCCAAGCTTTGCATTAGAAAGAAGGCAAATCACTACAATAGTTTGCTTAACAGGTACGAGGGATACATCCCTTCCAACTATTACAACCAACAAACTTAGATAAGCTAGCAAGGTCATGAGCTTTATTGTTACATTGCCTGCTAATACTACAAACAAAAACTGTTAAGAAGCCCTACATCAATTGCGAGATGACCTGCATATATGTTTATTAGTGAGGCAAATCTTCACCTTACAAGCTGGTTTTGTAGGGTTGAGTTTGGCTCAACTCTCAACTCTAAGATGGTATCAGAGCCTCCTCCACAATCCGCTGAGCCATATGCTATCAAGTTTCTGATCGGGCCATTCACCATTTATATCCGCGCCTCAAACCCAATAGCGCTAGGCGCAAGGGGGTGTTTTAAGAAGTTCCACATCGGTTGCGGAATGACCTGCATATATACTGGTTCAATTTCAGCAATCAAAGGTGCAACATAGAGTCTTTTAACATCTGTTTCTGCATCAAGTCCAATTGTAAAATTGGAGAGTTGTTTTTCGAAAGCCCAAGCAAGGCACCACCTCAAACCCATACATTCAGCTAGCAAAGGAGACACCGAAATTTCAGAAATTTTTGTTTCTGCAAACAGGACCAGACCTGCAGAGTTACGCACCACCAGCCCCAACCTGTCCTACATCAACATTGATCTTGAAGAGACCAATTGGAGGGGTCTCCACTTCGGAACAGCACAAACAAGAGAAGACTGGCAGGGAGGATTTGCAGAGTTAAATTCCTCAACAAACAAAGAAGCCTTCTGAGAAAAAAACAATACTATCAAAAACAGTTTGGTTAAAAACCTTTTGGTTCCTATGCTTCCAAATCAGCCAGAGGGAAATACAAGACAATTGTGTGATTCCCATTGTTTGCTGATTGATCAAGAGAATTGGAACTGCTATGGATAAGTGATAACCATATTTATCATGAGACAAATTGCATGCTGATAATTAGCAAACCTTGGACATGATGGCGACTTCAGGGTGATTGATTGGCTGAAGCTTCCCCCTTATCCGAAGCTCATTTTAGATGATTATTTTGGAGGGTTTTCTCTTCATCGCTTAGCTAGTTAGCTGTTCTTTTTCTTTCCATTATTATTTATTAAAAAAAAAAGTGAGAAAATTCTAGTTCAAGAGGACAAAGAAATAACATGATTGCTAAATAGTCAATAGACAAGATCTCTGTGATAAGGATTCTGATTAATTGTTAGTAGTAAGTGATGTGACGTGAGACTTAGACTGAAAGTTTCTGTAGCGTCTAACAAGGCTTGCTAAAGTTGTCGTCTGTGTATTCCAATTGGCTTAAAGTTGTCATAAATGTTATCGAAGCATGAAGTTAATGCTTGTTAGCTTCTTGTTCTACAGTTTCAAGTGCTCAAACAATAGATATCCAAAGGGGAGCCACATTGTTCCGCCAAACATGTATTGGATGTCATGATGCAGGTGGAAACATTATTCAACCAGTAAGCATCATAACCTTTCGCATGACATCTCGTCATGTTATAGCAAACCTAAATTAGTTTTTTATTTCTTCCTTATTCCTTTTCCATTTGTTTTCCTTACAGGGGTCAACTTTATTCACAAAGGATTTACAAAGGTAACTGACAAAAACCTGATCCTCATGTTGTGATTTGATAATGGAAATTGATGGATATAGAAAGCACTGAATTTATCAAAAGGTGCAATTGGAATGTTCAGAGCTTCTTTCTTTTTGACTTTGTGTAAATGAAAATTGCTCTGGCCTAAAGTGAAACGTGTATATGAAAACAGCTTATAACATTTTTTTTTGTTAACTAAACAGCTTATAACAGAAATAGCTTATACATAAACACTTATATGATAAGCCCTTAATTAACTATTTATCCAAATAGGGATCACTGTTTCTTGCTTCTGATTAATTTATCATATCTTTGAAATAATAATCCAAATGTTGGTCTATAGAAATGGAGTTGATACAGAAGAAGAAATCTACCGTGTCACATACTATGGAAAAGGAAGAATGCCGGTAAGATATCATGTATAGACTTGAGAGTTAACTCTCTGCCTTGATGATTATCCTTCATCATTCATGGTTTATGGTTAGGGGTTTAAATTTCAATCAAATATTGAGATTCTAGAGTTTCATGCAGGGGTTTGGTAAAGAGTGCACACCACGAGGCCAGTGCACATTTGGAGCTCGTTTAGAAGATGAAGAGATCAAGATATTAGCCGAGTTTGTTAAGTTACAGGCTGATCAAGGGTGGCCAAGTATAGAAACCGGAGAAAAATGATTTAGCAGTTAACTTCCCTCTTCCATCTTTTCATTATGAATCGGTACAATGCCATTGATTTAATGACTTTAATGATATTAGAACTAGAATTATCTAAGAATAATTCTTCTGGGCCATAATTAATTTAATTATATAAATGTACTTATTCATGACCAGTGTTGATCATATCAGTAGATCCATGACTAGAACAATAAGTAACTCCTTTATATGTTGGCAGTTAAGAGAATTCTTCAATATGTGAAGAAGGGAACTTCCAATTGTGGAATTCTATATCCTAATGGAATTACAATGCAGAAGTTTACTTGGTTATAGTTCAGATTATAATTGTGGTGATGAAAATAATAGCTAAATCACAGTAGGCTGTATTTTCAATGTGTGGAAAAGCACCAATCCTTAAGGCTTAATACATTGCTACCGGAGATGAAAGTGAAGGAATTACGACTATTAACTTGTTCGACAATTAACTTGGCCAAGCACCAATTGCTCATGAGAAAAGCAACCAAATCGAGGTGAAATTGAGACTACGTTTCATTTGCTTGGAAGTGAAATCTAAGAAAATATGAACTTGAAGTTGAGGAGCACAAGCTTTAGGAGCCGAGTAGACACTCAACTTCTTAATCTTATATCCTCAACTCCAAATTCTAAGGTGTCACTGCAGAAGCATATTTGTGTTGGGTCACGAGGGGGTAGGACCATCTACATTAGACTCATATGTCAAGTGAGTTGAATATCATATTTTAACTCAAAATTTTAAGACAATAGATTTATGATTCATCTCATTTATAAAGTATTCAACATTCACTTTTCTAAGCAATGTGGTGATTAACCTCACACATACTAAAACAATTTGGTTATATGTGAAAATTTTCAAATCATGAACTTCAATGTCACTGAGTGTAGCATAAAAATTCTCCCTATTAAAACAACCTTTTTCATAAACAAAGTTCTCCCTATTAAAACAACCTTTTTCATAAACAAAATTCTCCATTCTCCTTTTCTTTTGGAATGAGTAACAGCAAGGATTTTCCCACAGTTCCATTACTTGAGATCAGTGATTCCACGCTCCACCAGGAAAAAATATAAAGGCTGACCCCTAAAAAATTATAATATATAATTAAAATATGTTTTCGCAAAAAAAAAATTAAATATGAAAATTATATTGCATACAAAAATTTAAGTTATAATAAACACAAAGTTGATCATAAAAAAATTTAATTATATGTATTAAAATAATATTCTACGTGTACCAAATGATTTTAAAGAGATGAGCTCTATGGTAAATAAAAAATTACACTTCTTCTTTAAAATAATAAATTAATGACCATTTTGACGAATCAAAAGATTATTTACCGACCAATGTATTTAAGAGAAAATAATTCATAAGAAAAAATACAATTTTATTGTGTATATCATTATACTATTTTTTATATTTTTTTTATAAAGAAATCAATATTCACTATTATAAGTGATAAAAATTCAATAAAAAGTCAAACTTTATTTTCTTGACAGTTTTAATAAATAATATTTAGTTATTATAATATTTTAAATGATAGAAAAAAAATTCTTTCAAAATTTACTCATTTACCTAATACATAAAGACCTGATATAAGAAAACATTCAAATTTTCAAATGTAGTACTTGTTTAGTACACAACTATATTCTTCAACGGTGCGTGTTCAATCTCCTTGTGCGTTTTTCGAAATCAAGGAAAGTCCTCTTGTAGTGGCATCTTTCAAAATCATGAAGCAGACTTCTTGTTCAACTTTGCTGAGCCGTTAGGTAATTTTTCTCTTTTTTTGCTGAATTATGTGGTGCAATGAGAGCTATTGAAATAGCTTATCAGTTGAACTGGAAAAAATTGTGGTTGGAAACTGATTCATCTATGGTGGTAGCAGCTTTTACAAATCCTTCAGTTCCTGTCGCTTGGAACCTAAGAAACAGGTGGAATAACGTTTTGAATCTTCTCACTAACATGAATTATATTGTTACTCATATCCATAGAGAAGGGAACCAAGTTGCAGATATCCTTGCTAGGCATGGATTGGTTATACCTTCTTTGTCTCGTTGGAATGTAGCTCCCTTATTCATTAGGGATAGTCTTGTTAAAAATCAACTAGGTTTACCTAATTTTTGATTTTGTATCTCTTGATGGAGCATTGGTTTTTTGTCCTCTCCATTTGTAATTATCTACTACTTTTATATATACTAGCCGCCAAACGGGCACGTTCCGTTCCCGTTTGTGTAATCAATATTCTTTTTTTTTTTCGTGTATGATCGATATTCTGTATTGTGCAAATATAAATAACTACTTAATCTCCTTTTTTATTGGACTTTGTTAATTGAAAACTACGTAACCTCCTTTTTTTGTTGTGGTTAGTTATTAAAAAAAAAATATTTATTAAAAAAAACTGAAAATCTATTTTTATGTGGAAGTTATTTTTTAAGGATAAAATTGAAATAATAAAAAAGTCATCCCAAAAATTTGTATCCCCTTTATATATTAGTATAGATTTTGGGTCGGCTAGCTTCTTGCTGCCACCTTTTGGGTTAAAAAAAAAAAAAACTCGTTGTGCGTTTTAAATTTGATTTTCTTTTTTCATAAATAAAACCGAACAAAATGCAAAACCTCAATTTGCAAAGATTAAATTGACAACTTTTCAAATTGTGGGTAGCTCCGTAGCTCATCATCCGCTAGTTGACATATTTAATTCCTTAATTTTATGCCCAAATAAATACATAATATATAAAAATATAATTTTATAAAAATATCAAAGATATTTTAATAATTTCTTATTTCAATAATTTCAGCCTCTCCTTGAGATTATTCTCCAAAGAGTCTTGAACTACGAGAATTGTTGTCTTAGTCGAATAATTTCTAAAGAATGATAATGTGTCTTCACACGTATCTGACTTATCTATATTTATGATACATCTCCATGTTTGTGGTCTACGTTGTATGTTTATTGCAGTGTGTGATTTAGTTCCAATTACTAATTACTCTAGCAACCAAAATTTGGATTTTCATAAGTGATTAATGAGAGTTTATGAGAATAAGCGAAAAATAGACGTACACACATGCATAAATCTATCTACACCACTACTTGATGAGTAGAGTAATGTATTTGGATTTGGACAGTGATGATAAAGAGATGAAGCCTTATCTTGTTGTGATACCATACCACATGGAGCACGCGAGGAAAATGTTGAAAACCATACTCTTCACAATCACAGGTTTAATTGTCTCGCCGTCAAATATTATATATCCATTCATTCATGATATGCAAAGAAAATTGCTTCTAAAAAAAGATAAAAAATAATATCTAATTTAAATTTTGAATCAAACACATCAAACTTTATTTATCGAACAATTATGATGCAAAGTACTAATTTGGATTTGACAAAGAGAGCCTTAGACCATATATCGGTGAGCTTCATAAACTTTGGCATCTGAATTGAATGCAGTCAATATCTATGACTACATGCAATAATCAAAATATTTAGATCAAAATCGGACAATTTAGATTTAAGATCATAATTTTAACTATTTTAACAATTAAAGCTGTATTTAAATCTAAATTGTCTGATTTTAATCAGATAACTCTGATGAATTGACTGCATCAAATCGACCGCTTGTAATCAATTTTCTTAACTTTGATACTAAATAATATCTCCATTGGAGGAAAATAGAAAAAGGAGCTTTGTACCTAAAAAAAAAAAAGAGCTTATTGAGTAGATGTGTTAGTGCTATGCGAGTTCAATCCATTTTAATGTTAAAAATTGAAATGCAATGATATGAAGTTATTAATAGATAATATAAAATTTTGGTAAAAAAAAAAAAAAATTATTGGTGTGACTCATTTAATAAATTATTTTTGATGTATTGGATTAAACTAATTTAATTTAAAAAAGACTTTGACTTATATTCTGCAAGAATGTGAGTTTAATTTTCGATGTTTGTTTAAGGACCTAATTGGTGGGTGATATGTTAGTATCTTAGCCGCTGCTCTTTGAATTTCAAGATTTGCATTAACCTTAATGAATAATCTATAAGTATTTTAGTCACTACTATTTGAATTTTGAAATTTGCAAGTGATATATACTTTGTAACTCAACTCACCTAAAATATTATTAATAAAAAAAAAAATTCACTTCATATTGAAATACAACTTCTTATTTTATCATTTGTTACTTATGTAATTTCATTCCTTTTTAAAAACTATCAATGCTATTCTTTTTTTATATTGAGTGTGGCGATCAACCTTATAATCTCTTTGTCACACTACTCCCTCCTCTCCGTCCTATATTATAAGTAAAAAGAAATATTTTATATTATTAAGAAAAGTAAAGTAAGAAAATTTAAAATAATTTTTTTTATGTTTCCTTTGAAATAAATTTCATTGAAAAAAATAATTTTGATTGGTTATTGATTATGGAAAAAAATATTAATTAAATACAATTTACATTTAATTTTATGAGAATAAATAAAAATAAATCTTAAAAATGATTTTTTCTTATAATTTGAGGGAAAAAATGTTTTTTTTTTGTTTATATATTGGAATGACGGGAATACTTCTACACTTTCACCCAGACACTAAATAATCATTATATCTCCATGATATTTTTCTTACACCATCTGTTTAATTTGGTTCGGAGATCAGTTCTGGCATCAAGTGGTTCCAGCCATCTTCCGATCGCAGTTACGGAGAATCGAACTGTGGTCCTCCGTACCAAATTTAGCGCCAATCACCATTTTTGTTCTTTATTATTTGTCATTTGTTTTCAAAGTTTAATATAACATTAATTATCTTTAAAAAAATTATAGCATTAATTATTATTATTGTTACTCTTAAAAATTTAGGATAATTAAGAGATAGAATATCATATTCAAACCAATCGTTAGTTGGTTCAGAGGTGATTGACGCCGAACTTGATAGGAGGATCACAGTTCGATCCTCCCGGAACTGTGATTGGAAGGGGACTGAAACCACTTGATATCAGAACTGACCTCAGAACGAGATTAAACTGGTGGTCAAAGCAAAAAAAAAAAAGAATATCGTATTCAAATCTTCATTCATTTGATGTTGTAGAAACATGGAATTAGATTTGATACTGTTGAAATATCACACAGTTTCACGTTGTTGTGTATCTCAGCCGTTCATTAATGATTGAGATCATTTGATAGTTATTTCTTCTACATTTAATCTGAGACGCTTGACTATAAATGGAAGACCGAAATACACAACAGCGTGAAACTTTGTGATATTTCAACAACACCAAATCAAATGCTAGAAACACCACATCTTTAACTCAAAACTGAAACATTGGTATGAGACATTTCACGACTAATGATCCGATTCAAGTACCATAAAAAAATCAAACATAATATTTTCATCAAAACTTTAAGATCATTGGATAGATCATTTCACATATATATTTTTCAACATTCATTCTCTTATAAAATGTGAAACTTTTAACTCATATTTGATCCTAATAAAACTATATTATCCGTGAGATTGAAAGAATGGAATCTAAAAGCGCATCTTAAAAAAATCTACCTCTCTAAAGGAACTAATTGAATTATCTATAATCTAATGCACAAGTGGGACCATATATAGATAGATAAAGAAATTGAATAAAAGAAGAGAACCCTAATACGTTTGGTAGAGGAAACTGCCTTAATATGACGAGTTTTCTTCACAACCACCCAATGAAGCCCCGATACGCGACACGATACGGATACGATACGATACCGATACGCCGATACGTGAAAATTTTAAAAAATTCATATCCGATACTGGCGCGATACGTTATTTAAAAATTAATTTGAAAATTAAATATATAATGCACAATATATAAACATGACTAAAATCAATAATACTAAGTTAAGTATTTGTGTTTCATTAATATTGTCCTAAAAAATAATAATCATCAGTACATTTTAAGTTATACATCTTAAGTTAAGTATTATACAAAAATAACATCATTAGTACTATCCAAAAAAATACTGTAGTTAGTTACTCGTGTAACAACATAATAGTTTGATATTCACTAGGAAACACGGATTGTATCGGATATTATTTTTTATTTAAAAATAAATATTTTACCTGATACTTTTCGATACGAGTATCGGGAAGTATCGGACGCGTATCGGATATTATTTTTTTATTTAAAAATAAAGATTTAACCGATACTTTTCCGATACGAGTATCGGGACGTATCGGTATCGGGTGCGTATCGGACACGATACTTCACCAATTTTAGAGTATCGGGGCTTCATAGCAACCACCTAATACAAAGTCACAACTAACATAATCAATTAAAGTACTGATTGGGCAAAAATACAAAAACAAAACCATGTGATGCTATCCACTAATCACTAATCACTATTTTAAAGGTTCACAATTATGTGGTCCAATTCCCTTCCATATGGGCATGTTCATATGACATTTTTTGTCAACACAAATACACCAAAGACAGAGAAAACAACCAAAGCTAAATACAAAATGAAACCATCCTCACCTGATTCCACCAACCTGGCCAATTTATGCCGTTTAATTACATTTAATTACCAGACATTTGTTTAATTGTGATTATGTGCTTGTAGGGACAAAGAGGTCTCAAAGCACATGGGAACAGTTTCTTTAGTATAGTAGAAAAGAACTACCTAATTTAGAGTAAGATTAATTGAAATCAATCCAAATAAACTATAATTGATGCTAGAAATTAATATTGTGATGCTTTCTTTATAGTACAACGCTTCTATGGCACAAGAAAACGACCTTTGCTGTGTGACAGTTGTAGCTACTCAATAAATTTTTTAATTTTTTTTTAAATTGAATTAAATAGTATTGTACCAAAAACAAAATGGAATAGTAAACTTAATATATATATATATATATATAGGGGAATGTTAATGCACACCCACTCTTTTTTATGAAGGTGTGCATTAGCAACATACACCTTAGGGTGTATTTAATAACTTTTTAGTTATCTTTTGCTAACACACACCTTCTGAAAAATAAGTTGGTGGATTATAGCAAATGCCTATAGGAGTTGCTAACGTACACCCACTTATTTTTTAGAAGGAGTGTTTTAGCAACATACACCTGAAGGTGTATTTATCTATTTTTTAGTTATAACTTGCTAATGCACACCTTCATAAAATTGAGTGGGTGTGTTATAGCATATCCCATATATATATATATATATATAGCTCCTCTTTCTCTCAAGGGTTTATCTATTGTATTAAGTAATACTTTGGATTTGGATGTCTGCTCCTTTTGATCTTTGAGTCAAGCTAGAGTACTATAATTGTACTCTCTTCTTAGTATACATTTCTTTTTAATTACTTTTAAAAATAAACTAGAAGGCTTCTTTTTTTATTCAACGAACAAACCATTTAGCTCTTGAACCATGCAAGAGTCGATTGAAATCAAATCAAATCATGAATTATTATTTTTTAATAATCATATTATATGATATTTAGTATAAATTGACTTTACTCATGATTAATATTATATGTATCTAGTGATTTTGAGAAATTTGCATCATTTTTTTGTCCACAGACCTTATTCTGAGGCCATAGGCAGCATACAATTCCATATATACAGTTCCACTCGTGAACAAATAGTAAGATTCATTGAAATTCATATTAATACATAACTGGGGAGTTAGGTGTTATTAAATAGGGCTTTGTTCATATCATTTGGTTAACTTACCTAACCTCTTCAATAAATGAAAAACCAAATCACCTTGAACTTTGTTTTAACTTATTCATCTGAGAATAAAGCAGAAATGTGTCATATATACAGTTCTACTCGTGAACAAATAGTAAAATTTATTGAAATTCATATTAATACAGAACTGGGGAGTTAGGTGTTATTAACTGGGGCTTTGTTCATATCATTTGGTTAACTTACCTAAACTCTTCAAAAAATGAAAAACCAAATCACTTCGAACTTTGTTTTAACTTTTTCATCTGAGAATAAAGTATTCAATCCTATATATACACTACTTGTCTGTTTGAAGAAATGTCATTTATAACATCAACCAACTCGTAGTGTGCTAAAAATGCATCCAACAACTCAATGACAAGTGGGGATGATGAAGATTCACAATATTGGTGGTTTTCCATTCAGTCTAGGCGAAGTGGAACAATATACACTCCTGCTGTAATGGTAGGGTGTATGGGGAGAGTGTGGGCATTAGAGAGAGATATGTTTCACTACTCATTGTGTCCTTGAGACCGATACTCAAGCTCCAATACGAATGAATATCGTAGAGAATTGGATTACCGCATGGAAGAGTCTAGACAACTCCGAAAAAATTTAAGGCAACGTGGCCTTAGAAGGCCAAGGCAACGATCACTACAAGTTCCAAGAGACAATGATGAATCACTCGAGTTGGCCATTAATATAGTACGCCATGAGAATAACCAGATGCAAATTCGAATCAACAGATATAGAGCGGCTCCGTCAATATATCACAGCTGACGATTTAACTGATGAAGAATAATTTGAATGAATTTCTTGTTGGTTTTTAATGTGAGCTGCACTTATTGAAATTTGGTTTTCTAGTGTTTGTGCTATGTATTGTCATAGTTAGCGTTTTTGTGATGAGATAACTTAATGATGTTATTTTGTTCCTTTTGCTTTGGTGTGGTGCGGTGGAGTATTTTCATGCTCTGCTTCCTCCTGTTATGTTGTATGGTGTTTCCCTTCAATTGTAACTGTTTTGCTATTATTTTGCTGCTATCTATAGGTGTATTTCTTTTTGATTTAGGTTGGCCTCTTCTTGGACGTATGCTGCCTTAGTGATTTAGGTTGGCCTCTTCTTTTTGACTTTACTCATTTTTTTATTCATTAAAATTAAGAGTTTGGGATGCGAAAATACTAAAACTCTTAATTTTTTATTCATTTGAGTTACATAGGTTTGAAAGATTAGTTTCTGCAGGTGCATGCCTAACGATATTTCTGAAATTTTGGTGGCCTAGATGTGAACTATAATTTGGGCTCTAACTAATAAGTAGTATAAAAATTTGCATTTTGAAATCATTGAATTTTTTATAATATCTAAATACTTGTATTAAACAAATCTTACGAACATTTCTTTATACAAAGTCACTAATAATTGTGTCAATATTAGTATGATCTACCACATCTTTCTTGATACATAAAATAGCTAAATCATTCAACTTTTTTTGTGATATTGACGATTTTAAGTAGTTTTTCAATAACTTTGCCTTCAAAAAACTTCTTACACGAGATGCGTCAGTCACCTACATAGTTAAGAGAATTCAATAAGGAATTGGAACATTAGATAACAAACCTACATTTTTGACAAACTCAAGAATTATTGATAGTTGATACAAGGGAGGGATACATATGTAGGAAAAATAAGAAGCAGAAGAAAAAAAAATTGGTATATATTTTTTGTTGGCCTTAATGGACTCCTAAAAAATTTTATTTTGGCGCCCATATTTTCAACTAAATTTTTGAGACCTAGTCGCCCACTTTATTCTGCCTCAAGTATAACCCTATGCGTGAGGATATCTGATTTATGTAAAAAAATAAATAAATATTTATAGGAAGTGGTGATTTTCAATACAATCTAATTAAGTAATCAAAACTATGTGATTTTTAAATAAAAGAACTAATTTTATGAATAACAAAAATAAGAGGATCAAACTGCAATTAAATGTATATATAAAATGATGGCAACACTTTTGGTATTACTTTTTAAAGAATCATTGTGTGGTCCCATTTTGTCTTAGTTATAACATGATTATTAACAAATATAAACACTACAGAGTGAAAGAGAAGAAAGGGGTCAGTGTCAATAGCTGTAAGAAGGACCAAAAAAACACCATTAAATACTCACACACACCCTTCTCCTCTCTATATAGCACACGCACAGTGAAAACAAAACAAAACACATTAATTTCATCATATGGATCCAGAAACAGAAATCACGAGCTTGGGCTTCCTCTCTACCCAAACATGCACGCCTAGCTCGTGCCACACCCCTTTTGTCAATTTCTATGTCTTCATCTCTCTCTATATATATTATTATATATTATCATTCAAGACCTATATATATATATATATATCCTCTGAAGATCTATATATCTCTCCATTCATTCACAATCACAAGTACTATCTATATGTTATGTTGGTTTGAGAGGTTGAAGCTGCCAGCATGATCTGGTAATCAATTAACCACACTATATATAATTTTTTCTTTTATATAAGCTTAATTCTTGTATCCATCATATTACAAGTAAGTTATATATATTAAATTTCTTCTTGTATTATATATATGCCTAATATATACTAGTAATTTACACGCTTATAAAAAAATTATTAAATTTATACTATATGAATTCATGACTTGAGTGTTACGGATAATAAAAAATGTAATTTTAATATTAAATAATTTTTAGATTAATACATTTTTAGATTTATTTTTTTTTAAAAGAAACTTGTTATGGTTGATTACCATGATAAAAATTATTTCTTAAAATATAAATCAGTTACCAAAAATAGTATTTTGATAGGAAAATAAAAACTACTGCTAAAAACAATTTCAATAATTTTTTTAATTATTAGAAACAGATAAAAACATTTAAAATTGGTTATTTTATTTAAAAGATTTATTTTCACAAATAAACAATAATAAACGGGGAGGGCTCTCAATGGTAAGAGAAACATATTGGCTGGGTTTCTTAAGTGTAATTTGTTAAATGGATTAATGTTATTAAAAAAAAAAAAAGACAAATGGATAATTATCCTTTAAGGCAACCCAATTTTGGTTATAAGATGTGGTTCCATCAGGTCATCTTGCAGCTTCAATCACTCAATTGCCAACAGAATTAACTTCCTTGACTTTTGGTCAACATATCTCACTCTCAATTTCACTGCAGGTACACTTAATTTTCATCTCTTCTAATCATATATGTCTAATTTTTTTTTTATATGATATGTATAATATTTGTTTATTTCATTAATATTATTTTTCAACTGTATGTATGCTTTAACTCTTCTAAGTAATTATAAGTTAAATTAACTTAACCAACACAAAACATATTCACATGCACGTATTTGTTTATTAATTTGTATTTGTATTTATGGAAGAAAATATTTGTGAGAAAGAATAGAAAATAAATATGGACATTGTGGAAGATAAAGTATGAGCGTAAACTATAATTTATACTCATCGTTAGCAAGTAATTGAATTTAAATCCATAGCATATTGTTTTTCAATTCAATATATATTCAAAAGGTTTGTCTAGCATGTCCAATATTGCACATGTTAAAGCAACCAAAAGTAGTAACTTTTTATTGAAAAACAAAAATTATTTATTTAAAAGTTATACATTTAATATAAAATGCACAAATTTTAATACAAACTTACTATTTTGAACTTCTTAACATGTGCAAATTTGCATATCATAGAAAACTCCATATTCAAATTAGGCAAAAATGCGGTGTAATGTCATATATTTTACTAGTGTGATTCTACAAGTGGTGGCAAGTTATTCTATGTGTTTAAAAGAGAGATTTTCAATGGAAAAAGAATGGCTGGTGTGTCTATTTTGGATAACATTGTTTTGTAGGATAATGCTGAGTACAAATGGTGCTGGTACAATAATCGAAGTGATCATTCTTTTTATGAGTCATATAGATCGTCAGATATCTAATGATCAATGAAGGCGCAAAAAAGGCGCAAAATTGTCTTTCATTGATGGTTGCTCTTGGGAAAAGTTGCTTCCTTGTGTGGGTTTTGAATGAGGCCACTCAACATTTAGTTTTTAAAGAGTTGTGCTATATCATACAAGCGGTTACCAACACCAATCGTTAGTTGGTTTAGTGATGATTGGTGCTGAATTTTGTAGGGAGGGCCACGGTTTGATCCTCCGCAACTGTGATCGGAAGGGGGCTAGAACTACTTGATGCTAGAACTGACCCCCGAATCAGATTCAACTGGTGGTGAAAACAAAAAAAAATACAAGCGGTTACCACAAGAAATTTGATGAGGTTATAAAATGGTTATCATACAAGGGTAATACGGAAATACAAAAATGATTGTTGGATAAAAATGTAACTATCAATTAAGAGTAGCGTAATTCTTGTCTGTCGTTTATAGGTGCTTTGTAACAATTAGCATATGTGTTTTTTTAAATGTTCAATGTTTGAGAGAGTTCGATTAAAATGTGTTGGGTTAGTTGAGTATTAACAATGTGTAAATTGATCGAGTGTTAGCTCATACTCGACAATTCAGCACATTGAATTTTGGATTGAAGAATTTTTAAGCAAAATTTGGTTCTATAGTTCATTAATCCTATTGGTCAGCATATTTTTGCACTAAAATTTTATAGAAAATGCTAATAAAATATTCTTACTATTTAACACTCATTTTGTAATGTTACTTGAATTCTTAATTATAAATCTTATGCTTAAATTGATATATTACTTATTTCTATCCGTTCTAAATTATAAGACATTCTTAACAATATTATATAAATTCAGAAATGTAACTAAAGTTATATTGAAAAGAAAAATTGTAATTTAGATTTTAAAATTGTTAACAAACAAAAAAGTATGAAAACATTCTTCATTAATAGTATGAGGGAAAAAAAAAGAATGATAAAAATTTGAGAGTATAATAGAAAAAGTTGTATTAACTATTTTATTAATATTGTAAAATTATTTACAAATTAAAATATATAATTTTTAAAGCGACATATAATTTAGAACAAATTATCGATAATAATCATCATCACAAGTCACAAGATGTTTATCATTGATTTCTTCTTTTTAAGTGGTACTGAGCATTTAATTGTCTGATAATAATCTCAACAACCTTTATATCTAACATTTTTGGGATGTATTGAGGACGAGTTGCTGTAGAGACAAAATATTAGAACGGTTTCATTTCTTAGTTTCCTCCGTAGACAACTGTTTGTGGTGGTCCAAATATTTCGTACCGTCGTAATCTTCCCATTTGTTGGAGATAAACTCTCACAAAGAATGAACAACAAAGAACTTAGAACACTAAGAAAGAAAACGAGAACTATGAATAAAACTTGAAGAGAATGAATAAAGGAAAATGTAAAATCTTATTCTTCCACAAAGGGCCTTAGTAGTTATATATACAAGAGGGGGTTGCGTAAAGTGCAACTGCCTTAACTACCTAGGACAAAACAAAAGAATAACTAACTAACTAACTACGCTAGCTAACTACTAAAACAGAGCAGAAGCTAAGCAGCTACAGAAGCTGTTCCATCAGAACCTGTGACCTTCAGAAGCTATGAAGGTCAGAATCTGGTTAAGAGTCTCGTGGCCATCAGAAGCTGTTTGTATAAGAGTCTGAGTCAGAATCTTGTGAGCATCAGAAGCTGCAGAGCTTGAATTACAAAAAATCAACACTCCTCCTTAATTCAAGCTGTCAAAGCTCACAACTCCCATTTCTCTTCTGAGCTTGAGAAATTGGTCTCTTTTCACAGCCTTAGTTAGAATATCAGCTTGTTGATTGTCAGTAGAGCAATATTCAAGTTTCAACTTTCCTTTAGTGACTTGGTCTCTGAGGAAGTGAAATCTTGTCTCAATGTGTTTGCTCTTCCCATGGCTAACAGGGTTCTTAGCCAGGTTGATTGCTGACTTGTTGTCGATCTTCAGCACCACTGTAGTGTCAGCAATAATGTTCATCTCACTGAGAAGTGATTGCAGCCAATTTGCCTGACATGCAGCTAGGGATCCTGCTACATACTCTGCCTCACAGCTGGAGAGTGCTATGACTGACTGCTTCTTAGAGCACCAAGACACTGGTGCATTTTGAAATTTGAACAAATAACCACTGGTACTCCTCCTGTCTACCTTGTCACCACACCAATCTGCATCTGAAAACCCACTCAACTCAAGTTTTCCATTGTCCTTAGAGTATGGAAATACAACACCATAGTGGATTGTGCCATTGATGTATCTAAGTATCCTCTTAGCTGCCAATAGGTGACACTTCAGTGGTTTACTCATAAACCTGCTTACATAGCCAACTGCATAACTGATATCAGGTCTAGTTTGACACAAATACCTCAGTGAACCTATCAATTGCCTGAACATGGTAGAGTCCACTGCATCACTGCTTGTATCTTCTTCGATCTTGGCTCTTGTATCTGCAGGTGTGACTGATGAATTGCAATCAAGCATCTCAAACTTTCTCAGAATCTCAGTGGCATATTTAGCTTGGTGCAATATCATCCCTTTTGGAGTTTCTAAGAGCTCCATTCCCAGAAAGTAAGTTAACTTTCCTAGGTCAGTCATTTCAAACTCACACTTCATCTGTGATTTGAAATTCTCTATCTCTATAGATGAGCTACCTGTTACTAACAGATCATCAACATACAAACATATGATTAACATGTGTTTGTCATCACTGCACTTCACATACACACCATATTCTACACTGCACTTTCTGAAACCTTGCATAACAAAGAATTGATCAATTCTTTTGTTCCAAGCTCTTGGAGCTTGCTTCAGACCATACAGAGCCTTATTCAGCTTCAGAACTTTGTCTTCCTTGCCCTTCAATTCAAACCCTGGAGGCTGCTTCACATACACATCTTCCTCTAAGGGTCCATTTAGAAATGCTGACTTCACATCTAAATGAAATAAGGGCCATCTTCTACTACAAGCCAATGCAATCACTAGCCTTATAGTTTCATGTCTTGCCACTGGAGAGAATACCTCATCATAGTCCAAACCTTGCTTCTGAAGGAATCCTTTGGCCACAAGTCTTGCCTTGTATTTTATCACCTTGCCTTCAGGATTTTGCTTGACTTTGTACACCCATTTCACACCAATTGCCTTTTTATCAGAGGGCAATTCACACAAGTCCCATGTCTTGTTCTTCTCTATAGACTTCAACTCATCAATCATTGCCTCCATCCAAACTTTACTCTTCAGTGCAGCTTTGGTATCTAAAGGTTCAGTATCTGCAAGCATTGCATAATGCACAATTTCTCCTTCATTGTCTACTGCATTGTCTGATACAATCTCACAGTCAACTAACCTTCTTGGCAATTGAATGTTTCTCTGAGGTCTTGGTGGTACATTAGTATCCTCATCATCACTTGAAGTATGCATGTCTTCATCACTTACATTACCTTGATGCTGATTCACAAAAGTGGGAGTGTCATTAGCAGTGCTTGCTTCACCACCTAAGTCCACTGCACAAGTTTTCTTAGATGAGAGCTTCTGACCCCAATCCCAACTTTCATTTTCCAGTACCTTCACATCTCTGCTGATCTCTACTTTGTCACTTGTAGGATTATACAGTCTATAGGCACCAGTTCTATGATATCCAACAAATATCATAGGAACACTCTTGTCTTCCAGCTTCTTTCTCTTAGCATCAGGTACATGTTTGTAGCACAAGCTGCCAAACACCTTTAAGTGACTTACACTTGGCTTACTCTTGGACCACACCTCTTCAGGTACCTTATCCTTCAGCTTCTTAGTAGGACTTCTATTCAGAATGTAAACAGCTGTAGCAACAGCTTCACCCCAGAACCTCTTGGGCAGATTCTTCTGCTTCACCATGCTTCTAGCCATATCTAGAATACTTCTATTCCTCCTTTCTGCAAGACCATTGTGCTGAGGAGTATATGGTGCAGTAACTTCATGAATTATGCCTTGTTCCTTGCAATAATTCTCAAACTCTGTAGAGGTATACTCACCTCCACCATCTGTTCTCAGAACCTTCAATGACTTGTCACTTTGCTTCTCAACCAGTGTTTTGAACTTCTTAAACACCTCAAAAGCATCACTCTTAGCTTTTATATGGTATAACCATATCATTCTAGAGTACTCATCAACAAACGTCATGAAGTATTTGTTTCCACCAGTTGATAACACATCAAATGGTCCACAAATGTCAGAATGCACAACATTTAACACATCACTAGATCTCATAGGAAGATGACTTTTAAATGATGATCTATGATGTTTTCCTAACAGGCAAATAGTGCATGTATCAACTGGAGTTATGACACTAGGCAATCCTAACACCATGCACTTTGAATTAAGCATTGACAAGCTCTTAAAATTCAAATGCCCATACCTCTTGTGCCATAGATCACTATCTTTCTCTTCAGCAGTTGCAGACAAGCATGTAGCTTCAATAGCTTTGATTTGAGTCTTGTAGATCCTGTTCTTGCTTTGGGCTGTTTTGAAAATCAGTCTCTTCTTGGAATCAAAAAGTTGCAGAGTCTCATCCTCAATTACTATCTTGAAACCCTTTGAGATTAATTGCCCTATGCTCATCAAGTTACACTTCATACCAGGGACATAGAGAACCTTTTCAATCACAGCTTTCTTCCCATTCGATCTTTGGATCACCACATTACCCATACCTTCTTTGGAGGTCTCAGCATCTGCAATCTTCTCAAACACCTTTGAATCAACACATTGATGAATGAGAAACAGGGCCTTGTTATCTTTCTTCTTTGCTTCTCTGAATGTTGTTCTTTGTTCTTCATTTGCATTTTCTGGTAGAGGAGTGATTGCTGCATTCACTTGTTCATACACTTCTTGAACATTGAATATCACCTTCATCTGCTTCACCCATCTATCCCAATTCTTTCCATCGAAAACTGGCAAATTCGCATGGAAATTGTTGTTCCCAGCCATGGTTGATTCACTTTCAACCTGATTCTTCTTTCAAGAACGAATCAAGATCCCTTTGGATCGTACGAGCTCTGGATACCACTTTGTTGGAGATAAACTCTCACAAAGAATGAACAACAAAGAACTTAGAACACTAAGAAAGAAAACGAGAACTATGAATAAAACTTGAAGAGAATGAATAAAGGAAAATGTAAAATCTTATTCTTCCACAAAGGGCCTTAGTAGTTATATATACAAGAGGGGGTTGCGTAAAGTGCAACTGCCTTAACTACCTAGGACAAAACAAAAGAATAACTAACTAACTAACTACGCTAGCTAACTACTAAAACAGAGCAGAAGCTAAGCAGCTACAGAAGCTGTTCCATCAGAACCTGTGACCTTCAGAAGCTATGAAGGTCAGAATCTGGTTAAGAGTCTCGTGGCCATCAGAAGCTGTTTGTATAAGAGTCTGAGTCAGAATCTTGTGAGCATCAGAAGCTGCAGAGCTTGAATTACAAAAAATCAACACCATTAACTTGTCTTCTGCATTATTTCTTATTCTTTTTTGACAATGCATTATATTTCTTTTTATTCATTAATTATCATATGTTAGTAGTATGTTACATGCATCAATATTAATTCAGCATCTTTTAGCTACTACTAGCTTGAAACTTGAAAGTAGGGATGAGGTTGTTTCCGAGTTGGAGGTCTCCTAAAATTATTAAAAATATGCCTTAATAAAAGGAAAAAAAAAAAGCAAAAAAAAAAGAAGCAAAAAGATTTAAAAGAATTATCATCGATTTAAATTGTAAATAATAGGCTAAACTACACGTGTCCAATTGAAATAGTGAAACAGTGAAAAATGACATAATGGACCAACTAATACAAACATTGATAACGTAAGAGACCAAATTGAAACTTTTTAAACATAATAGACCAAATTAAAACTTAAAATAAACGTAAGGGATCAAATGTGTAGTTTAGCCTAAATAATATCAATAACACTAAAAAATAATCATTTTTTCATTAATATAATTTTTTAATAAACAAGACAATTTCTATCACACGTCTCTTAATACAATATCTTTTAAGGCCTTTTATAACTAATAAATCCCTCATTTTAAAATAAAATGAATTTCAATCTTTCATTTATACCGCTCATTTACTAATGCTATTATCCTATAATTTTTTTGAGACCCTCATTTTTATGAGAATATATATCATGTTTCATATGACACATACATGAAAGACTTCTCTGCTTAAATATTTGATTCATCTCCGGTATACATAGAAAGCAAGGGTGTATAAGGATTAAGGACTATAAATCCAAAATTACATAACAAGTCAGGTCATTACATATAAAAAGTCATTATATCATTACATCCAAAATGGAAGTTTAAGCCACTTATCTAATACAAAATAACATAACAATGTAATGGTCCTAAAAATGGATTGAAACAAATACTATTGAATTGAAGGAATGAGGAGCTTGAAGAAAATGAACTGTAACAAAAGAGAAAAGAAGCAATCCAGAGAAGAGCGAATTGGGAATTAGAGAGTGAAGAGATATTACATCAAATATTTCATGGTTTATTCCTCTGCCTTTCTTGAGTTATATATCTCCAACTCATATTTTGATATTCTATTTCTTGGGCCAAAGTTAGCTCACTCTTATTTGGGCCTATCCAATTTAGTAGATTCATTAGAGCACCTCCAATAGTGCAACCCATTTTGGATTCTTCAGGTGAGCTCCACAACACCACATCACTATATGAAGCAATACCTTCATTTTTCTCTCCAATGGTAGAACTTTAAAGAACTCATCACATAACTTTAACTCACTTTGGTTCACATATTAATATTATATTTATTTTATTGCAACATAAAATATTAATTTAAGTATTTCTAATTTAATATGAAAGAATAATTAATTATTATATTTTTTTTATAAAAATTGAACTTAATTTTTTTTAACAATAATTGAAAATTAACATTAAATACATAATACATATAATTAAAAACAATAAAAATAAACTTTGACCATAAAAAAAGAAAGAATGAAACAACGGTAAAAATTGGGCATAATATTTCAAATGACCAAGATTTATAGTAAAAAATTTATTACAATTGTTGATGAAAGTGAACGGTGCAACGGTAATAAAGTGGTACCTGCAACGGTAATAAAATCAACGGTTGCTTGCTGATAATATTATCTCAACGATAATATTAATTAAACCTCCAACATTTCAAATGCAAGATAATATTATTATATTCCAATTTGTCTTTGAAGAACCATGTGTGAACGTTGCTTGCTCAAGCAATACCAATGAACAGCTGGCGGACTATGTGAACCAAGCCATTGCCTTTTTCTGAAAAGTTCAGTCTAACTGGCGAACATAGGGTGAAGGACAACTCATTGGAGCTGCTCTTACGATATCTTTCCCTTTAAAACCAACTTTGTCCTCAAGGTTGAAGCCAAGATAAACAGTGCTAAACGATCTAAGCAACTTTTCAAGTGTCTTCAAGTCAAGTGAACATCCCTATTGACAAGATAACATCTACCCGGATCCCATTATTTGAAATGAAAGGAACTCTTTAAACGGCTAAAATAACCATTGCCGCCCGGATCCGAATTCATGTCATGCTTGATCCATGCTGCTAGTTTATAACACAAAACACTCCCCATTTGCTCAAGAGTATAATGTAATAGGACTAAATGACTTGCCCCCAAAATGCTCAAGATAAATGTTAATCCACTCACCAATGAAATAACATAGAGGAAATGGATCAACACTTAGTTCTAGCTGCCTGACTGCTCTTTTGCACATGCCTAAAGGAGATGCTAAATAATTTGAGCTACAGACACCCTTAAGAAGCACCACACACATGCCTGACTGCTCTTTTACAAAAATTGTTTTCAAAATTTAGAATAACCGAACTGAATTGAACGGTTTGTCTTTAAAATTGAACCGAATTGAACCGAACTGTTAAAGTGGTTCGGTTTTATGGTTTTAAACCAAACCATAACTAAATTTGCACTAAAAAACCAAACCATTAAACTGAACTGAACCGAACCGAACTGTTAATCATGAACTGAACTGTTTCAGTTTGGTTTCAAAACTGTTGGTTATGGTTCAGTTTTTTTGGTTCGGTTCGGTTTAGTTTAGCAGTTCAGTTTATTTTTTTTGTTTTTTTGCCCACCCCTACTCGTATATAGAAGGCAATCTCAACGTTGTATCTCACCATTTTTTTTACCCCATTTCTAGTAGAGTTTTTCCCTTTCGTGATAATCGAACCATGTACTCTGGGGTTCAAATACATGTTCAATCCATTTCCACTATCAATTGAGCTAGCAGTGCAATTGGTAGTGGAAATTGATTGAACATGTACTTGAACCCTGTAATCGAACACCAATTCACTACACTTTGAAAGTTTATTCCATTTTGTTAGACTTAATTATAAAAATGAGTACCATAATATTGGTACGAAGTTTCCACTAACATTAGCAATGACTAATCTTTGTCGAGGAATCCGTGAGGCACACGAGGTAGGTTCTCTCCTCCCAACCGATTTTTTTATATACACATGAACCAAAAATTGAACCATTGACCATGCATTAAAGTGACCAAAACTCTTATTACTTTGACCAATTTATTATTGGTATTTGATTTAATTTTAGTTGATACTGCAAACTAATTTAAGTATGTAGTATGAGTCAAATTTCTTTAGTTAAATCTATCACCTTTTAGAAAGAATCTAATAAGCTATAGTTATGGACGAAGATATTAGAATTATAAATCTTAATAAAAAGTTACATAACTTTAAAAACAAAAGTATTATAAAATTGTGCCATCTCATAATGGTTTCATGTTTGTGCCATCTCTTAAATCACTCAAATTTATGCGATATAAAATAAAATTGTGTGTTTGAACTTGCATTGACTTAGCAGTCAACGTTGGTTATTGCACACAAGAAAGTTGGTTATTGAATACAAAATATAGGGTGCAAGATTAATATTTGAGGGGGTTCAAGGTATTTATAAACATAGAGTAATGGTCAAAATTCAGAAGGGGGAGGGGGTGTAGTTGAACCCCCGACTTCAATGTGGCATCGCCTCGCCATTGTGTTTTAAGAATATTGATTGTCCAATATTTAAAATTTACTTTTGTCACCTTACCAGTTGCTCGCATGCCCTACACGTTTTTCATTTTATGTTTCCTCCACTTAAGTAACACACGTTATAAAATGAGATTTTTTTAAAAAAATCGCATGCTACTCAAGTAGCGAACGTTATAAAAAATAATTTTGGTAGGACGTTTTCGAGTGTATCCGCTACCTAAGTAGCGGATAAAGGTATTATCGTAAAATCATAGGGCCCAAGTAAATGAGTAAGTGACAAAAATCTCTCAATCTTTAGTGGGTTGAGGATGTTATTTGCTAGCTGTGTTTCTAAATAATCTCGAGTCAATCTGGAAAAGAAAACATGCGTGATAAATTTGATGTAATTTTGGATGGCTTGTGTTTGGGTTATTTACTTTAGTCTTTTTAAAATTGAGAAATTATTACTACACACATTTTTTGGTACTTTGAAGGGATAAATGTCCCAAATTGGAGGGATATAGTATCATAAAAGAATATTAACACTGAAAACTGCAGTTAAAGCAGAGGTAAAATTTCAATACCAAATAGATTGAAGCTCAACAAAGATATATTTTACATTCCTTTAACTTACAATAGATGTTGCCCTTTCAGAAGTGCTTATGATACAAAGTGCTATAAATCAAAGATTCATCATATAACACAGTGCAAGCTAAATGTCCTCTTTAAAATATAACATAGCCCACAAGTGACTAATATGATCACCTTATCAAAACATGAAAATAAAAAAGAATAAGAATTTCATGTAGGACTGAACTTATTTATTTTTTAGTTTTGAAGTACCACATACTATCGCGCTCTTTACTTTTCTAAAGCGACGAGAACAACAACGCGGACGAGAGTTGCATCATTAATTCTTTAAATATATATGTCGCATTTTACTTCACTTTGAACCCCTACTGCTTTAACTCTTTGATGATGACGAAGCATTCAAATGTTTTCTTCTCTTCGCTTCAGGTTCTCCTAAATGCAACGAAACAAAATTATCTTCATTGGGTTCATTCCTAAGTTCGGAGAGACTTTTGAATTTTAAGTCTTCTTTTAGGTAGCTTTGATGAACCGGAGATTTGCCTGCATAACTTGTTGGTATGAACTGGTGTTCTACGTTTGGAACTGTTTCGATCTCATTTCTGATTAGAAATTCGCAGGGCTTTAATGATGGTTTCACCATCTTAGATGGTTCTTCTTCAACTGGAACTTGTTGCATATTTAAGCAAAAAGGCTCAAAGCTCTCTTCAAGCTTTTCTTTCGTTGGCACAACGGGAGATGATTCGCCAACTGTAGAACCAATTCCAGCAGTAGAGCCAATTCTTTCCTCGTGCACCGCAGCTAAAATGTGACCAAAGAAAGAAAAAGTCAGATGCAGATTCTCAGCGAATGAATAAATATTTTGGCAATTAAATGTTACAGAAACAAACCGTGGAGTGCTTCGTTTGTTGTTACGAGATCAAGTTCAAGGAGATCAAGAAGCCGCCCGAGGTCAACACCACTTGTCCAATTCTCAGGGGGTTGACCAACTCGTAGTTTCAAGCGACCCCGATTAGCTGTCCCGCCCCAGATAATACCAACGGGGCGTGGCTTCTCCCTATTCTGACCAGTCAAGAGAATGAGGCTTCCACTGTCACCTTCAAGGTCAAACGTCTGCTGGTTCTCACCGACAACAAGAAAATCAGTGAGAAAACAAATACCTTTCTCATCATTATACTCGAGGGCATAGGCCATTATAGTCCCTGTAGTCAAACCAGAACTTCTTCCAACTTTAATCACTTGCCTACCGATAAGACTGTTGATTGGAGACTGCAAATCTATGACGTGGACTTCACCAATATCACCCACACCTCTTATAGATGTAATTACATTGCTCATATTAAAATCTTCTGCAAATCGGATGAATGCACCATCAGCTCGCACAAATGTTTCTGCAAGATAACAAAATTTTGAAATGACGTTAGAACAAGTTTGACATGCCATTGTAGAATGATACTTATTTGAATAAAAAGTAACATACTATTTTATCTCATTATAAGAACTTAAACTGCTAGTGAAGTGTAACATCTACAAGTCTCAAAGGAAGGCGGAAAAATTAGATTTAATAGATGATGTTTAGGAAAATCACATCTTCGGCATTTATCATAGCAAATGAACTGGTGTAGTAATTGCCGCAGAGCAAAAATATGGGAATATTAAGTGCAGATTTTATCCACCTCAAGAACTAAATAGTACAACACTTTCAATAAAATTAAGAGCTAAAAAAACGTCTATAGTATATTCGCTCTTATTTGCAGAAGGATTCAACCTCTTAAGGATTCAACCATACTCATTAAACCCATAGCCTATGCTCCGGGCACCATAGTATGAGTTATGAGCCTTCCTGATAAACCCTTAGCCGATATCACAGGCTTAGGAAAAAGTATACGTAGGGGGGAATAGGAAGTAATAGAGGAATGATGAGGTGGGGGAGAAAAAGATCATCATGAGTGTATCAGTTCTATTAGGTAGAGAATTCCATTTCTCTGAAGAGCACTAGCTCTATGAGTAGTGGGGATTGGTTGTTCCCTTCTGCATTTTCACCTGTTAACAATAATATACAGTTTCCTTTCATTTTTCTGTTATTTCCCGCTTTTCTGCATTCTGTGAGTTTTCTGCAAATCGAAACATTTTACAAAGGAAACCGCAATAGACTAACTCGTAGAAAACAGCAACATAAATGATAAATCTATTTTTTCGCGTTAACCACTAATGGAATATATAAAAAAAATACCATGATATCTAAGATTATGAGATATTTCATTATTTAATTAGAATTAGGAGTTTAATATTAGAATAAATCAGGATTAGTAGTTTGTTTTTGTAATAACATCCAACATATTAGTCAGAGTATTCTCTATCAACTAAAGGCTAAACCCTATAACTTTAACACAGTAACAACGTAGTATCATCCTCTTTGACTCGTCCTGCCACTATTTTGCTGCTATAAAAGTGCCACTGTCTCCAAAATTCTTATCCATTAACCACTATAGGTAAAATATTCATGATAATCTGCAATTTTAAAATAAATTACCTGGGTTTGTTCCTGCAAAAATTCCATACCAAAGATCATCGGTAATAAACGATGTTGCTCTCTCAACAGCACCAAGATATACACCAGGTCCAAGACTAGGTGGCAACGGATGAAACATCTTCTGATTTGGATAGTCCAAATCAACAGCGACATGTCGATTTGTTAGAAAACCAACTTCTCGACTTCCTGTTCGGCTTCTAACAATAGCACCTAAGGTTCCATACGTCTCTTGACTTGCAACCTGAGAACCAGAGCCAACACATGAATCGCTTCCCCTTAAGCCATCAGCAAGCTCCGTATATAATTGTTCTTTAGGAGTTTGTGCAGGTGCGCCGTAATAGGAGAACTCCACAACATCCACGTCACACCAAACACCTCCTGGCCCCTATTTACAAAAATTAAGAATCGACTTTAACCTCATCAAATACAACAACTTCATTAAAGAGTAGACCAAGAAAAGCATATTATCTATGTAAATAATAAATACAAAGACAACTGGAACGAAATTTTTTTAAAAAAAAATTATTCAATGAATAGTTGAATTGAAAAAGTATAACGAGATCATCTAAGCCATGAAGAAACCTGCAACATAGCCAGAAGAACCAAAATTCCCCACCTCAAGGGCAGCAGGTAGACACTGAACATGGTTGAGCCATTGCCTATGAACTTTATGAGCAACAAAGACAAGAATTGCTGGAATATCAGTCAAAACACCTCCTCTGATCCGAAATCCAATTGCAGTGCCAAGACTGAATCTTCGTAAAATCTTACTATGAAATGCCCTAATAGTCATAAGTTCAAGCAATGTAGTAGCCTGTTGTCCTGACGGCAACCGACCCAAAGTTTCAGGTAGCACTCCCTTTTGAAGATTTCCAAAATAGTTAGCCCTGTCTTCTGCTGCGTCATTCCAGCGACTCAATGTAGGCCAAGAAAAGTAGGCTGCATTGCTTTCGGAATGCTGAACACCCACTGCAAAACTGTGCAAGTGTAGAGGGCTGGACGATTGATTAGGATGACCATAGTAGTTTCTTTCCAGGTCCAGCGCCGACTCCTCCGACTGAGTTGATCCTGAATGGTGAACTCTCAAGCCCAATCGATTCCGAGTCATCTGTCAGCTCTCCTACATCACACTAGATGTAGCTTACAGATCAAAACACACCATTTCAAATTTTGACTTATACTCAAACTTAATTGACTTTTCAACATACTTGGAGAAAATTCTTAAAACGTTCTTCTACTCAAAGTAAAAATCAACTGCATAAAGTAAAAACTATTTCATGTGCAATATATCTCCAAATCAAAAGGCTAGTATTAAAACACAAACTATTAGATACAAAGATGATTCAACAAGTTCATCCCTTGCAAAAGCCAACTCTAGAAATCCAATCATTCTTCAACATATAAAACATAAGGGTATGGTGATATTGGCTTGGAACCTGGGAGTATGCTCCTCCTTAAGGTCTCAGGTTCGATTCTCCGTGGTGCCAATTTAGGTGGGTTAATTTAGCTTCTTCAAAAAAAAAAACATATAAAACATAAGGATACTCTAAATATCTATACAAAAATAGGAACACATCTTCTTTTTCTGACTTAAACCAGGTATCCTCTGCGCCCAACTGCACAAACTAATCCCTCGAACATTGTGAGACTCAAATGGGCGGCAAACTCTCCCTAGAAGTTTTAAAGCTCCCGAATGCCCAAGTGCTGAAGTCAAAAGAGACTCGAATCATCTCATCTAAGCGCTCTTAGTGATAGGAACACATCTTTGAATAGTACTAAAATTGAAAAAATTAGGACTACAATCACTCCATAAAAGCAAAAGGAATAGACCCAGAAGCAAGATAGATAGTTTCATCAATAGATAGATAGAGAGAGAGAGAAAGAGTAGACCCAGAAAGTGATATAAAGTAATAATGGGTAACAAAAAACAGAAGCATGGACAAACACTATATGCAAAAGAAAACGACAAAGAGTAAACGGAAAACACAAAGTTTTACAAGCAAAAGAAGAAAAGTAAACGCAACCCATTAAAAAGGGTAGTGAAAAATACAATCTTGCGGTGGTTGAGTGAGAGAAAACTAACCGATGAGTAATGTTGTTGTTGTTGGAGGTAGGAAGAAGAAGGTGTCGTCGAAGAAGAGAAGGTTGAAGGTTTTCATGCCCTAAGAAAAGTACATGTAAAATTATTTATTAGTATCTTCCAATCATCATCATGTATATAAGATTTGCAGACAAAAAGTATCACACAACAAGTGAAGGGGGAGAGAAAGAAGTGTGAATCAGTTGATCATCATCATTACAAAATGTTGCTGTGTGTGTGTGTGTGATGTCTGTGAATTGTGTCAAGAAGCATTCTTTCATTAAATTAATATCTGTATATATAGTACTCTTTACATCCATAATCTTTCATCTTTTTTTAAGTTTGATTAGATATTAGATAAAAGCTCTATTTTGGTCCATAAATTATATCTCACCCGACAAATGTAGATATTAATAAACTTGATGTTTTTAATCATATTTGAACGGTTGAATTAGTATCTGTTTGGAAAAATAAATAAGTTAGCTTTTTAGCTTATATGTTAGAGAAAAAGGTATATGCACCGACAATGTAAAATAATTTTATACAGTTAATTAATACCAACTATATTTTCCGCTACGTCACTTTACTACACCTCACCTTCTTAATATGACATGGTAAACTGATGATTTTTTATTGGCTGGTCGTGTAAAACTATTTTACACCGTAAGTGCATCTCCGTTAAACTCTATAAGTTATAAACTTTGTTTGGTAATAATATTTTAAAAAGAGTTTATAGTTTATTTTAATAATTTATAGCTTATTTTTCAAACACTGTTTCAAGTAGCTCATGAGCTTATAGTTTATCATTTTTTCTTCCAATTTTACTCCTATCATCTTACTTGAAAAAAATTGAATTTTAATTAAACATATTTTTTTTATGTCATTTCATACTTATAAGCTAGTTCAACCGTTAATTTTATCAAACACTGCAAATTTAATCAGCTAGCTTATAAGTTATCCCTATTAGCTTGCTTATCAGCTATCTGCTGTTTTTTATCAAGCAGAGCATTAGAATCTCGCAATTGTGTATGAGTTTTAATAATGTTTGTCATTTTGTATAGATAAAAATAAATAAATAAATAAATAAATAAAGGTTCGGTTAGCTGTAAATTAAAAACAACAATGTAGAAATATCACATTTTATATGCATTAGACATGATTCAACTTTGAACACTTCACTTACTCATTTTAAGTGTGAAAATTCTTTCTAGTTACTTGACTACTTACCAAAAAAAGATGATCATGCTATTGCGTTAAGAAAACCAAAAAAAATTATTGATTTCTTTTTTACACCTTTAAAAAGTTGACAACCCACGAACACTAATTAAGTAAACAACAAAATATTTATTTTTATCATGTTAATATGTGCTATTACACGTGCCTGAGAGCGTATGTTAAGAAAACTAAGAGACAAGTTTTACATTGAAGAAACCAAGTTTTAAATGCTTAAACAATTCATTTCACTTTTTCTAAGAAAACATTGGCTTAATTAGTCTGCAGATCCCTTAAAGACTTTTTTGGTTTCACTTTGGTCCCTTAAAAAAAATAAGTTTCACTTTAATCCCTTATTGATATCTCCGACAGTCAATATGATCTTTTTCGTCCATTTTTTCTCAGAAACTGTTAACTTCTGTACATGCGGTAAAATAGGTTGTTACGTGGCACATGTACTGAAGTTAACGGTTTTTGAAAAAAATGAACGGAAATGACCATATTGACTGATGGAGATATCAATAAGGACCAAAGTAGAACTTATTTTCTTTAAGGGATCAAAATGAAACAAAAAAAGTCTTTAAGGGACTTCCAGACTAATTAAGCCGAAAACATTTGCACTTAGCTCCTTTAGATGTGTTCTTACATTTCCTTTTTTTTTTAAACCTTTAAGAAGTAGACTATACAATTTTCATAATACTTTTAGGCGAAATGCATCTTGGGGTTTTGAAGTTTAACATTTACAATAAATTTGTGCTTTTATTTTTTTATAGGGTTAATAGGTTTTTATCCCTTGCAAAGTAGGCGAGTTTTGCGTTACCCCTGTAATTTTTTTTTTTAAATTACCCCCTACAAAATTTATTTTTTTGATTTACCCCCATTTTACTGACGTGGCAGGCAAAAAAAACATAATAACCGATTTAAAAACAACACTTTTTAAATCGGTTGAACAAAATAACCGATTTAAAAAGTGCACCCAAGGGGGTAAATCAAAAAAATAAATTTTGCAGGGGGTAATCTCAAAAAAATTAATTACAGGGAGTAAAGCAAAACTCGCCTACTTTGCAGGGGGTAAAGACTTATTAACACTTTTTTATATATCAAATTGCCCCTTTTTAGTTATTTTAAGTATCAAATTGACACTTTAACTTTGTAATATAGTACACTGTTATCATTGGTTATCTGTAACAAAAATATTTATGTTGTTGTTAGTCTCCAGCTAATGTCATTGCTAGCTGCAACACTTGATCATTTGAATCACAAGTATCTTACAGTCATAATACCCCTATTTAAAAAGCATTGAGTTCATGAATTGTTTGCTTTTAAGGAAATTATGTTCACAAACACAAAGATCTCTAGTTAATGGTCATATAAGCATTTTTATAACATAATTGGATGACGCAGTCCGGAGAAGAAGCTTTTGGTTTTGGGTCACAAGGGAAAAACCACAGGGACGGATGCATGTTAAAGGGATTGGGGGCTCAAGCCCCAGCAAGAATACTATTTCTTTATCATAATATTATTATTTTTTTCATGTAAATAAAATACTATTATATTTTTTTAAGCCCCCATAAAATCGACTAGGTCACTAACTTACACTTAGATCTTTCTAAATTTTTTTGTAGATAATTTCACTATGATTAAATCTTCCACGTACATAATGTTTCTTTTAATTTTTATATAGAACTCCGTAAAAAAAAGCAACACAAATCATTTTTCACCTTCTTCTCTTTGTTATTACTCCGCTTCTAAATTCAAATTTAAATTTTTATTTCAACATAGCTAAATTTTGTCTATTAGTACATTATCTCTCAACCAATGGTTCAGAGTTAAATTTTTTACTTTAGCTAATTTTACTTTTATCTTCTATCTCTTATAGTAATGATTTTTTGTCGTATTTAATTTAATGTAAAAATAATATTCATTTAGTTTTGTTAGCAAAATTAATCAAGCATCATCCTAGCAAGTTGTTTGAGGTTCAATTCTCAACTCTTGTAGAATCCTCGGATGAAAGATGAGAAATCTCTTTATATGTCAAACAAGTCAGAAGATTAATTACTATTAAACGACAGTGAAACTTCATATCTATAACATGATATAGCAAAAAAATCAAACATCATTTAAAAAGTATTTTTATTTGTTGGAATATTTTCTAGCCCCCACCAAAGGAAATTTTTGGATCAGCCACCAAAAAACTGGTTGATCATCCACATTGAATTCAAAAAAAAAAAATCCACATTGAGTTCAGAGCAACCTTACAAGTAATTAGTTGAACACCATATATTTACCCAAATCTTATGAAATTAGATTTATGATTTATATCACTTATAAAGTGTTCAGTTTTTTTAAAAAAAAATAGTGAGACATTTAACTCATTACACACTTAGCACAATAAAGATGTTCTAAATACATATGTGCTATTTGTCAAAAAAATATATGAGTACGTTTCATTCGCAAAACAGTAAGTACTGGACATAACATTACTGAATAGAACAAAATATTATATGACAAGATAAAACTGTACTGAAAAGAGATATAACGATAAAAAAAATTATATTAAGGCTCCGTTTGGCCCGGCTTATTTTTTACTTTTTATTTTAGCTTAAACGAAATAAAGAAGTTTTGGAATAGATTATGAAATTTTAGAATTTTTAATAAAAAAAAATAAGATTCCTTGGTTTGTGTGTTTTTTCCAAATTGTTCCTTATAAAAAGGAACGGAGGGAGTATAAAATTATATTTGACGTTATTTCTCCTTAAAAGTATTAGAGAAATAAAGTAAAGAAGTAAAAAAAAATAAATAAATAAAGTCAAACACAATTTTTTCCTTCTTTACTATTTTTAAGGAGAAGAAAAAAAGAGGAAAATAAGCCGGGCCAAACGGGGCCTAAAAATTAAAATGAGTATTTTCAAATTTTTTATAGTTGCACTATGAACAAAAAATTGTCATGTGGTTCGGTGAGCGACAAAAAATCTTACTTTTGTTATGTCTATTGCTTTTGTTATGTCTATCACACAGAGTATAATAAAATTTGTCTAGTCTAGTCATCTAATTTTTAGCAGATCAAGCGTATCTTGTATGTGCTATTAAGGTCTCATTTGGTCCGGCTTATTTTTTACTTTTTATTTTAGCTTAAACGAAATAGAGAAGTATAAAATTATATTTGACAATATTTCTCCTTAAAAGTATTAGAGAAATAAAGTAAATAAGTAAAAAAAAAAAAGTCAAACACATTTTTTTCCTTCTTTACTATTTTTAAGGAGAAAAAAAGTCGGACCAAACGGGGCCTAACTATAGGTGGCTTTTTTGTACCAAAGAAAAAAACTATAGGTGGCCGCCCTTTTGTCAAAAAAAAACTATAGGTGGCGAAATTTTATCAAAGGAGACATGGGCACTTAAAAATAATATAAGTATTTATTTATTTGTTTTGAGTAAAATATAAGTATTTATTGGTTACAATCACATATATATTTATTTATGGTTTTCTTTTATGTGGGTGGGGTTTAGAGGGCCATCCCTGTTTGCTCCCCAAAAGTTGCACATCCTTTCAAACTAATAATTCATTTCCTATCCATATAGCTATAATATATATTTCAGTCCTTCCATCAATAAAAGAAAATAGGTTAGCCAAACCCAAAAGGAAAAAGAAAAAGGTTGGTGCCCTTATATTTTTGTCTGCTTCAATTCTCTAGTAACTTCTCCATTACCATGATGCTACACTTTTTTTTACAAATTTTTATTTCTTTGGTTGGTTTTTCTTTTTATTTTTTCTTATGATAATTTGAGTTTAAAATTAGAGAAAACCACGTACATGTGAATGTTTGACAGAAAAAGTCTCTAAAAATAAACAAGATAATGATAAAATGATTGGATCAAGCCAAACTGTTTTGTAATGTTCCAATTGAGGGAGGGGAATACATTACAAGAATATGAATTCTAGGAGTTGATCTCGACTTATTGTGCAACAACACCTATTTATAAGGGACCACGTTTCGTCACCTTACTGGTTTATGGAATTAGTAAACGACAAATATAAAATTTAGAAAATCTTTTAACAATTATGGTACATATTTCCTATGAAGCATAGACTCTCACATGCACACTGCGACACGACACAGATATTTTCACTTTGATAATGTTAAAATTTAAAAATATAGGACGCCGACATTGTAATATATATGATAAAATTTGGATTTTATTTATCGATTTATTATTAAAAAAATTAATGTTTTTAATTCTTCATTGATAACATTGTTTCAATACATGTCTAACTTTTCTAGATTTGTTTGAGATTTAACAAAAAGAAATGTATAAGGAATGTTGGACTATAGAAAAAACAAATTCCTTTTGAAACACTTGTTTTAATAAATAGTATATTATCCGACACATATTGTATAAGTATCATATGAGTGTTAGACTTTGTTTGACTTTTTCGACATTTGTCTGACTATTCTGACATGTGTCGTACAAGATGACGACCAATATTTTTGTTATGAAATACTTTATTGGTGCTCCATTGCTCTTTGTTTCTCTGATGCTCCAGGTCTGTTGAGATCTGCAGGTCTCAAGGCGGCCGGTCTACCTCCATTCTGACACTGTTTACTTATCCGTCTCAGTTCTTGTGATTGTGTTTGGATCATTGTCCCGTGTTGGCGGTTGGTCCATTTGCCAGTCAAACCCTTCTTGATCCTAGCTGATGCCCACTCCTCATCTTTTTTGTAATTTGGTTTCGGTTCGCTGAGTTGCGCTCTTGTTGAGTGCTAATTTGGGTAGGATTGATTAGGGTTGGTCCGCTTTGTATATTCACGATGTATTTCTGTTAGGGTTGTAACTGGACCATGTCTAATGCCATGCCCCTCAGTCTATGTATCTCTTCTTTTTATTTTAATATATTTCCTTTTAGCTTAAAAAAAATGCAGCCGAATTATTATGTAATAAATTTATAATTTAAAAGAAAATAGTTAAGAGTTTCCTTATGACACCTACATGTTATTAGTAATTTCTTAGTATAAGTTAGTAGTAAGTAGTACCATAGATTGTGCAATACTGCAACATTACAAGATGAGATTTTGCTAAACAATGGTTTTCAAGTAAACTTAAACAAGAACAACAACCATTTATCTGTGTCTCACTCTCTCTCTTTGTGTCCAATCATCCATTATCCTTACATTATCTTCACATTATTAGTCACATCATATTTTTAATTTTCAATCATCAAATCATGATTTCATTCAACGGGCTTGTATAGAATTATGATGCCAAAGACTTGTTACATGTGTGTGTACCCCTTGTTGCTCGTAAAAGCCAAATACTATATCCAACAAACCATTGAAATTAAATAACTACTAGTACAAGTTTTAATAGTTTTGTAAAATAAGAGAAGCTCTATATTAGTATGATAATTATGTATTAATAGTTTACATTTTTGTAAAAAAATTAATTTCATCTCAAATTTGTTTACCATCCCAATTTTTGTCACTTGAACTACTATAGTCATGCTCTTCATTTTTGTACTTTGATGATAATTATGGGTGCAAAAATTCTACAATTATTAGCGATGAGAAATCTCTATTGGAGATATTATGGAATACATAAGGTGAATTATTTCTTTTCAATTGAATTATTTTCATATGCATGAGTCATAAATTGAATCTTTAACCACATGTTTAAAAAGCTCAAAACCTTACCACTTGACTAAGTTTATTTTTATAATTATACTCTTGAGTCTTAATTTCAATTTTTTCAGTTATTGTTGTTTCTCTTACTCATGTGATTTATAAATGACATTAATAAAAAATAATATTTGAAAAGTATGAGATAATTTTTTTAACTAAAATCTTTAAAATATTTTTCAAGAACACTTATTAATTAGCAATAGAGAGAATAAGGAAATACTCCTAGGCAGCAATAGAAAATAATCTAGGATATGCCTTTAAAATTTTGTTTTTATATTTGAAATGTTTATACACTTGTCTTTATTAGTGCTAAAGATTAGTATTTGAAACAGATTTTGTGGATCCAAATAGAAAAAAGTGGAAAGTAAATTATATATCTCCTCCCTACTTCTTGTTAAAAGGAAAAGTTCAAGAAAACAATAATTGGAGTGGTACAATGGGATCCACCACAATTTGGTCTCTTATCTTACGCATGCTAATATATATGGTCAGCGCACAACAACCCAATGATATATGCTCTGTCCAACGAGGATCGGATATCCCACAGTTACTATGTTGACGCAGTAATTATCGTAAACCGTCCTATAAAAATATTAAATAAATAGTCTACAGATGTGAATTGTCCGATCATAAATTGACCGTCATAATTTTCTACTACGTGTAATAGCATGAAGCAGTTACAACAGAGAAATTGGGTCCTATCATGCCTGATGGAGATCTTCGTCTACCGTGTGTGTGCATTGATCATCGTCCTTTGCATTGTGCAAGTATTGGTTGAACGTTAAGTTCTAGTATATGACAATTGAGAAAAAAAATAAATAAGTTAATTTTTCTTCAAATTTATAATCATCAATCACTTTTTTTCCTTTAATCTTTTGAACTTGCTAAAACAATTTTCAATTTAACAAACGTCAATCAAATAAGTTTGTAAAATACTAAACAGTGCATCCGAGATACTTATTAATTATGTTTATGAGAAAATTTTATTTTAGAACTTGTGCATTAAGTGATTTTAACATGTAAAAAGTTATCTTTCTAATATTAAATTTTCCTATCAAATTTTTATTGTTAGGAGTGTTGATGTGGGTTGAAAATAGAGATAGCATGCAGGAACAGATCTAGAAATTTATCTAACTTGCGGGCAAAAAAAAATCAATAATAAGTAACATAAAAAAACTAAAGAACAAACAAAAAATTTGGTTTGGAATATGTGAGGCGTTCTTAAACATATCAAAATTGCAAACACATTTATAGTGTCTCTTTTATTAGTAATTTTGTATAGACTAAATTAACCAACAAAGATGTGTCACGTGTCGGCGCTCTTAAGCCAAGTTGACGGAGAGACTTATGTGATAAAAGTTATTTCTATTTCAAAATTTGTAAGGACGAAATTGATTGATGGGCACAAATTTTAGGACGATTTTACCTATTTACTCATTACGAAGATCAATTGCATAAACTATTTCGATAGATTTTTGCGCATCAAGTAACATGAGTTGTTTAGTCAAAAAAAAAAAAAGTGACATGAGTTTTTGTATAAATTAAGTCCTCTATAGGCATAAACAAGAATATGAATTTCATGTTTACATGAGTCAAATTTCTTATCTCTAAATCATTTATTCTTTTTTCTAGTGCAAAAGAGTATAATGATGAGAATTTATTCCCTAAGCTATCATTGATCAATATATGTTTCATATGAGTGAGCAATTCATGTTAAGGATTCCAACGTATCATGAAGGAGATTTGCCAATTGACCCATTTGCATCTTATTTTTATAAATTGGTGCAGGCGAATCAAACATAAAATTTAGTGTTTCCATGCACACTTTGAAATTTATTTGTGCAACCATCATCTTCATATTCTTGTTCAAGTATCTGCACTTTATCTTCTCATTTGTTAGAGCAAAATGTGTAGTATCTTATTTAGTGTTTTGATGACAACAAACATTTAACTTAATAAAATAAACAATTTATCTAACTGTGTGTTTATAAGAATTAATCTTCAAAGCATTACTAAATGCATTCTTATGATACTCTGCACAATAGAATTAATTAAATGTAAAATGTGATGCAATTTAGGTTATGGTCTAATGGTTTTGACATATGTGTAAAATAAATGTGTTTGTTCATGGGTTTAACTCCCATCTAATGCTGTTTTTGTATTTTTTTTTTATTAAGAAACCAATTTTTAAGGAACAAATTTTTCTTTTGAAGAATAAAAAAAAATTAATTTTACTAAACAATTTAATTTTTTTAACTCCAACTCTTTTGTGTTTGTCTATAGAAGTTAAATGTTTGTTTAGCACGACCCTTTCATTAATTGTGTGATAAAAAAAATTCAAAACTAAGAGACAAAATTCAACTGTGAAAAAGAGGAAAATTCGCTGATTAGGATTAGTTGTTAGGAATTACTATTATTTTTTAAGTTGCATAACAAAATTTTAAATTTTAATTTCAGTATTATTAGGGATAAGATTATTGTTAGAACAGATTATTTAAATAGGATTATTATCTTTTAAATTTAAATGATAGTAAATTTAGGATAATAATCCTATTTAAAGGATAGATATTGCTCAAAAATCCTATCAATAATTTACTACCATTTAAATTTTTTTTTGACAAGTACTACCATTTAAATTTTAATTCCAATGTTTGAGTAATAACTTATGTCCTTCAGATTTATAAGTCATTGATTAGTATTAAGTTTTAATTCCAATGTTTAATTAGGACTTCTATTGTAAGTCTATTCAAAGACATTCATATTTGGAATAAGAATCAATCAATAATTATTATCAAAATAAACTTGTGAATTCTAGAAGAGACTCTGTCTAGGACGACGAGTCCGCTTCTGCCTTCATTGTAGATTGAAATAAAGTTCTCCCGCATCTAACACCGTGTCAACCGATCCAAGACTTGGGGACCATAACAGCATGATTTGATTCAGGAAAATTGCTCACCACGAACTATCATACATAACAAACAGCTTCAATCAATGCAATCCCAATTACAGAAAAATTATAACACTAAAGCATACACACATCAATTTGTCTCGCTTTTATTTCGAAAATATTTTATTCCTCAAAGCATGGCTGTTTTTGCAACATTTCAACAAAACAAACCCTTAAAAAGAAACCGAAATGTCTCATCACTTACAAATTTTAGAAACAGCCATCAACAACTTAAGCAGAAAACCTTTCTCTGTCGTGAGGAGTAGAATAATCGATGTTTGGCCCCACAGGAACGATCCCAAACGGATTGATAGAAGGATGACTTCCATAGTAATGCAACTTTATATGTTCAACATTCACTGTACTACTAATGCCAGGAATTTGGAAAATGTCTTTGGTATAATTGAAGATATTCGGGTATTCCCGTATTAGTTTCTTGTTACACTTAAAGTGAACTGCATAAACCTGCAATTACAACAATGACTTATAAGTTATTACTCAAAAATCAAAACATTGGATTCGGTAGATTGCAACAAAATGAGTCCTAAAACATGAAAGCAGAAAAGCCATGCAATGGACGAATCGCCAGTTCTTGCATGTTACTGTAATACAATTAAAATGTTTAGCAGATATATTAGCACAAAAAGTTTTCAGAAGAATGAAATTTGACAGTACAAACTCCATGTTTTTACGATATATTCCGAAAAATGAACAATAAATGTCCAATACACACAAACTCAAACACTATGTACCTCATCAAATCTAATGAGAGTGACAAACAAACGAATGTCTGCTTCAGTAAGCTTGTTGCCACATATATAGCGTTGCTTGCTTAGTATATCTTCACATTTATCCAAAGCCTCGTATAATTCTCTTGTAGCCTGCAAAAAGGACCGAATGAACCATTTCAAATGCCTAATGAATGTAAATATTCAAGTATTAACTACACCTAAAAAATTTAAAGATAGTTACATACCTCAAAGTATGGTTCCTGCTTCTTTGCAAACCCACATTTGTAAACACCGTTGTTTATATCATGATAAGTCCACTCGTTAGTCGCATCAATTTGGGCTTGCAATTCAGAGGGATACAAGTCCAAGGTTGGATTTTCTGCGATATTATTGAACTCAGTATTAAACATGCGGATTATCTCCGAGCTCTCGTTGTTAACAATTGTCTTGAGTTTCTTATCCCACAGAATCTGTGTAGATCAAAATCCGTCAGCCAACAATAAGCATAACGAAAATCAGAAAAGCTAAGAAAGAAACCAGTCCATTATAAAAGCGAAAACCTACTGGAACAGTGAACTTTCCGCTGTAGTTTGTACTTGCAATTTCATAAAGTTCTCTAACACTCTTTGCTCCATTCAAGTGATCAGGTTCAGCTCCAAGAACCTCGGTATTAGATTCAGGAAAAACCCATCCCATATATTCATCTGTTTCTTTAGTTCTTCCCCATATCGGCTTGACCACCTGATTATTAAACACGCAAGACATGAAATTTCTGTGAGGAAGTATTGAGATCATTGTACTTGAAAATATTAAACAAAAAGCCTACTAACCGAGAAACTTATGGCTTTGTCAAGTCCTTTGATCTTCAAGTAAGCAAGGCATCTGCAAGCCCAAGGACAAGCATATGATATATAGAGATGATATCTTCCTGACTCTGGTGGAAATTGGGAATTAGGATCCTTTGAAATGAATTGTCGGAATGTGGAAGCAGATCTCGTGAATGCTCCTGAGTCTGATATCTCGTCCAATGAAGATCGCGCCATTTCAACAATATGCTAATGCTAAGAAATAGATATTTTAAGAAAGAATCACAAACAACAACTTTCAAAGTAGGAAAATGGTATAAAAGAAAACTTAAACCATCTTTTGCTAAACAACTCAATTAAGGGCTTATAGCATAAATGAAGTGCTTGTGCTTATCATATGAGTGCTTATCTAAAAACTATTTCTATAACAAAAGATAAAATAAAGACAAACAAATTTTCATATAAGCTATAAACTGTAATCATAAGCTATCCTGGAGAGCTTATGGAAATAAGCTAAAAACAACTTATGAAGATAGAATTTTCGCTAGTGAAAACTTATGAATTAACATAAAAGCTTATCTATTATCATAAATTATTTTTCATAAGCTAAAAAATAAGCTAATCCAAACAGGCCCAATTTCTATAACAAAAGATAAAATAAAGACAAACAATTTTCATATAAGCTATAAAATGTAATCATAAGCTATCTGGAGAGCTTATGAATCAGAATCAAAAGTGCTTATGCAAATAAATTAGCTCAATTGTTTGGATTTGGCTTATTTTTGAGCTTATGAAAATAGCTTATGTAAATAAATAAACTTTTATGTTAATTCATTAGTTCTCACTAACAAAAATTGTATCTTTATAATACCACATAAAAGCTTATTTATTTGCATAAGCTCAAAAGTAAGTCAATCTAAAAGGGACCTAAGTAAATCAAAATAAGCCATTAGTTCAAGGAGAAATGCATCTTAGCAAGATAATAGTAACTACCATCTTCAATTAATAAATAATAATAGCAATAAATTGGAATCAATTATGAGTTAGTTAATTTTATGAGGAAGTATTCACATCCAAATAAGAGCTTTTACCAAATCAATTAAATGTAATTCAGGCAGAAAAGCATATAATATGAAGCATGAAATAAAAGTCAACAAAATTGACAAGTATTAGTGATGAATTTTAACAATAGTAGCATGGTTATTGTTATTGCATACCTAAAAGAATAAATAAAGAAAGAAAAGAGAAGAGAAGGTGGTTTTTACCTTGTGGTTGCAGTTGAAGTTGTGGGAGAAGAAGTTAAAGGAGCAAGTTTTGGGGAGGAGCGGTGATCTCAGACAGAACATGCTTTGCTTTGCTTTATTTACAATACAAATAATAAAGTTTGAATTAAGAAACAAAAATCATTTGTACTACTACTACCTACCAGTAACACTACCTGTATATTTTATTTTTAAAGTTAGATTAAGATTGTTACGTCATCAATGACCAACATTTAGGTAGAAATATTGGAGAATTGCATTCACTCATATTCCCAAAAAAAAATACAAGCAAAATTTTTTCGTA
Organism: Trifolium repens; assembly: GCA_030408175.1. NCBI lineage: Eukaryota > Viridiplantae > Streptophyta > Magnoliopsida > Fabales > Fabaceae > Trifolium > Trifolium repens. The sequence continues at coordinate 15,428,378 of CP125842.1, read as the reverse complement.
TAATTAATGTATTTGGTTTATGAATAATGTGTTAGAGAGTAGACAAATTCGAGTTTCATTGAATTGGGTCGAAACATTCAGTTAAGAGCAACACATCAATCTATCACTATTCACTACCCTCTTATTAATATTAAGAGATAATGATGGTCATCATGAATGAATTTTTTTATAAGCAAAAATTAGGTCATGAACTTTTTTATAAGCAAATTATGTTGATAATAAATAGTATTAAATAAAAATTAGGTCATGAATTTTTTTATAAGCAAAAATTAGGTCATGATAGTTAAATACTACAAATGTTAACACTCAATAAATTAGTAAGTGATAACGGATATGGAGGTCAGGTGAAAAGAGAATTATTCAATGCAATGTTGGCTAACAAATTAAAAGAGGAGTCGTTGACAACAAAGTAAATACTGTAGAAATGTTGAAGCCTATATAGTCATCATCATAGTTTTGATGAGATCTTAGAGAATTTATGTAATCTTGCTTAAGGTTTCTTAGATCGTCTCTAACATGATAGGTTTGAGAGTCTTGATATTGGCACTCATCATGCATTATATAGCATATCATTGTTTAAGATTAAATTTTAATGCATTTTGAATCATGCAAGTTGGCTTCATAATCATTTGAACACGGCATTTATGTTTAGGCTTACATAGATCATCAAAATGGTTGTAGAAGATATTTACAAGTCATGCTTTAGAGACCTTACATACATCATGCACTAAAATGGTTTTAAAGAAATTTTAACTCATTGAGTCAATTCACAAGTATGCTTGAATTGATTCATTGAGGAATAAAAAATATATGCTCTATGTGTGAATTGATTCAAAGAAGCCAAACATATATTTACTTCAATAAATTAATACTAACATCTTGCTCTATTTCTTCATTGACAAAAAATATCAGCTACACACAGCAGTTCCGTCAAAACCGTTCAGTATTGAGCCACTGCATCTCTAGTACATTATACATTGTTAGTTGTAACATACTATGAACATTTGATAACGCTGGCCTTACTCTACGAAGGTTTAAGTATATTTTATCTCTTCTTCTAGCAGAGGAGTTCAACCCCGTATTCAACTGCAAACATACAACAAATTGTACAGTCACATGGTAAAGAATCTGCCCAAGACTTCTAGACATCAATGTCAAGAGCTGCATTACGACTTCAAGAATTACGATCTTGCTTATGGGCCAAAGATATAGAGTATTCCTGATATGTGACACAGAATGGAAGCTCAAGACAGCTTTGGGATTACTTGGCATTTTTACAGTAACTCCAAGCATCGGATACATGCGTAATTCATAAGCCTGGCCACAAGACTATCTGGTTCTGGAATGAGAGAAGAAGTCAAGCTGTTCCAAAAATGAAAAGTCAATGACTCGTGCAATATTTTTTCAAGCAGAATATCTTGTTGTACTTTCTCCGTCTCTGTTGTTGGTGCGACAAAGTATCTGTTTCCAGGTTTAATTCAGTTAGGGAACGGGAGCACAAAGACAAAACTAAACAAAAAAGCAGGGAAGTGTCACTCTCCAAAGTCCAGTTACCTTGTGATGTCCTGAGATTTGATGGGGAAGAAGGTATGAGAGGGTTCCTCATTCAACTCCAACTGTTTAACAGTTTTGTTGTCCTTTCCTGCAAATTTCCGTGCAACCCTTGTCAATAGATCAGCACCATTCCATCTCAAACTGTTATCGTCGTATGTCATATAAAACTCTTCCAAGCACTCCTTTATGAACAGACTGCATGGAACAAATAATCAATTTCACATAATGTCCCATGCCAAACAAATCAATTTAATTGCATTTTAACCTGTTACTCAACCATTCAAATTTAAATTAGTTACAAAAAAGTACGGTAACACACAATTTGAATCAGAATGTTCATAAATTAATCTCGATTTGATGACATGGTATTTCAAATCTACGCATTTTTGTAATTGGCTGTATCAAAAATTCAAGATCGCGCAAAGTAAAATTCAGATTCAAAATTTGTATCATTCGCTCAACCCCATATTGATGCTAATGAACAGAATCCTACTTTCTAGGCTTCACTCATGCAGGTTTGAAACTGTTTCTTATGAGAATTGGTTTTATCAGCCATCATATCATCTCAAATAGTAGACATGATTACTTTTTTTAAAAAAAAATTATTAGCCGATAGATGTCACGAAAAAGTAGTCTAAGTACCCATACTCTTAAGATGCATGGTACACAAGTTGTTGGAATCCAAAATGTAATCAGCCACGTTTTACTTTCTTTCTAAAATAGAATAAAATGATTTTATTTTAAAGGATTGGATCTCAGTCATTTACAATTTTGCCATGTGTCATTTATATGCAATGAAATAGCAAAGATCTGGACTCATAATGGAAAGTGTATCCAACTATGCATCAACTAAGCCTAATCTCAATAATTCATTAATTGGGTTTGGTAACATGATTATACTATACCATAGCCAATGGGTGTTATAAAAATAGATATGAGAAAATAAAGGACAAAAGCAATTCTCTTCAATGATCAGTCCATTATAGAATAATTATTCTATTTGTGATTGTTATATTAGCTTCGTTGAATATCATGTTTACAAAATGGAAGCATAAGGACCACACTAACAATACCTGCGCCTGCCAAAAGCCATCACAGCACCATTCAAAGAACTTCCAGCAGCATGATCCTCCATACCAACAGAATTATTAAGGAAAGAAATTGGCTTCAAAACTATGATATCAGAGTCTAGGTAAATCCCACCATACCTGATAAAACAGAACCCAATGTCAATGACAAAACATATCCCAAGAATTAAACATCATAACAATGTTATTAATTGCGAATTTTGGAAAATCACTATTGAAATAGCAAATAGCGCTAAGAACAAATGGTGAAAGTCGCATAGGGTTGAAATAAGTCAAGTCTGTAAAAAAAATAAACCTGCATACAAATAAAAAAGGAAATGGAGGCAGAGCATGGCTCATATACTGAAAGGTGAATAGAGAAGTAATACTCATTGATTCTTCAGTTTTTCTACTAAAAATTACATCGTGTTTGGTACACATGTAGATACTTCAATTTTATTATTTTAACAAACCGTAAATATTTTTTCCATTATTGCCGCAATATCAGCTAACAGAAACTGAAATAACGACCGTTGTTGCACTAAAAGATAAACTATAACGGTTTTGTGGTTTCAATAGCGGATACGTAAACATCCGTTATGTTAAAGTGCTATAGAGCGTCACACGTTTGCACTATTTAACAACCATTGCATCAGAAATAGTCAACTCATACAACAAAGCTGAACTAAACACCATCCTTCCACAAATTCAGTTTACAATTACAAACTAAGCGATTGATACATACTAATACTAGCCAAAACAATCAATAAAACTTACTTATACAGTGCTGCAAGACGAATAAGCTCACTGTAGTGAGTAGAATAGAACTTTGTCTTTCGCCATTCAAACCAAACAGAAGAAAAAATATTTGCAGGCGTACCCTCCAGCAACTGGTCAAGGTTCGGCATAACAACAGCAACATTGTAGCTGAGAAAACAAAATCATTATTCCTTAGCTAAAAATGCAAGATTCAAACAACGAAATAACACGAAATCGAAGAAACGACATAATTACCCGTCCTTGACAAAGCTATCTTTGAAAAAATCAAGCTCAATTGTTTCAGAGAAAACCACAACACATGCATTAGGGTGATGATATAGCAAACTCTCGAGACCACGCTGATACCGAACAGTGAACATCCAAGGAGGTGAATTCCATACCATAAAAACCCTCATGACACATTTACCCTTTCTGAAAAATGCATTCATGAAATCATTGAATGATAAACGCAGTGGCAAACCAGGAAAATAACCCCAATTATTGCCATCAGCATATATATGATGATCACGATTATTCAAAAACTCAGCATCATCACTATTATCCTTCAAAGTTCTACGTTCTCTTCCACCTTTAGCAACGGTTTTTATTTTACCGTTGTTATTAGTGTTTTTGTGAGATGAAAATGGAACTCTCTTGAACTCACTGATCCACCATTTATGAACAATTTTGTCACCTCTAGTGAGTGTAGAAACACCAACGGAATCAGGATCTTGAAGAAGAGGATTAAGCATTGGATTAAAAGCTTCGAAACTAGATTTCAACATTTTATCTTTTTTGAGAAATAAACTTTTCTTATCGAACCATTCACCCCAAATTTCTCTCAAGGAAGGTGATTTGAGAAGAAGTGCGTCCTCGATCGACGTGATGATTGTAGCTTTACGTCTGACGTCATCGTCGAGAGGAATGTCGTCGGAGCTGAAAGCGGACTTGGAACGATCTTCTGGTGGAGAGAAAACGGTGAATTCATCGGAGGTGAGTTGGTTGGAGAAAATGTGAGGGTTTTTGAAGGATCTACGAATAGAGGAAGTGATAGGATCGAAGAAGTAAGGGGAAGGATTGGTGTAAAGAGGTTGTTGCTGTTGTTGTTGTTGATCGAGGTCAATGATGTCGAGTTCATCGATAGGATCGGAGGTGGATAGATCGGAGTCGTCGGAGACGGTGTCGGAGAGAAGAGTGCGGGGGGTGGTGGGAGAATGAGGGTGGGAGAGAGAGAGGCGAGAGTAGAGGAAAGAGACTGATAGAAGGAGGAGGACGGCGGAGATAAAGGCGCATAAATAGGCGCCGTAAGGTGATCGCCGCCGGGAACGCAACATGTTTGTGGTCTCGCTTCAGTCTTCGTTTTGACTCCTCTTCTTTCCCATAACTCTGATGTGCCTGTGCTGTTATTTCCAGACACAGTCAATTTTTATTTAAATATATAAAATTAATTATTTTCCTTTTTTTTGTAGAATAAATTTTTTAAACTTTTGAATAATTTTTTTTGAAGAATAAAACATTAAAAAAACGTTTCAAGCCACTAGCCCACTTGACAAAAAAATAATATTAAAAAAACGTTCTTTAGTGAAAAATAAGCTCAAATTTTGTTTCATTCTTTCTCTTCAACGTGTCATTTGGTGATGGTTCTTTGAGTTGTTTCCACTTATTCGTGATTTTCAAATTCGGTCCATCGAATTGTTTGGCTATAAATAGACGTGTTGCTTGTTGATGTTAGTGACTTGTTGGTTAGTGAATTTGTTATCGCGTTGGCGGTCAAATTCATTCGTTGTTTTCAATATCTAATTTGGTGCTCGTCCATTCACACATATTTTTTTTGCAATTTGATTTCACTTTGGTACGTTGAATTGTGCTCGTGATGTGTGATAGAGTAACTCTAATTTTGGATTTACATATCTGTTTTTTACCCATTGTATTACGGTATTACCCATTCGGGTTGTTTAGTTTTAATTTTACTGTGAATGAATTGAACATGTACTTGAGCCTCAGGGTATATGATTTGATTTCCACGGAAGATAAAAATTCTGCAGGGGAGTAGAGAAGATCGCATAGCTGTAGACATGAGAGGGCCCGGATTACCTTTTCTATTAGAATAAGGAAGGGAATCGCTTTGATCGCTTGCGACAACTTATCAATGCTCGTTAGCGGTAAAGTCCCTCAAACCAAATGCAATGTCAGGCCGTCTACTAAAATAAAATAAGAAAAGGGGACCGGACTGTTACAAGTAAAATAAATCATTTGGAACATAAATAATAATATTCTCCCTCCCCTATCCTATGATTTTTAAGAAAATCAAAAGAGGTATAAATATACTAGTTCTTTACATTGGAAACGAACATATGTTGAACTTCAAAGAAACTTGTTAACAGAAAACAGATAATAAATATATATATAAAAGGATTTTGTTGAGGTTAGATCATTACAATGATTACAGACTACAGGCTGCACTACATGAAGGACACATTTCCCTCATTCTACTAGTATATAATAAGTGAATTACATCAAATAGAAACCACCAAATGGCCGAAGTAACCAACAGGCATCTTAAACTAAGATCCAACACTGCATGATATTCAAGGAGAGCCACATGTATATCTTCGTAAATCATGTAAACGGATAGAAGTTTGAAAATAGCAAACTGCCAAGAAGAATATATGCTGCAGAGTATGCCCATATCAGATATCCCCATCTAAGGTATTTTGCAGGATATGCCATTATATATGCAGCAAACCAATAAAGAGGAGGGCTGGCAGACAAGAAACGTGTTGCTACCTGTTATATATGAAATTCCCAGTAGTAAGAATTTAAATACTTCACCTATTCTCAAGCAACAAAAAGATTCATATAGGAATTGACTGAAGATGTAGTGGGTAGTAAAAGTGGCAAGACAGAAAATGGAAGAATGAAAATGAAAGGGCATGTCTACAGTTTTGATTAAATGGTGGCCATGGCATGGCGGAATTTTAGACAACTGCCATAGGATATTTGTGAAGGGATGCCTGCCACGGCGGTACCATAGGCTGCAATGACATCACTCTCATCGACATCATTGTGTTCAAATAATATGGCCATTTTCATTTTCCAGCTTTCACTTCCCCAATTGTACTCCACTAAGGACACCTAATATCAAGTTAGAATATCTAAGAAACATCCAGGACCATGTCTCCAAAATGAGATGATTAGCAAAAGTTCATGTTGAAACTTGTCTTCAGTAAAAAAATAAAAAGTTGAAACTGGTCTGTTTCTCATATATACAGTAACATTATAAACAGAAGTAGAAGTCAGAAAGACCATTGGCACAAACCTGTACATGCATGACAAAAAAAGCAGTGGCTGCCATGAATCCCAAGTGCAACACAAACGGGAGAACAGATGCAGACAAGTATCCCGACCTGGCTTCTGGCTCAGACTCTATGGGAACATTAGAAACGTCCCCTTTGATTACGTTCTTCCTCCTCCTAACATTAAAATGTTCTGTTATGGAGTGAAGGGTGTTACAGTTGCAAAGATTGTGATAGATTATATATATGCAAATGCACAAGATCATAATTCATGTGTGCAGAAGGGCCTGTTTGTCCTAGATTTTTTAGTTATGTTTGTGTTAGCTTTTCTCAAAAACCATTTTGTTAAAAATGATTTTTCTGCTGAAAATAAAACAGCTATTTTGATTAGCTTTTGAAGAAAATCATTTTTAATAAAAGAGAGAGAAAACCACAGTTTATGGTAGCTAGCTTTTTCAATCATATAAATGAAAAGCTATTTTAACATGCATAGCAGTTTTCAACTTTGAAGCTTTTTCAATCATATTAATGAGAAGCTATATTAATGAAAATGCTTTTTCTTAAAAGTCTCTAAAGAAAAGAACAATCTCCAAATTATTTATATCAAAATCACTTTCATTTTAATCTATAACACAAACAGGCATTTAATGAGGCATAGAGTAATGGATTAATTTAAAGTGCAGCTTATAAGTGCACAGATATCACCACACAAGAACGACAAGACATACAACAGAGAAGACTTTGTGATAGAATCAGAAAATAGTACCACCGCAAAGAAACGGTCAAAATAGAAATAATTGTGATATGCCATTCCTAAAATGACAATGTACTTCCAAGCAGGCAACAATTGCAAAACATAAGTATCTGTTTAACAATTATACCTTCGGATCTAACAGAGGATTTCTCGACACTGCCAGCTACTTTGAACCTTGAAAGATCCTCTGACATAAACACAACTCCACAGCTCTTTTCTTCAATAGTAGTGTCAAAACCCAATGAGAAAAAGATCTTAGGCCTTGACTTAGCATAATGAACAACTGAGTAAAATGCCAGAGAGAGTATTGGAGATGCAAGAAGGAAGTTGGGCAACTGTTTCAGCTGAAAATATCTCAAGAAACCGACATTCCTGGACAACCATAAATTAACAACCTTCATTGGAACAAATTAATATTTAAACATCCAACTTTATAGAATACCAAGAAAATGCATCGTATTAGATAACTTTAGAAAAATAAATGAACAAGAACTTAGAAAATGGACATACCAATAATGACTTTGAATATAATTGTAAAGCAATGGTACCCTTGCGTTACACCACGGCCTTGTTTCATCAGGAAAACGCCCAACACACATATTGTAGTAGCCATAAGCCTGGAAGGCTATAAATGGAGCAAATATACATATACTGCGTAAAGCTCCAACAACAACAATCTGCAATGCCAACTGGCAAAACAACAGAATCAGTCAAGAGTTGTAGTTTATATTATGGAGTAATGATGATTGATAAATTATTTTTTATCTTTTCGGTTGACATGGATATCAACTCTAAAACACCTACCCTAACTAGTGAGTGATGCCTGCGCCAGTCTAGTTAACATGACAATTAATGGAGAAAAACTAATAGTTGCAAAGAACACTTGAACTTATTTCTTCTTCCTTTTTTATAGCATATAATTTACAATATCACATCCGAGTCCCAACCCTTCCCACTCCTTCCATCCGTAATATCATGGGTGTCCGTAATCCTTTTTAAATCAAATTTAGTCATCAAATTTTGAAATTATGAAGAAGCATATATAGTTCTTCAACTAGTAAGAACTAGCAGCCATGTTCATTGTAAATATGCAAGTGCCAGAAGCAGTTCATTCAATCAAGAGCCCAAACAGAGAAACAGAAGATAAATCAAAAAACGGAGTTTAACCTATTACCGATATGAGAACAGTGCTACTGGGTTCAGTTAGAAGTATAAAGCCATTGCCTGAATGCAAATGAAAATTTCAAACTATGCTTCCAAAATCATTTCTCAACAACACAGCCAATTAATTAACATGTCAGGAAATAACATAGAAGCAATTAACTCACAGTAAGATTCTTATTTTGAAACAGGGCATGATAAGCCCGATGCATAGTCTGAAAACAGATATAGCCAGCATTAAGCACCCCATTAGACCTTGCACAGCCAGAGAGAGCCAGAAGAAGAACAGACAAATTATTTTTTCCAGATACAAAGTAGTACACTCCTCCAAGACTAAGAACAGCATACAAACTTTCCGAGTATCTACAATGTAAACCAAAAAAACACAAGACCAGACTAATCAATATCCAAATCACAAAGCAACATTCAATATTACAAATTATATAAAGAGTTAACGGAGTATACATTGCCGGTTTAAATTTATTTTACGGTGACAACCAATAAGAACTCAACACTTTGCCACTTCATACAATCAATTTTAAAATACAATCAGCGCCCATTTGGATTGGCTTATTTGAGGTTATCCACTGGCATAAGCACTAATGAGACTGTCTCATAGCGCTTGTTGAAACAACTTATGACATGTAAATAAGTTGTTTTCAGCTTATTTCCATAAGCTCTACATCTTAGCTTATGTAAACAAATTATAGGGCCTGTTTGGATAAAGGGCTTATTTGCAGCTTATAGCACAAACACTTTGACTTATTCCAAATAAAAAGTTCGACGTTAAGTTTTGTTACAGAAATATAAGCGCCCCCAAAACAGTAGACTCATATTCGATATCACCGTGTAAGTCAATCAATCTCTAATATAAAACAGACACAAAAATGAGAAGATTACATTGATGAATAAAATATAGAAGCAGGATTAAAGCAGAACAGAACCGTAGCTCGTAATGCAATTTCAGGATCCTTCAAGATAGTTATAGAAAGTCTGCAGAATTTAGAAACAATGGAAACAAATCAATTATAATACAACAATAATGAATAAATATTATGAACTAAATGAACTAGTAATAGTAGTGAGTAGTACCTGTAAAAGTAAAGAGCAGCGAGAACAAAAGCGAGATTATTGATTATATAAGCAGAAAGAGCGAAAAGAGATCTTTGAGGAAGGAAAGAAGAAAGAATTGAAGGAGATAAGAAGGAAATGGAAAGGGGAAGGAGAGGTAAAAAAGCGTAGGATTGTTCATATTCGTAACCACATTGAGCGGAGCGAACAAAGTAAACGGAGTCCCAAACGATGCCGTTTTCGATGGCGGAAGTGATGGGAGAATGGTGAGTGTTGTTTGGTGTGGCGGTGGTGGTGAGGCAAGGTGGGTTTAAGGATGCGGAAGTGTCGTAAGGGGAAGCTAGAGTTCGGAAGAAGATGATTAGGGATAATACAAGGATTCTTGAATATATTGCTGATTTTAATACCAGTATTTTGTGATCGTGATTATGATGATGATGAGTGTTTGATGTTTGAACCATTTTGGAGTTGTAACTCAAAATGAAGATCAAATCAAATTAAATCGGATGTGTCATTTTTTTCATTCAATTTATTTCCGACAAGGTGGAAGGAACCGGAGTAAAATGAGGCCAAGAGACTTTTAGGATTTTTTGGTTATATGGAAAGAAAGTGAGAGGAAGGAAAATTACGGAAATCGATGAATGAATTTAGACTCATTTTTGTCTAGGTTCATTCATTTGATTTTCGTAATAGTGCATGGGTTTTGACCAGTCAAACGGTGCAGATTTGTGAAGCAGAGAGTGTCGTGGAAATCTCTATGATGGAAAGGATCCACACTCTATTTCCACTTTGTCTCTTCCTAGTGTAAATTAGTCTGATGGATAAATTTATCTCTAATAATATTTGTTAATAAGTGTGTAGATGGAGAGTTTGGATCCTCTTCTTCCATCATTCTCTCTCCTTCAAAGAATACAAGTGTAAGTGGAGAGAGAAAGTAAATAAAAAATAATATAAAGATGTAGATAGAGTAAAAACATGAGAGAGATAGACACACATTGATGAAGGAGAGAGTGGGAAAGAAATGATTGAAGAAGATGATCCAAGTTTGTAGTATAGATGAATTGGAAGATAGTCGTGAAATTAATTAGTATGTGGATTCATTAATTATTTGTGAAAAGACTTTGGAGAATATTTTAAGAATTTATATCTCGTTTAATAAATTGTGTCCAATTCATCATTTTTCTTTGTTGACGGGAAAAACATTTTGCATTAAATAAGATAAATGAAATACAAACATAGAGAGACACAAAGTATTATGACATTTTCAAACCACATTTAAAACCAACACAAACACGGGAATGATTCATCTGTTGAGTGGAGAGAAGAGAGATTTGTTTGCAGCAACCACCATTAGATCCTTACTCAAAATAATTTTCTTAACATCCATATATCTTTGAGGCCTTACCTCAAACACCATGACAACAAACTTGAAAAACACACAATACAAAACATATAAAAACAGTACAACAAAAATAAACGACCCACAAACATAAAATCTCATAAATTCCGCTTTTCCGGTGGCGTTGGCTCCAGTGGGGGTCTTCTTCCATAGCCATAGAGCTCAAAATGGTTGGTCAATGAAGTTGGGTTCAGATTTAAGAGCACAACAACGTGCTTGTTGATAGAGGAAGAGAGACCATGATGGAAATTGGCGGTGAAGCATGAAAAGGAAACAATAGAGATGATGAGTTAATAGGGACAAAGAAGAAGGAAAAACTCACATTGATGGGAAAAGAACCTCCACGGGGAGGGGACAAACTCCATTCTGGAGAGGAGATGCTCTGATGGCCAAGGAGAGATCCCTACAAGAAAAGAAAATGATGTTTTTTAACCATTAAGAAAGTGAGAACAAGAAACCCTAATTTCTGAAGAGAAAGGAGAGCTTCTCTCTCATCAGACTATTAGGTGTTGAAAATATTGTGTCAAATTCATCTTAATAATTTATTAATAGTTGCTATGTTGAAAATTCAGATCCCATTTAATTGTTGTGTAGTTATTTTTGTCTTTTGCCCTCTTTTTATCAAAATAAATAAATAAAAATGTTGTTGTATAATATTTAGTTTAGTCATTTTCAATTTTTCAGGATTATTTGCCAATTAACATGACACGTGATACAATATTATTTTTTATTTTTTTGATCAACGTGATACAATATTATGAACAGTCATAATCATAAATTTATAATTGTGCAGACCAAATTTTAAATTAATTATATAAAGTAACGATTTAGTCTTTTATTTGCTTTCTCCAAATCATTTTGAACAGAAAAACTATTAATTCAAGGTATATTTACTTCCTATGCTGGAACCAATTACATGTGAAAAAGTACATTAGCTGCAAAGAACACTTAAACTTATTTCTTCCTTTTTTATACATTTACAATATCACATCCAAGTCCTAACCCTTCTGCTTGATCCATTAAATCTAATTCAACCGATAATACCACATCCAAATCCTAACCCTTCTTGCTTGATTCATTAAATCTAATTCAACTGATAATACCATATTGTTAAATAAACCATTATCACTCGGTGTTCAAACCTATAACCTCACTTCTATGTGTGTAAATTTACCGCTATCTGTAAAGTGTCTAACATTTTGTTTATGTAACCAAATTTAGAACTTCAGTTTTATTGTGTCAAAAAAATAACTTCAATTTTATTTTCCTTGCATCACAATAAATTTGAAATTGGATTTTCTTTATATCAAAATGTCATTCAAATTACAATCCAAATCACAACTAGATAAAAATTACTAATATGTTCATATATCAATTTTGAGTAAAACGATTCAATCAAATTTAATTGTAACGACAAACAAAACAAAAAAAAAAAGACTAAAATCCATCAAAGAATTACTGAAGAACCAAAATCATAAATGATTCAAACTTATAAAGACCACAAGTGTAATTAAACTGCTTTTGTTATAAACCAAAACAAACCAAAAACATTTGTTCTTTCCACATTCGGGGAACACTGTCTAATGATACCTTTCGAAACACTATGCCAACACCCAAATGCACATTCAACTCAAAGCTAATAGTTGTAGCTTTGGAACAAACGCAAAGCAACATTGTGACACACTGACACTAAACAAGAAGTCTCCAAATACACTAAAATGAGTAGTTCGTAAAGTGAAGAAAAAGAAATCAAGGGTCGATACTTCAGCTACCCATGATTTGTTATACAAATGCATATAATATCAACCATTAATTAATTCATCGATGATTGATATTACTCACTTTACTTGGATTGCTCACTTTAGAGAAATTGAGATGCTTCTACTACTAACTACAACCTCTACATCTGTTAAAAAAAATAAAAAAAAAACTACTACTACCTCTCCAAAATAACAGTAAGATCTCTCACAATTCTCAAAATGTTCCTTAGCATGTTTCTGAACCTTCTACCGGTCCATTGAGTGATGGCATATGTTAGCTCTTGATAAACAGTCGAGCCATCCTTTGTTCACAAGTAGCAATTGAAGCATTGTCATTGCCGGAGTGTTGAAATATTGACAGACCCATCTCTAACTTCAGCAGGAAAGGAGTTGTTGCCATCTTTTTGAAATTCACTTTTCAGTATCACAATACCTCTGTCAGCACATATATGATCTTTATCGAAATGGTGCTCTTGACAAGTTGAATGCAGTGATCATGTGCCTAGAGATACTGATTCTACATGCAAGCCTCAATGTGACAAGAAGTTTCAATTGGAGCTTTTTCATTACCAGAGTTACCTAAATATTCAGATCCATCTTTAGCTTCAATGGAGAAGGAGCCAGAATCTTTTGGCATTTCATCATCGGCATTGATACCACGGTCAGCACATATGATCTTATTTTCATAATTTTCTTGACAAATTGCTTTCAATGATTCATTCTCCAGTGTTGTTGATTTTATATTATCCGTCACACATGAACCTTTCTTGGTATGAGAACTCCAATCTTTGCAAGAAGTTGAGGACAAAACCTTTTGGTGATTTTTGTTGTCGACACATTCTGATCCATCATTTAATGGACGAAGAAGGGTGCCATTGTTTGCTTTTTCTTCACAAATTGCATGCAATGACACTATCTCCAAAGATGCTGATTTTACATTATCCATCACACATGAACCTTCCTTGGTATGAGAACTCGACAAAACCCTTTGGTGATTCTTGTTATCCACACATTCCAATCCATCATTTAATGGAGGAGGGGTGCCAGCATTTGCTTTTTCTTGATAAATTGCATGCAATGATTCCATCTCCAGAGATGCTGATTTTACATTATGCATCATACATAAACCTTCCTTGGCATGAGAACTCTCTTCATTGCAAGAAGCTGAGGACAAAATCTTTTGACAATTTTTCTTATCTGCACATTCTGATCCATCGTTTAATGCAGGAAGGGCGCCAACATTTGCCTTTTCTTGACAAATTGCATCCAACGATTCAGTTACCAGAGATGCTGCTTTGACATTATCCATCATACATGAACCTTCCTTGGAATGAGAACTCTCTTCATTGCAAGAAGCTGAGAACAAAACATCTTGGTGATTTTTGTTATCCACACATTCTGATCCATCAGTTAATGCAGCAAGGGTGCTAACATTCTCGTTTTCTCCTCCTTCACTGCAGATAAATTTTATAGCATGACTACTATTATTACCTTCAGAATATGTTGGACCAATGATATTTTGCACTTCAGCCTCTATTTTAACATCATCATTACCACATTGTTTCACCAACGTACAGCAGATTTCAATGACATCTTTATTACAACTTCCATTTGGCAATGGTAGTTGTAAATTTTGAGAAGCGCCATGATCATAATCTTTGTCTTCAAAAGATGCACTCTTGTTGAAATTAGGCCTGATCAACTTTCTTCTCTTTTGTTGCACAATCACCAAGTTCTCACTCTTTTTACTCTCATTGGAGCTTCTCTCAATCTCATCAGTATGTTTCCTCACCTTGCTTCGACGCTTGAAATCAACAAAATCTACCTTTTTGGCTTTTGTTTTAGGACTGCTTCCAGTCACAGTTGTGGAATCCGTATTTCGATCTTCCAAAGCATTTTCAGAGGGACCTCCCTTCTTCTTTTTCTTCGGACTACTGATTTGAGTTTTATTCCTCAAACTTTCATCCTCGCTGAGTTGTAAGGCAGTTTCGAAGCAGTCTCTCTTCTTCCTTGGACTACTGATTTGAGTTTTATTCCTCAAATTTTCATCCTTGTTGTGTTCCAAGGCATTTTCAAAGCGATCTCCCTTCTTTCTCTGACTACTGCTACTGATTTGAGTTTTATTCCTCAAACTTTCATCCTTTTTGTGTTCCAAAGCACTTTCAAAGCAATCATTTCTCTTCCTCTGACTAGGCTTTGGCTTTCTTTTTGTCATCCCATGGTTGTGATTCTGACGAACCATTTCCATCACTTCATCTACTGAAGTAACGAAATCATACTCATCATTTTGTGCATTGTCTCCACTTTTTCGTTTGTTAACATTCTGCGCAAGAGATAAACGATCAAACACAGTACTTTTTCTCTTTGGATGACCATGATTGCTATTTTGAGAATCATCATAATATCCAATATCATATCCATGATCCAATAGATCATCATATTGGACTTGAAAATGACCCTCATTTGCAAAAGGAACATCAGGACTTAGTGTTTCATTTTTCATTGGTGGTGTTATCTCATGACTCGGATAGTTTTGCAATGCCATGGGATGAACATCATTGTCTAAATATGATTTGTGGTTATGGAACAACGAAGAAAATGGTTCATGTGTCCTGCCACTATTTCCAATATCTGAAGACGGAATAGGAACTGGTGAAGACTTTAAGGAAGGAATGTAATTGCAAGCCTCATATAAAGCAGATTCTGATGCCAACTGGTCAGAATTATGAGTCTCATTGAAAGGCATGCAATCCCTGTTACTGCCATACAATACAGAATTTGAAAAACAATCACCAATATTCTGCCATTTGTATCTGTCTTTCAGTTCCGTATGCATCACTGAATTCCTTCGGCGGTTGGTTGAAGGAGAAACTCTATCTGTCATTGACTCAGAACCATTATTTCCAAAAGAGGATAACTGTCTGGGGTTTAAGCCAGGAGCATCTGAATTATACAGAATAGAACTCTCGTCTCCTTGTGTTGCACGTGCGTTTAAATGGAATGGGTGAATCATATCAGAAGTTGACCTGAGATGATTTTCAACCAAAGAATTTTGCTCTAAATAGGACTTGCTGTAGAAGGCAGGCAGATCAACATTGGAATCATGTAAACCAGGAATATTATCTGAAAAAATCATCCTCTTATCCGTCTTTCTTATATCTTCACCCATTAACCTATCACTAATTGGTGACCTGCCATCGCCGTGAACTCTAAACTTATCAGATGGCATTTTGGAGTATCCACCTATGGTGTATGGCCTGCGATGTGTACCCATATAATCTTCGTTTTCATGGGTCGTAAACCTGCTGTCATCTTTTGTTGCCAAATAATCGCCAACATATCCATTTGCAGTATCGAGAGTGGGATTGGCAACATAGTTATCCATATAATCTTCATTGTTGCGCACAGCAAATCTGTTTTCATCATTTGAATGCACATAATCACTAACATATCCACTTGTATAGTCCATTCCAAGCTCAGAAGACCTTCTTTGTTGGTTTACTAAAATATCATCCGCATTGAATCCGTTGTACAGTGTAGAACCTCCTTGGTAATTACGCATCAAGATGGATGAGTTATTGTCACCCAAAACTTGGTCATTTTGAACACTTTCATCAAGCATTCCATGACCAACAGATCTTCCAACTTTACGTACCGGATACCGTTCTGATTTCATATCATCTGTTCTAGATATATGCCTCCTAGGAACCTCCGGTTCTAGCTTGTTCATGCTGAACAAATGTAGAAGTTTATAGACCTGAAAACAGCCCAAAAAACATACTGATTCATCAGATAATGTTTAAAAAACTTTTTCATTTCACCGAAAACCAATCATATGTACAAAGTGCAGACCTGATCTTCAGATAGCCCAAAGTGAAACTTGTTAGCTGAAAAGTAATTCTCTCTGATTGCATCACGGAATATCCTTTCAGGGAGTGGCTTACAATCCCAAATTGTAATGAACTTAACCTAAAGCAGAAAATCAATGGAAAAGCAAAAAACAATGGCATTAACTATAAAGTAAACAAAAATTGTTTCCTACACTCGGAATCAAAAGCATATCGTGCACTCCGTAAAATTCATAAAATTAAACAACTGGGTGTTCTCACCTGAGCAGGATATGGAATCCCTAACGAAGTGAATGCCTTAGGAATGATATTAATACCTCCATCACAAGTAGCCTTGAAAACACCATGAAGTAATCTTTTCTCATATTCAAATAAAAACAAAGCCGACCCAGCTTTAATCTTCTCGACAAAAGGGATATAAGAAGACGGGAGCCCGAATAATCCCCTATGGAAACATTCTCTTTTCGATCCACTGTTTGAAATAAAGATTGCACCAAAATCCGGGTCTCTTCCACCAGCATTGTTGTACTTATCATTGAACCCCATCGATACGGTATATTTCTATAAACTCTATACTAAACTATGCTGTCAAATTAGGAAGAAAAGAAGAAAAAAAACATGCATTGCATACTTACAGTCTTATAACCCCCAAATGTTCTTCGCGTTTGACCTAATAATCAGTAATTTAGCAATTTTCAACTATCAATCATATAATTATTTGAAATTCCAGTACTTAAAAATCTGTCAAAAACAAAGTACTTGCAAATATAAACAAATTAAATTAAATTAAATATCAAATATATAATATTAAGCAAACGTTTTGAGAATATTTATTTAAAAAATTTGAATCAAAATCGATTGACCTAGTTGAAACAAATTTGACCTAAAATGTGATTTCGTTTTTCAGGTTTGTTGTTTGTGAGCAAAAATTTCAAAAAAAAAAAACAAAAACGCCGGTTACAAAACGCTGTAGTATGATATGAAGAAAAATAATGATCGCAAGAAATAAAAAAAAAAATAGAAAAAAAAAAAACACGGAAGAGAAAGAGAAACGGTAAGAAGATGAAGCGCTGAGTAAACGGTAAAGCAGGAAAATCGGAACGGCGAAACGGAAAGAGTTATTTATTTAAGAAAAAGGATTAATAATAATAATAATAATAATAATAATAATAATAATAATAATAATAATAATAATAATAATAATAATGCGAAAAAAGTGTGCGATGGTGAAAAGGAAGAAGAGAGAGAGAGAATGGGACGCACCTATGGAAAAGGAGGAGAGGAGGTTTTAGGTTTGGTGAGTGAGCGAGCGGGAAGAGAAGGAGAGGAGGGTCGGTGAAAGCGTAAAAGACGTGTGTGTGAGTATGTAGTGGGAAAGAGAGTCACTTAACCAATAGCCATGGGATTTTTTCTATTTTGTGGGTAACTTGCATATATATAGCCATTTTTTGTTTTCAAAATGGTTAATCTTAATTAAATGTCATTAATAAAAATATAATATATTTCCTTATTCAAATTTTCCGTCAAATTAATTTTTATGCATATCCGATTAAATTATACTACTATTAAAGTAGATTTTTTTCTTAACCAAAAATAAAAGTAGGTTTTTTTTGTGGCTAGTGACTAGAAAATGTTTGTTAGGTTGTAAGTGAATCATACAAAATTGATTAAACTAAAAAATCAAACCAAATCGAGAAATAACTAATTTTTTTTTATTTGGTTAAAAAAACCGAACCAATCCAATGAAAACCAAGATGGTTCGATTCGGTTTTTACTTTTCACTTTAAAAAACAAAAGAATCGAAAAATTGATGAATCGAATAGATGTAAATCCCATTTTTCTTGTCCATCTTTTTGCTGTCTCACGCAAACCCTTCGCTTGTAACTTTATCATCATTTTAATTTGAGAATGTTGTATATTAGTATTTAATTTGAATATATTTGAAAAATAGAGAGTATGATATAGTTTTTTTTGACGGGAAGTATGATATAGTTTTTGTGAACTATGATAGTTTGAAAAATGATAGGGAAAGATATGCCGGGAAAAAATGACAACAGGGGGTACACAGGATGTATGTATATATTATTTGAAAAGGAGAAGGTTTATAACCAATCAACCGAACCGTACAAATCAGTTTGGTTCAAATCCATTTCAGAGAAGCAATAAAATCGAATCGATAGAAATTTCATCCGTTCAAACCTTTTTTTGGCTAGAAACTAAATTCAAATGGAATTGATTGTACCCTAATGTTTGTGAAATTGGATTAGACATAGATGGAGTTACTCGTCGTAGCCATCCGATCTAAAATTGGCGGCTAAGATCATTTATTGTTGTTTTCATTAATACATAACATGAACTGTCTGATGTACGATCAATAGTTGTGATAGAAACAACTGTGTAAAATTGTGTGCTCCTTTAACAGCAGTAAATCCTCACCCAATGTTTGTGACCAACTATAGACATTACAAGGTTGATACACCCTCACCGCATTATGCCTTAGTTTTTCAGTTTTGATTTTTGAGCTTTTTGGTCTAGCAAACCCAATACTTCAAAATTGCTCAAGTATCACATCAAATATGTATCCGACATCGATAGATGTCATTGCATGAAAACTTGGGATGATGTACCATACTTTGTAGGCTCCAAAGGAGGTTGTTAATATGATCCTTCCTTCCTCATTCAAAATCTACAGCATTGATTGGTGAAAGAGCACTTTTGCATGACAAAATACAGACTTGGCATCATCTGCGCAAGAAAAACGGAAGAACAGAATATCACACAACGCCCATGATTATTCGTCAATAATTAAACGCCCATGCTAGTAGCTCAATTGGTAGTGGTGAATGCATTGAACATGTACTTATGCTCCAGGTACATGGTTCGATTCACCACGAGGGCAAAAACTCCACAAGGGGGGTGGAGAAGGCCGTGAGTAACAGTTATGGGGGTGACCCAGGCCTGGGACCACCAGAGAGGTGGGGTCCAGGGCTGTTACAGAAAAAGGCGCCTTTTAATGTAACAGCCCGGCGACCAGCCACACAGATGCTGAAGCCCCGCTGCTCGTTACCAGCTTAATCACTACCCCCCTTGTAGTGTTTTTGCCTCCGTAGTGATTCGAACCATGCACCCTGGGGATAAATACATGTTCAATGCAATCACTACTACCAATTGAGCTAGTGTAACAACCCGTTTTTCAAAGGCCTGAAAAGGCAGTATATTTTTTTTTTTTCTTTTTCAACTAACACCCAGAGTGCGCATATAGTATTTTTAAATGAGCCGGCATTCAAATATACAAAAGACTCATTACCATAGGTGCTTCGACAAGCAAAGTGTATTCCTGAATAATTACAATCCAAGTCTAAGTATTCAAATACTTATAACAAAACAAGTTAGACAACCCTATGCTAACCAAAAAGCACGGTGCACAAAACACACCGGCGCATAGTCCATCTATACTAAGCTAAAACTCCAGCCACTCACTGGGGCCTGGAACAGCCACCGTCGTCACCACGACCTAACCCATCACCTGGGTTGGGATGAGCCCGCAAATGAAAGAAAGGGTCACCACAAAATATATAGTATGTATATATATAACAGGTGCGAAAGATTGTACACATAACAATAATTCCACAAAACACAAGAGAAAGCTCTTAACCAACAAAGCAGTTCCCACCAACGGGTTCATATAAGCAATGCACACATAGCCTATAATGCAACCTCTACAATGCGTGGTACTAACCCTAGCTACCACAATGCATGAGCTCCGAAACTGTAGGTCCAACCCCTACTAGAACACCAATGAAATCACAAGGTTAGGGTGGATCCACTCCCGCAATCACACCCCATGGTCCGCTCCCGCAACCATGTATCTAACTCAACAAAGTCACAAAGGTTAAGGTGGATCCACTCCCGCAATCACACCCCATGGTCCACTCCCGCAACCATGTATCGAACTCAACTAAATCACACAAGATCTAGGTGGATCCACTCCCGCAATCACACCCCATGGTCCACTCCCGCAACCATGTGTTGAACTCAATAAAACCCTATAAGAATCAGGTGGGTCCACTCCCGCAACCACACCTCGTAGTCCTCTCCCGCAACTACACCTCGTAGTCCACTCCCGCAACTACGCACTAACAATGCATGAGCATACGATTCCCCAGGTATACTAATGCAACAAATACATACCTCCCTAGCATATGTAAACCATCCCAACAACATACATACATTTCCAATCATATGTAAAGCAACGCACGTATTGTAAACACTTTCTCATCACGAGAATACATAACACATACATGCCAAACACACAAACACACATCACCGAAAATAACCAACGAACATGTTATAACTCAGTGAAAAGACAGAAATAAAGTGATGCCCTTACCTCGGCAAGCTTCCGATTTTTACCACTCGACCAAACAACACAACGCGCTTCCTAAAACAAGCAGCGTACCATCAATACATTGTTCTCCAACCAATAGTATTGAAACTAAACCAAAAACCTCAAAACCCTAAAGGTTCCTAAGGAAAATCCGCTCTTTCGGATATCATACCAATTACTATCGTATTGATCAACCCCCATGAGTTATTCGTACTATTTTTAGGACCCAAAACAAAAGCCAAAAGTCTTAAATAATTTGAAATGCAAAATGGCCGTTTTCTTGCGTTATAAGTTACGTACTTTCCGAGTACCCGAAAAACTCGTTTCCAATCCCAACCACTTCCATAAATTAATAAAAAGGGATTAGAAAGTTAAAAACCAAGTTCAGAAATCAGAATCCAAAATCTCAACTCCCAGAGCTCGCCCTGGCGAGTTGGTGGCGAGTGAAGGCAGAGAGTACTGGTCTTACTCGCTCTGGAGCTCGCCCTGGCGAGTTGGCAAGACCTGTGACACTCGCCCTGGCGAGTAACCACTCGCTCAGCGAGTTGCACCTGTCATGATAGCACAAGACAGCAACTCACACCACCTTTTCCCACCCCAAGCCTAGTTTGACTCTATTAGTTCCCAACATCTTTTCAAGGCATAAAAGCAAACCATTTCCATAAGCAAGCAACACATTTCCGAAAGCATGTTGGTTGCTTCGAGTGCAAGTTATTTGATTTTCATTTCCAAAATCAAAACCAAATCCAAGCACAAGTTTTATTACGGGCCTTAACCGTCCGGTAATCATTTTCAAACATGTTTTCAAGGTAAAAAGTAACACCACGTGTCACAATAGTTTTAAACCACTTTGCCCCCAAAATACTACCCAAAAACTCTTAGAAAATATTTTCATAAACCTCCAAATATTTTTCATCGGATTTTCCAAAACAAAACCATACAACGCATTTCCCTTCCGCCCAAAGGTTCAAAGACAACTTTTCTTTTCAAAACCTTACAACATAACCTCATGTAATTGATCAATACTCTAAACTTTCAAAACCCTAACTTTTCTCATGAGATTCTCACAAACTCATGGAAAAGTGAAATAACAAAGCCTACACATGCTTACTAAACCCTCATGAACAACTTTCATGGAACAAAAACCCTTCACATCCAATTCTTATGAAAATTCTCCCAAGAACATAATCATAAACATCCTAACTCCCTAAGAATCTTAGCCAAACAAGGATAGGGAATAGGTTTAGTTACCTTAGGAAGAAGAATCTCACAACTCCAAGCTTTCAACCAAGCTTCTAATCAAGTGATATGGTGAAGGAATGCAATTTTGCTCAAGGTTGGAAGAGAGAAAGAAAGTCACGGCAAGGAGAAGAGAAGGAGTAAATGAAATCTGATTTTGCTAAGTCCAAAAGTCTCCTTAAGTCCCCTAAAGGTCATGGTCATGTTTCATGAGAACCATTGGATCAAATAGGATAAAGCTTCAAGACAAAATCCTAGCCCTTGGATCAATCCGAGTCTATCCTCCCAAGATATTTCTCACAACCTCTTACAACAAAACGCACGCTCAGTTCTCGCGCATCGCGACGAACGTAAATCACAAAAACGGAAAACCTACAGAAAGAACGTCTATCGTTTCTCCATTCCAAAACTTATCGCCGAATCTTTTTCCGCGACTGCAATTTTCTTTCACACCTTAGAAAATTAATCTCCGGACATATCCTAACTCGCGCAGATATATAAAACTCCCATCCGAAACCTCACTCAAAACAGACGCAGTAAGATTTTCCATCCGCGGGCAACATCCTACTCGTTTTTCCAAAAACAAGAATAATCCAAAACTCGTTATTCTAAGACCACAGAAATCTCCTCATACTTAAAAGAGGATCACAACTCGAAAGTCTGTGCCTTTCCAGCGCACGAGCACAAAACAGGCTCCGTTTCAGCAAAAATCTCATTAATGCGACGATACTCACAAAACCGTTTTACTAAAAACCCTAAAACTCGTAGCCGACACTAGAGTTCCTTAGAAAAACTGTACAGTGAAATCTTGGGTCTTACATTACTACCCTCCAAAAAGAAGTTTCGTCCTCGAAACTAAAGGTAAGAGTAACAACTCAACTAATTATTACCATCACCAACACAACAAAATCCCTTCGGATTAGGTGCAGCCACACAGATGCTAACACCGGGTGAAGTCACACAGATACTCTCACCAACACACTGGCACAACCGTGCACCAACCGCAACTCTCAACGAGTTCACCCCTCAAAATTAACCTCACAACAGAGGTTCTCAACCTCTAGTTCTTCTAAAGTCCAAAGGTTCACACAAAATTTTTCCAAAATCCCTTCTTTTGCCTCCGCGACGTAGCCTAAACCACTAGGTTCACGCGAAGCAGTGACTAGCTACCCTCCAAAAAGAAACACAGCACTCTCTGTGCACCACTAAGTTTAGCAAAACTAGTCAATTCCAAACAACACGACTTATAAACAAAACCCAAACAAACAGCATACATCCAAACATACAAGAGTGGGTTGCCCTCAAACAATAATCAATGCAGTAAAGTGTTACCTGCAACTAGTAATCCTCATGCATGGCATTATCGGTCTGACCGTTCACTCCAGTGCCCATACAGTAAGCACCTCCTCTAGCAGCGGGTCGAACTCCTTGTGCCACATCTGCCGACGTCCCGGCCTTTGGGGCTTTGCAATCCCTAGCAAAATGACCCGGTTTCCGACAGTTGAAACAAATATTCCCCGGACTCGGACATTCGTTTGCATAATGCCCCGCTTGCCCACATCTGAAGCAACCTTGCTTCCCTCCACCCCGACTCCCCTGAGTCTCTTGATTCTCAGAGTGACCTGATCCTCTATTATTTTGGGAACGGTTACCAGACATATCCCCTTGCTTCCTCTTATTTTGACCCGAACTCGGATTCTGACCACTTGAATTACTAGGTCCTCCAACACTAAAATCACCCTGGCGGTTCTCCCGCTTCTTCCTCATATCCTCCACCTCTTGGCATTTCTCTACCAAGACTTGAAACTGACGAATACCCAACGGCACCACTGCGTCTTGCAGTTCATACCTCAAACCATCCTGGAAGCGACGACACATATAGGCCTCATCTATCCCGTCTCTAAAGAAACGGAAGTAACGGGATAGTGACTCAAACTTTTTGGCATAGGCTTCCACTTTAATGCCCCCCTGCCGCAGCTGCAGGAACTCCTCTCCGTACCTCTCCCTCGCAGTCTCGGGAAAGTACTTAGCTAAGAACCTCCTCTTGAAGTTCTCCCAATTTACCTCCTCATCAGCATTTCCCATAATGAGCCTGGTGTTTCCCCACCAATATTCAGAACTACCCTGCAACTGATAGGTAGCTAACACCACCTTCTCTCCTTCTGGACAATGAATTGCCCCGAATATCCTCTCCACAGCTTGGAGCCACAAGTCAGCAGTTTCCGAACCTCCCTCCCCATTAAACTTTGGAGGAGTCTGCTGATTGAAATTCGTAAGAACCCGAGATGCAGCAGCTATAATCTCCCTCTCACGCTTCTCTGCATCCCTCTGCGCCTTAGCATGAGTTTGCGCAGTCACAGCAGCTGCCATGGTATGCATGGCATAAGCCATCTGATTCACATCAACCTCTGGTACGACAGGAACTGGATTCGCCCTTCTTGGCGGCATGACTCCCTGTACATACCAATCCTTTTGATTAGATCCTTAATCAAACAATTCTGAATCTCCACAGAAAACTCACTCAACGGATTTCTAACACAAGACCCGACACCAAACATACACTAGAACTAACACGACTCTAGTTATGTTCTAACCGACTCTGGACTAACGACTCAAGTATACACTTTCCCTTTGAAGATTTAAAGCCGTGCTCTGATACCAATTGTAACAACCCGTTTTTCAAAGGCCTGAAAAGGCAGTATATTTTTTTTTTTCTTTTTCAACTAACACCCAGAGTGCGCATATAGTATTTTTAAATGAGCCGGCATTCAAATATACAAAAGACTCATTACCATAGGTGCTTCGACAAGCAAAGTGTATTCCTGAATAATTACAATCCAAGTCTAAGTATTCAAATACTTATAACAAAACAAGTTAGACAACCCTATGCTAACCAAAAAGCACGGTGCACAAAACACACCGGCGCATAGTCCATCTATACTAAGCTAAAACTCCAGCCACTCACTGGGGCCTGGAACAGCCACCGTCGTCACCACGACCTAACCCATCACCTGGGTTGGGATGAGCCCGCAAATGAAAGAAAGGGTCACCACAAAATATATAGTATGTATATATATAACAGGTGCGAAAGATTGTACACATAACAATAATTCCACAAAACACAAGAGAAAGCTCTTAACCAACAAAGCAGTTCCCACCAACGGGTTCATATAAGCAATGCACACATAGCCTATAATGCAACCTCTACAATGCGTGGTACTAACCCTAGCTACCACAATGCATGAGCTCCGAAACTGTAGGTCCAACCCCTACTAGAACACCAATGAAATCACAAGGTTAGGGTGGATCCACTCCCGCAATCACACCCCATGGTCCGCTCCCGCAACCATGTATCTAACTCAACAAAGTCACAAAGGTTAAGGTGGATCCACTCCCGCAATCACACCCCATGGTCCACTCCCGCAACCATGTATCGAACTCAACTAAATCACACAAGATCTAGGTGGATCCACTCCCGCAATCACACCCCATGGTCCACTCCCGCAACCATGTGTTGAACTCAATAAAACCCTATAAGAATCAGGTGGGTCCACTCCCGCAACCACACCTCGTAGTCCTCTCCCGCAACTACACCTCGTAGTCCACTCCCGCAACTACGCACTAACAATGCATGAGCATACGATTCCCCAGGTATACTAATGCAACAAATACATACCTCCCTAGCATATGTAAACCATCCCAACAACATACATACATTTCCAATCATATGTAAAGCAACGCACGTATTGTAAACACTTTCTCATCACGAGAATACATAACACATACATGCCAAACACACAAACACACATCACCGAAAATAACCAACGAACATGTTATAACTCAGTGAAAAGACAGAAATAAAGTGATGCCCTTACCTCGGCAAGCTTCCGATTTTTACCACTCGACCAAACAACACAACGCGCTTCCTAAAACAAGCAGCGTACCATCAATACATTGTTCTCCAACCAATAGTATTGAAACTAAACCAAAAACCTCAAAACCCTAAAGGTTCCTAAGGAAAATCCGCTCTTTCGGATATCATACCAATTACTATCGTATTGATCAACCCCCATGAGTTATTCGTACTATTTTTAGGACCCAAAACAAAAGCCAAAAGTCTTAAATAATTTGAAATGCAAAATGGCCGTTTTCTTGCGTTATAAGTTACGTACTTTCCGAGTACCCGAAAAACTCGTTTCCAATCCCAACCACTTCCATAAATTAATAAAAAGGGATTAGAAAGTTAAAAACCAAGTTCAGAAATCAGAATCCAAAATCTCAACTCCCAGAGCTCGCCCTGGCGAGTTGGTGGCGAGTGAAGGCAGAGAGTACTGGTCTTACTCGCTCTGGAGCTCGCCCTGGCGAGTTGGCAAGACCTGTGACACTCGCCCTGGCGAGTAACCACTCGCTCAGCGAGTTGCACCTGTCATGATAGCACAAGACAGCAACTCACACCACCTTTTCCCACCCCAAGCCTAGTTTGACTCTATTAGTTCCCAACATCTTTTCAAGGCATAAAAGCAAACCATTTCCATAAGCAAGCAACACATTTCCGAAAGCATGTTGGTTGCTTCGAGTGCAAGTTATTTGATTTTCATTTCCAAAATCAAAACCAAATCCAAGCACAAGTTTTATTACGGGCCTTAACCGTCCGGTAATCATTTTCAAACATGTTTTCAAGGTAAAAAGTAACACCACGTGTCACAATAGTTTTAAACCACTTTGCCCCCAAAATACTACCCAAAAACTCTTAGAAAATATTTTCATAAACCTCCAAATATTTTTCATCGGATTTTCCAAAACAAAACCATACAACGCATTTCCCTTCCGCCCAAAGGTTCAAAGACAACTTTTCTTTTCAAAACCTTACAACATAACCTCATGTAATTGATCAATACTCTAAACTTTCAAAACCCTAACTTTTCTCATGAGATTCTCACAAACTCATGGAAAAGTGAAATAACAAAGCCTACACATGCTTACTAAACCCTCATGAACAACTTTCATGGAACAAAAACCCTTCACATCCAATTCTTATGAAAATTCTCCCAAGAACATAATCATAAACATCCTAACTCCCTAAGAATCTTAGCCAAACAAGGATAGGGAATAGGTTTAGTTACCTTAGGAAGAAGAATCTCACAACTCCAAGCTTTCAACCAAGCTTCTAATCAAGTGATATGGTGAAGGAATGCAATTTTGCTCAAGGTTGGAAGAGAGAAAGAAAGTCACGGCAAGGAGAAGAGAAGGAGTAAATGAAATCTGATTTTGCTAAGTCCAAAAGTCTCCTTAAGTCCCCTAAAGGTCATGGTCATGTTTCATGAGAACCATTGGATCAAATAGGATAAAGCTTCAAGACAAAATCCTAGCCCTTGGATCAATCCGAGTCTATCCTCCCAAGATATTTCTCACAACCTCTTACAACAAAACGCACGCTCAGTTCTCGCGCATCGCGACGAACGTAAATCACAAAAACGGAAAACCTACAGAAAGAACGTCTATCGTTTCTCCATTCCAAAACTTATCGCCGAATCTTTTTCCGCGACTGCAATTTTCTTTCACACCTTAGAAAATTAATCTCCGGACATATCCTAACTCGCGCAGATATATAAAACTCCCATCCGAAACCTCACTCAAAACAGACGCAGTAAGATTTTCCATCCGCGGGCAACATCCTACTCGTTTTTCCAAAAACAAGAATAATCCAAAACTCGTTATTCTAAGACCACAGAAATCTCCTCATACTTAAAAGAGGATCACGACTCGAAAGTCTGTGCCTTTCCAGCGCACGAGCACAAAACAGGCTCCGTTTCAGCAAAAATCTCATTAATGCGACGATACTCACAAAACCGTTTTACTAAAAACCCTAAAACTCGTAGCCGACACTAGAGTTCCTTAGAAAAACTGTACAGTGAAATCTTGGGTCTTACATTACTACCCTCCAAAAAGAAGTTTCGTCCTCGAAACTAAAGGTAAGAGTAACAACTCAACTAATTATTACCATCACCAACACAACAAAATCCCTTCGGATTAGGTGCAGCCACACAGATGCTAACACCGGGTGAAGTCACACAGATACTCTCACCAACACACTGGCACAACCGTGCACCAACCGCAACTCTCAACGAGTTCACCCCTCAAAATTAACCTCACAACAGAGGTTCTCAACCTCTAGTTCTTCTAAAGTCCAAAGGTTCACACAAAATTTTTCCAAAATCCCTTCTTTTGCCTCCGCGACGTAGCCTAAACCACTAGGTTCACGCGAAGCAGTGACTAGCTACCCTCCAAAAAGAAACACAGCACTCTCTGTGCACCACTAAGTTTAGCAAAACTAGTCAATTCCAAACAACACGACTTATAAACAAAACCCAAACAAACAGCATACATCCAAACATACAAGAGTGGGTTGCCCTCAAACAATAATCAATGCAGTAAAGTGTTACCTGCAACTAGTAATCCTCATGCATGGCATTACCGGTCTGACCGTTCACTCCAGTGCCCATACAGTAAGCACCTCCTCTAGCAGCGGGTCGAACTCCTTGTGCCACATCTGCCGACGTCCCGGCCTTTGGGGCTTTGCAATCCCTAGCAAAATGACCCGGTTTCCGACAGTTGAAACAAATATTCCCCGGACTCGGACATTCGTTTGCATAATGCCCCGCTTGCCCACATCTGAAGCAACCTTGCTTCCCTCCACCCCGACTCCCCTGAGTCTCTTGATTCTCAGAGTGACCTGATCCTCTATTATTTTGGGAACGGTTACCAGACATATCCCCTTGCTTCCTCTTATTTTGACCCGAACTCGGATTCTGACCACTTGAATTACTAGGTCCTCCAACACTAAAATCACCCTGGCGGTTCTCCCGCTTCTTCCTCATATCCTCCACCTCTTGGCATTTCTCTACCAAGACTTGAAACTGACGAATACCCAACGGCACCACTGCGTCTTGCAGTTCATACCTCAAACCATCCTGGAAGCGACGACACATATAGGCCTCATCTATCCCGTCTCTAAAGAAACGGAAGTAACGGGATAGTGACTCAAACTTTTTGGCATAGGCTTCCACTTTAATGCCCCCCTGCCGCAGCTGCAGGAACTCCTCTCCGTACCTCTCCCTCGCAGTCTCGGGAAAGTACTTAGCTAAGAACCTCCTCTTGAAGTTCTCCCAATTTACCTCCTCATCAGCATTTCCCATAATGAGCCTGGTGTTTCCCCACCAATATTCAGAACTACCCTGCAACTGATAGGTAGCTAACACCACCTTCTCTCCTTCTGGACAATGAATTGCCCCGAATATCCTCTCCACAGCTTGGAGCCACAAGTCAGCAGTTTCCGAACCTCCCTCCCCATTAAACTTTGGAGGAGTCTGCTGATTGAAACTCGTAAGAACCCGAGATGCAGCAGCTATAATCTCCCTCTCACGCTTCTCTGCATCCCTCTGCGCCTTAGCATGAGTTTGCGCAGTCACAGCAGCTGCCATGGTATGCATGGCATAAGCCATCTGATTCACATCAACCTCTGGTACGACAGGAACTGGATTCGCCCTTCTTGGCGGCATGACTCCCTGTACATACCAATCCTTTTGATTAGATCCTTAATCAAACAATTCTGAATCTCCACAGAAAACTCACTCAACGGATTTCTAACACAAGACCCGACACCAAACATACACTAGAACTAACACGACTCTAGTTATGTTCTAACCGACTCTGGACTAACGACTCAAGTATACACTTTCCCTTTGAAGATTTAAAGCCGTGCTCTGATACCAATTGTAACAACCCGTTTTTCAAAGGCCTGAAAAGGCAGTATATTTTTTTTTTTCTTTTTCAACTAACACCCAGAGTGCGCATATAGTATTTTTAAATGAGCCGGCATTCAAATATACAAAAGACTCATTACCATAGGTGCTTCGACAAGCAAAGTGTATTCCTGAATAATTACAATCCAAGTCTAAGTATTCAAATACTTATAACAAAACAAGTTAGACAACCCTATGCTAACCAAAAAGCACGGTGCACAAAACACACCGGCGCATAGTCCATCTATACTAAGCTAAAACTCCAGCCACTCACTGGGGCCTGGAACAGCCACCGTCGTCACCACGACCTAACCCATCACCTGGGTTGGGATGAGCCCGCAAATGAAAGAAAGGGTCACCACAAAATATATAGTATGTATATATATAACAGGTGCGAAAGATTGTACACATAACAATAATTCCACAAAACACAAGAGAAAGCTCTTAACCAACAAAGCAGTTCCCACCAACGGGTTCATATAAGCAATGCACACATAGCCTATAATGCAACCTCTACAATGCGTGGTACTAACCCTAGCTACCACAATGCATGAGCTCCGAAACTGTAGGTCCAACCCCTACTAGAACACCAATGAAATCACAAGGTTAGGGTGGATCCACTCCCGCAATCACACCCCATGGTCCGCTCCCGCAACCATGTATCTAACTCAACAAAGTCACAAAGGTTAAGGTGGATCCACTCCCGCAATCACACCCCATGGTCCACTCCCGCAACCATGTATCGAACTCAACTAAATCACACAAGATCTAGGTGGATCCACTCCCGCAATCACACCCCATGGTCCACTCCCGCAACCATGTGTTGAACTCAATAAAACCCTATAAGAATCAGGTGGGTCCACTCCCGCAACCACACCTCGTAGTCCTCTCCCGCAACTACACCTCGTAGTCCACTCCCGCAACTACGCACTAACAATGCATGAGCATACGATTCCCCAGGTATACTAATGCAACAAATACATACCTCCCTAGCATATGTAAACCATCCCAACAACATACATACATTTCCAATCATATGTAAAGCAACGCACGTATTGTAAACACTTTCTCATCACGAGAATACATAACACATACATGCCAAACACACAAACACACATCACCGAAAATAACCAACGAACATGTTATAACTCAGTGAAAAGACAGAAATAAAGTGATGCCCTTACCTCGGCAAGCTTCCGATTTTTACCACTCGACCAAACAACACAACGCGCTTCCTAAAACAAGCAGCGTACCATCAATACATTGTTCTCCAACCAATAGTATTGAAACTAAACCAAAAACCTCAAAACCCTAAAGGTTCCTAAGGAAAATCCGCTCTTTCGGATATCATACCAATTACTATCGTATTGATCAACCCCCATGAGTTATTCGTACTATTTTTAGGACCCAAAACAAAAGCCAAAAGTCTTAAATAATTTGAAATGCAAAATGGCCGTTTTCTTGCGTTATAAGTTACGTACTTTCCGAGTACCCGAAAAACTCGTTTCCAATCCCAACCACTTCCATAAATTAATAAAAAGGGATTAGAAAGTTAAAAACCAAGTTCAGAAATCAGAATCCAAAATCTCAACTCCCAGAGCTCGCCCTGGCGAGTTGGTGGCGAGTGAAGGCAGAGAGTACTGGTCTTACTCGCTCTGGAGCTCGCCCTGGCGAGTTGGCAAGACCTGTGACACTCGCCCTGGCGAGTAACCACTCGCTCAGCGAGTTGCACCTGTCATGACAGCACAAGACAGCAACTCACACCACCTTTTCCCACCCCAAGCCTAGTTTGACTCTATTAGTTCCCAACATCTTTTCAAGGCATAAAAGCAAACCATTTCCATAAGCAAGCAACACATTTCCGAAAGCATGTTGGTTGCTTCGAGTGCAAGTTATTTGATTTTCATTTCCAAAATCAAAACCAAATCCAAGCACAAGTTTTATTACGGGCCTTAACCGTCCGGTAATCATTTTCAAACATGTTTTCAAGGTAAAAAGTAACACCACGTGTCACAATAGTTTTAAACCACTTTGCCCCCAAAATACTACCCAAAAACTCTTAGAAAATATTTTCATAAACCTCCAAATATTTTTCATCGGATTTTCCAAAACAAAACCATACAACGCATTTCCCTTCCGCCCAAAGGTTCAAAGACAACTTTTCTTTTCAAAACCTTACAACATAACCTCATGTAATTGATCAATACTCTAAACTTTCAAAACCCTAACTTTTCTCATGAGATTCTCACAAACTCATGGAAAAGTGAAATAACAAAGCCTACACATGCTTACTAAACCCTCATGAACAACTTTCATGGAACAAAAACCCTTCACATCCAATTCTTATGAAAATTCTCCCAAGAACATAATCATAAACATCCTAACTCCCTAAGAATCTTAGCCAAACAAGGATAGGGAATAGGTTTAGTTACCTTAGGAAGAAGAATCTCACAACTCCAAGCTTTCAACCAAGCTTCTAATCAAGTGATATGGTGAAGGAATGCAATTTTGCTCAAGGTTGGAAGAGAGAAAGAAAGTCACGGCAAGGAGAAGAGAAGGAGTAAATGAAATCTGATTTTGCTAAGTCCAAAAGTCTCCTTAAGTCCCCTAAAGGTCATGGTCATGTTTCATGAGAACCATTGGATCAAATAGGATAAAGCTTCAAGACAAAATCCTAGCCCTTGGATCAATCCGAGTCTATCCTCCCAAGATATTTCTCACAACCTCTTACAACAAAACGCACGCTCAGTTCTCGCGCATCGCGACGAACGTAAATCACAAAAACGGAAAACCTACAGAAAGAACGTCTATCGTTTCTCCATTCCAAAACTTATCGCCGAATCTTTTTCCGCGACTGCAATTTTCTTTCACACCTTAGAAAATTAATCTCCGGACATATCCTAACTCGCGCAGATATATAAAACTCCCATCCGAAACCTCACTCAAAACAGACGCAGTAAGATTTTCCATCCGCGGGCAACATCCTACTCGTTTTTCCAAAAACAAGAATAATCCAAAACTCGTTATTCTAAGACCACAGAAATCTCCTCATACTTAAAAGAGGATCACGACTCGAAAGTCTGTGCCTTTCCAGCGCACGAGCACAAAACAGGCTCCGTTTCAGCAAAAATCTCATTAATGCGACGATACTCACAAAACCGTTTTACTAAAAACCCTAAAACTCGTAGCCGACACTAGAGTTCCTTAGAAAAACTGTACAGTGAAATCTTGGGTCTTACAAGAAGATACACTATTCAATTAATTAATTCTATACTAGTTAAACACTGGTTTGATTCTACATGCATATGAATATGGCTATTAACAGATATGGAACAGCGAAGACGACTTTAATCTATGAAGCTTTGACAAATACGTGGACACGTCCCATACTGACAGTCTAACACTGATATGTTGACATTTGTAATAATTTAAAAAATAAAAGTGATTGAATGTAATGACATGAGTCAGTATCGTGTCAGTGATGGACACTAACACGTGTTAGACACCAGACACACCTTCAATCTCAAGTGTCAGTGCTACATAGACTATAATTAAATGCATAGATAAAATCTTACCTGCAATGGAAGCTAAACTAAAAGAAGAAGGGACATTTGCCTCCACCTCAACAGCAGCTTTAGCCACTGCAATGCCAACAGACATGCTTTGTATTATATCTAATCCTGCACAAATTGATGTGAGTGTGCCACCAACTAAGCAATCACCTGCCCCAGTTAGCCTCACAACTGCAGCAGGAAGCGACGGCAAGTGCACAGCAAAGAGATGATTACTACTACCAAGTTCTGAAAAACTAGAATAACAATTGGGTGGAAAATTTTGCATAACAGACTTGTATAGTTGTCCACTAAAACCACTCCGATTTGTTTTCGCTACAGGAGTTTTAAAGCAACTTGTGCCTCCTTTACTGCATAAAAACACTCCATTTGAACCTAAGGTCACTAGGACCACTTTAATGCCTTTTTCCAGCAAAACCAACACTGCTGGTTTCAGTATTTGAAACAAAGATCCTGCTGATAGGTTATCTTTTTTATGCTTTTCTTTAAGTGGGCGGAACTCATCGCTGCCAGATAAAACATTTGCCATTGCAATAAGTTCATCTTCATTTGGAGAAGCAAAAGTTACCTAAACAAGGCATGCACTTATGTTAATCCCAAAAAAAGAAAAAAGTATACACACATGTCACATAAAACAATTTTGATACAATTAATGAATTTTATAAGAATGAACAGCATCCAATTTTGATAAATTTAAACAAGTGTGATGTGCGGTGTAATACATCCAAGAATTTTTTAGTGATGCTAGCAGAAGGTTGAATGAATGCATATTGATGACTTCATTAAGAAATAATTGAAATTCAAGACAACACCAGGGAAGTGTTTCTGACATCAAAACAACTATTTACAACTATTTCAGACTACTACCTTTGTCCCTAATTATAAGCTCATTTTGCAATTTTTCACATATAGGAGTGCTAGGAACACTCACCTTAATACTCTTTCCAACACTTACTCGCTTATTGGGTGAAATCATCTAGGTCCCATCACTTTATGTGGAGCACATTTCCAAAATGGTAGGATCCACATGAACATCACCCGATAAAGTGAGTGTTCCTAGCACTCCTCACATCATTGAGAAAAAGTATATAGTGTGTTTAATGCGTCTTATTTATATCGACCTGTTCAACTCTAACTTCTCATCTCCCAAAATATTTAGCAGTATTAATTAGGAGTATATTTGAAAAATAATAATAAATTTATCTAGTAATTTGAAATGAAGTTTAATTATTTAGAGAATTTTTTTCTAAAGGAGGCTTATATAGAGAGACAAAGGAAGTATTGTGTCTCCCAAACTCTCATGAACACCTTTGACCAAACCATGAAATAGATTTGAGAAAGAATATCATGTTTGTATGAAGCATGGCACTCACATACTTGGCAATAGAACTGATTCTTCGGGATTTAGTAACTGACACCGGCTCAAACCAGACAGGGCACCCCATGTCAGCCGCCACTGCGAACAAAGATATTTATGAACCAAACGATATAGAATTTGTAGTGAGTTTATAATGCAGTAGAGACAGAGGTGGAGATAATTAAAAGATCAAATGCAATTACTTTTACAAGAAGTTTCAAGGGAAGGGCCACTGAGATTTGCATCAACCATCAACACTGGAGCAGAAAGTAAAGTGCTCTTGTGGCGTAAGATCCAGTCAGGTGTCAAATATTTTTCCTGCAACAATATAACAAATGAGAATTTGTATCTGCTTCGGTCTTTTATATTATAACAACTGTTATTATATACATACACATATATCTAAGGCAGTGAATCATATCTTTTAGCTTGCTTAAGTTTTGAGATTACTTGATAGCTTAACACTTTAATGATCAACTTACAAGAGCTTCCACACTAGCAACACCAGCAGCTACCTCGCCATTGACATCAAATATATTGCATACAACTGGAGTCTCAATATCTTTATTCTTCAAAATACCTACATCAAATTCAAATATTCAATATTATACAATACGTCATTATTTTGCTTTATTAAAACCCGTAACAAATCTATACAAAGATGAACTGCAAAGAAATATGAGCTTACCTTCTGTCGATAGGCCAGCAGTTTTCCACTGTTCCAACAGTAGGTTTCCTAGAGCAAAAAAATAAAGAGAAAATTAGGGAAGAATTTTGTAAATTTTTTACCTAGTTTTTTTGCCAAATGTCTTTCTGGTCAAATTGTTTTCTGATACACACATATCGTAGTAACAGTCAACCGTTGAATTCTAGACTGTTTTGCGTTACAAGTATATCATTTCGCAACCTTAAAAGGATATAGTTTATCAAAACATTTTCAAGATAGATAGATACTCTAAAATATGTTACTTGTAGACAGGAGAGAATTTATAAAGTATATGTTGGTTTATCAATTATCGTTTTTCCATTCCACGCTAGTGAAAACAATTATCGTATTATTTCACAGTATTGGATATTTTCAGTCACTCAAGAATCGTTAATATAAGTACTTTACAAGTTATCTAAGAGTAGAAAATCTAATATGATAATTAGGAATCCAAGTTTTAAAAGGTAGTCTGAAAAGTCCGTGAGGCCTCAAATCTAGAATGTTACGGTAGTTGATTAGTGGAAGGTTTTACGTAATTCTAATTAGATTAATTGATTATCTTGCGTTATTAAAAACAACATAGTTTTGTGCTTTAATCTATAAGTAGTAAGTAGAACGTAAATGTATATAGAAATTTTAGATAAATGAATCAGAGAAATGTTTCTAGTAAGAATAGCAGATAAATTTCAATTTAGGCCAACTGAAAATGCCATGAAGTAGCACCTCTAAAGTCTCGAGTCTTAATCATGAGAAATGCTAGAAGGTAAAACTTAAGATGTTTTGAGATAAATATAAGAATTTTACCAGCCATGTCAAACCCAAGAGCACTGATCATGTATGGCTTTGCTCCTAGCTTTGACATACATTCTGCTACATTCCTTGCAACACCACCTTGCACATAATAGACCTGACAACTCTCCATATTAATAT
This sequence comes from Trifolium repens, assembly GCA_030408175.1. NCBI lineage: Eukaryota > Viridiplantae > Streptophyta > Magnoliopsida > Fabales > Fabaceae > Trifolium > Trifolium repens. The sequence goes on along the minus strand of CP125842.1, from coordinate 15,391,716 downwards.
AGCCAGCAACAATAGAACGAAAAGAATAGAAATAAACAATAAATAAAGGTTAACAAGAGTTAGCTAGCACAGCAGCATCTTTCATTTAACATTGAGAACTAAAAAGCTATTCCCCATCATCTTAACTTAACAGTAAGTACCATGGGTGGAGCCAAGGTCCAGCAAGCCTGGGCAGTTGCCTGGGATCTGGCCAAAATTATTGGTATTTTTAGGGGTTAGTTTAGGGCAAAACTAAGATTTTTTGTTGTACTATTTATATATTATTATGTCACATGTGAAATTTTGCCCAGGCTCTATAATAATCCTGGCTCCGCCACTAAGTACCGAGTATTAACTACTAACTAGTGAATCATGAACTATGTAGCACTGACACTTAGAATAAAGGTGTGTCCAAGTGTCTGCAACATGTTGGTGTCTGACACTGATACGACACTGAAACAATTATTATATATAATCACTTGTATTTTCTCAAATTATTACCGGTGTTGTGCCCGGTGTCCGGTATATATAATCCGTGTAGTGTAGGTGCTTGTGCTTGTGCTTCATTCTCAAATTATGAGTGAGAATAGATGGATAACATAGCTAACCTTGCCAGGGGTAGTAGTTCCAGGATTAGCATGGATTGAAGGTGTGGCATGAATATCCAACACCATACCCCCAATTATCACAGCTTCTGCATCACTATGCTCCAATTGTCTACCGCTTAACATAACCTTACAACCCAATTACAAACAATTATGAAATTTGCACAAATTGCAACAAGGAAAGAAATAATGGAAATGAAAATTGAGGGAGAGAATAAATAATGAAATCAGCTCACTCACAGGATGCAAGGGAGTATGAGCTCCATCTTCATGAGGCTGCAATGTTCCCCTAATGCTGCTGCTCTTCATTCTCGTTCTTGTGTTTTTCTTAAATTTAGGAAACAATATATAATCAGAGGTGATTTAATCGATGATGGAGTGTGTGGCTCTTGTTCTTTCCTGCTATGGGTTTTTTGGTGTTTTGCTTTGCTGTTTCGTTTCACTGTCTAAAAACTTCGGAACGCGTTTTCCGAAGTTTTTCTAGTTCAAATTCATCGAAAACTTCGGAAAATACATTCCGAAGTTCGTATTCAAGGAAAAAAAGACTTCGGAAAACGCGTTCTGAAGTTTAAAACTAGGGGCAAAAATGGAAACCCGAACGGAAAAAGAGTCAGGGGGTTGGGAAGAGAAAATTTCGGTGATAGCCATTTAGCTTTCTTGGCTTAATGCCTTCATTGTACTGCTAGCTTATTGTATTAGCATATAAGGGTGTGTTTGGTAACACAAATAAGTTAGCTTATAGCTTATTGTATTAGCTTATAAGCTTGTTTCAAAAAATTGGAGGTGTTTGGTAACAAGCTTTTTTTACTAGCTTATAGTTTTTTTCCAGATGTTATTTCAAGTAGCGTTTGAGCTTATAGCTTATAGCTTTTTACCTTTTATTCCAATTTTACCCTTATTATTTTTATTTTTTTAATTAAAAAACTACCCACTCAAAAAAATAACTATCCACTCACATAATACTTTTATGTCATTTTATAATTACAACAGCTAAATTTACCAAACACTTTAATTTAATTCTATTAGCTTTTCAGCTATCAGCTAAAAGCTAGCTTATCAGCTATAAGCTAGCTTTTTAGCTATAAGCTAGCTTTTCAGCTATCAGCTAGTTTATAGCTTAATTTTACCAAACAGAGCCGTAGTTTAAAATAATTCATTTGCTTTTTTAAAATATATATATATATATATATATATATATATATATATATATATATATATATATATATATATAATCAGAGGTGATTTGTTCGTGATTGGAACAAATTGAAAACCTTACCCGCCGAGTCAACACAACAAACTACAAAGCACAAATTCACAACAAATTCATATTCATTAGGGGTGGGTAAAAAACCGAAGCCCGTCTGAACCCAACAAAACCCGTCCAAAAATTAGAGATTTGGGCGGTTTATAATGGGTCGCGGGTTGAAAAACTCGGTTTGAATTGGGTTGGTACGGATAAGTCCGGATAGAGGAAATTGGACCGACGGTGCCCGAACCCGCCCGCACGAGTAAATTAAAACGCTGAATCTAAATTCTTCCCACGTCTCATTTCACACTTTTTCACTTCACCTCAAACCCATGTAAACTGAAACAATCATGAAACATTTTAAAACGCAAAACTTGGTCATTCTTCATCTTATTTGTCTAACTTCGTTGAAATCAAATGATATATTTTTAATTTTATTTGAGATTTTAATTTTTTCTTACATTTTATGTCAATTTAGTCTTTCGAAGACTTTCCTTTTGTGTTTGATTTATGATTCTCTCATCTCTGGTTGCATATTTTCTTGATCTAAACTCCAAATTTTGGATTTATTATTTTTTTTATTTTATGTTTAACCGCTTCAAACCGCCCAATAACCCGCTTAAACCGCAAGCCCGAACCCGTGGAAACCGCTCTTCATTTTCGGGTGAATTGGATCTTACTTTTTGACTCTGCGGTTTAGACCGGGTGACGACTTTGAGCTCGAACCCGCCCATACCCGCCCATTACCCACCCCTAATATTCATCATAGTTCACGTGCCTGCCATCATACTCAAGATGATCACGTGACAAAGCGTCTTGGATTATTGTTTTTTTTTATAATGGATAGGATTATTTATATATTTTTATACAAGGATTGAATTATTTTTGAAATCTATTAATAATATATTAAAAGAATTACTACTAAAAAAAATTAATTTGTCCTCCTCTTAACCATAAATTTCTACCCTTAGATTTAATTTTACCTCTAAAAAAATAAAAATAGGAAGAGAAAAAAATAAAAAATACAAATCACCTCTTTACATATTACTTGCAATGTCTCTAACAACTGCTGAACTATATTCACGAGGACTTTAGAAGAAAATGATAATAGGATAAAATATACAAAAAAAAATATTGGTATTATTTTTAGTTTACAATGTTGTCAACTAGCACCCAATTAAAACCATAAAGTATATTTTCCTCTTCAATATTTTAAACACGTGGCTTTATCAAAATCGTTGTGTTGATCCCATGGTCTATAAGCATTGAAAGGAAAGTGCCTTTGGCGCCACAAATCATGTAATCCCAATCCGTATGTAAAAGGTTCCCACTGTTTCGGTCACCAACCCCCGCAATAGTGAATATAAAAACAAGTGCGATCATTCTGAAAGCACTCGCTCACTCACTCACTCACTCACTCACATCAGAGAAAGAAGAAAAAATGGCTTGCAGACAGTTATGGGCTTCAAGAGCCGCATCGTACCTAAGGATCTCTGTATTTCACAGAACCTTTTCCAACGGCACGTATCTCTTTCATCTCTTTTTACATTTCTATTGTTTTTTCATCATTTATCACACTTATTTTAAGATCGCCGCCACCTTAATATCATTGTCATTTGCATGATTTTTTTTTATACAATATCTTGATTTTGTTTGGATCCAGATCCATCTTCTTCAATTTTTTCAATATTCATAATTATTAGTATTATGTTGCAAATATGTATGTATACATACACGTTAATGTATGTGTGTGTGATCGGAGGCTTGATGGTAGGGTAGGGGAAAGTGCACTACCTGTGGCAATTGCATTGACAGTTATACCCTTTACCCTACCTCCTAATTTTTATGATTTGATCTGTTGTATTAGTGCTGCCGCGGCTTTACTACCTTAATTAAGCTATAATAATAACCAACTAGTTTTTTACAGATTAAAATAAAAATTTATGTTTGTTATTAAAAAAAATAAGAGGCCATTTTACAATTATAAAAAGTCATTTTGGATTTTTCACTCTAATGTTAGAAATGAATTTTTTCTATCAAGTATGTATGAACACTCCTTGGATTAGATGTGTTTTGGGGTCAGACACGCATTAGTGTTTGACACGACACCGACACATAATTCCATTGAATTATGTCATTTTCTCAAATTATTATTGGTATTTGTGTCATGTCCCGTGTTTGTACTTCATAGATGATTTTTCCAAAAGATAATCAGAATAGCTTTTCTTTTTTAGCATAAAAATCATTTTAATGGAAAGCTTACACCAACATTACTAAAACATTAAAATTCATTTCTTGCTTAAAAAGTGATTTTAACCTCAGATAATCTTGGACGAATGAACTCTAAAGAGAATCACAGAAGGGTGATGGTGTCTGTTATACCACTCGTAGAAAAAACACCATTTCACATATTCTTTCTCATTCTTATAGTTCATATTTTGAAATTTGGTGGAGAATCGCATCTGGTTGTTATGTTCATTTTTTGCTTTTAAAAGTGAATTTTCAATCAAATTTAGCTTTTTAGCACTTCAGGGACAAACTAATAAGGTGATACTTTTTTGGCTAAAATACATTTTAGACACACTTTTGCCAATTTTACCTACAAGGCTCTTTTTTTATATACCTTTAAGGCTATTCAAACGATGCTCGTTATTCCAAATTATTTGTGGGTAAACATTACTCATTTTTTTCGAAGTAATTCTCCTCCTTGAAATCAATTAAACCCTTAAGATCCCATATTTGAAGAAATCTTTAAGTTGCTTAATTTTGTTCTAACTGATATCTCTTTTTTTTGGAAAAGTGTTCTTAACTATTATCTGGTACATCATAAAGTAAATGCTTGGATAATCCAAATCACTATTCACCTGTAAACATATTGCAAAATGAGTTAACCAACACTTAAAATTTTAATATTTAAGATGGAAATTTTCTTAACATTAGCATGCCGATCGAGAATAGTCAAAACTTGAAACACCTTCCATTTGCATATAGTTTTAGAATCAAAATGAATGTCTTCAGATTAAATTTCTTATGGGTTTTGGTGGTTTTCTGATTCTTTCCATATTTTCATCTTCTTCTACTTGCTAAATGTGAAATTTCCATTTGAACATGTAGGATATTGGAAATGATTGGTTGTTTTGTTGTTTTTTATTGAAACTAACATTTTGCAAGTTTGAGTACATAATTACTTCAAATTGTCCGAGTACCACTCTGTTTGAAGAGGTTCACTGAATTCTAGTTATATCCCTAACCATATCAGAACTTATTTTTCACATGATAGCTGATTTTTTATTTGTGTCTATCAAACTGTCACTGTGAGGCAAACTTTTGAACATCCGAAAAAAACACTTATAACTATGAGCAACATAAATGCAAGGGGTCTGTTACTCAAAGGAGAGACTCATTTTGTTAACAATGATGCGAAAAACAAAAATGGCGATTTGATCTGATATACTTGTTGGTCGACTTAGGAGTGAAGTTATTTATTCGATTTTGTGATAACAAAGCTTCTTCTATGTTATAACTACAGTTTTGAATAATCTGAAGTATGCCGATTCTCATGAATGGGTGAAAGTTGATGGAAATTCTGCAACCATTGGCATAACTGATCATGCCCAAGATCATTTGGGCGATGTTGTGTACGTTGAGTTGCCAGAAGTGGGAGCAGCAGTGACACAAGGAGATGGTTTTGGTGCAGTTGAAAGTGTGAAAGCAACCAGTGATATCAACTCTCCTGTTTCAGGAAAAGTGGTGGAAATTAATGAAGAACTCAGCAATTCTCCTGCTTTGGTGAGTTTTATTGCCTAATTCATTATAAGCTTTTATTACAAAATATGTGCTGCATTTACGTGCATTTTTTACTTCTTTGTACACTATCTATATTTTGGATCATTAGGCATATGTAATGCTGAAGGATCGCTGCGAATATTTTTTATCAGCCAAGTGTTTTTATGTTTACATACCTATCTTCATGTAGGTCAACTCAAGCCCCTATGAAAATGGATGGATAATTAAAGTTGAACTGAGTGACAGCAGTGAACTTAACAAATTGATGGATTCAGAACAGTATTCCAAGTTCTGTGAAGAAGAAGATTCCAAACACTGATTATTTTGCCAATATCTTTCAGTACTCCCCATGGTATAGATGATGTCAGTTTGGAAGCTAAGAATTGCTGCTTTTTTTTTGTATGTTTGTCTGAGTCTGTCTTGACTGCTCTTTTTATTTTTGCACGAGCTTCGATTCAGAGGGATGATATTTTCACTCTCTGCAATGGAAATTTGAGATTGATAACATGGGGAGTTTGGTAATAAAAGAACCATCAGTAGTTTGTATTGTTTTGACATGGTGCCAATTTTGTCAGATAACTTTTATTTTAGTTTGATCGCCTGGTTTTCATTTTCATATAAGATGGAACAGAAGTTACTATGAATTTAATTGAACGCGATAGTAATTTATTCTCTGCACGACAAACGTTAACGTTATTTCTCATAAAAACCCTGCACTAGTTTTTTCTTCTTCTTTCTTTCTTCTTTTACAAGCTTTAGTAGACCATCCCCAATGGAGGAGGCCTAGCTTCATAAGCTTTGGTACCTCATTGGGGAGGAAAATAGAAGAGTTTGATGAGTATAGTATAGGTGCTACTTTAAGCTCCTTCTCTCACCACTGGCCACATATCATTTTAGTAATAAAATATTGAAACGTAAGGATATAAAATTATTGATACATTATACTCTCTTCATTATTATAAGAAAAGAAAAAAAAATTAGGTTCCCTCTTGCATGGCTACTATTATCTTGTACAATGTATACCGTAATCTAGAGTAGACTGTGGACCATACACGTTTTCAGCTAAGAAATGTCTTATACTACCAGGTAGTTGTCTTGTCTCGTTCCTTAAAAGTTGGGTTAAATCGTAAAAAGTTCAGTGGAAAATTATACTTTGTCAAGTTTTGGTGGTATGTCTGTCTCACTCTAACTCATTTTTTAGACTTTTACTCCTCAGCTACAACAAAATCATTATACACCAAGCTCATTTCAGGATATGCATCTGCAGTGGTTGCAGAAAGATGAGAGAAAGAACTATACTGACAACTTAATTCAAACTCAAATGTTATCACGATCAATCGGAGATTGATTACCAGAACCCATTTGCTGAATGGGAACATTTATATGCTGTTAAAGTAGTAACCCTGGTATTCCTATTATGGTCCAAAGAAAAGCAAACCCTGGTGTCCTATCCTTTGACAGATGAATCAATCTCCAGCACGCCAAAATTTGTACTCCAACCCAAGCCTACACAGTTGCATTTTTATTGCAAGCTATATAACACTTGTTATAAAAAGTCACACGAGAAAATGACTAATTGTTCGAAATATTTATCGTATAAAGTCACACTAAGCAAATGACCAATGATTTAGAATAATTATATGCACTAAATGGCTGGAATATGTTTCACAGTTGCATTGCATCCGTAGCAAAGTACTCATGTTACATTATAAAAGGGTAAATAGAACTTGTACATTGCACATGCATCCAACAATAAGTCCGAAATCAAGGTGAAGCGGAGGAAATGGATCCTAAAACCTCATATTCCATTAAGAGTGACAACAACTCTTCGTGAGGTAGGATGGTCCCGGTGCTCACAAAGCCATATACCCTGAAACATAAAAAGAAGAAATAATAGTGTAATAATTATAATTAGGTTCAATGAATAATTGTTTTTTAGTATTAATAAGGATTAACTTTATTGAGGAAAAACCGAGTACAAAAAGAAATGAAATTTTGCTCTTAATTTTTTCAAAACCTTCGGTGCAAATTTTCTCATAAGCAAATTAAATTGAACTCCTGCCCATTACATACATTGTGGACAAGCAAGAAAATCAGTTTTCCATCGGTTCTTCCTTCTTATATATGAGGTCACCGATGTTATGTTTTGTCAGTAGCACACAGTCCTAATCTAAAACCTCGTCCTTGTGATTTGATACAAATAAATATTACTAGTATATAAGAACTTCAAGTGCCTGTGCAATGCAGGGAATCTACTACTTTCAAAGTCAGAATGTATGAAATGCCAAAGTGGTTGAGAAACATCACATGGATGATGGATAGTGTAGGAACTACCAATGTTGACATGTAGTGTTGTACTACTGTTCTGTTCTTTTTTTGTGTGAAATCACAGAAGGCTTTCCACAATCATAATTATAATTCAACTATTAAACGGTGTATTGTATAGCAATGATTATGAAATCTATCTACCAATCACTACTAATATGGCATCAATGAGGATTTACGTTAGACAATAACTTTTGAAACACAACCCACAATGAAAACATCAATTCAATTCCTTGAATGTGCATAAGCATAAGATACACTTGTTCATTGATTTTTCATTCTAGGTCATGTTTTTACAGGAACTTGGTCAGGAAATGAATAATAATTTTTAGGTTTGAATTTCCAAAAAATTTGTCAGTCAACAAACTCAAATTGAACAGTACGTAACTCACGGGTTTTAAAGAATTTTTCAGTGTGTGACCCAGAATGTCAATGTCTATAGGTAAATCATTACAGAAGTGAACATTATTACCTGCCAAGTTCCCATGTTAAGCTTTCCATCTGTAATTGGTATCCTGAAAATACAAGACATCATCAGTAGATGATAAATAATCATAATTTTTCAGCATAATGAATGCAACTGAACTGTGAAGTATACTTACGTGAGTGCACAACCAAACATTGATGATTTAATATGAGCCGGCATGTCATCATGACCTACAAAATTGAAAAACCAAAGAACATTGTTTAGTTTGATAGGATGGAAAATACAACAGATTGGGAGAAAACACATAAATTATATGTTGAAAACTAACAGCAGCATTATTATGTAATAACCAAGGTTGTCAAACTCGAGAGTCCAAGTAAACTCGTGAAATCTCCTTAGGCTCGATTAGTAAACTCGTAATTACATGTTTTAAAAAACTACTTAAAATGCCTATTATAGTATCCAAACGCAGATGTAATACTGTGTGCATATTGCATAATAAGTATTCGACATTCTAAAGCAAACCCCAAGAACAAAATCTAAATATTTATTAAGCAACCGATAAATTAAACTCAGGTGGGTTAATAGGCTACACTACACTGGACCAGACCAGGACCAAACCAGACCTAGCATCACAATTCAAAACTAAAGGACAAACTTACAAATCACAGGGATTGACTTCCCTCATAGGAGCTGGATTCAAATCGGATTTTCAACACATCATAGTTGGGTTCATTGCAAACTTGCAACAATCGGTTTGTTCATGTTTTCCGATAATTCTTTAATAGTTTATACCAGGAACTACAGGATTGAGAGTGCACACAGCACTGTTCACCTCCTTTGCAAATGGATTTGCATTGAGATGTTAGATACATTTGTGGAGTTGAGTGCTAATTGCTAAGACTATTGAGCTAATGTTTTGTACACTATGGAACCTTATAATTTAGTTGCTGCATTTTACAGTTACAAAAATAAAAATACTGAAACAATATTGTGTCAGGCATGTCTGGGGAATGGAAAAGTAACTATTTTGTTGCACACTCGTTCAGTCAACCCCAAACTCTCAAGTTTATATGAATCCACCTTGTAAGCAAATTAACTCAACTTTGATGCCTACAGTCATAAACTTGTCCCGAGTTTAACAAACATGGTTAAAACAGACAGACGCAAAGAGGTAAAATATAAAAAGGAAACATAGATCGAACCCAAAACCTTGATTAAGCTAGAAGATACCCGTGTCATTTCATCTAAGCACTCTTGGATAGTATGTAGGGAATTAAAAGTAAGCTTGTCTACAAATTTCTATAATTTTTTAGTTTGATTCATCTTAATATTAGGATTGTTTTAGCTGGCAAAAGGGAATGGATTAAATGACTCGAGTACAAATAACTTGCAAAAAAAATTAAAATTGCATTATTGAAGCTAGATCAACTCCTTATTAGTTACTACTATTATTTAAACAATAACAATATATTTAGCATGTAAAGATAAACATAAAAAAAAAATTTAAAAAAAAAGCTAACCCTCTAGAGTGTGTTTCCAAGGTGCAGATGGCCCCTGCAGGACACACAAAATTTTACAATAAGACATTGCGTGATTAAAAAAGAATAATAACACTGAATCAAAAAATAAATATTGGTAAATGGTAAAACCTCAGGAACAATTCGATTGAGGAATGTCTCGGTGTCATCGCGGACATCGGTATCGTAATTCTCATTGATAGTAAGTGAAGCACTTGTATGCTGCACTGTGATTTCCCACAAAACAAATTGCAACTTCATTTCAGCACAAATTCAAATTGCAAAAAAAAAAAAAAAAAAACGAATGATATTATTATTCACAAGTTATTATACTGACAGAAGAGATGAGCGAGACCACACTTGAATCCAGAAAGGTCTTGTTCAATTTCTTTGGCTATCTGAAAAAAAAAATAGTTAGGTTTTTGAAAAATTAGATGAAAAATGAAATTGGGGGGGAAATGATGAGAGTGAGAATTGACCTTAGGAGTAACGAGATGACAGCCGCGTTTGTAAGGAGGTAGAGAGATGGTTTTCTGGGCCCACTTAGGTGCGGTGGATGCCGCCGCCATGGATTCCTTCGTCTTAACCGTCGGGAGCTGTGATTTCACGCTAAATGGAAGCTTCGCTACGCACAGTGATGACACCTGCATCATGGATGATTCGCTGCTAGCTACTATAACTTCTGATGCAAAAATATGATAATTAAAAATAAATAAAAAATTTAAAAAATAAATAGTTCTTAATTCTCACTGGTCTAGTGGTTGAAATAAGTGACTTGCAGTGATTGAAACAAGCGCGGTTCCATGGTCTAGCGGTTAGGACATTGGACTCTGAATCCAGTAACCCGAGTTCAAGTCTCGGTGGAACCTATTCTTTCATTTTTTCCCCTCATTTTATTGTGAAAAACCAAAGTTGTAGGCGAATCGTGGGTACCCGCCCAAACCATACCCGATTTTACGGGGAAAACCCGAGTTGATTGGGTTCGGGTTTGGGTTTTCCCCGATTTTAAAAGATGGGGTTGGAGCGTGTAAGGGAGACATTGATACCCAATCCGAACCCGTCCGCATATATTAAAATTAGAGTTTACCTCTTTTAAATTAGAAATCCTTAAACAATTTAATAAATTACATTTATATATTTGTTTTTTATCTTTAATTTGAGTATTAAACAAACTATGTTATCTATTTCTTTTCTTTATTTAAAAAAATATCGTTGAAATACTAAAATGCAATCCAAATTAATGTAGAAAAAGACGTAACAGGGTTACTCGAACCCCGTTGAGATACGCGATTCCCGTTGGATTTGGGGTTATACTTTTTATCCCCGCTCGGAATTGTGATGAGTTTTGGAAAACCCAAACTATATGGTTTTGGGTTTTGGGTGAGCAAAATTCGTCCCCGCCCCGTTGACATGCTTATAGGCGATGCTAATTTTAGGGAAGTATTAGATACTTTATTTTATTTTATTTTACAAGAAGAAGCTTATATCATTTTATGATATAATCAACTTTACATGTGAGTAAATAGATAATTTCATATTTAAACTCATACTATAATATTCAAATGTTCTTACAATTAACACATTAAAAATATGTTTGTTGGTCAAAATTAGATGCAAAATATGATAATTGTGTTTTTTTTTTTACATAGTGATAATTGTGTTGATGAGACAATAAGACAACCACCCTTAGCCTCACACCAAAACAACGTGAGTGGACAAAACAAATCTAAATTTCATTTTAAATGTTTGTTCTATGTGCTTCAAGTTCTTTGTACTTTAATTCTCTTGGTTATGTTTTCATCTATTACTATATATTCTCTCTTGTTTCTATATCTCCTCTTAACTATCCGATGTTCTTTCCATTGTTGTTAATTATTATCAACATGTTATTCTGATTTTTATTTTGAGATATATTGTTAGTTGATGTATATGTTTAAATAAATTTTTGTGAGTTTCTTTAACACCAATAGTTTTTTTTTTGTTCCATAAAAAATAGTTTTTTTTTATCTTAATGATGATTATATTTGAAACTCAAACCTCTTTTTTTTCCTATATAAATTATTGTATCTGATAGTATCATAGTATGAATCCACTGTTATTTGCTTGTATGTTGTATATGTGCCAACAAAAACAAACTTGTATGTTGTGTTTTATCTTCTTGATTTTTAGCACTATTAGTGTTTTGATCAGGTTGCACTTAAATGATTAAAATGATTTGAAATTTGGAGTTTAAAATTGTTCTCTTGTGTTTTGATAGATTAATGTTTAATGTTTATACATTTCATCTCTTCTATAATTTATGCAACTTCGTGTTGTGATCAGAGAATTATAACCTTCCTTTATTTTTAACTTATCGAAATTTAGATCTCACATTTTATTCATTAAATTTGATTTTTATATTTTTTGAATTTCATCCGAAATTTTTTCTTTTTAAATTACATTTTCGTACTAACATTCAATCAAAACTTAACCAACCCGTATATGATTTATATTTGTTTGGTTTTACTTTTTTAAAATGGTGAAAATCAAACCAAAATAGATTTGGTTGGTTGAATATTTTTTAACTGAAGACTAAATCGAACAAAATTGTTGCACTCCTATAATTAACGATAACTTACTAATCAATTGGTGTTTAAAGTTGTGTTTGGAAGCTTCACCTAGTAGGAATGGAAAGAAAGGATACCGTCAAATGACATTATGGAAACCCTCCATTACCTTCCTCCTCCTCTTCTCCACACTCCTCTTCCTCACCCCCACTACCGCTGAAATAACCTCAGTCGCAAACTCCAATACCCACCCCATCGATTACCTTCCCGCTGTATGTCTACTATTCTTTATAGCTTATCTTGCTGCCTTTATCATTGGTTATAGAACCACCACCACAGTTAAACACATATATTTTTTTATGACAATCTTCATTTTGACCAAGGAACTATGGTTCATATGTGGAGCATTTCCTGAAGTGTCAAAAGTAGGATTTTGAATATCTGAATTTTTATATTATGTGTGATACTTATTTTGGTTGGCATGAGATTGGTGTTGTAATTCACGTGATTTACAAGTAAAAAATTGTTTTAAGACCAATAATAATAATAAATAAAAAACATCATTTTTATAATTAAAAAAACTAACCTATAGCCCGACTTGCTTCATCCTCTGTCTGACCCACTTTTTTTCGGCGAGTTAACACGTGACAGACCAACTTGAAAATAACACATTATGATACAATAGATCTTTCACATTCATAAATCAACGATTATTTATTTATTTATGTATTCATTTTGTCTATAAATAGAGTGATAAATAACACTATCATGTAAAATTCATACACACAACTAAAAAATTATGATTTCAGTCTTTAAGAGACTTTTCTCACTGCCTAGTACAACTTTTCTATTAAACTAAAATAGCAACTTTTCAATTTTGTTGGTTTTTTTACTAGCATAGCAACATTTTGACAATTAAGTACTAAAATACCACCATTTTTCCATTATGTACCAATGTACTACTCTTTTGTTTAACTAAGTTTGATGTTAGGAAATCACAGTTAAGAAACACGATTTCTCAACCAGTTTAAATTTTTTTTTTTTGTATTTTAATAACACAAAAGAAATCGTTATGGCATAAAACAATTTGTCAACAATGTTTTATTTTATTTTTTAAATTGTTATTAGAAATCGTATAGTAAACCAACACTTACTTAAGGGTGTTTGTAGTAATTCTAGCATACCAACAATTAGTGCTATGCTGAATAATTTCAATTTAAGAGAGGAATTCACCTTTCAAAGTTATAGTTGAGTATGAAGCAAATTTAAACAATTTTATAATTTTTTCAATGAACAAAGATATTCAAAATCACAAAGTTATCACCTTTGTAAGAGCTATATTGTTGTTAAACAATACGTTTAAATAACAAAGTTACATATCTAACTTAATTTGCCAAATCTTTTCAATCACCTTGTATATTTTTTCTTCCTCTTTCTCTTTCTTATTTATATAAATGTGTGCAATTATATACAATTTAGGCATATTCGTATTACTTGTTTGGAATTAAAAAAATCAATCTCTCCAACATAAAGTTGTAGTCTTCATTTTAATAAATGACGTATTTCGCATCCCTTCATCGTCGACTATCAAATCAAAAAGTTCAACTTCACTCATTTAAGTAATCGTAGTGTCAACTCCATATTTGCTGGAGAAATACTCTTTTGCATGTATACCTTTGGTATCATAGTTTGGAATAAAAAACAATCACATTTGTGTCAAAAATTGTGCATTATTATTATACATGCCATAATGGTAATGCAACTTATCACATATTATGAATCGTGGGGTAATGTGCAAAGTCCCTCACTGGGTTTATCTTCATGAGAAAAAATCCTTCATCTCCCCAATCTTTACCCCAAGAATTCTGAACAAGCCAATAGTCGACTCCCTTCCTCGAGTCGTATCCTACAAGCAGTGCACATGGACAAATGTTGCATATGAAGTGTGGTTGGTCACTATGCTATTTTGTAGATCTCTAAAATATTAAGATTGTGGTCACAAGTCACAACTTTTCTTTTGAATTGTATGTCTGTAACTTTGAAAACCTTGGCATAATCATATAATATTACATGTGGGGATTTTTCTAAGCTTAATAGTGTGGGATTTTTTTAAAGCTTAATGGTATATGAATTATTGTTATAAAAAAAAATGCCCTAAAGGTTATTCATAAACTTAATTTGTTATTTTAAAATTGCATGCAATATATCTTGTGTAAATACACCTTATATTTAAACATCAATACAATATGTTTAAATACATAACATGTTTAATTTTTCTAATCACCTTTGGGTATATATTGAATAAGTTTTCAACGGTCTTTCAAGAGAAGTTACATCTTCCTCCCATGAAAAACAAAGGGAAGCTATAAAATATTTAAAGCTCTATTGTGAGCAGTAAATACTTCCAGAGCGATTAAGAAATGCATGTTGTTTACGATCATAATATCTTGATTTAGTTTTGTTTGGTTTTACTTTAAGTAAATGATGAAAATTAAACCAAAATAAATTTGGTTGGTTGAACATTTTTTAACTGAAGACCAAATCGAACCAAAATATTACACTCCTATAATTAACTATTACTTACTAATTAATGTATTGATATTGCATTTCACGTGATTTATCAGTAAAAAATATATAAAAACTTGATTTAAGACAAAAAAATAATTAAAATAAAAAACATCATTTTCTTAAAAAAACTAAACTATAGGCCAACTTGCTTCTGTCCAACCCACTTTTTTCCGACGAGTAAACACAGGGCAGACCCAACTTGAAGATAAAACTTTATCATACAATAAATATTTCCAATTCCTAAATCAACGATTGTTTGTTTATTAATTTTGTCTATACATAGAGTGATAAACAACACTATCATGTAAAATTCACATACACGACTGAAATATTATAATTTCGGTCTTGTATGTACAACTCCTAGTATGTATAACTCATGGTAGTGATTTTTTTTTTTTTTACAAAATTATTCATTTGGTCCATTAATTTATTTAATAGTCTCATTCTGGTCCCAATATTATTTTTGTCCCATTTTGGTTTTCTAACTTTAAGTATGATAAAAAAAACTTTAGTTAGTTAAATTAGTTCTTTCTATCAAATCTCTGTTAACTTTATTATTGTTGGAGCAACTTGCAATTTCTTCTCCAAATTAGGGTTCTAATAATCATCTTATTCGTTTTATTTCTAAGAACATTAAAACTATGACACAATACTACCTTTTTAGATTCACACCCACATTTTTTTTGCAACAACATTCACACCCGCAGTTAATTATCCGATCAATTGAATTTACATATTCACAATCACCAAATCAAATCCCTATTGAAGGAGATCATTTCACAAACCACATGATAGAAAACAATAACAACCATATTTGAAAACTCTGTTAATGAAAATAGTTACAACGTTACCCATAACCCTTCTTCACCTTATACAATGAATTTTGAAGGTATTTTATTCTTCTTCTGAAATTGTACTATGATTTTGTTATTACAACTTTTAAAACATTGGACTTCAATTATTTTATTGAAATCGATCAAAAGTTTTAATTTTATTTTATATTACATCTCGGATTGCATGCATTCATCTATTTTTCAATTCTTTATTACATTTCGGATTGCATGCATTGTGAGTGTGGTGTTAAATGGTTTTCCATTTTGAGTTGTCAAAATAACACAACTCATAAAATAACTTAACGATCAAAAGAGTAATTTAACCTATTATAAAGTTGAAATTACCTATTTATCCATTACATATTTTCCATATTACCATACCACCCTTGAATAGCAACACTGTTCCACAAATATCAGGTTTAACAATTTTGCGGGAAAGGAATTGGCGGTATCCATTTTCAGGTCGAGAGATGAATACGCTTCACACCTCTCTTACTTCGCTTCATCTCTTTTCTCACATTACACCGTTTCACTCTTTTCGTCGGAGAAACCCACAATTCGTGGTGCGAGCAAGCGCTAAAAGGATATCATTCGGTAAAGAGTGCAGACAAACTTTACAAGCAGGAATTGATAAACTCGCTGATGCTGTTTCTCTTACCGTAGGACCTAAAGGTTAATTCATTTCTTGCATTTTGCTTTATCACTACTATTATATTCATTGTATTAATTAATTGCAGTTTCTAAATGTTTATGCATGTTTGGTTTTGGTTAGGTTTTAGTGCAACTAGTGTTTTTAATTTGATTATAAGCTGGTTTTATTACAAAGTAGGTTATAGGTTAATAATCCAAACAAACACGAAGGGCGTGTTTGAATTGACTTATTTGAACTTATCCACCGAAATTGATGTTATGATGTTAATAGTGCACTATAGCGCGTAGCGGCGACCCCCTCTCCGCTACGAGACATAGAGCCACATACCGCTATTTAAAGAAGCATCGGTTAGGGATAAGGGGAGAACTTGATGGAATGCTATTTTAGTCTTCATTTAGGATCTATTTTGATGGCAAATGACAAAGTTTATTATAATTATGTCCTTTTAATTTAATTTTGTGCTTTTTCTATTTTGTAGTATTTATGTATGTTGTTGGAATTTATGTTTACTTTGTACATGGTTTTTACGTCTTCACAATAGTGGTCATCCCGCTACCCACTATACTGCTATAGCATTTTTGGGGGTTGGAGCTTCGCGCTGCTAATTTGAGGTTAACAACAGTATATAAGCACTTGGTTGTGAGACTCTTTTGGAGAAATTATGGAATGGACATGTAATAGGCTGTTTTCAGCTTATTTTCAAAGCTCTCCGAGTTAGTTTATGAAAATAGCTTATAACTTATATTAAAACGGTTTGACTTTATTTCATCTTTTGTTATGGAAATAGATTACACACAAGTACTTATATGTTAGGTGCTCGTTTATCCAAACAGGGCTTACAACTCTCTGTTGCTTTTTTATTTTTTTATATATTTCAGCTGTAAATTGCCTGCAATTGAATGCCTATAGTGTATGGCCCTTTGACTAATTTTGGTTCAACTTTGTTGATTATTCTTGCTCATTTATTTATCCCTAACCATGCAGGAAGGAATGTTATTCTTTCTGATGATGGAAAGCTTAAAGTAATTAATGACGGTGTTACAATTGCTCGATCCATAGAGCTTTCCGATGCAATTGAGAATGCAGGTGCCATGCTAATTCAAGAGGTCGATCATGGTTGTTAGTTTTTACCTTAGATTAAATGAATTCAAATTTCGAGACAAAATATAACTAGAGATGTGTTTATGTTTTATTTTTATTTTTCCTGCTTGTAGGTTGCAAGTAAAATGAATGATTTGGCTGGTGATGGTACTAGCACTGCAATTATTTTGGCCCGTGCCATGATTAAATCTGGACTTTTAGCAGTTGCATTTGGGGCTAATCCTATTGCTATGAAGAAGGGGATGGAAAAGACTGTAAAAGAATTGGTGAAATTCTTGAAGAAGAGAAGTATTCCTGTCGAAGGAAGGGACCATATCAAAGGTCTTTACTGTGTACCAATGCTTGTTTGAGTTTTTCAAAGTACGAGTGTCTTTGTGAAAATGTGTTGAAGTTATTTCTTCCCCATCTTTCGCAGCTGTAGCCTCGATTTCTGCTGGAAATGACGAGTATGTTGGTAATTTGATAGCTGAAGCTATAGAGAAGATTGGATTTGATGGGGTAATCACCATTGAGTCATCCTCATCATCTGAAACCTCTGTGGTAATTGAAGAAGGGATGAAGGTACTGATGATGCTAATAATAGTTCTCAATGACACTCATTTGTTCTTTCTCAGATCTGAACGATCATGTCTTGTGTTCTTCCCTATTATAGTTGTTGTCTGTTCTTTTTGTACAGATTGATAGGGGTTACATGTCTCCTCACTTCATCACCAATCAGGAAAAATCCATTGTGGAATTTGACAATGCTAAAGTTTTGGTAACTGATCAAAAGATTTCAAGTGTCAAAGAAATAGTTCCTTTGCTGGAAAAGGCTATGCAGTTGAGTGCCCCGCTCTTAATTATTGCTGAGGAGGTCTCGGCACAAGTGTTGGAAACATTAATAGTAAACAAAATGCAAGGATTACTACGAGTTGCAGCTGTAAAATGTCCAGGATTTGGAGATGGAAAGAAAGCCTTGTTACAAGATATTGCGCTCATGACGGGTGAGTTCCTGTTGCATCTGATAAACTTAGTTGGTATCTCTACCAACTTCCTTCATACTATGCTTATATTTTTTTTCTATTTTGGAATTATTTTAATAAACTCTATGCTCCAGATAATTGCCTCTTTTGCAGTATAAACTGAACAGCACAGTGACAAGAAGCTTTCTACGTTACTGCCTTTTGTTTTCATTTATCATTTTTTGTTACAGTATGACTATCTTGGGTACTAATGCAATTCCATTATCTCATTTTTCAACTGTCTAGTTCTAGTTGCTATGATTGCAATCCACTTTGAGGATTGTTTCAGTACCTCAGTTGACTGTTAATTGAAATCATCCAATTGGGTTTTGTTAAATATTGGAGCTGTTTTTATATTGGTGTAACTGTAAGAGGGTAGTTTGAAATTATGATTTATTTTTGTCTCAAATGTCTTTGTTCCCATGTCCTGCAACGAATCTTATGCCTAGCATCTTTTATGATCTAGTATCGACACACTTTTTCTGCTTTGCTTGCCTGACCTCCCGTTGACTTGAATATCACAGGTGCTGATTTTCTTTGTGGAGATTTGGGTCTCTCACTTGAAGGTACAACATCAGACCAGCTTGGTACTGCAATGAAAGTGACAATAACCAGTAATGCAACAACTATATTTGCTGATCCAAGTACTAAGGCTGAAATTCAGGCTAGAATTTTACAGATTAAGAAGGATCTTATTGAAACAGACAATGCAAACCATTCGAGAAACCTCTCAGAGAGAATTGCAAAACTCACTGGTGGTATAGCTGTTATAAAGGTACCTAATTCAATAGACATGTCATCCCATCATGCTTTCTGTATTCTTATCACTTTGGCACTTTACTTATCATGTATCAACTCTTTCTTTAGTGGTTTTTACTCTATTTAATATTTAAGGATCACAATTCTGAGATTTTATAGTTTTTTAAATAATATATCATATCATATATGTAATGCTGATCTTCTGTGTAAAAAAAACTTCTGCTTTATAATTTTTTAGTCAAACCAAATATTACTATAGTAGTTATATTATTCATTCAACCAAGGGCAGAAGAAAGATGTCCCTTTGCTAGTCAAATGACTCAAATCAGAAATATGCTTATTTTATTTTCTATCAATTGTTGTAGGGTTCCGAGTTCAATGACACTATGTCTTGTAAAAGAATAGAGATAATATGAATCTAGATCTTGCATCACATGCAAAAAATTTACTTTTTTTTCCGGCATGACACCTGCAACATTCTTGCATAAGGGTTTTGGAAAATTTTAAAGATTTAGTTGAACTCAACTATAGGCCAAATCATTTAGAAAGATTTAGATTTAAACAGTTTATCATTATGTACAATTTGTAATATGAAATCTTAGCATTGTTTGATTTATGTTGCCAAATCCATCTAAGTGCAAAAGAACTTTTCTTGTGGCTTCTGTTGTAGTAAAAATAGAAATTGTATTTTTTATTTATTTTTTACTCAACAGTCTTAACTATTGGCCTTTGTTACAATAAGTAAGTCATTATGTTAAATGCAAGGATCTTCTTGAATTCCTTTTATTTTTTAAATTCACTTTGGAGGAATTTGGAAGGATTTATTAGCTTATTTGGACTTATCTTATGACATAACCACTTGTGTAACTGTAAGTGTTGGGAATAGCTTATAAATATAATTTATGATATACCAATAAGCTGTTTTGAACTGATTTTAATTCTCTAAAAGAATAATTATTTTAATAAACTCCCTGATATGGCTTATGAAAATTGCCCATAAGCTGTTCGCACTTTGTTTCCCATCACCCCGAGATTCAATTTGAAAAAAACAAATGTTGAGAATGCACGTAGCTTTTCAACTTGCATATCCAAAAGCAAATACATTACTAAGTTTAAGTGCTTGTGACATAACATCTCACACAATTAATAAGCTCTTAATTATGTTTTTCCCCAAATATTTTGATTGCAAATTGTTGTGCAGAAACAAACGGCTGTCATCTTAAATTTTGCTCAGAATACGTGACATTCAAATTATTATTTTGCTTAGTGCTGTATACTACTTAATGCATATACTAATCATAGGTAGGTGCACACACTGAGCTAGAACTTGAGGATAGAAAACTGAGGATTGAGGATGCTAAGAATGCTACTTTTGCTGCCATAAATGAGGGACTGGTTCCTGGAGGGGGTGCCACATATGTCCACCTTTTGGACTTGATACCTTCCATAAAGAACTCCATGGAAGATCCTGATGAGCAAATTGGTGCTGATATTGTGGCGAAGGTATGGATATATTTTTTGAGTCTGCTAGCTCTATTTCACCTCTCTGAGTCTGAATATTTTTTTAAGAAGTTTAACTTGTAGTGAATTTTCTACAATTATTTTCCTGTATTATGTTTCCTTTTCTTTTCATGAAAATTAGGAGAGTCGACTTGTGAATTTTGCATCTTCTGGGAGGGGTTTTCTCTTAGAAAATATTGTTTGATTCTAATTGAAGGAAAACCATTCTCTTTTCTAAAACATATGCTTGAGCTATACAGTGTGTGTATTTAAGATTTTAACCTGGGTTTCTTACATTTTGACTATACTTCATTGAACCGGTCTTACTTTGCTATTTCTTTGGAACATATGTTTAGATTATATGAAGAATATTTTTATGCAATGATAATGCAAAATGAAAATACTAACACTTGAGTAGGGGAATATGTCATTCCTTAACATATCTGCTGTTGTTTAGTATTTTCTTTTTGATTCTTTTCTGGATTTTTTGTTTGTTTTGTTTTTACTTTCGACAGTATTCTTCCCCTGCTACTTTGGGAATGGGCCTTTTTTTGTTGATTGCATTTCATTCATTCTTTAATTTCTTGATATGATTCAGTTTCCATATCTAGAATAGATTCATCAAATAAAATTTTATCCTAAATTGAACCGTTTCATGCCCTGGAATATAAATTCATTGAGGCTTGGAAGAATTGTCTCAAATTTCAAGCAAATCCAAATACTTTAGAATCTCAAGTGGAGCGACAATAATACCAAAAATATCCAGTTACTATTTGATTCATTTTGTGGATGGTCCACATTGTGGATGTAGAAACCACTAAACCATCCACCATCCATGTTAAGTTTGCATGAAAAGTTTGATATCCACTGAACCTTCCTCCCTCCTTGTCAATACTCAGGTTTTAATTTCCACTTGTGCATAAAGCAATGATATAGGATTTAACATTGATTACATTACACCCCCCTATGGCAGCTGAGGTGTATGTCAAGTCTCCTGTGCCAAGTGTGCATCTTTCTAGTTGGCTCAGAGTTAGCATAGAAAATGGAATATAATTTGATCAAATGAGATATTAGTTAGAATATTTATTTTTAAATTTTAGAATTTTTGGTTTCTGGTAAAAATGTTTTGAAATTTTTATACTATTTCCCCCTTCCTCTTGTAGGATTGAGACTAGTTTTTGCGAAAGGTATTCTTTATGAACTTATCTCGAACACATTTTTGCATATTTGTAAGCAGTTGTGCATGGATCATTGCAGGCACTTATCGAACCTGCTAAATCAATTGCAACTAATGCTGGAGTTGATGGAGACATTGTTGTCGAAAAGACTAGAACATTTGACTGGAGAACCGGATACAATGCCATGACTGACACATATGAAGATCTTTTGAATGCCGGAGTAGCAGATCCTAGTCGAGTTGCAAGATGTGCTCTTCAAAGTGCAGTCTCCATTGCTGGTGTGGTTCTAACTACTCAAGCTATATTGGTTGAAAAAGTAAGAAAACCCAAGCCAAGTGTACCTCTGGTCCCTGGTATAACGCCCTAAAATAGAGAAAACAATTACAGTTTTGATAACAGAGTTGGTCTTCTTCAATGATGAATTGATTGAGCCAGCTTGTGAATGTCCCTTGGCTTGATTAGTACTTGGGAAGCAACAAGAATGCTATTATCGATGGAAAAGTCAGGGTTGCTTCTTACTCTTGATAAAGCGATAGGAACAATTATACAACTGGTGAAGTTTAAAAAATAGTTGGTTTCTTCATTTTATCGATTCATTTTACAGATGATAGTTTTGTTCCATACAAGATCGAACCTGTATCTGATATTGTCAAAAGATTGTAAATAATAAACTCCATTTTGGATGTTTGAAGTGTGCCTGTCTCATGGGATTTGATCTCTTATTTCTCTGCTTGGAAATTTGGACACTAATATCTCGACTCTCAAGGTACTGAGATCTATTTATGGATCTAACATTTCCCAATAGATGCTATTCTAAACACCAGACTATGCTATTCCTTGAGGTCATGAGATCTGCTTATACAGGTACTTCTGAGTTTTGATTCTTGATAAAATCTACTTCAGAATCAGGAAACAAATTATCTTAGACGTGTCGACTAATTGATTAAAACCTAAATGATCAATTTATGGAAGTCAAGTACAAATACTAAAATTCACTAGGCAACTTTAAAATTCCACTGTAATGAATTTGTCTAAATTTTAATTTGGTCCATTCGAATGACTTGTAAGTCTTGAAATATTAATCAGTTTTTTCTACTTTCATTTTTTTTTTTTTTTTTTATACCCAACATTCATTTTATTCTATGAGTAGCTACACTTGCAAGAAGATTACTTTTAGAAGGCTCTCTTACTACGCTGACTTTGTCTCTTCATTGAATCAGTGTTTAGTTACTAAGAGTAATACTATTCCAGATTATACAAACTGTAATGCCAGGCAGAGTAATTGAGTATCAACTATCAAAGTAATAATTAAGCTTAGTCAAAAAATGCTTTATGGAAGAACTTTTCAAACATTTTGGTGTGTTATCTTTTGTAGGTTGTATGTGCTATATGGTTTTGCTATTTTGTGGAAGTTGACATGTTTTTCTCCCTTGTCCTTGATATATAAACGAAGTAGGAAATGAGTAACCAATGAAACTCCCTTGACTTAAATCCACTTGACTTAATGCATTTAATTAAAGTATTAGTTACAGCTATATATGTACTTAATTGATTTTGTAAACAAAATTAGCTAAGACAGACCCTATGTTTTAATTGTAGAATATCAGTAGTTTACTCATGTTGCTATCTGCTCTTTTCTCTAACAACCCTCACAATTTCTAATCCCTTTCTCTTAGAAAAAACTTTGGAAA
The DNA here is from genome assembly GCA_030408175.1 of Trifolium repens. Lineage (NCBI taxonomy): Eukaryota > Viridiplantae > Streptophyta > Magnoliopsida > Fabales > Fabaceae > Trifolium > Trifolium repens. Next base: position 15,367,999 of record CP125842.1, on the reverse strand, counting down.
TTACTCATTTCAACAACACGTTTTAGTTGAGCAAATAACTAGTCATTTTGATTGTGATTCTAAAAAGTATTCATTTTATGATTAATCTTATTTTTAATTGAGACACTGGACCATTCACCAGTAGCAATTTATATATTTTCAATGCATGTTATTTGAACTTTCAACAACATGTGTTCTTTGCTTGGTCTTCTCCTAATTTAATATATGTTAGAAATTAACTAAGATGTTGAATGTAATTTATTGTGCTCACTGCTCAGTGCTTTCGGTTGATCAACTGCTACTTTTATTTTTATGGGTACAATCTGCTACCTTTATTATTAGTGGTTTCAATAAATTATTGAGAAGAATAAAATCCAATGCTTTCACAAAAAGAATAACTTTTGGTGAAATCATTTTTCTGATTCTATGCTTTCAAATCTAATGTGTAATAATAATGTTGGTGTGATTTGAAATCTACTTCTCTCAACATTTGATTAAAATCCAATTTCACAAAATATATGATAGTGTTTAATTTAATCTAATGTCTAAAAACTTTTAGAGAATTACTTCTTGTGCCCCATGGAAGTCCTCATTCGTCCCCAAAAATTTCAAAAATACCCCTTTCATTACTTAAGTATCGATTAGCGAATTCAAGGGTTCCAAATCGAGGAAAAAACAGTTTGCATCCTTCTAGAATGCGAACTTTAATAAATAGGGGACAAAGGAAGGGGAGAGATACAAAAACATTAGATTTTATAAGATTCACATTCTAGAATGCAAACTAAGTTCGCATTCTAGGATGCAAACTATTTTTTTTCCCCAATTTTCGCTATTTATATACTCGCTTCATGCGTTGTAAGGGGAACAATATTGGAAGAGTGGCATATAAGAAAAATACTACTAGCATATATATTAATTAAGTTGACAATAAGAAATGAAATGATGGTGGCTTAATGTGTAAGCCAAGTATGTTAATTAGTGACAGAAATGCTTCAAAGATACAGCACTTGGCTTCAAAGTATCAATGTTTGTTTCTTCCATTCACACTAATTAACACTATCTTCTCCATAGGCACTTGGTAGCTATAGAGAGGACTCAATGATTCAAATGTGTGTTTAAACTACAGTGTTTTGTGACCCTACATCATTATTGTTGTTCTATATATGCTTCAGTTCCTCACCAACTGCACCTTGGCATTTACTACATATCAAGAGATTGCCCCTAGCATTCAGTCACACACATGATATAATGAAACAAAAAGTTGGTTAATTTGTATATTTGTTAGTTAAACAATTTTAGTTAAAAATTAGTACTATGACCCACCAATATTGTATAGTGGATGGATGCACTAGATGCGGTGGCGTGGTTATTAATCACTAATCACTTTTTTAATCATCATGGATTCATGGCCTTATCGATATTTTATGGGGGGTGATATATTCATGACGTCTATGCAACTTAATCATATTAATCTTTTTTCTTGCCATCCATACTGTTACTTACATTATATATACCAATTCCTATTGATCTTTTTTTTTTTTCATGTTTGATTTTTTTTTAACATTCACTGCAAACCAAACATACATTAAATTATAAAGTGTAAGTTTTGAAAATTAATTAACTCTAAAAATTATGAAATTACGAATTTAAGAATTACACATTTTTACCTTTTTATGTTGTTCTCTCTTCTTTTCCTAATTTAATGGTTGATTGAACAACAAAGAAGAAAAGACCAGAGAGAAAATATTAGATAAATAGTCAAAATTATAACAACATGAGGAATATGAGAGAAAGTGTTGGAGAGGTCCAAATCTCACAAAACTTCGGCAAAATAATTATTCAACTCTAACAATATATATCTAAGGATTTCTAACTTACATGGATCAAAGTATAAACAAACCAAAAATAATTGGCCTTAAGCCCCCACATGAGCTACGGGTTAAATAGGTCAGTTCGCAGACCTTAGCCCATACATTCAACTTTACTTATTACTAACAAATTTCAAATAACAAAGAAATATTAAAAATTTATATTTTTTTATTCAAATTTTCATTCTTCAATAATTCTTGAGATTAACATTATTACCACTTGAATCAATTCATTACTTATAATTACCAACTAAACTATACTTTTATTTTTTTTTACACAAACTTAACTATACTTGAATAACATATAAGTTGATATAACTCTACTTCCATTGATGCTTAATGTGTTCTTGTTTAACACTTGGAGTACTATATATTGTAAATCATTTCAATTTCCTTATTTTAGTTGTCATTTAACTACTATATAATTTTTGAAAAGAAATTATTACCACTATTTAATATATATTCATTTGACCCAGGGGCGGAGCTAGGTTGGGGCTCGGGAGGGCCACGGCCCGTCCTAGATTTTTTCGATTTTAGTAGGTATATATATACATATTTTTATTAACTGTTTATAGATAAATAATCAATAAAGCTCTTATCATAAGATCGCAAGCGGCCTGGTGGTTTTGTTGTGCTATTGGAAACCAGAAGACATGGGTTCGAGTCAGCTGGGTGTATTTTTTAGCTTTTTATTGCTATTTTAAAGAGAAATTGCTTTGTTGAACGTACGGTTGAGTTGAGTTTGCTGTTTAGTAATTATTACTACACCATAAGATAGTTCATGGAGATATAATGGTCAAAATATTTATTTTAAAGGAATGGTCAATAAAAAAAATTCTTCAAATCATTGCTTTGTAACCGGGGATCAAGTTTAACAAAATATAAAAATTTGGTATTTATAATTTCTTGAGTTTCTCTTGATTTTGAATAAATGTGTGAGTTGAAAGTGTTATAATATTGCTTGAGTTTTTATCATTTAATAAGATATTAAGACGTGTTAAAATTAACGGTTTATAAATTTTTAACTTTCATAGAAAAAAAATTGAAGCTCCGTCACGGCCCTCCCGGGTATTTTACTCTAGCTCCGCCACTGATTTGACCCAAAAGAAAATCACATATTTGATTTTATTATTCTTCTCATATATAAGTCGATCTAGTTCCACTCTTGATTGCGTAAAAAAAAGTTCCACTCTTGATCAATAATATTACAATTTTTTTTGTCAAATAATCCAATGACAAAAATTTCATACTTAAAGTGGATAAGTAGGATAACCAAAATTTGAATCTCAACTCATATAATATAATGCAATGTCCTGTTAATTAAGCTCACGAGACAGATCATGATATTATAATTTAGAAAAGCATAGATATGTATATTTGTTTATTTTTTTATATATTAAAAGCTGTTTATATTTTTTTATATTAAAGGAATATATATGACATGACTCATATGTAGTAGAAAAATACAGAAAAGCATAGAAGTAAGCTAAGACGGAGACGCACGTCGTGTAGAAGTAAAATCGAAGAAATAGGCGTGACAACTAATTGAAAATAAAACGGCTAATCTGTATCTGTATTTGGTAACAAAACTTTAATTAACTACTAGTACTATTAATTAATCTGTATCTTTTATTTATCATTACAAACACAAAAGAATATGATGATGATATCTGCGCTGAAATATTTCAGCTTCTTCCCACACTTTCATTTCACATAATTCATTCACATTCCTCCCCAATCAATCAGATCTAACTCTCATTCATTCATTCACTGTAATCTCTCTCTCTCTCTCTCTCTCTCTCTCTCTTGTGCAAATGTGAAGTCTCTCTTTGAATTTTTAGTTTGAATTTCAGATTCTGATTCTCTGTAATTAAATGCTTTTGCTTTTTCTTAACTTAATCTCTATGTTTATTTATTTATTTCTGTTTTTGGTAATTCTCATACTTAACTTCTCACTGCTTTAACAACTAGCTAGAAATGGAATTAGGTTTTACTTCTATCTTTTTTTCCCTTTTTAGTAACTTCCTTTGCTTATAATTTACTGAATCCATGCTTACACTTCAATAATTCATCTTCTCTGCTCATAAATCATACTCATGTTCATTCTTCATTTTTTTGTATAATTATTAGGAACACACCATTGTATTTTTATTTTTTAATTTTTGGTTTGTAATTCATAGATAGTATTTCTGAGAGGGTCGGATTTTAGGTTTCGAGATTTTATTTTTCGGTAATAAAATTGAAATTGTGTACTTGAATGTGAATATAATGGTACTGTAATGTGAGATTAGGTGAGGAGCTAGCTAAATTGGGGTTGGTGATTGATTGATTACTATTGAATTTGTTCTCTGGAAAACTTTATGTGTAGGCAGGTTTATTAGTTCATGGCAAAGTCAAGGCAAAGATTATCAAATCAGGATTCTTCATTGTCGCCTACTGCTACAAGATCAAGGGAGTGGGATGGTCCGTCTAGATGGGCAGATTACCTAGGAACAGATACCGCTTCTCCACTGTCTTCTACCAGCTCCAGGAATTTCACTCATGATGGCCAGTCTCAGGGTACTACGCCGTCCCAACCACAAAAGGGTCTTAACATGCAGTGGGTTGTGCAGCTCACTGATGTTGCTGAAGGTCTTATGGCTAAGATGTATAGGTTAAATCAGCTTTTGGATTATCCGGACCCTATTAATCATGTATTTTCGGATGGGTTTTGGAAAGCTGGTGTGTTCCCTAACCATCCTAGAATCTGTGTTTTGCTATCCAAGAAATTTCCAGAACACTTCAGCAAGTTACAACTAGAACGTGTAAGAAGTCATGTCTGACGTGCTTTTCATTTTGAGTGTTAGTTACGGTGTTTGTGATTTTTATTATTTGAAAAAATATGGATGGATGCAGATAGATAAGATTGCTTGGGACTCGATGCAAGATCACGCGGAACTTCATTTACAGAGCTTGGAACCATGGGTGCAGGTGCTTTTTTAAACTTATTTTTACTGATTTTCCCCCATTCATAAACCTCAAGCAACTAATTGAAGCTTTTGAATTTTCTCATTTTGGCCGCATTCCCTCGTGTTAGATAGAAAATTATTCATGTGTTTTCACCCAACAACTTATGATTTCGGTTGGTTTGTTCAATACATTGTACCAAAGGCTGCATGACCATGCAGTATAGAGTTCAAACGTTATTGCACACATTTTTTTGAGGATTCACATAGTCTTCTTAATAAAAGTTAAACTTCATAAAAAAGTTAGGTGGGCCTCTGCAGTGTCTACACTTCAAGTTCAAGCCCATAGCGTTGTGTCTACACTTCAAGTTCAAGCCCATAGCGTTGTGTCTACAGTTCAGAAAATGCATTTTGGATATTAAACCATTCATGTGCATTTAATCAATAATTGAAACTTGTTGTTAAGTTCATTCATGAAACGTCATTTTACTTGACCGACTTGATTAGTATGAGTTATCAACATGCCCAAATTCTACATGTCAATATCTTTCTTTACTCAATTTACTGCATGAGTAAATAGAAATCTGAAAATTTGAAATTCAATTCTAGTTTTATTTCTTTGTTCATAGGAAGAAAGGTTGGAAATAGTGTAAGAGAAATTGGAAGCTTGCACTAAAGTCTAAAAGACTAGAACATGTAGTTTAGATTTAAAACCGATAGTTCTACAACACAAACCTAGAATAGAGACCCTAGGGATATTTTTTCTCAACTTAACCATTACACTGTTAAGCAACTCCTTTATATAGATTACCCTTGGATACAGATAAAAACCCATCACCACTTATCCTAATAATTTCCTCCTTTCTGAAAGTTGCTTTATAAATAAGATAAAAAAGACAAAACAGTACCTCCAAGTGCTAACAAGTAACAACTATACCTACCTGTTCTTTATTTGAAGAATGTGCAGTAGTGCTAATCTTGTACGTATCCATTACCTCTCTAATAGTTATTTTGTAATTTTAACCCAAAAGGAAGTTCAAATAGCTGTATTACAAACACTGAACTTATCCTCTTACTCAAATAGCTGTATTACAAACCGAGACTCTAGGCTAAGGTACAAGTTTAGTACAATTGGCCCAAGCTCAGTCTATACAATGATACATTAATAATAAAATATATAAATAATGCTTTTTAGCACAGAATACCCTAATTCTAACTGTTGAGGTTTCTTGTACCCAAGCAAGGATTTGTAACTCTGTGCTTTGTGTAACAAAATAATTTAGTAATTCATGAAGAAAACAACAGCAATTGACTTATGAAAGTTACGTTTCATTGCTTCGCAATCGATGTTTTATTTGATCATTCTTTGGTTTATATTCTCTCATTTGCCATTCATTTGACGCACACATGTCATCATTAAAATACAAATTTCATGAAAATCGGTCTGTATGCTTTTCCTTCTATTTTCATTGGTTAATCTCAATGACAATATGTTTATAAGTGGGGGCACTCCTCACCTTACAAACTGGATCTGTAATTGTTAACAATAGGGATGACAAAATAGAGCAATAATGGAGAGGAACAACAAAGGAGGCTAGGGTTTCAATAGAATACCATAACATATGAAAATAAGGGTTACAAGAAGAATATATAGTAAAACCTAAAAGGACTAAACTACTAACTTATAATAAATATAAAAGGCCCAAAGACATAAGCCCAATAACCTATTATCTAACAGTAATGTTGAGTTAGGCCCAATCCAGATTCTAAGACTTATCTTTTAGATTTTCAATTCAACTGCATGTTGCCTGAACTCACATGATAATGACTCTTTTGTGTAACAGCTACTTCTTGACTTGATGGTTTTTCGTGAGCAAGCACTGCGACTTATATTGGATCTAAGTAGTACAGTAATTACCTTGCTGGTGAGTCTCAATATTGTTGCTCTCCTATGATGTGAATTGCTATGATTGAAAACTGGTTTGTTCATATACATACAACTATATGATATGCACCCATTTCTCTTTCTCCACCCAAGCCAAAAAGTTCAGCGGCTTTCATCATTGACAAACATCTGCACTAATACAACAGAGAAGTGGGAGTAACATCAAAATTTTCTTGAATAATGATTCAAATTTTATGAATGTTTCTGAACTACAGAGGTGTCATCTCTTTTATTATTGAAAATGTCTAGATTTTTTATGGTGAAGTACGTGTTAACCTGGTGTTGATTTTATCCCCTCTTAATACTCCAATTTTTATAATTGTCTTTTTTTCCCTTGCTATAAAGGACTAACCCATGTACACACGGGTTACTGTGCTATATATCAAATATTGAATTAGAAATGGGGCGTAGTGAATTCTCTCCCCCTCTTTTAACCCATTCATCTAGAGTTGTTTACTTTGGTGAAATAGCTCTAATGGATGTACTCACATTTTAATAAACTAATATATAATCACTATTTTTTTTTGCATATGTTAAATAACTAGGCACAGTGTTTTGCAGCCCCATCAGAATTCACTTATACTACATGCATTTATGGATCTCTTCTGCTCATTTGTACGGGTTAATCTTTTCTCTGAGAAGGCAAGCTAACTTCCTCTTTTATTTCCTTAAATTTGTTCATTTTATGAAGAAAACTAATCCTTTTTGAAATAATTTTTTGAGTCAAATATAAATTAGTAGTAATTTAGAAACCAATTTATTCATAGCAGATGCCGAGAAAGATGTTGCTACAGACCTATAACCTTCTACATGCAATGTCAAGAAATGAGCGGGATTGTGATTTTTATCATCGGTAAGATGTTTTGATAACTTTTCTTAAGTTGTTCCAGTTTCTGGTAAACAATAACTCATAGGTATGCTTTTATACGTTCACAGACATATGCTGTATTATCTAGTTTTTTAAAGAAAAATAATTCCTTTTTGTGAAGGATTGCCTTGAAAACTCAGAAAATCAGAAAAACTGAAGAATCTGGAAGCTGTGTGGCGCCTAGCGCCAGGAGCAGTCTAGAAATGCCTGTGCATTCTGTTAGTTGGCGCGGGGCGCGGGAAGTTTGGCGCGGGGCGCCGATACGCGTGTATAAATGCGCTGTTTGCGTTTTCTGTTGTTTCTAAGTGATTTTTTAGGGTTTGCAGCCAATCAAAAGACTAGGGTTTATAGAGAATTCTCTTGGCAATAATTCTAGGGATTGGGAATCAATTAAACACCTTGGTAAACACTTGTAATTGAATTTCTTGGTCACGGGAAGAAATTCGGGACTTGGGTAGAATAGGATTCAAACTATTTCTTGTAACCCTTGTTGTGGGGATTTCTTTGTAACTTTGAAACTTGATTGATAGTGGAACGGAGAGTTGCTCTCTCCCCCAGACGTAGGTTAATTAACACCGAACTGGGTAAACAATATTATTGTGTTCTTTATTTTCCGCCGTTATTGTTTGGATTATTGCATCATCATCTCTATCGTCCTTATATTTGGTTGCTTGTTTCGCTTGCCCCACACATCAGTTTTATTATTGGTGTGAGTTTTACGAATTCACAACAATTGCACTTGTTTACACCACACCCTCTTCGAACCCCGGAATGTCTTCCGTCCTCTCGAAGAATTGTTTGACTCCAACTATTGGCGCCCCACGGTGGGCGCCAATTGTTGTGAATTCGACGAAAAACTCACACCAATAATAAAACTGATGTGTGGGGCAAGCGAAACAAGCAACCAAATATAAGGACGATAGAGATGATGATGCAATAATCCAAACAATAACGGCGGAAGATAAAGAACACAATATTGTGTGTCTCTTTATCGCTTGTGGTTGTTTATCTGTTCGTGTTATTATTGCTATTTCCACTCAGTTGATTGCTTATTCAATTTGCTCCACACATCAAGGTTATTGGTGTGAGATTTACGAATTCACAACACTTTTCTTTTCATCCAAACAACGCTGAGGGGCATTTTGCTTGTGCAATTATGCATGCATGGACTTATGTTCCTGTAGAGGGATGGGTGAGAGACAGATAGAGATTCTAATTTACTCGTAGCGATTGTTTTGGTGGGAGGGGAAATGAGGAAGGGTTATGATCAAACTTTCTTTGTTTGGAAGCAATTTAAAACCAGGGGGAGAGTTTGGGGGAATATTTATTAACCCTTGAACACCACAAGGTAGGAAGGAGTCTATCTTCTCTTCCTCCTTCTTCCCCTCCCCTTCCCTTCATCTTTTCGCTGCCAACTCCCAACAAAGCCTTAAAGTATTACTCCCATCCCGTGCTGGTCTCATTTTGAAATGTTGCAGAGCTACCAAAACATGAGTGACAGAGCATATAAGAACAACTTAATGTAGAAAGAAACATAGGTTAAACATATTCGGCCTACACTAAATAATGAGCCGACAAAATGTACTTTAAGCTTCCGTAGAATGTCATTGAAGAAATATGGTTCATAAACATATTTCTTTACATTGTCATTGATGTAAAGTACTTAATTTGAAGAAAGTAGATAGATAACAATTTCTTGAGGTAATTGAAGTAGGAATGAGAGAATTAGGGTTCTAGTATTAATTGAGGTATGAAAATATAGTATATGACAATTTATAAAATGTAGGTTCTGTTTATATTAGTTAATCATACATTCTGAAGCCCAGCCTACCATACAACTCCTATCTTCTAGAGTCACATCATTATATAATAAAAAGTTTGCATACTAGTCAAGCAAACAATTTCCGTGAACAGAGTTATGATAAAATGAATGGAGCCTGAAGGGATGAGATCGTTGAGGAGTTGAAGTTCAAACATTAAAATTGATAAAATGAATTGCTAGCGTTGATATGAGATTCTTTTGTGATAATTTCCCCCCTTACCAGTCACATTTTTTGGTAGAAAACAAACATTAATCATTTCAATCTTTGTATGTTTCTTTCTCTACTTTACAGCTTGGTTCAGTTCATCGACTCTTATGATCCACCATTAAAAGGCTTACAGGAAGACCTAAATTTTGTGAGCCCTCGAATTGGAGAGGTTAGTCTTGTTCTTTTATGTTTCAGTATGATATAAATAATTGCAAAGTTCATATGTATAGACAATGAATAGACTTTCTAGTCTTATAACTATTTTTTTCTCTCAAAATTCTGTTTTGTCGTGATCAAATTCAACTTATTTTCACTTACCTGTCTACTTTTTCTGAGTTACATTTGTTGGTGTTAAATCAATTTGGAACATAACTGAGTGTTTGTTTTGTTTGTCATGGATTGTGTGATTGGTTGGAGTACGGTCATGTATGCAGGAAATCTTCGTTTCATACAAATAGTCAACTAGGAACTCTCAGTCTCAGAGATACATATAAAACCATCAATGTGCCTCTAACTAACGACATAAGCTTTTGGATACTTGGTCATTGGCATGGTATCAAAGCCTTTATGAAAAAGTGGCCACTTCCCCGTTCCCTCTTTATAATTATAATAAATTAATTAATTTTCATTACAAGATAAAGTGGGTCCATGTGTTATCCGTGATGGAAGTTCGAGCTCTTCTGTGACGAGACATAACAGCCGAAACTTTTGGAAGAACTGGTCTGTAACATATAACATTATATGAATCAATATTCATCTAAGCATCTCAGAAGAAGTCACACATTGTTGGTCTGGCCTCCATCTTTGTGGCTTTTTAAGTCAAAATCTAGACCTAGATAAGATGTTGTGTTGTTTTTAGTTTTACTTTTAGTTGTCAAATGTTAAAACCTAAACCACTTTCTAAAAATTATTACTTCTATTTGTAGATCTGTTATGATTTTCATACATGATGAATCAACACAACCTGTAATTCTTTATCTTTTCAAATGAATAGCAAAGGTCCTGTAATGCAAAAAAAAAGATTGAATGTCTTATGCTCTTATCTCTGCTTTTCATGTTACACTTGTTACCCTATATGTAATTCCTATGAATCAACTATTCCATAAGTTTAAGTTGTTGGGTGAAGTTGCATGAATTGTTTTCATATTACCTCTAACACAACCCTTCACACAAGAGCCCTATAGACTTAAGAAGTGAATATTGCACGGGACTATCTATCTTATGCTGAAATTCAACTTTTTATTCGAAGAATGGGGCAGAAAAGATTCCTTATTAGACCAATTGGTCATAAAGCCTCAGCTAACACTTCACAAACCAATCATGCAAAAAGCTTAACCTGTTAGATGAAGAGGCATACTGGTTTTTATATTATATCTCATGTAATGAATGGATTTCTTAGTTAATTTTGTTTATGGGTGAATGAGTGTATTTGGCATATAAATATACTGTTATTAAAGGTTTTGATATTCTTTTCTCAGGTATTGGAGGCTGTAGGCCCTATTATATTTCTATCGACAGACACAAAGAAACTTAGAAATGAAGGATTTTTAAGTCCATATCATCCTCGGTATCCAGACATACTCACAAATTCTGCTCATCCGCTGGTAATGTTAATTTTGTTCTTAACCCATATTACTATTGACTTCATGAATAAAAAGATACTGAATTACTTTTTCACTCAATGCTGCAGAGAGCACAAGATCTTGCAAATGTAACTGCATATCGAGAATGGGTGTTATTTGGGTATCTTGTCTGCCCTGATGAGCTGCGTCGTGTCACTAGCATTGATATCGCTTTGGTACGATTCATGCTTGTATAACTTAAATAATTTATCCATATAACAAAATTATATTTGATTTTTCCTTTCCTTGTGTGCAATTTATTAAAATTGTTTGTGTTTGCTGAGGCAAAAACTGTAGTACAGAAATTATTGGCTACAATGTTTGGTAGCATGTTCTCTGAAAAGTATAAACCATATATATGTCCAAGCATGGATGCTAATATTAGTAGCTAGTAAAGATACGGGAGAGGAAATATTTGATGTTTTTACTTTTTATGTTCCAAAAAAAAAAGATACGGGAGAGGGATTCATCTGTGTTTCTATTTCTTATGCAGCTCCGCTCTCTTTATACATGTACTGATGATTCGAAGTGTGAATACATTAGAGTAGATTGTAGTTCTATCTTGTTTTGAAGTGTGCGTCGATTTAACATATGCAAGACAAAGAAACAGAAAATAAATGAACCATAAATAGAAAATGTGAAGGAGAATATGGAGTTAGAGCTCTGCAAGAGATGATAAATCTTTTGAGGAAGAAGCATGTCCTGCACTCCAATTGAAAAAGTCATTAAAATGTTAATCTAATTCTTCAAAAAAGTTTAGTTTAATGTTTCTGAGAGGAGGTTGGTTTATTAGAATGCTATAGAATAGCTGAGCATGGCTTTATTTGAGATTATAAATGTATATTTCTTGGTGTTAAAATAATTTGAGTAAGCCATTCAGGGGTATGGAGGTGGATGTATACTATCAATTGTGAAATAAAGCAAATAGTAGTATAAATTTTTGTTCTTGAGGCGCGCTATACTTCTCTCTAGTGGGTTAGCTGGAGCATGGGAATTCGCGAATGTTGTTTTATTTCAAATAAAAGTGATACTCTTTCCCACTAGTCATCCAAATATTGTGATGATTAAGAAATGATTTTATATAGAAATTGTGGATTATAATATAATCCCAAGATTCAAACTTCCTGATAATTTTGTAGATTATCATTATATTGTGGAATGTGGATTATGATTTATGTCAAGTTTGCTCATGGAATTGCAGGTTGTATTGAAGGAGAATTTAGTCCTCACATTATTCAGAGATGAGGTAAATGTTTTCCTGTTGGTTTTGAGCAGTTTCATTTTATCTGCAGTAGTTGACAAATTTCTAATCATCAACACACAGTACATACTTTTGCATGAGGAATATCAGCTGTACGTTCTACCTCGAATATTAGAATCTAAGAAGATGGCAAAATCTGGACGCACAAAGCAAAAAGAGGCGGATATGGAATATAATGTTGCAAAGCAGGTTGAGAAAATGATAAGGTACATTGAATTCTTATTTAAATATAATATATTTTTTGTGGACTACAGAGACAAGTGAGGCCAAGGTAGTAAAATCTGGGAACTTGTCCATGATTATTGGTATTTTAAGCGGATTTGTGACTGGAATGTAAATTGTCGGGCCATGATTCTGAAAGCAGTGATGCATTCTACACTAAGAAACAAAAACAAAATAATAACTATGTAAACTGAATAGTTTTATGCTATTGCTAAGAAAGGCTGCGTCGGTACTGCTGACTCTGAGATCCATCATTGTCTAGAGATATATCCAAAGTAGTCCTTATGGGGTTTGGACAATCCTTACCTCTTGAGTTAGCTTCTAGGGTTGAGTTAGATCTAGGCCAAAAATTGTAATATGGACCTTTGATCTTCCTTATACATTTGATTTTTTTTTCTTTCTAAAATGTGTCTGATATTATTAGTTATTACAATTGACCGTGGTATTCACAGAAGTGATTTAATTTTTCAGTGAAGTGCATGAACAAGCAATATTATCTTGTGATGCCATACATCGGGAAAGGAGAATTTTACTGAAACAAGAGATAGGAAGAATGGTGCTGTTTTTTACTGACCAGCCCAGTCTACTGGCCCCCAACATTCAGGTCCGTTTATTATAGCATACTTTAAGCACGAAAACATGGTGTATCTGACAAATGTTGCTGAAACTTTTGTCATGTTTTCACTTATAAACTTTATAGGTTCACTTGTACACAAAGGACATGTTATTAGGTCTCTTCGGTGGTTTCATTTCATTAAGTATAAGAAACTGGAAGTTTGGAAATCTCTGGAAAAATTACTTAAAGAAACTCTCGTTTTTTCTATAGTTTACTACAATTGATCGAGTTGTTTATGAATATTGTTCCAAGGGTGGTTTATGAGTAACTTCTTATTAACTTAATTAACCAAGTTGTTTATTCTTACCAAATAAATCGTTTATATATAATTATTTAATTTTGTAATTTTTAATTTAAATATTCTTGTTAAAATGCACATACGGTTTCTATTTTATGATGGTCCTAAGGTGAACTTCAGCTAAAATTAAGATTCTTATTATTTTATCAATACCATTATGAACCCATCATTTACTTGTCATGACGAGCATGCATTTCATTCTTATATTTTGTTAGTGCGTTGTTTGTTGAAGTCCAATGTTTACTTGTAATAAGAAGCTTAAATAAACAAAAAATGTGTAAATGGCTTTCATCCACTCTTTAATACGTATATCATAAATTATTGGTTTGAAATAAGAAAATAAACATCTCACATATCTAATGAAGAAGTATGTTTATATTTATTGAATAATGTGTAACAAAAAGAATCCTTTATGCTTAACCAAGTTGTTTCAGAACTAAACAAGACTAATATTATGCTCATTAACTTAATAAATGAAACAAACTGAACATAATTGTGATCCCAAATAGTTTGTGAACAGTTCTGTTTATTTACAGTCCATTTTTGCTAGTTGAAGTGCATATGTAGATTTTACTTTAAAGATAATTTTTTTTGTGCTAATCTAATATGCTTCATAAATATTCTTAAACTTGTCTTCAATTTGGTCAATATCAAATTATGTCTTTCTTTCTTGCGAGGCTAACCAAGTACTATACCTCTGTTCCTTCAAAAAAAAAAAAGAGTACTATACCTCTGTAGCTTTGGACTTTGTTGTGTGTTATTTTTGTTATATATATATATATATATATATATTCACATATCTTAAACTTTTCAACAACTTGATTATGAGATGATATATCTTTCCAGATGGTGTTTTCTGCTTTGGCTTTAGCACAATGTGAAGTGATCTGGTATTTTCAACATGTTGGGGTTGCATCATCAAAGTCTAAAACTGCTCGTGTGGTGCCAGTGGACATAGTAAGCATTTATTTTCATGAGCTTTTTATGATCTAACTGATGCTCTTCTGTAATCAAATTACCAAATTAGGGCGTTTTAAAACTATTTATTAGTATGCTATTGATAAGGTGGTTCACCTGACTTAAATTTATGACCATGTTTACAGGACCCAAATGACCCAACCATTGGATTTCTGTTGGACGGAATGGACCATTTGTGTTGCTTGGTCCGGAAATACATTGCAGGTTAATCTCTCCCTTGATGAGGGATATGATGTTAAACTACTATTGTAATTATTGTCAAAGAATGTTAAAAGGACATTTCCAACAAAACTTGTAAACTGATATACTAACTGCCGTTTCATTTGATGGCAGCTATTCGAGGTTACTCATTGTCTTATCTTTCATCCAGTGCCGGAAGAATCCGGTTTTTGCTGGGAACCCCTGGAATGGTGGCTCTTGACATAGATGCTAGTTTGAAAGGACTTCTTCAGCAGATCGTCCACCACCTGGAACACCTGCCAAAACCACAGAGTGAAAATATATCTGCCATCACTTGTGATCTTTCGGTATGTGTGGGTCATCATTGAGGCTTCTTTTCTAATATCTTGAACATGGAAAATATATGTGTTTCAAACATATTAATATTCATTATGAACTTTGAGATAGATATTCATTCTTGCATTGGGCTAATAATCATATCCAAGTTGCCACTTTTGTGTAGAAATAATGCTGTTCAATATAACTTGTGCTTGACATTTTGCTAATAAATAATTGGTATGGTAAAGATTAAAGAAGGATGAAGTGTTGAAGTTGTGCTAGTCTTCTGATGCATGCAGAGATTGTTTATTCACTATAGCTCTTTTAGTGTCAGAATCTTTTTAGTTTTTCTCCATCCTGCTATCTTTATTGTTTTATAGTTGTTAACAATGTAACGTTTGAGTGCACTCATCACTTATTGATATTATCTTCAGGATTTTCGAAAGGATTGGCTATCAATTTTGCTGATGGTCACGTCTTCACGTTCATCTATAAACATTAGGCACTTAGAAAAAGCTACAGTTTCCACCGGCAAAGAAGGCTTATTATCGGAGGGGAATGCTGCTTACAATTGGTCCAGGTTTTCATCCCTGATTTTGATTTGCTTTGCTACTCTCATACTCTTGAGTAATTCAGTAATCAAATACTTAATTTTTGTCTACAAAGGGGGCTGCGGTTTTTGTTTTTGGGAGGAAATGACATGATTTCTTTTGTCTAATATATTTTGGGCTGCAATTTTTGTTTTTGGGAGGAAATAACATGATTTCTTTTTTCTAATCTATTTTGGTTAGTCCCCCCCTTTCTATTTCGACAAGCAACCATAAGAAAAATGAGGAAAAATGATTTGCCAATTACCGGCATACCTGAAGGGTTACATTCACAATTTGCTGGGGCTTCCCCTTAATCTATCTATTTCCATGTTACTGATTTATATCCAGACCTCCTAGGATAACTAACTTATCAATATTGTCATTTTATGCAGATGAATTTAATTTTGCAAGGATTGTACATTAACTTAGGAGAATAATGCTAGATATTTTGGCTGGCGATTTCTTGTTTTCTACCTTTTATTTGATTGAGTTGATTACTAGCCTTCTTGTGTGTGGGACTTTTACGGTTTCTTTTGACTGTTAGTTTGCCTGATATTCGTAGAGACTGGTCTGTCTTTTTGCTGTTCTAGGAGGATGACTTGTACTCTCCTCTCTTTTATGGAATTCTTTAATATATGTTACCACTAGTGGGCCTTTATATAGTGTTGGATTTTGAGGTTGTAGTTTGTATTATGCATTAGTCATGTGCAATATGTGTAAAAATATTTACCAAAGCTTGACAGTTGAGTTAATGTTGCCTGACAATATTGTTCTCTTTTCCCAATATTATTAAAGAAAGTAAAAAACTTGAAGAGATAATAATGGTATCATGATTTTGATGCAGATGTGTAGATGAATTGGAATCCCTACTTTCAAAGCATGGTAGTCTTAGGAAGCTGTACTTTTACCACCAGCACCTCACAGCTGTGAGTTCCCTGTTCCACCCTCACCTAATCCATTTTCTCTAGAATGATAGTTGGTTCTGTGCTATGACTTTAGACTTATGTTTCAAATTCTGAATTCTGTTTATCATTTATATTCATTTTAAAGCCAAATTATGTTCCTGTAATAGGTCTTTAGAAACACTATGTTTGGTCCAGAAGGCCGTCCTCAGCATTGCTGTGCATGGCTTGGGATTGCTAGTAGTTTTCCAGAGTGTGCATCTCCCGTTGTTCCAGAAGAGGTAAAAACAAATCTACCCCAGTTGCTTTATACCGTGAATTGGCAAGTGCCGACCAAAGTTCTAAACCACCAAGTGCATTTTATGATGGAGCTGTACTTTGCTTCCTTTTTGTTGTGGTGCTTTGCTGCTTTGTTTAGCTTACTTGAAAACTTAATATGCAAAATATTTGCAATCTTTCATTTTGTTTATATTTTCTTATTCAAGTAAAAGGAAGAATTATGATATTAGAAAAACAGAGTTCCTGGTAGTACATATGTATATGTTAAATTTGGATTATTTGCATTTGAGGCTTCATACAACTTCTGTACCAATTTTTTTCTTCAATTGAGATAGTGAAGTGTGAAATGTTCAATTTAAAGTTGCATAGTCACTGTCAATCGAAATTTTCACATAAAAGCATAATGAATGGCACTACCTTGGTGAAGAATGAAACCTCATATTGACTCAAATGTCATATAAGCTCTGTCGCTGCTGCCTGATTGATCATTAGATGTCATAGCAAATTCAGGAAATATAAAATATAGATGGTCATTGTATTTTGTATTTCCAAGCAGGTTACAAAATTTGGCAGGGATGCTGTTCTCTATGTCGAATCTCTGATTGAATCCATTATGGGGGGATTAGAAGGATTAATAAATATTCTTGACTCTGAAGGAGGATTTGGTGCCCTAGAAAATCAGGTAAAAATACTTTTGGTTAACATTTTAGCTCCATTTTCTGAGATCTAATATTTGAGGTTTTATCAGCTTCTTCCAGAGCAAGCGGCTTCATATCTTAATTATGCATCAAGAGTGTCTATTGCATCATATAAATCTCCAAAAGGGACTGCTGGCTTTCCTTTACCTGGACATGAAAGCTTTCCTGAAAATAATAGTTCTATCAAAATGTATGTCATACTCATCTTGTGCTAAATGTATATGTGTAATCACATAATTATTGCTTGTTTTTCTTGAAGAAGCACATAATTATTGCTTGTTAATGTCTCTGCTTTTTCTAATGATAGGTTAGAAGCTGCAATGCAGAGGTTGACCAATTTGTGCTCAGTTTTAAATGATATGGAGCCCATATGTGTTTTAAACCATGTCTTTGTTCTGAGAGAGGTTAGGGATGCATCTTCGTCTTTTAAACCAAATTATGTTCTGCAGTGCAATGAATTTTAATGGGTCTCAATATTGGTCACATTCTTATATATTCTGGTTCTAGTTGCCAATGGAGGCCGAGTATTAAAGGGACTGGTCCCCACCTCCCCCTTCTTTTAACGAAAAGGATGATATTTATGGCATTTTTTGTTGAAGAGAAAATGTAAATGAAGTTATAATTCCTCTAACCACTCACTTGCAGTCTTGTAAGTGCATGTGCTAAACTTGCATGTAAACAGTGTCTAGATTGAAGTAATAATAAATTAATAAATAAATAGTTGCTTGTATGTATCACATTATAATTATATTCTATTTGGAGTTACATCCTCTGAAGTGGGGAGAAGATCAAAGTGATTATGACTTTCATTTTATTTTACATATTTGAAGTTATTGATTTTATCATTGTAATTGATTCTGCGCGTCACTCTTAACGACCATCCCTCACAGAGATTTCAAATCCGACATCGGTTCATCTAGTAATGGATCAACCAATATGTCATTCCCATTCTATCAAATTGTACTGTTTCCGAACCAAACATCAGTCCTACTATTATTATTTTAACGCGTCAAGCTATTTGTGCAGTACATGAGAGAATGCATTCTTGGCAATTTCAGAAGAAGGTTGCTTGGTGTTCTGAAAACTGATAATGATCTTCAACGGCCTTCTGTTCTGGAATCACTGATTCGAAGACATGTTAGCATTGTGCATCTTGCAGAGCAGCACATCAGCATGGACATTACTCAGGGTATTCGTGAAGTTTTGCTTTCAGAAGCCTTTTCGGGACCAGTTTCTTCTCTGCACTTATTTGAGAAGCCAACAGACCAACATACAGGATCAGCCACTGAATCTGTATGCAATTGGTATATTGAAAACATAATCAAGGATGTATCAGGTGCTGGGATATTGTTTGTTCCAATTCATAAATGCTTCAGGAGCACAAGGCCTGTTGGTGGATATTTTGCAGAATCAGTCACAGATCTAAGTGAACTGCAGGCTTTTGTACGTATTTTTGGTGGTTATGGAGTAGACAGGCTAGACAGAATGCTTAAAGAGCATACTGCTGCACTTTTAAATTGCATTGACACCTCATTGCGATCAAATCGTGATGTGCTAGAAGCAGTTGCTTCCAGTCTTCATGCTGGTGATAGAATTGAAAGAGAAGCTTCTATGAAGCAAATAGTTGATCTGGAAACTGTGATAGACTTTTGTATTCAGGCTGGGTTGGCCCTGGCTTTTGATCGGCTACTATCTGAGGCTTCTGGTGCTATACTTGAAGAAGGCGCTCCCTTGATACATTCACTGCTAACTGGGGTGGTTAAACATCTACCGGATGGAGTACCAGAAAAGGAAGAGATCAAAAGAATGAGAACAGTGGCAAATACTGCAGGTGTTGTAAGTGATCACGATTCCATTTGGGTAAGATCAATTTTAGAGGATGTTGGCGGTGCAAGTGATGGTTCATGGAGCTTGTTACCATACTTATTTGCGACATTCATGACATCTAATATCTGGTCCACTACGGCATTTAATGTTGACACGGAGGGTTTTAGTAACAATATCCACTGCTTGGCAAGGTCAGTATAGTTAAGTTTTGGCTGGAAGTACTTATTCCTTGAACATTATGGAAATACTTTACAATGACTTGAAATTTGTATTTGCATGCTTATAATTTGGCACATGCCATTGGATTTACCACTATCTAGTAAATATATGGGGTTTGGAAATAATTTAATTAACAGTTTGGCTCCATTGTGCAATAATATATGGTATTATCTCTCTCACTCTATCCATGTAATACTGGACAGGTGTATTTCTGCAGTGATTGCTGGAAGTGAGTTTGTTAGATTGGAACGTGAAAATCAGCATCAACACACTTTAAACAATGGGCATGCCAATGGGGGAATGGATCCTGAATTATCAAATCATATGTCAGCTGAAGCAAGCATCAACTCCACACTACAGTTATTTGTGAAACTCTCTGCAGAGATGATACTGGATTCTTGGAGTGAAACACACAGGTACCAATATACGTCTTTGCTTGAATCATATCCGTATTTGTGAGAAACAATAATATACAAATACTAAATAACCCTAAGATGCTGCCATTTATTCAAGGCAGAATGCACCTGCAGCTCTGTTTTATCTGAAACATTAATCTTTCCTTTGCTAGTTTTTTTTTTTTGTAAAAGTAAATAAATAAATTTTTTAATTTTCTAAGATGATTATATTTGGATTTATGTACAGATCCCATCTTGTAGCACAGCTTATCTTCCTAGACCAACTTTGTGAGATTTCACCATACCTTCCACGAAGCTCATTGGAAGCTCATGTTCCTTATGCCATTCTCCGTTCAGTCTATAGTCAATACTATGCAGATACTCCATCAACTCCATTGGCAATAATGAATGCATCACCCCGACATTCACCTGCTATATCGCAAGCACATGCTTCTCCTGCCTTGAGGCATCCTCGTGGGGACTCAACACCACCATATTATGGCAATGATTCAGGATACTTTAGAGGATCATCATCACATAGCCAAGATCACCTCTATGATGCTGATATTAGCAGCATAAGGAACACCCGTCGTTCTGGGCCTTTGGATTATGGTGCAAGCCGAAATAAGGTTAAATCTGTTGAAAGCTCGGCTTCTGGCAGTACTGGACCCAGTCCACTCCCTAGATTTGCAGTATCTAGATCTGGTCCATTAGCATACAAGTAGGAAGTTGTTTGGAATATCCAACACGAGCTGGTAAATTATCCACCTTTTGCTGGTGATCAGTTGTCCATAACCAACCATAAATCTTCCAGCAGGTTCCCAAATTTTTTGGCAAAATGTATATCACACTGAAACGACCTTTTGTTAGTCCCTGGATAGTTTAAACCAAATGCCATATGAAGTCCCTGCAGTTTTAGTTAGAACCAGGTTTTCATGTCTTTTTCTTTTTTGCTCATTTACATTTACCCAATCTTGACATCTTGTTTTCTGGAAGTCTCTAGGTCGATAATCCTTCGGATTGTGCAATTTGTAATGTTATTTGCATATAGCTAAATCTATATTATTTTTACATCATCACTTCTTTATAATAAAAATGAAACAGGAGACTAAACATTTCTAAATGCATTCTTTTTCAGCCTTTACTTTCTAAACAGGTATAAAACTGTGTAAACATTTTAATTTAATAATGAAAATACGATCCTTTCTTTTTATAACAAAAAATGCTGCTTGAAGTTTGAGTAGCTTTTTTTGAGATATATTTGGATATAAGTACTACTTAATTAAGTAGTTATCGCCTAAGCGTTTATTTTTACAATCAAAGGAATGGTTTTTTTTTTTCCTGTAAATTTATAAAAACATTTTCTTTTTATAAAAAATATAAACCTTTTTCTATATATAGGGATTCATTATTACAGTATTATTACACTTTAGAGTAGTTAGATTCATTATTTTTAGGGCATCTCAAATGGTAATCTCAATGAGTTGTTTCTAACTTATATTGAGTAAAAGTATTAAACTGTCTTAATAAATTTGAGGGTCTATACATTACTTCGAGATCAAAGACTAAAATAGTAATTCACAACTTTCTACGCCGGCCAAATAAGTATAAAGAACATTTACAATTTTAATTCTTACACTACCAGCGTGTCTACTACTAATGTTGATATTGCAGAAATTATTTCTTTCATGTACAAAAATCGGTTCATATACAAAAACCGTATTTATATGCTACACTGCATCAACTTTTATTTCTTAATTCTTTGGTTACTATTTGTTAGTTACTATACTTACCAAAAACATGTTCTAATCGAGTATGAAGCCAGCATTTCTTTGCTCTATGCTTCAAACTATATAAAATCTTCTGGATTAAGGTTGCGTATATAATGTAAATATGATTCAATAAGTGACTTTACTAACTCATAGCTTCAACTTAATCGATGGCTGAGGTTGGGTTTAATAAAACTGATTCGTTAAAACAAATAAAAAATTCCCATGTTCTTTCGGAGACTATAATAAACCACTTAAGCGTATTCATGTGAGTGAGCATATAATCGGCTATACTAAAAATGCAACCACTGTAATGCAAGCCAGGCGAGTTTATCACCAAGGGTACTAATAGTAAACTAGCAGCATATTTAGTTCAAAGAGTTTTGCAGCTGTTGAGTTAAAAACGGCATGTAACAAACAAGTTCAGAGGGAAACATGTCTTAAAGCCTTGTAAATCATCCTCCTCGCATATGTGCACCTAGCTCACCAAACTGATCATCAGCCTCCACTGTATCTTCAGATAGCCTCACAGCATCCAGCTTCTGCTTCAGAATTTCAATGGCATTCAGCAACAGTTGAGAAGCCTTAACTGCTCCAGTAGATTCCACTGTGAATATGAAGCTATCTTGCTTTGCATTGATTTCGATCAGCCCTGGCTTTCCCATAGCTTCCGCTTTCTTAATCACCTCATCATCATAACTGTATGCCTCAGGGTCAACCACCATTACCTAATCCGCAGAAAAAATTCAGTACCACAAATTACCTCAATCAAGCCACAATGCATTTTTTTAAGGAGCAATACATCAAGGAAGGATTCATAGCAACAAATCAAACAGAGTATCATATTAATTGTATCTTCCTGAACAAACAATACTTAAAGCATTGATTCAGATATCAATTTCAAAAACTCTTTATAAGCCTTGATTCAGCAGAAATGAGGATCAATATCGTCTGCAGATAATGATACTAGACATGGTAAACATCCATCACAAGCCGGATTTTAAATCCAGGAACTAATATTATATTAATTGTAACTTCCTTTGAAGCCTAAGAATTGTTATGAAATTGGTAGCCCGGGGCATGCAAAGTATAGTAAAATCCCTCACATTCGTTCTAGCACTGTTTTTGCTATTTCCGCTTACCTTAAATTCCTCACATTTGTTATCTTAAATTATGTCTCTCCTAAGATCAAACAACTATTGATCGGGCACTACAACAGTGTTGTGGCACATTGCGGCTGGTGGCCACTACCAAACTCTGGCCATAGAATGTTTTTAAATTATACATGTCAGTCATACTATGGTTTGCGGTCAAGATCGTCAGTACCAACTGACAATTATTTACGCTGCTAATGGTTCAGGGAGAGGGCTCACTTTTATATTTTTCCAACCCTACTTTTTGATATTCATTAGTTCTGATACACACCATACATGCACACATATAGTTTATTATTTATTATGAATCTATAATCTTTGATATAATGGCCATCCCACTACCCCACAGTAACGTTTTATGGGCTACCAGCTCAATGTTTCTATTTTGGATTGATAACTATTTTGGGCTACATGCATCAATGATCAAAAAACCATTTAAGCCCAGAACCGAGAAGACATGCAGGTAAATATTTGGCAAGATAAAAAAATCAAAGAACATACGCATCAGGTAACAGTAATGCCAGCATTACTGATGAAATCAGTGAAATGTGCATAACCAAAATATAAGAAAACAAACGAGAACAAGCAAACCTGTTGAGTGACAGGATCAATGTCAAAAACACGGGTTGGACTGCTGTCAATCCACTCTTTTTTCTCCTCCAGTGACAAAGATTCCATCAAATCCTCATTGATGTGAATTTCTGGTTCATACATAAAAGTCACAGTTGCTGCTGGTGACCATTTGGCATGATCCTTACCAATCCCCTTCCTAGCAATTGCTCTCAGCCTCAGCTCCTGACCTTTCCTCAACTTTACAATCATAATTCCCCTACATTGAATACAAACAAAAACTGAAATCACAATTATACCTAAACCTTAAAAACTCTCAGATCAATAAAAACATCAAAATACTTAACAACTGCATGTTGAAACCAGGAAAAAAACAACTCATCGAAATGAGATTAAGGGTCCATTTGATTGGCTTATCTGAGCTTATCAACACACATAAGCACTTGTGAGAATCTTTCATTGAGCTTATAGAAACAGCATATGACATCTCCATCATAAGCTGTTCTCAGTTCATCCCCGTAAACTCTCCAAGATAGCTAACTTAATCGGAAACAATTTGACTTTATTTTATCGTTTATTATAGAAATATAAACACACACACTTATACTATAAGTCTTCAAATTAGCCATTTATTTTTCCCCAGAACAAAATCCATACATACATTACAGTGACATTTGAAAGAAGAAACAAAATGACAAATACCCATTTGAAAGTGAAGAAAACCCAATATAAAAAAGTAAATTTTATGATTAGGGTTTAAAAGCAAAAAAGAAATTAGGAACCGAACCTGCCATCAGAAGCTTCAGCAGAAGAAGCATCAACAGCAGAGAAATCAACAGGAACAACAGTATGATCAGAGCTATAAAGTTCCTTAGTAGTAACATCAAGTGTCTGATCAGCAATACACTTAACCCTAAGATGAAACTCAACAGAACAATACTCACATTGTCCATCACCATCACAAGCATCACAGTCACGTGAGAAACGCATGCCCATAGCACGTTCACTTGTGAGTGGAATTAGACCGAGTCTATGAGCAATGAACTCGTCGTTAAGAACGGATGAGTTAACCTCGATTTCAACTAGGTCAATGGCGATTGTTGGAACTTCTGAAATCATCACGCGCCGGAGCGCGTTGGCTACACTTGCATCTGTGTCGCGAAGCTCGAATTTCATGTAATCATCTTTCAGTTCACGGATTTTGACCCTCGGCATGCGTGCATAGGATGCTCCTTCCATTGTTGTTTGAGCTCTCAGAGCAGAAAGATGAACAAAGGAAGGAAAGGGTTCTTAAAACCCTTCTCAAAACCCAAAATGTAAAATGTTACTAGCTCTATTATTTATTTATTTATAGTCTCTATTTTTTAGGGATAACAATGTCATTTCATTTATGTTTTTCTATTTCTTTTTTCTCTTCTAAGAAATATTAGTACACCTTAAAATTTAAGTTTACACTTTATTCCTTCTAAAACTAAATTAATTATTTTATAATAGAACAAAATTAAATTGTTGCAATTTGTAAATATAGTACTGCCTCCGTCTCAAATTATAACAGAAAAAGTTTCACTTTTTTTGTCCCAAATTATAAGAGAAAAAGCTATTTTCAAAAATGTTTTTTTTTTTTATTATTCTCATAAAATTAAATGCAAATTGCATTTGATTTTCTTTCTCTCCCCTTTTCTCAATATACAACAACAAATAAAAATTGTTTTTATATATTCCTATTGCAACTTATTTCAAGGAAAACCCACAAAAATATATTTCAAATTATCATGTTTTAATTTTTTTTAATAAGTGTGATTTTTGTTTTTTCCTTTATAATTTGGGATAGAGGGAGTACATCTGTCCCTAATTATAATTCTATTGAGAAAATTGCAAAGATTAAGAAAGTGACTTATGACATTAAATTTGTTGACAGTTGATATTGTTTTTACAATTTTATCCTTTAGAAAAGAGAATGAGTTATAGTTTTTTAAAGTATTATTATAAATTTTAGAAAAATATGCATTTTAATTAGGAGTATCATGGTGAAAATAATAATTAATTTTCTTGGTTTTCAGTTTTTTTAAGTAAAAAAAAATGATTTTTTTATTGACTAAATTTTGTATAATCTTTTTATTGTATCTCTTTTTTTTACTAAACTTTTTCATATACTCTAATTTTTTGGAAAGAGAAAGTGTGAAAAAAATAGAAATTCTTGTTTGCAATTTAACTACTAAAAATATATAAATTACACAAACAAAATTACCAAAAAACTAAAATACATAAAAAAAAAACATAGTCAAATAGATACACACGTTAGCACAATAACAAAACAAAAAAGAGTGGACAACCAAACACTATTAGAAGTTTGTAGGGCTGGCAATGACCCGAGTCAACTCGTGAATAGTTTGAAACTCGATTCGATATTTGACCCGTGAATTTGGTTCATGAACCAAATGAGTTGAGTTTGAGTTAAGAATTAAATTCGTTAAATAAATGAGCTGAACATAAATTATATATAGTTCGACTTGTTTGACTCGTGAACTAGCTCGATTATATATATATATATATATATATATATATATATATATATATATATATATATATATATATATATATAACTATCCAAATCTTTTCTGAAGCAATTCTATCTTGAATGGGAGAACTATTGAAGTTTGGAATTAGCAGAATATTTTGTTGGTTTTTTGTTTTGTAACTTTATTACTTGTATCGGTTTATGCCGATTTGAATTTTGTATATGTTTATCTATTATACACCTGTGATGACTTTTATTTTAGTTTAATATTTGTTTTTTTCTTTTTAAAAAAATAGTTTAAAAGATTAAAGATCAAATTTTGAAAATTTGACAAAAAAATTAACTTTAAAATTAAGTAATTTAACTTAACGAGTTGAACCTAACGAGCCAAACCGAACTGTTCGTGAACTTTAAACGAGCCAAACTCGAGCTGAAAAAAGAGTTTGTGTCACAATTGAGTCGAGTTTCGAGCTGAACCAATTCCTAACGAGCCAAGTCGAGCTCAGACGAGTTCGACTCAGCTCGACTCATTTCCAACCCTAGAAGTTTGACACTAAAGCTGGAACTATTCATTTTACACTAAATGCATGGTATGAAGCAAATATCACATATATATGTTTTTATTCGATTGATTATTTGAGTTTTACATTTGTGAATATTTATGTTGGTTAATTTGATGTTTTTCATAAACTAAATACTAATTATTAATATCTTCAAAAAAAAGAAACAAATGTTAATAAATAAAGGCATGTATAAAAAATTAAGGTCGATTTATGCACACATTAGTATAATACAAATAGGATCTGGTTCAAGCTTCTGATTCTTCAAATTTCAAAAGGAAAAAAAAGTAAATAGAGTTAACTATATTTTTTTTTGTACCTATTTAAAATAATTGAAATTTCGGTCCTCATTTTAAAATTTAGTTTTTAGAGACGTTAATGGTCATCTGACCATATCCATGTTAAAAGTTTTTACATTGAATTTAACGTCTCTATTTGTTGTTTTTCAAAAATCAACTATTCACAACAAAGAATAAGATGCGTAAAAAGTTGAGAATAATCTTTTACATATTTTAGCGGACTAGAAAATGCGGACAACATTTTTTTATTTCTTCTAACGTATATATCTCAGTTAATAATGAAAGATAATCTGTCTGATGACATGTCTGCATTTTCACTTAATGATTTTTTACATTTAATTCAACGTCTTTATGAGATTTAATTTGTTGTTTTCCAAAAACCGAATATTCCTAAAAAAATGTATGAATTTTTTTAGAATAATCCTTAATATAAGTTAGTAGAATAGAAAATGTGGATCACACAGATCTACTTATATGGTCTTATGACATATAAATCTATAAAACCAATAGATAGTGTGTACCCCAAATTCTAACGATCAATTCTCTTTCCCTTCTTGTCAAAAATTAAATTCTCTTTCTCTTCTTGTGAAAGAGAGAAAAACAGAAAAGGAGTTAAGGGAGGAAAGTAAAAATATTATTGAAGAAGCTTAATATTTTACAATGATCACATGGTGTTTATATACATCATACAAGTATAACAAATACTAACTAACTTGTAACTTCTCTTCTAAGTAACTAACTAACTTGTAACTTCTTCACTAAGTAACATTTTCTTTTTTTTAAAAAAATATAAACCTTTTTCTACAGGGTGAATAGGCTTTTACCCCCCTGCAAAGTAGGTGAGTTTTGCGTTATCCCCCCTGTAATTTTTTTTTTTTGAGATTACCCCCCTTGCAATTTTTTTTTTATTTACCGCCTTTTGCTGACGTGGCAGGAAAAAAAAACAACGGAATAACCGATTTAAAAACAACATTTTTTAAATCGGTTGAACAAAATAACCGATTTAAAAAGTGCATCCAAGGGGGCAAATCAAAAAAATAAATTTTGCAGGGAGGTAATCTCAAAAAAAGTAATTACAGGGGGAAAAGCAAAACTCGCTTACTTTGCAGGGGTAAAGACCTATTAACCCTTTTCTATATATAGATTAATTGTTACAGTATCATTACACTTTAAAACTAGTCGGATTCATTATTTTTAGGGCATCTCAAATGGTAATCACAATGAGATGTTTCTAACTTATTGAGTAAAGATATTAAATTGTTGGATGGAACACTGGAGCTCCTGCAATAGAAAGTGGACTGGAGGGAATCCAGTCTCAGCAAACATAACATACATATATTTTTATTCGATTGATTATTTGAGTTTTACATTTGTAAATATTTATGTTGGTTAATTTGATGTTTTTCCTAAACTAAATGTAATTATTTGATGTTTTACATTTGTACATTGTTTTGTACTAATTCATTTTAAGTTTATGTTTATTGTTGCGATTGAATTCAACTTTTAAATTTTTCTTGTTAATAAATCTAAATTTGCATTAACAAACTTATCAGCTTAGAATTATTTAAGGATCTGATTCGAGTTGATCTTCAAATTCATTTGTTGAAAACACGCACATAAATGGTATTAAACAACTTAAATATAAGAAGAGAAAAAAAAATCTATCTATTTAAATTTACTTCCAAACTTTTTTTTTATATATATTAAAGAAGTACACATTTGCTAGTATTATTTAAATTAACTTTTATTGTAGCAGTTACTATACTAAATATACCGATGTTCCACAAAATGAATATCTCTTGGACAACTTATAATTTGGGTTCCCAATCCCACATCATAAAAACATATTCTTACCTCTTGAATTTCGACCGGCATTCCATTTCTGGCACTACAACTAATTTGAGGCACGCATATCATTACCAAGTTTATTTGTTATTGCTTGTTTAAACGTTGGCGGGTCAAGATTCTCGTTAGCACTTGGGATAATGTTTTTGGGTTAAGATAATTTTTTTACGCAATGGATGAGTTTTGCAAGTTTGCTATATATGAGGTAAATGTTTGAAAGATAATTAGGCATTAATGAAGGGCATAGTTGTGGATTGTTTGTGGAAATATAAAAACTAAAAATACAATATTAACGAATCATGCATGAATCAACTTGTAAGTGAACATGTTTGGCGCATGAATCAACTGATGTGTTAGTGTTGGCGCAGGTTGTGCGTGCGTGCGTGCTGTAACTTTTGTTCTGGTTCTAATTTTGCTGTGTTGTTGTTAGCAGATTGGTGCTATAGGCATTAGTGGACATGTTTTGCTTGTGCCTTTTGTTTTTCTGTTTGTTTATCCCCTCCTTGGTATGACTTATACCTTGGTTTGTGGTTAATAAAATTTTGCTGCATTCAAAAAATAAATAAAAATGACACACAAAGCCCCCTACGAGCAGAGGGCTGTGGAGGGTATTCGAGATGAGCGACCGCACATGGTAAAATTTTAGGCCATCAATTTTTTTTCTTAGTGCATGTGTATGTATGTGCGTGCACTCGCGTATTTAGCCAGAGTCATTTGCTAGATTTGTTTTCAAGTGAAATTGACCTTCAATAAGGAACGAGGAAAAATTGTGAAAGTGCTTAATGAAAAAGTGATGGTTACATTGTTATAGCTCCATGAGTATTATGATGATTTTCAAAAGTGATGGTCCAAAATAACCAACCATTAATGTTTAAAACTCATATTCACATTTCTCATCAATACGTCAACACTTGATTAAGTTGTTTAGTTTAGGAAAATATTAATTTATCTCGGAATTGATTTTTTTTTTTTTGACATATCTTTCTCCTTGAATTGACTCGTTTCATGGGTGAATCAATTCATTGTCATAGTAACTCCT
Source organism: Trifolium repens (assembly GCA_030408175.1). Classification (NCBI taxonomy): domain Eukaryota; kingdom Viridiplantae; phylum Streptophyta; class Magnoliopsida; order Fabales; family Fabaceae; genus Trifolium; species Trifolium repens. Next base: position 15,338,205 of record CP125842.1, on the reverse strand, counting down.
ATGAATTGATTCATGCCTGTTCTATAGTGTTTTCGATACATTTTTGTTATAACGAACCCTCTCAAAAGGTTTAATTCATGTCAATTGTCTAATAACTCATAGAAAATTATCATAATACTCATGGAGCTATAACAATGTAACCAATTCTTTTCCATTGATCAACTTTCACAATTTTTCCTCGTTCCTTGTTGAAGGTCGGTTTCACTTGAAAACAAATCTAACAAATGACTTTGGCTAAAACACATTTTTCTAAACGCTAAACTATTACACTCACAACTAATCACTAATTTGATCATCAAAGTATTTGCAGATACAACACCTCCTCTGTAGAACAAATTTCGTCCTCAATCGCATGTCTCTTAAGTTGACGATCAAGGTCCACTCTGGATCAGTAATCTCTATGGTAACAAATTAAACTAGTATATAAACAACTCGTACTAAAACATGGGTTGTGTGACCGCGCGTCCATGCTTGTTGCATACGAATACAATTATAAAGTATTAGAAAACATTACAATAAAATAGAATTATAAAGATATAAAACAAATTGTGATAAACTCACTTGATTTAAGAAGGACAACAACAATTTCATAAAAAAAAAAGGACAACAACAATACAAAAAAGGCTCCCAAAATAATTTATAAAATGAATTTGTGAAGTGCACACTTCAACGATATTTTTAGCGAATCACTTTTAGAAAAACAATATAGAAAAGTTGAAGGGTCAAAAATTTATAATAGATTTGTGATGTATTTTTTACGTACCATTGACGAATATTTGTCCAAGTGACGTCACAATTGGATTTAATATTGTTTAAATGAATAATTTTCTATAAATCATTTTAGTTTTAGTAAAATTATTTTAATCTTGATAGTATTTTAGGATTTTTTCTACATTATTCTTTAATATTTGGAAGTATTTATCCAACAACAAATAAGAGCATGCCATATTTATGTGAAGTAAAAGTTTGTTAAGAGTTAATTGTATGCAAATATACGTGATTTGTTCTTATTAATTGGACGAACACCCCTAAATTATGTATGAGTAGCGTAAGCCTTACCATATTTTAATCATTTTATGTAAAATTTTGACCAACAAAATTTAACCTTGATGTGTCGAATGAATTGTTTTGCAAAATCAAATTTACTTAAAAAGCATATTTTGGTCGAGTAAAATTTTGAATTAACAAATAAACTTGTATTGATAGTAATATTTCATTTTCTTGCTGATATTTTCTTTAGTAGTTGATGATTTACATGTTTATATCTAAAACAGTAATATGTTCTTAATAATCTTGAATAAAGATAATTTTAACCATTGAACAAGCACATATACACTACTCTTAGTTATTAACAAGAAACATGTGCATCAGCATCTTCATATATATACATACATATACACACAATATATCATCCACAATATGATCAAACTGAAATCACTATATGCTTTGAGAAGCAAGCGCGAAAGACTCCTGTCATTATTCTGAATGAAAAAACGATCGGATATTTTAGCGCATATGATGCCTACATGATTAGAACAAAAAACCAATCAGCCGACTGAGACAATGAATCCAATTGATCGCAAATGCTTTCGTTTATAGTTAGCCAAACATATTAACAAACCTTAGAGTCTCTTTTGTACCACGCCGTATTTTGCAGCGTATGGTGGGGAGTCCAAGTCGTTGGTGAGCCTCATACCGGTGACAGCCAGAGAAACCTACAAACCACCAATGGTAGAACTTTCAAGTTCTTCAATTTTCTGTTTTTATTTGTTTATAAGGATTAAGCATGAGCTAAACATGAGATCATTATATCATATACGATGACGCGCCAAAATTCATTAAAACACATACCATAATAGTTTCCATCAACCTCTAGCACATCAATCTGCATCACTTAAAAGGTACTTCAATTAGCAGCTGAGCAAGATATTTTGATGAATGATAAATTTATTTTAACAAGAAAGAGAAGAAATTGTAAGTTTTCCTAACACTAAATGCAAGCAAGAATATTGAAACCAAGCAATCAAATCATCAACATAAAAGAGCAATCCATCAAATAAAATGTAAGAATTGGTATCTAAATGTTTCATTCTTAATCATGTCAGCCAAACCCTCAGCTACAAAGATTAATATAAAATAAAATGGTAGGAAAACAAATATGTGTATGCATCCAATATCGATAGCTAAGCTTAGGTCTAGAAATGAGTGGAGCAAAGTCGAACTTGGTTCAACTCGGCTCAACTTGATAAAAATTGTTTTTGTCAAAAACTCAAACTCAAGTTCATCATTAATCACTTTTTCAACTCGAACTCAATTCAATTAAATCTCAAGTAAGAGTTCAGCTCAAATCAAATGAACCAAAAGACAAAAAAATTTGCACTAGGTCCCTGATTAAAATTAACTCTAAGTAAGAGTTACTAACAAGGAAAATGTTAAACAGTGCCTGCGGAGCACTAGTTAAGCTTATTAATATGAAAATTTTGTCTTGAAACTTATGCGGTGAATACCTTAAAAGTGTAAAAAGTTATTTTACCAGAATTAATTTAACCAATGAATGCATATTAGAACCTAAAAAGACTTGTCTTTAAAATCCACTGCATACCACAGAGAGAGTTTAAGGACATAAATATGTAAACACAAAAACCAGACATAGATTTTTAGAACATAAATTTGCAAAAGAGAGTAAGTAATTACAGGCACTTGAAGACCAATTTGACTAATACTATCCATGAGTTCTTGAACTTTGATTGGATCATTTGATCTTGTTCTCATCAAAGGCCTTCTTATCTTATCCAAAGGAAGTTCCAATACTACTGGACCCACACCAGAAGAAGAACTGCTTCCAGAAAGAGCCCCTATATTATTAAATAATTAATTTTTCAATTACAAAAAATCAAAAAAGAAGAAGAAGAAAAACAAAAGATATAATTTTTAATCAATAGAAAGAAAAAGAAAGAGTGATGCACCATTGGGATTGGATGAAGCAGACACAGTGAAACTCCTCAAAGTAATTGGAACCTGCAGAACAAAATTTGCCATTTTTTTTCTTCTTCTCTGCAAGATTTTTTTTTAAATTTTTTGTTTATATTGAGAATGTGAATCATGTGGTAAGCTATTATTATCAAATCACAAGCATGGCCCACCATTTTGAACGGCCAAGATTGTTTTTTTACAAGCAGTTTAGGAAGGGTCGTGCACACTGAATTATCTCTACAAAAGGGTTAAAAATTGAAGTAATTAATTAATCTGAGTTTAGTTTACAATACAAACATGGCAGCCACTGTTCCTTTCTCTCTTCTTAGGTACACAATTCATTCATATTTGTTTTGTTGTGTTAACTGTGAAATATTGAATCTTGTTTTGAATGATTAACAGGAACTGCTCGCAATTGGTGTCAACAAGAGCTTTTGTTGTAAAAGGGAAAAACTTTAGTTTCTCCAATTCTGTTCTTCCTATTCAATGTCGCAGGTAACACTGTTTGTTTGTTTTTTGTTTTGTTTTGAGTAATCTGTGTTTTGTAAGGTCAAAGTTATGTTCTTAATGAGATGGACAGTGCAAAAAACAATAAAAGTTGGGAACTTTGTATATACAGAAGTTTACTTGTTTTCTTTGAGGGAGTTTTTTGAAAAAATGAGAGAAATAAACTAAAATTCTAATGCTATTTCAAAAAAATTGTTCAATTTCAACCGCGTATTGTTGATTATTTACGGTCTTAACCCCCTGGTTCTCGGGAAAAGGAGCATTGGTAATCCAGAGTTCGATTAGGAGGGAGGTAAGTAAAATCTGACCAATGACTGTTTTAGTCGGGATGCGAGTTCAAACACCTCATTGACAATGTGATATTGTCATGTTGGTTGGGAATATACATACTGGCTATTACCAAAGATGTTGCTTTGAGAGTGTCTGCAATTTTAGGTGTAACAGCAAATATACACGTTTATTGCCATCCAACACTATGTTTTGGTAGAGCGTGTTGACGATCAGAATATGTTTTGAAGTTGTATGCTGTTTGTTTGCCATTATAATCTTTTTGTCTTCCTCTTGTTTGGAGTAGCTTTATCGGCTTATTGTGAATTGATATCTGTTGGCATTTTGCTTACTCATTTCAGGTCGCCTTTTAGTGCCGGTGCTGCAAACAATGAACAAGCTGCAGCCAAAGCAGCTGCTGTTAATGCCGACAGTGGAGCACCAACAATGTATCTAAACTTCACTGAATGCTTATCTTTCTGAAATATGTTTGTATCTTCCAGAACATTCGATCAATGTTTAGGACCTGAAGTACCCTTTTTTATCTCTATGCAGATTCGACAAGATCATAAACAAGGAAATCCCTTCTAGCATTGTATATGAAGATGAAAAAGTCCTCGCCTTTCGGGACATAAGTCCACAGGCTCCAGTTCATGTTCTTGTCATTCCAAAATTCAGAGATGGATTAACAGAACTTGGGAAGGTCACTAATAATTTTGTTTTATATCACATTAACTCAAGGCTTTTAGTTTTTAGATGTTTCTTTACATAGTAATAGCAGGGAGCATTTTGATCTGACGCACAAAAATAAAATCTGCATTTGTAGGCCGATGCTAAACACGGGGAGATATTGGGTCAGCTGCTTTATGCTGCGAAAATAGTAGCTGAGAAAGAAGGTATAGCTGATGGATTTCGTGTTGTCATCAACAGTGGTGCCAGTGCCTGTAGGTTCTTTTTCTTCTCAAAACTTTTGTCCTTGCTAATAATGGTATATGGTAGTACCTTATTTGCTCTATCCTACTAATCTCATTTTTCTTATTCGGATTAGGCCAAAGTGTGTATCATCTGCACTTGCATGTCCTAGGTGGGAGACAGATGAATTGGCCACCTGGTTGAAGGTTGAAAGTTAATCCTTGTTGATTCCTGGAAGCTTAAAAATAGTTGAATGTCAAATGTGAAATGTTTTTGTTTATCCTTTTAAATAAGTACTGTGTTTCTCAGTTTATGATACTAAAATTATAAATAAGCAATGCCATTGATACTGTTATGTTATCAACTAAGCATAACTATATAAGGAAAAGAGACGAAACTGCATGTGAATGAGCCTATCGCATTCATCTTGTCTCTGCAAAGCTAGATCAGAATGCTCATATAGAAGTAAGGGATTAGGCAGAATGAAATAGTGGACACTGTTACATAGAAACAGTGGAGTGATTAATTTTGAACAGTCGCAATGAAAGTTATGGAGTAGCGGGTACCTTTCCCAGACTATCTCTTCTCATTTCTTTCTCGTTGGCCTATAAGTTACATCGCTATATTTGAGTTCAAGATTGGTTTCATCAAACAATTGCTAAATGCGCAAGTTTCGCATAATCTTCATTTCGTGTTTGCTTATGAGATTTTAATATAAAAAACAACACCAGGAGGAGAACATTCCCTGCTGCTTATGATCAAACATGTTATTAACAGAGTGAACACAATCATGGTTGACATGCAATAAATAAATTTTGAGCAACGATAAAAGAGCTATCCTTACATATAACAACATAACAAAAAGGGAAAGATCAAACTATTGATTATAAAGAATAAAAATAATTATGATTTTATTTTTTATATTCTGTACAATACAAACAAATTGATATCTCCTTTAGCCCAGTCTAATGTGTAATTATATAAGGGGCTGGTGAAATCTACATGACAGAATACATTAGGTATACATACATGGCAGATAACAAGCTATGTCTAGCATCTAAATATCACACTCATGCCAACCCCGCAGTAACTATTGGATAATGATAGTTGCGCATAATTTCTCGCATATCTGACATGTGACAGGAATTTAATTGGGAAGTGAGTTGAGTAAATCATGATGTCAACAATTATCTCCAAGCTACCACCCTTGTGACATATGAGAAAATGTCCCGTCAAAACTGAGCCGGAGTTCGTGGGATGCCAAACCCCCAATTGTGAGATGAGTGCTATAAGTTGCTAATGGCAGTCTGGTTTGTACATACGCAAGAGCATTCGGCTTGCTTTGCAAACAGCCTTTTCTCGCGGTTGATCATCAATTTGATCAAGGGTAGTTTTTTTGAAACTTGGCGCCAAATCTCATTAACTGTCCCATCTGGTTCTTCATATTCAAAGTACTGCTTCACCTGAAACCAGATAAATTAAATTAAATAAACAATAAAACAAATAAGTGAACAAAAATGACTTCAACACTATTTTTTAAAATTAGAAATCATTACCTACAAAAAGTCAATGAAAATTTTATAAATATAAAGATAAAGAGAACTAGTTAGTCATAAAGTGAACCAGTCAATTGAATCTTGTATAATTTCTACTAGTACAACTACAAGGAAGCATAATGCACGGAGCCCAAGTACACCATGATACAAGGATTCAACGGTGACCATGATTAACAACATACAAGAAAGAAGTAATTGTAAAATTAGGGCAAATCATGACAATGTCAATCGCACTTGGCATAAAGATTAAACACATACTTATGCTATGCAGTTATTAAGGATTAGAAACTCGGAGGAGAGGATGAGGAAAAAGGATTCTTGTTTTACGCAAAAGAGACACATTCCAATCAAACTTACCACCATACTGGCAAATTAGGAAACTCACACACATGACATGACAAACAATGATTAATTTCTACAATTAAAGGACTTACACTACAATATAACACTGTCTCCCCATCAATAAAGAGGGATAAAAAGAAACACTATAGGCTATAAGTAGCCATGTTAACCAATTTCTGTCAAATATCTCATTCTAACTATGTATTTATGCGGTCATACTTTCCAAGAGATTAAAAAAAATGCAATGGAGGAAGTAAAAGACAATGCAGTAAAAATAAAAACACCCACAGCTTATAACAGTAGTAAACTATGCCAGCAGTACTATACTAACCTCTTTTAGTTCTTTCTGATATTCCAAGACTCTATCCGGGGTAATGCCTCTCAAAATTGACACCAAATATCCTGGTTTTATAGCAGTAGCAGTTTCCACAAAAACAGCAATCTTTCTATAGTCTACAGTATCTTCAAAAGGCAACTCAATACTATCGCTGACAATCACTGGAATACACAAGCTGACTATAGCATCAAACAATCGGCAAGCTGATGGGGTATCGCCTGCAGGATGTAAGCAGAACTTTGATGTATGCATTCCCTGTGAAGCTGCTCGCCTACTCTCTCTGGATTGTGCTCCATGCTTTATTATAACATCATCTTCCTTTTCTAGAATTTGAAAGAGTGTGTCACGAATTTTCCCTCCCTGTAAATCCAGCGAAAGACATAAATCCATCAATATAACAAAAAGATGTGTACAAATAAAATGTCTGAATCAAGGTCAACAATATTTTGGTTAAAGCATCTACAAGGAGAACTCCACAAGATTGGTGTATGGATCACATTAAAAAAAATATAGCCATGACCCCCTTTCTCTTACTGTTAATCTATCTATTATTTGAAAGAAGGATAACAACTAGAAAATTAAAAAAATATATAAGCACAATGAAGCTGTGCATCTAATTGCAAACTAATGGATACAAAAGAAGCAAAGCTCTTGCCAAGTAACGGAGAAAAACAAAAATCCAGGTTTGCATCTAAACAGCAAAGATGAAATTTGAAGCCTACGGAAAAAAAAAGACACATACATTACAGATACCATAAGCTACCTAAATAATATATCGGGCGAGCTTCCTAAATTATTAAAATTGCAAAGGATGCATTGTCATTTAACTAGCTTCCTACAACTATGCTCTTAGGTAAGTAATAGACATTTTCAACTGTTCAAAAAAATGTGCACCCTCACCGATTTGCGGCATTACACACAGCTAGATTATATTAAAGGAAAATGCTAACTAGTGCCCGTGGACACTAGTTAAGAAACTAAACATGGTACAAAATTCTTGAAACTTATGTATTCTAATTTTTAAAAACATAAAAAGTGTCGTTTCCAATGCAAAATTTACTTGTTTTGGTTTGGTTTCCTTAACTAATTCTCTGAGGCACTAGTTAGCATGACCCTAAATTAAATAAATAGTCTTTCAGTTTGCAGCTACTTATAGAAAAGGAACAATTAATCAAGTATCAAGTGTATATCAAATTACAATTAGTTGGAATCTAAACAAAAAGAGCAATGCATCAATAAGGGAACCATAAAAACCTGTCTAAAATACAAATATGAGATTGAATATCAACTTGAATCACTCAATTATCAAAATTAACACACAACAAGCTATGATCAAAACCCTAATTCATGCTAAATAACAGAATAGAAACATTACTTTACCTCTTTACGATATCGATTTCCCATGAAAAACAACAAGGTGTTGCGTTTATCAACACCGACATCACCTGCATACGATTTTATACGATGCGAGTACGGCACAATCACATCCTTCACCAGAGATCCCTGGTCAGGTCTTAACCGTCCAAAATCCGACAAAAGCAAAACACAATTTTTAACCCGATCCAAAACCCGATACATAGCATTGGGATCAGAAGCCACAATAACATGATCCCTCCCATTACTTCTCTTCCAATATTCCTGCTTCTCAAGCCACACCATCAAAGCCTCCTGATTCTCCTCATCGCTATAAGCATTCTTCTCCGGACCAGGACCCGAACCGGGAGGCCGGATCGGGTTCACAATCAAACTCAACGACGAAAAAAACGGAACGAAAAACAAATCAGCTTCCTCCGGATCTAAAACCCGAACCACAGGCGAACCCGGTCGTTCGGAGTCCGGTCGAGATAGATCCGTAAAAAGGTACCACTCCGCCATATGCTGATGACCGGGATACTTAACATCATTCTCATCGGCGCGTGAGCCACGCGCGAGAGAATGATGACGAATAACACCATAGGTGAACCTTTCAGGAAGATCGTAGAGGTAAACCTTAACAGAAGGGAAATTGGAAGCACCGGAAGCGAGAAGGACGGAGGAGGTGGTGGTGGTGGTGGTGGCGGAGTTGAAAGGAAAAGTAGAGGTGGCGGTGACGGAGTCGAAGGTGGAGGAATCGGTAGGTTGAAAAAAAGTGTTGAAAAGTGCGTAGAGAACTAAGATAATGAAAACGATTGCTAGGGTTTTTTTGAGAACTGGTTTTCTTGTCATGGTTGAAAAGAGTGTTTGGAAAGTGTTTTTAGGTTTTTTGCATTTTGTTTTTGGTGATGATGTTGTTGTTTCTTCGTTCATGGTTTTTGCGTAAGGCATCATCGTCGCTACTTTCTCAATGTTGTTGGTGTTTGTTTATGTACCGTAATTAATAACTCTATCTAATATTCTGTTTCTAAGATTCATATATATTCAATATTGATATTGGTATGCTAACAATTCATGAAATTTTTTATTTCTTTTGGTCTCATCATCGTATGTTCAATGAATGAACTGTGATCGCAAATTCGCAAAGACAAGATGGAGCTGAGGATTAATTAAGATGTGTAGAAGATTGTCTCCCGTAAAGTTATTATCCAGTTCAATCTCAGCCTTTGGTTTAAGTAGGAGAGAGAAAGAAAAAACAAAAAAAGGTGGATTGGATGGTTGAGATGATTACTGGACTCCCTGCAGTTAAAACTGCACGGGAGAGGATCCTGTCTCGTAGTATGTATACTATCCAAATTATTTACTACTTAGATTAAGGCCCCGTTTGGCCTGGCTTATTTTTCTCTTTTTTTCTCCTCCTTAAAAATAGTAAAGTAGGAAAAAATTGTGTTTGACTTAATTTTTTTTTATTTTTCACTTCTTTACTTTATTTCTTTAATACTTTTAAGGAGAAATAATGTCAAATATAATTTTATACTTCTTTATTTCGTTTAAGCTAAAATAAAAAGTAAAAAATAAGTCGGGCCAAACGGGGCCTAATTCTAATGACTTATTTATAGAATTGTAGAATATTGTTTATGTTTCTGTTTTTGTTTTCCTATTTTTATTCCTATTTATCTTATTCTTTTTTTTTTATCTTATTCTTTTTGTAATCTTTTTTTATTGATTAAATTTTTTAAAATCTTTTTATTGTTTTTATTTTTTTATATAATATTTTTTTTATTGACTAAACAAACTCTTTATCTATCTTTTTATTGTTTCTTATTTGTTTTCATGCATTGACTCGTTGATGAAAATTCGAATAAGATAAGATTTCGTATATTAATCTTTTCATATATACTTTTTTTTTACAAAATCTTTTCTATTAGGATGATGTTTTTGCATGTTTAGTGGAGCAAAAAGACAATTATAACCATTAAATTAGAAATTTTATTAGAAATATTTTTAGTAATTAGTAAATTTGATAGTAATTAACTTTATTATATTCTTAAAAAAAATTAAATTATTTTATTATTATTAGTAGTTGGTTCTTATTAGAGTAAAAATGTATGAAAAAAGTAAAATTACATAAGATAAAAAATTTGGAATATTATTAAAATTTGATATCGACAAATTAGTAAACTTGGAAATAAAATGGTTTATGTTTTTATGTTCTATTTTTATGTTATTCATCTTATTATTTCTAAATATTTTTTGCATTGACTAAACTTTCTATAATCTTTTCTCTATTTTTTTTACTAAACTTCCTATATTCTTTTATTTATTTATTTATTTATTTTCCTATAATTTTTTAAATATTTTTGTTTTGTTCCTATTTTTTACATAAATTTATTTTGTTTCTATTTTTATTCATTTCTTATTCTAACCTTTAGATTATTTGACAAAAAAGGTTAAAATTACAATGAAGGATATAAAAATTTGGATATTATTAAAACAGATAAGAGCAAAAAATTAAATTTAATTGTAATCAATTTTATTATATTAGAATTAAAATTCAAAATTGTTCCATTTTTTGTAAGGGGATAGTGTCTTTTCCAATGGCGAGTCTATTGAGCAGTCACGTTCATTGCTCTATTTTAAAAGGGTTCATTAAAAGTGAAATTGACAACATTTTTCAACTGCATAATAATAATGAATACGACGCCAACATTTATTTTACTATATTACAACTAGTGTAGAGATATGTGCGACACTGATCCATTGTTTTTTATTTAATATTTAAATTTATCACTATATTAATGTAAAATTATATTTAAAATAATAATTAAATACTCCTTGTTATAAAATATGGTTAAAATATAAGTGAAACTATTTTTATTGTTTCTTTAATTTTTTATTGTTTTTGTTTTGTTCCAATTTTTATGCATATATATCATTAATAGAGTTGTGTAAAAAAAAACATTAATAGAGTAAAATTATAATGAATGGTATAAAATTTAGAATATTACATTAAATTTGACATGAACAAATTAGTAAATTTGTATTAATCAAAGATTAGATTATAGAAGTAGATATGATACAAATTGAGGAATGTTAGTCGGATTATTAAATTGGTTATCTCTATCGTGAATTCAACCAATATACCTCTTTTAATTAAATTGTCTTTTGATGGTATCTTGTTTTGCAATAGCCTTACACACCAACACCGAAACCTTTAATATGGTACCAAATAATTCCAAGCAACTATTAGTTCTCTTGAGACTTTAGCCCCAAATTCTACTAATAGCACTCTATATGCTTCTTTAACCGAATAAACGTTTCTTGACCAACACCACTTGTCCACTTGTCCTCCTTTGTTTAAAGAAATTCTTCGTAACTTTTCTATAATTGCTAGCCAAAACTTTTACCCAAAAGCTATTTATTTTGTACGTATTATCATTTCCATTTGCCTAATAATGCAATATTTATATATGTATGAAAGCAAACTTTTAATATTGAGTTGGTATTTCAATTAGATGAAGATGATAAATATATTTTTTTTAAAAGGAGTCTTTACCCTAATCTAGATAGATGCTAGGACAAACTTGTTGGAGAGTCATTGAAAATAATTAAGAGATTAAACATCATATTATCATGCAAAATTATCAAGAGATGAGACATACATCGTATCTTCATTCAAAATGTAAGACAATGAGTATAATAAGTCCTCTCATGACTAATGATTCAAAATAAAAAACAACCTAGAAATCAGACATTACATCTTCATCAAAAACCTTAAGATATTGGATATGTCATCTAACATATATTGTTAAACATTCATTTTCTCATGTTAGACTTCTAATTCACATTTGATACACTAATAAAACTATATTATCTACAAGATTAAAAATATGGAAAGCAAAAGAGCATCTTGATTAAAATCTAAAGGAACTTAATTGGATTATCTAGAATCTAATGCACGAGTGTGACCAAAGATAAAGAAATTAAGCAAAAGAACGTAAACAGCCCCATCACGACCACCTCGTACAAGTCATCGCAACTAACATAATCAATTAAAGATATTAAACTTATTGGGCAAAAGTACAAAAAAATGATGCAATCCACTAACCACTAAGAACTAATTTTAATTTTAAAAATGTTTATATGTGGTCCTTGCCTTGCCTTTCATATCAAATGACATATGTGTCACAAATACGTCAAAGACAAAAAACAACCAAAGCTAAATACAAAATGAGCATCCTCATCTGATTCCACACCAACCTAGCCAATTTATGCCATTAGAGATATTGTTTAATTTTGAGTAAGTGCTTGTAGGGACAAAGATTGGTCTCAAAGCACATGAGAACAGTTTCTTTAGTACCTAGTATTTTAGAGTAAGATTAATTGAAATCCCAATAAATTCTTTTTGGTGCTAAAATCTTGTGATGCTTTCTACTATAGTTCTATATGGCACGAGAAAACGACCTTTGCTGTGGGACAGTTGTAGCTAATGGTGGGACTAGAGACGGTTATGGTGCTGATAGATTTCAGGTACGATGAATCACAGTGGAAAAAGCACCTGCAAAACACGTTAGCATTCCAACGTGCTAGTCAGTATCTGATTGAGAAGTGATAATGAAAAGTGATTGAATTGTGTATCCTGATGTCAAAGCTTGTCTTTATATAAGAGGAGAATATTATAACCTTATGTACATTTTAAAAAAGAATAACAATATTGCATAGGATTTTTTTATTAAAATCAATTATCAAAATTTCTATCCGCACTATATATGTAACCATTTAACGACACCTTATCTGAGTAGCATCTGTTCTATAAGATCTTACTACTATGTTCTTCATTTCTAAGGAGACAAGAAGAAATCATATTTTCCCTCTAAATTTCATAACCAAAGTGACAATATTCATTAAAAACCCATGGAGTACTACATAAAATTTGTCCCTCTAATTTGCACTTTATATGCATGCATTCATATCATAGCCTTTAGCCTACTTCACAAAAACACAAAATCTCCAAAGCTCCCACCAGGTCCTCCTTGTTATCCCTTAATAGGAAATAGATTGCAACTTGGTCCTTCAAAACTTCACCAAACACTTGCTAAACTCTCCAAAACATATGGACCAATTATGACTGTTAAAATTGGCACTATTACCACTGTGGTTATTTCCTCTCCAAAGATAGCCAAAGAAGCACTTCATAAAAATGACCAAGTTGTATCTAATAGATTTGTGCCACAATCTGTCCAAGCACTTTCACATGACAAAGCTTCTCCAATATTCATGCCTATTTCACCTCAATGGAAGACCCTTAGAAAAATTTGTGCCACCAAAATATTCTCTTCTCAACAGCTTGATTCTACTCAAGTTCTTCGTTTAAAAAAATTGAAAGAACTGGTTGTTTACTTGCAAGAAAATTGTAGAAAAGGTAAACCTATTGATATTGGTGAGGTTGCATTTACTATATCACTTAACTCAATATCAAACACCCTTTTCTCCATTGACTTGGCTAGTTTTACTTCCGGTTCTTCTCAAAAGTTTAGACATATTATTTCCTCTATGTTGATTGATTCTTCGAAGCCAAATATCGCAGACTATTATCCTATTTTGCGTAAAATTGATCCACAGGGAGTGCGACGAAGGATGAGCAACCATTACCAGAAGTTGTTGACACTTTTTGAGTCTATCATTGAAGATAGAACAAATCAAAAGGAAGATTCTACGATGGAAGAAAGCGATGTGTTAGACTCATTTCTTCAGATCATACAGAAGGAAAATCCGGAATTGACATTACATGATATATTACATCTATTTTTGGTAAAAATCGAATTCAACTCGACAAAATTTTTTAATTAAAGTTTTAAATTATAGTTTTAATTATTTCAATAATAAAAAATGTTAGAAAATGAAATTTATTTCTAATGGTCAGAAAATGAAATTTATCTCTAATTTTATTGATGGATGTAAAAATTAAACACATTTGTAGAACAAAAAACATTAATTTAGCAACATTTTAATTATTACTCATTTTGTTGTCACATTACATACTATGTGACAGGACTTATTTGTAGCAGGGACAGACACAACATCAGGCACAATTGAATGGGCAATGGCAGAGTTGCTACAAAATCCAGAGAAATTGAAGAAAACAAGAAATGAACTTCAACAAGTTATCAACAAAGATGAAGAACCTAAGGATTCAGATATCAATAAGCTCCCTTACCTACAAGCAGTTGTAAAAGAAACTCTTAGGTTGCATCCAACAGCTCCTATACTAGTTCGCGAATCTGGATCCGAGGTTGACTTATGTGGCTTCACGGTACCGAAAGATACACTAGTTCTTGTTAATGTGTGGAGCATGGGAAGAGACTCAAGCATTTGGACTAACCCAAATTTGTTTCTGCCTGAAAGGTTTTTAGAAAGTGGAGAAGGTTTTATAGGAGAAGATTTTGGGTTCATTCCGTTTGGAGCTGGTAGAAGAATGTGTTCTGGAGTTCCATTTGCTCATAGGGTTGTGCATACTATGTTAGCCACTTTGCTTTACTATTTTGATTGGAAGCTAGCTGAAGGGGAGAAAATTGAAGACATTGACATGACTGAAAAATTTGGAACTACTTTGCATAAAGTCAAGCCTCTTATGGTTATTCCTGTCAAAGAATCATGAGACATTGAAGTTGGAATTAAGGAAAAGATTGAAACTATTAGTAGGTTTCCAAGGGTTAATTAAGGAAAAGCCTAAGCCTCATAATCAAACTATTACTAATAATGCAAGAATTGAAGTTGGAATATACTATCAGAGAGGAAAACGAAAGGCATTTTCAAATCCTTGTTAAAAATACCCTTGTTAAACATATTCTCTAGACAAGTCCACGAACTTAAAAGCATTTTCACAAACCACTTACTTTCAGGGAGTTTATTTAAATTTTGTTATCTTCAAAGGACTATGTCAGCACATTACACTTTCAAGGACCAAAATAAGAGTTTCTTCAAGAAAATATCAGAGTTGTACTTTTTGTCAAATATTAATGGCAAAAACATAATGAAAGGTGGGGGAAAAAAGCTAAAAAGGTAAAATCTTACATTCCACCAACAAGTAACGAGACATCATTTTACCCTTCCTCAGTAGGGATCAAAAGAAATTAGGATATATAGGACATAGTCTTATCATCACTTATAACTTTATAAAACTCAGGAAAGATAAATATATAAAACAACTCAATTAAACCAATTACGACAAAACCGGTTTAACTCATCAATTCATTTCCAAATAACGGACTATAAATCGACAGAGTTTGTAGATGGGTAAGCTCTCGGTTCAGCCAATTAAACAGGCTAATCTAGTTCTGACAACATTGCTACACAACTTTAACCTCTCCACTGATCACAACCTCGAGCAACTACCTAACCTAAATTTTAATTCATCACAATACAAACCCTTCTCCAGAACCTCCATCAACAGTGCACGTCGCTCTGCTTCTCTAAACCGCAACACCATACTTGATATCCCCCTCAAACTTTGGAAGCACTTCCAAGCCACCAACAAAAACACAGGACACAAATGGCACATACATTCCCACCACCACATTTAGCCACCGGATCTCACAGCCTGTTAGTCGGGGGGGCTTCGTTTCCAACATCCACTCACTTTAATGGTTTAAATAATAAAAATGTCCATGACTACTATCTAGACTACAACACTAAGTATACGTGTTTAACTAAATTCCAGTATAAAAGTTCTTCATTAAAATTTAATCAAAATGCATGTCTTTCTATCCATTGCGCTCTGTGATTTGACCTCTCAGTAACTATCAAACTTATGCATGAGATCTAACCCGCCCATCCTCAGAGTACTCGCATGTACAATGTATCATGAAATACCGCACAACAAACAAACAGCAAGAAATATTTGAGAACCCACATGCAAAAATGACACATTTAAATAAGTAGAAACATAAGCAACAATAGTAACTGCGCATCGAATCCTACAGTGTCAATGTGCCATGTTCCTAATTCTAAACCAAGTATTCATTTCATAACATCAAATTAAATCATGAGATTAAGTGAAGCATATCACTCTCCAAAAACAGGAATTGAGCATCTAAACCAATGTCAGTTGCTCAACGATAGCTACTTAAAGGGTCAGCTGTTTTTCCAGTTCTAGCATCAGTCCATGCTTTTGCAATTGTTTTCTTCATCTCCTCGTCTCCATCCTCGTACATATTCTACGTTTCATTACATTTACATGCATAGTAAGTATAAGTCAAGTTAATATTATATTACACAAGTAAATATCATATAAAATTTTGAAAACAAAGTAGCCTAAAGCAACTAAAGAACGAAAAAATAAAACAGAATCTAACCTTCATCAAGTCCATGATTCCTGCCATTGGGTCTTTCTCTTTATCCATGGTTGGCTTCAGCTGCAACAGCAACAGCAACAGAAACAAAATTACTACTTCATCACATTGTTAAACAACGAAAAGAAACTGTCATCTAATTCTACGTTTTAATACCTTATCTTCTTTGAAATGCAAATCAAGCCAATTTGCTTTGGAAGCCTTCACCAAAGTGATGATTACCCTTTTAGGCTTGACCAAAACCTTACATTTCTCTGGTACTATCTCCTTGTGCAATTTCACAATCGCACATCGATAGTTCTTCCCTTGAATATCATGGAACTTGACATCAAACGAATTTGGCTTGAACTCAGATTCAATCTTGCTCTCATCAACTCCCTCCAGTGACACATATATCTGCATATATGTTTCAAAAACCAATCAGCATTATTTTCGCACGTAGCTACAACATAAAGCATTGTCCGCGTTTGGATCTATAGCATCGAATAAAAAATGACACAAATCATCAACATTTAGGAATTGTTTGGATCGATTTATTTGATTTTATTTGCTAAAGTAAGCGCCCCTGAGGTTGTTTGGAAGAACTTGTGCATAAGTGGATATAGCGTATGACATGTCTATACTTTGTTTTCAGCTTATTTTCGTAAGCTCTCTAAGATAGTTTATGAAAACAACTTAAAAAATATATGAAAATAATTTTGTTTATTTTTTTTAGGGTTTATACATAAACACTTGACATGTTTGAATTGACTTATTTGAACTTATCTATTGGCACAAACACTTGTGAAACAGTTTGGAAGAGTTTACGAAAGCATTTTTTGACATGTTCATAACAACTATTTTCAGCTTATTTTAATCAGTAGTAATTCATAATATCTTCTGAAAATAGCTTAAAACTTATATGAATGCAGTTTAACTTTAATTTATCTTTCATTATAAAAATTGTTTATACATAATCCCTTATATGCTATAACTACTTAATTAACCTGTTTATCCGAACAAAACATGAATATGATAAGTGTTTATGCTACAAAGAAGCACTTAATGGAAAAAATGTTAAGAGAATTAGCAAATGCGATTTACATACCTTGACTTTGTCATTATCCTGATCCCAACTGAAAGATGCAAGAGGGGAATACTTGATTACAGGTGACACTTTAGTTCCGGTAGAAATTGGTGCTGGAATCTGTGATGCACGTGCAGCAGAAGATGATGATGATGTCTCTGATGATAACTGCTTCATAAAAAATCAATTAATCAATAATTAATTACCACTAATCAATTCAATTATGCAAAATAAAAACAACGAAATTGATTAACGAAAAAGAGTGAGAACCTTTTCCAAATTGCGAATCTCGGAGGTGAGAAGAGAGAGGATTCGAGGTCTTTTAGCGATTTCGTGCAAGTGACGAAGCTCTTCCAAATCTAATGCCAATTCCTCTGCCATTTTCTTTTTTCTCGACGATACGATACCACTGTTCGTAACTTCGCCTTTTAATTAACCAATTTTATTTGATTTGGTGTATATATATGTCTGTTCGGATTCGAATTTTGTGGAAGGTGCTAGAAGAAGTTGCTAGTTACGTTGAATAGTAGGGGTAATTTGGGACTCTCGCTAGTTCTCGAGAGAGAGACGGTGCTTCCGTTCATTAGTATGTTGGGCCTCCATAGCTAATTTTGTTTGTTCAGAGCTTCTTTTACACCTCCTCGTTCGCCCTACTTGTTTTCTATTTTACCTTCCAACGGACGTATAAAGTGGTGTTTTTTATTTTTCTAAATTTCTTATTTTTAAAATGTCCGGATTGACAGAATTCGCTATTTAAAATAGTGGACAAGAGTATTTTGGTAATTTTGTAGAACGCGTGATAATATTGGTAGGGTGGCAAAAAAAAATCTCCATTTTGTTTTGAATTCTCATTCCATATTCTCATATGCCCCCAAAATTTGACAATATATAATTTTTATATACTTTCTCCGTCCCAAATCTTTGATCTTTTAGTTTTGTCCCAAAACTTTGGTTACTTTAAGAAATTAAGGTAAAATTAATGATACTTTACTATTTACTGGAGTATATCCTTACAAAAACTAAAGCATTTATTAAATGAATTTTCTTTTTCTTAATAAAGTAAGGGTAAAAGTGACTTAACTTATCAATCTTTGTTATGTCTTAATTCATGTGCAAAACTCAAATAATAAAAAAAAATTGGGACAGAAGAATAGTTTTCTTTTTTGTTACCATGATATGGTATGAAGTTTTTACCATCATTAGCAAGGACTAATCTCCATAAAAGAATTTGTAGGATGATTTAAGATTTTTACATAATCTTTTTCAAACCTCTAGAGATAGAAGATTTTAACTAGAGGGGTAAAATATGGAAGCTAGATGTTGTGGAGCGGATGAGTCTTTGATTGGCAGATGTTTCACGACAGACTGGTAATAAAGTCGCATATTGCAAGATGGCACCTATGAGATTTTTGTTGTAGATTATGTCCATGTAATGCGGGATTGTCCGATAGCAGTTCATACTTGGAATCAGTTTTGTTGAAGGGGCAACAACGAGGTAATTTCAATTCATGGAATTTCAAGGAGTGAATTGCACTAATTCTGGGTAATCAACTTGGACAGGTACACAATTGCAAGTGGGATACAATTTAGGATACAACCTGTTATTTTCTTTGGCATCGCCGTAATAAGAGGATGCATGACCATAATTTCATAGAGTCGAGCCAACCTTGGAGAATGGTGAAGGATTATGTTGAAGCTTATGAAAATAGCACATCAGATATAGAGGATGATTCATCATGTACAAAAAGAGCACGTTAACATTGCTCGGAAGGTGCCTTAGCGAGGGTGGTTAACGATCAACACAAATGGAGAAACTAAGCTTGAGATATGGACAATAGAGTGTGAGGGATTGCTGAGAGATGAGGATGGTCGATGGCTATATGGGTTTACAAATTTACTTCGTAACACAATGCTTATACAACAAAGCTTTGGGGCATCTACGAAGGGCTTCATATTGCGAAGCAAAGACAAGTGAAGGCTAGGAATTCAAACAGACTCACCAATAATTGCTCATAATTTGAAAAATGGGAGTAATGGAAGCGCTAGAAGTGGAGTCTCATGAAGAGGATGAAAGAGCTTATTTGCTCGCATTGGGAGATTAAAATTACTCATTTTTACGGAAAGCTAATAGGTGTGCGGATGTGCTTTCTATTATGAGTTGTGAAGGGAGTCTAGGAATTGTTTATTTTGAGCACCCTCCTCAAAGGGTGCTTCAATAGTGTGTGATGATTTTAAGGGTGTTTCTCTCCCTGCCTTGCTCTGGTTATCTAGGCTACATGCTAATCTTGGAATGTGAAGTGAGAATTGTATCCCAATATTGGAGCTTCTGACAAATCATATCAGATGGCCAGATGGGTACAGTACAGCATGCAAAAGAGGCAGGATGATGGATGTTTAAGTGATGGTCAAGACTGTATTTTATTAGCTTTTACTCACAAATATAGATTATATTATATAGTTAGGATGGCAACAAACGAGTTTGATTACTTGTACTGGGAATTAAAATTTGCTGGGGTGGATGTGTAAGGAAATATACTGTTGCGGAGTGACATGGTTGCATATGCACTAATAGTGGTATGAATCATGCTAGATACACATTGCATGCGCTCTGATAGCATGCACAATTAACAATCTGTGCAAACCCTTTTCAAAAATTAAAAAATCAAAACTATCTGTGCAAAACATGATCAAAGTTCTGTTGCATGACTTTTGGTCACACAGGTTAGCTGATACAGTTTGTCTCTCCCTAGCATGTCTCATTAGAATATTCTTTCTTTTTTCATACAAAAACTATCGGAGTTAATGGCTAAGCCCCTGAAAGCTCAAACTAAGAAACTGAGAATGGAGTCTGAGCTAAAACTCGGTGGGCTATGTCATCGGAATATATTTGTAAAAAGGTTACTACTACAGCTAGGTAGTCTTTAACTACATTCCCTTATCTTGATCGTGCTTGTGTCACAGAAAATTCTGAACCTGATTTTGCAACTGTGCTTTGATCTGGTGGTTAGAATCGATATATCTACATACATTTTCCTTCTCGGCCAACAGTCTCAACCTTCTCGCTTCAGCAGCAGCTATCTCTGAATTACACGAGTTCCTTTTGTCGCTTTTAAGATCCATGAAAGAGGATCTCAGCTGAAAACCATGCATAGGAAAAGGAAAAAAACCACTTTCAAACACTTCGCAATCACAAGATTGATCATATTCATAATTTTAACATTGTTATTATTAATTTCATACAAATTGGTAGCTAGGAATGCTCAACCATGATCAAATGAAGCACATATATAGCATACCATAAACATACAAGTTAAATTCTGTTTTACTTTCAAATTTTAACCATGACATATGTACATAAAAAAGCAGTAGCTATAAATAGTATATGAAGCACCCACATATACATCAACATCGGATACAACACTGACATTGACACATATACTAATAACAATTTAAGGAATTTTTTTTTTTATGTAACTACAAGTGTCAATGTCAGGTCGGTGTCGGTCACACGATGCGTATCATCAGACACTCGAGCACGCCTTCAATATAGAGTTTCGGTGCTTAATTTCGAGGCGCCTAAAAAGCATTGATTATTGGAAGTTCAACTTAATTCTAAAAGGCATACTACAATATTATGATAGACCAAATCAAACAGAAAAGTTGCATTAAAGTTGTTGATTTTTCGAATTTCGAGTTACCTCATTGACCCCATTCCTCAAAGTCTCAACTTCCAATTCACATTTCACCACAAACTTATCAGCCATTTCCTTGAATTCCTTCATTTCCATCTTCTTTGTTTCGTAAAAGCTATCTTTCATTTTATGCAACTCTTCAATCTCCTCCACCTCATTCTGCATTGACCTAACTAAAAAGTCTCAATTCTCAAACACAATACCAATGAAAAAAGAGGAATTAAATTAAGTTGCTATAATTATTATATACCTAAATTCTTGCCAAAGGGAATCATATTTAGCTTCGAGGTTTTCAATTTGAGATTTGAGAGACAAAAGGTTGAAATTGTGCGATGCTATTTTACGATCAAACAGCCAGCACTTCTGCTCCATGGCTCGGATATTTGCAAGCTTTGAAGCTAGAATACGTGATTTGTGAGCTTGCAATTCTTTCTCGGCCTGAAAATTGATATTCGGATGTTTAGATCGCAAAAACGAATTGGTGTTTGATTGATGGAAAAGAAGGAAGTGGAGAGTTGAAATTGAAGTGAACCTGGAGAAGGGAGAGACGTTGAATTCGTGTACGGTCCATTTGTTCGAGTCTTTCATGGAATGCTGCTGAAAGCGCCATTGCTGCTCAACACAGTCACAGTCTCACAGAGGATCTTGATTCTTGATTTTTCTAGAGATCAATTTCTTTTTTCTTTTTTTGATAAGTAGAGATCAATTTCTAATACACAGTCACTCACTCATCACTCAGGATCTTGATGTGAGGGGAGGGAAACAAAATCGTAAACTCAATTTTTGCTTTCTTAAATTGGGGGTATTTGGAGGGGATGGAAGCTAAGGCTGGAAATGAGTCGAGTTGAACCTGTCTGAGCTCGACTCGATAAAAATTGGTTCGGCTCGAAATTCGGCTCGAGTTCGACACAAACTCTTTTTCAGTTCAAGTCTCGAACTTTTTTTGAGTTGGTTTGGTTCATTGTCAACCCTAATGGAAGGTGAGGCAAGACATCTAATTACAATTTTAATTATACCGACATAATTGTCCTCGTATTTATTTTAAGGATCATATTAACTGGTGGCATTGGGGCACCAGTTAAGGAAACAAAAAAAATTAAAGTTTTACGTTGAATAAAACACTTTTTAAATTTTTAAGGAATTGATTGCACAAACTCCAAAACTAAACTACTATACTTTCTCTGTTACAATATATAAGCAAAAAATCACTTTTTAGATTCATTGTATAATTAATGTATTTGAACAATAAATTGACCAGATACATTAATTATACAATGAACCTAGAAAGTGCATTTTTGCTTATATATTGTAACGGAGGAAATATTTGCTTCCTTAAATAGTGTTCCCTTTAACATTTTTTTTTTTTGACATAACATTTTTCTTGTTTTAAAATGTCAAAATCATCCTTTCATAGTTTTTTATATTGCTAACTTTTTTTTTTGTTGCAAGTCCTTTTATTTACCTTTTTTTTTTGATAATTTAGTTATGTTTATTATTATTTTCTTTGTTATGTTTATTATTATCTACTACAGTATAGTTTTGGTTTTCTAGTTTTTTCTTTTCGTTGCAATGTATTTACATTTTCATAAAGACTTGCAAGTTTTTACGTGTATATATAATATATATAGTTTTTGTTTTCATACAATTTTTTTTACAAATCATACATTTTTTTTAACCTTTTTGTGTGTAGAGTTTACTGTTATAAATTATATTTATTATTTGGTAATCATCAAAACCAAAAAATTATTATCAACAAATAATTTGATTTGTGGAGTTTTTAAGTTTATTGAGTTTTTATAATTTTTTTTACACAATTTTATATTTAATAATTATTTATAAAGTGAATAATTTAAAAATTATGAGACTCTTGCAAGATTATAAGAATAAAAAAGTAATTTAGTTATATTCCCTCTCCTCCCCTCGTGAACCAAACATATTTGCAATTAAAATCTCTCCCTTTCCCCTGCCCTCCCATCTTTTGAACCAAAGATATAAATAATTAAAAGATCTCCCCTCCCCTTCATTAAAATCCCTCCCCTCCCCTCTATCGAACCAAACAAACCCTCATTCAATCTCTTCGAGATATTGTCACGGGCTTTGTCTAACAAGAAAACCCTGTTAATGAGATGTTGTGAATAACATTATAAGGAATAGGAATTTTATATTCAATTTTTTGAAAAAAAATATAAACTTCCAATTAAACGGTAAATTTTATAAAAAATTTATTCGTTATAATAATATTCACTATAGATTTGGCCATTATCATCATATAAGTCTATTAAAATGCGGACAGTTCATCAGACGAAACATCTTACATTATTAATTGAAATATACACGTTGGCACAATTTAAATGCCGACAGAATATCCCGCCTCTGTCTGTCCGCACTTTTTATTTTGCTAACGTGCAATCATTTTTGTGAAAAATTTGATTATTTTTTAATTAGTTTTTATGCACTTTTAGTTTTCATTCATAGAATAAAAATGTATTTTACGAGCATTTGTCTACATCAAGGCTAAAAAAAGCAAAATTAACATGTTTAATAAATTTCATATCGATTTCTTATCTAGTGTAATATGAAATCAAAATTAACATTTTCTCTAAAATAGAGTTAGAGAATTTAATTTATCATTATTAGGAAAATGGTTTTGGCGGATGCTTGTTGATCAGGAGGACTTGTGGTTTAAGGTGCTAGTAGCGAAATATGATTTGGAGGATGATAGAGTTAGGGGAGGGGGAAGGAAAGCTTCGTGGTGGTGGAAGGATATGTGTGGTGTTAGGGAGGGGGTTGGACTGAGTGTATGTAGGTGGTTTGAAAATAACATTTGTCGAAAAGGTGGGTGATGGGGAAAATACATTTTTTTGGGATAAGTGGTTGAGGGTGAAACTGTTCATAACCGTTTTCCTCGTCTTTTTTGAGTTATCAGTAGATAAAAATAGTTCAGTTGCTGATAAGTGGAGGTCGAAATGGGGTGTAAGAGGTAGCGGATGGAGTTGGAGGAGGAGTTTATTTGCATGGGAGGAGGAATTGAGTTTGGAGTGTTGTACCAGACAAATGGATTTTGCAACTTGAGCCCGACTCAGGTTATTCAGTCAATGAAGTTTATCCCTTGCTTACTCATGGTGTCGTCCCAGATACACCGGTGGCCAACCAGGAAGTTATTTGGAATAAAATAGCTTCTTTGAAGGTGTCGTTGTTTGCTTGGAGATTGCTAAAGAACAAGCTGCCATCTAACTATCTAAGGATAACTTGTTGCACCGTGGAATGAATCAGTTGGATTCGATGTTGTGTGTAGGTGATTGTGGAGTCGCTGAAACCTCCGATCACTTGTTTTTCGATTGTAAATTGGCTACAACCTTTTAGTATAAAATTATGTATTGGCTGGGTATATCTTGCCCTGTTTCAAATTCAGCAAATGAGCATGCTAAACAATTTTGTAATATTTATTTGTTTAGAAAAGAAGTTCGTCAAGGTGTTCATGCGATTTGGTTGACTTGTTGTTGAACTATTTGAAAGGAAAAAAATAATAGGATTCTCTCGAATAAAGGCGTCTCGGCCGATGTGTTGTTGATAAGGTAAAAACTCTTGCTTGATGGTGGTTGAAGTCTCGACAAAATAATTTTAATTATGCCTTAAAATTAAGGGTCATGTTAACTTGTGCCCTTAGGGCACATGATAAACTATCTTAAAATAGAAATTTGCATTTAATAGCATAAAAGAATTTAATGTTTAAAAGGTACAATTCACAAGTTACAAAAGAATATTACTATTTTTGTATTTTTATCATGTGCCTGGGCAGGCACATGTTAACGTTTTCCTAAAATTAATGTACCGAACCAAATTTTTTTTTTTTTGGTATTATTTATTTTTTGTTTTTCTATAATCCTATTGAATGAGAGTATTCTTTCTGCTTGATTACTCACAAGTTACAACTCGATAACTGCAAATAAGCGAAAATACCATTTGTCTCAGTTCGCGATTTCCCTCTCTTCTCTACTATACCATTTCTCAATCTCATCACTGTAAGTGCAAATCTCTCTCTCTCTCTCTCTCTGAAGTATTCGTCTCTGATATTTTGTTGCTGTGATTTTTCTTGGTGGAAAACAATGAAATTCGATTTATGATTTGTCATTTTTTTTAATTTTTCCAATTTGATGTATAATTTCATCACTAATAAGTAATAAAGGTATTGCATCTAGTTAATTAGCATTTACATGATGGATTGCATTGCATATGGAGAATGAGATTAATAAATGTCAAATTGTACTTTTCCTACTTCTGATTTGATCAAGCCTTGCCAGTAAATTCATTAAATTGGTAAAAATTCTGAAAAATTAGTTATTCAATTTCTCTTTTTAGTTGCCAAATTGTGCACCCTGTTCTGTTAAACAACCCCAAATTGTTGCTCATTAGCTTATTTAGTTATTTAATTTAATAAATTGCCCCAACTATCATATGCTTATGTGATTGAATTATATATGATTTAGTAAAGGATGTTGATGATGTGCCTTTTTTTTATTAGCCCAACTTTGTATCATGTTTTCCAATTTTTATTTTTATTTTTGGTTTTAAGAATAAATCACACTGATTTAAACCAGTTTCAGAAATAATATTCGAAAAACCGGTTAAAATGGTTTTCATTTTGATCCATTTAGAGACCGGTCATAAAAGTTGACCCAGTTCTAAACTAGTTTGAATTTGAAATTGAAACCAGTTCAATTGAATTTAGAAATGATTTTTTGATAGGTTTGGTTAATCAACCCGTGCACACCTCTAGTGATGGTAGGTAACACACAAGATTCATCCCAGTCATTTTGGGAAGGCTACAAAGAGTTTTGGTGTGAAAGGTTTTCCTTTATGAGCAATTATTCCAACTTCATCAAGCGTGATAAACCCCTCACTTCCTGGTCTAACTCTGATGTTGAGGACTTTATCGCTTCTGATCCTGTTCATGGACCTGTGGTAATGATTCTTTCACTTTTTCAACTCCATTTTTTTTGTCTTTTCATGCCATTTGTGTGTTTTGATTGAGTTTTTCGTTGCCTTTTCGTTCTCACTAATTGTTGCATTATATCCTGAAATTCTTCATAATTTATGCTTTGTATAGCTTTTATGTCGTAGTGTGAGATGCTTATTTATATATTCTAGGCTATAGTTATTATTGTTGTTAGCTGGCTTGTGTTTTATATGGTTTGATGTAAAGGAAGGCTCTCTCTCATGTGATCCGCGCTTGGTTAGTCTAAGATTAAGAGTACATGCCCGGTTAGGTACTTTCTAGATTCTCTCATGTGTTTGCAAGTGTTAAGTTACTGTAAGTTCAGAGAGACCATGTTTCCTTCTATATCAAAATTGTTTTATTTTTTTGAAAAACTAATGCTGCTTTTTCCTTCACGAATTCCAGCTTAAGGGAATTTTGGGAATTTTTTCTTTGCAGAGTTAAATGTATAGGACATACTATTTCTACCTTGTCTTTTCATGTGATACAACATCCCTTTCATGTTTGCGCCATACCTTTTGTTTTTGAGTTATTTTGCGTATCTATTTTGTTGTTCAATTGGAAGAGACTCTCTCTTATGTGTGCATGGTTAGTTATAGTGTGGAATTTTACACATGGTGTGCTGCTTCTTTAGATCTGTTCCAATATGTTGCATTTCTTAATGTCGGTTAATATTTGGTTTGGAGAAATGGTGTGATTAAAAAGACATTTACTTGTCGGTTAATGTCGGTTAATGTTTGCACCATACCTTTACTTTTTAGTTTTCACGTTAAAATCCATCGGAAGCCTGTGTTAACTAGTCACTGCTTGTCCTTTTATTGATGACAACATGTCAAATGTAAAACTGTTAAGGCACTTTCTTTCCGTTAGAAAAAATAAAACGGAAAGTGTTATTAAAGAAATGGTTTTGAACTTTGTCAAAAAATTAGTGAGATCAATGAAGGCACAGAAGCATTAAGTAGTTTAAGATACATGTTTGAACTTTTCACCATTACTTGGAAACTTCATTTTATTTAAATTCATCAATCTTGGTTCATTCCCTATGTTGCTTCATTTTGATTAGTTTAGTTACTCTAAGACTGCTCAACATCAAGAGATGAAAACTATTACTTCTTTCATATGGTAGGTAAATGTGGTGTCTAAAATGTCTTATAAATCTATTTACATAAATAAAAAATTCTTGGGGAAGCACTTCTGCTACCCTTGACTGATGAAATAAACATCACACTCATGTAAGATGAGATGCTATTATGTGTTACTTAATCCTTACATTTTTTTGTCAGGTCAGCTATGCTGCATGTCTGTTTAGTTGGTTTTATATCAATCATTCTTTTTCAGTGTTTTCTGCATGATTAAACATTAAGTCACCAACTTAGAGAGTCTTTGGCGACTTGTTATGTGTGAAATCACTCACAATAGATGCAAGTGGCACTTTTAGATATAATTGATCTGTTTGGATTTCCCTTGTTAAAGGGAAAAACATCTATGTTTTATTTAAAATTTATGTTCAAAAGAATTACGATGATCATGTAAGTTTGTGGGAAAATAATTAAAAGCCATGAAAGAAGTGTGTGTGTGTCACTGCTTTTTCTTAGAAGTTAGAACTAAAAGCTCTTGAAAAAATATCTAAAACAAAGTCGTATCATAGAATTACTTTTTCTAAGCTTAAATAAATGGACTACTGTACAAAGCAGAGTCATTAACTTTGATTTTCAAAAGTTTTTTTCTTTCACCATATAGAGTTCCTTCCATCATAAGAGCATCCTTTAGACATCATCATCATCTATGTCATCTCTTTCCTTCATTCCTAAGTTTCACTGACATTCACTGGTTTTAATGTCATCATTACAAGATAACAACAATGACAACAACAACCGCAAATTGTTTATCATGTATATGAATCAGACTGCCCTGTAATTCATTATCATGCATTAAATTTAAGGCTAAACTACACATTTAGTCCCTTACGTTTATTTTAAGTTTCAATTAGGTCCCTTACCTTTAAAAAGTTTCAATTTGGTCCCTTACATTTATTTTAGGTTTCAATTGGGTCATTTCCGTCAGTTTTGTCCTATGTGGCAGACGGTTTGCATACGTGGCTTGACACGTGTCCAATTGAAACAGTAAAAACTGACGAAAGGGACCGACTAATGCAAACGTTGATATCGTAAGGGACCAAATTGAAACTTTTTAAACGTAAAGGACCAAATTGAAACCTAAAATAAACGTAAGGGACCAAATGTGTAGTTCCGCCTAAATTTAAAGGTGGACTGTTTACCGCCAAATCTCTCTTTTTAATCTGATTTATAGTTTTTGTTTTTTTATCTCCATCTATTTATATCTACTGGTCAACCCTCCTCATCGGTGCTTGTACGGGTCTTCTTTTTACATGTTTAAACCTTCTAAGACAGTAATTTATTCAAGGAGTTTTTTTTTTAGTCAATTATTCAGAGTCAGAGTTTGACCTATGTTGATTTGTATTTTTGCTTTAAATTTCAAATTAACTGCTATCTGAAGTGCTGCTTGGGTAACAACATCCTTTTTCCATTTCAGCTGAAAACGGCTAGAGAAGCAGCGCAATATGGGCTCACAGGAAGTGCTTTGGGAGCATTATTCACTGCAGGTTTTGCCTGGAAATATTCAAGGAGTTTGCATGGTAATCTATTACTTTTCATACTATTGAAACCTTTTACCGCACCTACGTGAAGTTTTATATAGGATTTTGTGATTCAAGCAAACTACGAAAGTAGTTCATGTATTCTGTTAATATTTTACTATTCAACAGGTGCTGGACTGTCTTTTTTAGCTGGAGGTGTATTTGGATGGACATTTGGGCATGAAATTGCAAATCATGCACTTCAACTTTACAGGGTAGACACATTGGCTTCCGAGGCTAAGTTTCTGGAGTGGTGGAAAAGGAAGACTGAAGGAGGTTATTGAATCTGTTGGTGTCTGGGAAGTTAATGCTACAATTGTTAGTTTTGGTGCTGCCAATGCGATTTATGTTTGCGGAATAAATATTTTGTTGTGACATAGGTCAAAATTTAGAACAAATTCTCCCAATGTTGTGTTGTTCCTTATTACACTAATAATAATTATGGAACCAATGTAAAATTTTGTTATTGATGGACCTTGTGTGATGACTGATGAGGCACTTGGTTTGGGAGAGATTTTTTATTTTTTATATTTTGTTCTGTTTTTATGAAAATAATGCAAAGAAATGTTCAAAAGCACATGACAGCAAAGATTTCTAATGGCCGAAGCTTTAATAATATGGAATTCAAATGCAACTTCAATAGATCCATCTTTAAGTTCTTAACTCACTATTTGATCGAAGTTATCACATCAATTTTAACAACTTGTTCAAACTTTAGCCATAAAATGGGTTGCACTAGTTATCTCAATATTATTTTTGTTGATTAATTGTTTTTTTAATACTTAAAGAGCCAGTTTTTCTACAACACATCATTCTACTTGAATTTTGTAATCTATTGAAGAAGATGCTGTAATAAGAGACGGTTTGAATTAATTTATTTAATCTTTATTTACTGATATTAGCACTTATAAAACTGTTACAAAGAACTTATGATAACAGTTTATAATATATCCATAAGCTTTTTAAAATAGCTTACGTTAACAATTTTGACCTTAAATAAAGACAATTTACATATAAACATATAAAGACAATTATATATAAACATTTATTTGATATGTGTTTATTCTATAAGTGCTTAAGTGCTCAATAATTATACCGTCACATTAAACTTGTGATAAAATGATTAAAGTTCAAAATGCTGCCACTAAAAGAAATTTCACATCAGAAGGTTCAATTCCTTAAGAGGATACTAATTGCTGACACAAAAATTCTTGGTGGGATACGCTTGTAAATTGCCTTTGTAATTATTTTATGACCCTAAGGAAAAAGTATTATTATTTCTTCATCTTGTCTCAACTTTAGAATTTGAGGGACACATGTGCACACCACCACATTGATTGATCTCAAAGAGCTAAGACAATCCCCATGATATAAGTTGATCTGTGATTGTCATTTTTTTTTAATTATTATTATTATTATTATTATTTTATGTTAACCTTCTGTTTTTAAAGAAGTGATAAGAACTTAGTTGATAGGAATATTACATATAATATACATGAAATGGATTCGAACTCTGATCCTTACACTATTTCACTTTAAATAAGTGAAATTTTAGTTACTAAGCTATATGGAAAAAGAAGGAAGTGATCTCATTTTAAAAATAAGAAAAGTAGAAAAAAATTTAGTAAAAAATAAAAATTGATAAAGTGACCTTTGGAAAAGGGTGGGCGATGACCCTTTGCTGACGGTTATTTGGCCAGGAAATAAAGCAAGATCGTCCTATTGTCTACTTAAGGATAATAAAAAGAAACAAACAAAGTCTTAACTTTGTACACACTTTAATTAATTACATTTTCATTATATACACATTTTAATTGCACTTTCTACTATACTAAAATATAGTCAAGTTGAGAAAGGGAAAAAAGAGAGAAGGAAGAGTAATAATATACACACAAAAATTAATAATTAATGGATTCCACGTCCTATAAAAAAGGGGCTTTTCATAATATCCAATAAGATAATATATGAATTAGACAAGTCTAGCCTCATACTTTATCCAAAGCCAACAACTTAAATATTTTTACTATATCTATACTAGAGAAATTCTTAGGTGAGTCCTCACCTAAGCATTAATTATTAGGCACAACCAATCAAATCACGACAATTCATTAATATATTAATAATTACAAATAATTCAGAGTATTAATAAAACCAAATCTAAACCAAATCTAAAAAAAATAATGAAGAAACAAAAATATCATATGCTTCTCTTCCAATTTTTATGTTTTGCCCATCACATAAGAAGATAAAATAATATATTTTTGCTTGTTCAAAAAATAATATTTTTTGTTTCAAACATCTATATTTCTTTTAAGAAAAGCTATAAATTTTTTTAGTCTTTTATTTCTCAGAAATTCAGTGATTATTCAAACAATTACTTTATAAATATGAAATGACATAAAAAAAAAATTAATATTTAATTTTTTTTCAAGTGAGAATTTAGGAGAAAAATAATAAACTATACGTAAATTAAATTAGCTTATCAAAATACATGAACATACCTATAAAAAAAACTATATACTCAAATGTTACCAAACAAGTCGTATTATATTAACTTATAAGCTATAAATTATAAACTCAAAATTGAGCATTGTGAAATAGAGTCTATAAAAATACGTACCAAACTATAAACGCAACTTAAAATCAACATAAAAATTAGTAAAACTCGATTGGTGTACGTAGCAAATAGTAGAATAATAATATTATAGCTAGTATAATAATAATAATAATAATAATAATAATAATAATAATAATAATAATAATAATAATAATAATAAAAATATCCTTTTACCTAGTTAAACTTAAAATATATAGGAATAGTGCAAAATAAAATTGTCTTCATCTAATTATAACTTATAATTAGATGCAAATTAAAATTATGTCAAATATCATTCAAATGTTTGATGCTATGAACAAATTATTGTTGTTTAGGTGGTGACGGCACAATACATATCCAGGCTTTTCCTTGTTTTTGTTGTGACGACACATTTTTAGATGAAATACAATTGTTCATAACAAATTAGCGCATGAGTTTTTTTATTTCCTTATTTTCTAGATTTTATCATGATTTGATTTTCATTATTACACTATTAATTACTTATAATTATTTAATATTTTAATGAGTTGTCATTACTTGATTGGTTGTGCCTAATAATTAATGCTTAGGTGAGGACTCACCTAAGAATTTCTCTCTATACTAATATAAATATTAATATATAAAGGGAGAACTTGAGATTTGGTGTAGCCTTTTTTTAAATCTATACTAATATATAGGAAAAATTTGAGATTAGATGTAGTCTTTTTTTAAAATTTCCAAAATATACTCTTAAACAATTTTTTATTTTTCTTTAACTCTTCTTAATTTCTATAATTTTTTTAACATCATTTTTAATTTCTATAACTTCTATCTTAATAACTTCTATACTCTCAATTATTACATTTTTTTCTTCATTTTTTCACACATTTATCTTAAGTAATATTATTTGTTATTTTCCAAAAGCCAACAATTCATAAAAAAAATATATGATAAATTGATATTTATCTTTTACATATATGTTGGTAAAATAGAAAAAATAGACGTGCTGGCCACTAGTATAAAATAAATTCTACAAAATGAACCTTAATATACAAAACAACACATTCCCTTTTTGACAAAAATAATTAAATTAAAATTGAAACATTCTTCTACTACAACAATAAAAAGAATGAGGTGGCATTTGGTCCTTATCTACCAAAAAATAAGCACAATCTAACGTCACAACCACATGCATTGCTGGAATGTGACTAAGGGTAGGGTATAAAGTGACATGTTAAAGTAAATAGCCACACGATCAAATTAAGAAAGGTAGTAAGTAATCTTCATTGAATTGCTATGTCTCTTCGTTGTACCCTCTGATTTTGATTTTGTTGCCCCCATCAATTGGAAAGTGTGTTAGTCTTTATTTTTCTGCAAAATATAGAGTACCTTTAAATATATATATTGATAATATACTTTAAAGGGATCTTTATTTTGCAATTTGAAGAATATAAAAATCCCAACATTTTTTTTTTGTTGTAAATATGTACACATGAAATCACTCCACAGTGTTATATAATAAGATCTTCTTAAAGAAAGGCACAAAGTGATGAAATCAGCAAATACACAAACATCCAGTAGAACATGCTTTGTTTTTCCTTTTGTGCTGCCTGTTTCAAAATAAATTTTGATTTGGAAAGAAAATAATTAGATTGATGTTGATCAAATTAATATAATAAAGTACTTATATAATAGCAAGATATATAGTCATAGTATATTTGAAGAAAATATTTGGCTAAATATGTACCTAGGAATGAGACAATCTTTAAATAATTATTATATACAAGTTTCTTTTAAAATTAATGTACACTTGTTACAACTTTCTAAAACAAGGTTATTGATCATGAATCAGATTTTATTATTAATCATAATATAATATACTCAGTCAATGAAAATATGACATTTTCAAAATACACGTGACATATAAAACAAAATAAAAATAAAAATAAAAATACATGTGACATAAGCAAAATTCATAGCTGATGTATCCTACAAGAATTTTAAATAATTTAACCTTCAAGTTGGAAATCAAAATGATAAATAAAAATAGCTAGCAACACAAAATTCAAGTATTCAATCCCAAAAAATAAAATCTAAATGAATAGAGATTCATCTTCATGCTCACTTCAATTTTATTTCGAATCAAAATACAACTCACACATATGTATATATTGTGAAATATACATATAACCAAATAAAAATTCTCTTTATATCATGAATAATTTGTGCATAGGCAAACCGCCAGGTCTAATAGAAGCGGTTGGTGCATAATGTGTCTGAGTGTTATAAATTTACAAGTACCAAATTCAATTTGTACTTGTAAAAAAGTACATGCAATTAGTGCATAGTGTGTCTGAGTGTTATAAATTTATGAGTACCGAATTCAATTCGTACTCGTAAAACAACACTTGTGCATTGTTGGAAAAGAAGAAAACAATATTATTATTTTTGTTACCTTTGTCCTAGTGGCAGAGGAGGTAAGAGAAATTGAAGTAGATGGATTTGATGACTTTGCAAAAGAAGATAACCCAACATTATATGTCATACTTTCATCAGGTTCAAACAAACCATAATTCCTTTCTGATGTTGGTCCATTCTTCATATTTTCATTAAACAATGCAAACAAATATGATTCCAATCTCATTCTAGGATTCAATGGTGTCCCTTCATTCTTCATTTGTCTTCTCAACAAATTCTTATTATATATTTCAGCATTTTCCAATGTTGCACCTATTTCATCTGAATCACCTTTACTTGGCCAACCAGTTTCAGAAACCCTAATTTCTATTCCATTAAACCCTAATTTACCGATTGCAAATGTTACTGCATCTACCATTGCATATAGCATATTATCATAATGTAAATTTGTATTTGGATCAATCATTCCTTGATTATGATTAAATAATACATAATCTAAAGATATTTGATTAGGGTTATTCTTATAAGCAAAATATGGATATGCATTGATCCAAAACGGCGATTTTGTTTTCGACAAAAAGTTCAAAAATTCATACATGATTCCTGAAATTTCACTTCTGAAAATACCAGCTGAAGGAGGGTATGATTCTTCAAGAACTTCTAATGAACTAGGTGTTGACACGTGGATGTTTGATTCTAAACCTAATTGAACTAGAGCATTGTGAATGTTGATCACTGCTGGAACAAGATATTGAATTAGTGTTGTGTCGATTTCGGTGAACACTTCATTCCCTACTTGAATTCCAGTGATTTTTGTGTCTGGAATATAAGGTTTGATATTCGTGTTTACCCACTGTAATGCTTGTTGCGGATCGTTTAATTGGTTTAGTATTTGATTTTCGATTGTTACGATGATTTCCACGTTTGAATTGGCGAAAGCTTTAAGAATATCCGGATTCGTGTCGTAGATTCTTGTTTTCGTGATCTTTAATGTGCTGAGAAGTTCCAAGACTTTTTCTGGTGGTGGCAAATTATTAGCTACTTGTCCATAATTGATTCCAAATGATGCAACATGTACAAATATTCCAATATCTGTAAAAATTTCAATAATCAAGTTAGAATATTAAAATGCATGATGAAAATGAATAGAGGTGAAAAAAACAGAACAAAATTAAACAGGGTACCTGCAGAGAGAAAATATGCTAGAAGAAAATAACTTATTGTAATTTTTTGAGTAAATGTTGCCATTGTGACTTGTGACTTAAGAAAATGAAATGAGATGAGATTTATGTTATATGGTTTTGATAAGAGTGATTTATTTAGATTGCCTTAGAAGTAAGTAATGTGTTACTAAATGGTTTGGAATTATTTTTTTTGAAAGAGAGTGGTTTGATTGTACTAAATGGTTTGGTCATATATTTATAATGATATTCTAGACAGGGTTGGTATCTTTAGTCTTTACAATCCACTCACCAACCTTCAAAGTTTTTTATTTACATAAATACCCTACACTGAGTCACTATCAAAAGTAAAAGAAGAATTGTAGTCGGTCAAATATTGGAGGGGGAGCCACCTTATGAGTCATGACATTACATTTGAATTTCACCATATTATAATCAATTTGATGAATGGTGTGATTGATGCAGAAATTTTAAGATGTATGGCAAAAAATATGTTGTTTGAAGTTATGGGAATTAGATAAAAGAATGAGAATAGAAAGAATAGAATAATTTGAAATGCATAAAGTCGGAGGGAAAAAGATTTCCTGCTGTAACAGTTTGATCTGAATCAACGGCTGTGATTGATAACAGTGTGAAATTTTGGTTTTAATTTGGACCGTCTAATTTAAATGTAATGGTTGTGATTGATAATAGTGTGAAACTGTGAGAAACTGCTACGCACTGCAGACAATCTTGGTCCGAGTTGGAGTGTATGTTGGGTCGTGAGGAGGTTTTATTGGGTTGGATTATTATATTGGATATTGAGAAACTACACAATTGATTTTGATATCACACTCTTACCAAAATTTTAAGACATTGTGTTTATGAGTCATCTCGTTTATATGTTGTTGAATCTCAACTCTTTCAATCAATGTGCGATATTTTACTCACATTTGATTTGATAGATTTCAACATCTTCTCTTAAGTGTGAATCTCTACGGCTCCACGATCCATCACCTCTCACTTATTGATCCCCTAATCTAGATATGAACCATTGTTGGGTCATGAAGAAAAGTCTCACTGAGTTGGTCAATATATTGGATATCGAGCAACCACACAAGTGGCTTTGACACTATATACTTTCACTAAAAAATTTAAAACATTAAGTTTATGAGTTCTCCTTTATATATATATATATATATATATATATATATATATATATATATATTACTCAATCTCAACTCTTTTAATCAATGTAAGCGTACAAAATGCTAAAGCGTGCAAAATGGAATGTAACTTAAAATAACAATCTAAAAAAGAGTCAAACATAAGAACATCATGTCTAATTTTGTCTAACTCTTGTTTAGAAAATACAAGACTCTTTTGAGTCTAAAAAGAGAGAAATACAAGACTCTTAGTTCTGATTGAACATGGAGTCTTCTTCATACTCATGTGAAGGAGAGGGAAGGTATAGGTGATCTTCTACAACTAAACTAAGGGACTTATTCTTCAAAATGTATTATTTTTGAATTAGATATTAATATTGTAGGTAATATATTATGCGCTCTCAAACTTTTACACATTTGTATTAGAAATTCTGTTTGTTTCAAGTTATTTTTGTTCTTAAAAATGTATGGATATGGATTTTTTTTTTAATCGGCAAAATTTTATTAATGAACAATTCTTAAACAAGAAGTATAAGGAATTGTTGAATCATACAAAAAGAGAGGCAAAATGATGAAAACACTTTAACCAATCAAAAAGTACATCAAGACATCACCTCAACCCACCCCTAACAGTACATCAAATGGAATTCACCAATGACAACCAGCGAAAACACTAACCCAACCCGTAGAGAAACCACTAGACACTAACTTCTGAACTCGAATCAAAAGTGTTCGGCCCATCAGAATCCAAAAGGCAGCTCCTTGAATCGAAAGTTGGTGGACACCGGTAGAATATCAGTCAACACTGATGCGGTAGAGTTCCTCCAGATACAAGAAACCTGCAAATCTCAGCAGATTCGGAAACCACCAGAAACTCACAAAAGAATCCTGCAAATATCAATAGATTTGAAAGCGTCAGAGAATCTCGTATCGTAGAAAGCCCATCAAACGCGGTATCTGTTAGATCACAAGCACAATGGAAGCTTATCAAACAATCAAGACTTAACTTGAAATGCAAGCAAGATGAAGATGATGAAATGAATAAGAAAAACAAGCTAATTTTATTCATCCACCAAGGGGTAATGGAACTTCAAAATTTACAATCACTAATACAAGTATTTATAATACTTGGAACCCTTAACAAACTAAAACAAACTACTAACTAACTAGTAACTTGTTACACAAGTTAACTAACCAACTAACTAAAATATCCTAACTAACTAATGGATATTTACAAAACTATGATTAACAAGCTTGAATTACATATTTCTAACACTCCACCATAATTCAAACTTGTTTCAAACTAAAAATTCCAAGTTGCCTCCTTAAAAATTCAAATCTCTCAAGTTTGAGAGCTTTTGTAAAACCATCTGCTAGCTGCAGCTCTGTTGGGCAATATTGGATTTCAATCACACCATTTGAAACTTGTTCTCTGATGAAATGATACTTGGTCTCTATATGCTTGCTTCTTCCATGAGAAATTGGATTCTTTGCTAAGCTTATAGCAGATTTGTTGTCAATTCTAAGTAGCAGTGGCTTGCTTGCTTCACATTTCAATTCCTTCATTACTGAATCAAGCCACAATGCCTGACATGCTGCAAATGTGTCTGCTATGTACTCTGCCTCACATGATGAAAGAGCAATCACAGCTTGCTTCTTTGTGCACCATGATATTGCAACATTGTTGAACTTGAAGACATAACCTGATGTACTCTTCCTATCAGTTATGTCTCCACTCCAATCACTATCTGAATAGCCAATAAGGATACTATCCTTATTGCTTGTACCATTTGGAAAATGTAGGCCAAAATCAAGAGTACCTCTAATATAACTAAAAATCCTCTTTGCAGCAATCAAATGAGGTTTTCTAGGATCATGCATGTATCTACTAATCATGCTCACTGAGTAACAGATATCAGGCCTACTATTGCATACATACCTCAATGAACCCACCATTTTTCTGAATAAGGTTGGATCAACCTTCTCCATTTCACTGCATTCACTTAATTTGGAGTTGGTTTCTGAGGGATTTGTCACTGAATTGCAATTGTTCAGTTCAAACCTTTCAAGTAACTCAGTTATGTATTTCTGTTGATGCATCACAATGCCATCCTTGATCTTCACAAATTCCATTCCTAAGAAGAATGAAAGCTCACCTAGATCTGTCATTTCAAATTCAGCCTTCAATTTGCACTTTAGCTTCTCAATTTCTGATTTTTGACTACCAGTTATGAGAAGATCATCAACATATAAGCAAATGATGACTAACTCTTCTTTTGAGCTCTGAACATACACACCAAACTTTGATGCACATTTCTTAAATCCAATTTGGATAAGAAATTGATCAATTCTTTTATTCCAAGCTCTAGGTGCTTGCTTCAAGCCATATAGTGCTTTATACACCCTAAACACCATATTTTCTTTGCCCTTAATTTCAAAACCTGGTGGCTGTGACACATACACCTCCTCATCTAAGGGACCATTCAGAAATGCTGATTTAACATCTAAATGATACATCAACCAATTATTTTTACAAGCTAGTGCTACAACTAGCCTGACAGTCTCAATTCTAGCAACTGGAGCAAACACCTCATTGTAATCAATACCATGTTTCTGTAAGAAACCTCTAGCTACTAACCTTGCTTTGTATTTTGAAATTGTACCATCAGGGTTTAACTTGACTTTGAACACCCATTTCACATCAATTTTCCTTTTCTTGTCTGGCAAGTTAACTAGCTTCCAGGTTTGATTTTTCTCTATAGAGTGAAGTTCATCTTCCATTGCTTTCCTCCACACTCTATTTTTCAAGGCTTCTTTGTAGTCAATAGGCTCAGAACCTGCTAAGAGGGCAAAATGAATTAGATCACCATCATCATTCACTGCACTGTCAGAAGTGACTATGTGATCATTCAATCTGCTTGAAACACTGCTATTCCTTTGAGGTAATTGCCTTATCACTGGTGGAGATGTGATTTCCTCATTCTCATCATTATCACTATCAGGAATCACATCATTTTGATTACCATTATTCAGTTCTCCAGCTGCTTCATTCTCAGAATCATCACTTGAATCAAGAAAAATGTAGCTGCTTTCACTATTGTAGGTAGTCTCAACTTCCCACTTCCATTGTTCAGCTTCATTCACAATCACATCCCTGCTAATGTGTACTTTATTAGTCATAGGATCAAGTAGTTTGTATGCACCAGTTGTGTGATAACCAATCAAAATCATGATTTCACTCTTGTCTGCAAGTTTGGTTCTTCTAGCATCTGGCACATGTTTGTAGCATAATGAACCAAAAATTCTTAGATGCTTCACACTAGGCTTTCTTCCACACCAAGCTTCTTCTGGTATCATTCTTAACTTCTTTGTAGGGCATTTGTTAAGAATATAAGCACCTGTAGTGACTGCTTCTCCCCATAATTTGTGAGGAAGGGATTTATGCTTGATCATACTCCTAGCCATGTTCAATAAGGTCCTGTTTCTTCTCTCAGCTAGACCATTATGTTGTGGAGTATAGGGTGGTGTAACTTCATGAGCTATGCCTTCATTTTTGCAGAAATCTTCAAAATTCTTTGAGGTATATTCTCCTCCACCATCAGTTCTTAAGATCTTAATTGATTTTTCACTCTCCTTCTCAATTAAGATTTTAAGACTTTTAAACACTGATAAAGCTTCACTCTTAAGCTTTATAGTGAATAACCAGATCATCCTAGTAAATTCATCAACAAAAGTGATGAAGTACTTGCTTCCACCAAGTGATGGTACCTCAAAGGGTCCACATACATCAGAATGTATCACCTCTAGAGCAGCACAAGCTCTTTTACTAGTCTCCTTCACAAATGGTAACCTACTCTGATTGCCCTTCATACATATATCACACAATGCATGCTTGACTCTAATCTTAGGTATACCATATACTAGTTCTTTAGAATTCAAGTCACTTAAATTTCTAAAGTTCAAGTGACCATACCTTTTGTGCCATAGTGCTTCAACATCATTAGTTATTGTTGTAGACATGCACATCATATCCACACTAGAGATTTTGCACTTGTAAGTTCTGTTCTTTGAGAAATTACACATCAACACCAAGTTCTTCATTTTGTCAAACAGCTTCAGTGCACTATCTTCCATGCTAACTGAGAAAACTTTCTCCACCAATTGACCTAAACTGAGTAGATTACAACTCATATCAGGCACATAAAAGACTTCAGAGATGATTACTTTACCTCCTTTCTTGCTCTTGATCACTATGTTACCAATACCTTCAGCAGCAAGTTTTCTGCCATCAGCTAGCTTGATGCTTGATTTCTGGCTTGCATCAAAACTAGTTAACCATTCTCTATGTTATGTCATATGATTAGAACAACCTGAATCCAAATACCAATCTTCATTTTGAGCATTGTCATCACAGGTTGTGGCCATCATGAGCACAGCATTAGCATCATTGCTATCTTCTGTCAAATTTGCATCTTGTTGATCCTTAAGCCTGCATTCATTTGCAAAATGACCAAACTTGCCACAGTTATAACACTTGATCTTGCTCTTATCAAACTTCTTCTTGCCTTGATTCTTGTCATAACCTCCTTTTGATGATTCAGTTTTGTCTTCAGTCTTGATCTTTGAATCTTTTGACCAGTTTGATTTCCCTTTGCCCTTGTTCTTGTGGTTCTTGCTTTCTTTGCTGCTAGATTGAGCCTGCAATGCTTGTTGACTTGTTCTTTCAGAGCTTCTATTGATCACCATCAACTCATGTGCTTCTAAAGAACTTTGTAATGCTTCAATCTTCATATCACTTATGTCATGTGATTCTTGAATAGCCACCACAATGAAATCAAATTTTGGATTCAAGGATCTCAGAACCTTCTCTACAACCATCTTATCTGTGATGTTTTCTCCACAAATTTGCATTTGATGAACAACTGCAAGTAGTTTAGAGAAATAATCACTCACCTTTTGATCATCTTCCATCTGCATCATCTCATAACTTTTCCTGTAAGATTGCAGCTTCACTTGCTTAACTTTTTCACCACCATCATGATAAGCCTGCAGAATATCCCATGCTTCTTTGCATTTTGTAGCTTTTGCAATCTTCTCAAAGTGTTGAGAATCAACATTTTGTTGAATATAGAACAAGGCCTTATAATCTTTCTTCTTGGTTTCTTTGAAAACATTTCTTTGTGCATCAGTTGGATTCTCACCTAGTTCTTCATAGCCATTCATCACTACTTCATAGCAATCTTGAGCTCCAAACAATGACTTCATGACAGCACTCCATCTATCCCAGTTCTTTCCATCAAGAACCAAGATATTCGTACCAAAACCATTTGTATTCATCCTTGCTTGCAGAAAATCACTCACTTTCTTTGAAGAAATTCACACAATTTCTTAAAGAAATTCACAATCCTCACTCAAGTGTTTTTCAATGATGATTTTCCCCTCACACTCACTCGTGTTTCCCTAATTCCCTTAGGATTGAAACCGGTGCTCTAGATACCACTTGTTAGATCACAAGCACAATGGAAGCTTATCACACAATCAAGACTTAACTTGAAATGCAAGCAAGATGAAGATGATGAAATGAATAAGAAAAACAAACTACTAACTAACTAGTAACTTGTTACACAAGTTAACTAACCAACTAACTAAAATATCCTAACTAACTAATGGATATTTACAAAACTATGATTAACAAGCTTGAATTACATATTTCTAACAGTATCAACCATACACCAGATCTAAAATCTCACCACCACACCCCCACATCACCTCCAACTCAGATCCATCGCAGTAGCCACCACAACACCCATCCCAGAACTATCGCAGCCGCTACTGCCACTTCCAAATTAGATCCATCGCAGCCACCACCACACCATTTCAAATCCGTCGCAACCACCGCGCCCCTCATCTCCGATCCGTCGCATTCACACTCAACCAAAACCGCCTCCTCCACCAAACACCAGCAAGCACACCTTGGGACCAAAACACAGATCTGCAGCCACAAATCCGTCACCACCACACCAACTCCGGCGGCACCGAAACCGGAACACCCACACACCAGATTCGACACCAACAAGTGCCAAAATCCATCATCAACACAGCAGAACCAACACCACCTTCGGCGGCGCCAAAACGGACCAGTTTTCAAAACGACAAAGCGGAACACGACCACAGAGAGGTCAAAACAGAACCCGAAAACCAAAGAAAAACACAAAACCAGGTCCAAAACCGGAGAGCAAGAAACTCCGGCGCCGATCGTCGGAAACAGAGCCACATAACAAACTCTAACGGAGGAAACTCCGGTGAAACTATGACGACTCAAAACCGACGACCCCCACACATCACACCAGAAACGAACCCCATAACAAAAGGAGTCAATGTAAAAACGTGAAAGAATGATAACGCCGGCGAAAAGCACCACCAAAGCCACGGTGAAACAAAACCCCAGAACCTCCAAAAGTAACCCACGACGGTGGAATCGCCAACGAGCTCTGGTGGTGTCACGATACCTTGAGGTATGGAATACATATTATGTCTGTTACAAAATTATTAAATTTTAGACAAAATTGCACTGCAAATCCTTTATCTTATTTTTTTGTAATATTTTGATCTTTTACTTTTTATTTGTAACATCTTGATCTTTTGCTCTGTTTATTTGTAGCATTTTTTTTGTTGAAATGGCAAAAGATTTATTAAAGCACTTACCATGGTACAAGACATACCAAGGAAAGGTAACAGAGTACACAAAGCAAATGGCCACAACGGAGCGAAAACATAAAAATCACGGGCTGCAACAAAACAGAGCAAAGCCACCCCAAAATAACAACAAATAAAAATTGGAAATTACATAGATACCAAGAGAGACCACATTTATTTGTAGCACCTTAGTCTTTTATTTTTATTTTTATTTAAGTCCTTTATCTTTTATAACATTCACATATAAACTCTTTTTCTATTTTTTTATTAAAACAATGTTAAATTTTATTTTTTTAAAAACTTTTTTCTCATCTCTTTGTTGGGAAATTTTAATTAAAAGGTATTTTAAAAAATAAAGTTGTGCATTTCTTTGATAAAAAAAAGGTTTATATGTAATGTTATAAAAGATAATGGACCTAAATAGGAATGAAATAAGATAAATGATTAAAATATTACAAAAAAATAAAGTAAATGACCAAAGTATTACAAATAAAAGATAAAACACCAAAATGTTAAAAAAAATAAGATAAAAAGCCCTAGTGCTATTTTGCCTAAATTTTATTTATTGGAAACAAATCACTTTCATATTTCCCAATTAGTTAGTCAAAATAAAAACTTTCCTATTTCCCCTTTTACAATAGAAAAATGGTGGAAAACAAATTTCATTGAGGTGACAATAAATCCATATGTATATTATATCCAATAATCACCCTGTTACAATAGTTTCCCGGAATTTTTTTTTTTAAGTTTCCGGGAATATTTTAAATGTTAACAAAAAGTTATCTTTTAAAATA
Organism: Trifolium repens; assembly: GCA_030408175.1. Lineage (NCBI taxonomy): Eukaryota > Viridiplantae > Streptophyta > Magnoliopsida > Fabales > Fabaceae > Trifolium > Trifolium repens. The sequence continues at coordinate 15,294,388 of CP125842.1, read as the reverse complement.
TTCAAGAATTAAACTTTGATTCGGATGATATTAAATCATCTTCTTCTCACTATTCTCTTCTTCTCTTTCTTTTTCTATTATGTATCTATCTCTCTCTAAATTGTAGAGAGAGGATAAAAAGAGAAAAAAAATAAAGAATAAAAACCAAGAGAGAGATAATCAAAAGAGAGATCAACTTATCATATTATGTTTCTTATCAAAGTACACTGAATTGAGACAAAATATAAAACAATTATCGTATCACATCTCTTATACTCTTCATCAAACAGACTCTTATACAGTATAATACTTAGAGCATTTCCAATAGTGATACTATTTTGGATATCATACATTACTAACAAGTGATCCCTACATTGTCATGTAATACTTATGCAACTCATACATATTTTGTTCAAATGATGATACCACTTTAGATATCATACATTATTAACAAGTGGTTCTTCTATAATTTTTATTTTAATTTGTGTAAATAAAAAGGGTAATATTAAATTTATGATACAATACCTTAAATAAAGTATTATATCATCAATTTTGACACTCTCTATGCTATATTATAGAACTCAAAATCCAACGATAATTTTTTTTAAAGTATAGATCATTATTCTATGAAGGCAAATATCATTTTCGTCCTTGTAAGTTCACGATTTTTTGGTTTTAGTCCCTATATTTTTTTCCTTGCGAATTCATCCCTCTATATTCAAATCTTTTGGTTTTAGTACCTGAAACTAAAATCCGCAGAAAATTCCTGCTGATTTTCCTGCAAATTTTCCTACAGATTTTAGCTTCAGGACTTAAATAAAAAAAGATTTGAACATACAGAGATGAGTTCGCAAGAAAAAAAGATAAAGAGACTAAAACAAAAAAATCGCGAACTTATATGGATGAAAATGATATTTAAATTTTATATCAAACTCTCTTTGATATTCTTATTGGAGATTCTCTTATTCGCACTATGGACAACCAAACTTTTTGCTATTGAAATCATAATATATATATATATGGAAGAGATCAAATTACACTGGTGTAACACTTGAGTAATGTTACACCGCTCAATAACGCTTTAAGGAATTTAAATTTTACAAAATCCACCGTTGGATTGGAAGATCATATCATATAGATCATCTATGTTGAGTTTTATAAAAATCTAAAATCGTTTGACATGCTTTTGAAACACATAAAGATTAACGGTATTCAATAAAAACGCATAAACCGTTAATCTTTATGTGTTTCAAAAGCATGTCAAACGATTTTAGATTTTTATAAAACTTAACATAGATGATCTATATAATATAATCTTCCAATCCAATGGTGGATTTTGTAAAATTTGAATTTGTTAAAGCGTTATTGAGCGGTGTAACATTACTCAAATGTTACACCGGTATAATTTGATCATTCCCCATATATATATATATATATATATATATATATATGTGTGTAGGTAGCTGCTCATAACTTTCCTTGGTTGACTTGGTCTCTATTTCTTTGATACTTTACATACTCACTAATGTATTTTGGATAGACTAAACCACACGTGTAAAGGAATATATCATAAAAAACTATAGTACTATTATTTTATTTTTTTGACAAATTTTTTGTGTAAATATTTGGTATATGGTTCTTCTAAATGTTTATTTTAGTTTATTAAAAGCAGATAGATTGGCGGTGACCTGCCGCCGGAACTGAATTATTTTCCTTGACTTGACGATGGCATGGCAGTCTTCATGAACATTTTGACTCGCCACGTTGGAACTGAGTTCTATTTTTCTTTTTGACCTGGCGATGTATCACTTCATGAAAAACCCGGGCCACTAGTTGCATAGATATATTGATAGTAATCCTCAATCCTCAATAATACTAAAGGTAAAACTTAAAACCCTAATTGGAGGTTTAAAACCCTATTGCATTATGTCATATGTGACTTAAGCATATCATTTACCATATGCCACATGTGGCCATTGATGAAATGACACACTTATCCAATAAGTAATTGACTTATGGATCTGCATGAAATTTTATTGGACCTCAACTTCAACCAATTAAAGAGAACAAACGGAAGAAGAAAAAAAGGAACAGAAGAAGAATTCTCTCATATGCTCACTCACTCATCTCTCTCGTCCTCACTCCCTTCTCTGTCTCCCTCACTCTCACAAACATAACTCTCGCCGCCACCCTCTTCGCCGCCATCCTCTCCGACCGAAACCATGACCACACCATTGGTAGCTTTCTCTTCCTCTCTCTCCCTGCTTGTCTCTCGCCATTTCATCCTTCACCACCACATCCATCACGGTCTCCTCCACCACCACCAGAACTACCTTCTTCTTCCTCTCATCTGGGCTAAAAATCATCAACCCTAACCCCAAAATCATGAGGTATTTGATTTCAATTAAGTTTTAAATTTCATTTTGATTTTGATATGAAAATTGTGTGAGTGAAAGAAATGTTTGGATGGTATGAATTCTGTAAATTTTCTGACATGCATGTATAAGTTGCAATTGTAGGAGAAGAGGGATGGGTTTGTTCTACAGAGCAAGAGGAAGAAGATGATTCAGCTGAAAACGGTTTCAAAACAAGTAAGATCAATGACTACTTTCTTTTTTTGTTAATTCAGTTTATTATAATCCATTTTTTCTCTTTTCATTTTATTCTCTCAATTTCAGATCCCAATTTCACATTTGCATGCATGTTTTGATTATCGATTTACTATCTGATTTTGCTGGAATTAGGTCTTTAGGGATTTTATTTCAATTTTGTGTATATGTTGTTTCAGTGCTGATTAGATGATAAATCTCTATTCAGGTTTTTTTTTCACATTAAAATTCGTCACTATTATTGATTCTCAATTTGATTTGATTTGTTTCTGTGTTGCAGTTCGTTGCAGACCGAGTTTTTTCGCTGAACTGAATGAGGTTTTGACAAGAAAGCTTGCTGAGGATGGTTATTCTTGGTAATTTGTTTCATCAATCCTCCAATTTTAATTATTTTGATTGAATCTGATCTAAGATAATGATAGTGATTAAGATATTATGAATTTTATTTTTGTTTCATTTTGTGTTTGTCTTATGATATATGATAATGTTTATGAATATATGATTTTTGTTTTATTTGGATTTTATTCTAATAATGTATGATAATTATTAATGATGTTTGATTTATTTTTTTGTGATATATGATTTTTGTTTTATTTTGGGTTTTAATTTTGGGATATATGATACTTCTCTTCATTTGTTCTTCCAATGTTTTTTTGTATTTGGTGTTTGTTGTAATGCTTTTGATTGATGTTTTGGATTTTGCAAAAAAAGTTTTCAGCTCAAGAAATCAAAGAGCTTATAAAGGGAGAAAGAAATGTTCCTCTTATTATTGATTTCTATGCAACATGGTGTGGTCCATATGCATCTTAATGGATCAATAAATTGTTTTGTATATTTTTGATTATGTTGATCTGGATCATTTGTTATATATAAGTTGTTTTGTATGATCTATTTTTGTGACTTCTTTTGCAGAAAGTTGGTAAACTTCCACGGTGTTTTGTCCGGGAGCTTGGTGATAAAATATCTTCCTACGTAATTTTGCGAGATCCTAATGACAACGAGTTTGAGGTTCGTGTGTTTTGAATTTATAAATGAAATTAATTAAAGGGCTTTATCATAATCTCAAACATTTGTTTGTTACTATTATTTCTCAATGTTTGTTTTCTATTGGATATAAGATTAGATTCAGAAGAAGAAAATGGTTCCTTCAACAGATTATTTGGAATGCTATTGGATAACCAATGAATTTTGGCTTTTTTGTGGCCAAAGTATTTAAATAGTCATAAATTTTTGTGGATAAATGATACCATGTTAGTATGTTTAGGATGATGATTTCTTATGCAATTCATCTGTTACACAATATATCATTTCATGAAGATGTTCCCAAGTTAATTTGTATTGTTTATTAAATATTTTTTTATGTACATGATTGCTTATGCATTATTTTGTAAAATGTGGTTCTCACTATAATAATTAAATTGGTATTATACTGATATAAATATGGAATCAAATACATGCATACATCAACCACATGTAGACACAATAAAGGCAAAAAATGCAATATAATCATGAAGAAAATTGTGAGGTTTCAAAATCATTATGGACTACAGGGGGACCTGAGGATCCTTAAGCATTATGCTACTATCATGTTTTAACTTTATCAGTTTAAAATGACACAGCAATTAGGGTGCAACCAACTTTTTGCAGGAATACATGTTTAACAAAGACAACAAGGAATAGAAGTGCTAGAGATTATGATATATGTATGAAATGCTAGAGATTCTGTGGTGTATCATGATGAGAGTTACTCGAGGAAGCTTCATGAATTTTGTTGCAGATTCTTCAGTTTTAGTACTAATTTTGTTTTTTTCTACTCTGATTTTGTTTTGTTTCGATGTTTGTGAATTTTGAAGGTAGTAGAAGTGAAATCGGATGGAACGGTATCGACTAGAAAAATCAACAGGAAATAATTATTGAAGTCAAGTGGTGAGTTAAATGATATGCTTATGCTACTATATTATCATGTTCTATTTTTATTATTCATGCAATCATCTTATATATCTTTCAGTTTCGATATGCTTAAATTCAAAATTAGTACCACAAACATATTATTGTAATGTCATAATGTTATGCAATCAACTTATGTATCTTTCACTTTCGAATGTTATGCAGTTATCTTATGTATCTTTCACTTTTGATATGCTTAAATTCACTTTCGAATTTCGATGAGTTAAATACATTGCCATTTGCATAACATTTGTATTTGATGAGTCACTAGCATCTATCGCCTTCATCATGCCGTCTTCTATTTTATTTTGTATGCTAACCTTTTTATATCGATAAGAAATGTCATTTTCATTTTGTGTTTGATGAGCGTTCAATTATACAGGTCTTTGTCTGCGGGATGTCCGAAGTGTGGATCCATCATTGTTTTTGACAAATTCAATTCCTTCTTTGTTGGTATAATTTTTCCCCCTAGCCATAACATGTCTTAATACTTTGTGTTCCTTATTTCTTTTTACCTTGTGCTTCTTATTAACTCAAATTTAAGGTTCATGAAGATGTACATGAAGTGCTCTGTTGTCTATATTATTATTGTAAAGTCCAGATAACTTTACTTAGCATATGTATGTTTCAGTATATATAATTGAAGAAATGGAAATGGGACTGCTTTAAAGCATTTAGATATATAAGTAGGTAACATGGAAAATCATAATCCGTGCCTCACAAGTGGTAGAATTAAAACTAAGCAAGATATTGATATCAAATAAGAATCTAATAAGTCTATAATGCAGGTTGATTGAAAAATGAAAAGGTGTTATTGTACTACTCCCTATGTTACACTGCTAAAAAGGTTAATGAAAGTGTGTCATTTATGTGTTAATTTTGCAGGATAGTTTTAATGATAAGAGTGTCATTTATAATACCAGGTTTCATTCAAGAATAAGCTTCAATGGCAAGATATTGGGCATAAATTGAAAAGTTTAGTTCACAAAATTCCATGTATCTTTTATAGGCAAGTACCATTCTTTTTTTAAAGGCACATTGTAGAGTTGGTGTTGTTTAGTCATTGTATTGAAGTTGTTCTTATCAATGTACTACAGTAAATTAATGTAAGGTTTGAAAATTTATATGATTTCTCTATGAATCTCATTTTGAAATTACTTATTTAAACCTAATGTATACTATCAAATATACTGCTAGCTTTTAATTATTATCTGGGGATTACTTGACTGGTGGGGAACCTTAGGCAATGCATTCATGATGTCTAATATGCCAGGATTAGGTGCAAGCCTCAGCCTTATTTCCAACACAAGAACCGATGGGATATGAGCTCTATACAGAGAAGGTGCAGTTTCCTTCCTTAACAACAAGTTCCCTTACACAACTGAGCAAGTCAGAGACAGATTTGTAGCATCACTCAGCTCAAATAAGGCTGCAACAACACAAGCTCATCTCTTCCGGATGGCGAATGAGGGGAAAATCAAGCCTAGAGCATGATCTAATTAATTTGGTTTATGTGTCAGTTTATTGAGTTCAGTTTAATTAGTATATTATATTTAAGACTTCTGCTAAGAGTGTTATCATTATGTACTTATCATGTGTTAATTTACACTATGATGGATTCAGTGTAACTTTTTACAACTTCATGTTAATTAGCTATATATATGATTTCTAAGTTTTGAATAAAGTTAATATTTTGTTGCTATGATAGTTCAAGATCTCCATTCAGAAGATTCAAGTACAACAAAGTTATTAAGAAAACTTTCTTTATGTTTAAAATATCAATAACAATTTCCTCAACTCTGCTGAAAATATAATTCATCTATCACAAACTGATATGATTAGTCAAATATAGCAAAAAAATTCACAGCTACTAAATGTGTAAAGGATTGATTTATGAACAATATCCTTACTCAGTTTCCAGGGTCATCAACTTTGTGCAATAGATTGGTTAAACTCTTTTCACAATAAATAGTAACTTCAATGTGTCAAATATTCTATTTAGTTTCTTTATATTTTCTATAATAATTTCTCACTAAGTATTCAATGAAGTATTCAATGAAGTGTTTGTGATTAAACTTTCTCTATCAATTTATACCTCTTTATTTCAAACAACAACCATGATTGACAAATGATATTTTTTATCGCTAATAAAAAATTTAAAATCACTGTTATCAATTGTTACTGATAAAAATTTATAATTCACAGGAAAACGATAATTAAATTTTATACATATTAATTGCGCAGAAAAATGATAAAAATTAAATTTTATACATGTCACAGGTCCTTGAATGCTCCACTATAAAATTTGATGTGTGGTTCACTTTTGTATTGTACTTATTATGATAAAAGTTTTAAAATCACTATTATTAGTTATTTGACGGGAAAATGACAATTTTGATTGCTGACAAAACTTTTAAAATCATTATTACAATTTATTACTGATAAAAATTTATTACTCACGGGGTGATGATAATTTTTATCGTTGCGCTGATAAAAATTTGCGCCAAATGTTCTCTCTTAGTTTGTTTATATTTTCAATAATAATTTCTCATTAAGTATTCAATGTAGTGTTTGTGATTAAACCTTCTATATCAATTTAAACCTCTTTATTTCAAACAACAACCATGATTGGTATATCTATAGTGTTCCGTCGAACCCGTGCAACGCACGGGCCGGCGTCTAGTATATTTGTAATTTTCAAGGATTATTATATGTAAATGTCTCAAACTAGGTTGAGACATGTGCCACTTAATAGTTTGGATATCTTTTTTATGTATTTAGTAGGTAATTTTAACACTATATTTCACAATTTATTTTACCTCTCTTTAATAAATTGTTTTGCCTTTTTGAGAATCAAATTATATATTATAAGGTTTAAGTACATGTTCAATTCATTTTCAATTTCAATTGAAATACAATACGGAGATTATTACTAAATATATACAGAAGAAGTCCGAGCTGTTACATGCCATACACGAGAAAATGTTAATGAAAAAGTTATATATTTCACATCTCAATTTTAGAAAAGTTGTTCATATATATAAAACATTTCACTAAATATGCAGCACAATATGATAAGCATGGTCAATTTGTACTTGCTGGAACCGGCCACTTGGATTCAAGAAAAGCTTGCAACAATGGAAAGAGAGAGGCAATTACATTATTGAAGTAGTAGCAAGAGAACTTTGTAGTGTGATTTTTGAGAGTGTTTCCAAAATTGTGGTGGATGCTATTTAGTTTAGATTTGTTGGTGTTTCCAAGTATAATAGTGGTAGTAATTTTTACTATCAAGTCTATGCTATTTTTATATTCCTACTTGGAAATGAATTTTATTATGCAATAAGTGAATATAGTTGTTTATACACCGAAAAGACTGCCATATGTTGGGTAACTATATATATTTGAGTCACTTCTTCTATGTATTTAAAACTATCTTTTTAAGGAATGACAAATCTATTTTGAAAAAATAAAAGAAAATTGTTTTTTAATTAAAAAAATCATCTCTTTGTGAGTGAAACAGTAAAAAATGCACATAAAGCAATGCATGTAAGTTTTATCCTTTAAGGAAATCAGTTAAGTTTGTTATTGTAAAAAACCACGGGTCTTTCAAACCAAAGAAATAACTCTACTATTATCAAATAGAGTACAACCAATGTCTTCCTAATTTTCCAGGAACAGACAAAGCAACAATAATAACCACATATGGTGAAACTAATCACAAGAGAGCTAACAATCTCAAAAACTAGTGGATATTACAAACTGATACAAAGAAAAGACAAAAAGGATGATAAGGATTTTATAGTTAGATTTCACAATGCTCTCTCTCTCTCTCTCTCTCCCTCTCTCTCTCTCTCTCCCTCTCCCTCTCCCTCTCTCTCTCTCTCTCTCTCTCTTTCTCTCTCTCTCTCTCTCTCTCTCTCCCGTGAAAACACAGACCATAGAGAATCATTTTTCCCTTTTATATCAAAACACACAATGGGCAAAGCCCACGACACACAACCCTTTTTTAATTTTTTATTTATTTTTTTAATTTTTGTGTGTTGTTCCCATTTGAGGAGGGATTCATCCAACATTCTTCTACTTACAGCTCAAGTAGGACAATCAGTTGTCATCTCAACAACTATGCCGTAATTCTCATTCTAACGTAGAGACCTCTGATTTCTAATTCAGTTCTCTCTACAATTAGCTTCAAGTTTTCTCAAATAATCACCTCCATTATTTGTGTGTATGCACTTCAACTTCTTCCCAATTCCACATTCAACCGAGGCATTAAATTTTTTAAACATGCGCAAAACACCACTTTTACGCTTCAAGGTAAAAAACCAAGTCTTTCTTGAATGGTCATCAACAAACGTCAAAAAGTATGAACCACCCCAACTATTCTTGTCTTGATAGGGCCGCATAGATAAGTATGCACCAAATCAAGAATTTCTGATCTTCTAGGTGAGTGAATCTTAAAAGAAGCTTTATTCTTTTGTCAAATGTGCATTTCTCATGTCAGACAACACATTTCGTTCGCTCAGTTCAACCATATCTTTCACACTCATGTGACACAACCCCTTATGCCATAATTCAACTTTTTCAGTTGATTCAATTGCTTGCACATCTTTAACTATTTTTGCATGTGCAACATACAGAGTAGAACACTTTCTACTTTTAGCTACAATCATAGAACTCTTGGTAAGTTTTCGAGTGTGTCCCTAAAACAAGTTGTTATAATATTCATCACATAGTTTAGCCACATAAATTAATTTCAACTAAATATCTTGAACATTCTTCACATTTTTGAGTTAATTTTCTGCCATTAGTTATCTCTTAATTAACATCTCCAATGCCGACACACTTTAGCACACCTTCATGTGCTAACTTTATATCACTAAATTCACCTAAAATATATGAGCCAAAAATATCTCTTCTGAAAGTGACATTAACACGCTCGCAAGTGCACGAGTATGTCATCGTAATAAAAGAGTATCAAATCCACATGGACTAACGAGTAAAACTTATTTCAAAGAAAAGAATATTTAATATATGAAAAGATTAAGGAGATGGTGTTGATGATTATAGTGATTAGAGAGATCAATATGAAGATTGTTTTTAGGTTTTTAGTAATCAAACAAGCATGCAGCAAGATAACAGGGAACGCTCACTGTGTCGCATCTTCAGTTTGCCGATGATACTTTACTTTTGAGGGCTAAGAGTTGGGCTAATGTTCGGGCTTTACGGGGCGTTCTTGTTTTGTTTGAGTTAATGTCGGGTCTGAAGGTTAATTTTCATAAAAGCATGCTGGTTGGAGTTAACATCACAGATTCTTGGTTACAAGAGGCTGCGTCTGCTCTGCTGTGTAGAGTGGGAAAGGTGCCCTTTCTTTATTTGGGCATGCCTATTGGGGGTGACTCACAGCGCCTAGGTTTTTGGGAACCGATTTTGACTCGTATAAGGAATAGATTATCTGGGTGGAATAGTCGCTTTCTGTCTTTCGGTGGTCGTTTGATACTAATTAAATCTGTTTTGACCTCTCTACTTGTCTATGCTCTCTCCTTCTTTAAAGCTCCTGCAGGTACTATGTCTTCTATTGAATCTCTTTTGAATAATTTTTTCTGGGGGGGGGGGGGGGGGGGGGTGAGGAGTTTAGGAAAACATCTTGGGTATCATGGAAACACATCTGTTTACGTAGGGAGTATGACGGGCTGGGGGTGAGGCAGTTGAGGGAGTTTAACTTGGCTCTGCTAGGAAAGTGGTGTTGACGGTTACTGGTGGATCGAGGGGGAATGTGGTTTAGAGTGTTGGCAACTCGTTATGGGGTGGAGAGGGGCAGGTTGAGGGATGGAGGGCAGAGAGGATCCTCGTGGTGGAGGGAGATTGTGAATATTAGGGATGAAGTAGGAGGAATATGAGGAGGGTGGTTCAGAGAGTGTGTTTCGAGAAAGGTGGGGGATGGGTCAGACACTTTGTTCTAGACTGATCCCTGGTTGGGAGGGGTTCCCTTGTGCGAGCGGTTTGGCCGGTTGTTCGACCTTGCTGAGAATAAATCGAGCACTGTAGCTTAGATGTTCTCTGCTGGGTGGGAGGTTGGCGGGGAAGCGTGGCTGTGGCGGCGACAGTTGTGGGTGTGGGAGGAGGAGATGTTGGGGGAGTGTCAGTCTTTACTTTTTCCTTTTACTATGCAGGCGCAGTCCCCTAATGTGTGGCGGTGGCAGCCTGACCTTATGCAGGATATTCTGTTCGTGGCGCTTATCAACTTTTGACTTCCCAGGATCCATTTACACTGGGTGAGGCTGAAGATCTTGTGTGGCACAAACAGGTTCCTTTGAAGATTTCTATCTTTGCTTGGCGTCTCCTGCGAGATAGGCTACCAACGAAGTCAAATTTGGTAACCCGCGACATTATCTCTCCAGAGGATCAGTACTGCGTGTCCGGTAGCGGCGTCGAATCGGCACAACATCTTTTTCTCTCCCGCGGTACTTTTGGTCATCTGTGGGCACTAGTTCGTTCTTGGATTGGTTTTTCGGTGGCGGATGCTCACACTGTTCATGCTCACTTTGTTCAGTTCACCTACTCAGTTGGAGGTCTTCGAGCTCGCCGGTCTTTCTTGCAGCTCATTTGGCTAGCCTGCGCTTGGGTCCTATGGAATGAACAAAATTATCGTGTGTTCAGAAACGCGGCAAGTCCCGTTACTCATCTGTTGGAGAAAGTCAAGTTGCTCTCTTTTAGGTGGTTGAAGACTACAACTGTTACTCTTGCAGCTAATTGTCATTCTTGGTGGTCGAACTCATTGTTTTGTTTGGACATCGACTAATGTTTTTGTATTGATACTGTTGTAGTTCTTCTTGGCACACCTTGTGCTGAGGAGACTACTTTTGTTTTATATATATATATATATATATATATATATATATATATATATATATATATATATATTCCATTTTGGCTTTGTTCAAAAAAATAAAAATAATTTTCTTATAATATAAAAGACTCCTTAGATAATGAATTTCACCAATAATAAAAATTCATAACCCTTTCCCAAACATACATTTGCCATGTTAAATCCTTCTTTTTAAAAGCAAGTTATATATGGGTTGTGAAAGTCTCTCATCCACAACCAGCCTTCTCACAAAAATCGTCAATTGCCCTAGATGACCATGGATTTAAACACCCGCACACACCCAAACATACGGTGAGCACAATATGCCGACCATAAAGTGTATAGGATCAAGATTACCAAATTCGCCCATCGGTTTTTTACCAACACTCTAAGATTTCCAGCAAACACATCTACACTCTATAATATACATGTTAGTAATCACAATCAACTTGGATATATATAAAAAAATGATAAAGAACCTATACTAGAGGTTACTCTCCATAACCCCAATGTGTAGGTGAACTACTCACACCTTGACATCATGAACACTAAGCTAATCTATGAACAAAACGAAGAAATGACAAAGACTTTTATTGCATGAATACAAGTGATACAAAGTTTGTTTGATGATGATACAAGTGAAATAGGAGCCCTTATAGAGGCCTCTAAGTTGAACATTTTCGTAGCCTATAAGATAGATATTACATAAGTGCCCTTAAATATGATAAATCCAAAGGCTAGAACCGAACTATGCCTACTACACAGCTTGCCACGGCCGTGTGGCTCATTGGCACGGTCATGGGAGCAAAACCAGATGGTATCTTCTCAACTGCTGGCCTTGTCACGACTGTAAGAGCCTGGGCCCCTTGTTATGGCCCCAAGTGGTTCCAGCCCCCTCCCGATCGCAGTTGCAGGGATCGAACTGTGGTCCTCTCTACCAAGTTCAGCGTCAATCACCACTGAACCAACTAACGATTGGTAGCTAGTAGTTCAATTGGTAGTGAAAATGGATTGAACATGTATTTGAACCCCAAGGGACATGGTTTGATTTCCACGAAAGACAAAAACTCTACTAGAGATAGGGTAGAAAAGATCGTAAGGTACAATGTCGAGACAAGGGGCTCAGACTGTTATAAAATAAAGGTATATTTTTTTGTAACAGTCCGGACTCATTTTTTATGTATTTAGTAGGCAATTTCGGCGCTTTATTATTTTTACTTAATTTATCATAAAAATAATTTTTAAAAATACAAAGAATAAATCACTCTTTTTAAAGCGAAAAGAAACACATCATTTAAATAGCTTTTCATAAAAATTGAGAGATAATTTTTTTAAAAAAAATGTGATTTTTATTAATTTAAAACCTCTTACAGAAGTATTTAGGTTATTAAATGTCAAATTTATTCTTTTTATTTATATAAAGATAAATTTAAAACAACTATTACTATTTCTAATTAAATTATTATAAAAATCATTTTTTTTAAAAAAAAAAAAATCACTTTTTTTAGAGCTAAACCAATCACACGCATGTTGTAACCGTAAATTAGCCTTAAAACCAGAGCTAATTTCATCGAGGAAAAAGGTGGAAAATAAAAGGAGTTAATATAAGGTCCAAAGAAGACAAACAAAATGTGCAACATGCACAATTGATTTGTTAATGTTGAAGAATATGTTATATGCTGATGTAATATGGCCAAAGAGAGTAGCAAAAGACGTTTTTGGTGAATGGATAAGGAACAGTATTATGTAAGGGTGATGAGATGTACGTGTTCTTATCTAATATCTTTTTCTTATCAATACTTTTAATCCCTTTTTTCGCACACAATACCTTTATTCCTTTTATGTTTCTATTTAATTTAATTTAAACAGAAGACTTCAACAATTTCTTAAAAATAAAGGAAAGAGTTGAACATAAAACATATTTAGACTATATATGTTTGATGGTTATACGTGCTAAAAATTCGGTATATTTTATATCGAATAATTTGAGTTTTTAAAGTAAATAGTTATGAGTTTTGATTTTTACCTTTTATATATGACTAAAATCTTATTAATATAGATAATTTACTTTACTATTCTACAAATTATTTAACTCAAATTAATCATCGCTAAATGGTAATAAAAATTTATAACATGTTAGAGAAAACCCATTTATTTAGAATTAATAGATTTCATGTATTACTTTGCAAATGCCAATATTTATCTTCTTATAAAAGTATTAATAATATAGATTTCACACATCAAACATTCAAAGTGTACAAAAAATAAAATATCAAGAATGTACTGCTGGCTGCTGCAAGAAGATTATATTATAGAGCTATTCATTTGAAATGAGTTAGCATGTTGATTTTTTTATTTTACTTTTAAAATCATCTATTTCTTGAAATTAAAATTTTGAGGTGAAAAGCTAGGATGGAAAATGAGAAGTATATATCTATCTACCTACCTGTGTCTGAGTTGGAATGTACAAAATTTGCTGTTGAAAATTGAAATGTCATGTTATATAATCCTTATATGTAAAGTAGTAGTGCGATACATGCGTGTCATTGCTAAGAATTCAAATTGTGTGTGTGTGGTTGTCACAACTTTTTCTGGGTTCATCCACAGTTCTCTGTATGTAAATGCCCACAAAATTCATAATATATTTAAAATTTTTATTTGATATTAATATATAACATGTACAATTGGAACAAATTAAATCAATTGCTTTTGAAATATAATAAAAAAAAGCAAAAAATATGGTTCCAAATTTGGATACTGTGGTTAACATATACCACAACACATACACTCTCCATAACATTTTGACATTGGTAGTAACATGTGGCAATGCCACTAGCGATATTTGTGCTCTAATTGGGTAATACTTACTGCTTTTCTTTGAATTAATGAGTCCTCATGTAACATGTTGGCTTAATTTGAACGATAAAAGAAAGTTTCTTCTATTTTACCTCTTCCATATAATTTGAAGATGAAAAATACTAATGAGTGTTTTTGAGGTTAAGTATGATAAAATAATCCATATTTGCGGGTATTTGTCCGTTCTGCCCCAATTTGAATGGGGAAAATTCGAGTTGATTGATATATGATACTCGAACTTTATAGATGTGGATTTGGGAGAACCAAATCCGTTCCTCTTCCGCCCCATTGTTATACATGTTGTGACATTTTTTAAGCACCTTAAAAGTAAGTTTTTATGAATTTTTTATGAACATGTGTGAAGTTAACGCATAAGAAATTAAAAATTTTTACTTTTTAAATAAATAATTTCTTTAAATGAAATGCTTAAAGAGTGTCTTGGGGACACTCACTTGCAAGACCCTTTGAAAATACGTACCTAATAATCAATAAGAACAAGTTATATGCATGTGAAATTAAAGTTGATTACAAGATAGTTGTGAGTACCACATAAAGATCTACTTATGTGGCATATTTTCAATTATTGTATAAATACCTCAAATTATCATGAAATAATAAAGTAATCATTATTTAAAAAAGAAAATATGAAATTCATTCTCGTGAATTTAACTCGGTTAATAGAAATATCAAAAATTGAGATTCGAACATCTAAACACCCCACTTATTCACTTTAATGATAAAAAATTATCAAGTCCAAATGCAACAAAATCAACTAGCTAGTATAATTAATTGATTTTCTCTCGTATTGTTTTATTATTTTTTACTAACCATTTAATTTTTGGAAGAGATCCGGTAGATCATAGTTCAACTATAAATTAAATAAAATCTAATAAAAAAATATTTTCACTAAAAACTGAACTTAAATTTTCTCAAATATTTGTCTTAAATTTTTTTTATTAATTGAAGTACTTAAATTTAATATCTTGATTTATGAAAATATTGTTTTAATCAAACATATTTACACTAACAAAAAGCAATTTGTCTCTGCTTTTCCTACTATTTGCAAATTGCAATAAAATTGTGGATATGAATGGTTTGTCAAAGTTCAAATCAAACGGGTGTCAGTTTCATGCCAAAGTATAACAAAGAAAAAATATATATGTATACTAACAGTACTACTTTAAAGATGTTTTATTTTAAATATAAAACAGCTGTAGGTGCACAATCATATATTATGTATTTTATATTCGGGAATTATGATTTAAATAGTATAATCAATCAACTTTACATATAAAGTGATATTTTTGCAGTGTGTTCATTCAACATTTATTTTCAATTTTTTTAAGTGATTATTTAATCGACCATAAACATCTCAATTTTTTTATAAGCAAAAAATGAATTATAAGGAATATAAAAAATACTCAACCCTTACAATTTAAAGGGACCACAATAGATACTTTGAAAACAACCTAATGGATTATTATACCAATCTGAAAAAACAAGATGTGAAGTATTTCTGAAACGTCCTATAAACCAAAACCAATATATATATAAATAATCTGATCCGCTAAAGAGGACAAAGTTATTGTTTCAACCTTGAACATAATGTTATTGCGAGCTCGCCATAAACATAAATATCTCAACTTGATATTCAGAGACGTTCAATTGTTCTTCAAGTCTTCAGCTCTTTATATAGGCAATGTTGAAAAATCTGTTGAAGATATCTTTTTGCAAAAATAGAGTCGTTGACAAGCTTTGATTTTAGACATTGAGATGTTTCTTGACATGGATAATGTCGTTGAAAAGACATTTGAATTTACTTTACTATAAAAGGAATTTATTGTTTAAGTCCACTTATGATGCTGACACGTCCTTCATATTACAAGACCTTCATGAACTTCACTTCAAAGTCTGGCTCTTTAGAGTCCGACCTTACTTGCTTCTGATTCACCTCGGACTCTTTCTCTAAACTAGAATCTGGCCTTCTAGCTTTTGAACAAAACTTCAGCTTCTCTTCATATGTTCTTGTGTATATTCGCTGCAAATGTTTTGGCTATGGTCTTGCAAATTTGAATATACATTAACAAGTCCAATTTAGCATTTTAATATTTTGTTATCATCAAAACATCAGAGACATTGAACAAGTCAATTTTGTTTCAACATACATAATAAATCAATGGGATTAAACCCTTTTTGACATTGAACATGCCATTTTAGATAATTTGACTATGACATAATATTTTAATTCTAAGTTTATAATAATACAATTAAATATGCAAGTAAATTAAAGTATACTAATAAATTTAAATTATTGAAAAATTTAGTTTATAAATTAATAAAAAATGCAAATCTAATACAATAATATTGGTAACTAAAAATATTTTTATATTTATTTAAGTAAACCGACCTGCTAGGCCTAAAAAACATTTTGTGTAACTTGTAGCGTGATCGTAATTAAGTTAGGTCATAGGTCTTTGTAAGCCGGCCTGATCTATTATCATCTTTAATGGTGGTTTTGTATTAGTCTAATAAACCATACTGATCATTAAAAAAAAATCAAGAAATAATTATGACCTTTAAAAAAAATTTATATATATATATGGGTCAGGATCAAATGACACCAAGGTGTCAAACTTAGTAACATGACACCTTCGATAATTCTTTACCGGATAATCGTATTACAAAATCAACCGTTGGATTCAAAGTTATTATTATATAGATCATGTCTATAAAATTTAACAACAATCGGAAATCATTTGATATGTCAATGAGATGCATAAAAACCAACATCTTACAAAACTTCGTCAAAACCGTTAATTTTTATCCTTCTCTTTAACCCATCAAATGGTTTCCGATTGATGTTAAATTTTATAGACATGATCTATATAATAATAGCTTTGAATCCAACGGTTGATTTTGTAATACGATTATCCGATAAAGAATTATCGGAGGTGTCATGTTACTAAGTTTGACACCTTGGTGTCATTTGATCCTGACCCTATATATATATATATATATATATATATATATATATATATATATATATATATATATATATATATATATAGAGTCAGGATCCGTTGACACCAACAAGTTTGACACCAAATATAGAGTCAGGATCCGTTGACACCAACAAGTTTGACACCAAATGTTACACCTCTCAATAACGTTTTAACCGATATAAATTTTATAAAATTCACCGTTAGATTGAAAGTTTATATCATATAGATCATTTATGTAAAGTTTCAGGAAAATCCAAAATCATTTGATATCCTATTGAGACACATAAAAATCAACGACATTTAAAAAAAGACGCAAACCATTCACTTTGATGTATCTCAATAACATATCAAATGATTTTGGATTTTTTTGAAACTTTACATAAATGATCTATATGATATAAACTTTCAATCCAACGGTGGATTTTATAAAATTTATATCGGTTAAAACGTTATTGAAAGGTGTAACATTTGGTGTCAAACTTGTTGGTGTCAACGGATCCTGACTCATATATATATATATATATATATATATATATGAGTCAGGATCCGTTGACACCAACAAGTTTGACACCAAATGTTACACCTTTCAATAACGTTTTAACCGATATAAATTTTATAAAATCCACCGTTGGATTGAAAGTTTATATCATATAGATCATTTATGTAAAGTTTCAGAAAAATTCAAAATCATTTGATATTGTATTGAGATATATCAAAGTTAACGGTTTGAGTCTTTTTTTAAAAACCGTTGATCTTTATGTGCCTCAATAGCATATCAAATGATTTTGGATTTTTCTGAAAATTTACGTAAATGATCTATATTATATAAACTTTCAATCCAACGGTGGATTTTATAAAATTTATATCGGTTAAAACGTTATTGAGAGGTGTAACATTTGGTGTCAAACTAGTTGGTGTCAACGGATCCCGACTCTATATATATATATATATATATATATATATATATATATATATATATATATATATATATCTATACTAATATATAAAGGGAATACAAATTTTTGGGATGACTTTTTTATTATTCCAATTTTACCCTTAAAAAATAACTTCCACATAAAAATAGATTTTCAGTTTTTTTAGTAAATAATTTTTTTTTCTTCTTAATAAATAAACACAATTTCCACATAAAAGTAGGTTTTCAGTTTTTTTATACTAAAAAAAAATATATATATTTTTTTCTTAATAACTAACTATAACAAAGAAAGGAGGTTACGTAGTTATCAATTAATAAAGTCCAATAAAAAAGGAGATTAAGTAGTTATTTATATTTGCACAATACAGAATATCGATCACACACGAAAAAAAAAAGAATATGGATTACACAAACGAGCACGGAACGTGCCCGTTTGGCGGCTAGTATATATAAAAGGAATACAAATTTTTGGGATGGCTTTTTTATTATTCCAATTTTACCCTTAAAAAATAACTTCCACATAAAAATAGATTTTCAGTTTTTTTTAGTAAATATTTTTTTTTCTTCTTAATAACTAAGCGTAACTTCCACATAAAAGTAGATTTTCAAGTTTTTTTATAGTAAAAAAATATATATCGATCACAAAAAAAAAAGAATATCGATTACACAAACGGGCACGGTGGCGGCTAGTATATATATATTGCATTAGTGAGCAAATTTTTAAAAATCCAAAATATATTCGCAAATTGGTGAGCAAATTTTGTATTTGTTTGACTAAATTGGTTGGCAGATTAATTTTTTGCTACATATAACAACACCATATCTTTTATGTTAATTTAAAGTATCTTGTTGGATTATATTTCATACGGAGTATTACTTTTTTGGCAATTTTTTTTTACAATATATTCTTACTTATTATAGTATTTTTTTACAAAAATATATTATTACTCATTATTATTTTGATTTGATTTTGTTTTTTAATTTACGATTGAGTCCCTATAAATAAGGATTAGTTGAGCCTTTTAATTGCTAATAGTATTCATACTTCTGTTATTCTCTCTTCTTTTAACCTAAATCTTACAAATACAATATGATATCCTCTTGTTATTATCTCTCTTGCGCTACTTTTGATGTCCGCCTAATGCTCTTGAATAAGGAAATTGTCTCCGACAAATTATGTTTGTATTTTATCATCAATCTCACAAATAATGATTCAATTTGTGGGTGAATGATGCAACATGAATTTTTCACCTCAAGAGCTTAGAAGGACATCAAAAGCCTCGTAGGCGAGATCCCGAAAATTCTCCACAACCTAGTTTTATGAAGGGAAGAAAGTTGTAAAATCAAAACAATATTGATGTTTTTTTTTTTGGTGATGTATTTTTCTTCAATTGTTAGATGAGAATTGTTTTATTTTATCATTTTAATTGTATATTCGAGGGCGACAATTTCATTGTTGGTGCTTTTAGATTGTAAAGAGCTATTTTACAATCTAAGGGGTGTATTGGATTGAGATTTCATGAGATTATTTTGACAAAAAAAATCTTGAAGATTTTAAGGGGGTGTATTAGATTAGGATTTCAAAAGACTCTTTTATAATAAAAGAATCAGGTGGTATTAAATCTAGTGGTATTCAATTAAGACAATCATGATTTTTTTTTCAAGGCAATGAAATCCGTTGTTATTCGATTGTGATTTGTCAAGACTTATAAAATGTCTCTTGGTATTTAAAAATCCATAGATTTAAGTGGATTCTTGTATGTAATGGATTTTGTGAGACTTTTTAGTTAAAAATACACTTGATAGACTTTTCCAACAATCTCACCAAAAGCCTTGAGACTTTTTTTAATTCTCCAAGACTTTTTACTT
This sequence comes from Trifolium repens, assembly GCA_030408175.1. NCBI lineage: Eukaryota > Viridiplantae > Streptophyta > Magnoliopsida > Fabales > Fabaceae > Trifolium > Trifolium repens. Next base: position 15,274,327 of record CP125842.1, on the reverse strand, counting down.
TCATCATCACCGTATAGGGTTATTACTTTCGCAGTTCATCATCACACTGCACTTGAGTTTTTCTTCTTCTTTTATTTGTTCACTTATCCAACAATCTCACCAAAAGCCTTGAGATTTTTTCATACTCTCCAAGACAAACTTTCATCATCACCATACCAGAAAAAAAATTCTTCTTCTTTACCTATCAAATATGCATTTTTGCAATTTTTTTTTAACAAATTCGACATCTTTTTTACAAACTTTTGATTCATTACAACTTTTGTACAATTCTTTTTCTTTACAAGGTAAATTTTGTTTCACCAATTTCTTTTTTTTTTCTTTTTTTTACAGCAAACCATTTTTTTCTTCACATTCATCTGCTTCAGTTTTCCATCAATGGTGGTGGTAATAACCTTTCCATTTTATTGGTGACTAGGAATATATACGTAAAAAAAAAAGGAACATGGAGTTTTCTATTATAAGGTTTTTTTTTTCCCTAAAATATTTGGATTCCAAAAAATATAATTTCTTTTATTAAAATTTATTGATTCTTTTAAAATTTTCTTAATATACAAATATTTCCTAATATATAAAGTATTATGAAATCTTGATTGTAAAAAGTCTTTTGAAAAAAATCTCTCAAAATCCATTCAAATCATGTGTTAAAAATCTTGATTGTAAAAAAGTTTTTAAAATCTCACAAAATCAATATAGTCCAACAAAATCTCATAAAATCATCAAGATTTTTTTCTGCGAAAATTGTCTCATAAAATCTCAATCCATTACACCCCCCTAAATGACTTTGTGAAATTATATTGATTTTATGAGATTTTAAGGGATTTTTTTCAAAAGGATTTTTCTAATTAACCCTCTGATAATTTAGGGGTAGTTACCCTCAGCTGACATGGCACCAATAAAATTATGCCAAATGTAGTTAATAATTTTGGTCAAAGATATAGTTACTTTTTAACCACAAAATAATTATGATTGCTTTAACTTTTCAAATAATTATATTTTTGGTATTCAAATCAATAAATTTAGATTCTAGGTCCTAAATTAATAAGGAGTGTAATTCAATATTTATTACCATAAATATTGAATGAATTGATGATTCCTTGATTTATGTTTTTTTTTTCTTATAAGTTTTTTTGTTTTTCTTAAAATATATTTTTTTCTCGTTTCATGCATAACCAAAAATGCAGACTAGTGTCTTGCTATACATGTTTTTTGTTCTTAATTTATTTATAGAACATTTGAAAGTAAAAAAAAAAATTATTTAAAGTTGGTAAGTATTTTTTTATTGCAAAATATTTATTTTTTTTCTACCGATTGTCGATAATGCTCAAAGTAAAAAATCATGACTCTTCTCAATTTATATTTTGGTTCATGTCCAAATTCAATCTTTCTCTAAAAAAAATAAAATCTAGTTCAACCCCTAATTATAAAAAACAACAACATCACACTCATATTTTTACAACCCTAGAATAAAAAATTATATTTAATAATTAAAATTAAATAATTAAAATTTATATTTTAAAATTAAAATAATTAAAATTTAGATTTAATATTATATTTAGAAATTAAAATTAAAAAAATTATATTTAAAGAGTAAGAACCTTTGTATTGGAACAACACATGAACTCCGGTTTAAATTACGTAGTTAGAACCCTAGAATTTGACCTAGACGTACACTCCGGTTTAAGTTAAGTACTAAGAACTAGAAATTTGACTTACAAATATACTCGGGTTTAAGAGTTTAAATAATTAAAATTTATATTTAATAATTGTATTTAATAATTAAATTTAATAATTAATATTATATTTATAAATTAAAATTTTTAATTAAAAATGGTATTTAACAATTATATTTTAGAAGTCAGAACATTCGTATTGGACCAACACATGTACTCCCGTTTAAGTTACGTAGTAACAACTCTAGAATTTGATCTAGACGTATACTCCGGTTTAAGTTAATTACTGAGAATCCTTGGATTTGACTTACACGTATACTCCGGTTAAAGAATTTTTAAAATTTATATTTAATAATTGTATTTAATAATTAAATAAAAAAAGAAATTTAATTTAATATTTAGAAATTAAAATTTAATTATATTTAAAAATTGTATTTAATAATTAAATTTAAAGAGTAAGAACCTTCGTATTTGACCAACGCATGTACTTCAACTTAAGTTACGTAGTAATAACCCTAGAATTTGACCTAAACATACACTCCAGTTTAAGTTAAGTACTAAGAACCTTAGAATTTGAATTACACGTATACTCCGGTTTAAGAATTTAAATAATTAAATTTTTTATTTAATAATTGTATGTAATATTTAAATTTAAATATTTAATTTAATATTATATTTAAAAATTAAAATTTATATTTAAAATTTTTATTTAATAATTAAATTTAAAGAGTAAGAACCATCGTATTTGACCAACACATGAACTCCGCTTTATGTTACGTAGTAAGAATCCTAGAATTTGACCTAGACATATATACACTCCGATTTAATTTGACTTACACATATACTCCGGTTTAAGAATTTAAATAATTAAATTTGTTTTTAACACTTAAATTTAATATGAAATTTAGAAATTAAAATTTATTATGAAAAAATGTATTTAATAATTAAATTTAAGGAGTAAGAACCTTCGTATATTGGACCATCGGAGGTACTCCGATTTAAGTTACGTAGTAACAACCCTAGAATTTGACTTAGACGTACATCCGGTTTAAGTTAAGTACTAAGAACCCTAGAATTTGACTTACACGTATACTCCGGTTTAAGAAATTAAATAATTAAATTTATATTTAATAGTTGTTTTTAATATTAAAATTTAAAAATTAAATTTAATATTATATTTAGAAATTAAAATTTATATTTATAAATTGTATTTAATAATCAAATTTAAAGAGTAAGAATCATCATATTTGACCAACACATATACTCCGCTTTATGTTACATAGTAAGAACCCTATAATTTGAGCTTGACATAAACTCCGATTTAAGTTTAGTACTAATAACCCTAGAATTTGAATTACATTTATACTCCGGTTTAAGAATTTAAATAATTAAATTTGTATTTAATAATTAAATTTAATATTAAATTTAGAAATTAAAATTAATATTAAATTAAGAAATTAAAATTTATAATTAAAAAATGTATTTAATAATTAAATTTAAGGGGTAAGAACCTTCGTATATTGGACCATCAAATGTACTCTGGTTTATGTTACGTAGTAACAACCCTAGAATTTGACCTACACGTACACTCCGGTTTAAGTTAAGTATTAAGAACCATAGAATTTGACTTACACGTATACTCCGATTTAAGAATTTAAATAATTAAAATTTATATTTAATAAATAAATTTAATATTATATTTAGAAATTAAATATTTATTTAAGATTTGTATTTAATAATTAAATTTAAATAATAAGAACCTTCGTATTGGACCAACATATATACTCCAGATTAAGTTATGTAGCAAAAACTTTTTTTTTTTTTTTGACAAAATAAACAATATTCATTCATTCAAATAAAAAGAGTACATCGATGTAATACAAATTCATAATCGCTAAAAACAAAAAGGATAAATCTGCGAACAAACTCACAGTATCCATGTTAATAGCATAAAACGGCAAATTACATATGCCTACAAATATGACTATATTGAAGTGTCTGGAATATCCATGTCTCCAGATCTGTAGCGTTGATGACACCAAAGTCGACATTGATTGGATCTGCACTAGATCAGATCTACTCCTTCTACCTGAAACAAATGAACACCGCACAAAGATGGGACAACAAAAACACCGCACAAGACGGGACAATCAAATACACCGTACAAAGACGGGAAATCAAAACAAGCAAATATGTGAAAATCACACTTATTTATTATAATAACGAGAAAGAAAAGCAATTTGGAGGGATGATTTTAGGTCAAAATTGACCTAAAATCACCCATCTTCAATGGACTAAAAAGAAGAGAAAAAGTAGTGGTGACGGCTAGGGTTGGAAGAGATGTAGCAAAAACTTTAGAATTTGACTTACACGTATACTCCAGTTTAAGAATTTAAATAATTAAGTTTTATATTTAATTATTGTATTTAATAACAATTTTATACACATGATTTTTTTTTCCGAAAATGGTAACATGTTTTGATCCACGCACATAGCCATTTTTTGCAATTTTATTATTAAGGGTTATTATTTTTTTTAAGTAATGCTATGTTGTTGAAATGACATACGATCAAAGAAAAAGACAGAATTTTCAAACACGCCGTAAGGATCATAAGAAAAAGTAAGCGGAGTAACGACGATTGAATGAAGCCGTTTGGAAACGCGTTTGAAAATTGAATGAAGCGGCAATTGCAGAAGATGAGTAACGGTGACGACGATGTTGTGAAGTGGCAATTGCAGAAGATTAGTAACGGTGACGGCGATTTTTTGAAGCGGAAATTATGAGAAAGAGGAAAATTATTTGAATCGGAATTTTTTTCTTAATTGTCTGAGAAAGAGGGCAGAGAAGAGATAAAATAAAGTGAAGAAGGGGTGATTTTTGTTTTTGAAGAAGGGGTGATTGAAATTAGGACTCAGAATGTAAATTCATTTTTTGATAATGTTGAATGTAAATTCATTGAATACAATACCTAAAATATAATTAATTGAAAATAAAGATAGTCAAAATTATTTATGGTAAAAAATTATTCATAAATTTGATTTTAATAATTGACTCTACTTGGCTAAATTTAATTGGTGCCAAGTCAGCTTAGGGTAGTTGCCCTCAATTTATAAAAGAGTAGACAAGTACACACCTTTTCAAAAATACTTTTTACAATCAAGATTTTTGACACATGATTTGAATGGATTTTGAGAGAGTTTTTTTTTACAATCATGATTTCATAATACTTTTTATATTAAGAAAGTTTCAAAAGACTCAATATATATTAGGAAAATTTCAAAAGACTCAATAATCTATACTAATATATAAAGGGGATACAAATTTTTGGGATGATTTTTTTATTATTCCAATTTTACCCTTAAAAAATAACTTCCATATAAAAATAGATTTTCAGTTTTTTTATAGTTAAAAAAAATATTTTTTTCTTCTTAATAACTAACCACAACAAAAAAAGGAGGTTACGTAGTTATCAATTAACAAAGTCCAATAAAAAGGAGATTAAGTAGTTATTTATATTTGTACAATACAGAATATCGATCACAAAAAAAAAAATATCGATTACGTGCCCGTTTGGCGGCTAGTCTATACTAATATATAAAGGGAATTCAAATTTTTGGGATGGCTTTTTTGTTATTCCAATTTTACCCTTAAAAAATAACTTTCACATAAAAATAGATTTTCAGTTTTTTTTAATAAATAAATTTTTTTTTCTTAATAACTAAGCACAACTTCTACATAAAAGTAGGTTTTCAGTTTTTTATAGTAAAAATAAAATATATTTTTTCTTCTTAATAACTAACCATAACAAAAAAAGGAGGTTACGTAGTTATCAATTAACAAAGTCTAATAAAAAGGAGATTAAGTAATTATTTATATTTGCACAATAGAGAATATCAATCACACACGAAAAAAAAAAGAATATTGATTACACAAACGGGCACGGTTTGGCGGCTAGTTTTTAATAAAAGGAATTATAACAGTAATAAATAAAAAATTATATTTTTTTGGGAATCCAAACAACAACAAAAAATTATATTTCTAATCACCAATAAAAGCTCTATGTTCTTAATTGGTGTTGGAAACAAAAGAAGATGAAACAACAGATGGAAGAGTCTATCAAGTGTATTTTTAACTAAAAAGTCTCATGAAATCCACTGCACAAAATTATCCACTAAAATCTGTTAATTTTTGAATACCAGGTGACATTTTATAAATCCTGTGAAATCTCAATCGAATAACAACAGATTTTATTGCCCTGAAAAAAAATATCTTAATTGTCTTGATTGAATACCAGAAGATTTGATTTGATAGATTTGATTTGATTCTATAAAAGTCCTGATTGAATATCAATGAAATTTTTTAACATAAAAAAATCTTTTAAAATCCACCGAAATCTCAATCCAATACATCCCCTAAATTTGAATCAAACTTTGGTTTTGGACATTTTTAGTACATCTACTTATTTATTTATTTATCTTATTAAAAAATTTCGATACAAAAAATAGGAAATTGCACTAACAAAACCAACCAGTATTATTGATTTTCTCTCATACGAGAATATTGTGTTGATCACACATATTACACTAATAAAAAGCGGTCTGTCTCTGCTTTTCCTACTATTTGCAAATTGCATTAAGATTGTAGATATGATTGATTTTTCAAACTACAAACGAAATGGGTGTCAATCAAAACAGCTAATAAAGTCAATTTTAATTTGGAATCATCCAATTTGATCTTTTTTATATGCAATTTGTTTTATGTCAACAAATGAGCAAAACACATATTCTAGAACAAAACTTTATTTAAAGCAAAAAAAAACAACCTGAAACAAGAACAAAAGTTATTTAAAGCAAAATTCAGAAATTAACAGGCTATATGATTTATTATTCTCATTTCTTCTAATAACAATGTGTTTTCACTTGAGTCGTCGGGTTAGGATTAATAATGTAATCAAATCACACTGTATTCAGTCTTATCAATGCATTGGACATCGGTTATATGCTTAGTCATAAAAAGAAATAGTTAGATAAACTAACGAATACTACACAATATATATCTTGCTAGCTAGCTGTACGTGAACAAAAGATGGTCAAATATTTGTGGTACGCAATTGCCCAACTTTTTTATCTTTTAATTTTATAGGTATAATCCCAACTTTTTTATCTTTCTTTTTTTTAGCTATAATCACAACTTTTATTATCTGTTCGTACTTCAATTGAAGTTCGCTTTAAATCTTCCATCCGGAATATATATAGTTTCTTATGTTGTTTATACGTAGAGGATTTTTTACTTCACCTCTAATCAACCAAATGAAAGAAAAACACAAAGCAAAAAAGTGAAAAGTTTGCCAAGGGTACGTACGTCTTTATTTGCCTCGAGTGCAATTTGGAAGTAATTGAATACGTCGGTAGGTATACTGGTAAAAAGTAAATATATAAAAGTCTTGTAAGTAAAGCTCATGTGGTAAAAAGTTACATTTGAAGGTTAGAGTATAAGTTTAAACTCACAAACTTTTTAAACGACAAATATAATATTATGGCAAGTTCTATATGGTATATTAGACAATTTCTAATGTACTTGTACATGATTATCAAATTAATAAATAAAATGAATATTTTTGTAAGAGAAATTATTTTTCTATCATTAAAAACATTATAATAATCAAATATCATTAATTAAAGTTGTCAAAAATATAAATTTTGATATTTTTTAAATTTTTATTTTTCATAATAGTCAATATTCAATTTTTTATTGAAAAAATGTTAAAATATTAGTGTAATCATTATAAACAATAAAATTGTATTTTTCTTTGTGTTATTATTATATCTAAAATACAATAATTAACTAATAGTATTTTTAATCCATAAAAATAATCGTTAATTTATTAATTTGCAATGTCATGTACCAGTACACTTGAATTATTCAAGTGTACCGTAGAAGCTCCCTAGTACACTTGAAATAGACAACAAAAAGTTTAATTTTTCAAGAGATACCACAAGTATACACAATTCGACAAAACACAGAGTCGGAAAAAGCATGTGTGTGTCTTTATATTGTGTTATTTGTTATTATTTATGAATTTTTTTTTAGTTATAAGTATCCATTGACGATAAAAATTATCCCTAAACATCTTTTAAAATTAGTATAGATGCTATAATATTTTTTTTTTCAAACATAGCTTTAATTTAATAATATTCACTTAGAGACAAAAGATAAATTTGAAATATTTACATATAAAATGGACATATATATTGACTACTACACTACAATTGTTTTTTAATATAAGTGAAATTGGTCAGAATTATAAGAGGGAGTAAAGCATTTGAGATAATTATAGTTTTGGAAACTCTTCCATCACAAAATGTTTGGAAATTAATACCGCCTCCGATTCTAAATATAAGAGAAGAACTATTTTTTAAATTTATTGAGAATTCAATATATCTAGACGACTATATTATAGACTATATATATATATTAAATTTTCAATAAATCTATAAAATAGTTTTTCTCTTAACAGCCAATCTAGTTAGTTAAAACAGTTAGAAAAAATTCTTTTTTAGTTAGATATATAGGTACTTTGATTCATTACTTAGTGTGCAGGAATTGCCAAGATTGTGCCCTTGCTCCGCCTATTCTGAAGCAGTACCATTGTGGCGCCTATGTTGGGCCAATAAAAACTACAATTCTTAGTAAAGAAAGTGATATCTTATATATCATGGGATGGGGATCACACTACATCGATGTCATATGAAATATATTTTGTCAGATAGTCAATACCATACATACCTTTTTCCTCCCCGAAAGTAGGAAAGTTTCTTAAAGTCGATTTTGTACAAAAATAATTGATTATGGATTAATGCTTTTGTTTCTCTTTGTTAAAGGAAACAAACAACATGGATCAATATGCATATATATTTACCGTGTACGTGCTTATGTCCAGTGGCGGAGCTAGCTCTAAAGGTTAGGGGGGGGCCGCTATAGTTATAAATCGAATATTAAAAAATTTCTTAAAAAAATATATTATGAAATATATTTTATGTCAATTCATGCGTAAACTTCATACTTTTTATTTAGTTCTCTCAAACAAAAATTTAAATGTTCTAACAAAAAATTGATCAAACATAATTTTTTATACACTAAAACTTTATTTGAAATAAAAATTTGAGTACTTTTTCTCAAAAAAAATATATTTGAATACTTTGAAAAAAATAGAGGGGGTTTAAAACCCCCGCAACCCAGAAAACAGTAATACTACACAGTCTATTTAGCGGGGGTTTAAAACCGCCGCTAAATAGTATATCTATGAAAAAAAATATAAAAATCCCAGGGCGGGCCATGGCCCTGTCCAGCCCATAAAGGGCTCCACCCCTGCTTATGTCGACATGTAGTAATAATAAGGAATTACGTTCAACAGCGCTATGTTATAAGTAAATAATAGCTTAATTATGTATTGATGATTACTCAAACACATACTTCTTTGCATAAGATATTAATTAAGAATTTAAAGCTTACATATTTTTTTTACAAAAATAAACTTAATACATTTCATTAATCAATAAAGTTTAATACAAAAAGAAATAAACTCGTATAGAAGTCCTAGCTCATCTGGCAAAATATTGCCGAAATTGTTAGGCCGGACGCTATGACCGGGGTTCGAACCCCGGCTCCCTCACTTGTGTGTGTGAGTTTATTATAATGACTTTACCATTTCGTTTATGTGCCAAAAAAAAAAAAAAACTCAAATTTATGAAAACTAGTCCAAGAATTGATTGATCTAACAAACTGTACCTCGAAATTTACAAACGACGACATAATATGAATAATATTAGCAACAATTAAACTAAATTTAGAGTTGCCTCTTTGCTTTAACCATATCTTATCTAGCAGTAATTGAGAGTTGCTTTCAAATTGAACATGAACAAAACCTTGAGCACATGCCTCTTCCATTGCACAAAGCAGAACAATAGCATCTCGAACCCTCCATAATGGATAATAACATATGCTTCCATGTGGTAATTAATGGTGCCACAAAATGACCTTCATGGTTAAACAAACAGCACGCTAAAGTAGCTAGTCACACATGTTTCAACAAAACACCGGTGCCGATTTACATTTTTTCCTTCCAAAACATTCGGTTTCATCTATTGACAAACATTGCTAGTCACATGCATTCAGATCTGTTAAAGGTTGTTGTGGTGTATTACCAAAAAACCACTTGTTTAACATAACGAAAGTTGTCCCTCCTATTTGAGTTGGTTTACGCACTTACTTCTATTCCAAACTTGTTCATTCCGAGTATGTCACATTCACCAAAATATAGTGTTGCAACATGCCCTACTATACCACTATATCATCCTTATTGAGAATTGCAAATAAATTGATATTCATCATTGGGAGATCACAAATAGGACATAAAAATGAATAGTTCACATGCGGATGTGAAAACAAGATTTCGTTGGGAGACATCATCGACAAAGACACCAAAAAAGTAAATGATGCATTTTGTGAGGAGCTTGAGACATCATCAATAAAGACACCAAAGTTGATGATGATGTCTATTGCAATGTTACTAGTTGCCTAAAGTTAAGGGTCTACTGAACACATACTGGCTAAAGAAAATAGAAAACATTTCAAAAACTCAAAAACTGTATTGATCGAGGGTTTTTGTGAGTTTTGAAAAGTTTATATACATTGTTTAAATTTAGTTTATGTTATTATAATATTCTTAAAATTAAAAATATTTTAAAATTTATTTGCCATTCTCTAAAAGTCGAAAGTATTTTCAGAAGATATCTTTTTTATTATCGGTCATATGCAATGTTCGAATTCCAATTTTAAGCTCGAAGTATACTTTCACTGATCCACCAGTGTTAAGTCTCTATCCTTTTAAGATAATTTTGTTTGGAACAAAAATCAATCATAGTATAATTGAAAGTTGTCAGAATACATAGAAAAGAAAATGATAGAGTTAATAGGTTTTTACCCCTTGTAATTATTATTTTTTAGATTAACCCCTGCAAAATTTATTTTTTTGATTTACCCCCTTAGATGTACTTTTTAAATCGGTTATTTTGTTTAATCGATTTAAAAAGTGTTGTTTTTTAAATCGATTATTCAGTTTTTTTTGTCTGTCACGTCAGCAAAAAGAGGGTAAATAAATAAAAAACTTTACAAGGGGTAATTTAGAAAAAAAATTACAAAGTGGAACACAAAACTCGTCTGCTTTGCAGGAGGTAAAAGGCTATTAACTCAAAATGATACAGAACCCACAATTATTCTTCTCTTTTTTTAGTTTCTCCCCTTGATAATCAAAGACTTATTTCTCAACTTCCCTTCTTTTTCTCTCTGCTCTTTATTTCTCACGAACCAATCAAAGACTTAGTTAGTTGTGTTTAGTTTGATAAAAAGAAAGAAGAAGAAAAGAAAATTACGGAAATTTAAAAATGAATTTGGATTAAGTGTATGCTTGGTTCTGCGGTGACGAGAATTAATTTTGATAGAATTGATTCTGTAAAATTGATTCTGGCCAAAATTGATTTTAAATTAAAGTGGTTTATGTTTGGATATATTCAAGTGAGTTGAGCAAAAATTTTGAGTGTAAAAATCAATTCTAGAATCAGAAACTACGATTTCTATATTCAAGTAGAATCAATTATGGAGGCAGAATCAATTCTACTTTTGAGAAACCAAACAAGTTAGATTCAATTCTGAATACTCCAGAAATGAAACCATACATTTTATTAATTAGTTTTTTTGTAATTTATTTTCTTCCACTTTCTTTTCATCGATCACCGGACACTGACAGTTAAAGAATAATTATGGAATATTTGCGATCCGCAAGTGTGAGGAGGAGAGAATAGCGTTGGATCCACGAAAGTCAGTCATTACCAGCCAAAAATCATATTTGACCCTGTAAATGTAAATGTAAATCCAAATCTAAATGCCTTTGTTTTTCTTTGTGGCTTTGATTCAATCAGTAAAAATTCACTCTATTCTTTGTTTCTGTCATTAACTTAATTTAATACTAACAAGAGAAGAAGAAGTAACATTTTGTTGGTTTGAATGGAGAACATTTTAGGTCTTATCAGACTTCGTATAAAAAAAGGCACTAATCTCATACCTCGTGATTCTCGTACCAGTGACCCTTATGTTGTTCTCACCATGGCTGAACAGGTTTGTTACAACAACAACAACAACAAACCTTGCTCTTTTTTCTTTTTAGTATTTCCTATCGCTCATTAATATTTATTTATTTGACTTATTTCAGCATATCTCTGGATATAAGTTTTGTGAGACTGTTTGAGACAAGTTATGAAAACAATTTATAACAATTTTCATAAGTTATTTTTAGCTTATTTTCATAAGTTCTGTTTCATATTTTTATCTTCATATTAAGCTACAAATAAATTGTTTATCTAGGCAGATCCTAAGTATTTATCTGTTTCAGTTGACAGAGACATTGCAATATTATGTAGTGGTGAGGTCGAATCCATAATTCTCCACTTATTCACCTTTAAAGACCGACCACTACACTATTTGAAAAAAAAAAATATTTATCCAAAATTTTTTAAAAAATTAATCGTTAGTTGGTTTAGTGGTGATTGACACTGAACTTGGTAGGGAGGACCACGGTTCGATCCCCCACAACTGCGATCGGGAAGGGCTTGAAACCACTTGATGTCAAAACTGACTCATGAACCAGATTAAACTGGTGGTGAAAACCAAAATAAAAAAACAAAAGAAGAAGAGATTAGTTAGCTGTAATTATTTTAACTTTTTGTCACTGCTATCTGTTATTCTAATTTGTGCAGACACTGAAAACTGGTGTTGTCAAAGATAACTTACATCCTGAATGGAATGAAGAATTAACACTTTATATTCAAGATAAAGATCTTAACACACCAATACAACTGGTGAGTTCTCTAACTCTTTAATATTATGACTCTCATTACCTGAAATAGCCTAATTAATGTTTTAAACCATGCGCTCGCATTGCAAAGAATTACAGTCAAAAGCAGTTGTTGCAGTCGTAGAAACATAAAAAAATCTTGATATTGTATCTTTGATTGAGGGGCTAGAGTAGACATTATTTTAAACCATGAAACTAATGTTAACTAATGTTAAATTGTTCGTGGCTTTGAATTTTGGTTTTCTTTTCAGACAGTTTGCGACAAAGACACTTTCACTGTGGATGACAAAATGGGCGAAGCAGACATAGACATAAAACCATATCTTCAATGCGTGAAGATGGGATTGAACGATCTTCCAGATGGACATGTAGTCAAAACAATTCAACCAGATAGGACGAATTGCCTTGCCGAAGAAAGTAGCTGCATATGGAGAAATGGAAAAGTTGTCCAAGAAATGAGTTTAAGATTGAGAAACGTTAAGTCTGGTGAAGTACTCGTCGAAATTGAGTGGATCGATGTTACAGATTCCAAAGGCTTATCAGAAGTTGAGATTTAGGTGTCCTTGCCTTCCCTAACTTTATGCATTACTACTTGTATTATGATGCTACATTATTATGTACTAAATTAACATAAGCTAAGGTTACTATCTAATGTTGTCTCGTTAATCTTAGTTCGATACTCATGTCAAATTCCGTTATATTGTCTGAAATTCTGTTTATATTAATAACAATGCAGGCAGCAGAAAATGTACATGAAATACATACATTACATTTTTGCTAGCATTATTTTCCTTATTCACTATTTTCAAACTCGAAACCTTATCCAAGAAAGTTCAAATTCTTTACCACTCGGACCAACAAGCGTATCTACATAACGCGTCTTGATAGATAGATAAATAGGTTTGAATATAATACAATAATGATTAATGAAATAATATAAATTTATTGAAAATTTATAATTTATTTTTGTATAGGTTGCCTCCATTTTATTAAATTTCTTTCTTGGGTCCATTACCTTGCAAGTATTATGTGGTTCTCCAGAAACACTCAAAATTTCTTGTGACTTCAGATAGTGCTAACTGCTAGAAGTTGTTTTGGTTCTTCAACTGACACTAGCCACAAACATGGTTAATTATGTTTGGTTAATCCATTGAGTATAATGACAAAATTGCTATATGTATTTTGTCACACGTTTTAGATACAGAAATAATCTGCAAGAATATACCATACACTCATTTTACTCAGAAAGTATCACTTGGAACTAATGACAAAAATAATTGGCATATAGACAAAATTAACAACAAAAATCTTAGAGATATTTTTTGGTTCCTGAGATATTGGATTCTAAGGTTCTGGTTTAATGTTACTGCATTCACCTTATCTCTTTAAAACTTGGTTTTCATTCAAATATAGCAAGAGCGGCAAAAAAAGTAAACAATGGCTGCTTCTACTTCTTCAAACTTCTCAGCATCTTTGCAGAGAGATACAAAGAAAACAAACTATCATTCTTTGCTAGGAAATATACCTTTGCACACTAAACTTGGTTTCTCATCTTCTGTGAAATTCAATAAATCTGTAATAAGTGTGAAATCTTATGGTACTTCAAAGTATGATGAAGTAGTGGTGGATGAAGAATTGGACAAGATTAGGAGGCTTCAAAATGGTTCTGATGTTAGAGGAATTGCATTGGAAGGTGAGAAAGGAAGAACAGTTGACCTCACTCCACCTGCCGTGGAGGCAATATCAGAGAGTTTTGGCGAATGGGTTATCAATGGTTTAGAGAAGCAAAAAGGATATCCGGTAGAGAATGTGAGTGTTTCTCTTGGACGTGACCCTCGAATTACAGGGTCGAAATTGAGCGTTGCAGTGTTTGCAGGTCTTGCTCGTGCTGGTTGTATGATTTTTGATATGGGACTTGCTACCACACCAGCTTGTTTTATGAGCACATTATTGCCTCCATTTGTCTATGATGCTTCAATAATGGTAAGTTACATAAACCTTTCAACTTCAAAAGTATGCTATATGTGTTGGAAGTTATAAACTAACAGAAAATAAAGATGAATTAATATAATGACAAAATTGTTATAAATTTACCAAATCGTTAGTTGGTTCAGTGGTGATTGGCGCTGAACTTGGTAGGGAGAACCACGGTTCCATCCCCCGCAGCTGTGATCGGGAGGGGTTGGAACCACTTGATGCCAGAACTGACCCCCGAACCAGATTTAACTGGTGAAGAAAGCAAAAAAAATTTGTTTTGTCAAGTTTTAGATACATAAGAACTATTCATTTCGCGTTTAATTAAGTTGTTTATCTAACAGATGACAGCGTCTCATCTACCTTACACACGTAATGGTTTGAAATTTTTTACAAAGAGAGGGGGGCTGACATCATTGGAGGTAGAAGAAGTATGCGACATAGCAGCTCGTAAATATGCAAACAGGATGGCCAAAGTGTCTACTCTGCTTAAAGTACTTCCAACAAGAGTTGATTTCATGAGTGCTTATTCAAAACACCTACGAGAAATCATCAAGGAGAGAATAAGTCATCCTTTGCATTATGAAACTCCACTCGAGGGATTCCAGGTTTGAGTAATACATCTACATATTTATTGTTTGGCTGTTACACATGCTTCTGTTTAGTATCTTCTAAGCTCTTAGTAACTATAAAATTTATGACTAATGTTTTATACACCGAACCCTTCAACCAGTTGAACCATGAACCCTCATTGAATACTACAAGGTTATCTGAGCGGTTCGATCAATGTCTCATTCCAGTTCTAATGGTTTAAAGTAGGTTAACCATGATCTGGAGGTTTCACTGGTTCGATATTTGGTTTGATTTTTAAAACATTATTTAGGAGCTCTCTCGTTTAACTTATGCAGTAGTACATACGATCTTATAGGAGTATGGATATTTTCAAGTAAAGAACTATAAACATATATTAGCTGATAAGTTGACATAAGTTAGAAGCAAATCCAAACTAGGCCTAACTGCAATTTTGAAGAGAGGTGAGACGCACGCACAATGTTTGCATCCTTAGTAGATAGAGGAAAATCCGACATTTAATTGAAACTAATGAAATAGAATCTTCTACAGATAATAGTGAATGCTGGAAATGGCTCAGGAGGATTCTTCACATGGGATGTCTTAGACAAGCTTGGTGCAGATACCTTTGGATCTCTTCATCTTAAACCTGATGGCATGTTTCCCAATCACATTCCCAACCCTGAGGACAAAATTGCCATGGCGATGACAAGAGCAGCAGTGTTAGAATACTCGGCTGATCTTGGAATAGTCTTTGATACTGATGTAGACAGAAGCGGCGTCGTTGATAACAAAGGGAACTCAATAAATGGTGACAAGCTCATTGCTCTCATGTCTGCCATTGTATTGAAAGAAAATCCAGGATCAACCATAGTGACTGATGCTCGTACAAGTATGTCGCTCACTAAATTTATAACGGATAGAGGTGGTCACCATTGCTTATATCGTGTCGGTTACCGAAATGTTATTGACAAAGGAGTTCAGCTTAATAAGGACGGAATCGAAACACATCTTATGATGGAAACATCTGGTCATGGTGCTTTGAAAGAAAACCATTTCCTTGATGACGGTTAGTTAAAATCCATGTTCATCCATGCTTTGTGTGCTGAATATTTTACATATCATTCCATTGATTATGTTTTTTCTGTATTTATGTAATCAAGGGGCCTATATGGTGGTGAAAATTATAATTGAAATGGTAAGAATGAAGCTTGGTGGATCGGATGAAGGGATTGGCAGTCTTATAAAAGATCTTGAAGAGCCTTCTGAATCAGTTGAACTAAGGATAAATATCGTTTCTGAACCTCGATATGCTAAAGCAAAAGGATCAGAGGCCATCGAAACATTTCGAAACTACATCGAGGTATATTTCGTAAAACGAACTAAACTCCAACTAGATTTGACTTCTGTAAAGCGATAGAGAGTAAATTAAGGGTTGATATGTCACCATATCTACAATTTTTTATGCACGTGTATATAATATCAATAATTTATTTTATCAATAGTTTTTTTTGAATATCTACAATAGTTTTTATCAATAGTTGACGTTACTTACTTTTATTTTAATGACATTCCTATAAATTTTGAACACATTATGGCTATTAAAAAATATGGTGTTATTTTTTTGCTGTTATACAGGAAGGGAAACTTAAAGGATGGGAGTTGGACTCATGTGGTGATTGTTGGGTGAGTGAAGGGTGTCTTGTTGATACAAATGACACCCCAACTCACATTGATGCTCAAATGTACAGGTGATAAGAAAAAGCTACTACAGAATACTCTCTTCGTCTCTATTTATAAACCTTATTTTGTAAAGAAAAAATTGTTCTTAACTAAATATAAGCACTCTAGGATAGATTTTTCGGAAGAACCCGAGTTTGATTCCTGGTTGGAACAATTTTTGGCCGGAATTTTACTTACTTTGCAGCTGAACTCTAGATTACCCTGGCCCCCTTCCCCTGAAAACCAGAGGGTTAATACTAATAAATAAATAAATAAAATATAAGCACTCTTTCATATTAAAGATGCATTTAATTATAGGCATATAAAGAGTATAAAATGTACTCGTCAATTACAATACCAACTTTTCTTAATCCATGTGAAAATTTGCAAAGAAACATAAAAAGGGAAGGAGAAGTATTCTAGCAGTTCCACAAATTTGATTTCATATTTCTAGTATTTGTTGATGAAAACTGAGTTTATTGTGGCAAATCCAGGGCAAAAGTATCAAACAATGAACATGGACAGCATGGTTGGGTACATGTGAGGCAGAGTATTCACAACCCAAACATTGCTGTTAACCTGCAATCATCTATTCAAGGAGGCTGCTTGTCTATGGCAAGAGATTTCAGAGATAAGTATGTCACATTGTTGCCACTCTGATTTATTTATTACTCCCTCTGGTCCTTGTTATAAGATTTTAGGTTCATAGAATATTTGATGTATCTAGTCCATAAGGACCGGATGGAGTATTCTAAAAACGTTTATTAGATTCATATGATTTGTTTATCTGATGTATCCTTTTATTCAATTATTGCAGTTTTCTCAAAGCAAGTGGAGTTGATACATTCCTAGACATTGCTCAAATTGATAAGTTTGTTGAAAATGGCCCATTAGCCTGATTTACAATTTGCAAGGTTTACAACATTAGAATCAGAATGATTGATTCCAATTATCACCTTCTGCAAGAAAGAAATAGGAGAAAAATGATTTTGTTTTATTATTATTATTATTATTATTTCTTTATCTACATGAGCATGTATATATACAACATTCTGATACAAATTGATTAATGGTTACAGTTATAGCTAATGATAAGGCTTAAAACTAGTAATTATCCCAACATACAAATTGTTTGAATATTTCAAATGTCACATATAAGATAAGATTATGTTGGTCTTAGGAAGAACATAATGCAACAATAGAATGATCATAAACTTCAATGTGATTAGACCTTGCATGAAACACTGGACTGGAAGCAACAGCTTTAGCATTTAAATTGTCAGACCACAGAATTGGTGCGTTCTTTTTATTTATTTATCTATTTATTTGGCTTTTACTACCAGTTTAATCTGGTTCGGAAGTCAGTTCTGGCATCAAGTAGTTTCAGTCCCCTCCTGGTAAGTAAAGTCTGCTAGAACGATTTGTCCTTTGGTAAAGCTCATTAATCACTTGAGCCCAATGACATGGTTAAAATCGGTGCGTTCTAGAAGACAAAGACAATGTTAAGTTACAAGTAGAAATGTTATTTATATTTTGCATTAAGCACAAATGAATCCTCAATTTGATTTTAGACAAACTCAACATTGTTTGATAAGTTCAGACTTAATCAACAATAGAGTTTTACAAGAAAATTATATGTTAAGAGTATTGTGTTTAATGCATGTTTGAAATTACGCCGTGTATAAGAAAATCACGGTGACACAATTATTTAGTGTATGTTTGGTTCTACTTCTGGAGCAGCCAGAATTGATTTTGGACGTGTAAAATTGATTCTGACTTGTTTGGTTTCTCAAAAGTAGAATTGATTCTGCCTCCAGAATTGATTCTACTTGAAGCTAGAAATCGTAGCTTCTAATTCTAGAATTGATTTTTACACTCAAAATTTTTGTTCAACTCACTTTTACATAAATATATCCAAACATAAACCACTTTAACTTAAAATCAATTTTGACCAGAATCAATTTTACAGAATCAATTCTATCAAAATCAATTATCGTCACCGCAGAACCAAACATACAAAAGAACTTCAAAGTGTAGCTTTTATAAAATCAATTCGGTGACTAGTTTTGTTTGAATTACCATCAAACCAAACATGTACTTACTAATTTATAAGTTCTAGCATAGCTATCTAGCTGCTAGAGTCTAGTTCTAGTTATATGTGACAGCAGCGTCTGTATTTGTCCTTTGTACAATTGGGTTGTTATTGTTATTACAAGGGAAATGGATTTTCTCTCAAACTTTTCTGTTAAATTATTGATTGGATGTCGGTACAAATAAATAAGTATACAAAAGGAACCCAATTCTGAATATTTGAAACTACCACTACTTAAAGGAGGTGGGGGTGGGGTGGTGCAGCAAGTAAAGAAGCAACTTTTTTTTGGCATCAAAATTACTATTTTGCAAGGTTTTAAAAAACGGTCGCGGTCGCGTTTCGGTTACGTAAAGGTTTTCGCGATTTCGGTCGGTACAGGTGTTACGACGCTAATTGCGGTCGTCGCGGTGTGAATTAATCACAATTTACTCTTTAATATAAAAAACGGTGATAACGGTAACGATATCGGCACCTGCTAAAACTGTTTTGTCGCGGCCGTTTTCACGGTCGCGGACCTTTATTTAAAACCCTGCTATTTTGTTTACCTAATACTAATAGTATGAATTTCACCTATTAATTTTGCTATTAAGTAATTCAGTAAAAATTTAATAAATCATGTGACTGCATTTAATATTTTGTTATTGATTTTCACCACTTGAGACTTCTAGATTTGTTGGGTTTGTCTTGGAGGGAGGTGTGTAAATATTTATAAGTTTATCTTTTAGACAATTTTTACTTTATAAGATAAATTGTGAGTTATGTCAAGAGTCTCATAGTGAATCAGATAACTTTAACATATGTTTATTATGATATTTCAAGTGTGACCAAGAGTCTCACCTTAAATGTAAAAATGGATGTTGAATACTATATAAGTGAGATGATCCATAAACTACAATACTTTAAGATTTTGCGTTGATATGGTGTCAAACTCACTTTTGTGATTGTTAAATATTGATGAACAAGTTGAGAATACAAAGAATATACCAAATGGCAGATTGTTTGCACAACAAATCATCGAAGTGTTAGCGATAGATCAGGATAACAAATAGTGTAGCTCTTATTTCTTAGTTTTCCATTTCTTTCTAGTAAGTTATGCTAGCTCACACTTTTTGTTAGTTTGTTACAATGTGTTACTAGTTTGGAGTTGTATATAAACTAAGATGTATCACCTCTTTCATTATCAATCATCAAGAGAAGCTTGATCAAAGTTTTCTCCCTTTTCTATCATGAATACATTGATTTTCTCTTTATTCTCTGCAGTTTTCAAGATGGTGTTAGAGCGCAACTGTTTTCTAACTATTTCTGTTCATGGCACTCAATACCAACCCCGTCGTGGTTGCACCATCGGCACCTCTCCGCAAGATCCATTGCAAATTCCTGAAAATGTGTATCATGTGCATCCTTCAGATGGACATTCATATGTATCAATGACACCGGTTTTCAGGCATTTGAATCATCACGTTTGGGCACACTCAATGTGTTGTGCCCTTGGTGCGAAAAATAAATTCAACTTTTTAGAGGGAACTGTTTTGGTTCCGTTACCGTTTGATCCTAGCTATAATGCATGGTCCCGATGCAATATGATCATTTTATTCCTGGATCATGAACTCGGTGGAAGAATCCATAGCTCAAACCATCGTCTACCTTCAAAACACAATTCTCACTAAGATAATCTCTTATAACAACATTAAGACACAATAGTATATGTGATTATGAAAGTAATCTATGTCTAGCAACTTATATTCCATAAATAAATTTATTCCATGTCACTCAGTTATTCCATGTGGAGCAATCCCTAAATTAAAAGATCAATTTCGGAGTTTCACATCGAAAAAACATTAAGAATGGAATGAATCATAAACATATCAAACATACTTCATTTATAACCCAACAAGATCACATGTTTACATTAAGATCATAACTAACTAACATAATCTCAACACAGAAGAGAGTTTAGTTACTCATATTCATGAGTGTAACTTACAAACATGTAAGAAAGAGAGGAGATTGCATCCCAACGTTCGATAGCAAAGCTCCAAAGGTTCCCATTGGTGGAAAACCACTCCTGCAGCCTCTCCCTATAGTGTATTTTGTATCTCTTTACAAAATTGAATGAAGAAGAAGGTTGTTTGGAAAAACATTTCCTTGTTGAGCACATATTCATTCACTCAGGGAACTAGGTTCTAATTTGGTTCGATCCTAGCTCGCTCTTGCAAGGCTTCAAGTGAGAAAATAGGGCAAGTTCGGTCCCATGTTGGCTGAACGAAGGTCATCTAGTTGTATTTTTTTGTTCTTTTTTCTTCAAAAAGGAGGAAAGCGATTGCTTGCAGAATAAGCCATCGATCGAGGAGTTAGTGCTAGACCATGATCGAAAATAATGTGGCTCCCGTATCTTAGTTTCACCTTCCTTTCAAGTTAGTAATGCTAGCTTACACTTTCTATTAATTAGTTTGTTACAATGAGTTGGTTACTAGTTTGGGCATGTATATAAACTAAGATGTATCACTTTTCATTATCAATCAATAGAAATTTAATAAAAAAATTCTCCTTTTCCATCACGAATAATACATTGATATTTTCTCTAATCTTTGTCATCTTCAAGACCCATCGATCACGATTCAATAGTATTAAAGTTGATGGTTCAATTGGCTCATTCCTGACAAAGGTATTAACAGTGTGTAATGACGATGCAAATGGTATAAAATGCTTCGGTTTTAAATTGGATGAAAAAATTGTTGAATAGTTATAACTATGAGTAAGAGTCCCATATTAGATGAAAAAAATGACTTTGAATACTTTATAAGTGAAAAACTCATTAACCTACTGTCTTAAAGTTTTAGATAAGATGTGGTGCAAATACTTATGTTATTGTTCAAAACAAAATGTAATAATCCACAAATAATCTCAAGACAAACAATTTATAGGAACAATGTTCATCTTAATTACATGTCAATTTTGCATCGTTGAATTATTCCAACCTAAATATTCAAAAATGTTTAGTTAGACTAACAATATATAAAAAATAAAAGAAAAGCAATAATAATAATTTTTAAGTGCTATAAAAATTTGTCAATAAATAACTTTTTTTGAATTTTAATTTATTTTAAAGAATGGAGTTTGAAAATAAAATATAGGATGACAAAACCCGTATGTAGCGGTAGGTTGCAACAAAGACCAAAGTAAAAGGACTATGAATTGAAATATATATATATAAGAATTATAAGAAGGTTCCAGGAATCAAGGGTCCAGATCATGTGACTAGACCCATAAGACAAGGAAAAACCCAAACTTTGAGGTTCTTTTTTTTTCTTTTACTCTCTTTCTATCTACCTGAATTATCCAAATCACACTTTCTATTTCTTTCTACACTATACACACCTTTGTGTTAACAAGTCAAAATCAAAACTAATCTTTCATTGCACAATTTTCATGGTGGATTTCTGAAGCTTCTAATTTGTTTGTGTTTGACAAAATCTAAAAAAAAAAAAACAGAAAGTGCAATGATAGGTTTAAGAGAAAAAGATAGGACAAGAGAAAAAAGACTTTCTTTTGCTAAAGCTTCAATTTTTTTGTTGTGGGTCATGTTTGTTTTTGCTCTTATTATAACCTTGTTTTTCACCATCAACAATGAAACCAACAACAACATCAACCACAATTCAATTCGGTTACTCAGACAACAACATCGTACTTTCAACATGTTTCATGCAACACCTTCAAGAAAAAGAGCAAGAACAAGAACTAATCATCAACATGTTCAAGGTGGTTATCTTCCAAAAAAAAGTACAATTTATGTTGATGACAAGAGATTAATTCATACCGGTCCAAATCCTCTTCACAACTAGCATGCTATGTATGGTAAGGGGATTTTAATTTTGTATGTTAGCTTAGTTTAATTAATTATTATTGCATTAATAGTTCATATCATGTAATATCCTTCCCTATGTTTTTGTTTGTATGTTACATTTTTTTATTTTGTTTTTATTTTCTTATTTTGGATCTGAGAAGAATGAGAGCATAGCTTTAGCCTTTTCAGTTGGGTTTGTGAGTATGTAGTAGTAAATGGAAAGGAATTAATTAGGTATCATGTGTGTGGATGAAAAATATGAAGAGGCTAGTGTTAATGCTCTCCTTTCTTTTGCAGTATTAATGAATTTCTTTCTTTCTCTTTCTCTGTACTATATTTTTCTTTCGGTTTAAATTAAAACAGATCAACTCACACTTACCTCAGAACCAGATTAAACTGGTCGTGAAAGCAAAAAGAAAAAAAAAAATCAGATCAAATTACAAGAGTGTATGATCAATTAATTGGTAGTACTTAGTCTTAGTGTTAAGCAATTTATTATTCATCTACCGCTCTCTGGTCTCATACATAAAGAAAATTTTATTTTTCGGATTTATTGAGTAACTCTTTGTTCGATCCTTAAATGGTACGAATAATAATATCTTGAATATGGATTTCACTATTTCGGTTATCTCGGTTATGTATCTTGATGAATTGGTCTTTACGGTTGCGTGCGAATGATATCTGTGTTTAACGAAATGAGTAATTTATTATTCATCTCCTTCTTGTTCTGGTACTAAATCTTAGTGTGGTCGATGAGAAGCAATTACAAAGCTAACAAAAAAGTACAAAGTACGCTAATTTTACAGTTACATACAGATACATATACAGTTTTCTGCTCAACACTGCAACACCACTGATTCAGTGACTGAGTATGAAATTTTGTGCTGAATTTCTAACATTAATTCAAAGTAAGGAATGAATGAGTCAATTGCAAATTATAGAATTATAAATTACAGTACTAGCTAGTAGTAGTATTTTTTTTTTATTAAATAAAATAGATTTGGTGATCACATTTAATTAACTTGTAGAAAATTAGTCTGCAGTGTTTCCTTCTTTGACGTTAAATTTTTTTCTAATATAATATTTTAAGAAAACGATTCTATTAATGTGTTGATGCACATGCATAGCTCAGTATGTAATATATTATGATTAAGATATACGGTAGATCACTGACATTGCATTTACTACTCTCATGTATCCACAAGTTTAAAACTTGGTAAATATTATAATGTTTATAAAATTGTTGGTAAATAATTTTTTATTCACAAAAATTATGTTTATTAATTAGTTTAAAGATCAAATGTATCGATACAATGTTTATTAATTTTTTATTATAATGTTTTTTTTTGACACATTGATTATAATGTTTATGAAAAGTAATTTAAAAAAAATAAAATAATATGTATTTGTTTTAGTGGTATGATGCTCTATTAAACTTCTCAAGATCACTTGTTTGAATCCTTTGGTGCTAGTAAAAAAAAACTTTTAAAAAAAATATTAAAAACATTACAAAATGCAGAATTTGAATCCATGACCTTTTTTGCACCATAAATATTTTATTATCTATTAGCCTACCTATTCAAGTCCTTAATTTTACACGCAAATAATATATATTTGAATTTATAAAAATACTAAGGGTAGCTTAGTAATTTACTATTTATTGGTGAGAGGGTTGTGACCTAGCCAGGCCACCCCCTACTTCTGCCTCTGCACATACACCAAATCAAAATTGCAATTGAGTTATAGCAAAAATAATTATATGTGTATCTATATATATATCAATCTAAACATATATTAGTATCATTCCACACTAGTTGTAATATCAACCTATTAATTTTTAAGCACTACCCTCCGTGCATTTTTTGCTGCAAAGTTACTAACAAGGCTTCAAATTGTGGTCCTCATCCGTAATTGTGCCACAATATTGTTGATGTATTAGCCTCTGCAACTACATCGCACCTCAATTGTGGTATGATCTTTAATCACATGTGTAGCCGCAACCACATAGAATGATTTTGAACATATTTGTTTAATAGTCTCTCAACTTTGTATTTAAACATCACTCAATCAATATTTATAGAGGAAATTGAGACTCTACTATGTAGTGGCACAATGTTCCAACTTAGTATAGTTTATAAAAATTTAAAAATATTTTACACCAAATGAGCTACAATCCACGTTGCAAAAACGAAATTTAAAACCACGATCACTAATTGGCCTTAGGCCCTCGTCGTTATAAAAACAAATGCACTAATAATTTGTTCATATTCATTATTCTATATAGAAATGATGGATTTAGAAATGAAGAGAAGAAGAGAAGAAATTTATAAATGAAGCAAAATACAAGGACCAAAATGCTATAATACTTCGTTTGTCTCACTATATATAAATGTCATATTTCACTTTTGTCTCAAATTATTTATCACTTTAAAATTAAAAATAAAATAATTTAACATTAAGATACTAATATCATAATATCTAGAATTTCTAAGATATTATTTAAAAATATTTATATAAGTAAATAATAGATAAATTTTTTTACTAGGCATGTATATATAATAACATACAAAAATATTAGGGTGTTACAAATATAATATCCTCAATAAATCAAATGGACATTGTAAAACAAACAAAAAACTAAGTATTCCAAATAATTCATTATTATCACTTTCAACAACTCTATCAATGTAGAAATTTTATTTTTATCACTTTATTTTAATATATAAATCAGCACAATTAAATAATCAACTTTTGAAGAGGTATGGATATTACTTCAAAACGACTCTTGTGAACTAAAATTCAAGATATAAAATATTGCACATTTACCCCTCAGATTTTGAGTGCCAATTTTTTTGACGCAAACAAACTTACTATTTTTTGTTCATAATCAAAGTAGCAATACAATTAGAAATATAATTAAACGTAATGCGAGAAGCATAGGATAAAGTTGCCCTTGCCAAAGTATAAGCGCTACCGTTGTCTTGATGACTTATAATTCTTGAAATAAAATTTCACAAACAAAATAATAAGATTTATATATCATATATTCATATTTATTATAGGTTTGTAAATGAGTAATTGCGATGTATTTTTAAGTCAAAAAAAAAATAACAACTATTGATTTTTTCAGCTCTTCTTAGCAAACTTGACAATGAGAGCAACGAGAGACTAAGGAGCAAAAATGAGTGAGAGATGTAGGAGTTTATCACATATTCAATTATAAAGCTATGATGTAGATGTGATTGAGATATGAGAGTGAGAATATAGTATATTGTGTAACAGTTGTAGGGTTAACTAAATGACCCAACATTTTTTTTGTTGCAGCTTAAGAGCTCAATTATTTGTAAACTTAGAATTTTGGACTTATAATTTTTTTAAAATATTGAGCTAGATATACTTTGCGAGATATATTAATAAAATGATAGAATAGAATATTCTTGTCATTATATTTTATAATTATTTATAATCATTTTCATTTATGTCTGTCATTATTTTCATACGTCTGACTTATTCGGTATACATTCTCAAAATGTCATTCAAAGAAGTATTAGTGATAAATTAACAATTCTATTTTATTTAAGATATATTAATTCCTTAATATAACAAAATTGTGGCTATTTACACAAATACAATAGTATAGTACTAGTAATTAATTTCATGGCCATATATTCAAATTTTTAGAAGAATCATATACTGGCCATGATCAGGCATAGAACATGCACCATAATTTACTACTACATCCTGGTCCACGAGCAGTGTGAATATTTTAAGGTAAAATAAAACATGTTCTACCGTGGTGTGTATGTATTGGGTAAAAGTGTATAACAAACAATTAATAATTGGATGGGAAATAGGACTTGTTTGATTGATTATTCCTAGAAGTCCTCAACTGTTTTTTGACTTAAATGCACCATTATTTTTCTCTAACAGGATGCCTGTTTCTATGCTTCAACACGCTTTCTCATCTCAAGGTTTAAGTTTGTAGGGCACTGCAATTCATAATAACCAAATGAATATGCCAATGAATATATTATGTATATGGAGTATTTTTATTTTGCACAATATATATTACTATAAAATTTTGTATCAAGGTACGTGGGCCTGCTGTATTTCATAAATGAAGCACTCTTTCTAAGGAAAAATACATTACTAGCCCTCATTTTCACTTGATCAATGAGCCTACAAACATCCTTGTGTATTTGGGAAATCACTTTCTTCCATGCCTCATTTTTCTTAGAGACATAATGAAACTGTAAACTTTAGTTTTTATTAATGGAAAATGTTAACACGATGCAAAAATGGAAATATTCTTAATTTCAATTAATAGAAGACTGAGTTAGACATAGTTTTCTTTAATGACAATTTTTTTTGTTTTCACCACCAATTTAATCTGGTTCGGGGGTCAGTTCTGACATCAAGTGGTTCCAGCTTTCTCCCGATCGCAGTTGCGGCGGATCAAATCGTGGTCCTCCCTACCAAATTCAGCGTCAATCACCACTGAACCAACTAACGATTGGTGATAATATTAGAAAGAGTGCTATATATAGAGTGTATTGTTAGCATAAATTATAAGGGAAAAGCTAACGTGCCATAAGAGCACATGATAATGATTTAAAAAAGAAATATTTTGTTATAAATCATATATTTAATTCACTTTTTCAACTTGATCACAAATTAATTGCATAAAATTTAAGTTAATGTTTCTATTTTTGAATTCTTAACATGTGTCCTTATGACACAAGTTAGCAAGACCTAAATATAATATAACTCTCCTCATCTTGTAGAAAAGCGTCCTATTTTAGATTAATCGGTGTGCATTTAAAAATACTCTCTCCGGTCACTATTATACATAAATTTGACTTTTAAAATACATTAAAAGAGTGATGTATTTAGCCACTATTATAGATCAAATACATCACGACATTGCTGGCCCCTATTAGTTGTGTTGATTTTAATGGAAAAATTAGTACAAAGTACTATTATTTATTAAAGATTTAAAGCATTCTTATTAATTTTAGTTCGTGTAATAGTTAAATAGAGTGAAATTTAATAAGTAAGAATATATTAATGAAAATAATAATTGTTAGAAGTAATTTATATTTAAGGGTATTTTAGTATTTTGCTATGTTGTCTTTATGACCTAGTCCTTGTGTATAAATAGGAGTAGTGATATCTTCATAAAAGTTAGTGCCTTTATTCTTCTTGTAGCCGTCATTTTCACAAGTTCATTAATACATTATCTTTTCTATTCATTTATCATCTTTGTGCACCAACAATTGGTATCTAGAGCTCCGGTTCGAATCCACGGGAAACACGAGTGAAACGTGAGGCGTTGTGTGATTGATTTCGTTTCTTGAATTCGAGTTGAATCTTGAACGAAGTTGTAACAGAATCACATTTTCTGATTCTGCGGGATTGGGAAACACGAGTGTTAGTGAGATTTAAGTGAACGCACAAAGATTGAAGATGAACGGAAACAGTGGTATGAGTACCAAGCTTCCAGTGTTTGATGGCAAAAACTGGAATCGTTGGATGAAACAGATGATTGTTCTGTTTGGTGCTCAAGATGTGCTTGAACTTGTTACTGAAGGTTATGTTCCAGTAGCAGCTGATGCAACAGACGCACAAAAGCTTGCTCAGAAGGATACGAAGAAGAAAGATCAGAGGGCGTTGTTCTACATCCATCAGTGTGTGGATGAAAACGTGTTTGAGAAGATTGCTGACTCAGAAACGGCAAAGGCCGCGTGGGACACACTGATCAGATGCTATGGTGGTGATGCATCAGTGAAGAAGGTAAAGCTTCAGTCCTTACGAAAGCAGTATGAGAATCTCAACATGAAGAACAATGAGAAGGTCCCTGAGTACATCTCAAGAATGATTTTGATCACTAATGAGATGAAGGCGTGTGGAGAAACACTCTCAGAACAAGTAATCATTGAGAAGGTATTGAGATCACTTACCCCTCAGTTTGATTACATTGTGGTAGCTATTGAACATTCAAAGGACTTGAGTTCCATGAGAATTGAAGAGCTACAAAGCAGTCTAGAAGCACAAGAGTTGCGTTTGACTGAGAGAAACTCTGAAAGAGAAGTAGAGCAGCAGGCTCTGAAAGCAGACTCTGGTAAGAATCATCAGAAGAAGTCTTGGTCAGAAGCCAAGAGAAGGTCTGATGGAGTTCAGAAGCCTGAAACTTCAAACTCTGATAAGCAAAAGTATCAGAAGGGAAAAGAGAAGTTTGACAAGAAGAAGATTCAATGCTACTGTTGTCAGAAGTTTGGTCATTTTGCTTCTGAGTGTCGGTCAAACAAAGAAAGGAAGTTAGAAGAAGCAAATATAGCCAGAAGCTCTGATGACTCTGATGGTAAATCTGTGTTGCTAATGGCTTCTGAGACTGATGATATGAATTCATCAGAGTGGTGGTATATGGACACAGGGTGTTCAAATCATCTTACTGGAAACAAAAGGTGGTTGGTTGACTTTGACTCGAGTAAGAGTACAAGGATCAGATGTGCTGATGATAAATACCTTAATGCTGAAGGTATGGGAAATGTCAGAGTCACTCTGAACAATGGCAAATCAGCATTGATTCAGAATGTATGGTATGTACCTGGCATGAAAAGCAATCTGATGAGTGTAGGGCAATTGATTGAGAAAGGTTTTTCAGTTACCATGAAGGACAATCTTCTGAAGCTGTATGATCGTAATCAGAAGCTGATTATGGAGTCAGAACAGGGAAGAAACAGGACATTCAAGGTGAATGTTAAAACTGCAGACTCTGAATGCCTTAGTGCAACAAGTGTTGAGAAGGATAGTGAGCTGTGGCATAGAAGATTTGGTCATTTAAATTTCAGAAGCCTAGGGCATTTGAAATCAAAGAATCTGGTAAATGGAATTCCTACAATCAAGAAACCTGAGAAGTCATGCAAGGTGTGCATGGAAGGGAAGCAACCAAGATTGCCATTTTCATCAGGAGTAGCTCCAAGAGCCAAACATGCATTGGGAGTAGTACATTCTGATGTGTGTGGTCCATTTCAGGTAGCATCAATTGGAGGGAATAAATACTTTGTGTCATTTGTAGATGAATTTACTAGAATGACATGGGTATCCCTGATAAAGTACAAACATGAGGTGTTTGCTGAGTTTAAGAAGTTCAAAGTGAAAGCTGAGAAGCAGAGTGGTCAGAAGCTGAAGATTCTCAGAACGGATGGTGGTGGTGAGTTTAATTCCAATGAGTTTAAAACTTTCTGTGAGGAGAATGGAATTGAGCATGAGGTTACTGCTCCTTACACTCCTCAACACAATGGTCTTGCTGAAAGAAGAAATCGTACTTTGCTTGATATGGTGAGAAACATGCTGAAAGAGAAGAAGCTTCCTCATAATTTATGGGGTGAAGCTGTTGCAACAGCATGTTATGTGCTCAACCGATGTCCAACGAAGAAGTTGAAGGAAATAGTTCCTATTCAAAAGTGGACTGGAGATAAGCAAAGTGTTAGTCATTTGAAGGTGTTTGATTCTGTTTGTTACAAACATGTTCCAGAAGCTAGAAGACAGAAGCTGGATGATAGAAGCAAAGTTATGTTATTGGTGGGGTACCACAGTACAGGTGCGTACAAGCTCTATTGTCCAGAGACTAATAGAATTGAATTCAGCAGAGATGTCATTGTGAAGGAATTAGAAACTTGGGATTGGAACAAAACTCAATCCAACTCTGATGTGATATTTCTTGAAGGAGACTCTGAAGGTGATTCAGGTTCTGAAGGTGATTCAGATTCTGACGATGATTCAGGCTCTGAAGGTGATTCAGGTTCTGAAGGTGATTCAGGTTCTGAAGGTGGCTCAGGCTCTGAAGGTGGTCCTGAAGGAGACTCTGAAAGTCAAGGCTCTGATGTTGAAGCTTCTGAAGATAGTACTTCTCAACCTCCAACCTCTGAAGGAAATCAGGTGGAACAAGATCAAAGACCACAGAGAATCAGAAGCATTCCAAGAAGGTTTGCAGGGTTTGATATGCTGCAAGACACTGAAGTAGACTCTGAGGGAGAAGTTATTCAGTGTGCTATGTTAGTAGACTCTGAACCCGTGGGTATAGAAGAGTCTCTTAAGCAACAAGTCTGGGTGCAGGCCATGAATGAAGAACTTGATGCTATTAAGAGAAACAAAACTTGGAAGCTATCAGAACTTCCAAAAGGCAAGAAAGCCATCAGTGTCAGATGGGTTTTCAAGCAGAAGCTAAAGCCAGATGGATCAATTGGCAAATACAAAGCAAGGTTAGTAGCAAGAGGATTCTTACAGAAACCTGGGCTAGATTATTTTGAAGTGTTTGCACCTGTAGCAAGACATGAAACAATTAGACTGGTAATTGCAATAGTTGCTAACAGGAATTGGCCTCTGATGCATTTAGATGTGAAATCCGCATTTCTGAATGGTCCATTACAAGAGGAGGTATATGTGTCACAACCTCCTGGCTTTGAGAAAAAGAATCAGGAAGGGATGGTGTATAGATTACATAAAGCCTTGTATGGATTGAAACAGGCACCCAGAGCCTGGAATATGAAGATTGATTCTTTCTTCAAGAAGCATGGGTTTTAGAAATGTGAATTGGAGTATGGTGTTTATGTTCAACACACTTCAGAAGGCAATATGATTCTGGTATGTTTATATGTTGATGACATATTGCTGACAGGAAGCTCTGAACAAGAGATAGCTAAGTTCAAGAAGGCTCTGATGAATGAATTTGAGATAACAGACCTTGGTAAAATGAGTTACTTTCTAGGGATGGAATTTATGTACTCTGAGAAAGGAATCATTTTACATCAAATGAAGTATGAACTTGAGCTTCTGAAGAGATTTAAGCTGGAAAATTGCAAAATTGCAATTACACCTTCTGATACCAATCAGAAGCTGGACTCAGATTCTGATGGAGAGGATGTGGATGCTACAACCTTCAAACAGTTGGTTGGTTCTCTAAGGTATTTGTGCAATACCAGACCTGATATTTGCTATGCAGTTGGAATGGTTAGCAGATTTATGAGCAAACCAAAATGGTCCCATTACCAAGCTGCTGTCAGGATTCTGAGGTATATCAAGGGAACTCTGAAGCATGGAGTGTTATTCCCTTCTGAAGGAAAGACCGAATCAGAGCTTCTGAGCTACTCAGACTCTGATTGGTGCGGAGACAGGGTTGATAGAAGAAGTACTTCTGGGTACTTGTTTAAATTCCTGGGAGGTCCTATTTCTTGGTGCTCCAAGAAGCAACCTGTTGTGGCTCTATCAACCTGTGAAGCTGAATATATTGCAGGCGCTCTGACTGCATGCCAAGCTGTGTGGATTCTGAACTTGCTACAGGATCTGAAGATTAAGGTAAACAAGCCTCTGAAGCTGATGATTGATAACAAGTCTGCAATCAATCTTGCCAAGAACCCAGTGCTGCATGGGAGAAGCAAGCACATTGAGACCAAGTATCACTTCTTAAGGAATCAGGTTCAGAATGGAGTGTTAGAAGTTGTGCACTGTAGCACTCAGAAGCAGCTGGCAGATGTGATGACAAAGGCAATCAAGACTGACCAATTTCTTCGTTTGAGGGATGGAATTGGTGTTGTTAGTTTTGTGTAAATATAAATTAAGGGATGGTGTTAGAAGTAATTTATATTTAAGGGTATTTTAGTATTTTGCTATGTTGTCTTTATGACCTAGTCCTTGTGTATAAATAGGAGTAGTGATATCTTCATAAAAGTTAGTGCCTTTATTCTTCTTGTAGCCGTCATTTTCACAAGTTCATTAATACATTCTCTTTTCTATTCATTTATCATCTTTGTGCACCAACAATAATAAATGTTTTGTTGCAATATTGTAAAAATGACAATTATTTTGAGATAAAGTAAGGATCATGTTAAACAGTACACCCGGTATACTTGTTAAGCACATCAAAAATAGAAATATATTATAAAATTAATATTGACAAAGACAACTTTTTACACTTTCAATGTATTGAATGCACAAATTTTAAGATAAAATTTCTCTATTTATATACTTAACTAGTACACCGAGTGTATTATTTAGCATTTTCCTAAATACAAATGAAATAGTCTCGTGAGGTTAGATCAATTGGTAGGAAATTACATTATATATGCAGGGGACCGGGTTCAAATCCCGGTCATCCAATTTGGTCCACCTTAAAGTTGAAGTTTCTAGTCATTAGACTACTTGATAAAAATAGGGTCATGCTAAACAGTGCCCCCGGGGCACTTGTTAAGCATAATAAAAAAGGAAATAAAAAATAAAATTATTATTTCAAAGACAACTTTTTATGTTTTTGAGGTATTAAATGCACGTAATTTGAGATAGAATTTCTATTTTAATATGTTTAATCAATGCTCCGGGAGCACTGTTTAGTATTTTCCATAAAAATAAAATAAAAATATACAAATAAAACATTTTTGGGTCATGCTATATCAAGTATAATAATACTTTTTATTAATTACGAACATTTATTACATAATTTCCAATGTGATTTTACTATATATTACAAATATCAAGTATCCTTAATATTTAGCATTTTCCAACATTTTTAATGAGTCGGAGGAGTAGTATACTGCTATTACTATAAACTATGGATATGGATACTTCCTTGGAAATGAGTTTTGTCATCACATAAATATATTTCTGACCAATTAATTTTAAACATTCTGTTCAAGAATAAGATGCTTTTAATTTTATTTCCTCTTATCTTTACAGAGGGAATAGAGCTAGAGTTTCCCCATGAAATGAATGTCTGGTTGGACCTTGAAGTCATTATATAGGGCACCTACATAAATGTGAGTTAAAGAGGCAGTGATACTTGTGCAACTACCCATCTCTCTCTCTCTCTCTCTCTCTCTTTTTTCTCCAACTTAGGAGTAGTTTATTGCTTCCAACACCCTATTCTTTGCTGCATGTCTTACTACTTGCTGGCTAATTACAATATTCACCCCCTCCAT
Organism: Trifolium repens; assembly: GCA_030408175.1. Lineage (NCBI taxonomy): Eukaryota > Viridiplantae > Streptophyta > Magnoliopsida > Fabales > Fabaceae > Trifolium > Trifolium repens. The sequence continues at coordinate 15,240,572 of CP125842.1, read as the reverse complement.
TTTTTTTTTTAAATTTCAAGTCCTAATAATTAAGAGAGCATTTTAATCCTTAATGTTGAAGCCCCATGACTAAAATAAAGGTCCCACAATAGATATGATGTTAGTTGGCAAGATAATTTCATAAATAATATCAACTGCCCAAAATAAAGTCTCTATAAATGTAATTCAATAAGGTCACATTCATACAACTTTGCAATGATAGTATGATTAGTTTAGTTTCAAATTAATAAATGCATACCCTTCGGGTCATGTTATGATATACCACCCTAATAACACATGTTTTTTTAAAATTTTTAAAAATAGTAACTATTTATTGTAAAATTTAAGTTTTTAAAAAATTAAATACACATTTTTTAAACTTTTGTATATTGGGGGTTAGGGAGTGTACGTGGGCCGAATTTGATTGGATTTGACCAAAATCAAAACTCGAACCACATATGGTAATTTGGATTGGTCCAATAAAATAACCACCAGTTACAATATTGGGTCGGGTTGAATAAACCCACTATTTTTCGGATTGGATTGGGTTGGATAGTAGATTGCCCAAATAATTTTTTTGTTTTGTAAAATTAAATAACAAATTATCATATTTTTTTCTTAAAAATATCTCAATTATTGTATTTTCTTAAAAAATAGTGTAACTTATTTGCGCCATGAAAAATAACTATCTATTTTGGCTGGTTAAACCCACTAATTCCCGAATTGGATAGTGCGTTACCGGAATAATTTTTTAGTTTCTTAATATTAAATGGCTAAATGATAAATCATCATACTTGTTTCATAAAAATTACTTAATTTTTTTTTATTTTCTTAAAACATGGTGTAATTTATTTTCACTACGACAAATATTTAACTATCAACAGACAAAATCTTTATTATTTTTATAAAAAATATTTCAAAAAACTATGACATTAGTGGATTAGTGGATTTTTTGGGTTGGGTCTGATTTTGCCCGAAATCCAATTTTTTGTGTGGGTTTTTCATTTTTCAAATCTATATCATCCAATTATCCAATCTGACCCACTTTTTTGAGTTGAATTGGGTGGATTTGATCGGGTCGACCGGATTTGCCAAATCCATATACACCCCTATTGGAGGTATAGTATTAATATAATTTGACCTATTAAAAACCTTATTTATTAATATATTTTTTGCATTTAATACTTTAATATGTGCCCTTAATTTCGTTAATTTTTCACTAAACAAATCCAAATATCATACTTTCCACGGAATGTTCTAATTGCAGTTAATTAATAGTAGTAGCTCAAACCAACATATTGATTACGAGACAATATGGGTTTTAAATATGATTAATACATAGTCAAAGCGGCAAGATGAGGAAACATAGGAAAACCATGATGGAAACCGTAAAGTGTAAAGAGAATATGCAAATATTTAATTAGACATAACCACAAATTAGAACTCTTAGGTGTTGGCACAAGGCACCACTATGTGCAGCAGCTTGCGAGAACTTGCGGTGCCTTGCGAGCACTTGCAGACGTTAGCAGCGGATAAGCCCTCACTGGTAATGCAAGAGAATAGAATCACACACACAATAGAAAGTAATGAAGAGAAAGATAATTTTGGTAATGCAAATTTTTATTAGAGATAATGATTTACATTACAATGGATTTATTTATATAGTAGTTAGCTTGCATCACAAGTAAACACAACAAACTTGCTAACTAACTGTTAAACCATTTGTAACTACCTTCTCAACTAACTAACAACCTAAAACAGTTATGAATTACACTTCAAACTAACACTCCTCCTTAATTCCAAACTGTTTGAGGTTAACAATCCCAAGTTGTTTCCTAAGAAACTCAAATCTGTCAAGCTTCACAACCTTAGTAAATCCATCAGCTAATTGCACTTCTATTGGGCAATATTGCACTTGAATCATCCCATTTGCCACTTGCTCTATGATGAAATGAAATCTTGTGTCAATATGTTTACTCCTCCCATGAGAGATAGGATTCTTTGTAAGACTTATAGCAGACTTGTTATCAATCGTAAGTGTCAAAAGCTTCACTGCTTCACACTTTAGTTCTTTCATCACTGAATCAAGCCACAATGCTTGACATGCTGCAAATGTGACTGCAATATATTCTGCTTCACAAGATGATAGAGCAGTCACTTCCTGTTTCCAGCTATCAGATTCATTCACTATCACATATCTGCTGATATGAATCTTATGAGTCATAGGATCATAAGTTTATAAGAACCAGTTGGGTTGCACCCCCTTTATACTTATTTGCATTTTTATTATTATTATTTACATATTTTATTTAATTATTGACGCACGAGCACAGACTGGTGTACACTCTCTGCACATCGCGGGACATCCTACAAGTATCATGATTTCACTCTTGTCTTCCAACTTGCTTCTCTTCGCATTAGACACATGTTTGTAGCACAAGGAACCAAATATCCTAAGATGCTTCACACTAGGCTTTCTCCCATTCCATGCTTCTTCTGGAACTTTCATGTTTAGCTTCTTTGTTGGACATTTGTTGAGTAAGTAAGTGGCTATAGTAACTGCTTCACCCCAGAATTTATGTGGCAAATTCTTCTGCTTTATCATACTCCTGGCCATGTTTAGAAGTGTTCTATTTCTTCTCTCAGCAAGTCCATTGTGTTGTGGAGTGTATGGTGTTGTCACTTCATGCACAATACCATGGTTAACATAGAAAGCCTCAAAATCCTTTGATGTATACTCACCTCCACCATCTGTCCTCAAAATTTTAATTGACCTACCACTCTCCTTCTCAATTAAAACTTTGAATCTTTTAAATACATCAAACACTTCACTTTTGAGCTTTATAGTGTACAACCCCATCATTCTAGTAAATTCATCCACAAAAGTAACAAAGTACTTGCTTCCACCAAGTGATGGTACCTCAAAAGGGCCACACACATCAGAATGCACAACTTGCAATGCTTCACTGGCTCTTTTAGGCATTTCATTCACAAATGACAATCTACTTTGCTTACTCTTTACACATATATCACATATAGAATTTCTGACACCAATTTTAGGTAGTCCATTCACTAAATTCTTAGAATTTAAATCACTGAGACTTCTAAAATTCAAGTGTTCATACCTCTTGTGTCATAGCTCATCGACATCTTCAATCATTGTAGAAGACATACACATCATCTTGTCACTTGGCATGCTCCATTTGTAAGTTCTGTTTTGTGACATAGTTGATTTCAACACTAAACCTTTCTCTGCATCAAGTAGCTTCAAGGAATCACCTTCAATTACCACTGAGAATCCCTTTTCTGCTAATTGACCAATACTCATCAAATTGCAATCCATCTCTGGAACATACAACACATCTGTAATGACTACCTTCACTCCATTCTTGCCTCTAACCACAACATTTCCAGTGCCTTGTGCTGCAAGTTTGCTGCTGTTAGCCAATATGATACTAGATTTTTTGCTAGGATCAAAGCTAGTTAGCCATTCTCTATGAGCAGTCATGTGATTAGAACACCCTGAGTCTAGATACCACTCCTCATTCTTGACTCTTTCATCAAATGTTGTAGCCATCATAAGCACAATATTTGGATCTCTTCCCTGAGCAACATTTGCCTCAGCAACATTTTGTTGATCTTTCTTGTACCAACACTCATCAGCAAAATGTCCATATTTCTCACAATTATAACACTACACCTTGCTCTTATCAAACTCTTTCTTTTTGTTGTGACTTTTTCCAGAGCCTCCTCTTTTCGAAGATTCAGCTTTGTCATTGTTAGACCATGGTACTTTACCCTTACCCTTCTTCTTGAAATTCTTGCTATTACCATCTTTCTTGTGAGACTGTGCTTGTAATGCTTGTTGATTAGATCTTTCAGAACCTCTATCAATCACCATGAGTTCGTGAGCCTCCAATGAACTCTTCTACCTTCATAGTTTTCACATCTTTTGCTTCTTGTATTGCAACAACTATGAAATCAAATTTTGGTGTTAAAGATCTCAGTACCTTTTCAACCACCATCTGATCAGTTAAGACCTCAGCACATGTCTGCATTTGATTGACCAGAGAACATAGCTTTGAGAAGTAATCACTAATCTTTTGCTCATCCTCCATTTACATCATCTCGTATTTCCTTCTCGGTGACTGAAGCTTCACTTGCTTGACTTTCTCACCACCATCATGATATTTTTCTAAATTATCCCATGCTTCCTTTCATCTTGTTGCTTTGGCTATTTTCTCAAAGTGATAAGAATCTACATTGTGTTGAATATAGAATAGAGCTTTACAATCTTTCTTCTTTGGTTCTTTGAATGCCACCCTTTTAGCATGTTGTGAATTCAATGATAAACTCACACCAATAATAAACTGATGTGTGGGGAAAGCGTAACAAGCAACCAAATAATAAACAGAATAGAAACGATGATGCAATAATTCAAAGCAATAACGGCGAAAGAAAAGAACACAATCAATTTGTTTACCCAGTTCGATGTTAATTAACCTACGTCTGGGGGAGAAAGCAACTCTCCGTTCCACTAGATCAAAGAAGTCACTTTACAAGAAATTCTCAATTGGGTTACAAGAATTAATCCTAATTCTACCCAAAATCTTGAATCTCTTTCTATGGCCAATAGACTCAATTTGACCTAGTCTACCCAAGGTGTACCACAAAGATAGTTTGCCTACCCTAGAGTTGTACCAAGAGAAAACTCATTTTCCTCTCTAAGACCCTAGCCCTTGTGTGGTGGCAAACCCTAATCCTTGCCTCTACATCTTTGCTATCTTATTTTTCTATGAACAAAGCACTTTCTATTTATAGAAAAATATATGCCTATTATTTTAAAACAAATCTGTTATAAAATAAAACCAAATCTCATATTGTTTTTAAATATATCCAATTTAAAAACAAACCACAATCCAAGTCAGATATTCTTTAAAAATATATTTTTCACAAAATCTGCAATATTCTGACTTCCAATCTTGAGATTTCAAGGCATATCCAACAATTCTCCACCTTGCCTTTAAATTGATGGTGATCCAATCAACCACCGCGTTGCTCTCTCCATCTTGAATCTTCAATCCAAGATCACCAGTCAAGTCCAAGTCCCACTTGAACCTCGACCTCTTCCACTTGCTTCCAACAACCATTGCTAGAACCACAAGTATTACTTCCTCTTCATCCCTAGGAATGCCTTCCGCCCTCATGAATATCTTGCATCCCACTACCATATGATTTTAGGTAACACCCACAAGATTCACTGCTACCTCTTCGACCCCCAGAGTGTTCAGTTCCGTACTCTCGAAGAAACGCTTGCATCCAACTATCACCGGATTTTGGATAGTCCTACAAGCTCCACCTTACCCTCTTCAGCCCCCGGATTGAACATGTCCGTCCTCTTGAAGAATTGCTTGCCTCCGACTATCCAAGGATTTTTAGGATAGCCCTACAAGCCTCACCACCCTTCGACCCCCGGAATGTCTTCCGTACTCTCGAAGTGTTGCTTAGCTCCAAACCAACCTTGGAATTTTAGGTGGTTCCACAAGCTGCAACATCAAACTCTCCTTGTATCCAACTACCTCCAGCAGTCTCACAAGTTACCAAGTCTGATCACTGTTGCTTTCAATTGCCTCCCTGAAGATTATTCCAAGTTTTGCACTTCTTCAACCACAATTGAAACATAACCCACAAGGTCTTCATAGTCATACCACTTTGGTGCAACAATTCCACTCTCCTCCCTACCTCTCATTAGATAGCCAAAAGCCATTGTTGAATGTTTGTCTTCCTCTAGTCCAACTAGTAACAACCTCAAACCGAGATTCCTCCACTAAAGTCACAAATCGGTATTTCCACTATGTTCCCACCTTGTAACCTGCAAAACTGTCAAACTGCTCTGAAACAACAACTTTGTTATAAAATCCGGAGGTGCTAGTGGAAGTTGGGAAGCGGTGGAGTATTAAGTTGGGCAAGCGTAAAAAGCAACCAAATAATAAGCGGGATAGAAACGATGATGCAATAATTCAAAGCAATAACGGCGAAAGAAAAGAACACAATCAATTTGTTTGTCCAGTTCGATGTTAATTAACCTACGTCTGGGGGAGAGAGCAACTCTCCGTTCCACTAGATCAAAGAAGTCACTTTACAAGAAATTCTCAATTGGGTTACAAGAATTAATCCTAATTCTACCCAAAATCCTGAATCTCTTTCCGTGGCCAAGAGACTCAATTTGACCTAGTCTACCCAAGGTGTACCACAAAGATAGTTTGCCCACCCTAGAGTTGTACAAGAGAAAACTCCTTTTCCTCTCTAAGACCATAGCCCTTGTGTGGTGGCAAACCCTAATCATTGCCTCTACATCTTTGCTCTCTTATTTTTCTATGAACAAAGCACTTTCTATTTATAGAAAAATATATGCCTATTATTTTAAAACAAATCTGTAATAAAATAAAACCAAATCTCATATTGTGTTTAAATATATCCAATTTAAAAACAAACCACAATCCATGTCAGATATTCTTCAAAAATATATTTTTCACAAAATCTGCAATATTCTTATTTCCAATCTTGAGATTTCAAGGCATATCCAACAGAGCATATGTTGGATTTGCTCCCAAGTCATCATATCCATTCTGAACCGGATCACTCACTTCTTGAGCACCAAAAAGCGATTTCATCAATGCACTCCACCTATCTCAATTCTTACCATCAAGCACAAGGATGTTTGATGACATTCCACCATTAGTGTTCATCATTCTTGCCAAGAGTCACTCAAGAATCACCTCACTCAGTGTTTCCCAATGTGTTTTCCCTCACAAATCACTTGTGTTTCCCTTAGATTTGAACCAGGCTCTCGATGCCAATTGTTGGCACAAGGCACCACTATGTCTGTGCAGTAGCTTGCGAGAGCTTGCGGTGCCTTGCGGGCACTTGCAGGCGTTAGCAGTGGATAAGCCCTCGGCAAGAACACAAAAAGAATGAACCAAGAATAGAATCACACACACAACAAATAGTAATGAAGAGAAAGATAATTTTGGTAATGCAAATTTTTATTGAGAGATAATGATTTACTTTACAATGGATTTATTTATATAGTAGTTATGTGGTAGCTTGCATCACAAGTAAACACAACAAACTTGCTAACTAACTCTTAAACCACTTGTAACTATCTTCTCAACTAACTAACAACCTAATACAGTTATGAATTACACTTCAAACTAACATTAGGAACCCATATAAGCAAAATAAAATTTAAAAAATGATTAAAATTATATTAATTCATTTGACTGTTTTATTTTAATTTTAATTTTTTTTATTCATGTGTGTGTTTAAATATTGTATTTATAACTGTGCTTATAAGAATGCCTCAAGTCCTTTGAACTTAAAAATGAACTTTTTTAAAAAAATTAAAAAAATAAAGTTAGAAGGAATGGACCTGCAGTTAGACTCAACTCCTTTACTATATACTATGACAAATTTTTACTCCCTCCGATCACATTTATAGGGAAAAAAAACTACTTATGCGGTGTTTAAGAAATTTAATTAAGTATAATTAATTTTCTTGATTTAATATAAAATTACATGAATAAATTTATTAGGAATAAATCTTATTTTCCTTTGAAATCATATGCACCTTTTGAAAAGTAAAAGTATATTAGGAATAACAGTATTAATTAGTTTAAAAATAGTTAATTTTTGCTTATATTAGTAATCAAAATTTAACGTATTTTCTTACTTATAAATGTGATCAGAGGAAGTATATAACTACTATTCACCTTGAATCAATAATATTTGTTAATACTACGGTTGTTAGTGAGTATGACAATACCGTTAAGAATTTATGAAATTTTCTCATCCCACCCCCCATGATTCTTTCCCCCCCCCCCGGATTTCCCTTTTTACCCTTATAAAAGTATAGTTCGGGCTCTACGTTCCGAAATAATTTAAAACCATGAATCTGATTCGGGACACCTTTTCCGAACCATATTTCGGGGACTAGAGCCCGAAACAATACGTTATATTTCAGAAAACCAGCTCACTTCCTCTCATTCATGTCAAACACTCAATCTCTCATTCTCTTTGGTTCCAAACGCGTTTTTCACCATTGTTGGCTCAATCTGACGTTTAGGAGGCTATCTAACGGAATCAACACTCACTGATACATCAACATAAGGTAAATTGCGTTTCTAACCGATTAGATTTTGTATATTTTAGCTTTGAATTGACTGATGCACCTAGGTTTCCGAAATCTCTGACATGCTATAGTTCGGGGAATGTTTTCCGAAAAAAGGGACAAAATAGTTCGAAAAATACGGCCCGAAATTTTACTTAGAAATTTTTTCATGTTTTCCTTCTGCACTGCTACTGTCTGCTACTGCCAAATTTTTTTTTTTTTCCCAAATTTAGGAAGATTAAATGTTTTGATTTGCTTAATGGTTATTATTAATAATATGTTTAATGATTATAGCTTAGATATTTGAGTTTAAGTTCCATATGTTATTTGATATGAATTGTAGTTGATATTGATTTTATTTTTTTGTAGTTATGGTGGATCATAAATCTAGACAAGTAGTGCTTGGTATAGGTGTCTACGAAGTTGTGGGCGATGTTAAGCCTGTCAATTTTCATCAACCGCAAGAAGCACCTCTTGCTCTTCCTGCTCCTCCTGTTCCCGCTCCTCCTCCTGCTCCTCCTGAAAGTGGTCCTCCGGCAATACATTTTGATTCTAGCTCAAGTTTTTTGACGGAGCAAGCTTTCAAGACTCGCGATGATTTACTGAAGTGGGTTCGCGACGTAGCTGCTGGTTTAAAGTTTGCAGTTGTGATTGTAAACTCTGATTATGGTGATGGAAAGAGGAAGCAAAAGTTGGTTTTGGGTTGTGAAAGGGGAGGTGCCTACAAAAGAACTAGCAAGAAGATAAAGTTCGAAGAAACGGGAACGAGGAAGTGCGGATGCCCGTTTAAGCTCCGTGGTTATTTTTATAATACAAGCAAGGATTGGCATCTAAGTGTTGTGAACGGCGTACACAACCATGGGTTTGATAAAGAGTTAGATGGCCATCTAGTTTAGGGAAGGTTAAAACCGGAAGAGAAGGAGTTGGTTGCCGAAATGACTAGAAACTTGGTTCCGCCTAGGAATATTATGTCTACAATGAAGAATAGAGATCCAAAAAATGTCACCCACAAGAAAATGGTTTACAATGCACGCCATAGAATGAGACAGAAAGAAAGGGGGCCGAGGAATGAAATTCAACATTTCTTTCATTGTCTGGAGCTAAAGCAATATATCTTCAAGTTTAGGCCGGATGATCTTGATGAAAATTCTACTGTTGTGAAGGACATATTCTTTGCGCATCCAACCTCTGTTGCGTTGTTCAACACTTTCTATAACACCCCACAAAGAATATCTAGAATACTTCGTGATTTATTATAATGTAGTACAGTAGTCATTAAATTATTACAACAACATTGGAAAAATTATTGAATGCACACGCAGGTGCTTAATACATAGTACCGATACAAGCACGAAACTGGAAGAGAGATACAAAGACTGATAACAGTTACAACAAGATTAAAACACAAGATGGAAAGCATGGCAACATCTAACTGAATTGGAACAACAAGATAGAGAATTGAAACACTACAACATTTTTTACTTTCAGCAACGAAAGTATAGGCAACGGCTGAATAACAGTTGCTATAAGGGGAAATAGGCAACAGTTCTTAACGTGTTGCTCTGTTTTAACATCTTGTGTACTCTGTCATAAAAAACCGTTGCAAATTGAGTTTCGGCTACGGTTTGGAAAGCGTGGATAAGATAAACCGTCGCCTATTAATTCTTGGCAACGACTGGGAAACCGTGGATATGGAAAACCGTTGCCCATTCCTTTTAAGCTACGCCTGGAAACGGTTGCAGTAGAAAGCAGACAAAACCGTTGCAGCAATCCTTTTAATAAATTTTTTTTTCTAATAAAAAAGAAACTACTCTCACTATATACCAAATCAAATAGAGACAAAAATTAGGGTTGAACAAAGGGAAAAGGTACACAATCCTCTCGATCCAAACTCATAGCCTACCCTACCGCTTCTCAATCGAAACTCAGGTATACGCTAGCGCTGTCACTGTCTCGAACTGGACGATGGTTGAGCCGCTGCAGATTCACAACTATAACTCCTCAAATCGCAACTCCTCAAGTCACAAACGCTTTCACAATTGTTTCCGCCATAAAATCGAACTTCATTTTCCACTTTACTTTCCGATCTCGATTGCATCTCGTTAACCTTTTCGGTGAGTTTTTTCTTGTTTAATTTTTTCTTCTATTTGTTTTCATAGCGATAGTAAATTTTGCATCTGGTTCAACCTTTCTGATCTCGATTGCATCTACTACGATACTTAGCAATAGTAATTTAGAAATGTCTAAGGTCAATTTTGAGTATGCTTGTGTTTCATTTTGTTTTTCCAAAATATTTGTAAAATTATGTCCAGTATTTGAGTATGTTCATTTGTCTTGTTTGGTTATTTTAAGTGGTAGTGAGAACTCGGCCAGTACAGTAGCAAAGTATCCAGTTGGGCTTGTTGGAGTTGTAGTTGGTGTTGTGGGTGTCACAGTTGGGCTTGTTGGATTTGAATATGGATTTGTAGAGGCTGGTGGGTTTGAATATGGATTAGTTGGGGTTGAGGTGTCTGGGGTTGGAGGAGTCTGTCCTATACTTGTGTCAGGTGGTTGAGGAGATGTTGGGTTGATTGTAGGATAAGGATTTCCTGTTCCTGGTGTTGTAGGGTTCACAATTGGAATTGAATCCAATTGAGTAGTACTGAATTCATATGCTGAATCTTCTCTTAATCTTATGGCTGTACCTAGACATGTAAAGTAAGATAAAGATATTTCAAATCTTCAGCAGGACATTTATGAAATTAATTTGCATATTCAACAGTTACCGTTCATCCAAACTCAACATATTCAATCGAATCGTCTTTTTTATACTTACAATTAATATTTTAAATCATGGTTGTGATTGTTAATCTTGCAAAGAATCGTAGTCAAATGTAGTTGATGCAACGTCAATCACGGTTGTGCACTATGATCGTGGAATGGGAAATATCTGCTGTTCATAAATTCTGTTTTGGCTAATGAATCCAAATCTTGTCTTTTTAGCTATGTGCATGTTTGTGTTCACTTTTGGGAGAGTCAAAAGTGATTTTGAAGATTATAAATTAATTTTGGCATGTCAGTAGAATTGTTGCTATTTTAAAGACATGATTTATATGTTTTGCCTCCAAACACGATATTTATGCTAAAATTTATTGTCCAACATGCATGAATTTATCCAAACATAAATAATTTTACAATACATAAATAACTTAGAGAAATAAATATTTTGAAGGACCACAGTTCCAACAAAAAGAGAAATCATACCTGAACAAAAGGAAAGACATAGAAAAAATAACACAAGGTGCCAACTTCTAGCTCCCATATTTTCAGGTTCTATGCGTTGCTTTTGATTTTCTTTCAAGTTTATGAGCAATGTTTGAGATGCAAAGATTTAGTAAACATAAGAAGTACTTCAAATGTTCTTGTGATGGAGAATTTAATCTTTTTCACATGCACCTTTCTTTTTTTTTATATATAATAATAGAACTTGGTTAATTTTTCTTGTGTTTTGGCTGGCTAGGCTTGCTTGCGTTTTGATTCTGCAGAAAGGTTTACTCATAGGATTTGAGGTTGGTTTTACTTGACCTCTGTTGATATTATTTATAATTAATAGTATATAATTTGGTGTGTTTACTTTATAGAGAATCTAAGTTCAATCAATCCATCAATTTCTGTAGGAATCTGCAAAATTTGCACTTGTGCTCAAAATTTTCTTTGTTTGAAATGATTCTTTCTTCACAGAAAGCTTTCAGGCAACCCTTCTTGCATATTCCTTGGACAATATCACTGACGTGAAGCCGAAGAAACACACAGAGGTAAATTCAACCCATGTAATTATGTCATTAGTCAATTTTCAAAAATTTAAGTATAGTCATATTAATTTTCATTTTAAAATTCTATAGCAAGTTGAAAAAACACGGCCAAAAAAGTCACAGTTGAGAAGATCCTAATATCATTGAGAACTTTATCATAACACAGTAACAACTTATGCAATGATTTACTATAGTTATAAAAGTGTCAATGTGTGATTTTCTGTGTGTGTGTGTTGCTTGTAAGCATAACAATGAATTTTGTGTTTGGTGACATGCTGTTATGTTCATTTAGTTGTGTATTTATGATAGAAGAAAGAATATGTCCTTTTTTACTCCTTAAATAATTCATTGCCCAACTATCATGTGCAATAACAACAATGTAATTAGCCTATATCATGCTTCGTACGTATTTGGCTCCTGAATATGCTCATGATTAATTGGATTTGGTTTTTACCATTTGTAGCTCAAATTTACTTTTATTTTGTTTGTGTTCTCACATTCATTTTTCTCTTGCTTCAAATCCCTTATTCTTAGAAGTGTCTCAATGTGTTCTTTTGGGGATGTGTTTAGCTTAAGTCATTATGCAGGACAACTTGTGGTTTCTTTCTCTTTTTGTGTCGACCGAGCCAATTTATAGAACTTATTATGAGTTCTCATTTTTATGTTTTCTTTGTTCTGACCATGACTTTTGATTATATCTTCACTTTTTAGGAGGTCCCAAATTATAAGGGATTAGTATGGTGTTTTATTTTGTTTTTTGATGCAGTGCACACTAGTTCTTGAAGATGAAATAGTGTCTTATATTATTTTGATATTAGTCACAACAAGGAACATATTAAGTTTGGGGTGAGAAATATAAGTCATAGCAGGGAGTATATGTACCATTGATAAAAGTATACACCAAAAATTCTCCAATTTTGTGCAATCCTTCCTTTTGATAAAGTGTACACTAAAAATGTAATATATTGGATTATGTGACAAACCACTAAAAATGAATATATTGTATTCATCATTTTAGTTGTTTATGGTCATATTTGATCGACTTTTCAGTTGATGGTTGTTTCATAAATTATTATCTCTAAATTTTTTTGTGCTTAAATATTTTCAGAACAAATATAAAGGAAGCAAACATTAAGATAAATATGAAATCTCATGACAAGGGTCAAAGGGTGCTTCCAGTTTTGATACTTGAGATAAGGTCAAGCATTAATTTCTCAAGAGGTTCAAAATCAAGCATGAGATGTGTGTGCTGCAGATTGATGAGCATGTGCAAAGGGGTAGTCATGAGAGATAGGAAAGAAATTACAAGTTAGGAATGTTGTTTGTGTGTGTTTATGTTGTATATTTAACTTTAAATAAAGTTTAGCTTTATATACTTTTGTAGTGTAATTATTTGATGTAGTGGCTAATAATAATTCTTATCAATATATAATGTAATTGTTTTAAATAAGCTTGATAATTCTCAATTTTAATAAAATAATTGTCAATATTTAAGAGTGGATGTACACAACAAAACACTGATCTTGGTTGTAGATATATAAATGATAGTAAAATTTATAGCACCACCAACATTTTTCGCACTTTAGCATCTGGCAACGGTTTTTTATGTGTTGGTTTAGATGACAGTGTGAACCGTGGCCTAAACATATAAGCAACGGTTATTTATGCGTTGTTTGTATCTAAGCCGTTGCCTAATGTCAACACCAAAGCCGTTGCTTTTTGAAGCACTTTAGCAACGGTTATTATAATCGGTTGCCAAAAGTCAAAAACCCGTTGCCTAAACATAAGGCAACGGCCGTATACCCCACGCCAAGAAAACCGTTGCCTAAATGCTTAAGCAACGGTTTTTGCACTTTTGTCTACAGTTTTCTGCTGTTGCTGAAAGTCAAAAATGTTGTAGTGAAAGCAAGAAGCAGCATAATCATATAAATCTCCTGATGTAGGCCTAGGCAAAATCCATAGCTTACCCTGCAACCTGCTTATCTGAAAAAAATTGAAGGAGTGGGGTGAGACTACTAAGCCTCAATGAGTCCTACTACCCACCTAAAGGTGACTACACCGGGGGAACTAGAGAGTGTATAAACTAAGTCATCTGTTTTACATATAATGATGTATTAATAATAAATAAAGGTGTGTCACGGAAATTATTATCTTAACAAGTTACTCTTCGAAGGTCACCCGAGGCAAGCCGGTCTCGGATGCCTGACTCTGCGTAATACCGAATATTGAGGTTCGGATTCCGCCGTTGGCTCACATAATAACTATAGAACTCGAAGAATTCTTTAATATGGTTAAGTAATACCATTTAATTAATTGAGTAAGCAATACTACCAATATTTCCTCCCAAAGGTTCCTAATCATGTTACTAATACATAAGCATATACATGTTAATCTTTGACTATATAATCTATTTTACACTATTAAATATGTTCATGAAATTCCCAGTTGCATTCGGACATAAAACGAGTGTTTGATACTTTTAAAAAGGTAAAATATGCAGGTTATGTCCCTGCTAAACTCGCTATGGCGAACTCCTACTCGCTACGGCGAGTTATATGTGCTGACAGACCTGTAACACTCGCCCTGGCGAGTCAGAAACTCGCCCGGCGAGTTATACAGACAGCATCACTTGCCACGGCGAGTAGTCACTCGCCACGGCGAGTTTGACAGCAGAGACCCCTGTTTTGCAGAAAACACGAATTTTCCAAAAATTTTCACCTACAATCTCCATGCAACCAGTTATAAACACATTCAAACATATAAAACAAGTTATATAGGAGTGGGAATTGGGATTGATTCCTGCTCTTTCATAAATTGAACCTAAAACCTATGTTTGCATGCATTTTCACATATTTGGGGAAAAACTAAGTTTCTAAATAATAAACTATGGTAAGGATCTAAAGAACCCACCTTAAAGAAGCTTCTAAACGTGATTTTATGCTCTGCAACAGCCCCCGAACTCAACACACCAAACTGACTTGAATCCCCAAAACTTGCTCTAAAACACGAAATTGATTTGGGAGGAACTTAGGAGTGCTTGTAATGTTTGTTGGTGAATGATTTCGTTCCATTGATGCTGAAGGGTATAAATAGGGGTTTGGGTCAGATCAAAAACAGTGGCAAGGTTGAATGGGTTCTCAATGCATGCATGTTCATTGGTTGTAACTTTGGTGAGGTTTAGGGAATTGAAAATGGTGTTGACTGCTAGTGAAATGGCAGAACATGTGAAGAGGGAAGGGTAGAGTGATTCAGATTTAGTAACCTCTGGTCCATTGCATGTGGGTTGCATTAAAAGAGGGGAAATTGGAAATTTTGTATGTTTGTGGTTGATGGGTCACATGTGAATGAAAGAAAATTGGTGGGTAGCTGCTTGTTGTTGTTGTTTGCGTAGAAGAAGAGAGAATGGGTGGAGGATACTGATTTCTTTTATGTTCCTTGTCTTGGTTTGCATGCTTATTTATTGGATGAAGGAGTAGTGGGGAGGTGCATGAGAAGAAAAGGGGGCGTGGGAGAAAAAGAAGTGAGTGGAGGGAATTTAATCTTGTTTAATTAGTTAAGTCTTGTTAAAATACTTAGTGTATCTTAATTAACTTGCTAATTAAAAGTATAATTTACTTAAGCCGTAACAATACCACTTAATTAAATTAATAGAATTTTAATTAATTTGTGGATGTTACACTTTCCCTAGTGTTTTATTGATGGACTCGACGTACAAGACAAACCGGTATGGTAGGCCATTGTTTGAGATGGTGGGATCGACGTCGACCGGGTTGACTTTCAATGTTGCATTTGCCTTTCTCACTAATGAGAAAGAGGAGAATTTTACATGGGCACTACAACATTGTCGGAGCCTATTGAGGAGTGAGGCCGTAGGACCGAAGGTAACGGTGACGGATAGGGATCCCGGTCTTATGAATGCGGTTGTTAAGGTCTTTCCAGATGCAACACCGTTGGCTTGTCGCTATCATGTTATAAAAAATGTGAACGCAAAAGCAAAGACCATGTGTAAAGGTAGAGATGGAGATGAAACGATCCACGCACAAGTCGTTAACATGGCGACAAATAGCTTTATCGCTATATTGGACGCACAAACCCAAGACGATTATGCTGAGGCTGATGTGGAATTTAGGAATGTTTGTGCGAAATGGCCAAAATTTGTTACCTATGTTGAAAAAACCATTCTTGACACCGACAAAGAAAAAGTGGCAAATGTGGGGACAAATGAGATTATGCATTTTGGGAATACTACAACCAACAGGGCTGAGTCGGCGCACGGATTGTTAAAGAAGTATTTGTCCGATTGTAATGGTGATTTTGTGAAGGTTTGGGAGGCGTGTGAACAAATGTTGTTGATTAAGTTCAGTGACATAAAAACAAGTTTTGGTCACAGCTTGTCGGTTAAAGAACATAGGTATGGCGAGGAAAATGCTTTTCTGTACCCCTTGCTGTTGTTTAAAATATCTCGCAAAGCTTTGAACTATATTTTCCATGAGGCAAAAAGAGTAGTGGAATGTGGTTCGGATCCGAAAAAGTGTGGGTGCATTATTAGGAAATCATATGGTTTGCCTTGTGCTTGTGTAATTGCCAAGAAGATTCGCAACAGGCTTCCGATTAGACTTGATGAGGTCAATTCGCATTGGAAGAAGTTGACGATCGAGTTTGGTCAATTTGAAGATGATGCTGACGAAGAAGTTGAAGATGATTATGCGTGCACCGCTGAGTTTGAAGCAATTAAGGTTTGTTTTTTAATATTTTATAAAACTTTCGTCGTTGAGTTTCTATGCAATGTTGTTTAATATTTGAATTTGTCGTTGATTTTGTTGTTGAATTTCGTTGAATACTAATAATTTGTGTATTTTTTTTTTATTCTTTAGGAACGCTTGAAGGTTGTTGATGTGAGCATGAAAGCGGAGATAAGAAACAAGCTTCGACAACTTGCTTTTCCGGAAACAACGACTTTGACAAGTCCTGCCGTTGTTAAAAAACCAAGTGTCGTTACAAGAAGATCAAGTGGGGTTGAAAATTCGACGGCATGGGAGAAGTCATATTGGGAGCATGTTGATGCGCAATTTCCCGATTGTCAAAATTCACAAACCACTGCTGCAAGTTCTTCTCGGAAGGGAGCGAGAATTGGTAAATGGACTCCAAGCCAAAGCTCACAAGTTAGTAGTCCATTTTTCAAGCATATGCCTCAGTTCATGCAACCATATATTGAAGATTTTGTCGATGTGTTGGGTGACGGCTATTGCGGTTATCGTGTGGTTGCATTGCATGAAAGTGGATCGGAGGATCACTATGAGTTGGTTAAGCTTAACATGATAAGGGAGATTAAAAACCATAGGAAATTGTATGAGAACGTGTTTGGTGGCAAGGCTCGTGTTGAGGTCATTATAGAAGCTTTGCACCCAGGTCCAAAAAGTACACGCCGCTCTGTAGCTCCTAAGGAAAAGTGGCTATCATTTCCGGATATGGGTCATGTGATTGCGAGTTACTATAACAGGATTGTAGTGGAGTTGACATCACCCGTTATCGGAGTTAGTGAGACTTTTTTCCCACTTCGATCAAAACCACCAAGTAATCTGGAATCACGGATTTTGTGCTTAGGTTTGATTCCGGATCACTTTGTCCAAGTTAAGTTGAAGCCCGGTGCTATTTTACCCAAGGCGTCGTCGGAATGGAGGCGATATTGTAATGATGACGCTATGGCCTGGGAGTATCCTTTCATGGATAGAATGTTGGTGTTCGAAGATTTGATCGATATTGAAAGAAAGGATTTAATCAAAAAGAGGAAGATTAAAGTTAAAAAAATTGTTGGCATTGGTTCTAGCAAGGACAATCCACTTACATGCTCTGACAGTGAGTGATTGTTTGGTTGTTGCAACATGCTCGCTTCTTTTGTATTCATGACTTATAATTTTTTTGGCAATATAGTTGTGAACTATGATGTAATTGCAAAGCGGCATGTATTTTGTAATATTTTATGTAATGAAAGTTATGTAATCGAATTATATCATGTAATCGAATTTACGTATTTTATATTTATGTTAAAGAATTTTAAGTATTTTGTTTGAATGTCTGGCTGGTTTCCTTTTTATAGGTACATTTGAAACTGTAAAATTATTACAGGTCCTGACTGTGTTTTGAGCTGTTCAGAACTTCTGCTAACTGTTATTTCGGATTCTATAGCCCGAAGTATGGTTCGGCAAACGTTCTCCGAACTATTAAAAAAATAAATTAAAAGGTCTGGGGCGAGGGGGATTCGAACCCCAGACCTTAGGTACACGCTTTCAAATACATAAACCAGTGTCTTAACCACTGGGGCGCAATGCCAATTCATTTATAATGTACACTTTTAAATAGATATAGGATATTTGAAACGTGATTATTATTATTTGTTGTAACTTATTATTTATTTTGTTATTATAACTTGTTATTATAAGTTATTATTAATTGTATTATTATTATTATAATAACTTATATTTATTTTATTTAATTTTTTAAAAATAACAATACAATTAATAATAATTTATAATAAATAATAAGTTATAAAATATCCTATAATAATAAAAAATAACGTTTCAAATATTGCTATATCTATAATAATAAATAATTTATAATAATAATAAACCAATTAAGAATAAGTTATAATAACAAAATAAATAATAAGTTATAAAAATAATAATAATAAAAAATAATATTATTATAAATTATTATTAATTGTGTTGTTATTATTAAAAAAAAATTAATATAAGTTATTATAATAATAATACAATTAATAATAACAAGTTATAATAACAAAATAAATAATAAGTTACAACAAATAATAATAATCACGTTTTAAATATGCTATATCTATTTAAAAGTGTATATTATAAATGAATTGGCATTGCGCTCCAGTGGTTAAGACACTGGTTTATGTATTTGAAAGCGTGTACCTAAGGTCTGGGGTTCGAATCCCCCTCGCCCCAGACCTTTTAATTTTTTTTTTAATAGTTCGGAGAACGTTTGCCGAACCGTATTTCGGGCTATAGAATCCGAAATAACAGTTAGCAGAAGTTATGAACACAATCCTATACCTACAATAACAAATTATAGAAATGATAACATTGAAATATTTGGATGGAAACAAACACAATGACTACGATTGTTCACCGGAATTCATTAAAAATAAGTAAAACAAACATTAAAAACATTATATTCTACGAGATGTCTATTTAAAGACATGGCAACGAGGGCTAGCTGTAAATTCATCAATCAGCTCAAATTTGAAAGTAACTAAGTCCCCTTCTTTGAATTGTTGGCTCTTTGAAAATTCACCCCAATTGTAGGCTAGTTTCGTGCGAAGCATGTCACCCAAGTTCAAAACACAGAGAGTCATTGTCACCCCATTATCACCACAGAGGTTAATGTATTCCTAATTGTAGCTTCGAAGAAACTGCACAAAATCAGAATGTAGTACCTGGAAGAACAAAAACAAAAAATTAGGCAAGATAGTATGGTAAAACTACAAGGGTTAGAAGCTATACAAAGTGAAATGACTTACTAGCTTAGGATTATCAACTCGCATGTTAGTGAGTTCGAACTCAAAAAAGTCAGTTTTTTTTGGTACCAAACTCCGGCTATGAAACGGTGGAATTGAAGCGGCACCGGCCAATTTTTTGAAGGATTTGACTCCAAAGAGATCATGACCAAAGTATTGTAAAACAACTTCAACATCATCCGGTAAATTGTGGAATTTTTTGAAACTCTCCCATCCTTCGTTCAATATAAGAGGATTCTCATAGTTCTTGTTCCACTTGAGCTTGTGGTGATGTTTGTCATTCTTAATCACTTTCCATGTCTTGCCAAGATAAGACCTATGCCTTCTTGCAAATGCAGTCTCAATCTCAGCATGTCCCTATACAAATTACCAAAAAAAAAAAGGGATGTTAGGAACAACAACAATTGTGATGTAAAGAAAACTACTTGATGTTATATTGAAACTTACTTGATGAGATAAACGAACAATAGAAACAGTTTCAATGTTTTCAGCAGGTGCTACAACAAGGGTTGTGGAAGAGGAGGCCATACCTAAACAATAACTAAAACCTTTGTGTTTGTGTTAACTTAAGAATTTTGTGCCACTTGAAGAAGATGCAAATATATATAACCTAAGTGTTAACCTAGACATGTCATCAATAAAATTTTATATAAATATAAAGGCATGGGAATATGTTGTGAAAACCAAATCAATGACATAGACATGTGATAAAGAGACATGGGAATATGTTATCAGGAGGCATGGCAATATGTTGAATATTGCCAAATGAATATTGCCAAATGAATATTAGTAGGTGTGAGAATCTTGTGCTTTATCACATGGGGTTGCAGAGACATGAGAATATAGTGGAACATGGGGTTGCAGAGGCATGCACAATATATGTGCAAAAGCAAAGCATACTCTTGTCTATGTTTCAGCTTTTACTGCATATAAGTTGACTCATATTTCGGGCTCTATTCCCCGAAATATGGTTTTCGGAAAACGCGGGCCGAAATAGTCAAAAACAAAAATTAAAAGGTCTGAAAATTAAAAGGTCTGGGGCGAGGGGGATTCTAACCCCAGACCTTAGGTACACGCTTTCAAATAGATAAACCAGTGTCTTAACCACTGGGGCGCAATGCCAATTCGATTATTATTTACGTTATCAAATAGATATAGCATTAAAAAAGTATTTTTTTTAATAAAAACGATTACATTATAAAGAAAAACCTTACACTTTTTAATAAAAACAATTACATGAAAAATAAAAACCTTACACAAAATATAAAAACAATTACATGAAAAATAAAAACGTTACACGAAATATAAAAACGATTACATGAAAAATAAAAACGTTACACGGTAAATAAAGACGAGTAAATAACACTATGGATCCGCTAAATTAAATGAGCATTCTCCATCTTCTGGCCGTTTACACCTTGCAAGTATGACATCAACAGATCTGGTCAGTTTGGCATCTAACTCGATAGGTCCCTTTGTGCTATATTGGGAGTAAACTGAAAACATAGTACGGATATCCTCGTTTGTTTCAAGCTTCATGTTGGTGAAGGTAAGACTCCCATCAGACCCCATTGATGGCTTTCGATACTCGACGTTCGTGACTGTTCTGTCATCGTTCGGATTAATGCAACAACGATTAATTTCATCAAGTTGTTGTTTGAGATCAACCAAAGTTGCATCGACGAAGATCCGAAACATGTTTGGTTTTCCACCGTCGAAGTAAACTGCAGCAAGGTGAGTGTCTCTCCGGTAACTTAGTGAGATATCCATTTTACAATTATTGTGATATGAAACTAAATTGAAGCATGTCTATTTATAGAGGTTTGAAAGTGCCATCCTAACCGTTGAAATTTTCGGAAACGTTTAATAATAATAATACAATTAATAATAACTTATAATAATGAAAATACAATTAATAATAACTTATAATAACGTTTTTTTTTATTTTTATTTCGTGTAACATTTTTTTTAATGTAATCGTTTTTATATTTCGTGTCTCTTTTTTTTTTAGGGTAAAATGGTGTTTACCCCCCTGCAAAGTAGGCGACTTCTGGATTACCCCCTTGGCAAAAAATTCGTTTAGATTCCCCCCTTGCAAAATATGGTTTTTTAGATTCCCCCCTCAAAATCAATACGTGGCAGCTGACTGGCCCAGAATCTCCACGTGGCAGGAGGAATCTCCACGTGGGCAGCTGCCACGTATGAAAATCCAAATTTTAAAAAAAAAATTGCCACGTCATTTACTCTATATTTTTTATTTTTTTTTACTGAAATTGATTTAATTAGTTACATTATTGTTCATAAAAAAAACGCTAGTAAAAACCAAAGAGGATTGTCAAATTGTATCAATTAACTTCAGAAACAATTGTAGATCAACAACAAAACACCATCATCCACACTGATACTTGTACAAAAGAAGAGTAATATCCACCAATTTATTGCCAATTTCTTAATATTTCTTAAGGTTTTTCATCTCTTCCATTGCAACCAATTTCTCAACCATCTCAACCAATTTTATTCTTTTAGCATACACCACCACACCAGATCATAGCATTCCGTTAACACCAGTAGGCTGAAGAAAAACAAAATTTCACTGTCACTTTTGCTTCATCTTCAAAATTGAGCTCAAAATTGAGATTAAAGAGTTTCAAAACCTAACTTACCAGAACGGGATGTCCAATTAAGCTATTCAAAACCGCTGATTTACCAGAACCCTACGAAATTAAAATTGAAATCAAAATTGAAATCGAAATCACGAAATTGAAATATAACAAAATTGAAACTAGGAATATGATTATGATGAGAAATGAAATGGTGGAGACTTACGATGTTGCCGAGAGCAACAACATTGAGGAAAGTTGAAGGTCTTCTAGTATTGGAAGTTTCGTCGATATCTTCATCGGCGAGTAATGCAGAAGCTTGACGCATGGAATCAGCGAGCACCGATAATTCTTCGATCGCCGCCATGGATGATGAAAATGAACAGATCGAAAAACGAATTTGAGAAATGAAAGCGTTTGTGTGTATGTTGTGTTTGTGTGTGTGTTGTGTTGTGTGTGCCTGAAAAATAGGGATCGATCTGAAACAATGAATCAGATCTCTTGAGTTTCTCTCTCTTGGTTGGAGTTTTGCGATGGAGAAGAAGAGAACAAGCTCCTCTGTTTTTTTATAAACAATAAAAAAACTTAATTAATTAAATCAATTTCAATTAAAATAAAAAATATTGAGTAAATGACGTGGCATTTTTTTAATTTGGATTTTCCTACGTGGCAGCTGCCACGTGGAGATTCCTCCTGCCACGTGGAGATTCTGGGACAGTCAGCTGCCACGTATTGATTTTGAGGGGGGAATCTAGAAAACCATATTTTGTAAGGGGGGAATCTAAACGAATTTTTTTCCAGGGGGTAATCCAGAAGTCGCCTACTTTGCAGGGGGTAAACACAATTTTACCCTTTTTTTTATATCGCACCGACACTTTGAACGGCTAGGATCGAACCGACACTTTGAACAGCTAGGAACAAACCGAAACTTTGCATGGCTGCAAATGCACCGACAGTTTGTTTGGTTACAATTGCACCGACACTTTCAACGACTCAGATCGCACCGACACTTTGAACGGCTCGGATTTAACTGAAACTTTGAATGCCTATAAATACGGGTTTGTTTCCCCAACCATAGATTCATGTATTTGACAAATTTATAAAGATGAATAACAATAATATGAGTGCTTCCGATCGTTATGTTGCAGAATATTTAGCTAAACGTTATGATTTCAGTATCAAGTTTCAAGGTATAGAAAGACCACTGAACGTCGAGCTGAAGAGTACGCTTACAACTCTACAAGACCTAAAAGATAGAATTGAATTCTTGTATGCATTTAAATATGCGAAAGAGCTAAGGATCCACAAAATTGCATTTTACGAATCTTACATTGATATTACAGAGGATAATGCTGGTTGGTTTGACGATCATATCAAGAAATATCATTGGGTAATTTTAGAAAATGACGACGATGTGTGTTTCATGTTTAACACCATCGAAGGTGATCCATCTCCATACCATTTGAGATGCTCTTTAGAATGATTTTCTTCTTGTAAACCTTGTTGTTGTTGTTCTTATTTTCGTCTTTTTATTTTTCTTGTAGTCGTCTTTATTTACCGTGTAAGGTTTTTATTTTTCATGTAATCGTTTTTATATTTCATGTAACGTTTTTATTTTTCATGTAATCGTTTTTATATTTCGTGTAACGTTGTTATTTTTTATGTAATTGTTTTTATATTTTGTGTAAGTTTTTTTTTGTTAAATGTAATTGTTTTTATATTTTGTGTAAGGTTTTTCTTTATAATGTAATCGTTTTTATTAAAAAAAATGTCTTTATTAATGCTATATCTATTTGATAACGTAAATAATAAACAAATTGGCATTGCGCCCCAGTGGTTAAGACACTGGTTTATCTATTTGAAAGCGTGTACCTAAGGTCTGGGGTTCGAATCCCCCTCGCCCAGTCCTTTTTATTTAATTTAATAACGTTCGGAAGACAGAACCCGAAATATGGTTCGGAATGTACAATCAGAACCATATTTCGGAATGTACATTCCGAAATACTGGGATGTTACACAAATGGCAATTGCAACATCAAAAGCCAGAACAAGCAATGCTGCCAACACACATTTAAATGCGCGCACAAATTAATTTACGCAAATTTTTATAATTGAACATACGTAAATGCAAAACATAAAACCATACAAACTACATAAGAGTACTTGTCAATTATACAAACACCATAATTGTCATTACATTCATCAAAGTTTAAAAGCGAAAAACCATAAATGTCATTACAAAAACCATCAAAGTTCATAAACATTAGAAAAATCTACTGCGTAGCTGATCGACCAGGGGGACGGCGGTAAGGGTATTGAGGTGCACCCGGAGGTCTGCGCCTTCTTGAATAAATAACAGATGGGGCAACCATAGAAAGACAACGCTGCACAGTGTCGTATATCGGAGTCCCGGGCAACGCCTCACCATCGCTAACCGCCCGCTCAAGCTCAAGCCTTACGTTCTGACAGATAGCAAAATGGTCCCTCACACCTTGGCTTGCTTGCTGCTTAACCAACACCTCCAAATGCGGTGGTTCAGGAGGCTTAGAATGTGCCTCTAATCGGAGCATCTTCGGATGTGAGACTTTGTAATACCATGCTATGTACCCAGGCTGATGGTCCCACGGGTTTTCCACTGCTGCACCCCGCATTTCCTGATCAATCAATCTCTCCTCCATCTCTTCCATAAAGACCTGGTCAATCTTGTCTACCGCCAGGCCGGAAGGAGCAGCTGCAGCAGGAGGTCTTGGAATGGTCTGAACATATCCATATTGCCTCAGCACACGTTCAGGCAAATGTGTGCTTGTGTCGCCTCCGCACCTTAACCACCCAGAAAACCAACATTCGTCAATCAACGGCCTCACTTGGCGGTGTGTAGTATAGGGAGTGTACACGAAATCTGACATTTGCATGTTATCCAGATGCTCCCTATAAGCTGTCTGATCCCTATGTCCTTGCCCAGGCTCATACTTCGCATTATATGGAAGGGTTTCTTTCCAATTGGTAGCCAATTTCCACACACTCATTCTCGGCATGTGAGATATGACCCATCCCTGAAACAAACAATCAAACGACATTTATTAAGCACATCAAACTTAATTTTTGTAATTAATAACTAAACTATCGGAGCATAAATTAGTAACATAAATTAGTAACCATACCTGAAGTAATGACATGTATCCTGTCATTAGACCAATACGCTTCCCCAACTTCTTACAAGATTTTGCCATGTACGCCTGAAGATACACGAGGGCAGCAGCACCCCAGTTCCAGTTATCCACCTCTGCCAGGTCCTCAAAATACTGCAAATACACAACATCACAATAATAATGGCTCTTGTTGCTGAAAATGGTACAGCACACCAAATACAACAAAAAGGCCTTGATACACCTTTCCCTGTAGAAAACAATCTCCTCCATAGGCTTCTTTTCTTTCTTCGCCGCCAAAGCCGCATCCTTATTCTGCACGTAAATAGCTTGCAACTGATTGTACTTGATATGACATCCTTTTGTTTTTTTAAAATTCAGCAGAATAATTTCCTCCTCGACTCCCAAATGCCTCTTCAATAGATCCATTGCTTCGTCTTTCCTCATCCGTGAGTGGTGCAAGAAACGCCCCGTAATAGGAAGATGCAGCAAACATTGGATATCATCCAATGTGATGGCCACTTCACCAATTGGAAGGTGGAAAGTGTTTGTCTCTGGATGCCATCTTTCCGCAAATGCCGTCATCAGCCCGTGGTCGATTATGCTGTAACTCGTCCTCGTTAAACCCTCTAAACCCGTTGCCTCGATAGCCTTCCAAAACCAGTCGTACGCTCTAGTCCGCGGAAGCTTCGGAAGATTAATCACCTTCTTCCCGTTTGCTACAGACCGCATCACTTTCTTCAAAATCTACAATACAAACAATTTATTACCAACTAATATTAAATCGCACAAACATATTTATTAAAAAATTTTAAGACAATATTTACCGGCGCTTCACTGTTCATACATTCCCATATTTGATTTGCTCTATGCTTATGGTACTCATGCAATAGAGACAAATCGCTCGGACCCCCTCCATAGCCCTCTTCAGGAACCACAGGTGCCTGTCCATCATCATCACCATCTTCATCTTCAGCAACATCTTCAGCAACATCTTCAGCAACATTTTCCTCGTCAACCGGAGGATCTTCATTATCCTCATCTCTGTCAACCGGAGGATTTTCGTCGTCTACACCTTCAGCACCATGATCTACACCTTCAGCAGCATGATCAACTTCGCCCTCAGGCCGTTGTGAGGGCATAGAACCACCCACTGACGAACCTCCCGCTTCATAATCACTTCCTTGAAACGGCACCGGTGATTGCCTACGGGTCCGTGCTTTTTTCGGGCGAGGGGCAACAGCTTCACGCGCAGAAGCATGTGCGCGTGTCTCCCTGCCTAGCCTTGTTCGTCCAACATCCTCTTCCATGTCTACAACAAAATTCAAATACAAATTATGTCATTCACACATTTTTACAAACACTTGGAGTGCTAAAATGATACAAAGTAAATCAAAAACCAAATTCTATTTCTAACCAACATGCATTGATGCATACATCAACCCAATGCCACAAACAACACATAATCAACATAATAAACAACATCAACAACATTTACAACAACTCAGAAATTGAAAAATTCCAACAAAAAATGCTAAAATTTAAAAAAAATGAATTAAAAGAGGAATCAATGATCTAAGATGCATAGAAGTTACTTACTTGTTAAATTAGAGTGATTGAATTTGTTGAAATGTTGATCAAAATCGCAAGTTTCGTTTTTCCTCCCTTTTCCCACCCAACTCTATTTTGAAAACGTAAAATTAGAAACTGACATAAACTAGCGCATTTCTGTTACTATATTTAATTATTTCGGGCTCTACTCCCCGAAATATGGTTCAGGGAATACGTTCCGAACGAAAATTACTTTTAAACCTTTTCGGATTCTACGTTCCGAACTAGACTTTTCAGGGGCAAAATTGGATTTCCGGGGGATTAAAAAGAGTGTTGGGGGGTGGGATGAGAAAAATTCAGAATTTATAACCTCAAATTGTCCAGTTGGTAACAACAATCAGCCAAAGGTTATTTGGTGCCCAAGTATTTTCAAAGAGTTTTCTTGAGGCATCAATTGGTAATTAAGTTGTCATAGCCATATCACTTAGAAAAGTATTGTCTATTTCTCGTTTAGCTTTTTGCATCTCGTTTTGTTTTTGCACCCTTTGAAGTTTTATGTTTTTTTATTTTTTCCGGAAAAAACCTTTACTCTGTGCTGCCTGAGGTGTGTTTAGAACATTATAAAAAAGTTTTTGCAGAAAAAATAAGCTCAAATTTTGATTTATAGATCTCGATTTTTGTTACTTCTACCTTAAACTTTTATCGTTTAAAATATCCATATTTAATTCATATTATGCTAAAAAATTAAATTTAGTAAATATACTTTGTATAATATTTTAAATATGTCTATAAAAAATCATTCTAATAAATAAGAGTTTAACAATAAATAAACAAATTTAGTTTTAGTATGGACTAAATTTAGAGACTAAGAATATAATTAAATAAATAGAAATACGTTTATCCCTAAATTAAATAAGCAAGTCATATGTATCTTGTTCCGTATTAGACTAAAAGCTCAATACACATAAGGCCCAATGGCGTAAAGTTCCTATACATGTTACCAAGCATAGGATAACTTACTCAAAGGAAGGACAATCAGGTTCTCCCTAGCAGATGGCTTCAACCAATGAGAATTCAGCATAATACAAAAACTGTACTATTTTCAGCCCCACTCACGTAGTGGAATTGCAACTCTCCATGCATACTCATGTAGGACCCTAAGGACACAATTTTCATCCAATTTCCTTAGCATTCCCTCTTTCAAATATTGACTTGAGTGTTGGAGTGCTAACAATCTTGCAGGTACTTTTCCCATTTGTTCATGAATCTTTGACCACGATATCAACATCACATTCCTCGCCATTAGGGAAAACCAGTTTTGCCTGTTCAGAACATTGTACCTTTCCCCTCCGTGCATGAATCTTTGACCACCATATCAACATCACATTCCTTGCCATCAGAGAAAATGAGTTATGCCCATTGAGAGCATATATCTAGATTTTGAGCGTCATCTACAAAAAGTAATTAAATAAGCAAATTCATTCTTGAATTTTAACTCATACTCATCAATTAATTTTGTCCCTCAATTTATCGAAATAAATTAAATTAATTATTTCTCAATTTGTGAAAGTCATATCAAATAAACTCCTCAGTCAACTTAGACTATTAACAATGCTGGCGTGTGACGTTAATTATTGATGTGTCATTCCACGTTTTCGGAGACTAATTTGATTGATTTTGAAATGGGACAATAAAAAGTATTACTGTTCATGAATGTTGTACATATGTGCAACATGTATATTTTCTTTCTTCCCCAATTTAAACCTTAACTTCATAAATCCTAATTTCTCTTGCCAACACTGAAATCCCTAATTTCAATTTCCCCAAATATGGTTAAGGACAATGGAAGTGAAGAGGTTTGGAGAGCTCAATTTAAGGATAAAATGGTTTCTTTACGAAGTGAGTTGATAATGACATAAAATATAGACTTTAACATAGTCCACACGTGGCCCCCAAGAGGTCAAGATATAGTGAAAAGTTCCAATGTAACGGGCCAATGGTCTAAGCGAAATATAGGTGAGCCATTCTACGCACCAAAAAGAAGACATGTAGTTTTGCCACTCTATAGATTATGGGGCGCGCCCTACAAAATGACCAAAATACACCTATCTGTTACTTAAGTAGCGGACATCCCCCAAAAATACCCTACAATTATAACGTCCCCTACTTAAGTAACGGACGACATTTTTTTAAAATTTCTCATTTTTCCTATATCCGTGACTTAGGCCACAGAATGATATTTTGGTTATTTTGTAGGGTGCGCGAGTAACCCATAAGATAATAAAATAATTTTCAAAAAGAAAACCTCCCATCAACGGGTCATATACTCTTACTAACGAGCACATAAATCCTATAGTATATAGCAAAGAGTTCTAACAAGCACGAATTTCCTAAAGTATAAACAAACACACAAGTATCAACTAAGTTATCAACAATCATGTGGCATAATCATACAAGCACTAGAAGAAACACCAAAGGAATGCAAAAAATAAACATATTGAATAAGGCTAATGGCCCAAAAATATTAAATGAGGTTTATCGGGTTCCAAATTTAGTGGGTATTTTGAATTTTTTGGGGGGTTTTGGAAACAATTAGGGGGATCTAAAGAGCAAATTTCTAAGCCGAGCCCTGCCAACATTTGTAATGATCTTCATTTCTGATGGGTCAAAAAAGGCAAACAATTAAGAGGATTTCTCTTCCCACCCCCTGTAACTCTTTTTCACCCCCCTAAAATCCAATTTTACCCCTTAAAATTCGGGTTATGCGAGCAGAACTTTTTGAAAAGTTCTGGTTACGTAAGCAGAACTTTTTTTTAGTGTAAATTTTACACTAAAAAAAAGTTCAGGGGGTGAAAAAGTTTTGCACGCGTAAGCAGAACTTTTTTTCCAAGGGCATAAAGGACAGCACAGGGGTGAAAAAGAAAACCGGGGGTGGGAAAAGTTACCCTCAACAATTAATTTGAGTTCAAATTTTACACCCCTAGCTGTCCACTTATTTCGTCTTGTCACCTCTAATTTGCATCGACGCCGTTATAGACGAAATCTATCCCCATAGGTATCATAAACCTTCATTGATAGAGAGGTTTTTTCAAGTTTTTATATTGAGTCTAATTATCCTTACAAAATTAACTTTGTAAAAAGAGGTTTGGCTAATATGAAATAGTGAAGAAATTCTTTAATGGTGCACAAGTAAATGAAAAACAATATAATGAATAAATTTTATAAAATTCATCGTTAGATTAAAAGTTTATATCATAAAGATCATCTATAATTTTTTTTAAACAAATTAAAAATTATTTGATATTTTAATAAGAATCGTTAAAACTAGCGGTTTATGGATTTTTATTGAATACCGTTAATTTTGATGGGTCTCAATAATTGTTTTGGACTGAGCTTAGAAGCCCAATTCACTGGAAAAGTCCATTCCCCCTTTAAAATCGAGCGGGGCCCAAATTGCAAGGCCCAATTATGCACATATGGACGGCGACCAAATCCCTTGAGGATTATAACGGCCGACACCAGAATGATGAGTATTTATTGTTCATCATGGCTCTCCAGTCGTTTTCTGGCAGCGATTGATGACCTCCATCAATGGTCTTGGCCCAGCGCTGGCACTACAAGAAAACAGTCATTTAGCGGCCTAAAAAAATAGCCAAAAAGTATAAAAAACGACCGGAAAGTTGAAAAAATAGCAAATTTAGCGGCGGCCACGATCGGCCGCAAAATATGGCCCCGATAACACTTACCGACGGCCATAACCGCCGCAAAATCATGCGTCAGAGCTGACACAAGCTATCACACCTGCTGCTCATTTACCGACGGCCTGGACCGACGCTAAATCATGGAATGTGTGACGCGCTTCCAGACACTTACCGGCGGCTTTGGCCGCCGCAAAATTTGAAATTATTTTTAAAAAAAAAATTATTTCTTTAAAAATTATAAATAAAATCTTCTTCTTTTTTTTATAAAAATTATTTTTAAATAAAAATTATACTGATTTTTTTTATAATTTTAAAAAATCATATTCTTTTTTTATAAGTTAAAAATATCATCTTTTAACAACAACAAACCCAAAAAAATCAATAAATTCTTCACAAACCCATAAAATTATACATTAAAAATCAAACTCATGAAACACAAACCCACAAAATTGGAGAGATGAGATCGAGAGAGAAAGGAGACATTCTTCTATGGGCACAACACCAAATTAATTTTATTTAGGCACACACAAAAATTTAACAAATTAAAAGAAAAATATTATAGTCATATCAATCAATATCATTTTAATTCTTTTTCTTTAATTATTTTCTTCTTTATGTGTGTGTGCCTAAGAATTAGGTGTTAGGTTTGTGCCTATAGATTAGACTTTCTCGAGAGAAAGAGAGATTTTGTGTGAGTGATGAAATTGTAGTAGTTGTTGTTGCTGTGATTTTGTGAGATTGAAGAAGTTGTTGATGAACCATGAAGTAGTTGTTGATGATTTTTTTATTTTTGTGTAGATCAAGATTGAGATTGAAGGATATGAAAGATGGGTTGGATTTTAATGTGTTGAAGAAGATGAGTTTGTGTTTTGCGGTGGTGTTAAATTTTTTCAAAGTCTTTGTGGTGGTGTTGTGTTTTGAAATTTATTGAGAAAAAGAAATGAGGGTGAAAGAGATAAGAGTGAGAGAAGAGACAAAGAAATGAGAGTGAAGGAGATAAGAGTGAGAGAAGAGAAAAATAAATGTGGGTGAAGAGAAAAAGAAATAAGGGTGAAGAGAAAAAGTCTTTGTGTTTTGTGGCACCGTCCTTTTTTTTTTAATTGTTACTTTGCGGCGGCCTTAAGCCGTCGCTAAATCTCCCAGTTTTTTTTTTGAATTTCGTGTTATTTTGCGGCGGGCTAGGCCACCGGTAAATTTGAGGCTCGTCAGTAAGTGATGCTTCTTTTCATAAATAATATTTTTAAATTTTGTGGCCGTTTTTCTTCACTTTGTGGGGGCTTAGACGGCCGGTAAATTATATAAATTAAAAATGATGTTTTCTTGTAGTGTGGGGGCTATATAATTATATATACTCCTCTCATTCAGAGGAGTCAAATATAATTTTTTTACTCTATGAAAACTTATGTTTCACACTCTTTACTTACATGAGTGTCGGAACACCTGCAGGTACACAACCCCCTCCCATTCACCGAAACGGTGCGGAGCACAACTGCTGAATACAGACAAATGTCGACTTTGATCAGATACGATCAATAACATATCAAATAATTTACATATTCTTTTAAAAAAAAAATATGAATGATCTATATCATATAAACTTTAAATCTAACGGTAGATTTTGTAAAATTCATTTATGTTATAATTTTATTCATTACTTATGCACCATGAATCACTTGAAAGCAAGCTGAACGCCGCCCGTAAAAAAATAATGATTTTCACTTATAAATTTATGTTCATTTTATATTTCATTCAATATAAAAATCATCACACACATGACTAGACATCTAGAGTACTATGACCTCCGCCGTCCGTCCGATACAGATTACATGATACATGTAGTTCGAGAGGAGATCCTCTCCAGTGGAAAAAAACTGTAGGGGGTACAGTTCTATGACCCACCATTCATTTAATTATTATTTTAAGTGAGTTACTATTTAGTCTTGATGGCCATGATTTAAATTTAGGAAAAAGTGATTCGAGAGGAGAGTGGATTCTCTCAATTTGAAAAAACAATTGAGGAAATAATGTGCTTGAATCCTGACCCTCCATTTCATATAATAACATATCAATGGTCAAAAATCAAAACACAAATCACTTGTGTCGTTTTGTTCTTTTTCTTCTAATTTCTGATTCTTTTTACTTTCCCCTTCTTCTACCAACCTTTCATCTTTCTTTACCTCCATTTTTTCTAAGTTTTCTCACTTCTCAAATTGCACATCCATCTTCAATAACAATTTCCTCTGTTATATTCAACAATAACAACAAATCTTCCTCCTCTTGATATAAGCAAGCAGTCAAACCAAAGCTAAGTTGCAAAACAAATCATATAAGTTCAGTTTTATAATAGAAAGAGATTCACAATAACAAACAACATATACTCAATACATCAACCTGCAAAAACTTTGGTAACCACTCAAAAAATCAATTAGTGTCCACCTACCAACCACAAGACCCAATCAAAGAAAAATTGTTTTGTTAAAATTACAGATAAAAATAAGCACATGTGGTGGTGTCAATTGAGGTCCGATCTCCACAAATTCGTAAGCAAAAATGAATAATAAAAAATAGTGAGAAGACAAGAACAGTGACAATACTGAGAAGGAATAAGAAAAATTAAGTGTCGTGAATCCCCCTATTGTCTCGGAGTTTCCACCGCCGCATTGTCGCATCTTGCCGCTTCTCAATCTTCTGTCCACTTTTTCATTGGAGTATTGATCTGTTGTTGTCAACCACTTCGGCTTCAACCTTTGGCGGCTATGCGCGGCGGCGGCCTATATCATGGAAGAGGGATGCGGCAACATCCCAATCTTCGGAAAAAAAAATGAAAGAGAGAAAGAAAGTTAGGGAAATGCGCCATTATCGTGAAAGAAAGAGAAGAAACAATTGAAAAGCAGAAAATAATTACATGAAACAATGTGGATGTGTGTCTTTTAATTGGGTCCATTGATCTTTGATTAAATGGAAATAGAGGGTCAGAATTTAAGCACATTATTTCCTCAATTTTTTCATCAAATCGAGAGAATCCACTCTCATTCTACAAATGTGAGGTCAAGTGTCATGTTACAATTAAAGTACTTTTTAAATGATTTGAAGAGTTGTAGCCGGACACATGAGGCTACTCATTATTTTGTACGTGTAATTATAATTGAATCAATGAACGTTACATAATAATGTAATATATTATTTATTTTGTAGGAGATGGTCGGGGACAAATACCTAACAATTATTCATTCAGCAGTTAATCAGCTTCCAAACATCAAACACATTAGACAAATGATTGTGTTTGAGGTTGGTTTGGCTAGCTATGATACTCACTTTTACGGTGCAAATTTGTGAGTATTTATTCTACATGCATGTGAAACATGAAGCCATGTCTTAACTATAACATGATTTTTAGTTATACATTTAACAAGCATGCACTAGTACTAATTTCTCAAATGTGTGCTACACGCAAACGTGTTTTCATGTAGGAGTACAAAGGAATAATCTCACACCTCACACCTCACACCTCACACGTACTAACATGGAGGCCCCGAATGCTATATGTGAAATGTTGGACAAGTTGGAAATATACATATATAGTCACTCTTCTTTATTCAACATTTAGAATTCTAGGCAATTCAAATTATTCAATTAAATTTTAAGAGTGTATTTGGATGAAGTAATTGAGAAATTTTAAAAATTTTAGAATTTTAGGCAAATCAAATGATTCAATTAAATTTTAAGAGTGTTTTTGGTAAAATCATGTTGCCGATGTGAAAATATATAAGACACTGTTCAAATTTTGAGATATGTTTTTACATACTTTAGTGAGTTAAAAAAAGTTACTCGCCTAAACTTTTAATATTTGAAAAACAATAAATCACAAATGTTAAATGAGGGTTACAAAGTTAACAAAATTATAATATTTCATCTGATCTTATATATATGCAATGATTTTTAAGTTTATTGAATAATTGATTTTTTTTTTCAATTATTCAATAAATCTAAAAAAAATCTTTACTTTTATATGAGACAAGAGAGAGTTGTAATTTTGTGTATTTTTGTTTCCATATTAGTTAATACCAATAAATTAATTGGAGAAAGAGATTTTAACCCCAAAATTATATGGTTGTGTTACAAATCAAAAATTGTATTATATATTTTGAGAGTAAAAATTGAGTTGTGTAACAGTTTTGAAATAAGTTGTGTTAGTTCAAAACTGTTCATTGTTAGGGAAAGGACATAATAATGAATTAGAAAAAAATTAGCCAAAATTAAAGATTTTTTCTTTGGCCGTGCATTTGGATTGGGACACTATAGTTTTGTTCACCTATTTAAAGGGGAATCTTTGTAAAAAGAACCAAATCTTAATCTTAGATCACAATATGGTTGGAGTTTGTTTATTGTTTAGCAATTTTTAGACAATTCCTTTTTCCAATTTTAGATGTTAAAGTTGTCATGTCCTATTGTGTAGTGTGCATGTACAGTGTCAACTGTCAGATACAAGACAAAACAAACAATTGCCAAAAGAAAAATGTTTTTTTTTATAAGTAAAAAAAAAGTTTATTTTTTTGACACAAACACAAACATCTGCAATATTGATATGTTATTATTTGATTAAAGCATTACTATATTTCAATTATATTGTTAATTACATTTAATAGCTATAATTAATGATTCTGTAAAAAATAAAAGTGTCAATTATAGAAGTGTTTAAGCTTTAGGTGTGCTTCTTGTAGAATTGTATGTATTTTTTAGATGTTGTTGGGTTGTATTTCTGATATTTTTTTGTATTCTGAATTTTTTAATTCTTTTTAAATATTATATATGATATTATTTGCCATTCAAAACATATGATTCTGCAAAAAATAATTTGATGATAATCAAATAGATTCACCCAAAATTTGTAGATACACAACATTGTTCATTTTTTTTTTTCTTCTAATTTTTCTTTTATATCAATGAGGGCTTAAGCCTACTATTGTTCATTTTTTTCTTACTTACAACAAATTGACCCAAAATGAACAGTATTATATCGTTGTAGTATACGTTATATATTGTGTTAAAAAATACGTGATATACATTAACTAATTACTGATTATTGGAGCTTTTATATGTACCAGTACATTAAATCAATTAATTAATAAATTAACGATTATTTTATAAATTAAAAAACTATTTGCCAATTATTGATTTCATAAGACAAAACACAATTTTAATATTTTATAAGCATTACACTATTTTTTTTTTATTTTTATAAAAAATTCAATATTAACTATTATAAGGAATAAAAAGGTATTTGAATTAGCTCAACTGGCAAAATATGCCGAAATTGTTAGGCCGGACGTCGTGATTCGAACCCAGGATCTCACAATTATATGAGTTTAATTTTCAGTGAATTACCACTTCAACTAAAACAAAAAAAAATAATATTTGAATTGTATTAACGGTATAATATAGTAATGTTTGCACGGTGTCAATAAATTGTGTCAAAATAGCATAGATGTTTTCATAGCGGATTTCTCTTATGTGTACTTTGTAAGCTCTATCACTTTTTTTGAGAAAGACAGAGTGTAAAGAGTAGCATGAGACATATGGGGAAGAAGCAAACTTTAATAACACCACATATATCATGATCATTATCATCATCATGTTGTGACTGTTGTCCTTTTAAGCAAACAACTTAATTCTCACATCTCTCACAATTCTACACTTTCCACTATCCATCCATCTATATCTCTCATGAATTTCAATACAAAGGCTAGGTTTATTTTCATATTTGGAGCATATAAAATTGATTCTAGAAGTGTAAAATTTGATATTATTGGTTGCTTTCAAATATATTTGTTTTTGACTCAAAAATTGATACTAATTAACTTGAAGTCAGAATTTGTGGGTTTTCTAAATTTAAAATGTGATATATTTTTAAATGTGGATGTTCTCGTTTGATTTTAATTAATGTCAAAAGTAGGGTACATATTAGTTTGATTTGATGAAGGCAAAGTTTGGTAATGTTTTTCTAAATTTTTTTTGCAAAAATACATTGAAGAAAGCTCATTTTTCAAA
Source organism: Trifolium repens (assembly GCA_030408175.1). Taxonomy (NCBI): domain Eukaryota; kingdom Viridiplantae; phylum Streptophyta; class Magnoliopsida; order Fabales; family Fabaceae; genus Trifolium; species Trifolium repens. The sequence goes on along the minus strand of CP125842.1, from coordinate 15,204,046 downwards.
AATTTGGGATCTTGAACCCGTACAAAATAACCTTATACCCGTACAAGATTTTCAAGATGTTTTTAAATTAGTACATAACTCTTTTGAACCCGTTCATCTGTAGACAGACAGAATCTTATACCGGTACATTACTATCTTGTACCGATAACAAGATTTTCGGGATGATCTTGCACATGTGCATGCACCAGTGAATACGATCTTGCACCTGTGCATAGAATCTTGCACTTGTGCATAGGAATTTTTGCACACTGTGCATTTTACTATTTGAATCGTTTCAAACACATTTTCCAATTGAGGTTTGCTTTCAAGTGGAAAATGAATGGGGGAATCTCAAAGAAAAAGCTAGGTTTTCACTTTAATAGTGTTGGTGTCTTTTCGTACAAGTGATTGCTCAAGGAATCGTCGAAAAATTCAAGTGGAAGATAGTGTCTTATTGAAGACCAGGGATCTTGCTGCAAAGGAATCAATCAAAGATTGAAGGTATCATTTGGGTTTTCGATCTTGGAAGAAGATCGAGTTTTACAAGAGTCGAAAAGTGTAACAATTGAGTTGTTTGTAATTATTTTTCTAACTCTCGTGTATCAAACTATTGAAATCTTTTTGACTTTCTTCTCCTGGAACGGGTTCGATGTAGCAGCGTCTTTTTCCTCTTTTTCTAACTCTCGTGTATCAAACTATTGAAATCTTTTTGACTTTCTTCTCCTGGAACGGGTTCGATGTAGCAGCGTCTTTTTCCTCTTTTTGAAAATTGGGGAAAGACGTACCGGACAAGCGATGACAAGAAATTCGGGACCTCCCTAAATAAATTTTGTGTTCTTTATCGCATTTATCGTTTTCGTGTTATTCATTGTGTAACAAATCTTGTGTGTTTTCATTTTAGTATGAAAATTGCACAATAAGTGTTTGATAAAAATACAAAATTGTGAATTTCACTTGTTTTGTAGAAAACTTTGAAGGTGTGCACAGCAAGTGTTCAACATAATTTAAATTGACCATTTTCATATTATTTGTGCTTCAATTGGAACTGATTTAACTTACAATTATGGAGAAGGATAGCTTTTATATATACGTACAATAATTACAACTATTGATTCTTAAGTTGATTGATTAAACTTGTTCCACAAGTTTAATATCAAAAAATTTAGCGCTTTATTTCTTTATGGGAATTGTTCTCGCGTTAAACATATCTGATCCTTTCGATAGCGGTTTGAGATAGACGCGAGTCAATCCAGTAACGCTTCCTCCGAGTGAAAACAAGTTTTTAAAATCTATAGACATATTCCCCCCCCCCCCCCGTCTAAGTTGTTGGCCATACCATACGTCTAACAATTTTTACACTAAAATTTATTGTTCAACCCACAGTTACGTTAATATATCTAAATATAAATCACCTTAACTTCAATTCAATTTTTTTTACGTAAACCGGTTATCCTCTGCACGTAACTGGAAAAACTAATCCATCGAGCATTGTGGAGTCATATGGGTGGACAACTCTCTTACAAGTTTTGTTGCATGTCCAAGTCAATGATCAAACGCATAACCTTATAGTTAAACCAAAAAAGACATGTGTCGTCTTATCTAACCGCTCTTGTGCAGTTAGACATCTAAATCTACTCAAAAACAATTTTTCTCATCGCAGAATAAAAAATTCATACATGTTTCGGGATTTACACTTGTGACATCTAAAATTATAAAATTGTGTTAATCATATATAATTTATTTAACCACAATTAAACACATTTATTTTCTCCTATGAACTTAGCTCAATCGGTTCGAACTCCGGTCATCATACTTATTTATCTTAAGGGTAAAAAATTTAGCTACTAGACTATTTGACGAGAAAAAAATACACAGTTTTTAACTTAATTAATCACATGTCTCGCAGGTGTAGAAAAAAAATGGATGTTTGAATATCATTCGACTATTATTATTATTGGTCAACTCTTTATGTTGCTTTCTGTTCCACCTAATGCTTTTACTACAACGTTCTTTTGTTTCCTATAAATACACTGTCTCTTCCTCATTCTATCTTCACTCACTCTATTTTCAAACAGAGAAAAATTGCAGAGACCTTAGTTTTCCAATGTGAAATAGTTGTATATGACAAAAGTCTTGTAGTTTGTAGTAGAAACTTAATAAACTTATTCTAATCATCCTTCACATCATGTCTGATTCATTCTGTAGCTTTCTCTCTGTTACTCCAAATTCCAACCATAATTCCCATGCACCTCCAAAACTCACTACTATCTCCTCAATTCTTCAACCTTTTTCTATTTGCACCCATTGCAACCATTTTCTCCCCTTTAATCACCATGTTGGTAAGTCAAATATATCTCATTATATATAGTTAGTAATCTTTTTTCTTTCATTATGTATTACACGATGATTTTAAATTGCGGTTGCAGTTACAATATGATCAATGATATTACTAGAAATTACAAACAAATATATATAGTCGCACCATGGTATGACTATATACTATTGCAGCCACAATAGTCAGTAACGTGGCTGCCCGAGTATATATGTTTTAGTTTCAATTACAGATGCAGACTGCAATTTAAAACTATTAATTATTATGCGCAAATTAACAAATTTATATATATATATATATATATATATATATATATATATATATATATATATATATATATATATATATATATATATATATTACAGCTCATGTAGCAGAGCAAGGTACAAGCAATAATATGCAGCCACAACCAAGCTCAAGATGGAGTCCAACACCAGTACAATTACTAGTACTTGAAGAATTGTATAGGCAAGGGATGAAAACACCATCAGCTGAACAAATCCAACAAATAGCTTCACAGCTTCGACAATTCGGGAAGATCGAAGGGAAAAATGTGTTCTATTGGTTCCAAAATCACAAAGCGAGAGAGCGACAGAAGCGTCGTCGCAGGGAGATGGAGGGAACAACTGGTTCTTCAACTGAAGTTAAAATTGAGAAAGAGAAGTACCTTACTGAAAATTCAGAAAAGCAAGAAAATGCAGGTATACAGCTAGTTATTATCTTTAGGGCTATTCAAGGTTCTTTTACTGATCAATAGATTCCTATATTATATTTCACTCATGACACATTGACACTACAAGTTACAACAAATAAAGATAGATAAATGATTAAATCATAATTCTATTTCTTGAAATTGTAAGAGTCGGTAAATTTAGTTGCTCAAATTTACGAAATAGCAATCAAGTCTCTTAAAAGTGAATCACATCGGTCAATTTAGTTATTTTTTCAAGTTTAGCCCCACAAAAATTTTAAGTTTATATATATGCGACCTCCTTTAAATTGTGGTGTTAAATATGAAAAAATACTAAATTAACCAATGTTAATATTCAATTTAAGAAACGAAATTGTTGTTTCGTAAAATTAAAAGACTAAATTGACCGGCCATTATAAATTTAAAAGATCAATGAGTTAGTCACTTTTTTTAGGACCTAGATTCATTGTTGTTGTTGTAACCTCACAGTTTACCGCAGTGATGAATCACGACCATCCATTTGCCATACAACGATTCTGATTAAAAAAAAATAGATTTTAATAATTCTATACAGCATCAGATCTCGACCATACATTTCTAATTACACGGTCTAAATCATTTAATGCATTGACGCGTGTCAAATTATGTCCCCTTTTTTTATGTATATATTATGAATGATGTTTGAGTTGAAATATTTTGGGTGGGTTGGATTTTGAGTACAGGATTGAAAGAGACAGGTAATGGAGTTAAAGAGACAAAGAAGTGGGCAACCACTTCAAACTTCAGTGAACAAGCAGAGGTCTGTAATTACTCTTGTCTTTGTTCATGGTACAATTTCAACATTTTATTCACCTTTGTTAACCAAAGATACCCAAAAGATTTTTATAATAAAAACAACAAAAGCTTTTGTATGTTGGAAAAAAAGAGTCTCTCAAAAACAGCTTTTCTTAACTGTCTGTTGGGCCTCTTTTTTGCTACAATTCAGACTTTCTTGGACTTTTTGTGAATTCTCTCAATCACATATCACTCCCTCTCTCCACTTTCTTATTTAATTTTAAGTTCTTTGGTTAAATATGTTTTTCTTCCTTCTAAAATTGAAGAATTTTGGTTTTTGTCTTTATAAAAAAATTATATGTTTTCATTCCTGCAAAAACTTATTTTTGTTTTTAAACTTTAATGAACAAAATTTTGACATTTTTTTGACATATTTTTAATATAATATATAAATCTATATAGGTTTAACTAACAATATATAAATATAATATAGAGATATCTTGGACATAAAAAGCTATAACATTGACATTAAAATAAATATAAATTAGTCATTATGGACTAGAAATAAACCAGAAAAGTTTTTAGTTGAAAACATGTGATTTTTTTTATAAGGGCGAAAGTCAAAACATGTGATTTTTTTTATAGTTTCACGAAAAATATATTTTACCAATTTTTTATATACTTTTAACTTTATTATTATCTGTTGTAATTTAGCAGGATATAGCAGAAAAGGGATCAATACAAGTTTTGAGGAAAAACATAGGTGCAGAAAGACAAGGAAAGTGCCAAAATATTGAAATTCCTTATTACTTGACTCCTTTTACTAAAAATTCTTCATTAGCAGCAGCATACAGAACATGTAGTAATAATAGCACACCTCATCCAAATTATGAAGAACAAAATGCAGATTATCCTAAGACACTGGATCTTTTTCCAATTAAGGAGGATGAACAAGATGGAAGTTGTCTCACTGAGAGAAAATCTATGGACACTCATGAAATCACATCTTCCAATCAGTTTTTTGAGTTTCTTCCTTTAAGAAATTGAAGGGAAGCCAATAGCCATTTCATTTTAGAATACATATCATATTATATATGTACTTGTATTTTAGTCAAGTAATTTATTGAATGTGTCTTTAATGAATAATATAAATATATATATGCATGTCTATTTTTAACGTGTTTTTTCAGTTACACTGATATTGATATGAAGTTTTCACCGTTTTTTAATAGTGACTAACATGTGAGGCATACAAAATGAATTTTTCCTTTCAACTGAATTTTCTTCACATACAAGAGTCAATAATAGAACATCTGACCACTTGCTTAAAAGCGTTCAACACTCATATCATATTATTTGAACTAATTAGGATGTCTATTTTTAATCTAAAAAGAGTTAATATGGACAATTGGATAAAATTATTCTTCTTTTACATTCACTCATTCATATTTTTTATTTAACTTCTAAGAAATGGTGAATACATTTATGAAAAATGCTATACATTGCGAACAACTTAGAAGCAAAATTTTCACTAGTAGTGCACATTCCATAATAAATTAATTAATTATAACTTCCATCCATATAAAAAAAATATTGATGATCAATTAAGGACTAATTAAGAATAACAATTTTCGAGTACAAATTTTTTAAGATTTCTCTCTCTAAGATTTCTCTCTTAGTGGGGAGCGTGATTCCTATCTCTCTTATCATCAGAGAGCTTGTTTTTGAGCTGTGATTGCTTGCTTTTGCCAAATTAAACCAACAGTTGCCTTGTTTGTTGACTAATTCCTAATGGCTAGTGAAGACTTTGTCAATTTATCATTAGATGGAGATGACAATGAAGGATTTGCTTTTGCGTTTGACGATGAGGGTGATGATGTGGGGGATTTACGATGGTGCCTTGCTGGTAGATTTCTTGGAGACAAGATCATCCATGTTAACTCGATGATGGCACGTATGGCTGATCTCTGGCGGCCAGTTAGAGGTGTTTCGATTAAGGAAGCCAAGGCAGGTCTCTTCCTCTTCTGCTTTAATCATCAGCTAGACATGGAGGAGGTAGTGAAGAATGGTCCGTGGACGTTTGACAACCAGCTTCTTATTATGGAGAGGGTTCAGATTGGTGTTCAGATCGAAAATATCCCATTGCATCAAGCTGCGTTCTGGGTACAAATTCATGATCTCCCTACTGGTCTTATGAAGGAGGCGGTTGGAACCCAGCTAGGTAATTATATCGGAGTGTTCATGGAGTATGATAAAAATAATAACTCATGCTTCTGGCGTCAATACATGCGTCTGCGTATCATGATTGATGTGCGTGCTCCGTTGAAGAAGGAGACAAAAGTCAAAGATCACAATGGAAATTGGTGCACGGTGAGATTTAAATACGAAAAGCTTGGAATTTTCTGTTTTGTGTGTGGAATCATGGGCCATGCGGAGAATAGATGCGAAACCCGCTTTGCTATGGAGGTAGATGACGGAAGGAGGGAGTGGAGAGTAATGAACTGCGTGCGGAGCCGAGGAGAGTGGCCGGTCGTCCTAAGTCACGGTGGCTAGTGGAGGAACGTGGCGGAGGACCGAGGAGTAGAGGGGAAGGGGGCGGTGCTAGCAGTGGCCTGAATCACAATTCTGGTGAGCCATCACGGCAGGGACCCACCTCACTTAATGTGTCAAATAATAACATAATAATAACAAACCATAACAGTCAAAAAAATCCCATTATTCCCTTCCAACAACCTTGCAGTCAACCTTCAATACCCATTATTACCCAATCATTGCCTCTTAATGGGGCTGATGTGACCAACTCTCTCACCCCATTCACCAATGAAACCGTGTCAGCAGTCAATTGTGCTTTCAATCAGAATTTATTGCCATCCTTTGTATCTTTCAATTCGCCAGCCAATCAAAAAAACCAACATGCCGCGTCAGCTTCACAACACACCAAACCTGTCAAAGGACATGTCAACCTTGACCTCACCTCTGTCCAATCATTAACCAATCACTTCCAAACTTTAAGTCAACCCATCCATGCTAGTCAACTAGCAAAAAAACACGTCCCCACCAGCCAACACAAACCTATTTTAACCAACCACAAAGTAACACCTCAACCTTGTTCTCCCACACTAATTAACCAAAATAATCCTATTACCCCTACTGTCGCACCAGTAACCAAACCCATTCTTAGAAACAAAAATATTATACCCTTACCTTTCCCTGTGACTGTGATGGAAGACTCTGAAGGTGTTGAAAATATGGATGTGCAGGTGGAGAGAAAGAGGAGACGGGAGGAGGAAATGAAGAAGGGTTCTAGTAGTGATATTCTCAACCAGCATTTTTTATCGGCAGGTCCTGGCAGTCAGGACTGCCGGGAGCAATGATTGTCTTGAGCTGGAATTGCCGGGGACTGGGCACTCCGAGTGCAATTCCTAATCTTCGTCGGCTTGCCCAGAAGCACCGTCCAGATGTATTGTTCTTATCTGAAACTCTCTCTAAAACTCAACAAATGGAAAAAATTCGTGTGTTGTTAAAATTTGATTCTTGCCTTTCAATTGATGTGGTTGGTAGAAGTGGAGGTCTAGCTGTGTTATGGAATGATACTGTGAACTGTAAAATTCTCAACTACTGCCGTAATTTTATTAATTTGGAGGTCGCTGAAGCGGATAAAGGAACTTGGCGTCTGACTTGTTATTATGGTTACCCTGAAAGGGCTCGTAGAAGGCAAGCCTGGGATATGTTGCGTGAGTTGCGTAATATGTCCCCGTTGCCTTGGTGTATTATTGGTGACTTTAACGATCTTTTATCTCAGGAGGACAAGATTGGACACAATCCTCATCCAAACTGGTTGTTTTCTGGATTTCGTAACGCCGTAAATGACTGTGATATTACAGATATTCAGCTGGAGGGGCATAGATTCACCTGGATCAAGAGCAGGGGTGCTCCACATGTTATTGAAGAAAGGTTGGATAGAGCAATGGCGTCTAGTGATTGGTTATCGTTATTTCCGGAGGTAAAACTTACTAATTTGTTGGCCTCACATTCCGATCACAGCCCTATCCTCCTTCATACTAATCCGACACTTCGCACTAGAAATAATTATTCTTTTAAGTTTGAGAATGCATGGCTACAAGAGGAGGATGTTGAGGAGGTAGTTGAGACGGGTTGGTGTAAAGAGGTGTGCTTGGATGTAACGGAAAGAGTAGAAGCATGTGCAGATGAGTTGCAAAGGTGGGGTAGGAGGAAAAGAATGAGGTTTAAGGAAGAGGTGGAGGCGTGTAGTATAGAAATGGAGGTGACCCGTTATGATAAGATCGGTTGGGGATTCTTGAAAGGAATGCTTCAACGTTTTGGTTTTTCTGATAAGTGGATTCAGTGGATGATGATGTGTGTGAGCACGGTCAATTATTCGGTGCTAATGAACTTTGACAAAGTTGGACCTATCTATCCTGGAAGAGGTCTGAGACAAGGTGACCCGTTGTCTCCTTATCTGTTTATTTTGGCAACTGAAGGCTTAACAGCTCTGATCAAGCAATCTATAGGGAGAGGAGATTTACATGGAATAAAAATTTGCAGAGGGGCCCCTATGGTGTCCCACCTATTATTTGCAGATGACTGTTTTTTGTTTTGCAGGGCTAATATTACGGAGGCATCTCACCTAATGTCTTTACTGGATATCTATGGTGCAGCCAGTGGTCAGGAAATCAATCTGACTAAATCTGAAGTTTTCTTTAGCCGGAACTTAAGCAAAGAAGCACAAGAGGATCTGTCGGGCATCATGGGCGTGAGACATGTTTTGGGCACTGGCACATATCTTGGACTACCTTCTATGGTGGGGAGGAGTAAAAAAGCAACATTTGGGTTCATTAAAGATCGTATTTGGAAGAAAATCAACTCTTGGCGTGGTCGCGCTCTCTCTAAAGCGGGTAAGGATGTTATGATTAAATCAGTCTTACAAGCTATTCCGTCCTACATCATGAGTGTGTATTTGATTCCGGGTTCCATTATCTCGGATATTGAGAGAATGCTAAATTCATTTTGGTGGGGTGATGGTTCTAATCATAAAGGTATTCGGTGGTTAGCTTGGGATAGATTGGCTAGGCCTAAAGCGGTTGGTGGTTTGGGGTACCGTGATTTTCATGCTTTTAATATGTCGTTAATTGCAAAACAAGCGTGGAAATTTATGGCGGAACCGAATAAATTAGTATCAAGAATTTTCAAAGCTAGGTACTTCCCCCACTCCTCTATTTTTTATGCTAAACTTGGTAATAATCCTAGTTATGTTTGGAGAAGTGTGTGGAAATCCCGTGATGTTCTCTCTATTGGTTGTAGGTGGAAGATTGGTGACGGTAGTAAGATTAATGTCATGAGTGATCCTTGGTTCCGTGGTAATGATTCATTGTGGATGCAAGCTCCTCAACTTCAAAGTACGTATGATTTATTTGTTCATGACTTGTTAGTGCAAGATATGAAAGCATGGGATAGTAATAAAATTCATTCACTATTTTCAGAACATGTAGCTGAAAGCATTCTTAAAATCCCATTGTTTGAGGAGGTACAGGAGGACAGATTGGTGTGGAATTTTGAGAATCATGGTTCCTATACGGTGAAATCCGGTTATAATAACTATATCAAATGGAAAGCGGTGGACGATAGTTTGCGGATGGAGGGGGAGTGGAATTCAATCTGGAACATTACAGCACCTCCAAAGACAAAGTATCTACTTTGGCGTATTTGTCGTGGATGTTTACCGACTCGGGTCCGTTTAAGGGAGAGGCATGTGCCGTGTCCTAATGCGTGTCCTTTTTGTGATAGTCATGAGGAGGATGAACGGCATATTCTCTTTAACTGTATGGAGAGCAATCAGGTGTGGATCGAAGCCGGGCTGAGAAACGTTATAGATCATAGGTTGCTGCTCTTTAATGATGTGCGAAGCTTAGTGTTTGATATCTGTAAGTCAGAACCTGCCTCTACTGTTGGCCACTTTGCCATGGTTACTTGGTGTATTTGGAATCATCGAAACAATTGGGTGTGGAATGGAGTGAGAGACACGGCGAAGGAAGTGGCGATGCGGGCTGTCCACATGTTTGGGGAGTGGAGTGCGATAAACTCATTACAACAGAACACGAATAATCCTGTTACTTCTGCTGTGTTGCGTGTTCCTACTCTTGCGGGGCAGGTAGCGTATCGTGAATCGCATGGAAATCAATTTCACCGGTGGCAAAAACCGCGCGACGGTTGGTGGAAGTGTAATGTTGATGCAAGCTTTTCTCAAAATCCACATGGAATGGCCTATGCTTGGTGTTTGCGGGATGTTAATGGAGAGTTTATTGCAGCAGGCACTAATAGCTGCAATTTTCATGTTACAGTAACAGAAGGAGAGGCTTTGGCTATATTGGAGGCCATGAGACAATGTATTGAAAGGGGGTGGACCAATATCCTGTTTGAAAGCGATGCCAAATTAGTAGTTGAAGCTGTGCATTCTACAAAGCAAGGAAATTCTGAGTTGAGTTCTATCATATCATCCATCAAATTGTTATTACAGCAATATTCGAACTTTGAGGTTAAGTTCACGAAGCGGCAAGCAAATATGGCGGCTCATACATTAGCTAGGGCGGCTTGTTCTTGGCCTAGTCGCATGTTTTTTACTAGTATTCCTCGTTGTATTGAACCGTTTATTATTAATGAAATGAGTTAATTTTGTTTGCGTCAAAAAAAAAAAAAAAAACTTCCATCCATATATTTGGTCATTAGTTTTCTATTTTTATTGTCTAATTGCGGGGTTGTTGGTTTGTTCATCGTCTTGCTTTTTGATTGTTTCGTCTTAGTGTGGTGTTTTGTTTGTTCGAAGTGACAAATAAATTTTGACTTATTACACGTTCAAACAATAGTATACAAGTTCAAAGGCATATATACTAGTTACGTACAGGTTCAAACAATTATCTTATTGTATTATTGCTATTTTAGAATATGAATGAATGAAAAGTATTTTTTTATAAAAAATTAATAATAATAACTTTCATCCATGTTTTCCACTATTTCCATTTATTCCGGAGAATTTTGATTGATCAATTCTATTTAGTAAAACATTTGCGATATGATTTTTCACAATGTATAGCAATGTTGTACAATTTTTGTAAAAAAAAAAAAAAACAATGCTGTACATTTATTTTGGGACACACAACACAATATATGTTGTATAGCAATCTTTTTTTTAACAATTTTGGTTCCTCTATCATAATTTTTAACTATAAATTAGCAATATGATATGTTTTAGACGATGTGATATATGATCTGATAATGAGAAAATACCAATATTGATAAAATTGTAAGAAAAATTCTGCATAAAGTTAATTTAAAACATATTGTATCCTCATATTATAGACAAAATATATGTTGGAGGGACCAAAACTATCAAATTTTGAAATAGAGGGACTAGTTCTGCAAAATGATAAAAATATGAGTACCAAAACTACGAGAAAAGAAAAAGAAAAATTGGTGTAGGTAACAAAAGTGTGTTCGACAAATGTTTTCTGTTTCGGTCTTGAGTTTAATTCCTAGTCGGTGCATTTGGTCTCTGTTATTGGAAGGAATTAGTCTCCACAGTTGTGCCGGATGCTTTGATTTTTAAAATAAAAATAAAAAATCTTGCATAACCAAATAACTTACCAACCAAGTAATTTTTTTTTTTTTTCACCACCAGTTGAATCTGGTTCGGAGGTCATTTATGGCATCAAATGGTTCCAGTCCCCTCCCGATTGCAGTTGCAGGGGATCGAACCGTGGTCCTCCCTACCAAGTTCAGCGTTAATCACCACTGAACCAACTAACGATCGGTAACCAAGTAATTATTTTAGCCGCCTGGTTTTATCCATTTATTTGGTGATCAATTTGCCAGATGTAATACCAAATGACAACTGTATATGACCAATTTGAAAAGAAAAAGATGAATGAGTGAGATCCTTCGTGAAGGTATAATCAATCTATTGAATTTTGAGTACGTACGAATAGACAAAAGTTACATAAATAATAGTTTTCTTACAAACAAACGTTTCAATTAATGTTTTAAGTGTTTTGCTCTCTCGTGGAAGATATAAGGATGCGCTTTAATTGTCAAAAATACAATTAAAATATTTGGAGAGTTCTCACTTGAATTGAACCAACAAAAACAAAAAGATAAATAAGATTTTATGATAATTTATAAATTCTTATTAATGAAAACTACTATTTCTCTTTCTAAATATAAAATTTTGTAGGACTGTGGTCTAGAAAGTCATGAAAAAATATAAAATTTTGTTAAGATTTTTTTGTCCCATTTTATAAGACTTCTTTTAATTGATATTAATTATTATTTTTTTCCAAACATAACTCTAATTATAGTGGATTTTTTTTCTACAACATGTAATAAATAAATACTTTAAAAACACATTAACTCATTCTTTTTCTTGAAGGATAAAATTGTAAAAATAATAGTATTAATTATCAACAAAGTTTATATTTCAATGAACTTTCTTAATCTCCATTTTTTTCTTAATCTCCGTAATTTTCTCTAAGGGCACTTATATTTAGGGACACGGGTAGTATATTTTTATAAGCCATTTTTTCATAGACTACTTTGACAAACTTATAATAATACATAAAAGCTTATTTATTTACATAAGTTGTTATGTATAAGCTCAAAAATTAGCAAAGGGGCTCTAAGATCTGTAATGCACAAACTCAATTCAAGTTTATTGTTGACTTAAGACCTTGGATTAATTTATAATATTGTTGACTTCGAGTTTATTGTTGACTCAATTCTGGTGTGGCCAAAATCGTAAAAAATTAATCCTATATTATACTGAAAATAATTTATAATATTGTTAAGTGCAATACATTTACAATGAAAATTGTTTACTATCCATTTTTTGAAAATGAGCTATTATAATGTCATTGTCAATTGTCCCAGTAATATCTCTTTCTATAAAAGTTATAAGATCATCAGTTGACTCTTCACAAAATTCATGGCTGAAAAAACATATTTCACGCTTGCAGTTGCTATCAGCAAGACTAAAGCCAACTTCAAAAGCTTATAAATTATATCAAATGTATTGCACTTATTTGTTTCCCCAAGTTTTACACAAATATCTGAAAGTCCTTTTAACTTTTCAATTTTAGGTTAGATCGAACATCTCTAACATAAGTCTGAAGTTGATCAAACCATTTATTGTAAAATCGGTGTCTATATTCACCTTTAATTTACCAAGAGTAAACAAAATTATGAAGAAGTTTATGATGACCTATTTTTAAATAAGCTTTCCTTACCTCATTTTGCATGTCAAGGAAGGTAGCTTGAAATTTGAAGCTTAATTCCTGGATCCATTTTCAACAATAATAAAAATCCTAGGGGTGACAAAATGAGTCGGGCACGCCGGTCCGATCCGTTTGACCCGCCATTTTTTGCGGCCCAGGCTGAGGTAATCGGCATGTACTTTAGGTTGGCCCGCCTAGCCCGCTTAAAAAACGGGCATTGACTGCGGCTTTTTTTTTATACTTAAAATGTAAATTGGGTAGTGCACTGTGGAGCCCAATCAACTATATTTTTCTTCTCTTTATTGGTAAAAAGTTGATATTTTCCTCTTCCATATATAAATTTATGTATTCCATATACTTCTAAAACTATGTTTTCTTCCTTTTGAACCAAGTGGATTATTTTGGTGTTTAGATAAGTGTGTGTGTATTTTTTTTTCTTCAAGTTTTTGGTGTTATAATTAAGTTGTTTTGTTTATGTTGTTGAATAATATGACATTGACATTAAGACTTGTTGAAGTTGTATTATGCGTTGTTAAAAGATATCATTAGTCGACCTCTTTGGTAATAAGTAAAAAATTTGTAAATCATGTAGTAAATCAAACTGTAAAAAAAAGTGTTTAGGAGACCCGCCCGCCAATTAGCTAACACTCTGATAAACGAGGCGGACTTAAGTTTTGAACTCGGACATCTAAGTTGACCCGCCCCACCCCACTTTTGAGCGGGCTTAAACGGGGTGGAGCCGGCCCACTTTGACACCCTAATTTGTATATAAACATAAAAAAGATAGAAAACGGTTGTGGAGCTGGGCTGACGTTGACCCAGCAAGAGAGCAGAAGTGAAAGATGATGGAGCCCCCCTGACCGACCACAAAATAGAGTCGTACAATTAGAATACTGAATGACCCAATTTATTTATGTTCAAAAGAGGCATTCATAATTGAAGAGTGAAAGAAAGAAGGGTTTGTCTACCATTATGCAAAACTATAACTTGCAGGATTTGTCATCACTGCCTGCATGTCTGCAAAGCCCAAACAAAACAATGTGTCAAAGGAAAACGACAACAATGACCACTGTAGAGGAGATGAGAGAGAGGTCACCCTGCTTGAATGAATGAATGCATTCAAGAAATATGGAAGAGAGAGAGTGTGTGATATTACTATGCTACCTAGCTAATATATATGCTATCTTGCCCTTAGCCTATAAACTCTCTTGTCTCTCCATGCCCATATCACATTATTCATATTGCACAACATTTTTGTTTTATACTTTCATGATAATTTGTGATATGTTTGTCTTTTATTAACTCTTCAATTATTATGATGATGTTGAAAGTTCATCATCATTCAACTTCAAGAACATACCTTTTTTACTCTTGTATTACTCTTGTCCTACACTTCTTTTCCCAACAAAATAATGTAATATTAATTTACATTTCACACATGGATTTATTTTGAAGATAATTATATACTCACTCCCTCCGGCTATAAATATAAGTAAAAGTATAATTTTTAGATGCATTAAATAACAGATGTATTTGATTTGTATTAGAGTTCAGATACATCAATTATTCAATGAATCTAAAAAGTGCAATTTTGCTTATAATTGTGGCCGGAGGAAGAATAGTTTCTATTTTTGAAGAGAATGGACTATTGATATCTTCATTGTTAAAATACATTATAAAAACATGTTCAAACATCATCTCCCATTTAATATGGGAATCTTAACATGTACATCTTATGCTTAAGACTCGAAAACTGAAGCGTGAGCAGAGTGACTCGACAATGGTGATTTAATAATGGGTGATTCTAATAGATCTTGAATATACTTCAAGATTATATCAGAATTTACATGAATATAACTCAAACCTTACAAAATCGTCTTTTAAGTAAAAATTACTTTCATGCATAAACACATGCTTAGACCTTATCTCATCCAATGTAAAACTTTTAACATAACCATTTATTATATTTGAAAACTCACACAATAAAGTATTAGTTTGTATTTTTATGTGGGTCTTAACTCTGTATTTTTAGTTTTTTTATATTTATTTGCATATGTGGGTCTTAACTTTGCACTTCTTTAATATTTTATACTCAAATTAACTTTTATTTTAACTTAATTTGTGCCTTTTTAAAAAGAAAAAAAACTCAAAAATCTAAAAAATTTGTCAATCTTCTACGAAAAATAAAATCAAATTTAGCAAACGAGTTGAAACTAACGAGTCGAATCGAGTCGTTTGTGAACTTTAAACGAATCAAACTCAAGATGAAAAAAAAAATTGTAATTCAACCAAATTTCGAGTTGAACCAATTTTATTGAGATGAGCCCAAACGAATTCGATTTGACTCATTTCCAGCCATGTGTTTAGTCATCCCTCTTGTTCTTCATCCAAAGGTTGAGAGTTTAAAAAAAAATTACTTAAAAGAAACAACTTCGAAGAGGGGAAAAAAATAGACAGTTGAGGTATCTGAATTCCCTTATTCCTCACTCCACCAACTATAATTGGTTGCCAAGATTTAGATATTGATATTGGATTGGTAATGCCCTATTGATTTATGTTCTCTATGTACTTTTTAGTGAAGTTATATAATATCTTTTTTTTGAAAAGGAGTGAAGTTATATAATATCAATCATTTTAGTCACTATTACTAGTATTCTATAGATAGTATTTTGAATTTTAGCAAACAACTAACATTAACTAATTTGATTTTAAGTATTCAACTTTAGAGACTAATGTTCGGACTAAACGACCAATTTATAATTTCAAAGGCCCTCTTGACAAATTCTCAATTTCAAATATCAACTACTTACTGAAGTTCCTTTTGTTACTTCACATAGCTTTTCGTCTCCTTGATAGCTGGAAGTTGAGGATCCGCATAGCCCTCGATTTAGGCCAAAGTTATCGTGCATAAACCAAATCTTTATGGACGGTGCATAAGTGAATAACAACCATCAGATTAGCCCTCCACGTGTAATAATCGTAGCGCGATTTAACATGCATATCAGTACACTTGAGAAAAAGTGTACCGGTGTGCATATTTGGTACACTTTCTCAAATGTACCGGTGTGCATATTTCATACCGGTACACTTTTTCTCAACTGTACCGGTGTGCATATTTCATACCGATACACTTTTTCACAACTGTACCGGTACCGGTACAGTTGAGAAAAAGTGTACCGGTAACTTTTTTTCATACCGGTACACATTTTCTCAAGTGTACCGATAAACTTACTTATTTATGCACGGTGCATAAACAATTCCTTATGCACCATAACCGGACCCCTCGATTTATGTGTTATTTATCCATTCTTACCTTTTTTATGCAATGTTGGTGACTGGAGATAACTCTCTTCAATTATTCCTGGATGGGAGGGTATAATATGCAGGACCAAAATGAAAACCACATATATGCAAATCATTCCCAGTTACCTCAGAGCTTTATCCGGTCTTATCTTGGCCTTATTTTTCCTCTAAATGTCTGGTATCCTACACCTGTAAATACTCCCCCTCCTATGATTTTAAAAAAATAATAATAATCCCCTTCAACTTGCTACACTTCAAAATTCAACTCATTCTCATCAAGTCTCATCTTTGACAGTGAATTCAGTAAAATTCCAGTGACATTGTAACTTGTAAAGTTGTGTAGTTTTTGCCAAAATTGCAGTGGTTCAGCGTACTTTTGTCAATTCATCTTGGACTCAAACATTCACTTAGTTTGAGCTATCCTAATTCCACAATGCTTCCAAGAAGAATTTGTCGTATCACTGAAATTTGTAAAATTTGCAAATAAATCCTTAAGGGAAGTACGCAGTGGTATACCCCATCCCTGGACTTTTTGACTGTAATTAGAGCAGAGTAGTCAAATTTTGCTTATCATGTATACCACAGTTTAGATTAATTGTATACTCATAGTCATACACCAGATATTATGCTGTGCACCTTAGTCTTCCACTTATTCATAACCCGGAGCCAAATAAATCGAATGTATTTATTGGCGGCAAGTACCGGCAACATGTGCGGTTGACATTATTACAACACTTTAACAACAAATGAAAAATACCTAGTCTTAGTACAAATTTGCCAAGTAAACATTAGACTCTACGATTTTTCTTAATTTGCAAAGATGGTTAGTTTACATAGAGTGGTTCTGGCTCCACTTTCCGTCTGATCCTGAAACAAAAATTGACAGAAGTGTTTAGCAAAGCCACCCAAAGAGGTAGTGTACTGATTTGTCTATGAAACATTAGAAGTACAATTGTGCAACACAAGAAACCCACGGATCCACCAGGATTCAGGAAAACTGAAGAACGCATATCTACGAAATAATGCAAGCCCTAACAAAAGTTGTAGGCAAAGTTGCTAAACAATAAAGGAACTCATAAATAGAATTATATAAAGGCAGCGAACTAAATTGGTCAGTATGCAAGAAATTCAAGCAAAACATAGGTGATAGTCAACTGCAGGGAAATATTTCATAATACTTCCTCTGGTTCTAAATATAAGCAAAAAAATCACTTTTTAGATTCATTGAATAATGGATGAATCTGGTCTATATTACAAGACAGATTCATTTATTATCCAATAAATCTGAAAAGGACTTTTTGGTTATATTTAGAACCGGAGGGATTAGCTTTTTGGAAATCATGTCTATTCATTCACAAAACCATTTAGTGTCAAATCATTCTTAATGGTGTGGTAAAAAATTATTTTTGGTCTCTCTCTAACTATTGCATATACCCCATATAATCTACTCTCCTAATTGGGAGCTCTACAGACAGTTCTACGGATCCTCTTCATATCCATACATACCTAAACCACTTGAGGTATTCTCCTTCTTACTTGTGTATTATCGAATATGACCATATAAACCTTCCACATATCTTTAAGCAAATAAACTTTTTAATGATGATTGAGCTTCTAAAAGTGAAAAAGAACGAGTAAAAAAACTCTTCCTAATGATCCAAACTCACCAATTTTCTGGTGCCCATTTGCAGCCATCTGTATCTACCACATGCAAGCTATATGCATGTCTTGATTTTGTGGACTGGTTTTCAAAGCTGCCATCCACACAGAAAATCAGATAAGGATGAATTATCGGTAACTCACCTTCATAGGAAACTTCCCTTCTAATTCATGAAATGAAATACATCATCCAGAGAAAATCGTTTTAACAAACCTTTGGTGGATAAGATCGCCATGGATGACAACCAAAGATCCAGCTTTTACTTCAATAGGAACAAAATCTTTCTGATCATAAGATGGTGAAGGTCTATCAAATTTGACGCCATTTTCATCTCTTACGAATCTTCTAAGAAGCCCATCTACATCGACCATAGAATAAAACAGAAGAGAAAAATGGTTAGATCTGAACAACCAGGGCAAAGGATAAATGATCCGGCTAACAAATAAACCATAAACCAGAAAGAGAAAAAGTTACTTTTGTGAGATCCAGGAATTGCCCAAAGGCAACCATTTAATATCGTGGCATCTTCTAAAGCCAGCCACAGCCCGGTGCATGTTTGTGGTTCAGTATAAATAAATGAGTTATCTTGATGCGGCACCACTTCACCCCCAATTCCAGGTTGCTGCCAATAATTTTTTTTTTTAATGTGGTTATGAAAATGACCAGACATCAAATGCATCTATACTAAGACACTCCACATGGAAATATTGAAAGTGCACATAACCATGTCCAGTTATAATGTTTCAATCAGAAAAGTATATAAATGTACTAGCGAAGGCAAGTCTATAGCAACAAAAAGACAAATCATAGCATGTTTCTCAAACTCTGGTAAAAACAGGTTGGATCACAATATATTCATTGATGAATGATTGAAAAAGGAAATTAAATCAGCCTTAATATATCATCTGCTTATAAAAAGATGGGTGGGTCTTCAAGCCCAAACAACAACAACGTTGAAATAACTAACCAAAAATATACATTACAATGTATCAGAAAGACCACCAAATTATCAACAAATTCAAAAACAAACACAGACAGTAAACCAAAGCAACTTCCATTATGTTGGTATGTTAAAATAATAAGTTAATAATACTACTCGCGGCTAGAAAAGAAAAAAAAAATATAACAACGCTAAAGAGTTATTACCAATCTAGCAAGATATATGTTATTTTGGATGATACAAACCAAAAGTTTTCATGTATTAAACTAAAACTACCATGACCATATTACACAGTTTTTTAAGCATATCATTCAAACACACACCAGTTCGTTTGCAAATTGAAGTAGTACAAATGTATTAACCCAATCAGAGAGCATAAGTACAAAAATTGAAAGATCAAAATCACACAACCCCTTCCCCCAATAGAACACTAAACTTCATTTTTTGCATTGCAACTGTATAATTAGAAACAAATCACATAAAAGAGACAGAAAATGTACCTTAAATATATACATAGACTGCATAATCACCGGTCTCTTGTAACCTAAGGAGCTCATTAAACTTGAAGCCTTCTCAGAAGAAGAAAACTTCTTAAATGCAGGCTCAATCTCATGAAGTGCTGCACAAAATCACAACACAATCCCAGTCCACAAAAACTAAACGTTAGATTCAAACCAAACTGAATCAACTTACATCAAACAATTCTACTCCAAAAAATCTTACGAAACAAACTAATACAAACTAAGAAAAATAGTGCTTTCCTAAACAAACAAGTTCAACTACATATATTGTGAACTGTGAACAAAATTACTATGGAGTGCATGTTTGGATTAGCGATGAGTTTGACAGAATCATAGTGTCACATCACAGTGATTCAAAAAAGGCTACACTTTGAAGTTTCAAAAAAATCACAATTTCCAACCATACACAGAAGGATTGAGCTTACCATGGCCAACTTTATTGAGGGAAAATTGCTTTGGCTGCTTTAAGTTACCATCATCCCCAAATGCTTTCTCTATAAAGAGATTAATTAATTAAACATAAAAGAGATTAAGTAACTTAAACTTTAAAAAGTACCTAGATTATTTACTGCACTAAAACCAAAAAGACTGAATTATATTTTTCTTTTGAATACCTTCGAAGAAGAACGAAATTCTTTCTGCACTCTCGAAAAAATAATCATCAGTCAACTTTTGCTGAAAAAGAGAAAGAGAATAAGAACATCTAGAAACACACACAAAAACAAAAATTCAACATTATAATGATTAATTAATGAGCTCTCTAGCACCAATTCTTTTTAGCCAGACTTTACTTATCTCGCGGCCGAAGTATCGAGTAAAAGTAAGTAACTAACCTGGTTTTTGGTGGAGAAAATAGAGGCGGTGGAAGAAGGATCAAATTCATCGACCAACTGTTCCATCCTGTTGATCATGCTCTGAATTTGATCCTCACTAGCAAACGATTCAATCACAAGATAACCTGTGTGCATATGGTAGATTGGTTAGGGACTAAGGACTAGAATTGAATTGAAGTGAAGTGAAAGGGTTAGTTAGTTAGTTACCTTGAGAGTTGAAGGATTGAAGCTGATCCGAACTAAGCATACCCATCGCGTCTTGTAATTTGATTTGCCTCACAATGTCAAATGTTCTCTGAATTTTGCCTTATGTAACGTAATAGGATTTGGATCCTACTCCTATATATTGTATTTGACTTATTGTTATTATAGATAGGAGATATACTCCAAAAGATAAAAATGAAATTAAAAATATTTTATAAAGTACCAAGGCTCTTTTGGTAAAATTAATATATAAATTAGTTGATAGCTGAAAAGCTAGCTGATAGCTGATAAGCGCTTTTAGCTGATAGCTAAAAAGATAGTAGAATAAAATTAAAGTGGTTGGTAAATTTAGTTGTTGTAATCGTAAAATGACATAAAAATATTATGTGAGTGGGTAGTTATTTTTTTGAGTGGCTAGTTTTTTTACTAAAACAATAAAAAATAATAATAAGGGTAAAATTGGAATAAAAGGTAAAAAGTTATAAGCTCAAACGCTATTTGAAATAGCATCTGGAAAAAGCTATAAGCTAGTAAAAAAAGTTTGTTACCAAACACCTCCAATTTTTTGAAACAAGCTTATAAGCTAATATAATAAGCTATAAGCTAGCTTATTTGTGTTACCAAACACACCCTTAAATATAATAGTTATATTTGTTATTTTAATAAATTTTTTGGGACGGAGTCTCCGCGGGGTGGAGGATATAATTTCGTCCCCATCCCAAATCCTCTTTTAGAAGGATTTTTTCTTCCATCTTCATCCTTACGGTGAAAAATTCATCATCTCCGGATCTCTGAATGAGACAATATCCGCGGAAATCCCTATTTATAGATGAAATTGACATCCCTAACACAACTAATGAAGTTTTACCTGAAGCGCGTCCAGGGGCGGACCTGGACCGAAATTATTAGTGTGGCTAAAAATTTTAGGTACTACTGAAAAAAAAAATTCCATCCTGATAATTTTAGTTAAACAATAAACAATATATGAAATTACTACTAATAAAACATGTATGTCCAAATTAGGTACACCAACAAAACCGAAAATTTCTATTAAAAAAAAGAAATCAACAAACTAACAAACTATATCAAAAAAATCTCTAATTTTCTATTTGCAAAAAATAAAGGACTATAACTTATTGAATATACGTTAAATCATGCATATTACTATTATTTGATACTTCACAAGATTCTACGTTGGACCAAAATATATAGAACCCAAACATATACCAACTTATTGAAATCATCAATAATTAGTCCAAGTGGTATGGTTTTTGGTCCCTTTAAGCATGTGTATCCAAAAAAACTAATATTTACGGTCATCAATAATAAACTCTAAACTAATATTTGCACAAATACTTAAACTAATGTGTACCGAAAAATTTACGGTCATCAATAATAAACTCTAAACTAATATTTACATTAATATTTGTATGAATATGTATACAAAATAATTTAAAATTATTTATAAAATTATTTTTTATTTTTTTAAAAAACAATATGGACGGGGCTGGTGTGGCTATAGCCACACCATGCCTCACACAGGTCCGCCCCTGAGCGCGTCTAGTTTTGAAAATTTCTGGCTATAATTAGTTAATATAATGGCAAAGCTTATGTACATCTTTTTATGTATTGTTGTGTTGTTCTTAGCTTAAAATATTTATAACTACTATTATTTTCTCAAATTAATAATTTTTTAAAAATTTGTTATAAGCAGAAAATTGTATTGTAAATTAAGAACGTCACGAGAAGCATTTAAGTTTTGAGTTTTGTCCTTAAAATAAAATTAAAAAAGGTAATATTGTATGTTATAAAATTTCAGTAGGTAATAATAAGAAAGGTAATATTTTCTTATAGCAAACTGAAGCTAATGCCTTTTTTTTTTTTTACAAGAGTGAAGCTAATGATTAAGCTTAAAGTATGAATATTTGCATGCACTTAGGTGGATCTAGGGGGCAATCAACCAGTTTGGATTTAGTATGACTCATTAATTACTTCAGGTCGGGGTAAAATTAGGTTGTGATTATGACAGCAATGGACATATATATCCTGATAAATATATAGGCTAATCTTAGACAAACCTAACTACCTAAGGCCATGTATTTGGTTGAGCAGTTGAAGTACCCTTGTCAATCTTGTCACTATGGTGGTTTATAGCTTTGATATGTTTGTCTAATCTTGTGAAGTTCCCTAATTTCCTTTATTAAAATCAACATCAAACTTTAAAATATCTCTCAGTGTGGGTTTGCTCTTAACTCACAAGAAATGCCTCTCATTTTAATTATCTTGATATGTTTGTCTAATCTTGTATATTACCTTAGAGCATATTGAGGGGCCTAAAGAGAAATTTTTCATAAATATGTTCTTTATTGGTTTATGATTGTTTTGCAACATATAAAATGGTGAAAACTGAAAACTTAAAATTACCAAATGTGTACTATCATTCAATCTATTATTATTGAGAACATATTTTGACAAGTTTCTCTATGGATATTTCCACTCATAGACTATGTTTCTTCCCAACAATGTCGAGCACACTTTCGGAATTGCTTGTTATGAATGGTGAAATAGTTACATACACTGATATCATCGCTGAAACGATGGAGCACCAATGTAAAAGAATAACAAATGTGCTAAGATACAGTCATATAACTAACAACTAGACCCTGAGGGCAAACTTAAAACAAAACTGATAACAGGAACAAAGGAAAAAGAAAATAACCTAAATAAAACAGACCAAAGAAACCATATGGACCCTGAATTTTGTAAATGTACAGAGAGCTATTGAATGCTACAGCCTTAACACATGAATAGTATCATACTTCACATAATGTACAGGCAGGTTGTGAAGGAACGTGAGCTTGTTGTCCTTTGACTCTTTAAACAGCTCGTTCGATACTGCAGCTGCTAATTCATGTGCGGAACATAGCTCACTCAATGTTCTGGGAGAGATTCCTGCAAAGGAACATTTTCCATTCTGTTCTGAAGTGAATTAGCATCATTTGCATAAAACATGTCACTCACTCCCTTGAAATTGAATCCAAATATATAATCAGAACAATGAAACGTCCAACAAAATCCTTTGATCTCCAAAAGTGGCGGATATGCCTTCTCACCAGATGGGAAGGTGAGAGAAAATGAAACAATCATTGTATCAGAAATGCGGTCAGCGGCAACGCATACTCACAAAATCATAGGTAACAGAAACACTTCAAACTCTGAGTAGATCAAGCTGCTGATGAAGATTTTGAATCGTTGGTTCTATTGGCGGTTCTATTGGCACGGCACATACAATCTGGGCATGGAAAGCTATATATAGAGTCATTCGGTCTTTTGAGCTCTATTCCCTTGGAATCACTGTGTGACCTCATAGTCAGCAGTTGACGTTTGAAACTTCTCCATCTGGAAAGTAATAAATTAGAGAAGTGAGGCTTCAGATACTTTCTATTCAGAAAAATATTATTTTTAAACTTTTTAAGAACAGCTAGAAACCTCATTGAATCCGTCATATTGTTTGCAATGTCAAGAAGTAATCAGACAATAACCAAGCTCTAGAAAAGAAAAAAAAAAAGTAGGAACTAAGGAAATTCTATAAAGAGGAATGCTACCTAATTTCTAACGCTTTGCAACTGACACTGAACATTTTTTTCCTGTTAAAACTCACAAGTTTGGCATATTTGTAAGAGTCATGCTAACTAGTGCCCCGGTGGCACTACTTAGCATTTTCCTATTTGTTTAAAAGCAATTGTTGCATAGACAGCATTATTCTTTATATGAAGGAGACATTTCTCGGCACCAGGCATTGCTCATTAGCCTAAGTTATCCAAGAATTTACACCATCCAGTTAACGTATGCTATCATGAAAAGGATATTTTCTTCTGACACAGCCTTGTAACAAAATGACTCCTATTGATATCACTATCATGAAATTTCGTAACCATAATTACTCTAGACAAAGGTGCTAAGGGGAGGGGGATTTTTTTTCCCTTTTATGGTTGCTGGTCGGGAGACGGGAGGGGAGGACTTTTCCGAATCATACTAGCTATGTAAATTGAAACAAGAAGATAAATGCTAGATTGGTAGTATGTAATGATGCATTACCCTATATTGGGATTATCAAACAGCAATGCTAACTTCCGCTTATCAGGCTTAATTGTTTTAGAGTGTCCACCATACAAGTATCTTCTGTGGCCCAGCAGAAAATGGGGAAAGTTACCCCCTTGAGTTGTGACAAACACCTCACTGTGAAGACAAACAGTGTAATCGATAGCAGCCATCCTGGAAGAATAATTCTAGAACAAGTAACTCAAGTCAAAAATCATAGAAATAAACCAGACCAGGATGGGATAAATAACATAAGATTACAAATATGTACCTTAAATGAAGCAAGTTCCTCTTCAGAAGCAAGAGTCTCCTTGGTGTGCAAATTAGGAAACATTTGTAGTAGTGGAGCCATTGTTTTCTCCGCATTATATATTATTCCAGATGCCAAAAAGATAGATGTGTTCTTTGTGAAACCCATTCCCCTAAGCATCAAGCCAACCTGAAGAGATGGATGAAGGAAGGCATTTACAATAATTAAAACGAATGCAATTACACAAAACACATAACAACATTTGCCGAGAACTTTCAGGAAACCAGTGAACCTTCTAGCTAAACTGACAACTACAAAAGGAGAACTTTCAGGAAACCACAAAAGTTTTAAGATACTAACCTCTAGTGGGGTGAGGGGACACTTTCCGTTGATCCTGATTGCTCCAGGACGGATAACTCTCCCAGGTTTTGTAAATTTCCCTTTCCAACCTCTTTCTCTTGCAGCAATCATATCTTGTCTCTCCTGTTTTCCACCATCGAAAACACAACAGGAAAAAGCAACCATATCCTGTGCATGGGAAACCATGTGTTGTTGGTTACAGCAAAAATTAACATGTAATGTCAACATTCACAATATATACTGATAGGCATTCATATTTGATCAAAACTAACCTCTTCAAAACGAAGATGTACAGAAACATATTTACCACCATTCATGGCACTACGCGCTCTCATTCTTTCAACCAAAGATTCACCTATGGTCAATATAGGTCTTGAAAACCGTAAAGCCTTATAATTTGCTAAGCACCTGAGGCGCTGGACAACTGGAGGAGCATCAAATGACAATCTATTCGCAAAAGGTGAAATTCGTATAACCCTGCATGAATGAATAAATTACATTCAATACATAATCAGCCTCCTTATCATCAGATAATAAACATACATTGCAAAGACTCCCAGCATGTCAATAAAGCTAAATACATCACACACCAGCCAAAAGGCCTCAAAAACAGCACAATATTGTGCACTCCTTTCTTTCTTGTCCTAACCTTGGACAAGTATCAATCACACCAAACTGTTTTAACGACTAATAACTATTAGAGATCAATATTAATGATAAAAAAATTTCATACAACTAAGATCATGTACTCACTTTTCTTCAAGTAACTTTGGGAGCACAACATCTCTATAATACTGAATGGATGACCATGCCTTGATCCTAAAATTGTGTACGTTTGTCATGTTGCTGCCAAATCTTTCCATCAGGTACTCAGGAATCTTGTCAACCACCCGCACATCATTTTTAAGGGTATCGACAAAATATTCTTCGTCATAAATGTCCCTGAATTTGCTGGACATGTGAAATATTATGGATCAGTTTGGGCAGTTTCAAACTAAATTAACAACACCATTGTGGATACCAAGAAATGCATCACAACCAAAAAATAGTAAGATAGTTTTTCAATCCACCCCTGATTCCGGGTAACATGACAGGGGCGCGTTGATCAAATATCAAATATTAAACAGTTCAGAAACACAAATTATATTTTAGTAAAACAAACCAACCTAGGATCTTTCCATATGCTGTGATAGTGGAAGTTGGGGATTACAAGGGTAGCATTTAGATAGCCAGCCACAGCAACGGCATTGCATACCTATAAAGCATTGACATCATTAACAAAATAATTGAGTAAGAATAAATTAATATGCTTTCAACACTGGACAGAAACAAAATGTACAAAAAACACTAACCGATGTCCTTTGCTGATTTAAACCACCATTAGCCTCTACATATATGTATCCATTTGACTCGGGTAGGCCTATCAACAGCACAACAACAATATAAATTAATAGTTAGCGAAACAAAGACGTATGATTTCCAAGATACAATAATAAAATGTAGCCAACAGCATCAATTCATGTATAAGGTATTCCGGCAATAATGGACCCCTTCATACATTAAATGGCAATTTAACACCATTAACAAAAAGGTTTTATGGATCTGTCACAGACAGAACTCTAAAATCTACAGTATTTTTTGTCAATCAAAAATTTAAAAGATCAGGCTCACAAATTCACATTGCAAATTAATATCTAATGTCCAGTACTCTCAGTATTATAATGTATGTTAAAGCATGAAATTAACGAATAGAAGAGAAGTTTCATAAAAACGATGGCTTTTCATGAAATTAACGAATAGAAGAGAAGGATAGATACGCCAAGCTTTTGCATTTTCTAAAAATTATGCAGAATATATGAATCATAATTACAATTTCATCTTGAGTAGAAAAAATAAATTACAATTTCATCAATATGATGTTGAATGAAAATACGTGTGTTCTGGACTGAGCCTAATCCCAATTCGGCGTCGAGCTCGGCCCACATAGACCACGAGCTTGGCCCAAAAATACGCTAGCCCAATATCATGCTACTCTGCTCAACGGCCACAGAAGCCAACACTTCTGTAATGGCTAACATCGGAATGAGTGACATTTACTACCAATCATGGTCTTTCAGCCGTCATTCTGACAGCCATTAATGGTGAGAGAACGGATTCGTCCTCACATTTATGGGATTGGCTCCGCGTTGGGGACTATATATACCCTTCTCATGCAGAAGGACCAAGTATTATTCATTCTTACTCTAAAACCTTCACTTCACGTAAATACTGACATGAGCGTCTGCGGGTACAAACCCCCTTCACACAACCACCAGCCATGTCCGTTTTGATCAGGTAAGATCAACGTGGGCGATAACTTTCTTATAAGAAAATTGTCTGACTTGTGTGCTAAAAAACATACAGAGAATATATTTGTGAAAATTTGGACGAAGAGTCAAAATGGATTCTTAATTCTTTTTCAACGCGTCGTGAATGATAACTTTGAATGGTGAGAGTAAAAACTAAAAAATGATAGGTGCAATAAAGACGAGAGAGATTATTTTGTGAGGAATTAAATGATTAAATGTAGACCTTTGGATTAAATAAAATAAACGAGTAAGATTTGGTGTCAAAATCAACTTTGACGCCTGGAGAGAGAGAGAGAGAGAGAGAGAGAGAGAGAGAGAGAGAGAGAGAGAGAGAGAGAGAGAGCAGTGTTATCAATTTTGGATCACAGAAAATAGTGGCTTGTTCAAATTCTGCTACACTACAGTGCTATAAGGCAGCTATAGCCACTATTTGACAACACTAAATACTAAATCACGTATCGCATAACAATAGTAGGGGGTTTTATCCGACTAAAACAAAATAGTAGTTTGTTAAAATTCTGATATCCTATAACATGGCTAAAGCCGTTATTTGACCAGATTGGGAGAGAAAAAAGAAAATGGCATCATTTATGCAAATAAATACAATTAATACTATACCTTCTGAAGATCGGTTTACACATGGTTTCCATTCACCGCCTCTATATGGACTCTTCCATATTGTAGATATCTGAAAGAAAGTTCAGCATCATGTCATTCAATGTACCAATTTAATTGCAACAAAATTTGGAAAAGTGTAAAGATATACAAAGTACGGTGGAAGATACCAACAAAAAGACTCAAAGTGATAATGAAGAAAATAAAAATTGTGTGGACACTATACACATGATTAAATTCTAATATCTCCAGTAATTATTGGATGGCCAAAATTAGGAATAATGTGAAAGACTCTGAAGAAATTATTCTTACAGAAGCTGAAAAATATACCTATACATCTCGTAATTTTAGGTGCCAGCATTCAAGAAAAACATAGAACATAGAAAATTTAGTAGAAAATGTCATATTCATAATGACATTACGGTGCAAACATGAAATGTCTACAATAGAAGCTAAATTTTCAACTTATGAAAAGAGAAGTCTCAGATTCTTAATAAAGACACTATACATAGGCAGGTTACGGACTTTTTATTTATTTGGTAATCATTAGTATCATCTCAAAAGAATCCATCCCTTGGAAGGTGAGCGGTATCAGTCTTCTAAAAAGAAAATAGCTACAATTTTAATACAAGATAAAGTAGCTACAAGAAATTTCATGCTTTTGCCAATAGCTTTTTCTCCTATGAACACCCGAGTTCCTTACCAAGAAACTCTTATCATGTAAGGTTTCATCTCCTATGAGTCTCACAATGTCACATTTAACCCATCCTATTCCTAGCCAATTGAATCACAAGGGCTTACGAACTCCCTTGTAAACGAAGAAAAATGAAAAAACTTTCTTGCTAGTACAAGAACGTGGCCAAAAATTATCATTCCCACTTCTCCAAATAACAATCTAAGAGAACACAGGAGAACAATTTTCCAAACATAAATATCCACGTGGCAAGTACGACAAGCAAGTATTGCCAATTCCAATCAACCTTTTGCATAATCAATATACTTTTCTCATACAGATTGTTGAAATTCGGCAATTGTATTGGATAAGAGAAAAAGCGCGAAACTCCCATTTTATTATAACAAACAATAACCTAAGGTCAAGTAAAACGTATATACCCCAACCGATACAACCACACTCCAGTCAAACTCATAATTCTTTTCACATGCAATAATCCTAACACAGATTATTTATTCAACGGCTTTCTAGTAACTCAAGTCAACAGCACATACAAAATCAGAGGGAAATCAAAATCAACTTCCTCTACTAAAAATTTATGATCCCACATTGCATTATTGTAAACAATTCAACTACAAACATCCAATACAAAAAATTTCCCCAACAAAAGCAAGGTATATTAGAAATCAATACATAATTTGAAAAATCTAAATCAGAATAAGCAAAGAGAATTGGCACACAATTTCAAACATTCAAAATAAAATGCAACAACAAAACAAGCATAAATTATAAAGAAAAATAAAAAATAAGACATGATAGGAACAAATTTGAAATGGCAAAGAATCAAACCGCATCAGTAGAAGAATTATCCGAATCCATATCATGTTTAAGATTGGCATAAAGCTGAGGACTCCGGTAAAGCGAGCCAGGAGCATCACGGTGTTTGATAACCGGAACAACCTCAAACGACGCCGTTCCCATATAAAGAAGCATACCGGAGATGTAAATTAAAGGAGCAAACAGGAAAATTCCTTGTCGCCGGAGAAGAACCGAAAGCAACATCCAACTCAATCTCTGCGCTAAACTACTCCTCCCTCCTCCGGTAGAAAATTTTCCAGCTTTAGACCGCCCTTGCCGGTGCCTCGGCGACCGTAACGGCGACTTCGGAGACGACGGCGTAGAATGCCCGCTGCTCGGTAACCGATTGTACGGGTGCATTGCAGATCAACCTCTCTACATCATCATCGTAATCGAAACACGCTCTTTCTCGTCTCTATCAAAACGGTGCCGTTTTGATGAAAGAGAGCGTGCACGTGGGTTTGGTTTGTTTAGCTGGGAAAATTCTTATACGATGCAATCAAGTTATTATTATGATGATGAATGATTTGAAAAGAAAGGTATTTTTGTTATTTTAATAAATAATTATAATATAATAATTATTGAATTTAATTGTTTTTTTTTAATTTGGATTGTGAAAGTGGGTGGTGTGAAGAAAGGGGTGGTAATTTTTCAGATCAAATCAAAATGAATGTATTGCAACTGCAACAGATTGAGGTTTTTTCTGATAATGGTAAGAAAAAAAAACATAATCTGATCATGTTTGGAATTTCTTACGTTTCGCTTTCAGAACACAAGACCGAACAAGACCATCCATGATTTTAGATTTTGACCTTTTGACAAACAACATAAATTAGAGTTGTTGGCCTTTTCTTTTTTTTTTGTGTTTTCTTTTTCTAAAATTATCTTTCCTTCTACTAATACAGATTTTTTTTTTGACATATTTCTCAATATTAACATTCTAATTTTTTTTTATATAGTGGAGCTTCAAAATATCTATTATATATAGAGAGAAAAAAAAATATGCATAGACAGTGTAAAAATTTTATACTGTCAACCAATCACAATTTCAACCCTTAGATCAATTCAACTACTTGATATTTTGTGCACCTGCACACACAATTATTTTGACTCTTCTATCACCAATGTTCAAAATTGACTTTTCCACTTCTTCTCTCTCGCATTCTCGTCTTCTCCGTTCCATAATCTCAACCAGAAAAACTAAAGTTCTGATATTGAATGGCAAAGTTTCTTTAGTTTTCTCAAAACTCAATTATCGAATACAATCTCCTCCATCTCTAATAATTTCACCTATTTCTTTTTTTATTTAATTTATTAAATCATTAATGAAACAAAAATTAGATCGAACAATCTAGGGGTGAAAAACAAAAACCCCATCAACATCATTCATCTTTTGTCTTTTTGATTATATTTTTTCCACTTTCCTCTATGCACACCTTTCTCGCTGTTCATGTTCTCTTTTTACATGAAGATCTTTTTTTTTTTAATTTAAGAACATGTTGAACGGCACGCGTGGTGTTGTGTTCAATATCAGAACTAAAGATTCGTTACAGGAAAGCTCATTAACAACTTGAATTCAATATCTTAAATGGAATTCAACATTAATTTAAATGGAATTCGAATCATTTAAATTTTATTTTTGAACAAATTCACTTGCGGATATTAGTCATTTGTAAAAATTGATGGATTATTTGTATTGTATCAATAACAAAAAATTACCAAAAACAACATTCTATATAGTTGATTAATGGATATGATTTTATTATAATATAATGTATTTTATTTCCCTCAATGTAAAATAACACGAGTTTCTTTTAACCAAAGTAGATTAAACCTAAATCAATGCATTAAAAACAAATGGGCGGCTTCATTTTCAAATCTTTCCACATGTCCAAATCTAAAAGCCCATTTGCACCTTCCATATTTACTAATAATATATACTAGGTTCTAAAGTTCTTGCTTATATGACATGTGTAAAAGCAAAATTGATAAAACAATTTTTTGGTCAGACTTTACTTACATCATAACCGAACTTCAGATTATTAAGATCCCTCTTCCCTAGAAATGGAAGTTGCACCATTACATCTTTTGAAGAGAAGTCAAAAGTTTTAACACTCCTACATATCCAAGAGATTCACACCATTACATCTAAGTATTTTTGGGTTGACACTGTCATATTTACTTAACAAACATAAATTGTGGTTAATGAATACTGTGAAAAATTATATGAGAATGCTGTAAATAATTTATTTATCAGCTCAAGGCTGGCTTTATAATAAAAGTACAACTAGCTATCTCCTTGATTTATGGAGGAAATTGTTACAAGGAGAAATAAAAGGAAATAATAATATTTTTAGAATCTCATAGAAATAATAAATTAGGAAACTAAATATATTCCAACCCCCCCCTCAAGTTGGTGCATAGATATCTGTCATGCCCAACTTGCTTATCAAATGCTCAAAGGTGGGTCTTGCCAAACTTTTGGTTAAGATATCTGCTGTTTGTTGACTTGAAGTTACAAAAGGTAGACATATGATTCCAGCATCTAACTTCTCTTTTATGAAATGTCGATCAATCTCAATATGCTTGGTTCTGTCATGTTGAACGGGGTTATGAGCTATGCTAATAGCAGCTTTACTGTCAGAGTATAATTTCAATGGAAGCTCAATTTTCATCTTAAGTTCTTCTAAGACTCTATGGATCCATAATCCTTCACAGATACCTTGAGTCATAGCTCTAAACTCAACTTCTGCACTACTTCTTGCTACAACCCCTTGTTTCTTGCTCCTCCATGTCACAAGATTACCCCAAACATAGGCACAATATCCAGAGGTTGATCTTCTGTCAGTAATTGAACCTGCCCAATCAGCATCGGTGAAGATAAACACATTTCTTTCATTAGTCTTCCTGAAAAATAATCCCTTTCCGGGATTTGCCTTTAGGTATCTCAGTATCCTATAGACTGCCTCAAGATGTTCCTCAAAAGGAGAATGCATAAACTGGCTTACTACACTAACCGAGAAAGCAATGTCAGGTCTTGTGTGTGACAGATAAATCAATTTCCCAACCAATCTCTGGTATCTTCCAGTATCAAGAGGAACACTACCTTTTTCCCAAAGTTTTGCATTAGGATCCATGGGGGTATCTGCCGGTCGACATCCACTCATTCCCGTTTCTTTCAATAAATCTAGGATATATTTCTGCTGGGAAACAACAATACCATCCTTTGATCGAGCCACCTCCATACCAAGAAAGTATCTCATGGATCCCAAGTCCTTGATTTCAAAGTCAATTGCTAATTTCTCTTTTACTCTTCCCATTTCATCATAATCATTTCCAGTAAGAACAATATCATCGACATAAACAATCAGGACAGCTATTTTTCCATCTTGGGAGAACTTTGTGAACAAGGTGTGGTCAGCCTGACCTTGAATGTACCCTTGTTTCTTCATGGACTGAGTGAATTTTTCAAACCAAGCTCTAGGAGACTGCTTTAATCCATACAAAGACTTATTTAGTTTGCATACATTTGATCCAAACCTTTCTTCAAATCCAGGAGGAATGTCCATATATACTTCTTCTTCTAAATCGCCATTGAGGAAGGCATTTTTAACATCCAACTGATGTAGGGGCCAATCCAGGTTAGCTGCAAGAGATAAGAGAATTCTGACGGTATTCAATTTAGCAACTGGAGCAAATGTCTCTGAGTAGTCTATACCATAGGTCTGAGTAAAGCCCTTAGCCACCAATCGAGCCTTATACCTTTCAATTGACCTATCTGAATTATACTTCACAGTAAACACCCATTTGCATCCAACCGTCTTCTTCGCATCCGGTAGTGTCATAACACTCCAAGTTTTGTTCTTTTCAAGGGCTTTCATCTCCTCAAGCACAGCTTCCCTCCACTTTGGAACTTCTAGAGCAACCTGTACATTTTTTGGAATTTCTACACTAGACAATTTTGAGGTGAAAGCAGAAAATGATGAAGACAAATTTGAATATGATATGAAATTGGACAAGGGGTGTTTAGTGCAAGATCTAAGAGGTTTTCTAACAGCAATAGGATCATCTATATCAGGATACAAGACACGACTCTCAGAAACAGAGATAGACTTACTTTTTCTGTTTTTAGGAGGCCGATCATTCCCCGGTTCAGATTCATGACACTGTTGAGATGTGGACTCATCACTTTCTTTGTGATTCTTTCTCACAAAAACCTTCCCTTTCCAAATGTTGTTTCCTGCTTCAAACCTATTCTCTTTAGATGACTCACTACTTTGTGGCATTTCAATTAGATCATCATTACCATTACTTTCAAAATTCTCATGGTTTTCGTCATGAGGAAATGTAGGCTTAGATTCACCAAATTCCTTACTCATATCAGGAGTAGGATCGGATAAAGAATCATGGCCATTTTCTGTTGGTGCAAAATTATAAGTCTTAGAACTCTGTGATTCAGGCAAAGATAAATTATTAAAAAAACTCATGTCCTCAGTTTGAAACGAGTATTCCTTTAAATTCCCCACCTGAAGATGAGTGTCATCAAAAAAATATTTGTTTTCAAAGAATGTAACATCCATAGTGACATACATTTTCTTGTTTTTTGGATCAAAACATTTGTATCCCTTTTGCGTTGGAGAGTATCCAACAAAAACACATTTTATAGCACGTGGTTCAAGTTTTCCAACATTTTTATGTTCATGAACAAAAGCTGTGCAACCAAAATTTTTTAATGTCAAATCAGTTGAAACACGAGTACTAGGAAAACATTCTTTGAAAGTATCAATTGGAGTTTGAAAGTTGAGAACCTTAGAAGGCATTCTGTTAATTAAATATGCAGCAGTTAAAACCGCTTCACCCCACAAATAGTTTGGTACTTTACTTGAGAAAAGTAAAGCTCTAGCTACCTCCAATAAATGTCTATTTTTTATTTCTGCAACTCCATTTTGTTGAGGAGTATTAGGACATGAACTTTGATGTATAATTCCATTTTGAAGAAAAAAATCACCCAAATTAGTGTTAAAATATTCTTTGCCATTATCACTCCTAAAAACTTGAATATTAGTTTGATATTGGTTTTGCACCATTGTACAAAAATCTTTTACAGCCTGACAAACATCATATTTCCCCTTTAACAAGTACACCCAACATACCCTTGAATGATCATCGATAAAGGTGATAAACCATTTTTTAAGAGAAAGTGTACTTGTACGGTTAGGGCCCCAAACATCACTATGAATAACAGAAAAAGGTTTTGATGGTTTGTAAGGCTGTATTGCAAAGTGGGAACGATGATGTTTTGCAAATTCACATGCTTCACATTTAAACAAAGAAATATCCTTATTACGAAATAACTTTGGAAACAAGTGTTTTAAATAGGGAAAACTAGGATGACCTAATCGTAAATGCCATAACATGATATTGTCATCATTATTATTCAAAACAGAAAAAGACTCAAAGCAGGAACTTATTGTTTCAGAAGGTAGTTGTGATGCAGATCCAATGTCAAAGTAGTAGAGTCCTCCACTCTCCTCAACGCTGCCAATCATCTTTCCCGAGTTCAAATCCTAAAAGACACAATGAGAACGGAAAAAATTAGTTTGACAATTTATATCTTGGGCTAATTTACTAACAGACATTAGACTACAAGACAAGTTTGGAACATGAAGGACATTTTTAAGAGTTAACATTGGAGACAACACAACTGACCCTTTGCCGGCAATGGCTGAAAAAGAGCCATCTGCGACTTTTATTTTTTGATTACCTGCACATGGACTATATGAAGAGAACAAAGTGGATTCACTTGTCATGTGATCGGAGGCACCGGAATCTACTATCCAAGTATGATTAGGACTGACACTAAGAAACACAGAGTTACCTTTTGTTGCTATAGAGCAAGAAGGAGTTTGAGACTCGAGGAGTTTGAACAGTTTCTCTAGTTGTTCCATAGTGAGTGGACTCTGAGTTGAAGTAGATTGTTGTCCTTGATCAGAATTACTTGCTTGGAATGCACGACCACCTTTCTTCTTCTTCCAGTTAGGAGTCCAATTAGGAGGTTTGCCTTTGAGCTTCCAACAATCTTCACGGGTATGCCATTCGCGCTTGCAGTAATCACACCAAGGAATTTCGTCTGATTTTTTTCCTTCGTGGGGGTTTCTAGTTGCCAAAGCCGAGCCTTCTGATTCAGAGCTTCGGTGTGTCTTTCCCATCATAATTCCTTGTCGTGACTCCTCCCTTTTTATTTCTGCAAAAGTTTCACGAAGAGTTGGCAATGGTACCTTTCCCAAAACTCGACCTCTTACCTCATCAAGATCTTTATTCAGCCCAGCAAGAAACATGAACACACGATCATTCTCTTGTCTCTTTAGAAACAGAACACTATCTTCTGCACATTTCCAATTGTCATCATAACAGAGATCCAACTCTTGCCACAAGGTCAACAACTCATTGTAATAAGCAGTTACATTCCTGTCACCTTGTTTAGCATGCCATAACTTTGACTTTAAACCAAAGATTTGAGAGGCGTTTTGGATATCAGAGTATGTTTCCTTGACAGCTTCCCACACATCTTTTGCGGAAGGTAAAAACATGTAAGGTTTGCCTAATCCAGTTTGCATAGTGCTTACTAACCAAGCAATGATCAAGGAGTTTTCAGACTTCCACTGTTTGTAAAGTGGGTCTCCTTCTGCCGGTTCAGCAACTGCTCCCGTAAAAAAACCAAGTTTCCCTTTGCCGTCCAACACCAAGCGAACAGTTTGGGCCCATTCATTATAGTTATTCCCATTCATCTTAGGAATATCAATCTTGAGGGAAGATTTGGAACCCTCGTTGAAATTGTTGTCGCCATAAACACCTTTGTTCTTGTTTCCGTTGTTGTTTCCGCCATTACCGCCACTGTTTGCGGCGAAATCTGGTTTCTCAAAAACGGGGCTGGTGACATCTGGTTTCTCAAAAACGGGGCCACCACCGCGGCCAGCACCTGCCTGTTGACCATCATTATTGTTGGAGGATCCGGTGTAGGCCTGGCCGATGGAAGGCCACTGGTTGTAACCGGCCATGAGAGACGAAACGGGTATGGGAACAGAATTTTTTTTTTTTTTCTCAGTAGCACTATAACCCTAACCTAGGGCTCGTGGTACCATGTGAAAAATTATATGAGAATGCTGTAAATAATTTATTCATCAGCTCAAGGCTGGCTTTATAATAAAAGTACAACTAGCTATCTCCTTGATTTATGGAGGAAATTGTTACAAGGAGAAATAAAAGGAAATAATGATATTTTTAGAATCTCATAGAAATAATAAATTAGGAAACTAAATATATTCCAACAAATACTATCACTTACTATGTTTTTAACACAAAAATCATAAATATTTTGAACACAATTTAAATGGTTATTTGATATATATGTATATTCAAGGACCTGGAAAATGGGCTCAATTACATTCAAAATCGTTAATTGTGTCCAATTGATGAAAAAAAAAGTTGCACTTAAATTTTTCAACAAAAAAAAAGTTGCACTTAAATTGTTATATTCCATACATTAAATATAATTAACCATATACCCGTATTGTTATTTTCAAAACAATATCTCTATCCTTTTTTTGGAAGAAATTATTTTCAATGCAATATCTTTGAGATAACAAGTCATCATCATCATTATCATCATCAAGGAGCAAATTCAAGTATTAAGATTTACTATGAGGTTA
This sequence comes from Trifolium repens, assembly GCA_030408175.1. Taxonomy (NCBI): domain Eukaryota; kingdom Viridiplantae; phylum Streptophyta; class Magnoliopsida; order Fabales; family Fabaceae; genus Trifolium; species Trifolium repens. The sequence goes on along the minus strand of CP125842.1, from coordinate 15,166,614 downwards.
GGTGTTCTACCAAATCATTTAAAAGATTGCAGCATGGTTTGCAATTCATGCTTACCCCCTTCATTCAAAGTTCGAAAAAACCAACCAGTTAAAGACTTATATTCATGCTTTTATCATGCAACTTGTGCAGAACAAGTGAACAACAACTAAGCACATGATTTACTCTTCATACAAGAATTATTTTCTCCGGGGCTTTGAACATATGACTAGATTCTACTAACCAGTAGAAATATGAAACTGCAAGGGGCTTAAAGATATGTTGTGGCAATTACAACATTCGTTATCTCCTTCTCGAGTTCAGCTTCATCAACCCAGATCGAACTTCGTTTATGCAATAATTCTTTCTTCTCAGCCTTCTTCTGTTCATGCTTTTTGGTTTGCATTCTCCAAATTTCAAGTTTCTCTGCTCTCTCTTTTAACTGATTCACAAACATAAGAAGTATATCAATAACAATAAGCAAAACTTATAGCAACAGCAATGACTATTTAATTGAAAAACAACATACATTGTGCGCAACAACTAGATCACAGTTTCTCCTAAACATAAAATTAAACTAGAAATTAGTTCCACACTTCAACTTGCATCACTTATTTGAATATAGATTTTCAGAATAGGCTACAATTGCATCAACTAACAGATAATTGTAGTACAATGACAAAAGATTGATTGCTTTGCCTTAGAAATTTTATACCAATAATGTTTGCTTATACGATGAAATTTGGTTAACCATAAGGTATAAATACAACTACTCTTTAAAGTTCATCGACTCTCCAATCCTGCACATTATCAATGTGAAATCCACCTTAACTACAATAAAAATAGATCCATACAATGATACAAGTATTAAACTAAAGAGACATATTGTAGATTTAAAATGTTTTCACTTTTCACGGAGTAAGACATGATAAATGTATTTAGGGATAAGTTAGAGGACATGAAAATATTAACAGAACATTATCTTACATCAAAAGTAGAGTTCCATCCAGGTTTGAAATTTAAAGTTTAGACCAAGTTAAAAAAGAACAAGAAAAATATGCACAAATAAAAAGAGACACAAGTTAATTCAGGTTCATTTTACTTATGACCATTTACATTCGCTTATGTGCTGCTAGGAAAGTCAAACGATAGAGTTAGACAACCCAAACATCCATTTAGTTTTCTATATTTAACAGCTACCTTTCTCAATTAAATCAAACATAATTCAAAGTATGCAATGAGACGTAAACTGTCATCGAAGTTATTAGGTAGGTGCTTTTGAGTCATGATACATAAATAGCCTGGCCAAAAGCACCAGTGACCAGCCTATCTGCAAACTAGCAACGAGACTACAAGAGACCGATGTCATTATTAGCAATTTTGCAATGTCAAATTAAAACAGCCTAAACAGGGACAACAGAAATGACATGCTTTGGATTTGGACAGCACTTGCAAAATGCTCTAATACGAAGGATATCATAACCATTAGAAAGAAGAATCTACCTATCATACAAAGCGTTTACCCTAATGACATGTGGTCGAATTTCAGAAATATGTTCTCCACAATTTGTCTTAGATCCGTACAACAAGACATTAGCTAGTTAATAAGAATGATAAGTTTGCACAATAGTCGGTCAACAGAAGCAGTTAGCGTTGGGCAAAAAACCAAAAAACTGAACCAAACTTAAGAACCAAACTGAACTGAACCTTTTTAAACTGAACTTTTTAATAAAGTTTGAGAACCAAACTGTGTTTATAAAAACAGACTGTTAACTGAACTATTGTGATAAAAACTGGAACCAAACTGTAACCGAACTATGAACTGTTTCTTTTTGTTGAGATAAACTATGAATTGTTTCTTGCTACTTGTTTACTCCCAAATCAAATGAAATAAAATAAAATAAAAAACCTAAAATTAAAATTAAAACTAAAACCAGAAACAATTTGGAACCATTGAATCCTTCTCCATTATCTTCAACACACTTACCTTTATTTTCAAATGGATCAACACCACAATCCAATAGATCAATCAAAGATAAGTTTGGTTCTTCTTCTACTTCTATGGCAAGGGCTACAGCTACTACCACCGCAATATTAACATGTTCCTCTGCTACAATGTGTATGGCATAGATCTATCCATGGTTCCCAGCGGTTATGATCTCAAATTTGCGTACATGGAGATCTCACAAAAGGAAACACATTGTTCAGAGTGAAAAGAGATGATTTTGGCTATGAACATTGTTACACAAGATGGTTCTAGAAATTTTTTGGAATTAATAGAAATTTCTATAAACATTAACTCATTCCAATCTTTTTCTTTACTGCTAGAATCTTTTTCTTCAAAATTAGAACCCTTCAGTTCTGTTCAAACAAAATCAGTTAAATTGAAAAACAGTTTGGTTCAGTTTTTTTTATTAAGAACCGGTTAACTGATTAAATGGACCGGTTCGGTTTGGTTCATTTTAAATAATTATGGTTCAGTTCAGTTTTAACAAACTGAAGAAACAGTTTGGTTTGGTTCACATGAAGTTTTGGTTTAAAACTAAACTTTGCCCACCCCTAGAAGCAGTCATCATAGTGATACCAAGAACGCCTAAACTAACTAACTAATAACAAGTATTGAAAACAAACAAGTGTACATCAACAACTAAAACATAAACATCAAATTTTCAAACAATAACATGTTCAAACTTCAAAACAAGGAAAAGTAGATATAAACCGTTGTTTCCCTATTTGACCCTTAAAAGCAAAATTATACACACAGGCACTGGTAAAATACTTTTATGCACAAGTTACACTTACACCATAATGTCACTTTGTCAGATCATTCCTAAAATATCTTCATAAATATCTATACGATACGATGATATATAATTGAATATATGTTACACCGACAACAATGCATACAAATGAAAGGTGAGTTTGAATTGTCTGATCTGAACTTATCTACTGACATAAACACTTAAGAAACTATTTGGGAGAGCTTATGACAAAAACTTATGATTTGTCCATAACCTATTTTCAGCTTACCCTAGCGGCGCAGCTTGTTGCCTGTTTGCCTTTCATTCATATGTAATTACCCTGTTTTTTTTTCTGAAGTTAATGATATTGAGAATCTGAGATCTTAAGAAAACAGCTCATTGCAAATATAAAAATAGTTTGCCTTTATGTTATATAAATAGCTTATACATAAGCGATTACGCTATAAGTGCTTAATTAAGTTGTTTATCCAAAAAGAGCGTAATCCAAATTGTAATAAGTTCTTCATCATCTTCAATTCATCTAAAAATAATCCTCACATTAATTCACAACATGGAACTCACACAGATTCGATTTCCATAATAATTATAAATTGAAAAAGGGACTTACAAGGGTTTCTTGAAACTGTTGTTTAGCAATGTTACGTTCTTGAGCTCTAAGTTCAGCAGCTTGAGCCTTAAGTTTCTTACGCTCTTCATTAGCGACTCGAAGCGATTCCCTCCGAGCCTCATCCTTTCGCTGCTTCTCCAATGCAATAGCCTCCATTTCTCTGATGTATTCTTTCCGGACCTCTTTCACTTGCTTTGCATAGTCTCTACGAAGCTGAGCAAGCATTGCTTCGGCTTCCTTTGGATCCTTTGGAGCTTGCCAGCTTCCAACAAAGGAACTCGGTGAAAGGAACTTGTGATTTTCACGGTGGTTATTGTGGTGGGAGTTTGATGCACGTGTGGCGAATGAACGCACGTGTGAACGTGATAATATCTTCCACATGATTGAATTGAAATCGAAACCCTAGTAATAAAATGTTGTGAGTGAAGAAGGGTTTTGAATTGTCGTAGATTGAGTTGTTTGTGTGCTGGAAAATTATTGATGATGTAAATAATAGCTAAGTATCAGTGATTGGAAACTTGAAATCGAAGAATCGAAAGAGAGTGACAGAGAGAGATAGAGAGAGAGTGCGAGATAGATGTACCTGAGGGAACCGCGACGTAGAGATGGAGGCGGAGAGAGATAGAACCGCGGTGAAAATGGAACCGCCGGCGGAGAGAGTGAGAGTGGCGGAGAGAGTGAGAGATGAGATGGAGGCGGAGAGTGAGTGGTTAGGGCGGAGAGTTTTGTAATTGTTTAATGGTTCATTTATTTATGAAAAAAATTTCATATAAAACAATTTCGAAATTAAAAGAAAATGATAATATAAAACTTTATATTGCCATTTTTTTTCTAGTATTTTTTTTTATAAACAAATTTATTTATAAGGGAGTACAAGGGGTACTCAATCCCTTACAAAAAGATAGCACAAAGTTAAATGCTACAAATTTTTTCTAGTATACAATGGTATCAAATATTAAAAAAAATAAAAACAAAAGTGTTCGATTTTGAAGTGATTAAATATCGGATTTGGTCATACTCTTCAATTTTTTCTTTTATGTTGATCATGTTGTAGTAATTTTAGTCATTCATTTAGTTTTCTTCTCTCTCTTTTTAAATGCATATTTGCTTCTGGTGATTTACTAACTATTGAATTAAGAAAAAAAAAAAAAGATTACATAAGAGAAAAAATTGGAGATGATCCAATTCGTTAAACATCCCAAATCCAAAGATAAGAATTCAATTATATTAGTTATCGTTATTATCAACCAACATCAAAGAAGTGATTCTTTTATCAAATATTAATTTACCAAAATCGTTATATTCAACCATCTATAATTTTTTTCTCTAAAAAGTTAGTGTATATATATATATATAAATTGGAAATTTCTTTCAAACTTTGGCCCTATAAATTTTCTGATTAAATTTTAGTCCTTCCATTTTAACAAAATCACGCAGAACATTTTCCAAATTGTTTAGATCTACGTTGTCTAGGTGTTGTACGATAGCGATACCCGATACAAATATTGGTACAAGGTACCATATTTTTATAAAACTAAGGTACGGATACGTCCATATAATTTTTTTTAATACAATTATATTGTTAAAACCAATAAGACCTTAAAAATACTACAAAAGTCATTCAAATTGTTCAAAAACATCAAAATATCGTATGAAAAAGCAATTAGCTCAAAAGAGTCGAATTATTTCTCTCTCCATCATCATTAAAAAGAGTGGTCTCTAGTTCAGACTCATCGCCAGAAAGGCTTGCAACTTCAAGAATAACAACTACATCAAATGATTAATTAATCTTTAATTAATTTTTACTAATTAATTAAATTTTTTTACAGTGCAATTGGTTTACAGGAAATCATCCAATTTATAAAAAAATCAAAGAAAAAGAAAAGTTATGTAGCTTGCAGACTCGACCTTGAGAAAACATTTGACAATGTTAACTCGAACTTTCTTAAATCTTAAGATTAATTAATTAGTAAAAATTAAGAAAAGAATAACACGCACCGTCCAAAAATTATTCATTCTTACAATTTCCAATACTTAAGTAGTAAAATGATAAAATAGAAAATGTGTAGGGCGTACGAAAAATTAGTAGGGTGATAAAAATAAAAAGTCTAGTTGTTGGGTGTAAAACTTTCCGGCTCTGGCCCATAAAGCCCACTAGTTTTTTTGGTGCTGGTACTTCCGCTTCCCAATTTATTTGGGATAGAAACTATCCGCACCCACCCTTTATTAATTCTAATACACCCATCCCTTTCTCAAATTACTCCCTCGTCCCATAATGAGTGAATCAATTGAATATTTCACGGATGTCAATGTATAATTTTCATGATTAATTTTTTTATTTTTATGATAGTAAAATTTATAAAAGTTGATATTTTAAAAATACCCATCGAGGTGAATCCCACAAGATTTTATATGCTAATGTATATTGTTATTTATTAGTAGAAAAATATGATAAAACAAAAATGTGTGAATAATGCACAACTTCCAACTGACTCGCTGATTGTGGTACAGAGGGAGTAGTGGATAGTGATGAGTAATTAAGGTAAGTATTCCCTCTGTTACAATATAAAAGGATAATTAATGTATCTGGACAGAGGGATACATTAATTATACAATGAATCTAAAAAGTATATTTTTATTTATATATTATAATGGAGGGATATACAATTTTAACCGCTTAACCTTAGACATGAAAGAGTTGTTAGAGATGAATAAATGTTTTTTTTTAATCAAAACAAGGTGGAAGCAAAAAGGTAACCACCCCAAAATATATTAGATAAAAGGAAGAGGATACAAAAGCATATGGAGGGGGCCAAACCAAACTCCATTAAGAAGAGCTATATATAAAACTTGGAATACCAAACTTGTTTCTAGAAATACAGTCACAAAGAAACAAATGAGCTTCCTGCCAGAAAACAATAGAAGGGATATTCAAACCATGGTTAGCCAAGAGATCTGCTGCTTAATTTACTTCCCTATAGATGTGAGTAACCATGAAGTTCATCTGAGTAACCATTGTCAAAACATTTTTCCATCTGTTTCTTAGATTCCAAGCAACCAATTTATCAGGATTTTTGAAAGCTGCTACAACTAAAGAAGAGTCAGATTCTAGCCAGAGATGAGTCCAATTGTTTTGAAATGCAATTTCAATTGCTCTCATTGCCCAACTAATCTCAGCCACAAAGGATGAAATGCCAAGAGGTTCTGCAAACCCATAAATGAAGTCTGATGCAAAGTTTCTAAAAATTCCACACATGAAGCATTACCAGAATTACCATTAGATGCACTATCTATATTACACTTATACCAGTTCAGGAGAGGTGGATGCCACAGGACCTCTTTAAGAATTGGAGCTCTTGGATGATGGATAGAGATTTTAAACAAGTTCAAAAAAGAAAAGTCTCTGATAGAGTTAGAAGAGTGTTTCTTAGTATAATTACCAGTCAAAGAAGTGTTAGCAATGATCAAAGATATGACCGACCTCCAAGATATCAAATTATTGTTAAACCTGGCTTGATTCCTGACATACCAGATTGTGTTGAACAAGTTGATGATTGCAGCAGTAACAATGATTTTGCTTTGTGGAGACCAGTTCAACTCACATAACTTCCACATATCCTCCATAGATGAGAATTGAATGGTAATATTCAAGCAGCCAGCTAGCCATGACTAGAGTTTAACAGCAAGGTCACATTGAAAAAAGATATGAAAAGTTGATTCCACCTGCTTGTTACACAAATTGCACATTGAAGGAATTGCACAACCTCTAATCATCAAATTCTCATCTGTTGGCATTTTGTCATGCATTAATCTCCATACCATGAAAGATTTTGAAGGAGGAATGTCAGAGCTCCAAACAAATTTAGTCCAATGTAATTCCTGATATTGAGGCAATTTGAAATTATAGGCTTCTTTGAGATCCAAGTTACCAGAATCAATATGCTGCCACAAGAGAGAATCATGACAATGCTCCATAGGAATGGATACTTGACTCACTAAAGAGTTCAAATTAAAAAACTCCAACTCTAACTGTGTAGGAATGTTCCAATGACAATTAGAGATATAATCACTAACAGTAGAAGTAAGCAGCTGCCTTGTCTAAGAAGGAATGTTGAAATGCTCAGATAAAATTGTACCACACCAGTATCATTCCAAAAATTGATATTCTCCCAATTACCTAGCAACCAAACATAATTCTCAGTAATCACCTCAAACTCCTCTTTGATACTACTCCAAATGGAAGAGAAGATATGATATTGAATTGTTTTCTTTATAAATGATTCTTTTTTAATTGTTGTGTAAAAAATAAATCTGAGCCATTAATATTTTACTTTGCCACATGTTTTGAGTGGAAATTGAGATAGTCATTTCCTCCCAAAATGAAGAGGATCTAAACCCCTAAATGTCATGAACTTTTTATCGACGTAATTAAGAATCAAGGCGTTCAACTTCAATTATTGTTTTCTTTTATAGAGAGTGATGAATATTCCTAATGTTGTCTTTATTAATGTGTATTATTTTTGAACTCAAGGGAAAGAATTATCGTGTGTTATTACTATTAGAAGAATGTTAAGGATATAAGTTAAGGAAGTAAATGTAAAAATTATTTTTTAAAATTTGTGTATTTTAAAATGTCTTAATATGTAAGGCCACTTGTTACATAACCTTTCATATAGAATGTTTTATAAAGTAGAATCGTCGGTGTAGAAAAAAAAAGGTAGGGTGATATGTTGATTGCACAAAGGAATCAAGATCATAGAAGAACTCGTTTTATTTGGACTAATTCTAAAAGAACTTTGTAGGTTGCAAAATGGAATTTTGCTTTAGCCGAAGTTAATTTTTTGTTTGGGCGAATTTAACGTGTGTTTGTTTTACCTTTAAAAAAGTGATGTGTTATTTTTTATATATTTTAAATATTTATATTACAGATTTTAATTTAAAAAAAAATTATAATTGTTTTTAAAAAGTTACAGTATATGTAAAAAATGATTTTTATGAAAAATAATTTAAAATAGCTTTACATTTAGAGGTTTTTTTTTAAAAAATTATAATTCAATTTTTTTTAACGAAATGATGAGATACTTAAAAGTTAAAACAACATTATAAGAGAAGTTATTTAAATCATTTTTTCATTTGAAACTTTTATAAAAATTATTTATTAAAGAATTTTAACGCAAAAATAAAACACTATAAAAATCATTTAAAAAAATGGTAAAACAAACACAGCTTAAGTTCATTATTTTTGGGTTACAATTACAAAATAAAATCCAAACCATTAAGCATTCTGATAATGATACCACCACCATGATTTTTTTTCTCACAAAAATGATACTATGAATTTATTTTGGATATAATAATATTTTTAAGGGAATAATAACTTTGTATTATATACAATTATTTCATACTGAATTTATGGGTAAAATATTTTTTTTTGGAAACTCAGAGCAATCTGAGTGGCTAAAGAGCAAACCACAATCAACTCTATTTTTCCTCTATCGATATGAAGCCACAACCAACTCTCTCTGCGAAGTCCTTCAAAATGGAAACATTAAATCCATTAATCATCTTTTTTAATAGAAGCGAGAAAAAGTAAAAAGTTTGTTTTTTTTTTAAAAAAAAACGTTGACGACTAGAACAGAGAGAGTAGAAAATTGTGGTCGACTCAACTAAAATTGACCTAGTCCAACATAATAAGATTTCCTGCTGTAAAATTTTCACGTGATTTCACGCCATTATTAAAATGCAATATGAATCGACCGATCTATTTTGTTCGGCCATGATCATTTACTGCGTGAAGCAGTTACGACAGACAATATGCATCCTTAGTCCAACCCATCGTGCATAACATTAGCTTGAACCACAAAAGCCCATGAAAGGGACAACCACGATTTAAGAGTCACTTTTGACTAGATAGAATCATGGACATAATCCTAACATACCAACATATTTTTTTGGCTATAGCCAAAACAAATCACACATATAACATTTGATAATGAAGCAGGATCCTAACAAGTGGTTGGAGTCTAGCTAGTTAGGCATGAATGATATAATATATGGTTCAAATCTCTACCAATTATGCATGCATTGTATGTAACACAAGGAGGAATCTTTTTACACAATTTTTGAAGCTATATCTTTTTGTGGCATGACATTCTGAGGACCACAATTTCCATTATAATTTACGTACCGAATACATTTGGGCACCACAATAACTTTTTCGGTTTGTATTTGAGGGTCAAAATGACACTGAAAGAAAAGAAGCATGTCCTTCAACATCGTTGTTTTATTATCTACTTATGAGTGGAATGGTTTTACACCAAATGTGGTTCTGCTTCTTACACTAGTTGCCTTCTATATGTTATTCTCTTTTCATAAAGTTTCATGGATACTCACTTTTTCATACACTCTTACTCTCTTAGCACTAGTTAATTAAGCGCAAAAGTTGATTAATTCAGTTGAATAGATATATGACCGGTCTAATATATTTAGAGGTCTTTTGTAAAAACCAATCGTTAGTTGGTTCAGTGGTGATTGACGCTGAACTTGGTAGGGACAGAGGACTACGGTTTGATCCCCCGCAACTGCGATCGGGAGGGGACTGAAATTACTTAATGCAAGAACTGACCCCCGAACCAGATTCAACCGGTGGTGAAAACAAAAAAAGAGGTCTTTTATAAAAAAACATTTCATTTGATTTTGGAATTTAAGTGGGGCATTGCAGTACTAACAAAAAACCACAATGAAGTGATCATGGCAACGATTTAATTAACTGATTGCCATAAAGGCTTTCACATTTGACATTGACAAGATAATAAAACAAGAAAACATTGTGAGTTTTTGGCTGGGCCAATTTAGTGCACCATGATGCTTTTTTGAAACTGAATTTTCTGTCGTTACAAGAGGATGTTGTAGTAGATTTGAATCACTAATTTTAAATCATTAAATGAGTTGGCTTTGCTTGCTTAAAAATTAAATTTTAAATAGATTTAAAAGATATACACAATTAGTGTAAATCTGTTTTATGATCGAATGAAAATTCATCAATTTGCTATATGACACTACTTTTGTATGATTATTTTGAAACTATTTGCATAATATAGAAAATGTTAGGTTTTTTTATTTTTTATTATTGAATGTTAGTGTAAAACTATTTTACACTAATGATTTATGTTCGTTGAACTTGTTTTGAATTGGGACCATCCAATATTTTCTTTTTGTCAAGTAGTAAGTGGCTAGAAATTCTACATTTAATGTGGATAAGTGGGATGACGGGTTTCGAACCTTGTTCCCTTGAATAAATATTACAATGCTCTACTAATTGAACTAAGCTCACGAGACCATCTAATTTTAAAGCGAAAAAGAAATATGCGTTGAAAGTGTAAAATAATTTTATCTTGTCAACAAATTAAATATTAACCATATTTTCTGCTACTTCATCCCAGCTCTCTTCACTTTTTTAATATGTCATGACAAATTGATAATTTTTTGTTAGATAGTTGTGTCAAATCTTCAATATTAAACTCAATTTTAAATAAATAACCGAAATCTAATACATGGTGAAACTATTTAAAATTCCTACAACCGAGAATCTTAGGGTTTGTTTGAAACAATTTTGATTTTTAGTTTTTTAAAAATGCTTTATACAAGTGTTTTAGAAAACTGTTTTTAAGAAGCGAAAAATAAAATTTCTTGAACCTGTTTTACTTTTTTAATTTTAGAAATTGATAAATAAAAAACAGTTTTAAAAATACTTTTGTAAAATTGGATTATCAGTCAAATTTTTTAGTTTTTAATTTTAAAAAAATAAAAATAAAAAACTATCTTTAAGATGAGAATAAAACAAGCACTTAACATTTTTTTGGCCTTTCTCAAAGATGTTTTTCAACCAAGTGCAAGATAAGAGTTGCACGACAGATACAACAATATTCCTTTCAAAGACTTTGAGAGTATTTTGTAGGGGCACATGAATATACTGGAATCTCTAACGGGTCCACTTGTAATTATTATTTATTGATATTATAATTATTAATCTTCTTCTACTTCATTTGTCAAGAGGATAGAAAGTTTTCATAGATAGAATGTGCTTAATAAATCTTTTAATATTATTTTTTATTCCTATATATTTGCATATACGATTATATAAATAGTTCCTTTCGCTATGTTATCAGGGCGTCTCCGAGTTTTTGGAGGCTCTGTGCAAAATATAAAAGTGGCCCTTTAATAAAATAAAAAAATTAAATTATCGATTTAAATTGCGTATAATTTTTTTTAAAAAATAATCATTCTTATTCTTGTAAACATATAAATTATCAATATTAAGAGCTAAAAAAAAATTATCAATATTAAACCAATTGTATTAAATCAAATAGGACAAAAAAAAATACCTAAAAAAAGGACAAAAAATATAAAATAATTATCTTTGTATATAACGTCAAAAAGGAACATCCTAATCTAAGATTAAATTTTATGCAAAGATTAAAATGGACTGGAACTATATTTACGAGTATAGATAACTAATCTATTGATACTCATTTGATATTTTATGAACATTAACAATATATAACTATTATTTTAGGGCCTAAAAATTAATCTATTAATATACATCTGATATTTTATGGGTATAAATAATATATAAGTAATATTATATGACCTCAAAATTTTGAGTTGAGACCCTCAAAATTTAGAGGCATGGTGTCGTCGTACATCCCGCACATGTGTGTGGGACGCCCCTGTATGTTATCATTAAAACATCTAATAGGTGATATATTGTTTGAACACATTTGTTCTAGCAATCTTACCACATCCTCCTCTAACCCGACGACCCCCCCCCCCCCCCCCCCCCCCCTTCCTTCCATACGACCCCCATTTTCACTAACATCTTCGACCACCACTTTCCTAACAACGCAAAGCTAAACTCCTTAACGATCCGAACACCCAAACTGCCATACTCCCTATCTAAACAAACAATGTCCCACTTGATTCAGTGAGTCTTTCTAGCATTCTCACTCCCCTCAAAGAAAATATTTAAATAAAGATTCAATGAAAAAAATAAACCAGGATCCAGCCATGACAAATTTAAGAAGAACCAGACAACCCTCCATTGAAATATTTTTGCTCTTCGAAACATGTAGACTTACCCAATACCATGTTGATGTCTACACTTTAACTTTTTTTTTTTTGGGTTACCATTATGCCATGCATACAAAATTTTCATCATTATTTGATAGTGACTAATCACCGTCTGAAAACATGCGAACACAAAAAGTAAAATCTTTCCTCCCTTACCAATTTTCCCCCATGGAATTAGAAATCAAATCTTCAAAGCACCAATTTAAAAAGTCCATTATTAGTTCTAATATACATTTTTCGTGAAAAAAATGAATATATTTGATTTGTGGGTTTGAAGAATAGATAGATTGAATGTATTTGATTTATTATTTTGATTCAAAGCTTCGATACTTCAATATGTGAAAATAAGACAATACTAATCCGAGATGAAAATTGTTGAGGGAGCAAGAAATTATTAGTAATATGAATACAAAGTAAAGTAAAATAGTGGCAAGCAGTCAACATCGAAAAGTGGACGTGCCGGAGTGGTTATCGGGCATGACTAGAAATCATGTGGGCTTTGCCCGCGCAGGTTCGAATCCTGCCATCCACGTTTTTTTCCTTTGTTTTGTTTTTTTCACTTATATCATTGTTTTTATTCGTACACGGGCAAGAACTAGGCATGACAATAAAACTCATACCCGCGGATATCCGCCCGTACCATCCCCGTTTTGACGGGAAAAACCCGAGTTGACTGGGTTTGGGTTCGGGTTTGGGTTTTCCCCGATTTTAAAAGACGGGGATGGGGCGGGTAATGGAGACATTGATACCCACCCCGAACCTGTCCCCGAACCCGCCCCGTTTATATAAACATCATATTTTGCTTTTCTTAAATTAAATTATGTATAAAAGAAATATTATACATGCACAAAAAACTCTTAAATTACATTCATTCGTTTATTTTATTTTTAAATTAAGTATTAAATAAATTGTTTTCCCTATTATTTTTTTGTTTAATAAAATTATATTATTGAAATAAAATAGTTCTCGATTTTTAAATCATTTTTTTAATTAAAAAATATCAAAATACAATTCGAGTTCATGTGGAGAGAAGCGAGACGGGGATACCCGAAATCCATTGGGGATACCCGAACCCCGTCGGATATGGGTTTGGAGTTTTACTTTTCTTCCCCGCTTAAAATGGGGATGGGTACGGGGATACCCGAACTTTATGGGTTTGGGTTTGGGGAGAGCAAAATCCGCCCCCGTCCCGCCCCGTTGCCATGCCTGGCAAGAACTAGTTATGATGTATGTGTGACATAATATTACATGATACGATAATATTGTATTTTATATTTGACCTCATGATTCATGTTACTCTGTTCCTAATGGGAGTTCAGCTATATAACAAGCACAAAATCAATGCATTATTCAAATTCAGTTCACTTGAGCACCGCCTTTCAAACTGTTATTGCCTTATTGTCCATGAAACACCAACACAGTGTTTTTTGTGTTAGTCTGTTAGACATGTGTCAAAATTTATACCGGTTAACTAATTATTAGTTGGTTTAGTGATGATTGACACTGAACTTGGCAGGGATAACTACAGTTCGATCTCCCGCAACTATGATCGGGAGGGGACTGAAACCACTTGATATCATAACTGATCCTCGAACCGGATTAAACTTGTGATGAATGCAAAATAAAAAAAAGTTATACCGTTATATATAATTAATTATATTGAGTTATATCATTTTCTTATATTATTATTGGTAAAATTGGAAGATGACATAGGTAAAATTGGAAGAAAAAATGATAATTATAAGCTATTAACTCATAAGCTACTTGGAATAGTTTATTTTTGAGTTTATGCAAAACATTTTATGCAAATATTTTAGTTTTTATATATTATTATAAAATTGTCAAAATAGTTTATTAAAAAAATACTTTATAAAAATACAGTTAATTTGTTAGTAAAAACTAATAAATTAATATAAAATCTAATTTATTTGTATAAACTGTTTTGAATAAACTAAAAAATAAATTATTCCAAATAGATCTTAAGTATTTTTGGCCATATAAACTTATAAACTATGCTTAGTAAAGATATAGATGATAGACATAGTGCTGATCTTTTAGTTATAACGGTCATGTCTCATAAGTTCTGATTCACCTCAGTTCCATAACTCTTTTGGGATTCTTCATTCATATAGGTCAATAGCAAAGGCAATTATTAGGACATTCTCACCAACCGGCACACTATAAAGTGGCTTTATAAATTTCACCATACTATCTTTTTTTCTTATTCACAAACTCATATAGTAGGTTAAACATGCCTGAAACATATAAAGTTGATGTATATATATACAACCAGAAAAATGGCTTATTAGTGTGGGCTCTATATCTTAGATTCCTTTCCTTTACTTTATAAATATGTGAATTGAAACTTATCTATAGCTCAATATTGCTGCCAAAACTTTCTATCATTGATTACTTTACTTTCTCACCTCTTTCCTTGAATGCACAACATCTTGATTGACATTACCAAAATTATCATTGTTATGTTGTCTCCTACTGTATCTAAAATTATCTTTCAAATGTTACCATTTGATAGATTTTTAGTTATGTTTGTGTGTGGACCTAATTTTGGTCAACTATGTTATATGAGCATGCAAATTAATGTCATGTCAAACATTTGACCAAAAACCAAATACTAATTATTCCGCGCCCAAGTACAACTCAAATAATAAAAAGATTAAGAAGATCATTAGATATATTAGACGCAAATTCAAATATGTAATTATTTTTGTTTGCTAGAAAACAAGCTCCATGAGCATGACCGAAAATGGGCGCACGTTAGGCTCAACAGAGAATAAGCGCAAAAATGGGTGCAAGGCAAGGTCAAAATTCAACTTACATAAAAAAAACATAAGATATTAATCAACTAACCCACTTGAGTTAGTCTGGTAGTATTGGTATGAAATTTGATAGTGTGCTCCTCCTTATTTCAGATGTTTTTTCTAATCATTTCCTCATAAAATAACTGAACCGACCGAACCTCATTAATGTATCGACTTTTATGAGGTCTTTCCATATTTGTGTATGCACGGTTCATTAATGTGTTCATATGTCATTTTTTTTTTGGGGTAAGAGTTCATATGTCATATGTGTAAATGTAATGGATAATGCAGTGTCAATCAAAAATGAATTAATCAATGCATAGAGATCTTCAAGAATTGTAAGCCACAACATTTTCGAGGTTCGGTTAAAGAAATGGTATGGGAAAAAGCATAAAATACCCCACAATTGTTCCTTTATCTCACTTGTCGCCATGAGCCAACAAAAAAGTTTTGTCACCGTTCACTGCTATGGATCGAGCTCTAACATAACACTTTAACAATTGAATAGTACTTTTAATAATGATTATAAAACCTAGCTCAAATGAAGCTCAAATGATAATGACAACACTGAATCACTGATATTGTTAGTTAGGTTGAACATATTCACGCGAAATCGAATATGAAATTTTGCAATTGTGTGTGAATTTTTATATGGTGCATGTCAATTTGTTTGCAAACAAAATTTAATCGTAATATATTTTAATTTTTTTTTACGGTAGAAGTTTATAGCATTTTATTAATAATCGAATTCTATATACATGTAGGAATATCAGTAAAGATTTGGAAGTTAGCTAAGCATAAGGCGACCTTTGCTAAACTATGAGAACCCCATTTCCTTGCCTCATAATAAACTCAATATGAGAGTTTGTGAAATAAGAATAAATTAAAATACATTTTTACAATCTTTGATGATGTCTCCAAACATAGGCTCTTCTCTTCGATGGTTTTTGAAGTTGTCCACCATGCGTTTAGAGTCTAACTCAAACACAACTTTATCGAGGGTAGGTCTCTCGTCCACTTCATTGCACTAAGTAGGCCTAGAGCTTCTCTAGTGTCAACATCAAGATATGTGAATATCATTCCGTTTATGCTAGGACGAACTAACCTTGCTCATCCCAAATGCATACACCGATATCCACTTTATTGCATGTTCTCGAAAATGATGAATCGACATTGCATTTCAAACAACCTTAATTTGGTCTTGTCCATTCAAAGTTTTGAGATATTTGGTGTTGGATGTTATGCCTTTCACGTACCTCTCTCACATTTCTCCAACCTGTAAGAAACGATAACCCACGTTCGCATACAACTGGTCTGGACACTCTCTCATTCCGTCATACCACATCATTTCTTTGTTTCCAAATTGACCACATGGTGCATGCGAACACAACCCTGCTATCTTCATTAAGTTGATCTATAATCTTGAACACATTCTCATTAACAGAGGTTGTCAAATCTCGGACCTGCAATATGTTACTCCATAGCCCAACCTATTGTCAGCAGAGGATGCTACTCTAACAAGAGAAAAATGAGTGCAAATTATTTTCATTACCTGTATCACATAGAACACAACTGTTTGGACAATCGACACCTCGGTCACATAATATATTTTAATTTAATTACTAAATGATAGGCCGATTTACAATTGTACATACATAATTTGTTGAGAAAAAGTCTCAAAATCTCTTTTGATTTTTGAATGTTAACTCACTATAAGAAATATGATTTGTTGCAACAACTTTTTTTGTTAAAAGTTGTTACAAGTCGCTGGCAAAACTACCCAAAATAGTTTTGCCAGCGACCTGTAACAAAAAAAGTTGTTGGCAAAAATCATATTTCTTGTAGTGACTAACTAAAATGAATCATTCATGATTTTGATGTGTGTTGTTAGCTAACAAGTTTCTTTAATTGGTTAAGCACATAGATCTATATCTCAAGAAATTGAAGTTTGTGATCACGGTTAATGCTACGGTGGATTAATTTCATAAGTTGTCTATTGTGTATCAATGTTTAAAATTATTATAAATTTTAACGACTATGATAATACTGTTTAAAAATAAAAAGTTCCGACTTTTTTCGTCTTTATAGCTAAAATATGGCATTATTAACGTTAATTCAGTACGAGTTACATCTTTATTATATGTTGTTTTAATCAAGCCGGTGCCAATTAAGTCATTATTTCAATCATGAAAATAAGTATAACCATTAAATATTTATACTTACAAATAACAACGTATAATATCAATATTATTTTAAATATTTTTTAAATATTGATCTACCATGAACTACTTAAAAAGGTGGTCCATATTAGAATTTATGTATGAAATCAGAAAAAAAAAAAATCATATAAAATCAAAAGCAATTGATCAAGAATATGAGTTCAAAAACATAAATCAGAATATATTATGTTTTTCAAAATCACTTTTAAATGTTCAAATTCAAAGTTGAAAAAGACTTATACATAGAGACTTAGCAAATCAGGATCATGCATTCGATCAAGAAGTCTTTTTGAAATGCAGTGTGTATATTGTTGACTATCAAAAGTCACCAATTCAAAAGCAAAAGATCAGAAGCAACATCAGAAAACAACCTCAAAAATAAAAAATTGTTAATGCTAGATTATTAAGAACAATACTCCTTCCGGTCTCATATATAAGTAAATTTATAAAAAAGTTATTTTTTTAAGAAAAGTATCTAAATGCATTTAAGTCATACACTTTTCTAATTAATTTTATCCCTATCTTTTAACTTGGAAACCGTCAAAAACATAAAAATGTGAAAAAAATAAGAATATATTTGGAAAGTGACATTTATTGTAATAATTAGAGATTGTTTTTGCTTATATTTGAGACTTTTAATTTTTTTGTTTTGTTGCTTATATATATGAGACGGGAGGAAGTATCTAATTAGATGAGATTGAAGTGATGTTTAAATTTTCACCATTATTTTTGCTTCAATATTTTTCTCTTTAGTGTCATCCTTCATTAACCCATTTGTAAATAGTATAGAAAATATTTATAGAATTAAAAAAAAGATAAGAAATATTTAATTAGTTGATAATTAAAATATAAAGTGGGATATAAAATTAGGCAATTGTTTATCACATTACCACATGACATGCATGCATGCATCCTCACTTATTTTAGGAGTAGTTTTTGTCAATATTATTCCAGTTAACTTTCTTAGAACGTTAAGAATCCAGCTTATATATTCCTTCAATCTTCTTAACCTGGGTCTCATACTTTAATAAACAAGAATTGAGTCTATTCATAGTATAACGATATGTATATTGGTCTTTATATATATATATTGGTCTATTCATAGTAAAATTAAAATATCGAATCCATAAAGACTTGACAATAGTTAATCCGTCCTAAATGTTCTAATTATTTTTAAGCTTTGTAAAAAGAGAAATTGTTTGGTTTGCATAAACAAGTGATAATTGTGAAAAGTATCAAATTAAAGTTATGTTGGATTAAATATCATTATCCACTCTTAAAAACGACGAAGTTATGCGATCGATTATATATTCCATATTTTGAAATATGTTTACACATATCGTGCTCATCATATGTTTCCGTATCCGGAAAACGACAAAAATTTTATTATAACGACTTTAAGATCCGATAATATTTGTGACTATGAAATTAACCTTTTGTCGAGCAATTAAATTTCATATATAAATGATATTATTCTATTTCAGTTAAGTATAAAGTATTTTTTCAAGCATTTTTAGCGCAAGACGAGCACGTCAATTTCGGAGTTTAATGTTAAAAAAGCTTCAAACACCGGTATAAATCAATAACATATCAAAGCACACTCTATATATAATACGTCAAATCACATATTTACATTAAAGTCATAGATAATGAACCTAATTCCAACACAAGCTATATATAAACTAGTATAAATAAATTAACTATGAGGTCATGAAAAAATATGTTATCTATATTTTTTTTCAATATGAGCTTATAAGCTATAAGTCATAAATTTTAAATTTGATATTGTGAAATAGAACCTTTATTCTTTTTACAACTTATTATAATTTTTGCATTTAATTTATATATTATATATAACTTTTTAATTAGTGTGGTCCACCCAATTAATTTTTTTTTTTACTTTCACTACCAATTTGGTTTCCTAATATGTCGCCGACTACTAATACATTTAATGGTGTTGAAAAATGAATGTTAATGCGCGGAAGGACCAAATGAAGAAACATTTAACTAAGAGTGACTAATTTATTTATTTTTGGTACAAGTGACTAATTTAAAATATTATAAAGAGTCATAAACTTATTTAAAAGTGAGTTATAGAGATATGGACCTATATTTGAAATATATATACTTCTTCCGTCCTAAAATATAAGGAAAAAACAATTCACACTTATTAAAAAAAGTAAAATGTGATAATTTGAAGTATGATTTTTTTGTGTTTTTCTTAAAATAAGTTTATGGGGAGATGTAAAAAGAATTTTTATTGATTATTGATTATGAGGAAAAGAAGAGAGAGAATAAATTAAATACAATTTGTATTTAATTTTATGAGATTAAGCAAAAATAAATCTTGAAAATAATTAAAATTTGTTTGTTTTACTTATAATTTGAAATAAGAAAAAGTGATTTTTTTACTTACATTTTGGGACGTTGGAACTCCCTGCACTTTAAATAGAAAATTTATTCTGTACATGCGAGCTTCTACTTTTAGAATTTTAGGACTTGATGTATGCATTGTATACTAAGCTAGAAAGCCTATAGTGTTAATCGTAATCTTCATACAAATTTAATGAGTGTGTGGTTTTTCATATTTATAGCATGAAACAAAAAATGGCCATGTTAACTAGTGCCCCTGGGGTACTGGTTAAGAATACAAAAGTAGTAATTTTTATATTGGAAACAATAATTTTCTTACTTTTTAAACATTAATTGCATACATTTTAATGTATTATTACTATTTGAGGTATCCTTAAGCATTTTACAACAAAAAAAATTATGAAGATTTATGTGACCGAGGAGTGCCTAATGGACACTTGCATCGTACCCCACACGAGGGAAACCAACGCACTAGATTTAGATACCTACAAATTGGGAGCTAATAAGGAGTTGTTGTTTGACAAGAGTCTACGACCTAGCTAGTATACAATAAGTTCATGTTGGATGAAAAAAAAAATCTATAATCTTGTCAAAAAGAAAACAGGTTTTGGCTACTGTAGATTGCAAATAAGGTGCCACATCATCTACATTGAATTTTAATTTAGACTTAATTTTAATTGCTTTTATTCATTTGTGAGCTAGGTGTTATGTGAGGGAGGTCTATTTAGGGTAATATGTTATGTGATAAAGTTCATTGTATCTAGAAAATGAATGATAGTTTATAAGTAATTAGCCACTGAAAATGAATGGTTATATAATTACTGTAACAAAAAAATGCATGTTTAGCAATTTTGTAAAAGTTTAGTAGTATATTATGTGAATATTTTATAAGAAATCGATTGAATGTAATAAGAAGCTAATCATACAAAACCAGAATACAGTGAATATGATGTACTTATTTTCACATTAATTTAAAAAGGGAAAAACTTTATATTTGTATAACGTATTGGATCATAGTGAAGCTGGAAATTTTTAAGGGAGTAACTATAAAATTGAACTCAATGTATATCTTCAAAGTTATATCACATTGAATTATTTTCACGTTATTTGCGTTGAGGAGAATAAATTTCGAGCTGTTTTGGTCGTATTAAGTATTTGGTCTATTTTTTACTTTTATACGAAAAAGTTTCTCTAGCTAATATATGTATGAAAATGAAGATCATATTAAATGACAGAAGATATTTATTTCAAGAGTCATGCTAACCGGTGCCCCTGGGAAACTGGTTAAGAATATCAAAAGAAGAAAATTTTAAATTGAAAATAACACTTTTTAGATTTTCAAGGAGTTGACTGCACAAATTCCAATACAATATTACTATTTTTGTTTTCTTAAACAGTGTCGGCACCGTTTAGTATTTTCCTTATTTCAAAATGTATGAAAATAAATATGAAGTGGTTTAAAATTGAATTAAAAGTTTGAAGGATTAATTTAAAATAGTATGAAAATGAATATTGCCCTAGAAGGATTATCTATTTTATATTATTTAAATATTGTGCTTTATATAAAATGGTAAAATCAATTAGTGTCGTGGGTAAGACAAAGTTATTTTTTTTCATTATATTTATAATAGGGATGAAATTAGTTATGTATTCTTCTATGTCATATTTCACTTTGGCAAATTTTCCTACCATTTATTTGTTTTTGTCGTTTTATAATTCATGTTATCCTGTTTTCGTATAAATAGGGGCCTGGTTAGAAATCTTTTTTCTTTATGCTAGCTCAATGGCTCATTTGTGTTTTGTCTTGCTTGAGGCCCTTTTTGTCATATAATATAGCATACATATTAGTGATGCTTCTTGGTTTTATTAATTGCTTAATTTTATTTAATGTAACATATATGCTTCCCTTAAACAGGTTAATAGTATGTTGTTTATGTAGCTAATGTATCCGTGCGACAGCACGGGTTTAAAGACTAGTTCAATAGACAAAAACTATTTATTTTAAAGTATTTTAATGTCTATTTAGCTAAAAATGACCCCCATTCATGGAACATCTATCTAATAGTAATATAAGAAAAGAATAGGCTGCTTAAAAGACCTAACTGCCCATGCCTTCTAATGCTGCCATGTGGCAAACAATGACCATAATGCCCTTAAATTTAACTTTTAGTCACATGTGTCTTTCCCACTCTTTTTCCATATTTGAATTTCAAATTTAAACTCTTCATATCATTTCAAATTCAACACACTTCTTTATTTCTTCATCTCTCTCTCTCTCTCTCTCTCTCACTTTGTTCTTTTACTCTTCATTTCTCTCATCATCTCTTCAACATTATTTTCTCTAATGAATCAATTTTATTTTTGCAGGACACTTCAAAATTGTTCTTCTCTACATATATGGGTACTATCTTATCTTTTTCTTACTCTTTTATGATACATACAATTTTTTTTTTTATATGCGGTCTTATTCTCTAAATACAAAGATGCAATTTTTGTATATATTATCAAATAGCATTTACTTGGTTACTTTACCTTTGACAAATTTCCTTTTTTGCAGAACAACATTCAATGATGCACAATGATACATTTCTAAGCAAATGATAAACAACACTATTTATTCTTAGTTGTGTTTTTCATTTTATCTTTTCCATTTTTTTCTCTTTAACAAACTCTTTTTTTCTCTTCAGATTCATTGGCAAAACAAATTATCTATCAAGCTAAGATATTTATAAAACAGTTTTTCTTTTTCATTACCTTTTTCCTATATGTTCTTTCTATTTTTCATGTTTAATAAGCTTCCATTTTGTTTTCAACTTTATTTTTTAATCAAAATGTTCAAGAGAAAAAAACAATTCATACCCAAAAATGTTTGTTTCATTTTTTTAAGTATGAGTTTTGTGTAGGAGGAAGAATAAAGGAGTTTAGTGAGTGTGATGTGCTCAAAATTACTCACACGGTGACTGAATTGAATTTGACCTGAAGTTGGCCGCAGTTGGTGGTTTGTGGCAATGAATGGATGTGTGTGAAAGGAGAAACTAGAAAAAGTAATTAATTAAGTGAGACATGACAAGTGACTTGGCAAAATTAATTAATTAAATTATATTACATTATTATTATTAAATTAAAGTTCACAAGTGTAAGTGTGACTGTGTTGAAATGGGATGTTATGTCTTCTCCATCAAAATCAAATTAAATTTATGCCAGTTTCTTGAATTTATATTTATAATGACAATGCATTATAAATGACAATACTACTTACCACTAATAATATTTTAATGTTTTTAAAAAAATATAATGGTTCTAACAATAGAAGAAAATAAAAAGATGAGAAAAAAATTGCATATCTCTCTATAAAATAAAAAGATCCAAAAGAATGAAGATGCAAGATGATAAAAGAGATTATTGATCTAGTGTTTAACTCCTGTTTTAAAAGAAGTGACCATAAATGGAGTTTTGTTGAAGAAGAGAGTGACCCATTTCCAAACTTGCTCTTTTCAAAATCTACTTTAATAGCAATGTAGAGGAGAATGAGAAGATAAATATGTGTAATTTATTACAGTAAAAGTGATTGATTTTTCTATGGTTTAAAAGAATGTATTAGATTTTTGGGTGAACAAGAAGATGAGTTACCATGTTTTGTTGAAAGAGAAAGAAGAAAGAGAGATAATGAATTGAGGAAGTATATTCACGTGGAAGGAAGGAAAAAGTAATGGTAAAACATTTGCTTATGGACCACATGAAAGAATAAGAGATAGGAGTAGTAGTTTTAAAAAATAGTAGTAATGATGGTGGTAGGATGAAAAGTCAAAGTAAATAGTGCTACTCCAACAATAGGAAAAAAAAACTCCTTTTAAAAAGGAAAATAAAAAATCTATTTCCGAATATTTGTTATAATATTCTTCTGCTCTAAAAAAAATAATAATAAAAAGAAAAAAATGTTAACCAAACAAACCTTATTCCTAAATACAAACAAACAAATCCAAAAAATGGTCAAAATACAAAATAAATTTAAAAAATGTTCTACTTTTTTATTTGCATTTATATTTATTGAGTGTGGCCTTATAATAGATAGAAAACATGTTGTGTGTAGAATATCATACATGAAGAAAAAGTTGTTGAGTCAAATTTTAATTAACTATTGTATAGGGAAAACTGATAAAAAAATAAAATAATATGGGAAATAAATTGTTGCTAACGAATTTTTTTAATCAAATAAACAAAGAATAAGTTGTTGTTGATAAAAATAAAGTAATTAAAAGGTTTGATGTGGTTTGGTGTGGTGAAGGTAAAGTGATGGTGACAAAAGAGGAGAAAGGATCCTCTCAATATATTTTTCCTCAATTATTACATCTTAACCATTGACCAACTTTTTTTTTTAATTAAAACATTATCAGAAGCTTTTAATCCAATGGTTTAGATACATATATTATTTCCTCAATTTTTTTTTCAAATTGAGAGAATTCATTCTCACAAAAGAGAAAGAAGAGATTTGACAGTCTCTAGACTCTATTTTAGAGTGTTCTTTACAAGAGACCTTCTATATTACTTACTGAGGAACATCTCTATGGGCACAACCACAAACTATTTAAATTTGAGCTCACATACAAAACTCAAATAAAATTAAAACATAAATAAAATAGTTAATATCAATTGATGTGACTAAATTATTTATGATTTACTTTTTGCCCTTTATATGTGTGTGCTATACATGAATGATTTGATGTTATGTCTATGATAGAAATCCTCTTACTTTACTTCTACTTACTACTACTATATTTTTTAATTAAAAGGAATAAAAGAAATATATAATTGATTTGGTGTTGTGCCTATGTTAAAATCCTCTTACTTTACTTCAACTTACTACAACTGTATTTTTATAATTAAAAGGAATATAAGAAAGATTCTAGAGAATTTTTAAAAAATATTTTAATTAGTAATGACAAATAGTTACACTTAAATATATGAGTTACTATAGTACTATTATGACAGAAGAATGCCAGAGAGTGTTTTAAATTACACTCATCCAAACATTTAAAAATGTGAATTATTAATAAGTGAGTTAAAAATATTTGAATGATAGAAGAACATAGAGAGTATTATAATTACATTGATCCAAATATTTAAATATGTGAGTTATTAACAAATGAGTTAAAAATATTTGAATTGCAATGTGTGTCACTAAGGCCCCGTTTGGCCCGACTTATTTTCCTCTTTTTTTCTTCTCCTTAAAAAT
Source organism: Trifolium repens (assembly GCA_030408175.1). Lineage (NCBI taxonomy): Eukaryota > Viridiplantae > Streptophyta > Magnoliopsida > Fabales > Fabaceae > Trifolium > Trifolium repens. Next base: position 15,141,495 of record CP125842.1, on the reverse strand, counting down.
AGTAAAGAAGGAAAAAATTGTGTTTGACTTTATTTTTTTTATTTTTTACTTCTTTACTTTATTTCCCAAATACTTTTAAGGAGAAATAGTGTCAAATATAATTTTATACTTCTTTATTTCGTTTAAGCTAAAATAAAAAGTAAAAAATAAGCCGGGCCAAACGGGGCCTTAATAATAAAAATAGCAATTGCATCAATGTGAGTCAAGGATACAAATACAATAGAATTATACGGGAAGAGTAATCTTTTTTGGGGTATAAACGGGAAATTAAACTTATTCAAATATTAATTGGAATAGTGTGTATCATTGGTGAAACAAGGGAAATTTCATATAGAGAAATTATCCGCGGAAAATTACACACGAATAAGTTAGCCACCGGTCCAAACACTTGAAATTATGGATTATTAATCAATTAGTTAAATATATTTTAACTATAATGTGTGTCAAGGAACCGGATACATTGCAATTATACGAGAGAAGTGTTATAGTTACATCAATCCAAACACTTGATAATGTGAGTTGTAATAAGTGAGTTAAAAATATTTGAATTTCAATGTGTGTTACTGAGTAACATTTATACAATAAAAATAGTAATTGCAAAATATTTGTCAAAGACTCAAACACATTGCAATTATACTGGGGGAGTAAAATGTTTGTCACTATGTAAAATTTTAAAATTAAAACAGGGGAGAGTAAAATGTTTTTCACTTTTTTTGTGAGTGAGAGCATTGGAACTATTTTCAAGAAGTTACGATGAGAATAATGGTCTTTCACCGTCTTTGGAGAGAAAATAATAAAGGTTAATGTGTAATGAAATTGAAAATACTGTAGTCTACTTTGTGACTTTTGTGTCTCTCAAGAGTGGTAGTATCACAACTTTCCAGTCGATGAGTAGAAAATAAAGAGGAAATCTTCAGTTTGATTGGACAGATACTAAAATATCTATTAATTGATTACTCTCATTGAAAATATAAAAATATATGATGGAAGTATTTTTATTTTATTTTATCTAGACTAATTTTTGCGTGTACCCGTTTTTTATTTTGATGATACTTTATTTTTTGCGCTGTCTTTGCCAAGCAAATTATGAGACATATGTTATTTTTTTTGTTACAAGACATATTGTATTTTAAATAACTATTGTACAAGGGAAAAATGATAAAAAAATTAAATAATAAGGAGAACAAGTTGTTGTTGAAAAAAAATAAAAAATTTAACTACTATATACGAAAAATAAGTCATTGTTGATGAAATTTTTTAATTAACTATTTTTTAAAATTTTTAATCAAATATTATGCACTAATAACAAATTATTGCTGATAAAAAAATTTAATTAACTATTGTACACCAAGAATCTGATAAAAAATTAAATAATAAGGGGAAAATGTTGTTGATAAAAAATTTAAATTAACTACTATATATGAAAAATAAGAGTTGTTGTTGATGAAAAAATTTAATTAACTATTATATACGGAGAAACTTATGAAAAAATCAAATAATATTGGAAAGGAGTTGTTGCTAATGAAAACTTTTAATCAAATATTATAAAAAAATACAAGACGTCATTGATGAAAAATTTTAATTAGTTATTGTATAGTGAAAAACTGATAAAAAAAGGAAATAATGCAAAAACAAGTTATTGTTGATAACAACATCAAATTTGGGGTTTTAAATTTGTTTTGAAACCCTCCGACCCACGAAAACCAACGACCTACAGGACGCGCCGAAGGCGCGACCCGTGCGGAGGCACGGGTATCAAACTAGTTGTTAACCAATAATTGAATAGGCCACATACCGTGTATTATGAATCCAATTGGATTAATATACTTTTGAATATATGAAAAATAATTTATATAAATAAATAAATTTTTGTGTTAATTTATAAATTTTTACTAATAAGAATTATATATTTATAAATTATTTTTTCATCATAAAGTATTTTGATAAGTTTATATAATAAAATTTACTTATTTACATAAATCATTTTGCATAATTTCAAAACCAAAAAAAAATATCCAAATTAACGGACCTTATATATGGTTGGGACGAGCACCCTAGCCTTCGTCATTTCTCTAAGGTGTTTACATACATACACATACATGTACCTCCAATAAATTTTAGTCATATCAAAAACTAATTAAGATTAATTTAGTGGCATCTAATTAAGAAAGTTGACAACACAAATAACAATGATCGATAATATAAAGGATCGAACCTTTTGCATTTGCAAAAAAGGAGATTCTATGTTTGATGGTGCAATTAGACGAGAGAAGACCTTCACATTGGTCGAACTACCAAACCACGCCTTGTAAATCCCAAACTAAAATGCTTCGGATATGCGTCGACAAACACGATGTTAAAGGCTGACCAAACCCTACACTCCATAGAGAGGCAGCTACAAATGCCACATGAGTTTAGGTGACATTGAATATATACACATATAGGTTGTCCCCAATAGAAACTACAGAAGGGATTTTTGGGTGCTAGCTCTTTTTAAATAACCACTATATGCAAAAAAAAAGGATAGCAAGACAGAGTCCGTGACATGTTTTTTGTTCTTCATTGAACTTACAAAAGAGTTCATTTCTTTATTTAGCTCCCATTTTTTTTTAACCTAATGTATGAAAATTTTAATAGTCATAGCTAGACGTGGGTCTTTAGGAATGAACTTACTTAATGATTGATCTCTTATATTTTGGCACGTTACTTTTTTTGGACACGTGGTGTTACATGTTTGGTCCTATTAGACTAATTAATAATTATAAAAGATTCTCCACCTATTGCTCATTGGCTTTTGCTTATCCTTTGCAAAGGTACCGACCTTTTTCATCAAACGCTTGACCCAACTTACTTTCCTTTCTTGTTCTATCTAATTGTAAGTTTTGTAAAAAGACAATTCTTCTCTTCTTATCGATCTTAGTCTTGATAAAAATAATAAAATTATCTCTGGTCATAGTCAACCCTTAAAAATTACGAGATTTATCCAACAATTTTTGGTACAAACAAGCAATAAAATTAGCTACAAATAAATTTGAATGTGGTCAGGGACGGATTGCCCTCACTTATTTAAATATGAAAGATTGAACATTTTACTAATTTTCCTTTTAAAAATTAAGAGGTGCCTCCATCAAATTAGTGATATTTTAAAATTTCGGTAGAAATAAAAAAAAAAAAGTCATGCTAATTAATAAAAATACTTGTTAAGGAAGCAAAAAAGAAAGTTTTGTGAATATTTAATAGTGTATTTATTTTCGAAAATTGAACTTTTTAGTTCCTCAAGTGTAACAATTATGGCAATTATAGCTCAATTCATATTTTCGGTTTAAAAAAATGTGAATTTTTGTACCAAGAAAACAACCTAAAGGCAAGTTACGAATCTCAGAGCAACTAACCACACACCAAAAGCACAACCCAGCGAACGTACGTGCGGGCGCGAGAACAAATTGCTAAATTTTTTGAAGTGTGTGAGATGATGAACACCAACCAAAATCTAGAGCACGACACATGATAGTGACCGAAGTATCAAACGAAGAAGATCATTGTTGAACAATTAGGATTAGACGGGAGAATCTGAAGCATGAGAATAACCTAGGGATGTTTCTTGAGATATTAGCGGGAAAATATATAATTTATGCTTAATGAGGAGTTAACAACATTCCCTTTATAACATTTTTTTTATTGGTTGAATATTATTGTAGGTTATTCATTTTGGAAACAGGTTCCATACGGATCTAAACGATTGAAAATGTACCTTGGCGTGAAAGCCTTCACGCTTATATAGTGGAGGTGGTTGTAATAGTTGTAACAACCCGGACCCATTTTCTATGTATTTAATAGGCAATCCCGACACTGTACTTCACGATCTTTCTCTATCCGCCCCCCTCCCTAGTAGATTTTTTGTCTTCTGTGAGAATCGAACAATATACCTTGTGGTTCAAGTATTGTAACAGTTCGAGCCCATTTTCTACGACTTTAGTAGGCAATCTCAACGTTGTACCTCATGATCTTCTCTACCTCCTCTCTAGTAGAGTTTTTGCCTTCCGTAACAATCGAACTATATACCCTAAGATTCAAGTTCGTATTCAAAATATGTTTCCTAATTTTAATAAATATCTCGTATATAGGTACCAGCTAACATTGTTTCTTAATTAATTCTAATAAGAAATAACAAGACAACCAAATACAAAGACAAAAAAGTAATTCCCTTATGCACTTAGAAAATAATTGTCCAATGACAATCTTCATGGCATCTCAACCAAATTTACTTTAAAATGAAACAAAATTTGGCACAAATTTTCGCCAAAAACACACGCTTGCATTGGTGCATTTTAACATGCACTAATTCATCTTTACATTAATCTAGAAAATTAAGAGAAGACAAATTTATTATTCTATCTATAAATTAAAACCAGAAAATATAAATAATCTGATTCATTAAGAATTGTAAGTTAACAACTTAATTCCTTTAAATATGATATTGTTACGAGCACGCCATAAACATGATATTCTCCTCTAAACATGGTATATTATCGTCTTTAGTTGACTATAATACCATGTTATACTTCAGCAATGTTTTTTCTAATCTAACCCTTGATAATTTAGGGGTATTTATCTAACAATCAATAAAAACAAATTGTATATATATTCATATAAAATAAGAATTGGTTACAAATTGATTGTGGATGCCATATATATGCAAATCTATTTATGTGATTTATTTTTTTTAACTATTAAATAAATACTCTAAACTATCAAGAGATAAAGTAGTTCTCCCGATATTTGCCACATAACTCGTGAAAGAACAATGTCGTTCTATTGGTGCTAAATGTGTACCAAAAATCATTTTAGTCATGATGTTCCTAATGTAAGTAGTTCTAGAGTGGGAGTTGAATGACTAACTAACAGAAATAATGTGAAGGTTCTAGAGTAGGTAGTTTTTTAATTAAGAGTTTAATTAATAGGTATTAATTACCAATATAAATTATTATTTTTATTAACTCTCTAGTTTAAGGAAGAAGTTTCTGTAATTTAGAATTTAATTGCGAATGAAAGAAAGTTTGATAAAAAATTGTTTTTATATTAGGAATTGAGCTCGAATCTTTTTGATCGATTTGTCTTTGGATAAATTCATTAACTATTTAAATTCAATGTCATGGTTCATGTAAATAGTTTTTAGAGTTAAATATGTTAATAGTCCCTCTAAATATATCAAATTTTATTTTTAGTCCCTCTAAAATTTTTCATCCTCAAAATTGGTCCCCGCTGGTAACACTACTAACAGAATTTGATGTGGCACAGACACATGGGAAAAGGAAATACACTTGGCATATGTGAGATGGCATTTTCTTAATTTTTATAATTATAAAAAGATGGTTTCTTGTTATTTATTTATTTATTTATTTTAATTCAATATTAACAATTAATACCACATATACATGACATAATGAAGCCCCGATACGCAACACGATACGGATACGATACGATACCGATACGCCGATACGTGAAATTTTTTAAAAATCTATATCCGATACTGGCACGATACGTTATTTAAAAATTAATTTTAAAATTAAATATATAAATGCACAATATATAAACGTGACTAAAATCAATAATATTAATAATGATAATTGTTTTTTGAAAGAAAAAAAAATTTATTATTATTATTATAAACGCCAATTGTTCATTATACAAGGAGTACAAACAAGTCAATAAGCTTGCACAAGAGCAAAACAGTTTGAGGCTCAACATACGAGGGTTCCTCAGTCCTAACTAAAGACATATAATAGCTCAAAAAACATATAATACTCATGACATCAAGCTTCTTTAACAGGCCCAACTTGTAGCAGACAATATTTGTGTCTCATTAATATTGTCCTAAAAAATAATGATCACCGGTACATTTTAAGTTATACATCTATTATACAAAAAGAACATCATTAGTACTATCCCAAAAAACATCACAAGTACTATCCAAAAAAAGATATAGTTAGTTATCTGTGTAACAACATAATAATTTGACATTCACTAGGAAACACAAACACGGATTGTATAGGATATTATTTTTTTTATTTAAAAATAAAGATTTAACCGATACTTTTCCGATACGAGTATCGGGAAGTATCGGACGCGTATCGGACGCGTATCGGATATTATTTTTTTATTTAAAAATAATGATTTAACCGATACTCTTCCGATACGAGTATCGGGACGTATCGGTATCGAGGACGTATCGGACACGATACTTCACCATTTTTAGAGTATCGGTGCTTCATAGCGATACAATTATAAAAAACTGCCACATCAGTGTGACATCACTATCCGTTAGTCAAACTTAACTATAAGGATCAATTTTGCAAACGGAAAATTTTATGGAAACTATTATTCGAAGAAATTTTTTATAGAGATTAAAAACAAAGTTGAAATATTTATAGAGACCAATAACATATTAACCCTAATTTTTACATCATAGACATTAATTAATAGAAATTAATACTTCAACATTAAAATTGCTTTTTAATATCACAAAAGTGAAGCAAAAGATGCACTTGATGGTACACATTTATAGGATTATTTCCACTAATTTACCGCCCTTGTAATTTTTTGATATCTAAAATTACATATATCTCATAGTCATAATTATATATTGTTTTGATGCTTTTGTATTTTAGTTGACATAGGCATAGTTTTGTTTTATAGCTGTTTTATTGATGTGTTGATTATGATGATTCTAACATAGGTGTAAAATAGCAAGCACCATAACTCAATCAAACTCTCTCAAACAAACACAAGAACCTTAGCTACTTACTATATAACACCACACACACACACATAACACATTTCATAACTTCTAAAAATTATTCTCTTCTCTTCAATGGATCCTAATTCTTGCAACATGCATTCACATTGTATACACATGGAAATTCATCAAGTTGTTCCACCACCCCACAAAAGCACTTTACACAAACTCAAAATTAGGCTCAAGGAAACTTTTTTCCCTGATGATCCTCTACGCCAATTCAAAGGAAAATCACTTAAAACAAAAATGATTTTAGGAGCTAAATATTTTTTCCCTATTCTTCAATGGGGTTCTAATTATAGCTTCAAACTCTTTAAATCTGACTTTATTTCTGGTCTCACTATTGCTAGCTTAGCAATCCCACAGGTATGTCAAAAAAAAAAAATCTCTCTACCTCTTAATTAATTATAGTACTTATGAAAATAATTAAGTACCACCCTTTTGAACTTATTTAATTATGGAACTTTTTTTTCCTTCAGGGAATTAGTTATGCCAAGCTTGCAAATCTTCCTCCAATTGTAGGATTATGTGAGTGTACTAATTATTTTATTTTTTTATATATTAATTAATAGCTTATGCTAATAATTTTTAATTAATTTTTCAGACTCTAGTTTTGTTCCTCCACTTATTTATGCTGTTCTTGGAAGTTCAAGGGATCTAGCAGTAGGACCTGTTTCAATTGCATCTCTTGTTTTAGGATCCATGCTTAGACAAGAAGTATCTCCTTCAGCAGAACCTGTTCTGTTTCTACAACTTGCTCTTACTTCAACTTTCTTTGCTGGTCTATTTCAAGCTTCACTAGGAATTCTAAGGTATAGTAATAAATAATCATTTTTTGTTTTTGCTATTTGAACCCCTTTTTTTTCTTTTCTAAAAAGGTACATAAGAGAAGTAAAGTTTTATTATTTATTAATGATTAGAGTGAGTAATGATTGCAGATTAGGATTTATCATTGATTTTTTATCAAAGGCAATCTTAATTGGATTCATGGCTGGTGCTGCTATAATTGTGTCTTTGCAACAACTTAAGAGCTTACTTGGAATTACACATTTTACTAAAGAAATGGGTCTTGTTCCTGTTATGAGTTCTGTTTTTCACAATATACATGAGGTTAGTAATTAATTATAATTAATTACTTTCTCCATTTTATTTTATTTTTTATCTCCATAGTCCCTATGTGACATACAACATCGATTCATCTTATCTTGAAGACGTGTCTGATGTCTGACACGTATCGATGTGACTCTGACACATGATATTAAATTTAACTAATTATTTTTAAAAAGTTTTACCACTATTGGCGTATTCGTGTTTGTATCAGTGTTTCATAGTCTGAGGGGGCATGACACATGCATAATTCCTTTTGCAAGTTACCACAATTGTCATCCATAGGCTAAGATGAAGTTAATTTATCTCTTTCATTATTTTAATATGAAAATTGTAGTTATCTATGCTTTTTTTGTGCAGTGGTCATGGCAAACAATAGTTATGGGAATTTGCTTCTTGGTGCTACTACTAATAGCAAGACACGTTGTACGTTATTATTCTCTTCAACCATTTATTTTCTTGTTCCTAACTTTATTATTACTATACTACTTCATTTTTTAAGTTAATTAAATAATTAATAAATTTGATCCAGATACATTAATAATTTAATAAATCTATAAAAATAAAATGTTTCTTATAAAAAATTAGAAGGGAGTATCTATCTTATAGAAGTCTAGAATTTTCTTTGTAGAAATCTCACCTCTCTTCATGTTCATATTCATATTGTAATAAGTAGAATAAAACACCTGGATGAGTCTTAGGCACACACACTGACACTGTTTGATTGATAGTAATAGGTGTGAATCTGTGGATGCATTCCATGATAACCTGAATTTGTAGGCCAATTCTAGCATGAGTGAGTGTCATAGGTCTCCCACTATGAGAGAGTTATTTTGACCATTAGATTATGATGGTCTATAATAAACTATAATAAAATTTATATATTGTATTCTAATCTATATTATATATCTTTTCGAGTATTTTTTCTCGTGAACTTTTCGTTTATTTTTTCTCGAAAACTTTTCGAGTATTTTTTCTTGAAAACTTTTCGAGTATTTTTTTCTCGAGAACTTTTTGAGAATTTTTTCTCAAAAACTTTTCCGAAACTTTTTTCTCGAAAACTTTTCCGGAACTTTTTTCTCGAAAACTTTTCGAGTATTTTTTCTCGAGAATTTTTCTCAGAAACTTTTTCGGAACTTTTTTCTCGAAAATATTTCAAGTATTTTTTCTCAAAAATGTTTCGAGTATTTTTTCTCGTAAACTTTTCGAGTATTTTTCCTCCTAAACTTTTCGAATATTTTTTCTCGAAAACTTTTCGAGTATTTTTTCTTGAAAACTTTTCGAGTATTTTTTTCTCGAGAACTTTTTGAGAATTTTTTCTCAAAAACTTTTCCGGAACTTTTTTCTCGAAAACTTTTCGAGTATTTTTTCTTGAGAACTTTTCTCGGAAACTTTTTTGGAACTTTTTTCTCAAAAATATTTCGAGTATTTTTTGTCGAAAATGTTTCGAGTATTTTTTCTCGTAAACTTTTCGAGTATTTTTTCTCGTAAACTTTTCAAATATTTTTTCTCGAAAACTTTTCAAGTATTTTTTCTTGAAAACTTTTCGAGTTTTGTTTCTCGAGAACTTTTTGAGTATTTTTTCTCAATAATTTCGAGATTTTTTTCTCGGAAACTTTTCCAAAACTTTTTCGGAACTTTTTTCTAAAATAATATTTGTGAGAGTTTCTAAAATAAGAATAAAAAAAAGTTTCTAAAAAAAAATATATAATATTTGAGAGTTTCCACAAAGAAAAAATATATTTGAGTTCCAAAAAATATATATTATAGATTAGAATACAATGTATAAAGTTTATTATGGTTTATTGTAGACCTTCATAATCTAAGGGTCAAAATAACTCTCCATAATGGGAGACCTATGACACTCACCCATGCTAGAATTGGCCGAATTTGTATCCCTTGTTTTACTTTAGTTTTGTTTTAAGGAATTCTTTTACCCAAGGTTATTCTTTTTATCTGAGTTTTGACTATTGAATATGTGGCCCAGAATAACCAACAAATATTTTACCATAGATTACCTGTGGTTTGAATTATTAAAAACACAAACACACAATACTATATTTTATACAAATACAATAACTCTTAAATATAAGCAATAATCACATTTATTAAAAATTTAGTTAATTATTTTTAAAAAGTGCATGTCATATAAAATTTAAGTGAATTTTGAAAAGTGTCATCTATACTACTACCTCCGTTCCTTTTTAAGTGTCCAAAAACGTCGAATTTAGCGTTTCTATTTAACTGTCAATTTGGTGTTTTAAGGGTACGATTTGTCAATTATACCCTTTGTCAATTACTCATATCTTTTTCGATAAAACTAATTAATGCTATAAATTTGGAAAACTAAATCTTTTTATTTTTTTATATTTTTTTTTTGTACATAACATATTAAATTTTGTTTTTTTGTGTGCATAATATATTAAATTTATTGGAAAGAGAAAGTGTGTGCAAAAAAATAGGATTTTGTTGGTGAATTAGAATTAGGGTATAATAGGAAAATAAGGTGAAAAAATAAACTTTCTTAATTTGTTGTTACTATTCAAAACGAACACTTAAAAGGAACGGAGGGAGTAATATATAAAGGGGATAGAAATTTTTGGGATGACTTTTTTATTAATCCAATTTTACCCTTAAAAAATAACTTCCACATAAAAATAGATTTTCAATTTTGTTTAGTAAATAATATTTTTTTTCTTCTTAATAACTAAGCGCAACTTCCACATAAAAGTAGATTTTCAGTTTTTTTATAGTAAAAAAAAAAAAAAATTCTTCTTAATAACTAACCACAACAAATAAAGGAGGTTACGTAGTTATCAATTAACAAAGTCCAATAAAAAATGAGATTAAATAGTTATTTATATTTACACAATACAGAAGATCGATCACACAAAAAAACAAAAAAATATCGATAACACGGCGGCTAGTTCGTCATAAAGGGTATAGTTAAGGATTGGATGCTTAAAATTTATATTAACTAAAGGACAGTTAAGGATAAACAACATTAAATAGATTCAAAATAAGTTATATTTTCTTATATATAAGATCAGAGTATTTTCAATAATTGGTGACGGTTTTTAATTTGGGTTTGAGCTTTATACAATTATGTATAAGTTTCAATGATATTCGTCACTAGAAAGGGCGATGTGTATTTTTTGAATTGTGGATGTAATTTTTTGTGCGAATGTAATTTTGTAGGTGTTGATTTTTCGAAAATATCATATATTCTCGATCTTATTGATTGGACAGTCTTTTGTTAGTTTAGTTCATAATTCTGTCGTACTAAAAAATTCCTGTCCCCTAAAAATTTGTGAATTTGTACGTGCAAAGATTTTCTTGAAAAGAATAAACAGAATGGTGAAGATTTGTTTGCAACTCTGCACATGATGTTTTATTTTATATGCTTTATTATTGAACAAATTTTTAATTTAGAGGAATCATCAACAATGTTTGTCATATGAGAGTATATAAGTCAAAACGAGGTTGGCTTGATTTGTTTTTTTCTTTGGATTGCTCTGTTATTAATTAATGGAAAATTAAAATTAATTTTTTATAAGAATGTAAAAAAAAAAAAAAATTCTCTATTAAACACAAATTTGACTGTTATATTCTAGATACAAGACAAACATTAATTATATTTGAAGTTATACTATAGAAGCAAGGTCTAGAATATAAAGATATAAAATATATGAAAATAATTTAAGACTTTATTTAAATATATTTGCTTAATTTTATAAAGACTAAAAATATATTTAATTTCATTAAAAAAACATATTTAATTATTATTTATTTAAAAATTAAATCATCATTTCTTTACTTCAAATTTCTTGTAATTTGCTTCACTAAAATAAATACATAGTATTGTTTACTTTTAAACTTATGTGATAGGAAACTTTCAATCAGAAACTAAACATATGAAAATACACTTCCAAAAACAAGTACGAAGGATTAGCGACGTAGCTTGCAGTTCGATTATCATTCATTCATATGTAATTATTTTGGATATATGTATAAAGATTATGTAATTTTTGCTTAAAAAAAGCACGTTTCGTTTTTTAGGTACATACTAGTAGTTTAATTGATCTTAAAGAATGATCAAAATCATACTAGTACTATTGACTAACTCATTCAAATAAATAAATGCATGCAGAGTATAAGGAAACCAAAGCTATTTTGGGTCTCTGCTGGAGCACCTCTTATGTGTGTCATCATCTCTACTCTTTTTTGCTTTGCAATCAAGGCTCAAAATCATGGCATCAGTTTAGTAAGCCACTGCTCTCTTCCTATTTACTTTATGGACGTGTCCGGTGTCCATGTTTGTGTCAGTGTTTTATAGATTATTACTAAACAAATTTACTGATGTGGTTTTCTAGATTGGAAAATTACATGAAGGAATAAATCCTGCTTCATGGAATATGTTGAAATTTCATGGAAGTCACCTTGGTCTAGTCATGAAAACTGGCCTTATCACTGGCATTTTGTCCCTCACTGTAAGTTTAACAACACTCCTTTCCCTCTTTATATGTTTGGTATCACGGTGGGTATGTTAGAATCATGGTGACTCACCGTGATTTTATAGAAGCTACAGAGTATAGCTTCTATAAAATCATGGTAAGTATAGCTTCTTGAAGCATAATAACTGTTTACATAGTTGATTTTATAACTGCCAAAAATACAGGAAGGTATTGCTGTAGGAAGGACATTTGCAGCTCTGGGAAACTACAAAGTGGATGGAAATAAGGAAATGATGGCAATTGGATTTATGAATGTGGTTGGCTCCTCCACTTCCTGCTATGTTACAACAGGTACTTGTTTGTTACCTAAATTCTGTCTCTAAAAAGCCATGAAATCGATAATTCTCGATCACATTAGTTATTTGAGAATTTTCAATATCAATGATTATTTTCAAGTTTTGTTAATTTAAGAAACTGAATTGTCTATATTGGTTTTCACTCTTATGAAACAAAACATGATGTCAGAAGCACATATTTACCTCATATAAACTATATATTTCAGGTGCTTTCTCTCGTTCAGCTGTTAATAATAACGCAGGAGCGAAAACAGCAGCTTCAAATATAGTAATGTCTGTGACGGTGATGGTGACACTTCTTTTTCTTATGCCATTGTTCCAATACACACCTAATGTTGTATTGGGTGCAATCATAGTCACAGCAGTGATTGGCCTCATCGATATCCCTGCTGCTTGCCACATTTGGAAGATAGACAAATTCGACTTCCTTGTCATGTTAACTGCTTTCTTGGGTGTTATTTTTATCTCAGTCCAAGAAGGTCTTGCTGTTGCAGTAAGTTCATTTGTCCTCGTAATCTTCACTTTGTGAGCATATTTTGTCGATTTTCTTGGGATCCTTTTGATTGACAAGGGATGACAATGCTATTGATCAGGTTGGATTATCAACTTTTAGGATACTCCTGCAAATTACAAGGCCTAAAACAGTAATGATGGGGAACATACCAGGTACAGACATATATAGAAATCTTCATCAATACAAGGAAGCTACAAGAATACCAGGATTTCTTATTTTAAGCATTGAAGCTCCAATCAATTTTGCAAACATCACATATCTCAATGACAGGTTAGTTTCAGCTTTGCAAAGTTTATCAAATATGTAAGTGCATTATTGTTTCCTCTGTTACTCAACTATTTTGATATTTCATATTAGGACATTACGATGGATTGAAGAGGAAGAAGAAGATAACATAAAGGAACACTCAAGTCTTCGATTTTTAATCCTGGATATGTCAGGTAAAGTCAGTTTTTTTTATACAGCTAAAGTAGAATTCTGTAGTGTCGATAGCACTGTCATTTGCTTCAAAATTGTCGAGTATCACTTTTCTATTGATGAAACTTATTTGAAGTTCTTGCATGCACTAAGTTTTACCATCGATGTTCAAGCATACGACAGAACATATTTCAGCTACCTTCTTACATCATGTTTATTTGAAATTGTTAGCTGTGAGCGCCATTGACACAAGTGGAATCTCACTTTTCAAGGAGTTAAAGGCAACACTGGAAAAGAAGGGTGTTGAAGTAAGGATATTTAACTCTGAAATATACTTTGATTTGTTTACAATAGATATGTCTCGAATCTCAACAGTGACTAATTCGTTTGTGTTGTGACAGCTTGTGTTGGTTAATCCTCTCGCCGAGGTCATTGAAAAGCTGAAAAAAGCAGACGAATCTAATACTTTCATACGAGCAGACAACCTTTTCTTGACAGTTGGAGAGGCTGTAGCGTCACTTTCATCAACAATGAAGAGCCAATCAACCACGACAGAAGAAACACATACAATCGTTCCACATTACTGATTAATTAATCAAGGTTGCAGGATAAACATGCCATGATTAAAAAGAAGTAGAAGCGGCGGAAACAGACCGCATAGACTTCGTATCAAATCAATCGTCGCAACATTCTACACTATACAGTTTAAACAATTGAAGTGAAATGTAACTTTATCAGTTGTGCTGCTGTTTATTAGATATGCCTCACAAGGATTTTGTTCATAATGGCAACAAGTTGATGCTTTTCAATTCAAGCATTCGCATTGATTTACATGCACTCTAAGCACATATATCATATAATTTCCACTCAAAAGGTTTCTTATTGCAGCAACCAACTTATTCCACGACAGCGATTGAAATTTGACCCTTAATGCCAATGGCTGTATCATTCTAATAACTTTAGATTGATAAAACAAAAAAATTGTTTGCTGATAGTATCCGTAATGTTGAAAACCTTCACTGCAATATGATGATAAAGGAAACAAACTGGCTATCAACAAAAAAGCAAGGTGCGCACGACAAGTAAAGCATGACAGGCAACTAACAAAACAAATAAAATTCCATATATCACATTATGATCAAATGCAAACTACTTCTAGCTGAACCCTCCATGATCCTACTGCACAAAGGACATTTCAATTTCCAATCATGAGAATAAGCATTTATTCTTTATGACTTACAATTGAAGGCAAAAGATGTGCATCAAAACTACTACCTATCTATCTACTCTCATGAGCTAATCTGCAAACAATCATATATTTGTGCTTTAAACAACATTGTGCAGACATAAACAACTATACTTTTGTCCATAATGAACAATGGCAATTATTTCATTTTTCTCTTTTTGTAAAACTTATTTAGGCCCCATTTGGATTAACTTATTTTTGAGCTTATGCAAACAGCTTATGCAATATAAATTAGGTTTTATGCTATTTTATAAGTTTAAACTAGTGAAAATTGTATTTTTATACGCTATTTTATCATAAACTACCTTAACAAACTTATAATAATACATAAAAATTGCATAAGCTGTTTGCATAAGCTCAAAAATAAGCTATTCCAAACGGGGGGCCTTAATGGCATTGTTAACATAAAGCTTTTGTCAAAAAAAATTATTTACAATCATTACAACTAGTCCTATTAGTTTGAGCATCAGAAACAAAGCATTATGACCTCAATTGTACTTAAGGTAGGCATATATAACTTAATACACATCAGCCATGAAGGATTAGCACGACACGAGATTTATTTGATGTTGTTTAATACGATACTATTGGAATTTACCCAAATCTTACTTGATTGTTCAAGCAACTAATCAAGATGGGAAACAATGAAGTAAGACAACAGGAGTTGCTGGAGCTTCTTAACGGCGTCATATGATGGCAAAGGAACCCTTTGGTATCCATGCCATGCATACACGCCTGACGCCTCTATCCTAGATCGAAAGGTAACATCCTAACTTATCATCTTAGTTACAACAGACATGAATTTCAATAAAAGATCAGACACATACAGAATCACAACAGTTTTAATACAGAAGGTACTCCACATCAGAAGAAAGAAAAGCGAATCAACTAAATAAATAAACAAACTAAAATAGGGATGAGACCTAGTTACTCAACGCATGTCCTTCTAACAAGCCGAACTTCAAGTGGAACTTCTTCTCATTACAGTCAAGCATTTCACTCAAGCTGCAATTTAAATTCCTCTTCTGTAGGAGTTTGTGCCGCGACACTAATTTTTTCTTCAAGCCATGACGAAAGAAGCATGGATAATCAATGATTTCATCGACTTCTCTCCCCATTACATCAACTAAGAACTTGATCCTTGGTTCTAAAGAATTCCGAACGCTCTTGATCAAAACAGGAGGAAAACCAACTACCAAATCAACTATCTGTCGCCCTTGAAATCCACGGTTCTTTAAATAATCATAATTGTGTACCAAAACCTTGTTCACGTCTCTACTCAAAATCGACGGGAAATTCAAGGCTATAACTTGAAGATCCTGCTCAGTCAAACCAATTGACTTCAAAAACTCCGAAGTAGGGCGAAGCCTTTTATCAACACTATAACCCATAATAAACGGATCCTTAACCATAATTTTTCCAATCATTCCGTCTTTATCAAGACCAATGCTGGAAAGAAATTTCACAATTTCCCCCATCTTTGTCTCAATACTGTAACTAATAAGCCTAGGGTTTAGCAGTAAAATTTTACCGATTTGTTTCTCAGGGACGCCTAATGCCTGAAAAAACGCCAAAAGAGGACAAAGCTTCTCTTCCACACTATAAGAGAGTATGTGAGGGAACTTAGCTATGGCAGATGCAACTTCATTAGGTTTTGTTGCAAGTGTGTTGAGACATTCAACCATAGGGAGAATTTTCTCATTAAGACCAAGTACAAGAATCTTAGGACATTTTGAAACAATTGAAGGAAGTTTCCTTTCTAAAATTCCAATTGTTTTCAAATACTCCCAATTCTCATCCGCTCTTTCGCGTTGCGCCGTCTCGAGACGCTTACATTTTTTGAACATTGCTTTTATGATGGTATCATCAAAACCTCTATCTTTGAAAAACCACATCATGTTACTGCTGTTATTGCCGCTACTGATTTCCATTTCAATCTAAAATTTATTCATTGAAAAATATAAAAACATTTAGTTTGACTAATTTCATGTGATTATAATTAACTCAAAATTTCAGTTTGTAATGTGTTTGGCGTTCATAAATTCTACTTAAGCCTCCACAAGATAAAATATGAAAAATAATTGTAAAATGAAAAGGAAAATGAGAAATAGAAACTGAAACTGAAACAGAAGAAGCTAGAAGAGAAATGTTACCAGAAGGGTTGTTGCGTGGGAGCAGCAGATGGAGAACTCACAGCAAAACTGAACTGAACTGAGAGAGTGAAGATAGAAGACAAAGAAGAGGATAGATAGGGATCCGGGTTCTCTGACGTTAAGGCGCTAAAGGCAGTGTATCTTTCATTGCTTTTGCACCGTTGGATCAATCTAACCGATCAGAAGGAGACACGCGGCACCTCTGATAGATATTTGTTTTTTTAAAAAAAACTTCTCAAAATAGTTTTTTTTTTTTTCACAAAACTTCTCAAAATATTTATCTTTGTTCTTTAACACATCATTCTTTGGCACATGAGTAAATAAAATGAGGATATTCTAAGTCTTTATGCACCCAAATTTATCTAAATATAAATATTTTAATAAATTACCAAAAAAATAAAGGGCGAAGCGAAGCGCTTATTTGAAGTGGCGAAGGTCTATGATATAGTAAGAAAGAAAGTACGTTAAGGTAACGAAGTAAGGTCAACTTGTACATTGGAGAAAATAAATTTCACTACTTTTTGACAAAATATGCAATTTTATTATTGTAAATTAAAAACCACATTTCGTTATTATTACAAGCGACAATGCACGACCCCATGCGTCTCACATGGGTTTTCCAACTATCAAATAAGTTGTCAATGATAAATATTACAATTATAATTATCAAATACCAGAAATTGCTAAACAACTTAATATAATTATTTCTATATTTTTTCACTAAAAAGGACAAACAAACTAGTCAAGAAATAAAAGATAATTTTCTTCATTTTCATTCATTAGGTTAAAATATGTCCAAGACACTACAGTTATATTACTATTAATTGACTAATGCTACGGTGGACCACCTTTACAAGTGGCCTACTATGGACCAGTGATCGATACTACTATAACTGTTAGTGTTTTCAACCTGCAAGGTTATGTTTATTTTAGGGTTGGCTTCATTTGTTAAAATAAGCCTTTGGTCCAGATGTGGTGACTGATGTGCACACATGTGGTACCTGAACTGAATGCCCTATAAACGCGCTTTCAAATATTTGCGTGTGATCTTTGAAAAAGATTTGTTTTGAAACAAACATATCCACGCTAGCTTGTGCGTTAAGGAACGAGCTGAAAGATTGAAAAAGATTCAGAAAAGATTTAAAAGCTGGTTTGTTTCTAGAAGATTGAAAAAGATTCAAAAAGATCTAAAACAAACATATCTTTTATTAAAAGATTAAGTTTGTTTTTTGAAGAATACAACAAACAGCTACCAGATCTCGTTCTATATAAAGGAGTGCTGAAGACATGTTTTATTCACTGAAATCAATATTCATAAATCTAGTCTTTAGGATTTCAAGTCCTTGTCCCTAGGATTTCTTGTTTCGTTTGAAACTTGAATTAGGGTTGTATTTAGCTCTTAAGCTTTTAAGCACAGAGTTGTTCCTTTCTTGGTTCTAGTTTGAAACAAGATTTGGACTTTGAATCACTCAAAGCTTTGAAGCAAGAGTTGGTTCTTTAGTTTAGGAGTGCGTCTCCATTATTGGGTTTGTAAAAATCCTTGTGGTTGTGCAAGGTTCTTGTGGGAACAAGATTGTAAAATTCCTTGTGGTTGAGCAAGGTCCTTGCGGGGAGCAAGGTAGGATAGGCTGGGAAGTGACTGGGGGAAGTCATATCTTGTGGAGGAGCAAGGTAGAGAGTTACACAAGGTAGTATCTAAGCGAGAGGTTGTAAACGGGGAGTTTAAGCTTTGAATTAGAGCTATCATAGTGGATTCATTCCTGGATTGGTATCCCCAAGACGTAAGTGAGTTGCACTGAACTGGGTTAACAAATTCATTGTGTTCTTTATCTTCTGGACTTTATTTTCCTTGTTCATCAAGTTATCGTATGTTTATGATGTTGGCACATTAGGCAACACATCATATACCTAAACCCTAACGTGCACCACATCACACTGCACATCTGTAACCTGTTACCGGAATTTCAATTGGTATCAGAGCAGGCACCCTGTTCTGCTTTAGGGTGAGCTCCAGGGAAGATACTTTCCGGAACCATGGACAAGGACGGCACTTTGGTCAGCAAACCACCTCTTCTAGATGGCACAAACTATGATTATTGGAAATCACGCATGACTGCTTTCTTAAAATCCTTTGATAGTAGAACTTGGAAAGCAGTGCTAAGAGGTTGGGAACATCCCTAAATCAAGGATGCTAATGGAGCTGACACAGAAGAACTCAAGCCAGAAGAAGATTGGACTCCAGCAGAAGATACTCTAGCTCTTGGCAACAACAAAGCTTTAAATGCATTATTCAATGGAGTTGACAAAAACATGTTCAGACTCATCAAACAATATATGTTATTCAATGGTGTTTTGTGAAATTCGTATTCGTTATCGTGTTATTCATAAGTGGTCCACCATGAACCACTTGATGAAGTGGTCCATTTTAGAATTTTCCCTATTAATTGGATGACAAAGGATTGAAAGCATAATTGGATTTGCTAATATATGTTCAAGTGTGCAGCGCTATATTCAAAACAACACAAAATGTTGTGATATTGTCGAATGAGGGCTTTGACGAGGTGGTCAGAGAAGATCTTCAATTGATTAAACAAGTTTTGGCTAATATGAAAAAGGTGAGAAGCCTTTCACTTCTATTATTAATAAAAGTCAAAAGAAAACCAAACAATTGGCTAGGAGCGGAGGACATATAATACTTATTCTAGGCGTATTGTACATCTCACGTGTCCCTATGAAATGGGAGGAGGTTTAGAAAACCGATAGCTAGAGCTCTTTTAGATTTCCCTATGTAGGATTGATTATTTTGTACTATGTTTATTTTGGGTTCTTTCGGGACACGGTATAGCCCATGCACATTTTTTTTCTTTCAATTTTTTTGAGCTATCAGTATATCATGAGAGTGTTTAAATGTAACAACTTAGTTAAATGTCTACTCACTCCCTGATACCTTTTTTTTTTTTGATAACTCACTCCCTGATACCTAGATGCACTTAACTTATAAAAAAAATTGAGGTTAGTTTAACCACCAAAATCTTATTTAACAAAAAAAATTAATTCTAGTGATTTTAAAAAAATCCACTTGGATTCATTTAGTGGTGGTTAGGAATTTGAATATTATACATGAGATCTTAGGTTCGATGCTCATTTGCTCCGTTGTAAAAGTAAAAAAAATAAGTATTTTATGTTATTCAATCACTAAGTGTGTTTAAGAGACAAGCTCAACACATGTATATCGAAGAGACATTATACTAAGTGTTCTAAAGGGGCAATACATGAAATTGGTGAACTAAAAATATTTAATTATTTTTAACTTTTGATGGTTTTTACGGTCAAAAAAATAAATTTGATGAGCTTTATGCAGTATAAATTAACAAATTCGTATTCTAATGTTGTATACCAAAAGAAAAGAAATATGGATAAAACTATTAAATTTCCTGCTATACTTTTATTTGTTTTCCTATTTTCAATTACAAAGGTGGTTGCCAATAATTCTCATGTTATCTTCACTGAAACATCTGTCAGATGTACAGAAAGTTATGATTGTTTTCAGGTATTGTATAAACCCAACATATTCATTTATCGATGCGAAGATGGCTATTGTGTAAAAGGCATTGTAAATCCAAAATACTTTGAATCAATTGATTAAGCCATATGGAGGGTAGAATGATTTCTCATTGTAAGCAACCAATAACTTTTTTTCTTTTTAATTTCACGCACTTGCAAATTAATTAGACATTAATTGTTAATCTTGGTAATTGTAAGCCTTTCTATTTTTAATTAATTAGAAACTAGTATGATTTTTATTTGTTCTAGTATTTATTTAATTCAATTGTTTTAATTGGTTGGTTTAGTTGACTAGTATTGGAAATTAATCTAAGGGAAACTAAAGAATATTAACTTAATGTGTGAACAATTAGAATTAATATTGTGGTCGTGTTGTTATCATATTATTTTATACTATTTTGACAGAATGCAAACTCATGTGGATATGTAAGGATAAATGATGATGATATACATCAACAATATCTATATTATTATTTAGGCCATGACTAGGTATTTTAAAGTTATGATCACGATGGAATCCTTTGCGTTATGAATTCATATGTAGTAAGGGGAGAATTACTGTTAAAAATTCTAACATCACAATGTGAGTTGGTTTCAATAAGTGGCAATCATCATTTTATCAGTCAATTTTATAAGGATGAGTTAGACACATACTTAATTCTAATATGATATTAGAGTCTCTGCTAACAAGTATTTATAAGTAAATGGCAATCTTCCGATTTAGTGATGTAAGTTATAACCTGACGGGTGGAAACAAAATTATAGAAACCGAAAGAGTGTATTGTCTGGCTATCAATATGATAAAAACGTGGAGCTAATGGTTTGACCGAGTATAAGTCACCTCTCCTTCTTTTCCTAATGGTTCGGCCTATTTTATTCAAATCTTTCAATGTATACTAAAGTCTTGTTTCCTATTTTCTCTCAATTTCCAGCCTCTATAAGTACCCACTAACTCAGAAAATGTCTCCACGTGAACATTTTATTTTCACATATTCTCTAGCTCACAAAGTATATTCTACTGAAGCTATTTTTCATCACCAATACTTCTCTGGTTTGTACTTTGTACCAACATCATTTCTAGGTGCAGTTCTTGGTCTCAAAGGTATCACCTTTCCATCCACTTCCTATATTTCTTCACAGTCTATATATATTCTCTCTAATAATAAAAATAATTATTCATTTAGAAACAATAAGCACTCGATTGATCATAGGATACTAAGAGTCGGTATCATTGAAAGGAAGTCCTCCAGATAAGGGTTTTTTCCTCATACATTCATGCTATAGAGTTGATATATAGTAGATTTTTTGTCACTTAAAACAAACCAATATTATCAACTTAATAAATATATATAGGAGGGATATCCGTTGACTCCAAGAGTAAGTCTCCATTGACTTACTCCGCTTAATAATTCGATATGGGCATTATATTTATTCGATTCAACTGTTGAGTTCAAAGATCTCATTGAGTAGATTAACTCCACAAATTTTTATAAAAATTCAACTTTTGATACTTTCTATGAACACTTCAATTGAACGTACGATTTTTTTTTTTTTGAAAAAACTGTTGAATTTCAATAGTCTAAAATACATAACTACATATTTTGAATTTTTATAAAATTTGTGGAGTTGATCTACTCAATAAAAACTTTCAATGGAAGACTTACTCCTGGAGTCAACGGATCTCTTCTCATTGTTATGTGAAGGGATATATGCGTCTATTGCTACGTGTGTTTTTTTATGTTTGTGTTCATTAAGCCAATTATAATTTGATTGTCTTATATGATATGTATATACATTTCGTGAGAGATTTGTTTGTGAAATTGTCTCACAACTTTTGCTTAGTATATATAAAACAAAGGATACATATATATAAAAAAATGTATAGGGAGAACTACTTTTCGGTTTTCTGATTACTTGTCGTATGAGTTCAGGGGCGTCTCAAAGTTTTTGGAGACTCTGTGCAAAATATAAAAGTGGCCCTTTGATAATAAAATAAATAAAAATTAAATTATCGATTTAAATTGCATATAATTTTTTTAAAAAAATAACCATTCTTATTCTTGTAAACATATAACTTATCAATATTAAGAGCTCAAAAAAGATTATCAATATTAAACCAATTGCATTAAATCAAATAGAACAAAAAAAAAATACCTCAAAAAAAAAGGACAAAAAATACAAAATAATTATCTTTGTATATAACGTCAAAAAGGAACATCCTAATCTAAGATTAAATTTTATACAAAGATTAAAATGGACTAGAACTATATTTACGAGTATAGATAACTAATCTATTGATACTCATTTGAAATTTTATGATCATTAACAATATATAACTATTATTTTAGGGCCTAAAAATTAATCTATTAATATACATCTGATATTTTATGGGTATAAATAATATATAAGTAATATTATATGACCTCAAAATTTTAAGTTGAGGCCCTCAAAATTTAGAGGCCCGGTATCGTCGCACATCCCACACATGTGTGCGGGACGCCCCTGTATGAGTTTCCTTAAGAAATGGATTTTCATATGTTCATGACACATGCATCACATAAGAGGTGTATAGTAAAGTCTGTTATCTTTGTGGCAAGTTTGATATTTTTATCTTTGTGGCAGGAGTTTTTATGGTTGGTGTCATTGTGGCAGGTTTTCTCATTGGTATGAGATTTATCATCCGGATTATTTGTGTTCTCATATAGGGTTATCTTAGTTGTATGACATTTGATAAAAGAAAAAGTTATTTTTTTAAAATAAACTAATAAATTTTTTTCGGTGAAGTGTTTTGTTATTGTTTTATGATATATTCTTATAATATGGTGAGTATGATTCAATGTGGATATGTAAATTGACCATTTTCAATTAATATTTTAGGTACTCAAGAAGAAATCTATGATTGAATGTGATGCATGAAGCGCGTATGTACGAGGGCAAATGAGTTTTTGCAAGTTTTATATTTTATGTAATAAATAAGCCGTTGCGGTATACTATTTTTATTTCAATTCATTTTAGTATTTAAACATGTTTAAAAATGCGGATATGGACTTTCTTCCGCTAGAATTTTTGAACTATTGTTTAATTTTGAACTGGTGGTTCATAAATGATGTCTTAACTCATGATGATAAGCCGCAGTTGTTGATTGTTGAAGATGATGGTCGATTTTTGGTTTCTTCGGGGGAAAAGGTACCTGCAATAATGTTAGCACTCTAACGCTCAAGTCAATATATGAATGAGGAATAAAGAGTATAGAATTGGAGGTGCAGGAATCTCATACCTAAAGATTGATGTATGAATGTTTATATAGGATAATATTAGGGTTTTGGATATATGGGGTCCCCCCAATGTAGGTGAATCAGCCATATTTGCCACATGTATGGTCCTTTGTATAGGATCGTCCTTTTACTTAAGGGGCATATTTTGGGATCTTTGAGACTCTTCGTCTCTACCCATGCAGGCAGTATACATGTGTTGGGCTTGCTATGTGTTGGGCTTTTAGCCGATCTAGAATAGTTTCTCCAGGGTACATGTGGTTTCATTCCCACGAAAGGCAAAAACTTCACTAGTGAGGGGGTTGAGAAGATCGTGATCAGGTGGCAGTGCCGGGATCGCCTATGATGGAGTCTGATCTGTTACAACTCGCTTTCTAATAAGTGAACATGCTGCTACTTTCGCTTTCTAGAAAGCAAACAATACTGCTACGTACTTTCCTATTGCAAAAGAGTAATAGTTAGAGATTAAATTAAAAGTTTATAAAAAAACAAAAAAATATATATATTATTAAAAATTATACTAATGGCATATTCTCATCCCTCAAAAAGTTTACAATCAACATAAAGCAGTAATAATTTGAAATCCCTCAAAATTCTCCCTCCCTCATATTCTCTCTCACATCTCCTCCTCTTAACTAAGAATATTTATGTGGTGCAATTCTAAAGAAATTATGTACGGCATGCACAATTACTCCCATGTGTCAAGAAAATGTTACATAAGTTATCCTTCTCACCTATTTCAAGTAAACCTTAATCACCCTCCTCTTGTTCATCCTTTCCCACATTATCCCCTAATTCCATCACTTTCTAGCTTTCTCATTTCACTTTGTGCCCTCCTCCTTTTCTTCCTATTCCCCTTTGCCTCACCAATATTCTCATTCCCCTCGGGTATTCGATCTATAACAATAAGTGTAGATAGGAAGAGCTGGCTATCAATGATCACCGATGCGCCATAATAAAGACATTTGGTAGATAGTGAATTCGGTGACAAAAAATGTTTCAATGTGATAATTTAAGAGATGGTCATAATGAAGACATATACAACGAAGGTGAGTCCAAAACTTGTACATATATATGACTTGAATCGTTTGCATTTGGTATCCATTTTCTTCATAGACCATAATTTCTCGCCATATAGGATCACAATCGATGACAAAACTCTCTCCCTCAAGAGCATTAAAATATTTGTGACTATATCTTTAACTATATTTATCTTATTTTGAAATATTCAAAATTTTAAAATGGAGTTAAAATTAATGTTTTAAGAAAAAGTTTATATATATATATATATTTGGTCTAAACTTTTTGCTTTTCACATAAATAGGATTTTTAAGTTATTATGCCACGCACCATTTTTTACTACTCATAACTCATGCATGCATAATATATATATATATTAATTAGATGTTTATATTTATTTGGTAATTGGGCTATCTTTTTTTTTACAGTGGTCAATGGAGTGTTGATTAATGAAGTAGTTCAATCAGAATTCAACAAAAATCAGCTAACATTACTCAAACCAAAAGAACCTATCTTAGATTAGAAGATATATAAATAAAATTCCAATTATGGAACCTAGTACTAGTAGTAGCAACACTATAGATACATCAAATTTTGTGGAAATATCAATGGATGTACATCAAGTTGTTCCACCACCACACATGAGCACTATACAAAGAATCAAAAACAAATTCAAGGAAACATTTTTCCCTGATGATCCTATGCGCCAATTTAAAGGACAACCACTTAATAAAAAGTTCATCCTTGGAGTTCAATATTTTTTCCCTATTCTTCATTGGTTACCTAATTATAGTTTCAAACTCTTTAAATGTGACCTTATTGCTGGCCTCACCATTGCTAGCTTGGCCATCCCACAGGTTTTTCATCTCTTAATTATTACTTAATTAATCAAAAATGTTTTATATGGACACCCATTTTTTCATACATTAGCGATACCCGTTATTCGCATTAAAAATATGGTTAATTTAATTCGCGTCCATGAATTGAATTATACTCAATTGAATTTAACCATATTTTAATGTGATTAACCACATGTCGAACAATTTACATAAATTAATTGTTCTTGTATTTCTAAACTACTCTTTCATAATTTGGGGTATTTATCCATCAATCAATGAAAACAAGCCACATAAGTATATTTGTATGTGGTCCCCGCAAGTTCCTTACAAGTTAGTTGTAAAGACCATATACAAATCTACTTATGTTGTTTGTTCGCATTAGTTGAAGGGTAACTACCCCAAATACAGAATGGATAGAGTAGACCTCACCTTAATTAATTAACTATATCCCTTTTGTACTTAACTTGCTTAATATTCACCATATTTAATTATGGAATTTGTCATTCAGGGAATTAGTTATGCTAAGCTTGCAAGTCTTCCTCCAATTATGGGACTTTGTGAGTATGTTAATTAATTCTAGCTACTTATTATATAAGTTCAAAAATGACAATGTGAGTTAAAATAAATATATGTTGTTCTAACTAAATGTTTTTTGTTTTTCTTTTTGTATATAAATAAATATGTTTTTTAGATTCAAGTTTTGTTCCACCACTACTTTATGTTATTCTTGGAAGTTCAAGGGATCTTGCTGTAGGACCTGTTTCTATTGCCTCTCTTGTTTTGGGATCTATGCTTGCAGAGGAAGTATCTCCCAAAACACAACTTGGTCTTTTTATTCAGTTAGCTTTTACTTCAACTTTTTTTGCTGGTATTTTTCAAGCTGCTCTTGGAATTCTAAGGTAATAATAATATCACTCTCTTATTTGCATTACATTTTGTTTTACTTTGATAAGTACATTTTTATTTTAAGTATGATATTAAATGACTGCATTATACAGGCTAGGATTTATTATTGATTTTCTATCTAAGGCGATTCTAATTGGGTTTATGGCTGGAGCTGCTATTATTGTGTCTCTACAACAGCTAAAGAGTTTACTTGGAATCACACATTTTACTAAAGAGATGAGCATTATTCCTGTCATGCGTTCTGTTTTTGACCATATCGACGAGGTTAATAATTTCTCTCTCACAAGTTTTTGTCTTACGAAAAGCTTCAGAACTTTTTTTCGAATAAAATTTCAAGAATTTGTTTCCTGAAAAAATTCCAAACTATTTCTTTTCCGAATAAAATTGGGAACTTGGGTCCATTTTGGGCCTTAAGGCCTATTTTTATTTATTTATGGGACTCGGTATATTTGGGGCTTTATATAAAATGGGCTCATTAAATTGAGATTTTTTTTTGTCACCCTACCTATTTTCTCGTACGACCTATGAATTTATCAAAATACTCTTTCTGCTACTTATATAGTGGAAGTAGCGATACACAAAAAAAACACACTACCAAATTTTATTTTTATAACATCCGCTAGTTAAGTAGCGGACGACATTTATAAAAAAAAATTCATTTTTATAACGTCCGCTACTTAAGTAATAGCAGAAGGATAAAAATGGAAACACGTAGGATGCGCGAGAAGTAGGTAGGGCGGCAAAAGTTAGCTTGGGCCCTTTATATTGGGATTGCTTGGGGCCCAAGTTACATTGACCCCTAATACAAATGTATTGTATTTATAATAATGTTGTATTGGTGATTTTTGTGCAGTGGTCATGGGAAACAATAGTGATGGGGGTTTTCTTCTTGGTGATACTTTTGCTTGCAAGACACATTGTAAGGGGTTATTTTTTCTGTAATAATTAAGTTCAATGAATTTTTCTTCCACCCTTTCTTTTTGAAAATCTTAAATTTCTATCGATTTAATTTTTAGCGATGTTTGAAATGTATGGTTTGATTAGATCTCTTTGTGATTAATATAATTATAGTTTCAAAATGTTGCACATTTTATCTAACTTGCACTAAGGATCTTGTTGATGATAAAAAAATGTGTGCAGACAATAAGGAAGCCAGAACTATTCTGGGTATCGGCCGGAGCTCCTCTTTCTTGTGTCATCATTTCTACCATCCTTAGTTTTGTAATCAAGGGTGAACATCATGGCATCAGTATAGTATGTATCTTTCTCCCTCATAACTAATGCTTCTGTTAATGTTATCATTATTATGAGTTAGTTAGTATCTCAATTAAAAAACAATGTCTTGTTACTTTCTAGGTTGGGAAATTGGAACAAGGAATAAATCCAGTTTCAACCAAGATGTTGCTTTTTCACGGAAATTATCTTGGTCTAACCATCAAAACCGGGATCATCACTGGAATTTTATCGCTCACCGTAAGTTTCACTCTTTTTCGCTGAATATTTTATAGGAACTAAAAATATATTTAACAAAATATATAATTACATCATATTGCAATAACTGCTATTTTATTTTTTAGCTTTTTTGTTTTACTTAAGTGTCAAAGTACCAAACAATATTGATGGATAAGTATATGAAATAGGAAGGAATTGCAGTTGGGAGAACATTTGCAGCTATCAGAAACTACAAAGTTGATGGAAATAAAGAAATGGTAGCAATTGGGTTCATGAATGTGGTTGGCTCTACTACATCTTGCTATGTCACAACAGGTTCTGCTTTCTAGCTAAAAACAAATACCTTTAAGATTTCGTCATTTTGCCTCCTGTAGTGTTAGTGAATTTTTGTTTAAGATTTTGTCATTTTGCCTCATGCAATGTTAGCGAATTTTTATTTACCCCCTCACGGACTATGTCACGTCATCATTTATGTGGAATCTTAAGTCAACATATTTCATGAGAAAGTTAAACGAGAGAATCTTCAAATTACAGAGGTAAACCAAAAAAAATATTACAGGGGTCAACCAAAACTCGCTCACATTAGAGAGGATAAACACTTGTTCTCCCTAAATTTAATGAAGTATGATGGTGTCTAAAACACATACTAACCTATTTAAATGACGAATTTTAGGATCATTTTCTCGGTCGGCTGTAAATCATAACGCGGGTGCAAGAACAGCAATGTCAAACGTAGTAATGTCCGTGACAGTCATGGTTACACTCTTGTTTCTTATGCCATTGTTTCGGTACACGCCTAATGTTGTATTGGGTGCAATCATAATAACAGCAGTAATTGGCCTCATTGATATCTCTGCTGCTTATCTCATTTGGAAGATCGATAAATTCGATTTCATTGTGTTGTTGACTGCTTTCTTTGGTGTTATCTTCCTCTCTGTCCAGTACGGTCTCGCTCT
Organism: Trifolium repens; assembly: GCA_030408175.1. Lineage (NCBI taxonomy): Eukaryota > Viridiplantae > Streptophyta > Magnoliopsida > Fabales > Fabaceae > Trifolium > Trifolium repens. The sequence continues at coordinate 15,112,443 of CP125842.1, read as the reverse complement.
TGCAGTAAGTTCATTCATTGATTCTACAATTTGTCTTAAAACTAGTATATTAAGAGTTCATGCAACACATGTTTTGATGGAATTACTACTAGTGTTTGGTATCTTTTCTAGTCTTTGGTAACTGTTATGAGGTCTCACGTCGATTGCGAGATGACCTGAATATGTGTTTATAAACTATAGGCAATCCTCACCTTACAAACCGGTTTTGTACGGATGAGTTAGGCCCAAATCTAAGAGTAGCATAAGAATCTTAATATTTTGCATAAATCATATTCATGCATTATAAATAACCTAGATAATAGATCATTTGGGGAAGTTTTTCGCATTTTTCTTTGCAAATAGGTAAAAATTTAATCTAAGATATCTTTGATGAATCATTATGATTGACAAGGGGAGATGCTCATCTTGTTGATCAGGTCGGATTGTCAATTTTTAGGATCATACTGCAAATTACAAGGCCTAAGACAGTGATGTTGGGGAACATACCAGAGACAAACATATATAGAGATCTTCACCATTATAAAGAAGCTATAAGAGTACCTGGTTTTCTTATTCTAAGTATAGAAGCTCCAATCAATTTTGCTAACATCACATATCTTCATGAGAGGTTGATTTTATTTTAACAAATTTATCAATTTTGTATAACATTTTTAGCTACATTAAATTATTAAACCATTAATGTTTGTTAATAGGATATTGCGATGGATAGAAGAAGAGGAGGATACCAGAACAGAAAACTCCGGCCTTCGATATGTTATTTTAGAAATGTCAGGTAACTTCATCAAAGTTTGTGACCATATAATTTTTTCATTTGATTTCTTGTAATTTCTTAATCTATTTGTTGTATTAAAATTGACTGGACCGATCATTAGTTGGTCTGGTGGTGATTGGCGCTCGACTTGGTAGGGAGGATCGTGGTTCGATCCCCCGCAACTGCGATCGGGAGGATGCTGAACTACTTGATGCTAGAACTGACATCTGAACCAGATTAGACAATTCAGTGAGTCGGATGCTGGTGGTGAAAGAAAAAAAAAAACTAGAAATGATATATTTAGAGCATATTGCATAACATGTTTCATACACATCCAATTATAAATCATATGCATGATCTTTGAATTTTCAGCTGTGAATTCCATAGACACAAGTGGAGTCTCACTTTTCAAGGAGTTAAAAGTAGCATTAAAAATGAAGGGTGTTGAGGTAAGATTGTTGAATATTCTAACAAATTTATAGGGTATCTCATATGATATTTCAACTATGACTAATTGGAATAAGTTATAACTTATAACAGCTTGTATTGGTGAATCCTCTAGCTGAGGTTATTGCAAAGCTGAAAAAAGCAGATGAAGCTAATGAATTTATAAGAGCAGATTACCTTTTCTTGACAGTTGGAGAGGCTGTAGCTGCACTTTTATCAGCAATGAAAAGCCAATCACCAAGCATGGATGAAGAGTTACATACAATTGTGACTGAATGTTGATATTATTAGCAGAAGAAAACAATACAAGTTAAAAAGAAGTAGAAGCAGCAAAATAGAATAGAGTAGATTTTGTATAAATAGAATAGAATATTAGACATTTCCTTGTAGATTTCAAATGTATGTGCTTTTTGAGCACATATAAGTGTATCTTCCAAATACACCACAACCCCAATTGATCTATAGAGCATCAATCTCATATATTCTCGTTCTCTTCTTTAAGTGACATTCTTAAGTGACATTTTTACTACTTAGGCTTGTTTGGTAATGCTAAATTTTGAGGCTTATAAGCTTATATGACTAAAAAAGCCAAAAAAAAAGCCCTGTTTGATAAATATTTTTTAAAAAGAGCTTATATCTTATTTTACAAATGTTATTTCAAGTAGTTTATGAGCTTATAGCTTAACATTTTTTCTTTCAATTTTACCTCTACTATCTTACTTGAAAAAAATTAAAATATTAATAAAACATATTTTTTCATGTCATTTCATATTTATAAGCTAGTTCAACCGCCAATTTTATTAAACACTATAAATTCAATTAGCTAGCTTATTCGCTATAAGTTAGTTTATAAGCTATAAGTTCATCCACAATAAGCTAGCTTATCAATTATCGGCTATTTTTTATCGAATAGAGCCTAAATAGTAAATATATTACTTCTCCAATAAAAGTGAAATAAAAAACAAACAATTAAGTTGCTTTTGCACCTTACCAACCATTACCAAGAGATGGTGAGAAAGAAATGATCTATTTTGTCACTTATTTAGTTGTGCAAAAATTATTAATGAAAGCTGAATTGAACAATAAGCATGTTGATGGTGTCATCTGGAGTTCCAAACACGCTAAATAATGTTTCTCTCAAATTTTATCAACAGTTTAGTTGTTGTGATATAACATTGACATAAAATCATGTAAAGACTCCTATAAAAGGTTCTCATAATTCTCCAATAGTTTACAAGCCAAGTTAATATTAATAATGGTAAAATAAAAATATTATAACTGATATAAAAGGTTCTCCTAATTCTTCATATTTGATGATATTGAGGAAAATCATAGCGATGACAAGTAGAGCAATAATTATAAAAGAGAATTCAATCATTTGGGAAATGTGGATAAATATTTGAGAATGGTATGAAAAATTATGAATGAATGTGAAATATTTATAGGATGAGTGTTATGAAGTGTCCGTTACATTACCGTTGAGTTTGTGGCCGTTAGGAAATAGTGGAAAAATGTAAGCTTTTACTGTTCATGGTCGTTATGTGGCAGTTAGGGGATAAGAGAATAATGTTAATTTTTACTGTTTATTACCGTTGGGGAATGGGAAAAATATTTTAAGTGTGTTAAAAATCATTTATCTCTTAGGATGTACAAACAGTAGAGAATAACATATAATAGCACATTAATAGTTTAAATAATGTCAAATGTCACAACTTAATTATAAATCTTTCGTGAAATAGTATTATTGACATAAATTTTAATCTTCCATTAAGAATTAAAACTAGCATGAAAGTTAGTATTATAGTTTTGCATACCTCCATTAAGTATAAAAGTTAGCCATATAGATGGGGATTTTAATCATTCATTAAGTATGAAGGTTAATAGTATAGATGGGGTCTTGGACACATCGTTAATTATAATAGTTAGTTATACAAATGTGGATTTTACTCCTCCATTAAGTATGAAAATTAGTAGTATAGATAGTTTTTTGGACACCTCCATTAAGTATAAAAATTAGTCATACAAATGAACATTTTAAACCTCCACACAAAATTTATATAACAATATTAATTTCACTTATTATAGAGCACTTGACAGGTTGCCAGTTTTCTATAATAAGTGGATAAAGTAGTGATAACAATAATAGTCATTCCGATTATAAATCACTTGACGGTTTGTCAATTCTCTATAACCGGAGAACATAATAGTAATGATAATATTGAAGTGATATAAGTATAGATGAAATACCTAGTAATAGTGAACATTTCCGATAAAAACAATCGTGCTGATAACGTGTTGAGAAAATCGAAAATTTGAATATTTCTTTAATGACTAATAGAATGATATAAAATATTAATATAGTTATAATACTATTAATATATGAGTCAGGATCCGTTGACACCAAATAGTTTGACACCAAATCTTACACCTCTCAATAATGTCTTAACCGATATAAATTTTATAAAATCAACCGTTAGATTGAAAGTTTATATCATATAGATCATTTACGTAAAGTTTCAGAAAAATCCAAAATCATTTGATATGTTATTGAGGTATATCAAACTTAACGGTTTGCGTCTTTTTTTAAATGCCGTTGATCTTTATTTGTCTCAATAGCACATCAAATGATTTTGGATTTTTCTGAAAGTTTACATAAATGATCTATATGATATAAACTTTCAATCCAACGGTGGAATTTATAAAATTTATATCGGTTAAGATATTATTGAGAGGTGTAAGATTTGGTGTCAAACTATTTGGTGTCAACGGATCCTGACTCTTAATATATATATATTATACTAGTTATGAAAATGAAGGGAATGAAGAAATTTGGATCAAAATTTTATTCTTTTCAAAGTGTGTATTTTACATGAAGTAAAAAGTAATATTTATATTATAAAGTTATGAATAAAATAATTTACAATTACTATTGTAAGTTGACATTTAGGCTGATAATTTACATTCTACATTACTATTTTAAGTTAAAGTTTTGACGGGATATTTCAACATTAATGTAACATGTGTCTTTCATAGTATTATTATAATATAGAGAGAAAATAAAGCAGTTTTTTAGTAAAACTGTTACAATATTTTATTGTTTATTTTTTAAAATTCAACTTATATGATGTGGCAAAAATATGAATTTTGATTGGTTGAGTGTGTAATAGTGATTTTACACTATCTACTAGTCAATTCAACTGAATGTTGAACCTTACACACAGACACAGGTAAACGCACGTTGGTGATTTCTCAAACCAGAACCAAACAGAGGCTAAGTAATTTATACAGAAACAGTGTGAGTCGTGATCATAGAAAGCACGCACAACACAGTTCAATCGAATTCACTTTCAAACAAAAAAAAAAATCCAGAGCGAAAATGGGGAAAAAACTTGGACCGGACCCTCCGAACCTCAAGAAATACGGTGTTCCTTTATACTCAGTTGCTTGGGTTCCCCAAACCGTTCTCAAATCGATCCAAAATGTAACCGTCGATGATTCCTCCGACGCCGATCATAAATCATTACCGGAGACGGCACCACTTGACGACGGGAAGTACCTCGTGTTCGCCGGTGGCGGTGGTCCGGGAAGCAGCGGTATACCTAATTCTTTATTGCTTGCGCACTTCGATGTTGCGTCTGATTCTCTCTCTGATCCACCGGTATGTGTTATAATTCGATGTTTTGTTCGGTTGTTAAATTTTGATTGATTTGATTTTGTAGTGAAAAATTCGTAATCTGTTAGATCAGAGGAATTGGATCTGATTTTGATTAGGATTTTTGTTGTTTATGTTGTGAATTTGTGATTTTGTTTGTTTTACAATGTGATGAATCTGTTCTTGCTTCTTTGAATTTAGCTTTCTACCATTTGATTTGATGTTTGTTTTGTTGATGTAGATTTGGCTGAAATTGAATTGCATGAATGAATTGTATAGTTTGAGTAACTTTATCAATATTTCAGGTGTATAAGCTAGGAACTAATTCCGAGTTGCCTTATAGAATGACAGTTCACCCCAATGGAGATGGTATTATTTGTGCGATGGAAACGGTAGAGAGTTGCAGGTCTTTTGCTTCTTATTTGCTTTCCAGAATTTTTTTCATTTTCATTAACTAGAAAGAAATCCAGCTAGAGTTCATTTCTTCGTTCAATTATAATGCTGCATATTTGAATGAATGAAACCGGATTAGTTTGTGCATACTTGTAAACCATGCTTGGTTGAGCAGCTGGAAATTTTATCATGTTGCAATGCACTTCCATTTTTCACCAACTCAACCAAGTTATCAGCAACACAGATAGAGAAAGAAAATCCCAACTATAAATAGTTTTATGAATTCACAGTGTTTATTTATGAAATGTCGTTTCATTGTTGAAGAATTTAGTTTAATTTAGAGCAATATAAGCAGTGTTGTTCAATGTGCAAAAAATATCTAGAAAAATAGTGCTTTCAAAATGAAAGTATGGGTTTACTGCATTGCAGGAGGAAATACAATAAGAAGGTGGGCAGTTAAGGTCATTCGTTGCGTCAGTCCATAATACTGTAGTGATACTTTAGACCAACAAAACAGTTTGATATTCTTTTGCACTGTTATAGCTAACTATAGAACATCATGATCATTAATATGTTATTGTTATGCCTTGCACATGCAGATGGTTTGACTGGGATCAAAACGAGGATGCTGAAATTCACAAGTTGGGTCTGAGGTTGTCAGAGAGAGTGCTCACCGAGTTGGATAATGTTGGACTACAATTAGCTTTGGCATTCAACAATGATGGTACTACACTAGCTGCTGGTGGAGAGGTATTGGCTTCCTCTACATTTATATGATGAAAAAAAACTGATTTCGGTTTTTAGTAACAGAAGTAAAAAGATGATTTATGGAAATTATTATTATACTCTTTGTTCAAATAAGGAATATTTTTTTGTAGAGATTAAGATCTAAACGATTACTTTTTGTAAGAGGGGCTGAGATTAAGACAATCATCTTCTATTGCTTTTGTAAAAAGAATTTGAAGTAGGTAGTATCACATGGTCAATATAACATGCACTTAATAGAAGAATTATTTGTGCATTATTTTAGTATATGAAAAGTTAATCCAGGTTATAATGGTACACCCAGTTCATTTGTCATAGACGTAATCATGTAACCATTTGCTTGGCCTCTGGCCAGCCTAATGAGAAAAGGCTTGGGTTGCTTTTGTAATGACAATTTGTTTTTCCATAGTACAAATATTATTTCCTTGTATTCGTTGACATAAACCTGAAAACATTGCTGTCAATAGATAATTGATTTGTATTTTCTGAAGATCCAGCCAAAATGAGTGGCAACTGGCAACCAAATAAATTGTAACTTGTAGCTTCAAAAGCTGTCAAAAACTTAATATGTAAACTCTTATGTTGCTGACTTGCTGTTCCAGTTTGCTCATGCGTAGCTAAAATCCCGATTTTAATCCTAAAATCTTACGATTTTACGATTAGGTTTGCCCTCAGCGATTATGAGTACACGTATAATCCTATTTTTGTGGAATCAGGTGGGATCCCGATTTGAATAGTAAAATCTTACGATTTTACGATTATTTTTTGCCTCAACGATTAAACGTACACACTGAAATCTTCTAGCAATTTAGCGATTATGCTTGCGTCTGGCTCAAAAAAACCTTCTCCCTTGTCATTCTTCTGTTTCATTTCTAAATGGCTTCAAACTCTTATGCTAATAAATTTAAATTTACATAGTATTTCGAATGTGATTTAAGGTTATATTTGTCTTATGCAATTTTATGTGCACATATATGAATTTATATGCATATATTTGAGGTTTATGAGTTTTGTATAATCTTACGATTAATGTTACGATTGTACGATTTACGATTCTACTTCCCCTTTCCGATTTTACGTAAAATCCCGATTTTAACTACCTTGAGTTTGCTTCAACTTTCATATGTGTGGTGATATATGGTCTTGCTTTTTGTTTTTCTCGGTGGAGGAATTTTACTTTTACAGGACAGGACTTGCCTGATTTGATGCTTCCAAATTACAGTTTTCTTTTTACCAACAAATATAAAATTGTAGATTAGTATTTCTTTTTTGAAGGATTGGTATGCTATATGATATTTTATTTTTGTGCAGTACAGGATGGCAGTCTAAGGGTTTTCAAGTGGCCTAGCATGGAAAATATTATCAACGAGTCTAATGCTCATTCTACTGTAAAGGACTTGCATTTCAGGTCGGATGCACATAGCAGCATAATCTTTTCAGTTTATTGATACCATTTGACTTTATAACTCACAAGAAAAAGAAGAAAAAGTTGAGAAAAGATAAGAGATAGAGAGGCTCTGTAAATCTTGTTATTTCTGATGGATTGTGGCTTAGTCTGGTTTTGTCTGTCTTTCAGTTTTGATGGCAAGTTGATTGTCTCTTTGGGAGGTAGTGGCCCTTGCAGGGTTTGGGACGTTTCTTCAGCAATAGCTTTGGCTACTCTAGCAAATGAAAATGTGAGTAATTGATTAAAACCTCACTAGTGGAGAAAGTTATTTTGATTTGATGGCTTTGTTTTTGTATGCATTTTTGAAAATTTCTTTTACTTGAAGATTAATTACTTGAAATTTGGCTTTCATGAATTGCACTCAATCACAGTCAATACTGACATAAATAGAATATGTATAAATTGAACAATTAACTAATATAGTTTATAGATTTATTTAGTGGAGGCTTTAGATGATATATATTGTTTTCAATACATTTGTTTCAAAACTTATTTCTTATTGGATAATGTTCATTTGCTTTATATTTTCTGCTGTAAATTATTATTTAGTATCTACATGTTCTTTCATATATAGATGACTTAACAGTATTATGTTAAAAAGTCTACAAAACAGTTGTTTATAGAATGACATGTTGACTTAGTGGTCTACACAATTGAGCTCTCAGACAGCACCGGCAAACAGCCTGTTTGCACTAAAGTTGACTCGTTCTGCATGATTGTCGTAATACTAATTGGTCAGGCCAGCATGGGGCTAGATTTCCAGTTCAATTGATTAAATTAGCTGGTCTAATCTGGTTCTGAAAAATTAATAGTTTTGTGATAATATCCTAAAGTAACCTAAAAAGGTAAAGGTGGGTTGGTTTTCCTGGTGTTGATGGGCCAAATAAAGGGGATAGGAGGCTAAAGGATCAAATATTTTTAAGCCAACAACATACTGTATATTCTAAGATTAAGTCTAAAAGCCCATAACTGTGGTTTGAAGCATTTTTAACCAACATGTTCATCCATTCTATATATTTGGATTACGTTCAAAACACATTCATGTTGAAGTATTGTGAAATATCTTATATGAATCTTAACTAGAGATTAATTCTAATCATGTGGAGATGTACCCAACATTTATAATAGTAAAATCTAACATTTAACATCTAGTTGGAAAAGATTATAACTGCCATAGCTGAACAAGGGAATATATGGTGCCTCAATATGATTCCCGTGTTTTTTGTGTTGCTGATTGCTTTGTCATAAATTCTATATTGTATATTTGTGCGTACTAATCATATTTTGTTGAATTTCATACAGCGTGAAGTTTTTAGCTCTTGCAGATTTTCTCAACTAAATGACGGGACTCGAGTTCTATATATTGTTGCCAAGACAGGTATATATTTTGCAGAAAAAATCATCTACTTTTTGTATCCTTTACTTAACTGACAAAATTTTATTGTTTTGTATAGAAAAAGGTGGAAGCATAGTGACCTGGAATACACAAACATGGGAAAGGATTAGCTCGAAGTATATTTCGCGTGATGTAATATGTGCATTCAATGTCTCAGCTGATGGAAAATTTCTGGCATGGTACATATTTATTCTCTATACTTCTGGTACTTAATATGACACCCTTGTCTTTTTCTTAAGCTACCTGGAAGCAAGTGGTGGCTTAATTTTTGTGGTTTACCTTCGGACCTCATTGGTACATTTTTACTAAAACATACATCTTTTGTTTTGGTTGATTGACATGCAGTGGAACACCTTCCGGAGAGATTATAATTGTAAATTCAACAAATATGCATATTCATACAAAGATAAAAAAGGCTCACCTTGGCATAATAACTGCTTTAGCTTTTTCCCCTGATTCAAGGTTTGGAATTATTTTCTTTTTCCTGCCAAAATTTACTGTTTATGCCCTGTTTGAAGGTATTTTAGTCATAATTGTGGGTTCTGTATTCAGGGCATTGGCTTCTGTATCCTTCGATTCAAGTGCAAGGATAACAGTAATTGAAGAGAAGAAAAGTGGTATGCGCATATTTCATGATTTGCTGACTTGATAACCTATGACATGTTCTTGATATACAGATTTATAAATGTTTTGCAGAGCCATAATCTGATTTAAAAATTCAAGTTCTTCTGCATATGAAATGGGGAAACTTTTCTGTCGGCTTAAACATATGGGGAAAATTAACCCAACATGATATTAAATAAATAAAACAAGAAGCTATGAATGAAATTAAGGATACAAATTCAATAAATATTTGCCAATTGGACGTTTTATTGGTCGTGGATCAAGTACCGTTGCCAATTTAGAACATGACCCACTATTTGTGTTTTTTCTTGTTTTCAGGAGGGCTGAGCTTGTGGTTTGCAGTACTTATCATCCTGCTTGCAGTAGCTGCTTACTTCCTGAAGGTTGAAGGAATTGAAAAGTTAAGGCTCCAATATTACAATCAAATATAGAAATATTCATTGGTAGCTAAACATATTTTTAAACATTACTTCTTACTTTTGAAGCTTTTCCACTTTTTGGGGGGCTTACAGATACCTATTTCATATTTTCATCATTCTGAGTTGTTTTTCCATCGGATATTGACCCTCTGACTCTCTCTAGTGCTATGTAGATTGTATATTATGGTGTAAAGTTGTTATGAATATCTTATGGGATGGTTCAATCAATCACAAATTAAATTGGTTTGGATATCTATATCTATTTGGTATCATAATTTTATGCTTTCATATTCTCGCTCTCTTTTTCTCATGAGATGGTGTCATAATTTTTATGCTTTTTTCTCTTTAAATATTAGTATAGTACATGGATTACATTTCTCACTAGTCCATTCTCTTCCACTTTTATCCTTTTCCTTCATCTCATTCATTCTCCAAGTATAGGTGAGCTTAGGTTTTTTTTTTTTGGATATCTATATTCTCCATTTTTTATAACATTTATATAATCATGTCAAAGTGAAACCTGACCCGTGAACTGTCCAACATAATAAAAAGGGTAAATTATAATGACCTCTCCTAAGGTATGCCTAAATGCAACTAACACTTGATCCATTTTTCAATCATCAATAACCACTCCTGCCACTAGTTTCAGTCAAGTTGCTCTCAAATATTATATTTCACTGTATTTATGATGCAAAACACACTAGGGTTAGTTTTGTAAAAGTGTTATCTTCGATAATATTTGTATTTCTTGATATGTGTGGAAAAACTTTAAATAACACTTAATTTGAAGGGGGGATGGAGTATTTTATTATAGTGTTCTTGTGTTGCATTATCTTCATCCTTGATTTGTATTCTCATATAGTGTTCTCAACGTTGTTGCCTGTTTTTGCTTTGATTCGATGCTCTCCTATTCGTGTTTTCATTCTCATTGTATTGTATGTCTGAGGGCTTTCACTTGTTTTTTAATAGCTCTGAGGGGGCTTTCAATTGTTCTCAAAGGTCATCTTTATACACTTGTGATAATGTAGAATAATGATTATGATACACATGACAATGCACATTTGTTGGTGCATTTTTATGCACAAAGAAGTATACCACTTCTTTTTACCAAAGAAATATTTGACCTTAACAAGAAAAGTAGTCTGCAATGGCGGACCTGCTTAACAAGAAAAGATGGTTTTGTAATAAAAAAAATTATTTTTAGTTATAAAAGTGATTTTTTTTAAGATAAATAAATGTCAATTATACTTACAATAACAAAAAAAAAAAAAAGGAATTCGTCCATTTGTTCGTCCATTTGTTAAAAATTCCAGAACTTCGGATAGCCAGGAATGTTTTCCATAAAAAAAAACCTGAAATTTCCACTACTTTTTTAAAAAAGAATACGCATATCTCTATTTTTTTAAGCAGATATTATTCAGCCTTAAAGAACCTTGTTGGAACTTTTGATACTGCAATGCAACAGTTGGATGAAATTTGCTACCAGTAAACTTTCTTACTTGGTTTTATGTCTTTAGATGTTCAGCAATAATAATCTTTCATTATTTGAAAAATTGTGTAGCGGAAAGTGAGCTATGGCCCCCATCATACCATGTTTTCGTCATCAAATTATTTACATGTTGACTAGTCAATATTTCAACATATCTTTGTGATCGACGAACTGCAATGTGCATTCTAAATTAGTGACTGTAGTTAGCCTATATGGACTCGCCACTTGAAAACTCGAGCCCTGTATATGAAGCTATTTAGAGAAGAACCAACGCATAGTCCCAAAGACCATCATTGACGCTTCCTTTGATAAAGTGAATAACCAACAATTGCTGACATTACAAATGTCCAGAGAACCTGCCCATGGAATCAAATAAACAATAAAAATTAATAAAAACAAGAGAAGCTGTGAATTCAAAGTCAGCAATCACTTGGAGGGATAGGGTTTTGCAAGTACCGTATTTATAGCAAGCCATTTTTCAAGCCTTCTAATCTTTGATTGCATCTCCTCAATAATGCCTTCAATCGGAGAGACTACCCTACTTGACGAGGATTCTGAAGAAGAGCTACATCCCTGTTCCAACAAGTTTTTTCTGCTAAATAATAATGCCTAAAAACTTATATTAAATGCTTCACAAATGCAAAATAGAAGTAAATTCAAGATTACAGTAGCTTTGAACCAATGCAGGAGTCCTATGTGTGCACAGCAACATTAGCAAATGTCGAATAGAAAGGTATAGACTCGTAGAGGTGCCTAATAGTTAGGATCAATCAGGTCATGTTAAGGTGTAGCCCCTTATGATGTTGCATTCCCTTAGCTTTACTGTTATATTTAAGGATATGATAATACAGCGAAATATCAAGCACCCTCTTTTTATAACATCAGATTAGCACACTTGTTCACTCATAAACTAAACATATCCCGGACATAGGTCCAGCTTTCCTCGCCTTAAAGATGAAAGCATACTCCAACAACTAGCACAAATGATAATTTTCATTGATCTTTCTTTAAGGTTCTATTTAAGTCCCAATTTCATGAGTGGCTGTATTTCAAAGAAAAGTGTCTTATGCCAGTCCTCAAAGCTGAATAGAGTTTGTTAGAACATTCTAGAAGATGCCCAATAATTTATATATGATGGGTAAATCACACACCCTTCCTAGGAAAAGCCTGAGTTACATTTTCCTCTTATTTTAAAACTTACACTTAACACACTCCTTCCAAGATATGTAAATATATTACACTTATTTTAATGGTGGTGAACAGACTATGAACGTGTTTTCCATCGCTGCAACTAATTATGAACACTTTATCATTGATTTTAGGAATTTAAAAGTTAATATCAAGGTTTAAATTCTCATTTATCATCTTTGAAACTTTACCCAAAAATCTTTGGTTTATCTTTTGTTATTTCATAGTTAATAGTAGGAATTCAAAACCATATATATATATATATATATATATTTACAACACTATCAATAAATCATAGGCGTAAGAAAACTGTCTCCGAAAGCATAGCAATGCAGCTCTCAAGTTAAGGGTGGTCTTAAATTTGCTTAGCACAGGTTTTGTTCTTTTTGAAATTTTATTTTTGTTGCTTAAAAACAAAGATTTTATTAAAATAGAAAGTGTAACATCTTAGGCAAGGGAATAGGGAGTGTACATTTTAAGGGGGAGTACAATTCAATTTTTTCTCGACAAAGGGGGAGCATATTTACATCTTAAGAGAGGCTGGTGTATTTGTTTCAATAATGATTATAACTTGAGGAATAGTTCCAATCTCTAAGGAATAGTTTCCAGCTTTCAATTTTTCTTTCTATTTCATTATTTATTGGCTCTAGGGAATTTTCTGTATTTTCTTTTGATACACTGGTTCCTATTAGACTCTAAACAATGATTTTGTAGGAATGGCACAACTTTTTGATACAATCCTATCAAAGAAAGTGATTACATGATGTAATCTTTATAGAGCTTTTTCATAAGCTACTATTTTTAGCTTCTGAAAAAAGCAGTAAACAGTTTTTTAGCTTTAATTTGAAAAACCACAACCAAATGAGTCCAAACGTTTGATTATTTCCGGGGATTAGGAATAGTTTTCATATTTCTTTATATATTTCATTATTTGATTTCTAATTTAATTAGAATTAGAATTACATAGTCTAGTATTGATATAAATAGGGGCTAGTCTTTTGTGTCACGTGTATCACATCATTATAACCAAAAAAGAGATTATTCACAATCTATTTGCCCCCTTTTACTAAATTTTGTCCGAGGAGTAAAGGATACCTGAGATTGAATAAAGTCCACAATCTCTAGCAGCCTTGTTGATTGCTGAAAGTTAATCCCACCAGAACTTCTCTCTATTGTTGGTAGTCTTTCCAAAACTATTTCAAGGTAGCTCTACCGAAAAACAAACAAGAACAATAATAAATGAACCACCATCCAGACATCACAATTCACAACAGACATGATTGATTAGAAAAGAAGGGGACTATATCAAACAACAATGACAATACCTTAGTAGTATACGAACCATCCAATTTAAGCATTGAACCAGCTGCTGCCACAGCATCTTTAGAAACACCCTTTATCTGAATGTATCGACCAGGGACATCTTGCAGATGATCGACCTCAATTAGAATCTACCAGGGAAAAATCGGGAAAAGAAAAAGAACTTCAGTAGCAAGTTCGAAATTGATTAACCATAAATAAGCCCAGAGGTGATCATGTCCAATAAATGAAATAATCATCTTCCAGCAGACCAATAACATGATTCAATTATTCCAATATGCATGTGCAACAAATTTGCGTAGTGTAATAAAAGGAAATTAAGGTACTGGTATAACTACACAACTAGACAGAAAGTGATTCTTGTAGCAAATGAGTAGATGCAATCAGAATGCTTCTTTACAAAACAAGCCATGCACATGTGGAAAATTTTACATCAAAATCCACACACACTCACCATCAACTAGTATTACACTCAAGCGATTAGGAAAGTCCAGAGCAATCAATATTTGTTGTGTACCAAAAAGAAGGGAGTGAGGATCATTGCTCAGTCTAAGCATTAGTATAATGTATAAATACAAGTCTAAATGGTATAACCACTCTACCATTCTGAGTAATCAGTAAAATAATATCCACTGTATGTTGCATCTCTCCATTGTTTTCCATTTTCCTTCTCACTCCCTAAAGCTCTCATTATCAACGATATAGCATAGATTTACAACAAAGCCCAGTTCAATTATAAAAGAGTGATTTTCAAAAAGACTTGAAATATTTATCATGAAAAATCAGCATTTCCTAATTGACACTCACAATAGATGAGCAAGTTCTACATTTCAGAATCACATTAGAAAAGATATCAATATGTGGTTAACAGCTCAAGAATTCTTCATCGTAAATCTGAACTAGAGTTCTAGTGAACATAACCCATTAAAAAATTCAGTTGCTTTAGTCAAAAAAATTAAAAATTAAAAATTCAGTTGCTAAAACTAAATTTAATCATCATGGTGGTATCAGCCAAGGTTTAGGGGACGGGAGAACTAGGAGAAACAGGAATGAATTCATTTCAGCTTGTAATTTTTATCAGCTAATTACTGAAAACATGTATTTTCAGCCAAATGTAAATCGTAAGATAAATCATGTGACCTTTCCATCCTGATAGATGAATGCAGACGCTTCAATATAAGCAACTGCTTGATACCTGACAGATAAGTGCTACCAATCAATAATAGTAATATGTAAATACACCAACTGTTAGACAAATTGGAAGGGAAAAAATGAAAGAAAGAAATCTGCAAGAGGTGCCAATCTATTGTTTTGTCAAATACAACACATCCTTGTGTGGAATATATGAAGAAAAAAAAATTATCAAACACCACAACTTGTGATCTACAAATGAGGTGATAATATTTTTGTATTGAAATGTAGCTTACCCAAGGTTAAGAAGACCAGCAACCGTAGTAATGCTAATATCAAAATCCACTTTAGGCTGAATGATGAAGTTTCCTTCTCTGATAGGCTATTACAAGATAATATGAAATGAAATTTAAACAAGATAGAATAAAATAGAAACTGATCCAGCACCTATATATGTGTGTGAAAGATATACACAAGTAAATGGTGGGAAAAACAGAAAAATAATTTCAACCTCACGTATCAGTAATGCAAATCTGCCTTCACATATTCTGACCCGAATACAATCACTATCTGTCAGTTGACCATTAGAAGGGATCCCAGGAAGTCTCATATAAATATCAATAAACTTCTGCACTGAACTGCAAAATTTTGCTGGATCAAGAATTGCTAGAATATCTTGATAACCTACCTGTAATTTATTCCTGTCTTCAGTAAAAATGTTGAACAAAATCTGGTCATATATTATTATTTATAGATAGATAAACACCTTACTTTTTTGTTACTCTTCAATACAAACAGTGAACTCTCGGGAGAAAGCACAGGGTCAAAGTCGTTTCGAATTTTAAGCTGCAGGCCAATATTAAAGTGATACATCAGATTCCCATCAATTCTCTGAAAGCAACTATCCACTATCGAAATATAAAAAAAAAAATTCAAAGACAGTACTTCTATTAAAGATCTATGTGAGAGCTTAGAGAAAGATGAGAGCTGAGAGAAAAAGAATGGACTATCAAGATCAACAAAAAACCAAGTTTTATATTATTATTGCAGTGTCAGTATTCATGCATGAAAGCTTTTGCAAACAAAATATTATTCAAGATTTACAGAATCACATGATTGTAATGTGCAATAGTTAGAGAGCATTATAAAATGAAAAGAGGTGCAGTACTTCTGCTTTACATATGGTTCATATTAAAATCTAGTATACTCAAAACTATTAAAGCCATTACTTCCTGGCCAGCTTTAAAAATGGAGGTACAGAAAAGCATGCTACCCACTAACATGTGCATGAACAAGATGAGGTTCAATAAGCTGCTGGAACATTGGAAACACTGTCATCATGATCTCATTTTGGGAAATAAAACACCCCACTCTACTCTTATCCCTTTGAACTCGTGAAATTAAATGTGAATGAACACCTCCTACCTGTTTCAAATAAGAAAATATGTTACTCTGTAGGCTTTCTTAGCCACAGCTAAAAATAAATAAATAAATAATGAAATATAATAGGCTTCAAAGATGGATGGTAACTCATTCTTACAACAGCAATCCACAAGTCAAGGGATATTCGGATATCGGGATGCAAAGCATAGACACCTTCAAATATAATCTGGTCAAAATCAGGAGATAAACTCTCAAGAACTAGAATGAACAAATAGGAAAAATAACTGATGGGAACCCCAAAATCAGGTAAAGAACAATAATGAAAATAAGAGATAACAATGGATAAATAGTAATAGTTTATAGATAATAGTAGTAGACTATTTCTTTAACTATTCCCAGAGCTTTGACACAGCTCAAAGAAGCCTGCTCTGGCCCTAACAGAAAACTATTCTCATCCTTGCCTCTAAAACCCTAAAACCTATCCTTAAATACTCTAAGGCTTTGTTTGTGAGTTTGGAGGGGAGGGGAGGGGAGGGCTTTGGAGGGAGGGAAATAGAGAGAAAATTAGAGAAATCTTTTATATTTTTTGAAAAAGTATTTTTTATAGAGAATGACAAATAAATACTTATGATTAATATATTATGAATTTAAGAATATTATAACAACATTAATTAAATTTGAAGAATTCATATAAACCCTCCAAACCCCTTCCAAACCCCCATCCAATACAATTTTTGAGTTCCACCAAATTAGGGGGGTTTTGTGTTATGAAGAAAAAATAACCCTCCAAACTCCTTCCCTCCCAAACTTCTCTATTCCTTCCACTTGTTTCTTCCTTTTTTTCAAAACCATTCCCTCCCCTCCCCTCCCCTCCAAACTCGCAAACAAAGCCTAAGGAAAACAAAATAAGATAATATCTTTACTGAGAAGATATATTCTAATATATTACTAAGGCGATAAAATCAGGTAACATCTTTATTATATCATACCAATAAAAATATTCCTATTACTAAGGAGATATCTTTGAAGAATATTTTTACTAAGATTATCCAGAGTATATCTTTATTGTTAATTGCTAATAAAATATTCCTCCTATTAAGTAACACCTCTCACAATCAATATTTCCAAACTGTGGGCCTATAATGACATGGATGATACTTACCGATAACTAACTAGCATGAAAGGAATTGCAACTATATCAGGAAGTATGCATCCAGACAAACTAAGATGCATAGGATACTTAAATTTGTTATTATGCATATATGTTCATGTTTTCTTATCCTCGAGTTTGACAAAACGAGGTAACATTAAAAAGTGGGTTTGGACAACTTTTGGATGTGAAGCGTAAATGGTGTTTTGTTCCTTTGCGGGACAGATTGATCAATATATTTCTTTCCACAATTGATCATTATATACCCTTCCACAGTGTATCCTGGAATTTCAACAAGTACACTGTACTGCATTTAATATCCTCAGTGTCACTGAATCCCTATAGCAGACCAATGGTGTTTATTTAAAAAAAAAATTATAAGCGGACCAATGGTGTTTATGATTCTGGATGCTATTGGCATGGTAAATTTAAAGAAACACTCAGGTCAAACACGATGTACAACTTTCAAGTTTCAGGGGAACCAATTTAATGACTGACCACTCCACAATCTTCAGAAACTTCAAGTTCCTTGAAGCCACTCCGAGCACCACTTTCCAAGTCAAATATAGGTACTTTGGTTCTTCGGCCATTTCTTATATCATCAATATTCTGCAAGGACTCGAGAATATGAATGTTAAATAATCCACAAGTACAATGCCCAAAAAGTATCAAGAAACTTTGACTAACGAAACATTTAAAGCAATGAAATAAACCATTTTTTAGGGTAAATAGAGATAATATCATCATCCATTTTATTTTCAGGTGAGTATAGTTATTATTGCCATCATCTTAATTGAGAAAAAATGGTGAAAACAAATAATTGAAGAACTTTGCAATAATACTAACTAAACAAATGCCATTTTAACTGTTTGAAGATACAGTTGGGAAACAGGCCATTACCATTAAACTTTGAGGTGAAAAAGAAAGGGTCCAAAAAACTTTAGACCATGGAAAATAGACGGGTTACGGCACTAAATCAGCATGATCATTATAAAGAAAACTCTTCAAATTTGGGTTGGGACTAACTCAACCCTTATGAAACCGGCTTGTGAGATGAGGGATGCCTCCAACTTATAAACACACTTTCAGGTCATATGGCATATACCATCCAATGTAGCACTCTCAACACACCCCCTCAAGCACATATGATGCGTGATCTGAGTAGCCTGATAGTGGGTGACCTAACAGATCTTGGATAAGCTCAGATATTATCTTAGAATTTGCGTTGGATCTAACTCAACCTTTACGAAAATGGCTTGTAAGCTGAGGGGTGCCTCTCACTTATAAACATATTTGCATGTATGTTGGGAGGTGCCTCCCACTTATAAACACATTTTCACGTAAGGTGAGGGATGTCACTCTTTATAAACTCATTTCAGGTCTTATCTCTATTCAATGTTGGACTTGAGTTTTTCCCAATACAAGAAAAGTTTAGCACAAGAAATAATGAAAAAGGTTCATTCCTCATAAGAAATTGTTGAGAGTTCACATTAGCATGGATAGTGCTTATAAGGTTTAGGCAACCCTCACCTTACATATCAGTTTTAGGGAATTGAGTTAGACCCAAAGTTCAAATTCTAAGATTGTATTAGAGCTTATCCTAAATTAATCATTGGGCAAAGATATATGTTATTTCACCTACATTTATCCACACTCCAGATATCTTGTCCTGAATGTGAGGGGTGTTGAGATCCTTGTTATTCCACCCCATTGATCCACATTTCAGATATCTAATTCTAAGTGAGAGTGGGTGTTGAGATTCCCACATCAACTAGAGATATGGCCTAATTAGTTCTTATAAGACTAGTCCTCGCATTAAAAGTCAGTTTTACGGGGTAGACTTAGGCCTAAAGCCCAAGTTCTAAGCAAAACAAATCAATTTATGCATAAAATTTCAAGTACTTGTGAAGTTAGGTTGCTATATATATGAAACTGCAACATCAATTGATGTTAAAAAAAAAAAGTAGGTAGAGTAACACAATAAATTGTATTAAAACTATTCAATTACCTTACCTTTGATAGCAAAGATAAATCAAGTGAGCTGAAGTCATCATATTTAAAATCCTTAACTTCTTTGTAATAACTTTCTAGGGAAACTATTTCACAACCAATTATGTTTGCCATTTTATGAGCCAAACTTGTCTTCCCACACCCACTTGGACCACCTGAAAGCGTAATTTTCCTACGGATCAGTCATATTTCTTAGAACCAAAGATATTATATGCATTAGAAAAGCGTAATTTTCCTACGGATCAGTCATTTCTTAGAACCAAAGATCTTATATGTTTTTCAATTTAGATAATTTGGTTAAGTTTCAACCCACTCTTATATAAATAATTTGATTTATTATTCTTAATATGCTACCTAAATTTTTCATTAATTACTTATCAATTTTAGTAACTAAATGCGTGGCCTATTTATAAGTCCTCTACCTTAAATGATATCCCACTCCTTCTGAACTATATGTTTCATGTGTTGTTACATTTGTAGTTAGATTTATCTTCTGACCAATTTTACTAACTATATATTTCTAGAAATTTATAATGGAATGTTATTTCATTTGTTGTTAGACTTATCTTCCGATACACATACAGCTACTTGTACACATGGTTCTGTGTCGCAGAGTAAGACAGAAATGTGCAGGCAGTCGGCATGATAAATATGGAGAAACACACAAAAAGCCAGAGGAGGTATGAGGAAAGGTTTATATTACCAATTCCAACAATGACTGGGACACCTTTATTCTCCAACAAAGCCTGGAACAAAAATAAATAAGCAGATTGATTTCAATCATACAAATAAATAAATATAAATTCCTTATGGAATTGCAATCTTCAAAAAATGAGGTCCAGAAGAAATCTCCAAGTTTCTCCTCCTTACTTGTATGGCTTGAACTGCCAAAAGCAGTCCCCTATCCAGGTCATATGAATCAGGCATTGGAGCAAGCTTAACAGTGTCCCTGAAAGAAGAGGGGTCTGTGGTTGCTTCATGAGAGAAGTCTCAATACAAAGGAAATCTTATGTAAAATCCAGGAAATTATCACCAAAAATATCAGAAAAAGTTTAGGATGTGTTCTCCAATACATGGAAAAATACCTAGGACTGTGTTGTCATGATGGGAGGAATCTGAAGACGTGAAATGCCAGGTAGCCACAAAAGGTTCTGTTTTTGATTTAGTTGGGGATCGAGTCCATGGCTGAGATAAATCCTCAAGTCCAGTAACAACATTGGCAGTAACACGAATTGGCTTTGGTGCAACTATTACGGTTTCTTGACTGCCAGCCACAGTTGTATTAGACACAAGTGGTGGTGTACTAAGCCGGGGTACACCTGCAAGCAAAACAATTGCACTGTTCACTGACAAATATAAATCACGGCGCAACAAATTGAAATTGTTCTAGTTATTATTCTGATGATTCAATTAATTTTCGGATAGACAGTGTAAAATCACTGTGAAACTAATTGACTAAAGTTTATCCACAAAATGGAAGTATCCTATTGTAACATCCATCACCAAATATAAGAAAGAAGAACATCAAACAACAGGAAAAATAACTGAATTAATTGAATATGAAAAGACTGAGGAGTATGTATCCAAATCCATACCTTTTCTCTCAAGAATCATTTCCAGATATGATTTAGTAATCCAAGGTCCATTGATACCCATCCTCAATGCTTCTGTTCCAACAGTCTGCAGAATATTTTACGGTCCCTTGCATAAGTAAACCACTAGCCAAAGAAACTATTTATTAACAACATGAAAGAAAATAAAACATTCATACTATAAGGACGAGGGGAAGCATTTCATAAAAGAATTTGCTAAGGGAGAAAAATAATCAGCAGAAAAAATAACTAGAATGAGCAAAACACAATATAGTTTTGGTCCTAAATAAAGATGTAATTTGAGCTGTTACAAACTCTGACAGTATTAATATTAAATAAATTAATATTAAATAGAATCACTAGTTCAAACCTAATAAATCCGAAACAGCTCAGGACTAAGAAAATTGATAATTAATGTACTAGGAAGCACAAATCTAAGCAATCAACTTAGAATTAACTTTTCAGAGCAGCAACACTGAAGGTACCCAAACACAAACAATCCTAAAACATTGCAACAAAGACAACCTAGTGCATTGAAGCAGATACTCCCAGATCAGGAGAAATGCCAAACATAAATTTATTCTTGCTTATATTTGAGATCACACGAAGTACTATATGAAAATTATAAAGTAATGAGAAAAAGAATAATCAAGACTCAAAATGAAGGATATTAAATAGATGTATACAAAATACTACAAAGCATAAACACTAATTTATACTAGTAGTAGACTCTTAAACAAATAAGGAAACAACTGATACAATACGGAAATCACTCCTGAGACCATCAAATATACTCTAAAGTATTCTAAGATACGCTAAAATATATTTTTGGATGTTTTTTCATAGATATTTTAACTAATAATGTAACATTATTAAATATTAACACTATCTGCATAAAATCAACATGGCGAGACCCTAAAAAAGTGAAGAATAAGTGTAGTAAAAAAGATTCGATTTTAAAAGGAACGTAATTTAGAGTCATAATAAAAAAAATTATACCTTCCTATCTGTTCCTCTCATGACCATGAATGTCTCACCAAGAACATCAATAGTTTCAAATGACATTGAAACCTTGCCATAATTGACAGTTGTGGATGCGCGTTTATAACTAACCACAACAATGTACCCAAGAGCCAGCAACCCGCCCAACGTCATTCGTCCAACCTGTTCCAACACTATAATAATGAATGGCAAACAAAACCTGATAAGAGAAGAATGGGCTCATTTTTTCTCAATGGACAATAGGACAAGTTCAATGGAAGAAAAAGTTTTAAGTGGCAATCCCAGCAATATTACAAATCTACAAAGTTTTTGACACAGGAACTAAGACAAAACACCATATTTTAATCAAGCTTAATAACAAAAAAACACCATGTGAACGAAGACTCGGGGAAACCATTTAATTATGAATTTCAAACTTCTGAATTCATGTCTATACCGTCCTGAAAAAAATTATAACCTCTCATACTTCAATAGTGTACAGTGATGTTTCTCTTGTTCCTGTCGTTCAAACAGCAGTCATTCTCATAATACAAATTGATATTATGTCGACAAAGGCCAGTTCTATTCCCTATTCAGAAATATCAGTTATACTGGTAGAAGCTCCCTTCCAAACCAAAAAAGGAATATATGGATATCTTAAACAATTTCATTGAAAAAAGAAATTCCACATCCATGAAACATTTTAATGTATTCTCGGATTTATCCCGAAATCAAAATATTGTAAATTTGTAACCATCCCTCAAACAGTTTGATGGTACATGTATGACAGAAAAGACACATAAAACTTAACGATTACACCATTAATTTCCAAAACGATCAGATGAAGCTAGCCTAAACTTGCATATTGAATGATGCAATCTAGGGAGGACGCTAACCCATGCCTTTAAAGCATCAACTTCCTAGCCTTATTGCTAGAGATAACATCTCAGTTTTGGATGCACTCGTGAGCAGAGGGAAGATGATTGGCAAGTCAACCGCTAAACTTTTTTCTGGGGCATATTAAGATTGGGGGACATGTTTAAAACTTCCACAGACCCCAAAATTCATTTAAGCGTCGAGGGATACAAGTCGCCTTCTTGTCTAATAAATGATTTGGTTGCAATCAGCAGGTTAAAACATGAAGAAAGATATAGTCTGTTGGTTGTATCTCTTTCAACTAAATGCCAAACATATGAGATACGCCCCACTCATGCTGTTTAATATAGTTCTGCTATCAGAAAAAGAAAAAGAGGAAAATCCAAACTAAATTGAAAATACTCATACCTCAAACTCAGCTTTCGGCCGGATGATGAAATGTTTGTCGACAATCCTCTGGTCACCAAGGGATAAATAGTACCTAATTCCAGACTGCCGCACTTTGATCCAATCATTTATCCCTGCTTCTTCACTAGCCGAAGGTGGTCTAAGGTACATTTCAATAAAACTGAAAGAAAAGCAAGTTTTCTAATGAAAACATTTAAAAATTTCTAGTCATCACCAACCTCATTTTCTTCCTAAGTTCAAAATACTAACTTATCTGTTTGAGCTTGATTTCCTTGCAAGGAAGAACCTGGATGTTCATCTGAAGACTGTCACAAAATTTAAAATATAGTAAAAAAGTTTTCCCCCGAAAAAGTCCAAAACAAAATAATAAAATTATTAAAAAAATAGAGTTTAAACCGACTTTGCTATGGTGATCTTTCACCAAAATCACAAAAACTTTAGGCCTTACATTTTGAAGTTATTTGATATAAGAAGGATGAGAAATCATGTTTTACACATGGGTTGTTTGAACTGCAGAGTCTACAATTTAGAGTTTGGTGTGTGGCTTACACTGATGAAAAGTGTTAAAGATTTTGTTTGAAGTTTTTGTGATTTTGGTGAAAGATTGCCAAGACAAAGATGGTTCAGCTAGTCTAGCTCCAAAAATAAACCTATATTAAGGGTTCCATGTTAAAGAAGATGACCAACTTCAATGGCGAAAAGATTCAGGTAAAAGACTTCCAGTAGACAAGGAAGGAAAGAATGAAAAATAAAAACAACTAGGCACCAGAGACTCAGAGAGAAAGAAAACCTAGCAAACATAAACGTGAACAAGAAAAAAAAATTCACATACAAAAAGGCAGACATCAGTACTAAATTATAGATGATAGAGACCTTGCTTCTGCATTTGACCTTGTAGATTGCCTCTCTAAACGATGACACAAAGCTGTTGTTAATTCTGATCTGCCAAAAGAAGGAAGAGGTAATAAAATGTTAGCTGTGAAATTTGGATATGAGAATAAGAAAGCAACCAACCTGTGCATGATGAAGATCTGACTCGATGTGCTTCCTAAATAATGGAAAAATGCTATCTATTAGGTAATCCAGTGAACAAGAATCTCCAATGTCATACCGAACTTTAGAAAGTAGGCTAAAATGAACACCACCAACCTGATTTATAAAAATATATTCTTTGTATTACTATTAACTTGAAATGTATATACAACGAATAGCATAATGAAGGCCATAAATTAAAGTACTACAAAAAAGTTACCACTGCAACTCGAATATCCAGTAAAGACCGCAGTTTTGCATGCAATGCATATGTACCATCAACTATTACCTGAAACGAATGGTGTTAAAAAAATTTAAAACACCTAACTCCTTCTAAAGTATAGTTAGCTCAGCTTACCACCCCAGATGAAGCACTCATTATTTTTTTATAGCCAACCCGTCTCTTTTGCGGATAATCAAACTCTGGAACTAATGTATCATTGCCTTTTGTCAAATCCTAATAGCAACATAGAAGAATGTTATAATAAAAATAAAAAATTCCAGAAAGCAAGACATAAACTCATTTGCATTTCTTGCTAAAACCATAAGCTAGTCCCACCGAGAAGTGTATATTAAATTGACACATAATCTAATGAGTTCAGTGCAAACCTCAAGATTCTTGATCAAGGTATCAAAATCTATAGAATCCAGAACATTCCCTTCATCAACTCCATCACAATAATTCTCCATTGATATAACAGTACAGCCAAAAACAGATGCCACCTTTTCTGTTAAGCTTCAGGAGCCACGAAACAGAGAGAGAAAAATTAAGAGAAAACCAAGGCCACAACATCATTCACCTTTCTTCAGCAAACCACATCCAAATTAATATATGCACGCGATCAACAATATCAATACCTTACCTTGTTTTACCAGAACCGCTCGGACCGCCAATGCCAACTGTAACAAGGCCATCCTTTTTCTCTCGTAGTTCTTGGATAGATTTTACCAACAAATAATATCCATGATCAAAAGACTGCACAATTTCATCCACATTTTAGCTATCTATATAAAT
Source organism: Trifolium repens (assembly GCA_030408175.1). NCBI lineage: Eukaryota > Viridiplantae > Streptophyta > Magnoliopsida > Fabales > Fabaceae > Trifolium > Trifolium repens. Next base: position 15,086,974 of record CP125842.1, on the reverse strand, counting down.
TAGCACCAATTTCATGGATCGTGGCAATTAAGCACGCAAAAGTTCAATATACAATAATAGCAATACCACTCTACCTACAAAAATAAGTATAAATTTCGCCACAATAATTAAATTAACAACGCATTCATTCAAACACACACACAAACAATACAAATTAAACAACATAACTCTGAACTGATTTTGAAATATGAATACAATAAAATTAAGTTTGGAGCCCTAAAATTGAAGAAAGGAAGAAAAAAATACGCATAAATTTCAATTCATCTATAATCGTAAACAAAGTGCATCGTATAAACAAGAAATGAGAATCATCGAATAATATCCATGATCAAAAGACTGCACAATTCCATTCACATTTTAGCTATTAATTAGCACAAATTTCATGGATCATGACAATTAAGCAAATTAAAAGTTCAATATAGTACATTAATAGCAATACCACTCTATCTACAAAATAAGTATAAATTTCGCCACAATAATTAACAAGACACTCATTCACACACACAAACAACACAAATTAAATTACAACATAATTCTAAACTAATTTTCAAATATGAAATCAATTTTATTATTCAGCTATCAGGTGCGCTCATTGACAAGTAATTTTGGAGCCCTAAAATTGAAGAAAGGAATAAAAAAAACGCATAAATTTCAATTCATATATTATCATGATAAGCAAAGTGCATCGTATAAGCGAGAAATGAGAAAATCATGGAATATGAAAACGGAAGAAAAAGTTGATGAATGATGTATATATATACCACATGGAGAGGGAGAGATTGAAGAATCGATGAGGAAGAAGTTGAAGGTTGTTGTTGGAAGTAATCGCGTCCACCTTCATGGAAAACTCGCTGAACAACTTCATCATCCATATTTTCCGATCAACACTGCCACTTTTCTTCTTGCGTTGTGGTGGTGAGGTGAGAGAGGAATCTTTTGTGGAGTATGTGATGGAATTTTGAAGAGAAATGGAAATTGAAAATACAATGACTTGTTTTTACTTTTTTTTTTTTTTTTTTTGTGGTTGGTAGCGAGAATATTTGTATTAAGTAGTATTTGGAATTTGTTTCAGATTTCGGGTCGGGAGAAAGAGTATGCGTGTCTGTTTCTCTCACCCAGTTTCCCCACCTTCTTCTCCACGTCTTTTGCTCACACAAGTTTCTTTTTAAGTTTTCTTTTTTTGTGCGGCAAGAATGAATTGGTTAAGTGTTACTGTAAGTTTGATATCACGGTGAGTATGTTAAAGTATAGCTTTTAAAAAATTACGGTAGATTGTCGTGATTATTGTATATATCTACCGTGATACTAAATAAATTTGGATTTTCTTCTTTTGAGGATACTTAATACTAATTGTTTTAGTTCTCTTAAACATATATTTAGAGATTTCGTTCCGAACTTTTGAACCTTTTTGAGTTATGCCGTCAGATTACGAAATAATAAATGAGTGAAATACGAATACACCCCTTAAATGGCGAACTTGGTCAAATAATCCAAAAATTTGGAAATAGACAAATACCCTTAGAAATTGTAAAACGTCAGTCAAATTGCTCTTATGTTACTTTGTTCCGTTAAATGCAATGATGTGGCTAATAAAGCCAGACGTGACATAATTATATGTACAAAGTTATGTGCCACATCATATGAGGCAATTTAAATGAAGTTACCCTTGTTAATTGTTTTCATCTTTCAAACATTTTTTTTTCTATCATCAAACACATTCTTCTTCAATCTCATCGATCCATATAAAGAAATTACAATTGTACGGATGATCCTGAAAAATAAAATTTAAACTAAGTTTTTTAAAGAAATGAAACAACATTTAACAAAACCCATAAATCTGAAACTAGAATGAACATAAATGGAGGAACCAAATTGGATAAAAGGGGTAAAATTAAATTGGGAAAAAATGAAAACAAATATTAAGGTTCTCTGCTAAAGAATTAGGAATAACATGTATTACCTTTGTAAGTGGGCAAGAAAAGATTTTTCTGTCAAAGTTTGCATCAGTTTAAGCAACTCTAGCGACAATAAATTGTTCACAATGACATGTAAAAAAATTAAGGTTCTTGGATTTATCCATGGAAGAAGAGCTTATTGTTTCTTTCACCTTATTGCGATTTGAAGAACTAATTTCATCACCCATCATGCTAGAAAGGAAAATAATAGGGAAGAAAACACCATTAAAATGATGAACAAAGCTCGCATACATAGAAGATGAATATGACTTGGCTAATCACTCAAATCAGTCTCAGTGGCGTGGACTCTGGCTGCCAGTTGCCACATACTCGATTAACGTACATGTCATCAATGTTGAGGCAAAATCTCAATTTGATGTTTTAAAGATAACAAATATCTTAATTATATTTTAAGTGAATTCTGATCTTTTTATGATCTAATAAATGTTGTTAAGTGATTAATTAAGACAGAAACACAAACTTATTCGATCTAAAACTATCTCAATTGCTAAAATTATAGTAGTAAATAATATATTTTGATTGGATACACCATAGTAATTGTGATTTGTTTTTACCAAAATTTTAGCCAATAGTATATCTTGTTTTGTTAAAAGGAAAATTCATTCTTTTCTTCAGATAATAAAGTAAAATTCACTAACATAGTGTGACATAAGTGGTAAATACTATATACCCAGACCTTTTACCATTTGGTCCTAGATTTAATCTCCGGTCGGTGCATATGAAAAATCATTTGTTGGAAGAAGTCAACCACTTAAATGAATTTCAGTTACTTCAAGGGATTAGTCTTCGCAGTTATACACATGATACTTTTGGTTTACAAAAAAAAGGGTAAAAATCATTTTGTCCGTGTGAATATAACTCAACTAATAAGAATATGAGTTTAATTAGAATTATCTTATAGTGTAAATTCATTTTACACGGTCAACCAATTAAAATCATCTTTTAAGACACATCACTCAAGTGTTAAAAGTAGAAAAAATCACATCAAATCTTTTCAATCAATAATTAATTTATTCCCATAATTATTTTAAGATTTTTTTCTCCTTTTATCCTTTATACATATTTTTCTGATCATCTTTTCGCACAACACACCCACCAATACGACAGTACCCCTTTCAATCTTCCATTACATCAATCTGTGCAAGGTTGGTCTATTCCATAACCCATATGTAAAAATTGAACCAAAATCAATCCGTTTTATAGATTAAAAGGGCCAACACATGAGCAATAAATCATTCATTTTTCTCTAATTAAGCAAATTGGTAGTTTGCTATTAATCATATTGAAATGTTCAACATAAATTGTAAACATGAATTATTTTTAACATAGTAATAAAAAGAGGAAATTTTGTCTCATAAGTCCTAGCTCAACTGATAAAAATGTTGAAATTGTTAGGTCGGACGTCGTGACCCCGGTTTAAACCCGGAATCTCATAATTATGTGAGTTTAGTTCAGTGGATTACCACTTCATCTAAGACAAAAAAAAGGGAAATTTTTAACTAGTTATAACATAAAAAAATATTACGATTGTAAAAAAAAAACATAAAATTAATATAGTAAGAGATGTGATATAGTAGGAACGATTTCATTTAATTTTTCTATTTTTAAAATTAGAGTGATGTGTCTTAATAAAATATTTTAATTGATTGACAGTGTAAGATGATTTTACACCGACAAAATATTCTAATTAAACTTTAAAGAAAACATTTAACAAAACCTTAAACTATAAACTATTTTTTTTAATAAAAAGTAAAATCCATTTTAAACGAGGGACTAATATGATTATCATAAGAAAAAATGTCCATAAAAAGAAAAAAATAAAAAAAGAAAAAGAAAAACTGTAGGCATGATATGATACGATGAAGTGATGAGTCGGTTATGAAAAAGCGAGTATTGTGCAGTGAGAAGGAAAACCCTTGACTGACTCTGCACCATAATGGTGAAAAATAAGAAACCTAAACAACAACAAAAACAATCCCTTCGTCTTCTTCTTCTTCTTGATGACACAGATTCAAGAAACAACCGAGTCATGTCTCAACTCAGAGACTCTCTCCTTTCTCAACTCACCGAGCTTCATCCTACTTTACCCCCTTCCGTCCTCACTCGCCGCTCTTCCTTCATTCAATCTCGCCTTCAACACCTTTTCCATTCCTTTCATACCCCCACTCATCCCCCTTATGCATTGGTCAGTATCTCTCTCTTCAATCATCTACATTGTCAATTTCGAATTCAATTTTGATATTTCTTGATGTGCTTTTATGTTTGTAGATGATAAACAGGGCAATTGTTGAATTGAATGACCGAAACGGTTCGACGGAGGTGGCGATATCGGATTTTGTTCGTAGAGAATACGAGGATTTACCGTGGGCTCATTCGAAGATTCTGAGTCTTCATCTCAAGAGATTGTGTCAGGTTGGGGAGCTTGCTTGTAATGAGGATGGTAGGTATGTGTTTCCTGTTGGTGGTGATGAAAAGAAGGAACGTGGTAAGGGTAATAGGAAGAGGAAGAGGGGTGGTGGTAGTAGAAGGAGTAATCGTTTGGCTTTGTTAGATAGTGTTGAGACTGATGAGGCTTCCACACAGGTTAGTGAGAGTGATTATCATTCAATTGGAAGTGTTCAAGAACAGATACAAGTACAATCCGAAAAGGAAATTCAATCTGAAGAACTAGAACAAGACTCACAAACTCAGGTATGTATTTTGCTGTTTTTGGATTTTTATTTGATTTTATGTTGATAATAAAGGTCTAATTTTGTCTCATTAATTCGAATATTTTGAAATATGAATCGCATACACCTCTAGGATTAGACATTTGTTTGACATGCATCATTGTCTGATATTCATAAGATATGTGGTTGAATACTCAAGCAAGTAAGTGTCCCCATCTTCGACACACATTAAACACTCCACGTACACATCTATTGGGTTAAAGATGTGTTGAAGCAAAAGCAATGATGATCAATGAGGGGTTAAAGACATTAAAATTGAATCAGTGTTGGTAAATGGAGGTTATAGTGGCACTAAGAGATTACAAAATGACTTGTAGAGGAAGTTATCATCTTAGGTTGTTAGCTAGTTAGTTAATTTTGTGACTACCTTACCCGCATTTTTTCTTTTTCTTTTCTCTTTTGATTATAATAGATATACTTGGTTAATTTGATGAAATCAAAAGGTGAAACAAGAAATCGTGTTCAAAGGCATAATTCAATTTGGCGTGGTCCGTGGAGTTTTCTGAATATGATTGAAAATCAATTTGAATCTAAAGTTAAAATTGTTAGGATTGATAATGGTTCGAAGTTTTCTATGTCTTAGTTCTTTGCCTCCAAAGGCATAATTCACCAAACTAGTTGTGTAGAAACACCACAACAAAAGGCTTTAGTGGAAAGAAAACACCAACAAATTTTAAACATAGCTAGAGCTTTACTTTTCCAATCTAAATTTTACCTAAACAATTTTGGTCTTATGCTGTTATTCATAATAAACAGGATTTCAAGTCCAATTTTAGAAAATAAATCTCCATTTTTTTTCTCATTCATCATAATACCCCCGATTTAAATGAATTAAAGGTTTTTGGTTCATTAGCTTTTGCTACAACTCTGTAAAACCACAAAACTAAGCTTGCCCCTGGAGCAAGAAAGTGTGTTTTTCTTAGACCTATTGGAAAACACTGGCTTGTTGGGATCAAAACCAACTGCTATACTCCTTGATCCTTCCATTAAACTACATCAAGACAATGAGGAACCTTTTGCAGATATTACACAGTACAGAAGGCTCATAGGAAGACTTTTGTACTTGAACACTGCAAGACCTGATATTATCCTCAGTCACATGTGAACTGCAATGACTCTTATACTTGATGGTCTGAATGTAACATGTGTTAGACCTCCTGCGTTCTATTGTGATAGTCAAAGCGTCATACACATAGCACCAAATCCAGTGTTTTATGAGAGAACAAAACAATTGGAAATTGATTGTCATTTGATAAAAGAGAAGATTAAAAAAGGAGTATTGAGATTGCTTCCAATTTCAACAAATGAACTGCTTGCAGATTTCTTAACTAAGCCTCTAGCCTCACCAAAGTTCAAGTATTTCGTTTCTAAGTTGAACATGATCGACATTTTTTTCACGGGTCAACTTATGGGAGGGTGTTGAAATTCAGCGATGGAGAGATAACACAGTGCTTTGTATAGGAAGTTATCATTTTAACTACTTATCTAGTTAGTTAGTTAGTTAGTTTGTAACTAACTTATGCGCCTGTTTTTTTTTTCTTTTTTTTTCTTTCTTTTGAGCTCTATATAAAGCTCCTGTAATAACTAGATTAACTTAACATGTTCACTTCATATTATTTATGCTTGTTCTCATTTTTTTCTCTCTTTTACAATGAGTTTTCCCTTTCTCACCAGTTGTGTCAGGTTGGGGAGCTTGCATGCAATGAGGATGACAGCGGTGGTGAAGAAGAGAAAGAATGGGGTAAGGGTAGTAGGAAGAGGACGAGGGGTGGTAAAAGGAGTGATCGCTTGGCTCTGTTAGATGTTGGGACTGATGAGGCTTCCACACAGGTTAGTGAGAGTGATCACCATTCAATTGGAAGTGTTGAAGAACAGATACAAGTACAATCTGAAAAGGAAGTTCAATGCTTGGAACCAAATGAACTAGAAGAGTCACAAACTCAGGTATTTTGCTGTTTTTGGTTATTTATTTCATTTGATGTTAATAAGGTCTAATTGTGTCTCATTGATTCAGATATTTGGAAATATGAACCACATACATCTCTAGGATTAGGCGCGTGTTCGACATGCGTCATTGTCTGATATTCGTATGATATGTGGCTGACTACTCAAACAAGTGTCCCCATCTTTGCTTTGACACACACCAAACACTCCTCGGACACATCTATGGGGTATTGGGGTTAAAGATGTCTTGAAGCAAAAGTAATGATGATCAATGAGGGGTTAAAGACTGTTTCAAAAAAAAAAAAGAGGGGTTAAAGACATTAAATTTGAATCATTGCTGTTAAACGGTGGTTATAGCAGCACTACAGTGCTATATAGCATAGCGGAATCTGATCAAACCGCTATTGTCCCGTGATGTGCTATCTAGTACAAAATGTTGTCAAATAGCAGTGTTGTAGCCTTGTTGTGTAGTAAAATTTGAACAAACTGCTATTTTCTACGATCCACGATTGACAACATTCATTTGAATACAGCATTTTTAGCTTTTTTGTAGTAGATAGATGAATGGTGATTGGTGAAACAATGTTCGTATTTTATTTATGGATCTTGCTAAGGGCACATGTCAAGGAACCCAAAAGTAGAAATTGCACATTGAAAAAACAATATTTTGACTTTTGAAAGTTGAATGCACCGAATATTTCTACTTTAATCCCTTAACATGTGCCCTTAGCATTTGCCTTTATTTAATTATAATAAATAAATATGTATTAGTATCGATGCCCTGTGTTTTGAGATAAGCAGCATTAACATGTCTGTCTCAGTATTGTGCCAGGTATACATGTCCGAGTCCGTGTTTCATTAATGCAAATTTTGCTATGTTATCATTGCCCAGTATTCCATGCCTCTTTTAGCACTAGTTTGTATAATCTGCACATCTGTTTAGACTGTTTGTTTTTGTAAGAAGTAGATTTTTGTTTTGTTAGAATGAATATTTACTGTTAAAATTCATTTGGTGCAGATGGTAAGTAACACAATTTGTGCAGAAGAGTCGCCAGAGTGCATAATATCTACAGGTCCAGGAATAGAATTATTATCACCAACACAGTTGCAACCTCAAATATCCGCTGACAATGATAAGGATGTAACAGCTGCATTAATTTGTGTGAATGTAGACGATGACCAGCTTCCTCAGGATTACAATCAGGGAAATACTAATGGAAACCTTGATGAGAACCCAACATCCGAGTGTCTTGAACTGGTACAACCAAAGCGAAAGAGAGGAAGGCCTCCTAAGTCAGAAACTGATGCAAACTGCCAAGAGGACTCATCGCTGCATAAGCAGGGACCAAAGAGAAACAAGAAGCAGCAGAAGCAGGATGGTCTAACTAGAAGTCGAGACCCTCGAGGGAGGCCTCGTAAGGTAATTCAAGTTACTGAAAAAAGTGAAGAGAAATTAAAGAAAAAAGAAGAAAAGTTAAAGAAAAAAGAAGAGAAGTTAAAGAAAAAAGATAAAGATAAGTTGTGTCGTCGTGAAGAGAAATTAAAGAAAAAAGATCAAGCTCAATTACGTGATCGTGAAGAGAAATTAAATACAAAATATCAAGCTAAGTTACGTGATCGTGAAGAGAAGTTCAATAAAAAAGATCAAACTAAGTTGCGTGGTCAAAGTTGCGGTCGTGGTCGAGGCCGCGGTCGAGGTCGAGGTCAGGGGAGGCCTCCTAAGCCCAAGGTACTATGTGATACCATAGAAGAGGCACCACCTGCTGAAGCCACAGCCATGTGAAGCTTAATGTAGATGTGGATTCAGGCCTCTTAAACAAAACCAGATTTAAGTTGCTATTTCACTTTGCACGTGCATGAAGTTTGGAAACAAAATCCAGTTGGCAGCCGTCATGGCAACATTCTGGTATGTCTCAAAAGGTCATCGATTCTACCTGCTCGGTTGTTCCTGATTCTTAATCTCAAGTACATAGATTTGCTAGATGCTAGTTTGATTAGATTATAGCTCACTGCATATGTCCTGTTTTGTTAGTACTTACTGGAGGAATTTTACCAGATCATCTGTTATGTTTATATTAGCTCTATGACTCTGGCTTAGTCTTTGTCAGTGACAGCCATTTTTGAAATTCAGTTGACTTTATTTCCATATTTAGGAACAATAAAGTTGCTTAGGATTGCTATAGACCAAAACGTTTTAGACAATTATGATCCATGACCGACATTGACAGTCACAAATTGCTGCTTTTGTGTATTGAAAGCATGTTAACTGTGGAGATTTGTTAGTGTATATCTCATTTAGTCCTTAATATAAGAAAAAAAATTACTTTTAGATTCATTGAAAGATTGATGTATCCGGTCTATACCATAAACCAGAAACATAAATCTTTCAATGAATCTAAAAAATAAACGTTTTCTTATATTAAGGACTATAGGTAGTATATAAGATTTGGTTTATGCAAGTGAAGTAGACAATTGGAGAGAGGTAGGAGTTGATTAATCGACTACTACCTCTAGTCTTTTTTATAAGAAATAATTGGTTTTTTAGGTTCATTGAGTAACTAATGTATTTAATTTATATTATAGATCAAATACATCAGTTATTTAATGAATCTAAAATGTGAGTTGTTTCTTATAAAAATGACCTGAAAGAGTATTAAATTAGTAATTATTAATCTACTTACAAATAGATAATAAAATGACATACAAGAATGTATACAAATTATTGAATAATAATATACGTAGTTTTTTTTTTGAGGAAATTAAATACATAGTTTTGTTTGAAGAAAAATATATATTTGTACTCGGGGTTATATTGTTCTTCGATATACTTGGATTCAAATTTTAAAGTAGTTCATATGTATATTATATATTTTTAAACAGCCAAAGTGAATAATTAGTTGTTAATATTAATATTTTCTTCTTCGGTAGAACTTAAACTCGTCCTTTTATACCTTAATGTTTTTAACTGTTCAAACAAGTTGAACTGTCCAAAACTAAACTAGTACAACTTTTTATGATAAATTGATGTTTCCAAAGTCATATTTGCCGGCCAGCCAATAGGGAGACAAAAGACCCACGCATCACATGAGGTTCATATTTTATCTTTCTCCAAATCCAGCTTTTGTACCCAAAATTTCAACTCTTTCACTGCTACTATCTTTTGTAGATTGCATACTCATACAATAGATTAGATGAAGATGGAGAAAATGTCAATCACCCTCTTCATCAACACCCTTATTTTCTTCTCATTTTTACAGTATCAGAGTTCTCTCTCACTCTCTGATTCTTCAACATCATTCCCTAAGGAAGCCCTCCCTACAAAATCAGGTTACTTACCAGTAAGTTCCACCTCCAATTCCTCCATTTTCTACACTTTCTATGAAGCACAAAACTCCACCTCACCTCTCTCTCAAACCCCACTTCTCATTTGGCTTCAAGGTGGCCCTGGCTGTTCCTCCATGCTCGCTAACTTCTACGAACTTGGACCTTGGCGTGTCACCAAATCACTCACCCTTGAACCCAACCCCGGTTCTTGGAATAGAATATTTGGTCTTATCTTTCTCGATAATCCAATTGGAACTGGCTTTAGTGTTGCCTCAACACCACAAGAAATTCCAACTGATCAAAAAGGTGTTGCTAAACACCTTTTCGCTGCTATAACAAGGTTTGTTCAACTTGACCCTGTTTTCAAACATCGTCCTATTTATATTACCGGTGAAAGCTATGCTGGAAAGTATGTCCCTGCAATTGGGTACTATATATTGGAGAAAAATGCTAAGTTGAAAGACTCTGAGAGAGTGAATTTGGCTGGTTTGGCAATTGGCGATGGACTAACAGACCCTGTAACCCAAGTAGTTACTCATGCTGCTAATGCTTATTATGTTGGATTAATCAATGAGAGGCAAAAAAGAGAGTTGGAAAAAGCTCAACTTGAAGCTGTTAGCTTGGTCCATAAAGGGAATTGGAGCGAGGCAGCTGATGCTAGAAACAACGTGTTGCGTTTGTTGAGTAATATGACAGGGTTGGCTACTTTGTATGACTATTCAAGGAAAGTTCCTTATGAAGATGATTTGGTTGAAAAGTTCTTGAGCATTGCTGAGGTGAAGAAAGCTTTAGGGGTGAACGAATCATTTGTGTACGAGGTTTGCAGCGATATTGTTGGGGATATATTGCACGCTGATGTAATGAAAAGTGTTAAGTATATGGTGGAGAAATTATTGAGGGAGAATACTAAGGTGTTATTGTATCAAGGTCAGCGCGATTTGAGGGATGGTGTGGTACAAGTTGAGGTTTGGGTGAAGACTATAAAATGGGAAGGGATTGTGGAGTTTTTGAATGCTGAGAGGGAGATTTGGAAGGTAAATGAAGAGGTAGCTGGGTATGTACAAAAATGGAAATCACTTACTAATGTTGTGGTTTTGGGGGCTGGACATCTTTTGCCTACTGATCAACCTCTTAATTCTCAAGCAATGATAGAAGATTGGGTTTTGGAAAAGGGTTTGTTTGGAAGTGTGTCGTATCCAAAGGTATCGACAAATTATGTACACGATGTTTAACTATTTGTGATTCAACTTGAAACATAATTCAAGTTTAGACTAAATAAAATTACTTGATTTGAGGTAGCTATTATGATGAGGATGATGTTTGTTCCTGCAATTGAGTATTACATATTGAAATGGACAACCAATTTCAAAATAGTGATCAATTTGACTGTTGTTTTGTTGATAGACTTGAGAGGATCAGTGAGCAAAGTAATAGTGGTTACTCATGCTAAATGATACCAATGTTTGGGGTGTTAAACATTAGTATAATTGACGTTTTGAGTGCTAGTTTTTTTGGTAGCTAAAGTACTTAAGCCAGAAGCTTGAATGACGACACTGTAGGAACTTGGTTCTAAACGTTCGTTTCTTTTTTAGTATTTAGGTGCTCTAAAGTAACTAACTAGCAAAGTGAGAAAAAATGTGGTTTATTTGTGTGTTAACGGTTTCTTCATGGCAGAATGGACTTTGGTAATTTAGAGTTTCACCGAAGTAAGTAAAATATGACCAATAATTATTTATATCAAGAATTAAAGTTGTGTTCTTTCGATCAATTTGTTTATAATCAGTTTACTCTTTAAAGTAAAGGATATATAATTTTTTTTTGTTTTTATCCCTAAATTTTTTTCTATTTTGTTTCAAAATTCAGTAATTTTATAGGTACGAAAAATAAATTTAACCCTAAATAAACAATCACTTTAGATGAGCCTAATCATTTTTAAGAAAATGAATTTTAAATTGGTTGTTATGTCTTGTAAATTGTTGTGATGAAGTGAATAAACAAAGAAAATTACTTTTACCACCTTACAAGTTACTCGTGCGCCCTACGCGTTTTTTATTTTTACTCTCTCGCTATTTAAACTTAAGTAGCGGACGACATAAAAATGAGTAAATTTTGAAGAAAACCATCCTACATAAAAATTCAAGATTTTTACCTGTCATCTACTTAAGAAGCGGATTCGTCCCCGCAACTTAGAGTAGCGGATGTCATAAAAATATGAAATTTCAGTAAAAAAAAACACCCCTCTAACATGATAATTTATCATTTTTATAACGTCTGATACTTAAATAGAGAACAAAATTCGCTAATTAAGTAGTGGACAGGTAAAGATCTTGATTTTTTAACAAAACATCCTACAAACATGCAATTTTTGAGATTTTTAACATAGATACTGTTACTTAAATAGCGGATGAGAATATTTTGGTAATTTTGTTAGGCGCGGAAAACTCGTAGGGTAGCAAAAGTACTTTTCATAGGCAAATTGTACTCAATTGTGTTGATCAAACTATCCTATTAAGGAAGATTATTTCTCCAAGTCCACTTATCCATTGTATTTTCTTACAAAAATAGGTTACCGATAGACTTTTGGCAAGTGTATCAAAATTGTCAAATAATAATAGTAGTAAAGAAGATTGTCTCCATAGGGATTGTGAATTTTCAATAAATAGATTAAAATTAAATTAAGATTCAAGGGGTGGGAGGGTTGTTTGTGCATGAAAATAATAATAACAACGAGAATTTAAAACTAGAACTTTTAAGAAGACAAAAACAATTAAGAATTGTATTGAATCCTCTCTTCTCCCCTATTTGGTACTTTGGATTCTAGCCTTCAACAATAAAACTCTAATAATTACAATGATTTAACAAAATAGATTAACTTCAATCCTTCTACTCATCAATTCCATAATCCATTTATCTAATATAGAACCTTGATCTCTTAGGCAAAACTGATATTATTGATGTTTGAATGCACATTAAATCTTAAATCATACCTACTAATCATATATCCCTGTAATAATTACGATTGTCAATAGTTAATTTAGTTCCAGATATGAACCACAAGGTTAATAGTGATTTATTTCTTAAAATCAATTTGAAAATGATTAAGAATCAAAAAGCATTAAATACAAAATTAACTGAATAACTTTTGAATTTTCATTGAATCGGCTTACTCATATTTATTGAGAGGCGAATCGATGCGCGGATATTTTGGCGAATATGGGTTCTAAACTAGAAGTCGATTTGATGATCTACCATGAACCTCCATTAGCGGTGCGGCAAGTTTTGTTTGATGATTTCAGGGGTGTTTCCTTACCCCGTATGGTTTCGATGTAATTCTTCTCTTTTTGGGCCTTTAGCCCCTTTGTAATCCAAAAAAAATAAAAAATTGTGGGGCGATGACACAAATCGCGGGGTGATTTCCATAGACTAAATCCTTGATTTTTTTCATCATTTTCGCCTTATTTTATGCTTTTTCTTCAAACTCTTGATTGCCTTCAAATATGCTAAAACCTTAGGTATTTTATATAACTCTAACTAAAAAACTACAAAAACTCATAAACTTACTACTAAAAACATCATATGACTGAGTGTCATCAGTTACCAACCACCACTACAAGAATTTAATTTAAGCATTACCGACGGCTAAAAACGGCCGAAAGGTGAAATTTCTGATTGCTTTTTAGTCTGCCGCATAATCAGCTGTCACAAAACATACGGACGGCCAAAAACCGCCGCAAAAGTGCGTCGGAACATTAGCGGCGGTCAAAAGCCGCCGGATTTTTTTATGAATTATTTGGATTAGCGGTTTAACGATTTTTTTTTTTACAGAAATGGCGCTAGCATCGGCCAAAAGCCGCCGCAAACGACATTTTTTTTGCGTATTTTTTTTGTGAATATAATTTTTTTTGTTTCCTTTTTAAATTTAAATGTTTATTTAAAATGACTTATTTCCACAAATAATATTGTAATTAAATATTAAATTAAGTTTAAATATTACAAATACTCCATCCGTTTCTTTTTATTTGTCTTTTATTGTGAGATTTAGCGTTTATATTTAATTGTCCTTTTTGTATTTTACGGGTATGATTTGCCAATTATACCATTTATCAATTGCTTTTATCTTTTTCAATAAAACCAATTGATGCATAATATTTGAAAAACTAATTTTTTTTTTAGTACATAACATATTAAATATTTTTTTTTTGGTACATAATATATTAAATTTATTGGAAAGAGAAAATGTGTGAAAAAAAAAATAGGAATTTATTGGTGGATTAAAACGAGGGCAGGAAGATAAAGTGCAAAAATACACTTCCTTAATTTGGTGTTACTATTCTTAAAAGACAAATAAAAAGAAACGGAGGAAGTATTATGAAATGAGACTTTTTTAAAATCAAATTAGAAAATATTATAGAGAAATAATGTCTAGAGAAATAATGAGTTGAAAAAGAATGTGTAGAGAAAGAATGAGTTGAGAAAGAATAAGTAGAGAAATTATAGAGAGGAAGAATATAGAATGAGTAGAGAAATTGTAGAGAAAGAATGAGTAGAGTAGAGAAAGAATGAGTTGAGAAAGATTGTGTAGAGAATGAACGAGTTGAGAAAGAATGAGTGAAGAAAGAATGAGTTGAGAAATTATTGAGAGGAGGAATAGAAAATGAGTAGAGAAATTGTAGAGAAAGAATGATCGTAGAGTAGAGAAAGAATGTGTAGAGAATGAATGATTGAAGAAAGAATGAGTTGAGAAATTATTGAGAGGAGGAATAGAGAATGAGTAGAGAAATTGTAGAGAAAGAATGAGTAGAGTAGAGAAAGAATGTGTAGAGAATGAATGAGTTGAGAAAGAATGAATGAAGAAAGAATGAGTTGAGAAATTATTGAGAGGAGGAATATAGAATGAGTATAGAAATTGTAGAGAAAGAATGAGTAGAGTAGAGAAAGAATGAGTTGAGAAAGAATGTGTACAGAATGAATGAGTTGAGAAAGAATGAGTGAAGAAAGAATGAGTTGAGAAATTATTGAGAGGAGGAATAGAAAATAGCGTAGAGAAATTTTAGAGAAACTGAAGAGAGAATGAGAATAGAAAGAAGTTTTGAAGAAATGAGTTGAGAAGATAAGAGAAATTAAGTTATAAAAAAAAAAGGCCGGTGGACAATATTTTCAACACGGACTTGTAGCTTATTTTACTGACTTATAGCTTATTTTTCAGACTCTATTTCAAGTAGCTTGTGAACTTATATCTTATGATCTTTTTGTCTATTTTTACCCTTATTGTTTTATCCAAAATTCACTTTTACCCTTTATTATTTATTGTACAATTTAAAATAAAAAAATGTAGAGCTTTTTTTTTTACACAAAATGTAGAGTTATGTTCCAACTATTTTTTTTATATAAAATATTACAATTTTTTTATCGTATAATTCTAATGAGATTTATAGATTATATTGTTACTTATTTTCTTAAAATAGATATATATCATTCCTTTCTACATCACATCTTGCACCAATTTTTATAAAGATGAATAATAAGACCTTGATCAAACTCTAAAATTGAAAAAAGATTTCACTATAATGAGTTAATTGTTATGTTTAGTTATACACTAATTTTAACAAACACTGGATGGAATTAGGTTATCAACTATAAATTATAAGCTATCAGTCATCAGCTATAATAAAATTTATCAGCTACCGGCTATTTTGACCAAACAGAGTTTTGATATTTATTTTTTTGTTCATAGTTGTATCAATTGAATTTTTTAAACTATAGTTTTTAAACTATATAATAATATTGTAATAAGTTTGTGTGGCTCGATATAATTTTTTTAGATAAGTATAGAGATTTAGATAAGTATAGTGATTGCTTAAAATAATCAGCTACCCACTATTTTTACTAAACTGAGTTTTAATATTTTTTTTTTTTTGTTCATAGGTGTATCAATTGAATTTTTTAAACTATAATTTTTAAACTATATAATAATATTGTAATAAGTTTGTGTGACTAAATATAATTTCATTTGGAACCAAACATATATCTTGCTGAAATTCTTCTCATTATTTCCCTTCCTTTTATTTAAACTAAACATGTATAATTAAAATTCCTCATCTTCTCTTTCCTCCCTCCATTAAAACCCTTCACATTCGTTTTCCTCTGTTAAATCTAACAAACCTTTAATGTTAACGCTTTTGAGAATCCAAACAAGAAAAGAGAAAACCCGTTCCATTATTGTAAAAATATTTTTGTCAAAAAAAATGTTTGTAGTAAAAGTATAAACATATATGGCGACAAGTAGACAAGTGGGTATCTCATTGCTCCCCACCAAATCATCAAAGGATTTCCAAATTGCATGTATGTTCTTGACCCAATCATGAGTGGGTGGCCACACTCTCACGCTTTTGCCCTACATATCTAAAACCCTGTCTTTGCACATTACACCCCTTTCCCTCTTCTACATTAATTAACAAGGTCGTGTGTAAGTTGATCATCGTGTGTTAATAGCAAATCATACCATTTCGGTTTCATCTATATTTTGCTTCCACTTTATGTTCTTCAGCACTCATCTTTTGAAATGTTCTTCAAAGTGGGACTATATTTTTATTTAACTTACATTATATCTTATAGCGTGGGACAGAAACAAAAAACAAAAATTCTATACGATTAAATTAAAAGTAATACAATACGTAGTAGTTGATTGGTGGAACTCAACTTAATTTAGTTATTTTTATGTTATTTTATATTTATTATAGTTAGTTTAATCATTAATTTTATTAAATACTACAAATTTAATATATTATTTTACCTACTATAAATTTATCCGGTATCAACTATCACTTTATATTTTCAACTCAAACTTAATTATTTTATTTTATTCATATTACGCACATATATGACCACTCTTAATAAAAATTAGCACCTACTAATTAATAAAAGTAATTTACACATAACATAGGAATAGCTATAGGAAAAGTAAAAAAACAATGGCAGCATGGAAAACAATGGAACCATTTTGTTTGGTTCAGTTTTTAACATTTGGACATTTTAATATGAACTTAAAAAAAGAAGAAAAAATACCGACCAATGTTATATATATTTTTATATGTGCTTCTACAATCATGATCATACCCAAACCAATTAATAACCCTTTATATTATATATGTACGTTTTTTATCCTACACAAACCTCCTTTTAATTTTCTATATATTAATTAATAATAACCTTTGTACGACTAATTAATAATAATATCCCTTTTCATTAATTTGAGTTTTTTATACTATATCTTGACCTTTTTCTCCTAACAATTCATAACATCATATATATCCTTTGCTGCTTCTATCTTCTTTCACTTTTTCATGTGTGTCTCCTAGGTATAGTTTTGTTTCTTCCCTTTACCTTTTCCCTCTCTTTTCATCAAAGATCCTCTTGATCTTCTTGTTCTTCTATGGCAATTTTACCTACAAATTCATCCAGCTTGGAATTGACCATATCCATCCCAGGTTTTGCTTCTTCTTCACCAACCACTTTTCTCCCCTCATCAACCGGTAAGTAGCATGTATATATAGTAATAGTATAGTACTAGCTAGTTTCTAAATTTCTTTGACTTAATTAATTTGTATTTTTTTTTCTAATATCATCATCTTTGTCATGAGTCTGATCATGCATCTCTTCCTTTTTGTGTCCTTGGTGTTTAATTTTGCAGTGATTTGTAACTTTTTTCTTAACATAAAATTAAATAAAGGCAAAACTTGATTAATAATAACTTTTTATCCCTTAAACTTATTATATTTTACAAGCAAAAACTATAATAATATATGTTAAACAAGGCATAAACCATTAATAATATGATATGTTATCGAGAGTCATCAAGATTAATGGTTCAATAAAAATACATAAACCATTAATTTTGGTGATTCTTATTAATATATCAAATGATTTTAAATTTTTATAAAATTGACATGAATAATTTATATGATATTAATTTCCAATCCAAATTGACATGAATGATTTATATGATATTAATTCTCAATCCAACATGAATTTTGAAAAATTTATATTTATTAAAATGTTATTGAGCGTTATAATATTACTTAATTATTATACCGTAGAATTTGATCTCCTCCTCATATTATTATTAGATAGTAATTTAAATGAATTCCTTTAGGCCAATTATTTTAGAAAGTACATGCATAAATGTAACATGTTTTTGTTTTGGAAGGCGCATAAATATAAAAAAAAATTAAATATTATATAACATGTGATTATAATTACTACTACATATAATTACATATAAATTGGGTGTGACAGTGAACAAATTGGACATGAATCGAGTAGCCATAGAAGAAGAATCGATGGAAGTAGAAGATGAAGAAGAAAACAGCGTAATTGGAGACACTCTTCCTCGCAAAAAACTTCGTCTCACAAAGGAACAGTCACGTCTTCTTGAAGAAAGATTCAGAACAAATCACACTTTAAACCCAGTACGTATGTTAATTCATGCCCTTAATATTCATTTTTTGTGTCATTAAAATTAAGAGTGTTTGGATTTTAGTCTCTGGTAAAAAAAGTCCTTCCATTTCGTTCCTGTTAAAAAAATTTACAGAACCAAAAATATATTTTGTCCAAAAATTTATAAAAAAAGAGAAGAAATTAATGTTTAGTATGATTTTTCGCTTTATTGTAAAAGAAAAGTTCTTACAATCTCACTAATACTAGCTATGTAAATTGACTGTGCTATTTCAACTGCTAATTAAGAGAATTGCTATTAGTGTTGGGACCGAGCTAGATTTTGTCAAGTCTGAGTCTGATCTATTAAAAAATTGAAGACTTGAGTCTGATATGTGGTCTGTCGTAGACTTATTTTTTAGGTTTAAATCTAACCTTTTGAAAGTCTGATATGGTCTGTTAGCATGTTTAAAAATTTATTTCACATGAACATATTTAAATAAATAATTATATTTATTTTTAAAAATATTAATGAACTAATAAATCAATGATATTAAACTTTCTTTTGATATTTAACATAATACTTTAGATAATTTGACTATATATGACATCATATTTTAATTCTAGTTAATAATCATACATTTATATATGTGAAAAGTTAATGTATATTTATAAACTTAAACTATTGAAAAAGTTAATAGATTTATAATTTAATCAAAGTACAAATATTAATATATAATAATAATATAGTAAAAATATTATTCATATTGACTTAAATACGCTGGCCTAGTATGCTTAATAGACTTTTTTAATGGTCTGGAGCGTAACCTTTTTAGCTAAATAGGCTTATAATAAAAAATGTTAGGAAATAACATGGGTGAAGAAGAAAAATAAACGGAATAGCACAATCAACAACATAAGAATATAACATGGAGACCCAAAAACCGGAGAAAAAAACAACCAGAGAATAAACACTATGTGAAAATTGTTAACGCATAGACTTCACTTTCAACCATCTCATGACCCCAGTACACCCACACTCTCCAAAATAAATATTTGAATTACATCTCACAATACTCTTAAATAAGAGCATAAGAGAAAAAAGAAGACATAAGTATAAACTTAAAGTGTTTTCCGGTGAAACTGCTTGGTGTGTTGAAACTAGGAACTTGAGATCTCTATATATAGCATTGAGCTCTCTCAATTTTCACTTCTCTAAGCAATGTGAGACTTCACTGTAATTTACTTGACATTTTAATTTTCATTCTTTAGCAATGCAGGACTTACATTGCAATGAACCCAAATAAAAAAGTTTAGCTTATTCTATCTAAAGAAATATGCAGATCTGAGCCTATGTAGACTAGGCCGTAAGTCCCTATAGGCCAGCCTGACCTATTCCCAACCTTAATTGCTATTTAATAAAAAAAATATATAATTTTTTTTTTACCAATTAAAAATTGATTAACCATATATAAAAAAGAAGCATTTATAATTTGTAAGTATTTAATATACTCTCTCTAAAAATAATTCTTACTAATAGTATGCATCGACTAGTACTATTTCAACCACTAATATGCATATTATTGGGTGTGCATGCAGAAGCAGAAAGAGAATTTGGCAATGCAGCTGAAGCTCCGACCAAGGCAAGTGGAGGTTTGGTTTCAAAACCGCAGGGCCAGGTATATAAATAAATAAAGGCTAATCGTCTCTCTATTTTTGCTTCCAATTTCATAACACTGATCAACTTCAAAATATATACTATCGAATCTTGACATAAAACAGTGATACATCATGAGGACAACAAATCTTGTCAAAAAACCAATTATGAGGATAAATTTTTTTTTTTTGACAATATTATGAGGATAAAATTAGATAAAACATCTTTGTAAAATA
This sequence comes from Trifolium repens, assembly GCA_030408175.1. Classification (NCBI taxonomy): domain Eukaryota; kingdom Viridiplantae; phylum Streptophyta; class Magnoliopsida; order Fabales; family Fabaceae; genus Trifolium; species Trifolium repens. Next base: position 15,066,675 of record CP125842.1, on the reverse strand, counting down.
TAAAACTTAAGTCTTAAATACATTTCTTTAATTAAGAACCATATACAGAGTATACTAAGATAAAAAAAAATAAGAACCATATACAAAAAAAAAAACAAACACACACACAGAATTACACCTAAATTTTCTTAGAGTTAGAGATAAGATGTTTTTTTTCTCTTGTGATGCCTTACACTTATAATCAATATTTAAAAAAGATATATATATATATATATATATCATATATGTATATATATGTAGAAATAACATACACAATAAAAAAAACATTACTGTATAAAATATACGCTTATACTCTATAAAACAATTACAGATCTCAAAGTAATTCATTATCACTAGCTAATTAATAACTTGATTTTAATTCAACTATATTTAAATTGTTATTATTCTATTTAATTGTTTAAATACAATTTCATCATAAGAATTATGATATGTTTTTCATTTTTATTTTTGATTGAGAATGATTTGTATATTTGAATAATGAGCAGTGAGATTGAAAAATTATGATATTATTATAAAAAAAAAAAGTGTGAAAAATGAAACTAAACCATTATGAAATTTTGAAGCTACAAAGTACTCTCTTCTGCCATAAATATAAATAAAAGTGCATTTTTTATATTCATTAAATTACATATGTATCTGATTTGTATTATAGTTCAGATACATCAATTATTTAATAAATCTAAAAAATGCAATTTTATTTATAATTGTGATCGGAAGTATAACTTACTGCAATATTGTCAATCTTGCTGTTCATTTAATCATGCATTGATTAAATGTCTATTTTGTATAAGGTAATTAGCCAGAATCATCGTGAGCCACTAATTTTGTCGTGATTTTGTAAAATTTTAGTCAATATTAAGCTACTAAATTTAGTCTAATGGTGAAAGATTTGAATATATGAAAAAAGTTTTGTATTCAATTCTTTATTTTTTGTAAGAAAAAAAAAATTTACCAGCTGTTAGCTAAAGATAAACACAATAATTACTGTCCAAATTAAAGTAGACAACTCAATAATCGTAGCACCATGTCTATGAAGTTTTATTCATCAGCCTCGTGTGCTACACTAAACTGATGATGATCACCTCTCCAATAATTAAGTGCATGCCCCTTTGACCACTAATCCATGCATTACTAAGCATCATGAATGGAGTTATCATAATATTCATTATAATCATAATCTTGTCTTGTCCATTGTTGAACTAATTAATCATCGAACATGCATGCAGGAGCAAGTTGAAGCAAACAGAGATGGAGTGTGAGTACTTAAAGAGATGGTTTGGGACTCTGACAGAACAGAACAAAAGATTACAAAAAGAAGTTGAAGAACTGAGAGCTATGAAAGTGGGTCCACCAACTGTGTTATCCCCTCACAGCTACGAACCACTTCCAGCTTCAACACTATCTATGTGTCCACGATGTGAGCGTGTCACCACCAACACCGCCGTCACTTTGTCTCCTAAAGTGTCCGCGCCTGTCCTGCATTCGCGTCAAATATGAAACGCTTTAGTACAAAGTCTCTTTCTGCAGACAAAAAAAAAATAGTGAAGAATTCTACTTAAAAAAAGTCAACAATTAATGTCAATGTTTTATACTACTCCATGAGTCCAAATTATAGGCCGCCTTAATTTATTTTTTCAAATTGTTATGAGTGCCGGATGATTTTAATGGTGAGATTTGAAACGGTTAGAGTGGTGAAAATTTTTAGGTATGATGCTTCACAGCGGGGATAAGGTATTTGGAAGATATGTTAGCACTTTAATGTTTAAATGTGATAAAGATAAAGTGAAAGTGAAAAGTAATTGAATTGTGTACCACCACGACGTCAAAACTTGTCTTTACATAGAAGGAGACAATTATAATCGTCAATGCCAGCTGGCAACAACTATCATTAAAGGTGATGAGGGCGTTCAGATGAATCCAAGGATTCTTTGAACGTGTATGAGATCATCTCCGATGCGGGAGGTGTCCAATAGCTATCGTGCTTGTTACTCTTGGCTTGCATGGGAAGCCGGTGTGAAGGAGTGGTCTGAGGTTGAACTTTAGAGTGTTTTTGAGCCACATATTTTGAGTTTTGGCCTAGTCAATAACACAAATTATAAATCGCTATTTACAATACCAAGTCAAATCCTATCATAAGAACACAGTGTAAGGCTTAGAGAAATGTGTGTGTCTTTTTTTTTTTACAAATGTGTGTGTGTCTTTAATTAGATAAAATTACACGTTTCAAGAGTATAATCATGAATTATTCCCAAACAAATAAAAATGTTTTAGATGCAACTAGAATCCATACATATAAAAACGAGGTTGGCGCATAATGACTGAGTTGTGATTAATGTAAGTAGAAAGTTTTGGTCTATGGTTATTGAACTGAATGTGTATGATATTCTTAACTTTGGAAAAAAAGATTGTAGAAACTACATACACAAAGTAAAATGGCTTTGACTAGGTACAAGAGATGTTGTAACTATTCGAAAGTGAAACTATTTTGTTGGAATGCAGAAAAAAAATAGTCACTTCATGTAATAGATGTGGATGAGTCAACTCATTTATGAAATGTATTTTGGACAGATGCAAGATGTATGGCTGCTTAAGAGTATTTTGGTGAGGTAATAACTTTTGACACCTTGTTTAATTAACAAATAAATATGACATGCCTTTGGCCTCCTTTGCTGGAGTAAATTTTCATGGTCAATCAATTTTATTAGGGTTTGCTCTATTGTCCAATGAAGACACTAGAACTTTTTCTTAGTTCAGCATAACATGATTAAAATGTGTTTATTGTCGAGCACTAAATGTCATAATTGCTTACTAGGATATGTAATGAATTAAGGTTGTCTTTTTTAAAGCTCTTCATCGGTGGTGCTTGCAGAATTAGATGAAAAATGTTCCAAAAAAATTGGGTAGACACCTAATAAATTGGGTAGGCACATTGATAGACTCATAATCAGAGCGTCAACCCAAACTTTTTGGAACATTTTTCATCAAATGCCACAAAAATAACAGGTGACGAGCTTTCAAAAAGACGAAATCAATTGGATTCTTCATTGCAATATCTTGTCAGTAATTATGGAATTTGGTGCACGCCAATGCATAAATTTTAACCATGTGACTGAACAGCCAAGAAAAACTTTCAGTATCTTCATTCGGTAATAGAGCGCCACCTAACAAAATTGGTTGACCATGATGATTTACTTCGGCAAAAGGCGTAAAGGCATGTCATATTTATTTGTTAAATAAGTGGTGTCAAAAGTTATTACTTCACCAAAATACTCATAAATAGCTCTACATCTCACATATGTCCAAAATAGATTTCGTAAATGAGTTGACTCATCCATATATGTTACATAAAATGACTATATTTTCCTTAGCATTCCAATAAAATAGTTTCGAATAGTTGCAGCATCTCTTGTACCAAGTCAAATCCATCTTTGTCAATCTAGTTTCTACAATCTATTTCCCCAAAGGTAAGAATATCATACGCATTCACTTCAACAACCATAGACCGAAAATTTCTACTTACATTAATCCCAACTCAGACATTCAATACAAGAAAACACAAGTTTATTGAGGGTCCAAAGTCTCCAAGAATGTACAAAAACAGTCAACAATGTATGCATTATTGGCGTCCATAGACACTCAAGAAAATGCTCGACGGTAAGCATTCTTGACAGCACTGGACCTTAAAAAATGCGTGACAGTCGTGCCAGACCTTTTTGGTGGCCTACAACCTTCAAAATTTCTAATCAATCGTCACAAGCATTATTAGCAGCCTGTAGCCTCCTATTACAGAACAATTTATGACGGCCTGTAGCCGACAATAATGCCTAATCAAATATAAAAAATAGTTTAATTATTTAAAAATCGATTTATTTAAATTATCTGATTTTTAAACAATTAAATTATTTTATAATAATTAATCACAATGATCTGATCTTTAAAAAATTAAATTATTTTATAAAAATACTGCGCATTTAATTAAAAAAACAATTTAATTATTTAAAAATAAGAATTAATTAAAATAAATTTGATTTTTAATTTAATTATTTTAACATTTTTTAAATATACTTTAAACAAATTTTTTTAAAAAAATCGTTTTACTGTCAGTAAAATTATTAAATTTTTTAAATTTTATTAACTTAGTGCCTATAATAAAAAGTTAGCAAAAAATTACTAAGTATTAATTAATAACTATTACTAAGTTTTAAATAAAAATATATTATTATAAATAAAAATTACATTACTTACTTGAAGTGCTGAGTAGTGTTTGACTTTACACGCTTCCAACCACAGACTCAGATGACCATGAGAATTGAATCAACAGTTACTAAATAAAAATAGTACACAAAAAATATTAAAACATATACTTTTATTAAAATTAAAATACAAACATTTACCTGGATGGAGATATGAAATTTAAAAGTTAAAATTTTGAGAAGTATGAAATAAAATTTGAAAGAAAGAAGTGTGAAATTTAAGAGAGAAGTTAGAGAAAATTTAGAGAGAGAATGGAAGTGTAAAAATGAAGTGAAGTGGTATAAATATATAAGAGTAGTATGAGTAATGAGGAAATCCGTTTGAAATTCAAAATAAGCGTTATTAGCGGCCATTCCTCGCCAATAAATGTCAACGGTACACGCGTTATTGACGGCCTGTAGTCTTCGATAATTTTGACAATTCTTTTGCCATTCTTGGCTGCCTGCAACCGTCAATAACGCTTGGTCAAAATTTCAGAAAATGAGATAGACATTATTGGCGGCCTTGAACCTCCAAATAAAGCCCTCAATAAATTATTGAGTGCTAAAATCCGTCAATAATGTTAATCAAGAAATTAAGGTTTTTTTTGTAGTGATTATGCTCCAACTTCCTTTTTTATACGAGGGTATAGATTCTAGTTGCATCTAAAATATCTTTATTTGTTTTGGAATAATTCATGATTATAATCTTGAAACAATAATTTTCCATCTAATTAAAGACACACACACCTTTACTTTAAGCCTTGTGCTCTTGTGATAAGTTTTACTTTAAAAGGTTTTTTGAATACCTCAAATAGCTTCTTGAATGGCTACATTCTAGAGTAAAGTATCTTTTTCCATCATCTAAGTAATTTCACTAACTTCAAAATCCATAGCATAATTCCTGCAATATTTGACTGATTCTTCTTCATAACTAAATATCATTTCAACCTGCAATATAACTATAACTGAAGTGAGCACTTTTATTAAATTAAATCATTGCAGTATTCAACATTATAACAAGGAAAATGCTAAATAATGTTTTCGGGGAATTAATTAAATATACTAATAAGAAATTTTATCTCAAACCTTATGCAGGATTAGATAAACAATGCTTTCAGGGACACCGTTTAACAGGATTTAGATCCTCCCATGTGCAACATGAGTGCAGCGTTAATTTTGTGAGTGTGAAGAGAGTGAAATAAAAATTAAGTGATAATGAGAGAAAAAGACAAATAAAAGAAACAAGAGAGAGGATAAAAGAGATAAAATAAGACAGAAATCCAAATTCTCATTTAGAGCATAACCCGTATAGAAATTGTAGAGAAAGAATGAGTAGAGTAGAGAAAGAATGAGTTGAGAAAGAATGTGTACAGAATGAATGAGTTGAGAAAGAATGAGTGAAGAAAGAATGAGTTGAGAAATTATTGAGAGGAGGAATAGAAAATAGCGTAGAGAAATTTTAGAGAAACTGAAGAGAGAATGAGAATAGAAAGAAGTTTTGAAGAAATGAGTTGAGAAGATAAGAGAAATTAAGTTATAAAAAAAAAGGCCGGTGGACAATATTTTCAACACGGACTTGTAGCTTATTTTACTGACTTATAGCTTATTTTTCAGACTCTATTTCAAGTAGCTTGTGAACTTATATCTTATGATCTTTTTGTCTATTTTTACCCTTATTGTTTTATCCAAAATTCACTTTTACCCTTTATTATTTATTGTACAATTTAAAATAAAAAAATGTAGAGCTTTTTTTTTTTACACAAAATGTAGAGTTATGTTCCAACTATTTTTTTTATATAAAATATTACAATTTTTTTATTGTATAATTCTAATGAGATTTATAGATTATATTGTTACTTATTTTCTTAAAATAGATATATATCATTCCTTTTTACATCACATCTTGCACCAATTTTAAAAAGATGAATATTAAGACCTTGATCAAACTCTAAAATTGAAAAAAGATTTCACTATAAATGAGTTAATTGTTATGTTTAGTTATACACTAATTTTAACAAACACTGGAATTAGGTTATCAACTATAAATTATAAGCTATCAGTCATCAGCTATAATAAAATTTATCAGCTATCGGCTATTTTGACCAAACAGAGTTTTAATATTTATTTTTTTGTTCATAGTTGTATCAATTGAATTTTTTAAACTATAGTTTTTAAACTATATAATAATATTGTAATAAGTTTGTGTGGCTCGATATAATTTTTTTAGATAAGTATAGAGATTTAGATAAGTATAGTGATTGCTTAAAATAATCAGCTACCCACTATTTTTACTAAACTGAGTTTTAATATTTTTTTTTTGTTCATAGATGTATCAATTGAATTTTTTAAACTATAATTTTTAAACTATATATAATAATATTGTAATAAGTTTGTGTGACTCAATATAATTTCATTTGGAACCAAACATATATCTTGTTGAAATTCTTCTCATTATTTCCCTTCCTTTTATTTAAACTAAACATGTATAATTAAAATTCCTCATCTTCTCTTTCCTCCCTCCATTAAAACCCTTCACATTCGTTTTCCTCCGTTAAATCTAACAAACCCTTAATGTTAACGCTTTTGAGAATCCAAACAAGAAAAGAGAAAACCCGTTCCATTATTGTAAAAATATTTTTGTCAAAAAAAATGTTTGTAGTAAAAGTATAAACATATATGGCGACAAGTAGACAAGTGGGTATCTCATTGCTCCCCACCATCATCAAAGGATTTTCAAATTGCATGTATGTTCTTGACCCAATCATGAGTCGGTGGCCACACTCTCACGCTTTTGCCCTACATATCTAAAACCCTGTCTTTGCACATTACACCCCTTTCCCTCTTCTACATTAATTAACAAGGTCGTGTGTAAGTTGATCATCGTGTGTTAATAGCAAATCATACCATTTCGGTTTCATCTATATTTTGCTTCCACTTTATGTTCTTCAGCACTCATCTTTTGAAATGTTCTTCAAAGTGGGACTATATTTTTATTTAGGGTTTTGCTATAACACACCCACCAATTTTTATGAAGGTGTGTTATAGCAATGTACACCTTTATGTTTATACCAAAAACTCCCAATTCTTGCTTTTTGAAACAAGTCAATGTGAAGGACAACTATGTAATTTTGATTTAATGATGATTTTTTATTATTTTTAAATTTCACCCCTTCTTCCCAAATAATCTGCTTTAAGCTTTTAGGAAAAAAATTGATTTACACCATTATTGAATAAGGCTGTGATCGAATAACTGCCCTTTTGAAAGCTTGTCGGACTTTTGAAATCATCACTGTTAGCTTGTTGGAATTCAATGAAATTTTTTAGTTGCAAGTGTTTTTCATCATAGGAGATTTTAGTTGACGGTGTTTGTTGCAGTTCTGATTGCAGCCAACGGTAGCTTCGTCGTAGGCATCGTGGACTGCCATGGGAGAGCTCCACAGTTTTTTACAATTTGCTACCTATTTCTTTTACTTCTAATAATAATTTGACAGAGAAGAAAGAAGTTAATTTTTTTGTTCCAAAAACATTATTTCTTTTAGTTTGAATCTAAATAGAAGGAAGAGATTGTTTATTAAAAAAAGAAAAAAACCAGAGACAGATTGTGAAGAGAGGAGAAAACGGTAGTTAGTAGCAGGCTTGCAGCACATGAGAAAAGTAAGAGAGATGGAGTCAAAAAATTGAGCAAGAAGAGCTGAAATTTTAAATAAAAACAAAAAATCAACATTAAATCAAAAATTACACTGTTGTCCTTTACATTGACTTGTTTTCAAAAAGCAAGAATGAGGAGTTTTTGGTCTAAACAAAAAGGTGTACATTGCTATAACACACCTTCATAAAAATTGGTAGGTGTGTTATAGCAAAACCCTTTTATTTAACTTACATTATATCTTATAGCGTGGGACAGAAACACAAAACAAAAATTCTATACGATTAAATTAAAAGTAATACAATACGTAGTAGTTGATTGGTGGAACTCAACTTAATTTAGTTATTTTTATGTTATTTTATATTTATTATAGTTAGTTTAATCATTAATTTTATTAAATACTACAAATTTAATATATTATTTTACCTACTATAAATTTATCCGGTATCAACTATCACTTTATATTTTCAACTCAAACTTAATTATTTTATTTTATTTTATTTTATTCATATTACGCACATATATGACCACTCTTAATAAAAATTAGCACCTACTAATTAATAAAAGTAATTTACACATAACATAGGAATAGCTATAGGAAAAGTAAAAAAACAATGGCAGCATGGAAAACAATGGAACCATTTTGTTTGGTTCAGTTTTTAACATTTGGACATTTTAATATGAACTTAAAAAAAGAAGAAAAAATACCGACCAATGTTATATATATTTTTATATGTGCTTCTACAATCATGATCATACCCAAACCAATTAATAACCCTTTATATTATATATGTACGTTTTTTATCCTACACAAACCTCCTTTTAATTTTCTATATATTAATTAATAATAACCTTTGTACGACTAATTAATAATAATATCCCTTTTCATTAATTTGAGTTTTTTATACTATATCTTGACCTTTTTCTCCTAACAATTCATAACATCATATATATCCTTTGCTGCTTCTATCTTCTTTCACTTTTTCATGTGTGTCTCCTAGGTATAGTTTTGTTTCTTCCCTTTACCTTTTCCCTCTCTTTTCATCAAAGATCCTCTTGATCTTCTTGTTCTTCTATGGCAATTTTACCTACAAATTCATCCAGCTTGGAATTGACCATATCCATCCCAGGTTTTGCTTCTTCTTCACCAACCACTTTTCTCCCCTCATCAACCGGTAAGTAGCATGTATATATAGTAATAGTATAGTACTAGCTAGTTTCTAAATTTCTTTGACTTAATTAATTTGTATTTTTTTTCTAATATCATCATCTTTGTCATGAGTCTGATCATGCATCTCTTCCTTTTTGTGTCCTTGGTGTTTAATTTTGCAGTGATTTGTAACTTTTTTCTTAACATAAAATTAAATAAAGGCAAAACTTGATTAATAATAACTTTTTATCCCTTAAACTTATTATATTTTACAAGCAAAAACTATAATAATATATGTTAAACAAGGCATAAACCATTAATAATATGATATGTTATCGAGAGTCATCAAGATTAATGGTTCAATAAAAATACATAAACCATTAATTTTGGTGATTCTTATTAATATATCAAATGATTTTAAATTTTTATAAAATTGACATGAATAATTTATATGATATTAATTTCCAATCCAAATTGACATGAATGATTTATATGATATTAATTCTCAATCCAACATGAATTTTGAAAAATTTATATTTATTAAAATGTTATTGAGCGTTATAATATTACTTAATTATTATACCGTAGAATTTGATCTCCTCCTCATATTATTATTAGATAGTAATTTAAATGAATTCCTTTAGGCCAATTATTTTAGAAAGTACATGCATAAATGTAACATGTTTTTGTTTTGGAAGGCGCATAAATATAAAAAAAAATTAAATATTATATAACATGTGATTATAATTACTACTACATATAATTACATATAAATTGGGTGTGACAGTGAACAAATTGGACATGAATCGAGTAGCCATAGAAGAAGAATCGATGGAAGTAGAAGATGAAGAAGAAAACAGCGTAATTGGAGACACTCTTCCTCGCAAAAAACTTCGTCTCACAAAGGAACAGTCACGTCTTCTTGAAGAAAGATTCAGAACAAATCACACTTTAAACCCAGTACGTATGTTAATTCATGCCCTTAATATTCATTTTTTGTGTCATTAAAATTAAGAGTGTTTGGATTTTAGTCTCTGGTAAAAAAAGTCCTTCCATTTCGTTCCTGTTAAAAAAATTTACAGAACCAAAAATATATTTTGTCCAAAAATTTATAAAAAAAGAGAAGAAATTAATGTTTAGTATGATTTTTCGCTTTATTGTAAAAGAAAAGTTCTTACAATCTCACTAATACTAGCTATGTAAATTGACTGTGCTATTTCAACTGCTAATTAAGAGAATTGCTATTAGTGTTGGGACCGAGCTAGATTTTGTCAAGTCTGAGTCTGATCTATTAAAAAATTGAAGACTTGAGTCTGATATGTGGTCTGTCGTAGACTTATTTTTTAGGTTTAAATCTAACCTTTTGAAAGTCTGATATGGTCTGTTAGCATGTTTAAAAATTTATTTCACATGAACATATTTAAATAAATAATTATATTTATTTTTAAAAATATTAATGAACTAATAAATCAATGATATTAAACTTTCTTTTGATATTTAACATAATACTTTAGATAATTTGACTATATATGACATCATATTTTAATTCTAGTTAATAATCATACATTTATATATGTGAAAAGTTAATGTATATTTATAAACTTAAACTATTGAAAAAGTTAATAGATTTATAATTTAATCAAAGTACAAATATTAATATATAATAATAATATAGTAAAAATATTATTCATATTGACTTAAATACGCTGGCCTAGTATGCTTAATAGACTTTTTTAATGGTCTGGAGCGTAACCTTTTTAGCTAAATAGGCTTATAATAAAAAATGTTAGGAAATAACATGGGTGAAGAAGAAAAATAAACGGAATAGCACAATCAACAACATAAGAATATAACATGGAGACCCAAAAACCGGAGAAAAAAACAACCAGAGAATAAACACTATGTGAAAATTGTTAACGCATAGACTTCACTTTCAACCATCTCATGACCCCAGTACACCCACACTCTCCAAAATAAATATTTGAACTACATCTCACAATACTCTTAAATAAGAGCATAAGAGAAAAAAGAAGACATAAGTATAAACTTAAAGTGTTTTCCGGTGAAACTGCTTAGTGTGTTGAAACTAGGAACTTGAGATCTCTATATATAGCATTGAGCTCTCTCAATTTTCACTTCTCTAAGCAATGTGAGACTTCACTGTAATTTACTTGACATTTTAATTTTCATTCTTTAGCAATGCAGGACTTACATTGCAATGAACCCAAATAAAAAAGTTTAGCTTATTCTATCTAAAGAAATATGCAGATCTGAGCCTATGTAGACTAGGTCGTAAGTCCCTATAGGTCAGCCTGACCTATTTCCAACCTTAATTGCTATTTAATAAAAAAAATATATAATTTTTTTTTTACCAATTAAAAATTGATTAACCATATATAAAAAAGAAGCATTTATAATTTGTAAGTATTTAATATACTCTCTCTAAAAATAATTCTTACTAATAGTATGCATCGACTAGTACTATTTCAACCACTAATATGCATATTATTGGGTGTGCATGCAGAAGCAGAAAGAGAATTTGGCAATGCAGCTGAAGCTCCGACCAAGGCAAGTGGAGGTTTGGTTTCAAAACCGCAGGGCCAGGTATATAAATAAATAAAGGCTAATCGTCTCTCTATTTTTGCTTCCAATTTCATAACACTGATCAACTTCAAAATATATACTATCGAATCTTGACATAAAACAGTGATACATCATGAGGACAACAAATCTTGTCAAAAAACCAATTATGAGGATAAATTTTTTTTTTTTGACAATATTATGAGGATAAAATTAGATAAAACATCTTTGTAAAATATAAAACTTAAGTCTTAAATACATTTCTTTAATTAAGAACCATATACAGAGTATACTAAGATAAAAAAAAATAAGAACCATATACAAAAAAAAAAACAAACACACACACAGAATTACACCTAAATTTTCTTAGAGTTAGAGATAAGATGTTTTTTTTCTCTTGTGATGCCTTACACTTATAATCAATATTTAAAAAAGATATATATATATATATATATATATATATATATCATATATGTATATATATGTAGAAATAACATACACAATAAAAAAAACATTACTGTATAAAATATACGCTTATACTCTATAAAACAATTACAGATCTCAAAGTAATTCATTATCACTAGCTAATTAATAACTTGATTTTAATTCAACTATATTTAAATTGTTATTATTCTATTTAATTGTTTAAATACAATTTCATCATAAGAATTATGATATGTTTTTCATTTTTATTTTTGATTGAGAATGATTTGTATATTTGAATAATGAGCAGTGAGATTGAAAAATTATGATATTATTATAAAAAAAAAAAAAGTGTGAAAAATGAAACTAAACCATTATGAAATTTTGAAGCTACAAAGTACTCTCTTCTGCCATAAATATAAATAAAAGTGCATTTTTTATATTCATTAAATTACATATGTATCTGATTTGTATTATAGTTCAGATACATCAATTATTTAATAAATCTAAAAAATGCAATTTTATTTATAATTGTGATCGGAAGTATAACTTACTGCAATATTGTCAATCTTGCTGTTCATTTAATCATGCATTGATTAAATGTCTATTTTGTATAAGGTAATTAGCCAGAATCATCGTGAGCCACTAATTTTGTCGTGATTTTGTAAAATTTTAGTCAATATTAAGCTACTAAATTTAGTCTAATGGTGAAAGATTTGAATATATGAAAAAAGTTTTGTATTCAATTCTTTATTTTTTGTAAGAAAAAAAAAATTTACCAGCTGTTAGCTAAAGATAAACACAATAATTACTGTCCAAATTAAAGTAGACAACTCAATAATCATAGCACCATGTCTATGAAGTTTTATTCATCAGCCTCGTGTGCTACACTAAACTGATGATGATCACCTCTCCAATAATTAAGTGCATGCCCCTTTGACCACTAATCCATGCATTACTAAGCATCATGAATGGAGTTATCATAATATTCATTATAATCATAATCTTGTCTTGTCCATTGTTGAACTAATTAATCATCGAACATGCATGCAGGAGCAAGTTGAAGCAAACAGAGATGGAGTGTGAGTACTTAAAGAGATGGTTTGGGACTCTGACAGAACAGAACAAAAGATTACAAAAAGAAGTTGAAGAACTCAGAGCTATGAAAGTGGGTCCACCAACTGTGTTATCTCCTCACAGCTACGAACCACTTCCAGCTTCAACACTATCTATGTGTCCACGATGTGAGCGTGTCACCACCAACACCGCCGTCACTTTGTCTCCTAAAGTGTCCGCGCCTGTCCTGCATTCGCGTCAAATATGAAACGCTTTAGTACAAAGTCTCTTTCTGCAGACAAAAAAAAAATAGTGAAGAATTCTACTTAAAAAAAGTCAACAATTAATGTCAATGTTTTATACTACTCCATGAGTCCAAATTATAGGCCGCCTTAATTTATTTTTTCAAATTGTTATGAGTGCCGGATGATTTTAATGGTGAGATTTGAAACGGTTAGAGTGGTGAAAATTTTTAGGTATGATGCTTCACAGCGGGGATAAGGTATTTGGAAGATATGTTAGCACTTTAATGTTTAAATGTGATAAAGATAAAGTGAAAGTGAAAAGTAATTGAATTGTGTACCACCACGACGTCAAAACTTGTCTTTACATAGAAGGAGACAATTATAATCGTCAATGCCAGCTGGCAACAACTATCATTAAAGGTGATGAGGGCGTTCAGATGAATCCAAGGATTCTTTGAACGTGTATGAGATCATCTCCGATGCGGGAGGTGTCCAATAGCTATCGTGCTTGTTACTCTTGGCTTGCATGGGAAGCCGGTGTGAAGGAGTGGTCTGAGGTTGAACTTTAGAGTGTTTTTGAGCCACATATTTTGAGTTTTGGCCTAGTCAATAACACAAATTATAAATCGCTATTTACAATACCAAGTCAAATCCTATCATAAGAACACAGTGTAAGGCTTAGAGAAATGTGTGTGTCTTTTTTTTTTTACAAATGTGTGTGTGTCTTTAATTAGATAAAATTACACGTTTCAAGAGTATAATCATGAATTATTCCCAAACAAATAAAAATGTTTTAGATGCAACTAGAATCCATACATATAAAAACGAGGTTGGCGCATAATGACTGAGTTGTGATTAATGTAAGTAGAAAGTTTTGGTCTATGGTTATTGAACTGAATGTGTATGATATTCTTAACTTTGGAAAAAAAGATTGTAGAAACTACATACACAAAGTAAAATGGCTTTGACTAGGTACAAGAGATGTTGTAACTATTCGAAAGTGAAACTATTTTGTTGGAATGCAGAAAAAAAATAGTCACTTCATGTAATAGATGTGGATGAGTCAACTCATTTATGAAATGTATTTTGGACAGATGCAAGATGTATGGCTGCTTAAGAGTATTTTGGTGAGGTAATAACTTTTGACACCTTGTTTAATTAACAAATAAATATGACATGCCTTTGGCCTCCTTTGCTGGAGTAAATTTTCATGGTCAATCAATTTTATTAGGGTTTGCTCTATTGTCCAATGAAGACACTAGAACTTTTTCTTAGTTCAGCATAACATGATTAAAATGTGTTTATTGTCGAGCACTAAATGTCATAATTGCTTACTAGGATATGTAATGAATTAAGGTTGTCTTTTTTAAAGCTCTTCATCGGTGGTGCTTGCAGAATTAGATGAAAAATGTTCCAAAAAAATTGGGTAGACACCTAATAAATTGGGTAGGCACATTGATAGACTCATAATCAGAGCGTCAACCCAAACTTTTTGGAACATTTTTCATCAAATGCCACAAAAATAACAGGTGACGAGCTTTCAAAAAGACGAAATCAATTGGATTCTTCATTGCAATATCTTGTCAGTAATTATGGAATTTGGTGCACGCCAATGCATAAATTTTAACCATGTGACTGAACAGCCAAGAAAAACTTTCAGTATCTTCATTCGGTAATAGAGCGCCACCTAACAAAATTGGTTGACCATGATGATTTACTTCGGCAAAAGGCGTAAAGGCATGTCATATTTATTTGTTAAATAAGTGGTGTCAAAAGTTATTACTTCACCAAAATACTCATAAATAGCTCTACATCTCACATATGTCCAAAATAGATTTCGTAAATGAGTTGACTCATCCATATATGTTACATAAAATGACTATATTTTCCTTAGCATTCCAATAAAATAGTTTCGAATAGTTGCAGCATCTCTTGTACCAAGTCAAATCCATCTTTGTCAATCTAGTTTCTACAATCTATTTCCCCAAAGGTAAGAATATCATACGCATTCACTTCAACAACCATAGACCGAAAATTTCTACTTACATTAATCCCAACTCAGACATTCAATACAAGAAAACACAAGTTTATTGAGGGTCCAAAGTCTCCAAGAATGTACAAAAACAGTCAACAATGTATGCATTATTGGCGTCCATAGACACTCAAGAAAATGCTCGACGGTAAGCATTCTTGACAGCACTGGACCTTAAAAAATGCGTGACAGTCGTGCCAGACCTTTTTGGTGGCCTACAACCTTCAAAATTTCTAATCAATCGTCACAAGCATTATTAGCAGCCTGTAGCCTCCTATTACAGAACAATTTATGACGGCCTGTAGCCGACAATAATGCCTAATCAAATATAAAAAATAGTTTAATTATTTAAAAATCGATTTATTTAAATTATCTGATTTTTAAACAATTAAATTATTTTATAATAATTAATCACAATGATCTGATCTTTAAAAAATTAAATTATTTTATAAAAATACTGCGCATTTAATTAAAAAAACAATTTAATTATTTAAAAATAAGAATTAATTAAAATAAATTTGATTTTTAATTTAATTATTTTAACATTTTTTAAATATACTTTAAACAAATTTTTTTAAAAAAATCGTTTTACTGTCAGTAAAATTATTAAATTTTTTAAATTTTATTAACTTAGTGCCTATAATAAAAAGTTAGCAAAAAATTACTAAGTATTAATTAATAACTATTACTAAGTTTTAAATAAAAATATATTATTATAAATAAAAATTACATTACTTACTTGAAGTGCTGAGTAGTGTTTGACTTTACACGCTTCCAACCACAGACTCAGATGACCATGAGAATTGAATCAACAGTTACTAAATAAAAATAGTACACAAAAAATATTAAAACATATACTTTTATTAAAATTAAAATACAAACATTTACCTGGATGGAGATATGAAATTTAAAAGTTAAAATTTTGAGAAGTATGAAATAAAATTTGAAAGAAAGAAGTGTGAAATTTAAGAGAGAAGTTAGAGAAAATTTAGAGAGAGAATGGAAGTGTAAAAATGAAGTGAAGTGGTATAAATATATAAGAGTAGTATGAGTAATGAGGAAATCCGTTTGAAATTCAAAATAAGCGTTATTAGCGGCCATTCCTCGCCAATAAATGTCAACGGTACACGCGTTATTGACGGCCTGTAGTCTTCGATAATTTTGACAATTCTTTTGCCATTCTTGGCTGCCTGCAACCGTCAATAACGCTTGGTCAAAATTTCAGAAAATGAGATAGACATTATTGGCGGCCTTGAACCTCCAAATAAAGCCCTCAATAAATTATTGAGTGCTAAAATCCGTCAATAATGTTAATCAAGAAATTAAGGTTTTTTTTGTAGTGATTATGCTCCAACTTCCTTTTTTATACGAGGGTATAGATTCTAGTTGCATCTAAAATATCTTTATTTGTTTTGGAATAATTCATGATTATAATCTTGAAACAATAATTTTCCATCTAATTAAAGACACACACACCTTTACTTTAAGCCTTGTGCTCTTGTGATAAGTTTTACTTTAAAAGGTTTTTTGAATACCTCAAATAGCTTCTTGAATGGCTACATTCTAGAGTAAAGTATCTTTTTCCATCATCTAAGTAATTTCACTAACTTCAAAATCCATAGCATAATTCCTGCAATATTTGACTGATTCTTCTTCATAACTAAATATCATTTCAACCTGCAATATAACTATAACTGAAGTGAGCACTTTTATTAAATTAAATCATTGCAGTATTCAACATTATAACAAGGAAAATGCTAAATAATGTTTTCGGGGAATTAATTAAATATACTAATAAGAAATTTTATCTCAAACCTTATGCAGGATTAGATAAACAATGCTTTCAGGGACACCGTTTAACAGGATTTAGATCCTCCCATGTGCAACATGAGTGCAGCGTTAATTTTGTGAGTGTGAAGAGAGTGAAATAAAAATTAAGTGATAATGAGAGAAAAAGACAAATAAAAGAAACAAGAGAGAGGATAAAAGAGATAAAATAAGACAGAAATCCAAATTCTCATTTAGAGCATAACCCGTATAACAAAGCGGTTGACTTGTAATTTTTGCTCAAATTTAATAACCATCCATTTTTATATTGCAATAGTTTAGATCTTTCACATTGTTTCATCATATTATTTCAACATGAGAGGATCCAAATCTATAAAAAAAAAAACACGAGAATTCAAGGCCGTGATGAACAATTCAACAATAACTCATATAGGTATATTATTTTATTTAATAATTATATTTTGCATTGCATAATTATGATTATTTCTTACTGAAAAAAAAAAGTATATGATCATCCCTTTCTTTCAACTTTGCAAGTTGCATCCACTACAAGAAAAACGCCCTATACCCACCGGCAGTTTCCAAAGGTGAGCAGAGTTTTACCTACGGACGCCCAATAACTGTCACTAAAGTTGAGTTTTACTTTTTTTTATTTAATTTATTATTAGTTTAACGAGTTCATTCGCAAAAAAACACAGAAGCACGCGTTCACACTTCTCTCACACTCGTCGTTCTCTCTCTCTCTGTCTCTCTAAACCCTAAATCTGCGTTTGTTCTTCATATTCACAGAAACTTGATCGAATCAAATCACTCCAATCGTTCAAATCCTGAAAATCGCACTCCTCAATCGGTCCTGAAAATCTGCGTTTGCAATCGATCGAATCGCTCCAATAGTTCAAATCCTGAAAATCGATTTCAATCACTCCTCAATCGTTTGGAACTGCTTTGAATCGTTCGAAATCTCTTTCCAATTTGTGTTAATTCGAATTATATCTATCATATTGTGTGTGTGATTGTATTTTTATTTAGAGATAGCTTAAACTTATGATTATAGTCTTCTAATTGAATTATATGATTTGATTTGATGCAGATTCATTTTGAAAATATTGATTATTGCTGGATTTGGGATCAATTCCTGGATTCTTGTTCCTATACACAAGGTAAGAAAGGAATGAGAGTTTGAATTTCACTTAGATTTGATTATTGAACTGTTTTTAGTTATATTAAGTTAATTTTTATCTCGCTGGTTTTGAATTATACTTGATAACAAGCATTTATGCTGAAATCTATATCATGAAAAACATGCTTAGCTCTTGTAAGTTGTAATTCAAATTATTCTAAGAGGTGTTGATAATGCATATTAGATATTGCATAAGTTTGATACCGAAAGAATTATAGCACTCATTTTTTAATTATTATCCTTAATGCTTGCATTCTGATATTGCACAAGTCCATATGTGGTAATCAAGTGTTCTTTGACAATGTATTCCATATAAATTAGTGTTTCTTATCATGGAATATTAGTATCTATAGTGAGATCTGATTATGTTGAACAGTTGAGTAGAGACGCTGAAGTATAATAGAGTTTAATATCTTGCTGCCATGAGATTGAGTATATAACTTTCTTTGATTTTGTTTTCTTGCTGAATTGATTTAAGACTAGTTACACGTGGATTTTGAATCTGAGGAGCATATATAGATCGACACCTTGTTTTGGCATTTAATTTGAGATAGCTTAACCTTATGCTTATAGTCTTCTAATTGAATTATATGATTTGATGCAGATTCATTTTGAAACTGTTGATTTTTGTTGGATTTGGGGTCAATTATATTGTTGAATTCCAGTTCCTATACACAAGGTAAGAAAAGGAGAGTTTGAATTTCACTTAGATTTGATTATTGAACTGTTTTTATGTTACACCAATAACTTATATGGTTGTCCTTTTCTGGTTTGGCTTGTGATTGAGAAAGTTGTTTGGTCCCAAAAAATTATAATTCGTTGTCTAGCAGACAAATTTTATACTAAGTTCTATGATTGAGAACTTTTTCACATTAAAAATTTGTGGCTTGTCTTGTTTTATTTTGCTTTGCTTTATTATTTATTTAGTACAGTATATATGTTGCTTGGAATGACTTTAATCCACTATAAATTAACCGTGATTAACATCTTGATTAACTAGAAAGAAAGAGCATTAATAGAGATCTTACAAATCACAGTCAATTTTAAAACAGGACACATTCTCCTGCAGTGTTTGAACATAGTTTGTATGATATGGTAGTTTGAACTTCACGGGGAACTATCTGTATTTTAACTAGGTTCATTTCTTTTATATTTTTATTTTAATCATTATTATGTTTATATTGGTCTGTGACAGAGAATGCTTATACAACAACAAGTAGTAGGGAGTGTGATGTGTACAGTTATGGGATAGTTTTGCTTGAACTGATAACCAGAAAGAAGGTAGCAGATCCATTATTTATGGAGGGTACTGATATAGTGGGTTGGGTTAGACTGTTGTGGAGTGAAACATGAGAAATTAACCAAATTGTTGATTCAACCCTTGTAAATGAATGTCTAGATACCAATATAATGGAAAATGTTACCCGATGTTGCGAATGGTTCTATTGGCATCAATCAACAAACAACAAGTGACACTAATTCATTACACTTTTAAGGTACTCAAGTAGCATAGATATAGTCATGATGTACATGATTTTGTTTAGTTTATCTAAGTATGTGGAATTGATGTTGCTGACAGCAGAAGCTTAGCATGTTATGTCACTACTATGTTTCACCTTCCTCACATGTTACAGATGTTTCGTATTTTACGACAATATTTTGAATAACGTTTCATCTCGGTACTGCTGTGTAGGTGGTCATGAGCTTAGCAAAACTACTGGTGGCAGAATAGCTTGTGGTAAGCATACACATTCGATAGTAAATCCTATTTTTTCGAGACATTCTCTGTACAATATAAACAAAATGGCTGTGATGCTAAAAATTAAGGTTCAAAATATCATTAGAGAAATATTAACTATACAGTGTGAAACTTTGTTCATTTACTGTTTTGTAGGTTCTAACAATCTAACCAAATTTGAGATTCTTTTTACCCCCCTTAAGTCGCTAATCATATTCAAGTTACATGTTTAGTTTCTTATTTGCAACTTGTGTTACATAAAACTTATAATACTTGACTAAGTGGAAGCATACTGTTTTGAGGTTTATCTTTGCCTTACAATTACATGTTGTTAGACTTATTTGATGACCAAGGGCCCTTATTTGATGACAATGTGCAGATTAGGACTAATAATTGGATTTTGTCATGTCTTAGAATTTGGTAAAATTATAATATGTAGTAGTTATAGGGTCTAAACAGATATAAATTAGGTGCAGATTTTCCTTGTTTGTGTTACTAACAGAACCTGTATCCAGTAGTAAATTAGCTAGCTTAATGACTAGATATACTGAAAATGTAAACTTACATAGTTAAGTTCATTGATTGAAATGAAATAAGTATATTTTAGTTATATCATTAATATCTATTCTAATTGTTAATTGCATTTGGCCTATTCTAAGGTTCATTGATGGAGAAGGAGAGGAAGATTGTCTATTTGGAAAGACTGCATGAAGAAAATGATAGTCATGTCTGTTGGAGTCTTAGTTTTGTTATTTCTTCACTTGTTGAATAGTACCATGATAAATGAATTCTAATTTTGTATTAGTTTAACATTGGTGGATCTTATATATCATTAAGAGAATGGCTTAAGTGTTGTTTCATTAGTTGTTGTTCATATTTTGTGTTATTAAATATTCTAAATTTGTTGTTATTTTTAATCAATTTAATATTTTAATAGTAATAATTTCAATAATTTATTCATTTGAATGTATAATAGTATAAAAATTAAATTATAAAAATAATGGTTACTTCTAGTGACAGCAAAAACTGTGGGTAAAAGTATTTTCTTTAAAACTGCTTTATGAGTTGTACCTACAGCCAAAACCGTAGCTAAAAGTCAAAAGTTCTACCGACGGCCAATGCACAATGACAGACGGCCAGAAATCCGTTGCAAAACGGCGTACATAGTTTACGGGTACAGTGGCCGTCGGTAAAAGTCAGGCAGGGTCTATAGCTACGGTTTTGACCTTTAGTGACAGATTTTGGCCGTAGGTACAAGTCAAATTTCTTGTAGTGATCCATCACATGTAATGAGGATATCTATGTTTGGTACAATAAAAATGTAGCAGAAATACACAATCCCACTCTAAGGCTCTTACTAAGGTTCTGCATGATAAAAAATAGAGGATAACTGATAAGCATAACTCTTCAGAAGCGGTGGTAATGGTGATTTTGGCAAGCATGAATTAGTTAGTGCTCGTTTTCCTTACTTATTTATCCTTGTTAGTGTTGATGGAAACTAGGTTCCTGAAAGTAATTAATTTAATTTAGAGGGAAGAGCCATTTTGATTCCTCGCAAAAAAATGTATGGGTCATGTTCAGTTCTGACAAAAATAAATTTTAAATTAGTTCCTAACATTTTTATACTAGGGATAAATTAGTTTCCGTTTTGTTATAATAGTCACTAATTTGTTTCCGATATAAAAATGTCAGACACTAATTTGAATTTTATTTTTGTTAGAAATTGAATTGTCACGTCTGAAATTTGTGATAGATCAAAATGGGTGTTAAATTTCAAGTTATAGGCTTTACTTCTACAGGTGTCCCTTCAACTTTTGACTTAAGGAGCTGTCTTTTGAATACTAATGGGCCAATTAATTTTGCTTCGAGATTGAAAGTTAGTGTCTAAAAGTTTCCTTTCGGGTTCAGGTAGAGAGCCTCTAATGGTCGGGGAGTTTAGGCATTGTCTATTTTGATGTTATCATTGGTGTTCCATATTATCATTGGTGTTCCGTATATATAAGATCAGGGTTATTCAGCTCATGGAGAAGTTCAAGGTTATAAGTTAACATTACTTATTATTGGTCAGTTTTTGAAAACATTTTTTTTTGCTTTGGAGTGAAAATGCTTCAAGGCTGGTTCTGCATTATTAAGTCCTGTGTCAAGTTTCATGAATTCCAGAGTGGTAGTATATATACAATCCTTGATTGAACTTGATTGTTTTTTCAATCTCAACTTTCACATGCCAAAATAGATATACTTGCTTCAAATAAATATCTTTTGTTTCTAATTTTTATACACAACTTCCACAAAATAGACGTTTTCTTTCTTCTGCATCAAAATAATGATTAACTGATATAATCAGCATTGACACTGTGCTTGGTGATATTGCTTTTGTTAAAGAAGATAAATATATAGGTTAAAGATTACCATTATTATGTCTTGATGTGAAAAAGATTTTCAACGAAATTAAAGGCTTGATACAAAATATGCATATAATATTGGATGATTTTAGGCACCAACACTAAATATGCAATAAGTCATAAAATTGCATAAACAAAAACATATAGTATTTGGTATCATAGTGAACATGAATCACAATGACTCACCATAAGTTTACAGAAGCTATGATCGGCAACTTCCATAAAACCACGGTGAGTGTATCTTCTATAAAATATTAAGTCACCTAAATTCTAACATATTCAGTTATACACAATGAGTCACACAAGTACTTGAATCACATAACACATCTAGTCTAGAAATGGTAAATGAGCAAGATTACAAGTTAAAACTCAGATCACATCAACATCATTAAACAAAGTAGTAACACTATTTTTAATAGCTTATTCTATTGTATTAGTATAAAAACTTGGACAGTGAAAAAATCAGTTAGCAGTAATTATTTGTATAATCATGAAGACACAGTCCAGTTGCCCGGCACAGTAAGTATGCTGCACCAAGAGAACTAACACTAGATGTATCAAACCATATATCAGAAGTACCTGCTTTAATCATCACTTTCTTAAACTACCAAGTATAATAAAATTTCAATGATGAAGATCTAAGCTCCATTTTATAGATCAGAACAAAATGAGCAATGTTATTTGTACAACCAAATTGGACAACTTCTGGTAAAACATTCTCTCTCTCGTACTCACATTATTTTTTTACTCTCTCTCCTGATGTGAGTGTGGGAGAGGGAGTTGTCAAATTTGGTTGTACAAATAACATTTCTCGAACAAAATTAAATAAAAAATAAACAAATTAAATGAATATCAATTAAATAAAATCAGATAAGAGAGTGATAAAGTGGGTGTTTGTGTGATGTAGTGGCGTTTGGAGGCAGATTTGTGTAGAAAGCACAAAATCTGTACTATGATGCCATATTTGATGTAAAGGGTTTGAAAGGCAGGGCACCCCATAGAAAACCTATGGGTATTTCAGAGCCACAGTTTCATACTGCTCTCCCCTATATGCCAAAACCCTAATCAGAATCAATTATGAATTTTATCAAATCAAATTATATAAGATGAAATGAAATGTTTCTTATCAACAAATAAAAATTAAAACATTATTATAACATGAGAATAAATAAAAGGGCAAACTTTCAGTGTGTGCCATGGGAGGATGAAATGAAACCCTAATAACCTTGCAGCCGCTGTGATTCTTCTGTCTATACTTATAGCACATCACAGTGGAAAAACTTTGATGTGTTTAGCCTCTTTTGATGGGCTTGGACCAAAGTAAAAAGGGCCTAGTAATGTTTCTCATATACAAAATTTGACTCCATACCCCCAATTATATTACCTATACCCCTCACAAATACTCCTTCCGTTCCTTTTTATGAGAGATAGTTGACTTTTTAGATTCATTCAATAATAAATGTACTTAATCTATAATATAGACCAGATACATCAATTATTGAATGAATCTAAAAAGTAAATCGTCTCTTATAAAAATGAACAGAGGGGGAGTACATGAACTATTCAAAGTATGCTTCAATTTTTTATGACAAATTAAATAAAAATTCCAAAAATCGCATACCCTAACTGACCAAACTTCTGAAAGCCAAACTAATAAATGAGGTTTTTTGATAGTTTTGTTATATATTAACTTTCGGTTTGAATATTTAGATTGGAAGTTTAATCGTTCAATATATCCGATTTGAATATTAATATTGGAATTATTGAAAGGTGGAACTTTTAATTTTAATATTCATATATTAAAAGTATTGAAAAATTTCAAATTGAAAGTTAGTGAATACCAAACTTTTGTTATGAATAATAAAACCAGAAGTTTCATCATTAGGGGTGTAATGAACTCAAAGACCTAATCCAAAACAATTAACTTGGTTCCTTTTTTTAAAAAAAATGTTTGGGGCCTATTGAAGACTTAGTTGTATTTTTAGCTAGTTAGTATAACTACCTTGTATGATTCTGATAGTTAGTTAGCTTTGTTATGCTTAGTTGGCTTTGGCTTATGCTGGCATGTGAGGATACCATTGAATCAACTATGTACAATTCACATTGAATAATGAATCCTACTTTCCTAAGTCTCATGAATTGTTAGATTTTTATTTTATTTTTTAAAACAACCCAAATCAAATTTTGAATTTATTTGTTAAAAATGAATCAAATCTCATACATTTTAGAGATTTTGTTTGAAAACATGTACTCCATTTGAGGAAGAGTACCGATACTGGGTATGTACCCGTATTAGTATCAGATACATATTTGTACCTTAATTTATGCCCATATACATATATTAGTTTTTTAAAAAATGTCATACCGGTATCCATATCGGGTACCGGTACCGTACCCGCACCTAGGCAACATAGGTTTGAATCTTCCGGATGGGGATATATCATTGAAATTTGAAGAAAAAGACTTGTGTGTGTTATTAGAAAAAACATGGTGCAGTTAGTAATCCATTCATCAAGACAAGATACTCGTATAGTTGGAAGCCAAATACACAAGAATTTTGTTCTCTAGGCCTTCTAGGGTGCTCTAAGGCCCTCAAAAAGTTTAAATTTGCCCTTAAACCTATTTTGGAAATTACAATCTGAGTCATTTAAACTTAAATCCTATTCAAATTTTATCTTTCAAGATGCTGTTTTGTTATTAAATTGAACGTGAAAGTGCAAGTGCCATTATATACACATATTTGTGTACATACGAAATCCCTAGTTATATATAGCAATCCCTAAAATGTTAAATCCCTTTTAGAATATATTTTTTAATATTTAATTAAAAATTGTTGTCTGCAAGGAGAAACACTAGCACAAGCCTAAATGTAAATATTTGGACACACACTCATTGATGAAAAAAATAATTAAAAGAAAAATAAATCAATCACATCACTCAATTAGTTTATCTTTAAATTTTTTTAATTGTGTGAGTGTGCCTAAATATTTATCATTTAGGTTGATGCATATCTAAGTATTTCTCGTATGCAAGATCTAACTTATATGAGAGTATCAATATTATTCAGTCAGATATCTTTATTTAAATTCGACTCTAAAACCTCGGTTGTTTGTGTGAGGTTTAGATGGTGCTTATTATCACTTTGTTTCAAGACAAAAAAGAAATTCATACCCAATTAAATATTTATGGAAAAACACTAGTGTGAAGAATACAGTGACTTTGTATCTTAGAATTTTGAATTGGATCTAGGGTTGGCAATGAACCGAACCAACTCAAAAATAGTTTGAGACTCGATTCCGTAATTAATTCGTTGAACTTAATTCGTGAATCAAATTTGAGTTGAAAATTAAGCTCATTAAATAAATGAGCCGAACTTAAATTTTATATAGTTCAACTCGTTTGGTTCATCAGTAAACCCAATAGTTTTTACATATATACAAACACATACATTATATGCGTACACAGGAAAAAAAAATAAACATCATAAATATCCATAGAAAATATTAGCCCAAATGCATTTGAAACAAACTGAAACATGCGTGAAATTACGGAAGTCCCACATCGAAAGTTTTTCTACTACATATAGAAAATTTGTCTATAAAAGAATAGCATGCATGTTTATCAAAATGAACTCTGTGGATTAATAATTAGTGCTATGCCGTATTCATAGTGTTGTGTTTAAGTTTTAACCAATTTAGTATTATTTAAATTAGTTAAAAGTTTTTGAGCTATTATTATCTCATTTAAATTTGTGTTAAAGTTGAATATATAATTTTAGTTTTGAATAGTTCATTTGATTCGAGCCGAACCGAGTAGTTCATGAGTTTGAATCGAGCCGAGCTAATTTTTATTGAGTCGAGCCGAACTGAACCTAAGTTCGACTATTTCTAGCCCTAATTGTATCTAATGCAATTCAATAAAATTGACTAATAAAATACAATTTACATTTACTTATAAACACATATTCAGACTATCTTTAATTTAATATTGGACCGATAATATATAGCCAAGCCTAACCCACCAAACTTTTTGCCCATGTGGATGATGGTGTAGCCTCATGTTCATGTATTTGTATCATATATAGCCATATATAGTAATGACACCTTAATCTTGTCTACCACTTGAGCTTTGGATCAAATTGTGGTATAATTTGATCAAACCACCAATAAAACTCAGACAATCGAGGTAATGGGAAGAAATTCCAAGTCTAATAATGATAAGAAGTAGTAATAAATTAAGAAAGGTCTTAGAATATTTCCTTCTTTGCTAATGTTTTATTAGGGAGAGGAATCTCTAAGAAGAAAAACAAACAACAAAAAAGACAAAACAAGCAAGAAATTCTAAATCAAATTCGGCAAGTAAATTAATATATACACCTCCTTACCGAACAAGTGGAATAAATTCAGTTAAAACTCACTTAATTAATTCCACATGGGCTCATATTTTCTGTGCTTTATTCCAAATGAATGGCTACACACTAATGCACGTAATAATGCACTCTATCAGAATTTTTTTGTCAAATTTTATTTCCAACCAAAATTCGTGTCCAAAACATACACCCAACATGTTTAGAGACACATTGAATATGTCCCTAATTTTGATACCTAACAAATTAACAAAGACAAAAATTAGCTAGATAGCAAATCCAAGATATTGGAACAGTGTCTTAGTTGTATCTTCAAAGTTAAATCTTCTTTTTGATGAATTTTATGATTTGTAAAGCTAAAAAGATTGGAAATTTGGAATGGCCAACTTTGGGTACGGAATGGGATGAGGAATGTGAGTCTATGACATGAGCAGTGCACTCTATGATTCCAAGAACATATTCACTCCTTGGTGGACCACCATGCACTGCGGTTGTAAATCACAAAGTTTTACATCCTTATTATCCATTTCAAATCGGTCGATTCATATTGTATTTTAATAAAATCATTACAAATCAATTTCAATCTTTAATATTAAATCGGACGGTCTTAATTAAAAATAATGTGAAACCATCACATGAAATATTGATGGTGGGAAATCTTGTTCCTTCCTTAGTTGGGTTTTGATGTCATGTTCCAAAACTAGATTTTTATATAAAAACAATCTGATCAAGCTCCGAAAAACCGAAGTCAAAATTCTTGAAAAGTTTATACAACTTTCGTTTTGCTTTAGTTTATTGTTAATTATTTTCATACTGGATCGTTATTCGCTAGTTTGATTTATTCTTTTTGTTCAAAAATACCGATATTTCATTAAAATGAGACAACTCATTTAACCACATATTAGTTACAAACATATTACAAAATACAAATTTGAAAGAGAGATGAAAAAGAGAAAGACCAATAAAATAAAAACTATTCTAAAATCATGACTCTCTAAAAACAAAGATTTGGAGATATATAGAAATGGGAAATCTTGTGTGGAGAGTGGGAGAAGAATTACAAAATATTATGAAAGAAAATGCAAATAGAAAGATGAGAAAGAATAAAGAGGTTAAGAGAAAATTGAAAAGAAAAAAATTAGAAAGAGAATTAGACGAGAAAGAACGAGTAAGCCTATAATAATATTTTGAAATGACTAGTATATTTTCAACGCTTATTGGTATATATTACATTAAAAAAAAAGGCTTATTGGTATATATGGATACAATAATTGCTTGTACCTAAGCTTTCTGTTTTAATTGATGCGGGGTTGTGGAATTTTATTTGAGATAAATTGGAAATTGTTAACGACTTCATTGATCTATTGTTTCAACTGCTTGAAATTTTATCCCAAAACAATCTACACATGTTTACTATGACTTTGTGGCGCATTTCAAAACGATGGAATGAGAAACTATGGAATGATGTGGATACCAGATCAGATGTATCAGTCAGGCTGGCGCGTGAGTCACTGGTGCAATGGCAGCAGGTTTACTGTAAACAACAACAAATGCAAGTTGTTTCAATATGCAGCACTATTAGATGGCAAAAACTAGCTCCAGGCGAAGTCAAATGCAACGTAAACGCGACAATATTTAAGGATCAAGGATGTTACGACGTCACGGTATCTGTCTAAAAGATGAAAATGGTACTTATTTTATAACAATGAAGACAACATGGTTTTACTGCTTAGCAGAACCTCAAGAAGCGAAAGCAAGAGAGCTCACAGAGGCGATAAGTTATGTTCGGCGACAAGCAAACAATGTGGCCAATTCGTTAGCAAGGACGTCATTGTAAAAAAAACTCATAATGGGTAGGATTAGGGTTTAAGCTGGACTAATTAACATTAATAATAATAATAATAATAAAAACTGATAATAATATATATTATATGCTTAACAAAATGTAAGAATATGCACAAGAAAAAATAGAATATTATTGATGTATAGAACTTAAATCTTGATCATATACTTTTATATAGATTTGGGATGAATTTTAATTTTTTTTTCTATTTATTTTATATTAATGTGGGTTACATAATTATCGGTGACCGATACGGGCAAGTATATTTTTTTAACGGATTTTTTCAAGCCGAACTAAAAAACTCTAAAGAAATTCGGACTCAAATTATTAAGTCTCATAAGAATTAGTTCATTTTGAGGCTTTTTGAAATTTCTTTTTGAAGATGATATCAGAGGCTCGATATTTTCTTCTCATTACGAAATCCCAATTGTGTTGCTAATTCCATTCTTTTTAGACAGTGTTGTAATTTTGTAAAGTGTTCTTAGATGCATGATGATCAAAACTCAATGAGACCGGCTTTTCCTAACATTATTGTCCCACCTTCTTCACATACCACTGTCACTTCCCATGCTTTAATGTCCTAGATTCCTAAATAATTCAGTTTTGCAAGCCCTTTTACAACTAAATCATAAAGTGGGTCACTGAAATTGTGCACCTTATCTTTCTCAAAAAGAGGAAACAAAAAAAGAAAGGGAAGAAAAAGGTTCTTGGAATTTATTTGAAAAAGAATGAGTAGGGCTAGTAGTCCTTAAGAGTTTGTTTAGTTAATGAGAGAGATTTTAATGGATAAAAAGGAAGGGAGGGAGAGATATTTTAAAAAATTTGCGTTTGATTTGAGGAGATAAGAGAGATTTCAAACGAAAGAAAATATAAAATTATATTTTTGTTTTACAATTGGAATATTTAACATTATATTAATCACTGGTGTAAAAAAGACATTTTATATAAGATGAGATGACTTTTCACATGATATTAATATATAGGGTGCGTTTGTTTTGAGTTTTTTTGAAAATAGATTTTATAGTGTTACATAATTTTGTGCGAAAAATTTTTACAACGAAACTTTTTATAAAAGCTTCAAATGAAAATTTGGTTTGAATAGTTATTCTTAAAATGTCAATTTAGATATTTCATCATTTTATTGAATTTATTTTTGGATATCAAAATTTCAAAAAAATCACTTAATTTGAAGCTATTTCAAATAGATTTTCATAAATATCATTTTTGAAATACAACTTTTTCAAAATATTGTGATTTTGACTATGTTTTCTTCTTCAATAATGTATGTTTATGTTATATGATGTTAAAATTAGTGTTTCAATTTAGAAAAAAATGAATATAAAAAAACTTGTAATATTTTGAAAAACAATTTTACAAAATCCATTTTCAAAAATACAAAGAAAAAATTTATTTTTCTTAAAGTTAAAACAAACGCACCCTATATCCATCACAATTGCAAGTGATGTAAATATTCAAATGTAAAATGATTAAGTCCAAATGCAAAAGAAATATTGGGTCCGTTTGTTTTTTTTTTATAATTTTTTTTAATGTATAATCTTTTTGTTATAACCTTTTTAAAATATTTTTTATAAGGAAAAAAACTTCAAATAAGAAACTAATTTAAATACATTAACAAATGAACCCAATATCTCATCAAATTCTCCTCATTTTATAGGGTGCTAAAACTAATTTATTTGACATAAATTTTCTTTCACTTAATAATTGAACCAAATAACTCAATTAAATTAATTCATCCCCTTCTCGTTCCAACCAAATACACACTAAATGCATGAGTTAGGGTTATTATAATCATTGATTGATGTATTGAAATTACAAAAATATCTTTATCTTTGGCTTTGTATTTTGTTAGTGACTATTTAACTAGCGAGAAATGTATTTGAGAATCAAACCAACAAAATACACATTTGTTTAGTTATTATAATAATTATAACTTTTAAGGTGAATAAGTGAGTGTACCAGAGTTTGAATTCTGATATCTATATAGTATATGTAATATGTAATATCTTTATCAACTGAATTATTCTTATTTGGACGTAAATTTTATACATTCAATTGTTATATATTGACATGTTTTGACATATTCAAACACCAAATTTATATAATAATACTAAAAGTTAACTATAATTAGTATCCAAAAAGAAAAAAAGTTAACTATAATTATGGACTGCACTATACACCTGTATGTATAAATTGAACCAGCTAATTAGATTAGGGTAGCTAGCATTATGAACTGAGAAACATGTGAGCAATGGATGGAAACAGCTTCGTGGTTAGAAGGTGGGGGTTGTAGTGGGGGGTTATAAAAGGGGTAATTGGGGAGGGTCCATTGGGCCTAGGGCCACAAGCTCATTTTGGGTTTTACACATGCAGAATTTGCTTAGTTCAAATACAATACAGCCCTTGTGAATCACGAATTCACAATAACCTAGATTATAAATTTTTCTCTTTCTATTTTCTGCGTTTTCATTTTTTTCTCTTGAATAAATATTTTGCAACCAATTTTTCAAAATTTTTTTACCTTGAATTTTTTTTTTGAAATGTACATTCCGAAGTTTTTTCAAAATTTAAACTAGTAAACTTCGAAAAACGAATTCCAATTTTTTTATATAAGGGTAAAACTAAAAAAATAGGATAGAAAATGAACACGAGAAAAATTCCTTAATTATTAGAGGTAAAAGGACCATATATTCGAAGCCCTTTAGCCCTTTTCTTTATGCCTTCACATGCGTCTCAACACTTTCTTTGACTCCTTATTTGCCTAACCATTGGGGTGACTCATTCGGTGGTACTACTCTTCATCTATACAACTGTAGTCTCTTTTGTTTGATTTATGTGGTTCCCCCTAATCTATAATTGGACAAATCCTTTTGTATTTTTCTAAGTTAGTTGTTTTGTACAAAGCATTTTCATTAATTTCGAATGTATTGGCGTTTCTTTAATTGGATTTATGTAGATATACAACCTAATATCATTTTATTTAGAGCGAATACAACTTAGTTGATAGAAATATTATATTTTATAAATAGAAAATTGAAGTTCGAGATTGATATATCCTACTTAATTATTTACTTTAAAGGATAAATTTCTCAACACAGCAAATTTTAAAAATCCAAAGTATATTGCTTCAAAGAAATGTCATAATATTAAGATGTTCAAATAAAAACTAATCCAATTAAAATCTTAAATTGATCTAAAAAAAATTAAAGAACACACAAAATCAGATTTTTATAAATGTCTTTTGATACTATTTTGTGAAAATCGCCTAAACCATAATATTTTTTAATTCAAACTGAACCTAATGATATATAAACTTTTTTTTTATCTAGATATATAAACTTTATTATTTTTTATTAATATGGGATTTTTTTGGGTAAGATTAATATGGGGTATTATAAGAACTTAAAAAAATTAAAATAAAGTGATATTATTTTTTTTATGGGAAAATAAAGTGATATTATGTTATTATTTGAAAGTATAAGTTATAGTAATTGCAATAATTACTTAATTGATATCTATTTGATTAAAACAACAAAAATAAAAATATAACATACACAAAGTTCATCCCTTTTATAACAATTGACATCGAAATGATTGACTTTTAATGTTAATCATGGCATCCAGACTATTATTCCAAGAACCATCAATGTCGAGGCCGTCACATGCCCTCACATTGATGGTTGGCGCACCGGAAGCTATATAAGTCTCTTTACTTAAGTGTCATTGTATCTTAATTGCAGGTGCACTCTATTTTCACAACCAATGTTTAGATGCGACTTTTTACGGACAAGAGCCCTGATCAAGATTAGTAACTATACACAACTAAATATCATGCACACAAATTTTAGTAATAAATTTGAGTGGCAAACATTATTATTTTTCTTAGTTTTTTTGTGTGATTGTTAAGAATATAGAAGTACTATTCTCATTAATAGTATTTGAACCATCCAGGCCATCATATGCTTCTAGCATTAAGAATAAACTATTCGTTGAAGAAGAAAGCACATTAAACATATATGATATTTTACCATGAGCGGATTGTTTTTATTACACAAATATAAGTTGAATCAAGAGTTAGGGTCCGTTTGAATTAGTTTATTTTTGAACTTATGCAAACAAATTATATAATATAAATTAGGTTTTATGTTATTTTATAAGTTCACACTAATGAAATTGTATTTTTATAAGTTATTTTATCATAAACTACCTTGACAAACTTATAATAATACATAAAAATTGCATAAACTCAAAAATAAGCTAATTCAAACGGACCCTTATTTCTCCGAAATGCAAAAATGAAAAGCAAGCATGCATGACATCATTATAGACATAAAATCCCAAAATATGGAACCCATCTCATATTTTATTTGTTTCCAATCCCATGTTCAACCACAATCAACCTAAAATAAAATCTTTTAAGAATGTAAAAACAGAGAACCCATCTACCTCTACTTGTAAAAACATGAATATATACTGTAAAAATAAACATGGTTATATAAACGCATGTTAGTTATAATTTTAATGCACAAATATATTGTAGGATATGCCTTTAAATCTCAAGATTGGAAGTCAGAATATTGCAGATTTTGTGGAAAAATATATTTTTGAAGAATATTTGACTTGAATTGTGTTTGGTTTTAAATTGGATATATTTAAAAACAATATGAGATTTGGTTTTATTTTAAAAGATTGCTTTTAAAATAATAGGCATATATTTTTCTATAAATAGAGGTTGTTTATTCATAGAAAAAATTGTGAAAGCAAAAAGAGAGCAAAGATGTAGAGGCAAGGATTAGGGTTTGCCACCACACAAGGGCTAGGGTCTTAGAGAGGAAAATATAGTTTTCTCTTGGTACAACTCTAGGGTGGGCAAACTATCTTTGTGGTACACCTTGGGTAGACTAGGTCAAATTGAGCCTCTTGGCCACGGGAAGAGATTCGGGATTTGGGTAGAATTAGGATTAATTCTTGTAACCCAATTGTGAATTTCTTGTAAAGTGACTTCTTTGATCTAGTGGAACGGAGAGTTGCTCTCTCCCCTAGACGTAGGTTAATTAACACCGAACTGAGTAAATAAATTGATTGTGTTATTTGTCTTCCGCCGTTATTACTTTGGATTATTGCATCATCATCTCTATCTCGCTTATATTTGGATGCTTGTTACGCTTGTCCCACACATCAGTTTATTATTGGTATGAGTTTATCGTCGAATTCACAACATATATAAATCTTGCATCATGGCGAGTTAGGTTCTATAATTGAGTAAAAAAAGATGAGATTTATTGATTAAAAGTTTAAATATGAACAGTTATTAAAGGTCTTTTCCTGATTCTTTTATTTTCTAAAATTAATAAAATAAAATTTTCAAAATATATATAATTATCTAGAATTCTATAATTATTATTTAAACAAGTATAAAATATTATACAAGTATACATTTTTAAAAAATGAAACCAAATAAAATGGAAGAATCAAAGAAACAAAGGAGAAAAATTTATTGTTTTATTAATGGCTAAGAAAGCGGCGACTAAGAGGAACCGTGGACGTCCACCCAAAACGGTGTCTCCGGTGACTGTTACTCCCCCATCACCGGTGGTCTCACCAGCGATGGCTTCAGAGCAAAACGACGAAGAAGATGATGATTTGATTTCGCAGCAACGTGATCCTGGCGGCGGCGAGTTGAAGGGAGTGAAAAACCTAACTGCTGATTGCACAGAAATTGGGGCAAATCGGAAACTCTGGGTTGATGTGATTCGTGATAACCGCAATCCAACAAACGGTCGAGCTATGGCGTATGTGGCTCCGACGGTAGTTAACGGCGAGATTGAAGTTGTTATTGAGGAAGAAGATGTTGTGACTGAATTGAAATTCTGGGAAACAGCGTTGATCCTCTATGTGCTGGGCGGAGATATCAGTATGCATATGTTAAAGAGCTACATGGAGAAGGTATGGAACTTTGTTCAACTTCCTGATATGTACTATCATGATGATGGTTATTTTATCCTTCGTTTCAAATCACATATGGATATGGATGCTGCCTTGATGAAAGGGTCGTACACAATCAGAAATATGCCGATGATTTTGAAGGAGTGGAAGCCTGACTTCAATCTACAAACAGATTTATTGCGCACCCTCCCCATATGGGTGAAGTTACCGAAGCTGCCGCTGCATCTATGGGGAGCTACTAGTTTGAATAAAATTGGTAGTGCCATTGGAAATCCCTTGGTTACAGATGAATGTACATCACATAGATTGCGAGTCTCTTATGCTAGGATTTTGGTGGAAGTTGATATCACACAGAAGCTGCTTGATGAAATTACTATTAGTGACAGTGCAGGGATAAAGAGGAAACAACCAATAGAATATGAATGGAAGCCTATGTTTTGTGAAAAGTGTCAAAAAATTGGCCATCAATGTCAGGAGACGGTTCAACACAAAATGTGGAAGCCAAAGCCTAGCAAGACCGACCCGGAGCACAAGCCTGATCAGAACAAGAGTATTGTTGTAGAAAAGACTCCCTTGAGGGAGCAAGCTCCAAAAGTCATTGATGTAGCTGATGGAGGAATCTGGACATTGGTCAATAAAGCTTCCAGAGCAAAAGGGGCAGGGGTTGTTAATGCTGAAGCCTCTTCCTCACTACACTGTTTGAATGGGTTTGAGACTTTGGGGGCTTTGAATGGCCCACAAGGCCCCTATGATAGAGGCCCATGATAGTTTCCTGGAATGTGAGGGGGCTGAATAAAGCTGGTAAGCTACGGGAGATTCGCTCCCATCTCCTGAAGCTTCAGCCTACTATTGTTATTATGATAGAAACAAGAGTTAAAGAGAATAAAGCGCAATCTATTAGAGATAAGCTCTGCCTCAAAGGTCAATTCCTAGATAACTATAATTATCATGGTAATGGTAGGTTGTGGATTGAATGGGATGATGCTAAGGTAGATATAAAGCATATTAGAAGTAGCTGTCAGTACATTCATTGTGGAGTCTATGATAAGGCTGGCCATTTTAAATTCTGGTTGACAGCAATTTATGCTCATAATCAACTTCATATGAGGAAAAAGCTTTGGAAGGACCCAGAGGATATCCATAATACGCAGCAAGGTCCCTGGTGTGCCATTGGTGACTATAATAATGTAGCAAAGAGCCAGGATAGGATTGGAGGTAATATGGTTACAGAGGCTGAATATGAGGATATGCAGGCTATGATGGATTTTGCTGGTATGAGTGAGATGGATAGCTCCGATGAGTTTTTTACTTGGACTAACAAGCAGGTCGGTAACCCCATTTATTATCGTATAGATAGAGTTCTGGCTAACATTGACTGGTTCCAAAAGCATAGTGATGTTACCTTGACTGTCCTACCCCCACATGTATCTGACCATGGGATTCTCTATCTGTCGGCCCCTGCTGCTACTGCTAAAAGTAAACAGTTCAGGTTCAATAATTGTTGGGTGGATGCTAT
The DNA here is from genome assembly GCA_030408175.1 of Trifolium repens. NCBI lineage: Eukaryota > Viridiplantae > Streptophyta > Magnoliopsida > Fabales > Fabaceae > Trifolium > Trifolium repens. The sequence continues at coordinate 15,030,511 of CP125842.1, read as the reverse complement.
AGGTTATCAGGAGGTTGTTGAAGCTAGTTGGTGTCAACCGGCCAGAGGCACCCCTATGCAGAGACTGTGGTATAAGCTGCATCAGCTTAGACTCAAGCTGCTGCAGCTGAATAAACTAACCAATGATGTTCAACTTAAGAAAACTGAAGCTAGGCAAAAGCTGGACCAGGCCTACCAGGATCTTAGCTCCAACAGGATGAATGTTGCTCTGATTGAGACTGTCAAAAATTTAACTGAGGAAGTCATCCATTGGAATGAGATGGAGGAAAAGATGATGATGCAGAGAACTAAAGTTGACTGGATCAGACTAGGTGATGGAAATAATGCCTACTTCCATGCCTACTTAAAATCTAGACTTAACACAAAGAGGATTAGTGTGATTCAGAGAGGAGATGGTACTATCCTGACTGATCAGAAGGATATTGCTCAAGAGGTAATTCATTTCTATGGCCAGCTTATGGGGCATGAAAGTGATAGCCTACAACATGTTGATATAGAGGCCCTTAGAAATGGGAGTCAGCTTACCTTATCCCAAAGAGAGGAACTGGTTAGACCTATAGCAGTGAAAGAGATAGAAGAAGCCTTATATGGGATTGGTGATTTGAAATCCCCTGGTGTTGATGGCTATAGCTCCAAATTTTTCAAATCTTGTTGGAGAATAGTAAAAGATGATGTTGTGAAAGCTGCCCAGGAATTCTTTGAGCAGATGATGCTGTTTACTCCTTTCAACCAGACTGTGGTTACTCTGGTTCCCAAATATGAGGGTGCAAAATCTGTCAAAGACTTCAGACCTATAGCAGGCTGCTCTACTTTTTACAAAATTTTGTCTAAGGTTCTCACTGCTAGATTGGGCAAAGTGCTCCCAAGTGTCATTAGTCTCTCCTAGGCTGCTTTTGTTCCAGGTCAGATAATCCATAATCACATAATGTTAGCATATGAATTACTTAAGGGTTACACCAGAAAAGGGGGACCCCCTAGAACTATGATCCAACTTGATCTTCAAAAGGCCTATGATATGGTGGACTGGTTTGCCCTTGAGATTGTTCTCAGAGAGCTTGGTATACCTAGCAAATTCATTCAATGGATCCTAATTATGGTTAAAACTGTCACTTATACTTTTGTTACACAAGGTGATCCTATGTCTCCCTTGCTCTTTGTGGTGATGATGGAATACCTTAGCAGGAAGCTTGTCAAAATGCAGCTAGATCCCACTTTCCAACATCATTCTCAGTGTAAAAAGCTGGGGATTACTCACTTGACTTTTGCAGATGATGTTCTTTTGTTTTGTAGAGGTGATGTCAAGTCTGTGGAAAAGATGCTTCATGTGATAGCTGAATTCTCTGCCACTACAGGCCTTGTGGTTAATCCTAGTAAATGTAAGATCTATTTTGGAGGAGTGGATACTGATACTAAAAGTAAGATTCAGCATATATCTTCCTATGATGAGGGTCAGCTTCCTGTGCGATATCTTGGAGATCCCATTACAAGTAAGAAATTGAATGTGAAGCACTATCTACCCTTGATTGATAAAATCATGGCTAGAATTAGACACTGGACATCTAAACTCCTTAGTATGGCAGGGAGGGTTCAGATGGTAAATTGCACTGTCACTGCTATTACTCAATTCTGGATGCATTGTTTACCCATTCCTAAAAGTGTGATTACCAAGATTGATAGTATGTGTAGAAGTTTTGTTTGGTCTGGCAGTGCTGAAGTCACTAGGAAAAGCCCTGTGGCCTGGCATTCTGTGTGTAAGCCTAAAGCTCAAGGGGGCTTGAACATTATCAACCTGCTGACCTGGAATATTGTTACTATGCTCAAGTGTTTATGGAATTTGTGCAATAAGGCTGACAACCTTTGGGTGAAGTGGATCCATACCTACTATATGAAAGGTGAGTCAGTTATGGAGATTGAGATGAAAATGAGCTACTCTTGGGTGATGAAAAATGTGCTAACTCAGAGAGTGCTTACCACTAGAATTCAGCCTACGTGGAATGATATGCTAAGTAGTACTAAATTTGGCATGAAAAAGATTTATGATAAGTTGATGGAAGCTGATAGAGTTCCTTGGAGCAATTTGCTTAGGAATAATTGTGCTAGACCGAGGGCAATTCTTACCACTTGGCTTGCTTGTCATGGTAGATTGGGGACCAAGGACAGATTGGTTCGTTTTGGGATGATTACTGACAAGATTTGTAGCTTCTGCAATGAGATTGAGGAAACTTTGGACCATCTTCTGTTTGAGTGCAGAACCTCTCATGCTATTTGGAAAGAGGTGTTGCATTGGATTGGTGTAATTCATGAGCCACATAAGTGGGTGATGGAACTTGATTGGGTTCTGAGAATGATTGGTAGAAAAGGTTGGAGAGCTTATCTCCTTAAGATGGCTGTTACAGAAACAATTTACAATATTTGGGCTCATAGAAATGGCAAGATTTTTGGGGGCAACACTTATAGAAGTACTAGTAAAGATATTACTGATAGTATTATAGAAACTATAGTGTATAGAGGGTGGGGATCAAAGAAGCTGAGAAAACATATTGTTGCTTTGATGTTATAGTTTTACCTTTGTCTTTCTGGTTGGTTGGATCTATATGATCACCTTTGTATTCCTTTGGTTTTTTGAATTAATAAAATTCTTTGATTCAAATTTTTTTTTTTATTGTTTTAATGTCGTGCATCTATACTTGCACTTGTATATTATAGTGTAATGTTATATATTACATGAGGAATCATAAAATTACACCGATATAACATTTGGGTAATCATATAATATAATACAATATAATACGGTATTACAAATATCATATATGTAGAGAAGGAACATATGTATGGGAAAATTTATGTAGAGAACAACATATATATGTGGACACATTTTCAAGGAAAGTGGGGGCACTTGCCTTGTAATGCTAGCAACTAGGTCTGTCGTTGAATATGAAAATGATCCTTGTGAATTATAGTGACACATTTCCACTTGTTCATCTATTTGGATCTATAAAGTGCAAAACAAATTAAATGTAGTAAAATAATTCCATTAACTTAACGGACAAGCAAAATTTATTAAGTAAAATACTACTTCAGTCTCATGTATAAGTAAATTTCTACTTTTTAAGTTAATGGAACCATTTTACTACATTTGATTTGTACATTGTACTTGAAGTTGGCATGGTTTGTTATGAAAGTTGTCTTGTCCTTGTCCCCCTCGAACAATGGTATCTGATTGTAACTGGAGTATGCATCAATGAAAGATTGAAGTTTGTGGCCTTTAGAGCTATCCATTTATAAGTGATCGTGATGCAAAGCGATGTATTTGATACATCGTTCATAATTTCGTTAAATAAAACAAATTATGAAAGTTATTTGATATTGAATTGATTCATTTTCATTTGCTTTGGAATCCGACAATAGTATGGTGAAGCAATGACATGTTAATCAATCATATTGAATTTCGATCATGAAAGGTTTTGACGGCACGAAATTCTGCATTAGGATTCGCGAAAAACAAGGTTTTCAGCACGGGCCTGCGCTAGGCGCAGGGTGTCTTTGCTAGGCGCAGATGGCAGAACCAAAGCTGCCTATTTGCTGAATACCTGCGCGGGGCGCAGATGACAGCTCCGTTTTTCGACCGTTCGCCAGAATTTTAATTTCATTAATCTACACGACATAAATTGATAATAATAATAAATATGTCTATTGTTATGATTTGTGATGATCAATTAAGGGTTGCACAAATGTTGTGTCATTAAAATTAGGATTTGCAAAACGTATCAAGTGTTGATGCGAAAAGTAGATGATAAATATATTTAATTTTGAAATCGTTTCAAAATCCTAGAAATATCTTTTAAAATTTTTTTAAAAGATAATATTACCAATTTTGGAAATATTTTATTCAAAAAGGTTTTGATTAAATAATTTTCCATATTTGGAGAATTGTCAAAAGATTTAATTCTAATTTAAAATAATGTTATTTATTTTAGCAAATTTTGATTCGAAATATTTAATTGTGAATTAAATATTTGAATCAAACTTACCTGATTTGATCAATCGCCGGATTTAATTAATTATGAGACTTTAATAATAATAATAAAGTTTGTTTGTTATTATTATATTTGATGATCGGTTATGGCCTTAGTTTATTTATTTTATTGCATTTGGTTTTTAAATACGGCCTGCGTGTCGTGCCTTATCTCTATTCTCTATATTCTCTTCTCATCCACTCCCTCGTATGTAAAACGAGTGTTCTTTTATATTATTTTGTAATATTATGAAGAAGAAGAACAATGGAGGTCAACCTTGGAGATCATGCTTGGAGAAGTACAGATCGTTTTAGGTTAGATTAGGTTCTCTCATTGGCTTGGGAGAACAAATGCGCTAGGGGGCCATAACTGTTTCATTTTATTTATTTATGTATGTTGATGCATGTGAGTGACGATTTATATGATAAATAAGCCGGTGAGATCAAATTAAATAAAATCCCTCAAAAGACACATAAGAGATTAATAAAGAAAATGTAGGTTCGCCCACCGCGGAGTGCATTCTCTTTAATAATAAAATATGTGAATATTAAGTTTACGCTTTCCAAGCTTTAGAACTCATCAAGACTAGTATCGAACTATGTAGGTTCGCCCACCGCGAAGTGCATACTCTATATTGGTAAGGTGCGATGAGATAATTGTAATATCCAACTTCTAAAGTAAGGGTCAAACTTAACTTAACAAATATAATGAGATTATATGAGTTTAAGAAGCAATGGTTGGGAACAATTCATAAGATGAATTAGAATAAGGAGTTATTCACCCAACTGAGATATTCAAGAATTGTATGAGATACAATTGGAAAGAGTTCCTACCTAAATAACTAAGTCTTGTGTAATCCGCCCACCGCGGACTTATGACAAAGTGAAATATGGATCTTGACCTACTAGAAAATCTTCCAACGGGATTTTCCGAATCAAATGATGAGGGTCATTTGTTTTGAGTAAAATAGTGGGAGCGTATTTAATTAAAGACCAAATTAAATATGATTTAGTCATAATATCTTACATATCTTTGTAATTAGAATTTCGAAATACAATACATATTTGTCCTTATGAAGGACAAGATTTTCAGAAAGGAGTTTCTGTATTGGTACAAATTGAGAATTGTTCTCAAATGCGAGAAAACTATAAGTCTTGAACTATAAACTGTGAACAACCTACTATAACTAGATTGGAAAAGGGATACTTGTTAGAAGCATCAAGTTGACGTCTAGATATAGAATATATAATAAATGATGTGATCATTTAATCTCAAGTAAGATCCTTTTGAAAGAACTTTAGAGTATGATAAATTTCTCAATGGATCAAAAAGTTGGTCATAGGATCAATCTAACAAATTATAATGGAATAGATATAGACAAAATTGTTTTGAATATCTACCGGAATTTGTTGAGTTGAATGAGAATTAATTTGCACTATCAAAGATTTGAGATATAATATAAATAAGATTTATATTCCTCTTATTTGAATAGTACAAAATGGTTGTCAAAGTAGAACGGCTATGGTTAGACCATTAAATAAAAATGACGTAAATAGTTCTTGGAAGAGTCAAACCAAAAGTATGAAGTGAGACTTCAATAATGCACATATTGTTATAGAAAGTCAAAATTTCTATTTCTACATCAAAAGTATATGATACAAGATGTTGAATCTCAATTTTTCGAAAATAGAGATGCTTAAAGAATTAGAACATTGGCTATAATTTTAAGTCAACCCATATCTAGAATAAAAATTGTTTCATTGATAATGAGAGCTTATGCAATGACTTAAAATCGAGTTTGAAATGGAACACAATAATTGTTATTGAATTCCATCTAGTAATAGAAGTAGCAATTGTATATCTTGTATTTACAATATATGAATTGTAGCCTTAAATGATAAGACAAGTAATGGTCCTATCATTTAAGCAAAGTCTTCTATACTATTACTCCAAGTCAAGTAATGGACTAGGGTTCCATGGTCTTGATAGGGTTATCTATAACAATCATGATAAGAGCCAAATATGATTTGGACCTTAAATATATCAAGAGCATTGTTGTTTAGTACAAATATTCGATGTGTCAATAAAATAACGCATGACCTATTTGAACAATATACATGAGATGTATGTCGACCACTAAACATATTTGGTATATTGAGTTTATTTTACTTCATTAACATTGATGATTAAAATCATTAAATGTTGGTAGGTGTATGACACCAATTAGAAATCTTTGAATTTGTCAAAGAAATTCAACAATGAAGAAAATAGAACTCGACAAAAGTATTTAAGTTATATGAATGAGTCATATCAGTAAATACTTAATTAAAGGACTATAATAACTATTTTATCACATCATGTTTAACATGATTTAAGGATAGTTTAATTATATATTGACTCTTTCTATAAGTCTCTTTACTTATAATTAATCTTCACCCACAATTAGTTCCCTTTTTAAAATGATCATAAAGACACCATATGCGATATGGAGGTAAGAGTACCAAGTTTGTCTTTATGAGAATTTTGGATTAAAATTTATTAGATAAATCTAATTCCAAATGAATGAATGAATAAAGTGGAAATATCCTAAAGAAAGGGATATTGGTCCTATATCACTCTTAAGGACAAAAGGTTGTTTTGTTGCTAGGTTTGAAACATTCCTCAAGTGGGAGTATGTCTCTAAAAGAGACAGTGGGAGTGATATAGAACTTGAATAAATTCAAGTACCACAAAACGTATTTATTTAAAAGGGAATGCAAACCGGTTCCCTAAGGTTGTTGAAGAACCATTGTTTTAAAGTTGCACAAATCCAAGATAATTCTAACATATCACATATGGCTACAAGGTATGGTTTTATCGTGACTCAGCAATGTGATATGATTCTCATGGAAGATGAGTCTTTGACTTTCTAAAAGGTCGTAAGACGATCTAGATTATGAGAAGTGGCTAAATGCCATGAAAACTCATACAGAATCCATATACACTAACCTTATGTAGATAATGGTTATGTCTTCAAGATGAGTAAGACTCATACGATGAAAGTGAGTATTCTTTTTGAACACTGATATGGATAGTATTAAGAATACCTTATAATATTTGATTGCTTCTGCTAAATGTTGTACTACATGTTTTGGTAGATGGATAACAAAGTTGCATTCCTTAATTGGAATGACCTCATATATATGTGTTGGACATATACGTAAGGGTTTTGTTGATCCAAATGATGCTAGAAAGGTATATAACTTGTAGTTATCTAATTTTGATTAGATAGAGTTCTTAGAAAATTAAATTATTGTTTGTTCCTTTTATGAAGTTTTATGAAAACAAATTAACAAGGATAAACCTATCTAATTTTGATTAGATCGAATAAATTTGAATATTTGTTCCTTTTGAAAGTTTTGTGGAAAACAAATGAAGGACAAATATAAATCTTGTGCATACAAAGTTTTAGTGGGAGTGATAATATCTGATATCATATTAATCATCAAGACATTTTTCTTATACATGTGAGACATGACTAGGAAAATAACTCTTGATGAAACACTTAGACAAGAATTCCTAAAGAGTTAGGAATAACCTATGTACCAAAATTGAAATTAGTGTTTGACACTAACTTACCTTCAAGAATATCCCTAAGGACCTTAAAGGAACTAAGGCCTATTTCTTGAAATAGATAGATATGGGAAGGATCATTATAAGGAAGTTATAATGAAGGAAGTTTCCATACCAATGTATTGTATATCATGGCTGAATACAAGCATTGAAAGCTATAAGATAAGCTTTGTAATATGTTTGTTTCAGTTAAATAAGTTGAGTATTTAAGATTGGATCGTTTGGCTCATGATTGAGCTAAAGCTATGTTTCCGGTGTTACAAGTCACATTAATCACATTAGTGATGGTAATTGTTTAATCTTGCAAGAACACTTGAGAATAGTTCTCACCGACGATTCATGAATATACTTAGACACTTATATATTTCGATAGAGATCGAAATAGAACATTGGAAGATACGTAAGATACCAACATAGGAAATAGTTCCTTATCCACTAACAAAGCCTCTTGCGCAGTTGAAGCGTGATGGGCATACTAAGTCTATAGGTATTAAGAGTAACCTAGATTGGCTTTAGTGCTAGTGGGAGATTGTTGGAGTAAGCCCTAAGAGCCAATCTATTTTCATAGTATTTGCTTTAGGAGTTTGAATATAAATATGGCATTTCTTTATTATGTTTGTAAGGTTGCAAAATAATGAAGTCCCTAGAATAGAAAGTCCGTTTAATAATTAAGTGTGACTTAATCATGAGATAATATTAAACATAAGGACACTATTCTTAAGTATCCGTAGTCGAGCTTTAAGGTAAAGGGGATAACCTTAAAGCATAAAGACTATTATGAAGATAGACTGATGATCACATCTCATGGATCATGGGATAAGGAGTTATCAAGTCTTGACGTAGGTATAAATATTAGGAGTAATATTTATACTGGATTGACCCGCTATGAGAGTACTACATGCAAAGTTATGCAAAGTGTCATAAGTTACTCTCATGGTGATAATGGTGTAGACCACCCTTAGACCTGAAACCACTTTGTACCCTAGATGGGGAGTGGAGTACTTTGTTGCTGATCTAACGTTATCCGTAATAGGATAATTATAAAGGCAGTTGATGGGTACTTTACGAAGCATGCTGAGGGACAGTAGTGACCTAGATGGAATTTGCCAATCCTGCATAACAGGATAAATGTCACGGGCCCAATATTGAACTGGACAAGGATGACACTGTGTATGCCTTGTGTTCAATATAGACATAAGGGCAAAGGGGTAATTATACACACTGATATTATCACAAGAGGTTATGTTTAGATCACATGTTAATTTCTCGTAACTTGAGTAGCAGTGATGTGTTGCTAGATACTGCTCACTGTTTATTATAATAAATAGTGATTTATTATAATTGTCAACGTTACGGAAACCTACAGGGTCACACACATAATAACAATCTAGTGAGATTGGAACACCGTAAGGTACGGTGCACCTTGGAGAAATAAGGAAATATGATAAGGGTATTATGGTAATTAAAATGAGCATTACATCATATGGTATGATGTAGCAAGAAGGGGGTGCAAATATGTACTAGACATATTTACATGAGAATGACGCCTACTATAGCCCATTTAGTTAAAAGGGCTTTAGTGTAATTTTGCCATGGCAAGTGGTTCTATAAATAGAACCCTTGTGGTAAGGAGAAAGAGTTACACACTTTTGTTACTCATTCTCATGAGCCTTTGTTCTCTCCTCTCTTGAGAAACCCTAATCACCTTTCTAGAGTTTTTGTGAAAAACCCTAATCCTTATTTTGTGCCTCCTTTCTCCTAACCCTTCAAACCATTGGAGCTAGCACTCCATTGAAGGTTGTTGTTCGTGTGGATTGGCTAGAGGCGTTATACCTTTAACACTTGTGATCGAATTCGAGGTTCTTGTTCGTGACCTTGTTCGTGATTCAAAGTGTTCGATAGCCGTTCGTGATTTAAAGGGAGTTTTCGAATCAAAAGGTAAAACTCTAAACACAATTCATGACCATTCGTAAGGATCACAAAAGGAAAATTTTAAATTCCGTTGCTTTTATCGTATCAATTTTCCTTCACCATTAGCTTGTCGAGATATGCATCTTTCGAGAAGGACCTATTCAGGTTCCTGTAGTTGAAGCACATTCACCGTTTTCTACTAGACATCTTCATTGGTACCACATTCGAAAACTATTTGGGGTAGATGATTTTCAAAATGAAATTTACTTGCAATATACCAATGAAAATAGTTTTCGCTACCTCTGCCTTTTCAAGGAATTGGTGGCATCTCCGTTCTGTCACGTACTTCATGTTTGGGTTCACGTTCAGATGGTGGCATGCCATTGAAAGATCAATACCTGGCATTTCCTCCGAGGAACACACGAACATATCTGTGTTCACCTTCAAACATTTGATGGGGATTTCTTTCACCATCGAGCGAAGATTGATTTTGATTATGAATGCTCTTGCAGGGTTGATATCCAATTGCACTTTTCAGAATTGGCCATATGTGATGGGTCTGTTAAACATCATTATTGGTTCTAGGGACAACAAATTTTATGCAGGGTTCTTTGCTTAGTGGTCTTTTCTTGTTTCTCCTTTTTCCAAGACAACAACGTCCTATAAAGCCTTCTACCATTGATTACTGCAGATGTTGTGGATCTGTCAAGGTATTTCGATAGGAAGTTATTGATGGAACTCTTCTACCTTACGCAACATATAGTTATGACTTTGTAAAAGGTCAACAATCTACGAAAGCAACTTCACCATTGTGGTACTACTTTTCTCACCGAATGAGATTTGCCCGAGAGATGTGATATTTTTGACGAAAAACAGTGGAGAAGTCTAGATCTCCTATATCGAGACGTCAAGCTTGGATTATAAAAGAATTCAAACAGTTGAAATGTCGAAAAGAAGGTTGAGGAAGATTAGAGGAAGGAATCTTCCCACAGACGACGCCATTATTATGACTAGATCAGAATGAGATTACTCTGATGGTGAGACTTGAGGCAGTTACAACGAGGATATGTTTTTTGTACAGTGGATCACATTGGAGAAGGTACATGCAAAATATATTATCACTCCAACACTCAAGTAAATATGTGGTCAAGGGGTAAGGGACTTGGTTCCCTTAAGCATGTGGTTAGATGTTCGATTCCTGACTCATACATATGGAGAATATTCGGTTGGGAAGGGATAACCCACCTTGTTTACCCCACATATTTCCTGACGGAGATTAATCATTGCTAACAACGGTGGAAATTTCGTACCATTATCATAATAAAATAAAAAAAGAGAGATATATGCTTTAATATACCACCTCCGTTCCAAAATGTAATTAGTTACTTTGACATTTTTACGCATATTAAGGAATTGTTAATTTTTATGAATATTGTAAAAAATTATAATGTTTTTCCCCTTTTACCCTTCACATAACATTTAAAGCTTTGTAAAGAAAAGACTTAATAACTTCTCCTTTGAAAAAGAGAATAAAAAAGATAATTAATTATGAAGATCAACAATAATTATACATTGATATTGTAAATCGACTTATATTTTGGTACAATTTTTTTTCTTCCCAAAATGACTTACATTTTAAAACGGGGAGAGTATATGCTAAAACATTTGTTACATTTATGAGTGCCTTTTTTTAAAAAATAAAACATTTCCCGTGCATAACCTCTCCTCCTATATCTCTTATCTCTTATCTCTTATATTATAAGCTTATTACGTTTCGCAATTCCTAACCCTAATTACTTCCCTCTCATTTTCCCTCCCACTTTAACCCTAAATTAATTCAAATAAAATGTTAAAACATCTATCTTATGTAGTGTATTTGCCAGTAAGCTACATCAATCAATTTGATATAATTTGGCAATCAACAAATAATAAATATGTAATCATTGCCTAATCCTTAATTATATAAATTTATTACATTAGCAAACCTAAACCTAATTACTTAACGCTTATAAAAAAACCTAATTACTTAACCTAATTTTTTCCCTCGTTTTTTTAGCAGCCTACATTCTTTTTTTTTATAAGCAAAAGATTGAATTATAAGGAGTACAAAGGGTACTCAACCCTTATAAGCAGCCTACATTCTTAATTTTGCTATCAATTAACCTTAATATATGCGTATTTGTTAATGTTTGGTTGCTAAAAAAATTTATTTGCGCCTATAATATATATGTTAGTGCACATTCTTAATTTTGCTATCAATTAACCTTAATCTATATTTATCAATTAATGTTTGGTTTCTAAAAAAAATTATTTGTCCTGTAATAAGTCCGTCCACATTCTTAATTTATGTGTGTCAATAAAATCTTAATATAGAATAAGTTTTTCAGTATCTACATATTCTTTAGTTCAAATCCAAAATAACAGTCAATTACATATAAATTTAGTATAAATAAATGCAATTACAAAAAAATAATCATTTTTTAATGTGAAAAGATATGACGAAATGTATATATAATTTAAAAAGGCTTAAATAGTAATTTAAAAAGGCTTAAAAACACTCATTTTCCTTTTTATTTTTTTATTTTATTTCAATTAATTTATTTAATTAAGAAAATGTAAAAAGGGAATTTTCAATTTTTTTTATTAAAAGGAAAATGAGTGTGTATTGCCACGTCAGTAAATTCATGACACGTGTACTCATCACTCCAGTCAGTAACTGCCACGTCATTGACATGACATAAAAAATTCCTGTTCAGGGGCTCTTTTCAAAATGAGTGACAATTGCAGAGGCTAAAACACTATTTAAGCCATTTAAAAATTACGACGCAAGCCATATTTTTTTGTTTTCGTTACCACTATTCTTTATGCCAAACAAATCATAATTCAATTAAAGATCACAATGTATCGTTTTAATATTTAATCAAAATTTAAAATAAATAGTCAGCGACAATCTGTTAAACATGTTGGGATATATCTTCCGTCGTTAGTGCTTTCACATGATCAGTTGTATGTTGCGATTTTAAGAGTTACCTCTAGAGATTGATTAAAGATTTTGATTATCAACGAAGATGATGAAAATACAAATAAAACTTCTAATGTCTATAATGAAGTATTTCATAATATATCATAATTTATGTTGTATGAATATTTATCCAAATTTATTGTTAAACTAATGTTTAATGTTACTCCAATTTTTCATATACCTTTTAATATTAATTTTTTTAATCATATTTTTTATTGTTACATATTATGGCTAATTAGACTCGATCACCGCACGGGTCAAAGTTTTAATTGTGTACAATAATTATATTTTAAACACTTATGTCAAAAAAATTATATTTAAATTTTAAACACTTCCTTATACATTTATCTTGTTTGACGCATTAATTTCCTTATACATATTCAATACACGTCATATTTTTGGTGTATCATCCAAAATAAAATGTATAATAGATGATGAGTGTCCAAATAACATTTTATTTTATATTATACTGTATATAATAATATAAAACCCTTTTTGTTCTTTTTTCTGTCCTCTTTCAAATTTTCAATAGAATTAACTATTTTTCTACTAATATACCCATGATTAAAATTTATTTTTCTACCGTCTGTAATAAATACACTAGAAAAATATTAACAATTTCTTTTTTTTAAATAATAAAATTGTAAAAATAATATCAATAGTTAATAAATTTAATATCAAAATCCACTTTGTTAATCTCATTAATTTTTTTAACAGGATCTAATATTTAGTGAAAGTGGTACTATATATAATCATCTTTTCATTTTTGGTGAAGTCCACTCTATCCCTTTATAATTTGTGGATATTTATTCATTAACTAATGAAAATAATAAATTTGAATGTGATACCCACAACTAATATGATTTTTTAGTATTGGTTGAATACCCTCTTATTACCAAGGGGAAAAATTAGAATTTTTTATTTTTTTTAATTTATTTTCCTAAGTCTATATGTATTGTTTAGAAGTTACTACTTCTATTTTCATTTGTAAATTCGCACTGTCTCTCTCTCTTACAAAGACAACACTCTCTCTTATCTCAGTTTGCTTCATCAGCAAAATCTGAAACACAACAACAGTACTGCAGAGAGTGCAGTCTACAAAACCTTAACAAGAAAAATAAAGTACACCCTCTTCCAATCTCAGTTACCAGTTATTATTACTATTTAGTTTATACTAGTTAACTAACCGTTTTTATCTTCTTCCATTTTATTCCCAATTTACCCTTCCACCGCCATAATGATAACTTGGGGCGATCTCTACACCGTTTTAGCAGCAGTTGTTCCACTTTACGTAGCCATGATTTTAGCCTACGGTTCCGTACGGTGGTGGAAAATATTCTCACCGGACCAATGTTCCGGCATAAACCGTTTCGTCGCGATTTTCGCAGTTCCACTTCTTTCTTTTCACTTCATCTCAACAAATAATCCTTATGCTATGAACTTCAGGTTCATAGCTGCAGATACACTTCAAAAAATTATCATGTTATTTGCACTTGCAATTTGGACTAATTTCTCTGCTAATGGAAGTTTAGAGTGGATGATCACAATTTTTTCTCTTTCAACTTTACCAAATACTTTGGTTATGGGAATTCCACTTCTTATTGCTATGTATGGTGAATATTCTGGTACACTTATGGTTCAAATTGTTGTTCTTCAGTGTATCATTTGGTATACACTGTTATTGTTTCTCTTTGAGTACCGTGGTGCTAAGCTTCTAATTATGGAACAGTTTCCTGAAACTGCTGCTTCTATTGTTTCGTTTAAGGTTGATTCTGATGTTGTTTCGCTTGATGGAAGGGATTTTCTTGAAACTGATGCTGAGGTTGGTGATGATGGTAAGCTTCATGTTACTGTTAGAAAATCTAATGCTTCACGGAGATCTTTTATGATGACTCCCCGACCGTCGAATCTCACTGGAGCTGAGATTTATAGTTTGAGCTCTTCACGGAATCCGACGCCGAGGGGTTCCAATTTTAATCATACTGATTTTTACTCTATGATGGGTTATGCGCCGAGACATTCCAATTTTGGTGCTGCTGATGTGTATTCGGTTCAGTCCAATTCGCGCGGTCCAACACCACGGCCGTCAAATTTTGAAGAGAATCCTGCGCCGGCGACAGTGCCACCAGCGCAGGCAACAAGTTCTCCGAGGTTTGGGTTTTATCCGGCACAGAATGTGACGGCAGCTTATCCAGCTCCCAACCCGGAATTTGCTTCCGGGTTGAGCAAGAGTGTTAGCAAAAATTCTCAACAACAGTTATCCTTATCCCAGCAACAGACAGAGAAATTGGTTCAGCCACAACCGCAAATAGTTACTAATAATGGTGCTCTTGCTAAAACAAGTAGCGATGCTAAAGAGCTTCACATGTTTGTGTGGAGCTCTAGTGCTTCGCCGGTTTCTGAAGCCAGTGGGCTTCAGGTCTTCGGCAGCGGTGCTGCTGATTACGGAGCGTCCGATCAATCTGGACGCTCTGATCAGGGTGCTAAGGAGATTAGAATGTTGGTTCCAGATGATCATCCTCCAAATGGTGTTACAAATAAAGGTATTTATTTTATTTTTTATTGAGATTATGAATTGTGAGATTGATTTTGATTTGATGATTTTGTATTGAAAATAATCTATGACAGAAACAGAGTTTGGTGGGGAAGAGTTAAAGTTTCCATTGAAAGAAGAAGAACTTCTTGTAGAAGAAGATCAGGTTGAGAAAGTGGAACCGGCTGGTCTGAACAAGCTAGGGTCCAGTTCAACGACGGAGCTACACCCGCCAGCCACCGAAGCAGCCACCGTAAAACACATGCCTCCGGCAAGTGTTATGACCAGACTCATACTGATCATGGTTTGGCGGAAGCTTATTCGCAACCCAAACACATATTCCAGCCTCATTGGTGTCATTTGGTCCCTAATAGCATTTAGGTAAATTAAAGTCAATTAGAATTAATTGACCTTAAAATTTTGTTGATTGATTTAATTTAGTTTTGACTTTTAGTAGTTTTGTAGATTTAATTTAATGTTTGGTTTCATGATTATTAATTTGATTGTAGGTGGCATGTGCATATGCCCAAAATAATAGAGAAATCAATCTCCATACTGTCTGATGCTGGTCTTGGAATGGCTATGTTCAGTTTAGGTGAGTGGTCACAATTTTCTCCAAATTCCTACTTTCACAATAATTTCATTCTTTACTTTCTTTGCAATTCCTTTCCTCTTTTACAATAAACACAATAAACTGAATTATTTTTATGGTAAATTTTTTGGTATAAAACTTACATTGTTCAACACCAGTCTTCTTTAGATGAAATATGACATTTTGGTTAAAAAAATATTAATATCCAGCATTATAAGTAGGGTACACAAACGTTGACCTTTTATTTTATTTTATTTTGTATAACAAGTAACCCTATTATTGCGTCTACTCATTTCCTTTGTAGTTAGATACGCTATAGAAAAATCAATCGTTAGTTTGTTCAATGGTGATTGACGCTGAACTTGATACGGAGGATCACGGTTTGATCTCCCCAACTGTGATCGAGAGGGAGCTGAAATCACTTGATGTAATAACTAACTAACCCCCAAACCATATTAAACTGGACCAGATACATCAGTTTTTTCTAATGAATCTAAAAAATGGATTTTTACTTATAATAGTGACCGGATAAAGTATTTTTTTTATATTGAAAAAAGTACAATCATAAAACGATGAAGGGGGTACAAGGGCACTGGAATGAATGTGACAGTGATGGTAACATGGTATGATGAGTCTAACTATAGGAAGAATTATGGATTTGGGGAAAAGGAAGGAAGGAAATTATGACCGTCCATTATTTTGGAGTTTGTTACAATGTAACATAACCAAGTGACTTTGTTTTTTAGATCATAACGTGGGAATTGCATAGTGATAGTGCAGTGTCCCCGACATGTGGGGTCTTGATCATGAACCACAACTCTTTGAGATCCAAACACTATGGTAGGAACTTGTACTGTTTTGGGACCAAATTTTGGTAAATGTTGAATTTCACTAATTTAGATAAACTACAAATAACTTTCGGATAGAAAACTGAATTTTTTTGCAGAATGTAATTTGTGGTTTTATTTATTTATTTATTTATTTTAATCTTGTACTCTTTTGGATGAAAATGGAGAATTGAGATGTTTTGTTTTGTTTGATATATGCTCAGGTTTGTTTATGGCTTTACAACCTAAGATGATTGCTTGTGGGAACTCGGTTGCTTCGTTCGCCATGGCTGTTCGATTTCTTACAGGTCCTGCAGTCATGGCAGCAGCTTCCATTGCTGTTGGCTTGCGCGGAAACCTTCTACGTGTAGCTATTGTTCAGGTAATATATTTTTCTTCTTAATCATCTAGTTTCCTCTAAGACAAGTAAAGATTGATCAATAATTGTTCTGACTAATATACGAGGACGAATCATTCAAGATAGTTCAAATCATAGATGAAACAATCATTAGTCAAACTTTAACTATTTCGGGACACAATTTTTGAATTGGTTATTACTCATTATTATACATGAATCATAATTTTTTTTAGAATTGTTAGCTTATGAAAATGTAATTAATGGTGAAAATAGGCTGCACTTCCTCAAGGGATTGTTCCATTTGTGTTTGCCAAGGAGTACAATGTCCATCCAGCCATTCTTAGTACAGGGTAAATAAGCAATTAATTAAACTTCATTTTATTGTTTCTAATCACTTTTTTTAGTCTTTCTATTAAGAAATACTAGCTATGAAGCACGAACACAGACACCAGACACGATACGGATACGTCGACACCGATAATAATTTGAAAAAATAACACAATTCAATGTAATTATAAATGTCGGTGTCGTGTCGGTGTCCAACACTGACACGTGCCCGACAAAGAGACACGCCTAATCTGAGGAGTGTCCGTGCTTGATAGAATACTACTAATTAAGTTGACCCTTTTTCTTAAATTGAAAAATTTCTTCAATGCAGGGTTATATTTGGGATGTTGATAGCACTACCAATTACATTAGTGTACTACATATTACTTGGTTTGTAAGGTATCTAAAAAAATATAATGAGTGAATATCTCTTTTGAATCTTTTATACTTTTGGAGTATTCAACCATTCTTGGTGACCAAAGTGTGGATTGTGCTGATATTTTAGCAAGCATGCATGAGGATTTTTTCTGGATGATGGGATGAACAAAAAATCACCAGCTAGTAATAGTATCCTTAAAAAACAGTGAAAAAAAATCCTCCCAGTTTCCAAAAATTTGGGAACAACAGAAAAATTGACCCATTGACTCAAATTCTCAGAATTATAGTGGCAATGCACACTGACACAATTTTCAAGAGCTGAGAAAAAGGAAGTATACTATAGTAGAACATATGAGAGACAAAGCAGAGGAAAACAGGGGAAAACAAACGTGAGCAGAGTCAATGAAATCTAGAAATGACTCTTCTAATGAACATTGTTTATTATTTATCAATTTATTTAATATTAAATTAGATAGTATATAGTATTTTTAGTACTACTACTTAGTTTAGTAATAGTATTTGGTATGAGAAAACAAAACTCATGTATATTTATCATTTTTATCTTGTGAATGTGTCAATCTTAGAATTATTTTAATTCCCCTTTTAATGCAATTCGTGCTGAACACGAATTTTATGTGTTAGGTTTTTTTTTTAGCTTTCACCATCAATTTAATTTAGTTTAGGGGTCAATTCTAATATCAAGTGGTTCTAGTCCCTTGCAGTCGCAGTTGTGGAGGATTGAACCGTGGTCTTTCCTACCATGTTCAACGTCAATCACCACTGAACCAACTAACGATTGATATGTGCTAGTTTTTTATATTAGAAAAATCATGTATGTCTCCATTTGGTGACAATTATGAGATTTAGGAGAAAGAATTTTTGATGATTTAAAATTTTAACTTAAATAAGGTTCTGAGTTCGGTTCTTAATTTGAACATACGGCTGTATTAAAAATTTTAGAGAGCGTTTACCATTTATTTGAATCCTACTATACTCAAATTATTGGTTTCTGCAATTCTGTGCCAAAAATACTTGACTTATGCAACAATAAAATAAAGTAAAACCACTATAATATAGTAAAATCTTGCAAAAAATTTATTCCTACAAAGAATTGAAGTCGGATTCTTCAGCCTCATTAACCACTTGAAGTGAATCATTTGTGTGTTAATATTTTTAAGGTTTAACAAATGTGTAATGTCCTCCTACAAAGAATTAATATACGAAGACATTTTCTAAATTATTTTAACTTTTTGCTTTATTCTTTAGTTTCATTTCATTATTATAGCACTATTGCTTCTTTTGTCTATGATCGGCCGCGGATCCCGCAATTATTTGCGTTTGTCGTTTTTCTTACGTGACTGAATTAGTATTTTACATTTTTTTTCATTTGATCAAGTAAAAAGAGTAATAAAAAAAAGTTGTCTTTATTGCTTTTCCGGCATTAAGATAAGCAGATTCTTGGATAAAGTTGAATTGGGACCACTAGAGTACTATGAGACTGACTGAGGGTTCAACTGTTGGAAAGAACAGTGTGCTCCGTCTTGCTACTTGTTAGACTTAACAGTACTCAGTCGGAATTATGTACTGTTCCTTTGAAATTGGGAGCTTAATTTGACTTGATTGATCTCAAAATTCTTATATTGTGAATTGAATGAGTTGAGTTATTTTGGGGATAACACCCACAAAGATGAACAACAAAAAACACTAAAAAATCTAAGAAAGAATAGAGAGAACTATGAATAATATTGAAGAGAATGAATTAAGGGAAAAAATTATTTTTATTAATCACCAAAATCACCTATATATAGGTGTATGTACAATAGGTGGGAGAGGTAGCTTGTATCAAGTCAACTAACAAACTTAAACCTCTCTAACTAACTAACCAACTGAAAACAACCGTACAAAACAAACTATCCTAACTGACTAAACAGACAAACTAACTGAACCAGAGGTTCAGAGCCTGTGAAGCATCAGAAGCTGTGCTTACTTGTTCAGAAGCTAGTTGCTTCAGAACCTGGTTGAGTGAGAGTTTGAGACAGAGTCTTGTAGTCATCAGAAGCTAAGTGAGTACAAGAGCCTGTAACCTCTCAGAAGCTGTTCTGGTCAGAAGCTTGAATTACAAAAACTAACAAGTTATTTAAATTGTTTACGTGCGGGGTGATGGTTCATGGTAAAACATAAGAATTTTAAATGTATTTTTAGTTGGAGTGATTTAATCTTTGATTTGATTTACGGTGTGTTTTATACAATGGAAAGAAAGAGATAGAAAAAAAAAATTATGAAAACTAATGAATAAATTTAGACTAAACTCTAGTACAAATTCATTATTTAATTTTTGTAATTTTCTTTCATTTTTGTTTTCATCGAACCAAACACATCCATATATTGAATTTTTTTTTATTTTGATTTCGATATTTGACAATTTGTTGTATTGTGACCATTTGTTCTCATTTTTCTATTTTGTGCATGTCTTGTGCCAATAATAACTATTTATTTAAAACAATTCTATAGTTAATTTTAAAAAGGGGCTAAAAATGTTTTTAGTTGATATAAATATTTCAAATTTTGTTTTTAGTCACTATAAAAATTTTAAGCAAATTTTGGTTCCTAAAATATTTTCTATCACAATTTTTAGTCTCTACTTTTTAATCAACTCTTTTATACTTTCATATTTTTGAATGGTTCTCATTACAAGAAATATAATTTTTGGCAACAACTTTTTTTGTTACAGGTCGCTGGTAAAACTATCTTGGGTAGTTTTGCCAGCGACTTGTAACAACTTTTAACAAAAAAAGTTGTTGCAAAAAATTATATTTCTTGTAGTGTCTTTTGTATACATTTTTATAATATTATAAGAATCTCTTTCACAAAAATTTAGAATTTTTTAATATAAGAAGAATTATTTATGAAGTTTTAGGCAAAATCCACTAAAACATTCATATTTAATTCATTCTTCATTAAAAAAAATTAAATTTTTGCAAGAGATTTCTATAATGTCCTAAACATAACAGTAGAAAATAAAATTAATATTTAGAATGGTATACATGAATTAACTAAAAAAAAAGGACAAAAAATCATGACAGAAAATATTTAAGGGACTAAAACTTTTTTGAAATTTTTTATAGAGACAAAAAAAATTGAGATATTTATGGAAACTAAAAACACATTTCATCCATAAAAAAATCAATTCATTTAATTAATAAATTTAATTTGCAATTTAAATTTAACTCATTTAGTTCAAAATAAAATTCAACAAACTAATTGTCAAAAAGAGTTTAGAATATATTCGAGTTGCGAACCCTACTACTTTGAAGTTTAGTGATTGAATGCAAAGAACTTCTCTCTTATCGGCTATTGATGTATCCACAACACTAACTAAGCTAGTAAGTACGTAACACATAGTCAACAACACTTTTATGAAGAGTTAAGCTAGGGTGGTAAGGGTTTGGGTTAGTCAGCACTTTGCTTTTTACCAAGAAAACAATAGCACTTCAACCTCGTGTCAATTCAAATGATCCCATTCAAATCAATAATATCTATAAAGGGTTGTTCAATTATATTCATATGGAAACAGTTGTGAAGGGAAACCAAACAAAATAGAGAAACCAATCATTATCTCAAACCTTGGATTGAAATGGCACATAAAAAAGAGAGTAGGCGTCCACTATATGGAAATTGTTGAGCCAAACATAAAGTTGATTAGGAGGTTGCTTGCTTGTGATGAAAAGGTCCAAATTTGGCAACCCATCAACTTGGGCACAAATAATACCGGACCTTTTTAAAACCGAGTCTTCTCATTTTTTTAAAGACATATTACGGTCACTCCCATCGAACCATGCGTTTAGAAAGAAAATAATTTTTGGTGTGATTGGTCGAGTCAAATTGTACTGCATGATAATTTGGGTTTCAAATATGAAGAAAAATGACACCTGCAAAAATATTAGCATTCTAATGTTCAAGTCAGAGAAAACTTTACGGTTCCTTTTCTCTATGGATACTAACAAAACTCAAATCTAAAATTTTTCAAATCAGTAAGACATATCTTAACCATATGACCAAATTATTGGAGTTCGAATATTAATTTTTTCTTACTATATGTTCATTAGAATCATCTTAGAAAAATACTGTAATAAATAATAGAAGCAACGAAAATTATCTAAATATAATCAATCGTTAGTTGGTTCAGTGGTGATTGAAGCTAGGAGGACCACCGTTCGATCCCCCAACTGCGATCGGAAGGGGGCTAGAACCACTTTATGTCAGAACTGATCCCCGAATCAGGTTAAAATGGTGATGAAAGCCAATTTTTTTTCTAGATATATATATCAAATATCTCATTATATATTTCAAAATATTTCTTTATCATCAAATTTAAATTTAGATTATATTTGCTTATGCAAAATTTCAATTTGATGTTTTTAAAATAACAAATATTTTAATTATATTTTAAGTGAATTATGATCTTTTTATGATCTAACAAGTGCTCTTGAGTGATTAAATTAAATAGCAACAAAAGTTCATTCATTATACATTACTCTTTTTGAAAATGTTGAAAACGGCGATTTTTGAAAATGATCAGAGAATATTTTCTAGTTTATGCCCAGGTTACACGTACAAGTACTTATCTCAACATAAGCACTTAATTTCATGACAACTAGCAAGTGTTTCTTCTTTAACAAGGAATTTATCTCAACATAATACATGACCGGTCATTTTAACATATCACCATATTTAACATAAAGAAATTTAAGAAATAGTTATATATATTATTCTCAACACTTTCTTATCAAATTGCTACTCGATCAACTACTTGTACTTGGTATGTAGCGATTTGGTTAAAAATTAAAATCAATGATCGTGGTTAATAATAGAAGAGTGATTGTGATCGATTTATCATAATCGATACCTCTATATTTCACTCGTCTAATCTATAAAAAAGCACACGTTTGTACCTATACATGTCAAAGCTAAGTCATTATCCCTTCTTCAAAGACAATTTATCCTTAACCATTTCTATGATGACAAAGGCATACAAACATACAATTAGGTACAATTCTTTGGACAGTACTTCAATTCTATATATGAATGTACAGTAGTGTTACTTGTGTCATTTTCTGGATTTCATTTTTCGTTCGGGTTAAATCAGAGAACAAATGAGAGATATGTTTATCCATTTCATTATATACGTGTATAATGCACGTCTCTATCTTGTCTGCTTCATTTTTTTTTTAATATTAAATCTGCTTATTTTTTTATAATTTACTTACAATATATTAAAAAAAATTACTATTAAGAAACTAAATTTGTTAGATATTAATCGAATAATAGTTAGTTGTAATCCATTTGGGGTTGCTCTAGTGATGTTGGCTTGAGTCTTTGGAGTTTGCTCCTCTCAAGGTCTCAGGTTCGATTCCCCTTATGTCAATTTCGGTGGGCTAGTCCATACAGAACAAAAAATAAACTCTGACTTTAAATAGGACCCCACAAGTAGACGGTGTGAGCCTGGGTCTTTAGAGTATTTTATTTGTTTTGCTTTCTTTTTATTTAATTTAATTTAATTAATAGTTATAAATCCTTGAAATATGAAGAAAAGAGTGTTTTTGATGCAAATAATGGTGCTTTGATGTCAAAGACTTAAATTAAGATTGCGAAAAGCATCTCTTATGATGGGATGGTTGAAATTCAGTGGAAAATCTATGGAAATTAAGTCTGAGTGCTATCAAAAGGTTAAGAAACCGCCACCAAACGTTAGAAATTGAAAAATTTCATATGTGCATAATCCTGATTATTGCTACGGCTTGTACAAGATATGCTACAATCATAGCAAACATGCTAGAATGTGTTGTTTTGTTACCTGATTGTTTGCTACGGCCCGTAGCAAGTCTGCTAAGACCGTATATATAGTAGCTGAAAAATCCATTTTTCGTTAGTTTCGTTTTTTCAGTACTTATTTTGTAATAATGCTCATGTGGAAATTAAATTAAGAAATTAGCTTTGGAATTATAGTCTTGCTGTGAAATCTTATAATTCTAAGATATTTTTAACTATGTTGGAATATTTTATTATATTCCAGTGAATAAATATCTTTATTAATTATATTAGCTATTTATTAATTAGGATTTTTAATTAATTAGTGGTCAAATTGAGTGAAAATGTCAATTAGATTTTTATTTTATTAATTATTTAATTAACTGACATGAGTTTAATATGAGTGGATGTCAGAATGACTCATTTCGGAATAATGGAAAGCCTAATGAGTCATCACACTATATATAGGCTATGATTCTCAATATATCGGACACACCGCATACCGCCTCTTCTCCCCATCTGTAGAGTGCTTAGGATATAAAGAGTTTCGGTTGAGGAAGAACCACAAGTCAATGGATGTTCGTCATCCGTCTCTCTTTGCGTTTCAAGATTACTATCAATGGTTGGTTCATTTAATGATTCTCCAGGTATTCCTAATACTTATTTTTGATAAATCATCATATTGTAAAAGATGCTTTCTTGTTTATTTGGCTTCCGTACTAAAGTAAAATTATAGTTTTAATCTATGTTATTGAGCATGTATATGATTAAATCATTAAGTTAAATCCAACAAACTATACATTTTATTTCTAATATCACATCTTAAAAAAAAAACCAAAACAATGATCTCTTACAAATTACTCCCTCCATTACAATATTAACCAAAAATCTACTTTCTAGGTTCATTGTATAATTAATGTATCTGAACAAATTAATTATTCAATAAACCTAAAAAGTGCATTTTTGTTTATATATTGTAACGACGGGAGTACTACTTTTTATATTTAAATCTATAGAAAAATATATTTCATTTTTTTACTTGTCTATGTGGATCGATACACTTTCACTACTAGAAAACATGCGTTTAGCAACCGATTTAGCAACCGATTTTCATCAAAATCGGTTGCTAATTCAGTTAGCGACCGATTTAGCAACCAATTAAAATCAGTAGCAAAAACCTTGGTCGCTGATCTGTAGTGACCAAATTAGCAACCGATTTTGTAGCAACCGATTAGCAACTGAATTGTGAGACCAAATTAGCGACCAAATGCAGCAACCAATTTAGAGACCGAAATAAGACAACAGTTTAGAGACAGAGTTTGCGACACATTGTACGACGCTATTAGCAACTGATTTAGTGACTGATTTTAGTACCACTTTTAGCGACTAAATTAGCGACTAAATTTATTTAATTTTCAAACAAATTAGTCGCTTATTCAGTCACTGATTTCAATTTTTTTTTAAAAAAAATTACAGCACCTGTAATATATATATATATATATATATATATATATATATATAAACATAACAAAACACATTAGTAAATTAAATTCATATAAAGCTCTGCTTAATCAAAGACTATATATAAAAGTTACAACAGAAACAGTGGAAATCAGGAATCACACAATTGGTAACATAGGAATAATACATACATACATAAATTATATCTATATAAAGCTTAGTTTTTTCATTCTAATACACTTTGTGTAACTCTATAAGAGACTCCAGCACCTTCAACGTAAGTTTCCTTTCATGCAGCAGAAAGTTTACCAATGTGGTGGTTTTCCTAAACTATTTTGAATGCCTTTTTGTCTTTGACTCATCTAGCAAAAAATTGAAAAAAAAATTAATCAATCCAACATGCAAATGGAAGAAAACAGAGCAAACTAGCAATAGTAAATAATTACCTTGCTAGGAGATAATCCAATATTGACTATATGCATCAAGTTGAATTTTACCTTTACATACAGAATTTTCAATGATTTCAAGAAACTTTTTTTCTTCTCCCTCTTAGTAAACCCATACTGAGTATAATATTGCAAATAAGATCCTATCAATGAAAAATCATAAAACAGAAACTCTTCAATCCAAATACAATTTGCATCATATGAATTACATAGCATATGAATGCATTGCTAAAACATTGATTAGCAGTGTGGTGACTTAGAGAAAGAACATAAGATATATTTTGATGTTTAAAGTTAACGCTATTTATCAAGGACCCAAGACTTATTTTAAAATATCTAAATTTTCACTTGTAAAAACTTGCTACTAGCAGTAAAACATAAAAAAGACTAACAACAACAAAGTATTCTGACAACATATTCTACTTCAAATTCAGATAGTAAAATGAGATTCAGAGAAACATGGATTATGATAGAACTCTAAACGACCGTTTCAATCAAACTTTGGAGGCAAAGAAAAAAGGATGTATAGGGAGGCTCACCAATGGATTGGTTCTATACTAATGGTTTAAATTAAATCTAGAATGCCATTGGTAGATAAGAAAGCATGGAGCACCAATATGCAGCTAGATTTCAATCTATCTTTTCAAACACCATAAATTTTCGAAGTGTTTCTATTTTTCACACATTTTTTAACATTCAATCAAATACTTGGGATGTCCTTCCATAAGAAAAAAATTATCCAAACTTAACTTTAGATTATCCAAAAATGCTTATTTGAATGCAATGGCCATTTACCTTATTATCTTGCATGTGACCACTAGCCAAAGCATTTGTAACATATGCTCTGTAAAGGAGTTTCAAGTCCTCTATCTTTCTATCACCATCCGACTTATCACCTATATCAATCAAATATGAACTACAGTCAACTCAAAATTTATAGTCAACACACTAGAAGTCAAATGTAACATAGACATAAAATAAAATTAGTCTAGAAGCTTACCTAGCAAAGAAACTAGGCCAACACCTCGAGCAAAACTATCCACATCTGCATGGTTCTTTAATGAGATGAGTAAATTAATGAATGCCAATATCTTATCAAGCTCCTCTACTGCCTCGATAACTCCAGGACTGATTAATTTTATATTGATTAGAAGCAGTATATTCAACATTTGCAAATTGCTCACATTAATGAGAACTATTAAGAAACTAAAAAAAACTAGGAAACAAAATGCTTACAATATATTTCACATGGAAACATTTTGGGGACCTCAATTTATACATGAATATAATAAGCACATATTTTTTTAGAACTAGAAAACTTACACAGTTATTGTGTGGGATTTAAGTATATCAAGTGCTACTGCAATATCTTTTTCATCCACATTGCATATTACTTTTTCCTTGTCAACTTCATGTATATACACCAGTGTATAAGCATTTGAATATTTGGTAAATTTAAAAGGAGTGTTATTGAATCCAGAATTTGTCTGCGGTAACTGTTAAAATACGAGTGGTTGAATCATTAAAAAAATGCTCATAGGGATCAAAAGCCACAACCATTAGAAATTAGAAACAAAATAATTACCTCTTCCACACCACCATATTGCTCCTCTAATACCCGTTTAGGATCTTCTTTTGTCACCCTCTCATGATCAAATTTGTACCTAAGCAATTCATATATTCAATCAAACCATGCGGTGAAGAGCTCAATATCCGACAATGAAAGCAATATAAAGAAACAAATAAAGGTCAATGGCCTTGAAGTAAATTTCCTGCAATATTGAAGCCTATGTCAGTTTACTTCATTTTTTTCCTATGCTACAGATTATAGAAAATAAACGAACTGAAAGGCTCCATTCCTTTGCTTCAAGGTGTTAAACATCCTCTCTATTCTCACCATATTAATAAAATCAGTAAAATTACAAGCATTTGACACATGATGATTATATTATTCATACTCTAACAACAATAATATTCATCTCTAGTTCTTATGAATAATAGTTATTTAATATAATTAACATTAATTTCCCCTCTTTAGTTTAATAGGAAAAATAAAAAAAAGAAAGTAGGATAATGGAGTGGAAAACAACAATCATACACATGAAAACCCCTTTCAAATCCCATATCAGCTACCACCTTTAATCATCATAGTCCTTAATCCTAATTACCTTACCAGAGACATGAAAATACCTGTTATGTGAATTGAAAAGAGACATGAAAATAGAGAAACGTTAACACATGTTATGTGATCGAAAACTATAATTTAAAATGAAATTGAAATCATTGAAAACAGAAAATTGGATAGAGGATAAGATAAACACTAATTGTATCTTCACAAAAAGAGGGAAAAACCCAAAAGTGAAACAAGAAATTAGTAAAAAATAGGAAACAGAGAGGAACGCATATAGAGTATAGCTTACCTGAGAAAGCTTCATGAGAGTGTGGATTTGCGAGACGGCCGACGAACACGGCAAACGGAAGCTCCGTGTGCCCTTTGGTGAAACGCTGAGAAGAAGGAAAGCGTAGATAGAGAGGAACTCAGACATGAACGGAGTCGACGACGAGGATAGCTGGGAGTCGAAGGAAAGGAACGAACCCTTTCTCGTGAAACCTTTCTCAACGATGAAGAAGCACAATCTATTTCTTTCTTTTTTTAACAGAAGCGCAATACTGGTGAAACCTTACTTTTCTATATTTATCTTTATTTCTTTTTATTGTATTTATTTATTTATTTATTTATTTATTTTGATCAAGTATTTCTTTTTATTATTTCTTCTTTCAATTTAAAAGTATTGGTATTTATTTTCTTTAATTTTAGATAACAGCTTTAAAAATTAACTATGTATTTTTATTTTTCAACACAAACGGAGAGATTTCACACTATTAGTTTTTCTATTAAAAAAATTTAAGAAAAAAATATATATTAAGTTAAAGCGAGAGATTTTACGGTCGCTAAATTTCGGTTTCTAAATCAATCTCTAAAGCGACCGATTTAGTGACCAAAATATTTTTCACTTTGAAGCTTGAAATATTGGTCTCTAATTCGGTCTCTAAAAGCAACCGAAATATTGGTCACTAATTATTGGTCTCTAATTCGGTCTCTATAATTATGTAGCAACCGATATAGCGACCGATTTTTTTTTTAAGTTTATGTTCAAAATATCAGTCTCTAAATCGGTCTCTATAGTGACCGAAATATTTCGGTCTCTAAATCGGTTGCTAAAAGCGAGTTTTCTAGTAGTGTTTTTATTACGATGATAATTATGTGCATTCATTACTATATTTAGCAAGATTCAATCCATGAAACTAAGCGCTCCCCGTGGAGTAGTCATCGCACACCACAACCAACCGTCGTGGCTACATCAACCACTAGTAATAGCATAACACGAACAGAGGAGTGGAGGAACAGAGACAGCGCAAGGTGATGTGGTAGAGAGTGACGATGTGGAGCGGAGACGTGGTGTGGCACAGAGTGACGACGCGGTCTGCAAAGGTGGAGATTGTAGGGTGACCATTATTATTATAAGTAAAAATTATTTTTTAAATTCATTCTAAAAATAATATATCTTGTCTATAATTGGATGAAATATATCAGTTTTTCAATAAGCTAAAAAATTACTTTTTGTTTTTAATAATGTTACGAAAATACATAAATTTACACACACATCAAAATTAAAACAAAAGTATACATGTGCATGCACCAAATCTAGCTAGTCTGGCATTGTTTAATTTGACAGAATATGCCAAGAGCTAAGTACTAATACTAATGTGTAACAGTCATATCGTATATAAAGTGTACACGTGGCAAAAGCTATACACATTGTGGTCCTTAATCATGTGAATGCATGTCCATACTGAATTCATGTTGTTGATGCCAGGTTTGTGTAAAAGTGATGGGAGGCAAACACTGAATGGTGCGTGTTAATTGTTGTATTGAAAGAGAAATTTTGGAGTTAAGTTTGGGTAGAGTTTGTAGTAGGACCAGTGAGAATGAAATTGAGCAAACTCATAGCGTTTGAGGGATCTTCTTTGGACCTGTTGTACAATATTCATGCTATTTCACGTATGTAGTAGTAAATTTGGACTGTTAATTTGATATCAGACAAGTTAGATCACTCACATGGTCAAACAGTTTGGGTTATCGATCAGATCGGACGATTCAGAGCTGTAACTGCATGGAAATCCTTTTCCCTCTCCTTTTGAAATGGAACCAAAATTATAAGGACTCTAGACCCACAATTTTATGTCTATTCAGTGAATCAGTGTCAATGACACTTTGAGTGAGTGGTGAGTGAAGATTCATTGAAGGGTGGTCAAAATTACAATAACTAGCAGTTATTTGAACTCTGATCATGATAACCTAACGGTTTTGAAATTTTTACCAATAAAATTAAAATTTGTGTTGTGGAGAAACCACATATTTGATTTAAGTTGGGTTTAAACCTTAGAATCCACAAAATTTGATTTATTATTCTACTATAAACATTGCATTATTATATTATATTTCAATATAAATTTTGCTCTTGGCTTCTAGATATTACGCCGACTGTATCTAAACACCGCATATATATGAAGGCTATAATTACATTCAGAAAGGAAACAACTTCATCGCCAAAATACATCTAATTAGGGGTGGCAAAACTGACCCGACTTGTCATCCAGCCTCGTTTAATTTGTTATATTTTATAGGTTGAGTTGAAATTTTGAACTACACTTTCTAGTTGGCCCGTTCCGCTGAACTAGCTTAAAAAGTAGGGCTCAACCAAAAATTCCGCTGAGCTAAAATTTTGAACCACAGTATCTATTTTTTAAAAAAATTTAAAAAATTTCCAATGAGTCAAACAAAATTCTTAAAAAAAATGAGGTGGCTCAACCAAATAAAACACAATGCTTATTTAAGTACATTTAAGTTTTTTCTTTCGTACATTGTGACCAGTGCCAACTTTAGGATTGTTTGTTGTTGCCATTTTACCTTATCATATTGCTAGTGCTTGCTCTTTCATGTCTCATCATATTTTCATGTCATAGATGATGATTGATTTGGTTGGATGTCTGTTTTATTTTGAGATTTATTTGTTGACGGATTTATATTGTATTTATTTTTTATTGTTGAATTTTTTACTTCAAGAATTATTTACGTTGGATATATAATGGTGACATTGTTTCAGGTAATAATCATTTTGAATCTGTTATCCATGTGGTTAGATTTGTTGATTTGGTGATGTGTTGGTGTTTGATTTGTTTCATAAGTTTCTTTAGATTTGTTGATTTGATGATGTGTTGGTGTTAGATTTTTCTCACAAATTTGTTTATTTCCATTTTTTTTAAAATAGAATCAGAATATTTTTTGAAACACCACAAGTGTCAAAATAAATAAATAAAATTTTAAAAAACTTTTTGTTTGATGGGCAGGTTCGACAACTCAGCTCACTTGTTCGCCATAAACAGGTGGGGCGCGATTTTAGACTCGATCACCTAAGTTGGCATGCCTCGCCTCGTTTCTCTTTTAAGCTGGCTTAAGAGGGAATGACTTGCTGAAAACATTAATCATACCTATTATTTAGTTGTATTTTACTTAAATAAATTATGATTTTTAATAAGTTTATTAGGACTATTCACTTGTATTTACTTGTTTTGCAATTATAGGACTTAAAGTTTGGATGATGAAGGATTAAGTGTATTTGATGGATTTTAAGGTGTCTTATTAATCAAGACTCCAATTATAATATTGGAAGTCCTTCCTTTAAGAAAAGAAAGTGGAATTTCAGTGTTATTCAAGTTAGTTTGTAACCAAAAGTCAAAGACAATCGTCACTAAAGAATATTTTTAGCTCTAATATCATATTGAAAAACAATAATTGAGAATATTTGGCTTGTCTTATTTCATAGTCTAAAGTGAGTATATTTTATATACAATAGTTTTGAATCAATTTGATTGTACAAAAATCAATGCTATTTAATTCACATAAAGTTATTGCAAAAAATATGATAAACAATCGTTAGTTGGTTCAGTGGTGATTGACGCTGAACTTGGTAGGGAGGACCACGGTTCGATCCCCTGCAACTGCGATCGGGAGGAGGCTGGAACCACTTGATGCCAGAACTGACCCCCGAACCAGATTCAACTGGTGGTGAAAACAAAAAAAAGAATATTACGGAGAATATTTTATATTCTAATAGTGTGGGATCTTAACACGGTCGTGTGAGGCAAGTCAGAGAGCACAT
Source organism: Trifolium repens (assembly GCA_030408175.1). Lineage (NCBI taxonomy): Eukaryota > Viridiplantae > Streptophyta > Magnoliopsida > Fabales > Fabaceae > Trifolium > Trifolium repens. Next base: position 14,998,996 of record CP125842.1, on the reverse strand, counting down.
TTTACGTGCAGAAGCCTAACACTACCGTGTGAGAGCCAGATACGACCGTGCCATCACCAACTTGGCTGATTTTCAGTTTTTTGTCTTTTCATTTCCCATCTTAATGTCTTTCATTTGTAATAATATTTTAACGAACGGGGGAATAGCTACAAAATTAAGAGACTTGAGGCTATAAATTAGACCTTGTATTATTGTAAAAGGCAAGCTCTCCACATTATAAACACTCTCAAAATCAATAAAATTCTTTTTAGTTTATAGCATAATTTTCTATTTTTCTTTGAGTTGTTGTACATCAGCCAAATGTGAATAATTCACCTCTATCTTAGAGTCATGGAGAGTAGAGCATGCTTCCTTGATCATGGGCTATTGTTGATTGAGAATTCCAACAAAGTGTATTATAAGCTAAATGAGTAAATCTTTATCATAGGGTATGAAGATCATTCGTTAATTAATTGCCTCTAATCAGAGACCTTTGCATAATGATTTTTTCATCCTTTTACATTTTGCTTATATATTGATTCCTCATGACAAAATTACTTAATGTGATAGGGTTAAAATTTTAATCATGCCTATAATTAAATCTATTATCCTAGGATGCAGGGGCGATTTTGCCGCCCAGCGAGCCTGGCACGTGCCCGGGCTCAACATATATATTTTTTTTGGTGAGCATGAGATTGAAGATGATGAAAAGTGTAATAAAATGTTGTTTTAATACATATATTAGTTAAGTCATTACTATTATATGACACGCTCGTTGGCCCAATAGTTTTGTTATTGGTTGACCATATCGATAATAATCTAGTGCACTTGCTAGACTACCACTTACCAGCTTTGCCACCCCTAGTCTAACAATGGTTTACAATTTCATTTTATAAGCAATTAATTAAAAAGAAGAGTTAAAAATATACTTTTAGTCCCTCAAAATATACCAACTTTCATTTTTATTCCATCTATAAATTTCATTCAAACTTTAATTTGGTCCCTCTGCTAAATATATAAACTTCCAATTTTGGTTGCTGGTTTTTTTCTTTTTAATAAAAGTTTGTGTATTTGAAATAAATACTTCATAACTTTTGTTGATGAGTATACCAAAATATTATGGTTGTAGAAAATCAAGCTTAAGAGTGAAGCATGATATGCTTGCAAGTGCACAAATATATTGTAATATAAAGAGTATCGAATTCAGAGAGACTTGTGAGATAAGAGATACATGTTACTATAGATTGATTATAAAAAATTAGTAAAAAGATGGATGTTGCTCTTGATATGGTTTTGTAAAAGATTGAGCAAGCAAGCAAAACAAATAAAAAAATATAATTCTAATAAAAATATACCACTGGATCATAACGCGAAAACATATTTTAAAACAAGTTACAAATAATGAGATCATTCATTTGCAACTGTCCCCTCTTGTGGCAATTAACAGAACGCTCTGCAAAGGCAAGTTGAATCTGGCGCAGACATCAATTTCTCTGTTCGGTACTTCACATTTGTCGTAAGATAGTCAATAAAATACACTATACATATTATATAACTTGTTAATAGTCACAATCAACAAAAGGTTTATGGTCCTCTTACTTATAAAATGTTCAACCTCGACTTTTTTAAATAATGTGGGACTTACTCACCTCCCACTTTCCACAACACTGGGTTCGCCCCTATTATTAGAGACAAAAAAACAAAAAAAAAATTGCAGGATGAAAATATGTTATTTTTTATATAGGATGGAATTAAATATTCATTAATTTTATAAAGACAAAAAATATATATAACCTTGAAAAAATTTAAATAGTTTAAGATCAATAAATTAATAAACTTAATGATAGGTACTTGATATTTACACACGCAAAAAATGTTTAAAACAAAGATTGATTTTGGTTAGAATTATGTGAGGCTGCTATAGCCTATACTTTATTGGATGATGATGAAGAAAATATTGTGGCGATTCTTGCGACCGTACAATTGGAAAAACTGGTGCTACCCTCGTGTGCGTGGCCTTTATCTTGAAACGAACATATTGGGGCCATATTCAATATACAGTTTCCTTAATACGAGATACAAGAACCCTTTCGGTTTCAGCATTAAATCTGTCTAACCAGCTGTAACAATTTCTTTTGGTTAGAGCATCCGCTACTCATTTTTTAGTATTTAATTTGATCTCACGTGTATACATCACTTATTTATAATTTTTTTAATAATACTCCCTCCGGCCTTAATTATAAGCAAATGTTACTTTTTAGATACATTAAATAACTAATGTATTTAGTCTAAAAAGTGGACTAGATACATTAATTTTTCAATGTATCTAAAAAGTAACTTTTGCTTATAATTAAGGCCGGAGGGAGTAATACATAATAAGTAGTCAATTTCTCTAACCCAACATTTCTTAAAAAGTTTTAAATGAATCTCACTAATAACTATACATCATTATAAGTGGATTCCACAAAAGTAATATAAGTACAATGCTTATTTAATTAAGAAACAATACCTATTAGGTACCATTTTCTGTTGTATTCCAATAGAGATACCTATTAGGTAATGATACTTAAAAAAATAAGTACCACTATTTGAGATGGTCTATGAATTTATTCTTTCAAAATTTTTATAAATTAAATTTTTAAAGTTTGGAGGATTCATTTTTTTTTCATAACAAACAAATATCGTAATTTGGTGAAACACAAAAATCATATTGGAAGGAATTTTGGATGGTTGATATGAATTATTCAAATTTAATTATTTTATTACAACATTCTTAAGATTAAAATTATACTAGTCATAAGCATATATATACTCATTATTCTCTATAAAATATTCTTTCGAAAATGTGAAAGATTTTTTTTATTTATCCCTTCAATGTCCTACCATCAAGATTTGCAAAAAAAGTCTTAAAAAAGAAATTTTTATCTTTTAGAGTCTAAAAAAATATTAGAATCTAAAAAATACTAATATTAAAATTTGAACTGTTCAATTATATAATTCAACGACTACGAATGTCACAATTTTGTGAATACGTGAAACTTTTTGAATGGAAATCTGGTCGGTACTAATCTCATCATCTAACATGAACTGTGATGATCAATGAAAAGATAATTTGTAGTTTGTAAGTGTGTTATGTTTGAACCAAAAAATATAATGAAGCGGTGGCACATAAGAGAGTAAATGAATACAAACAAAAACCAATGTAGAGAGGTGATGGTGTTTGTAGGGTGAACCACGGACATGAATCGGATGGGCTGGTGTAGACTATTGGTGCCTGGGACTATTAAAAGGGATGGTGGGTTCAATTTGACAAGGACAATAAAAATGATTAAATTAAAAGGAGATTATGTCAATAATAAACCTTAACCATTCATTTTTATGGATAGATAAAAACTCACATGTTAAGTGGATATCATAATCATTTTGTCCGACCCAACAATTTTAATATTTTTATCGGTTGAGTTAGAACTTTTGAACATTTTAAGATGGATTTATTAATCTAGGGTACAGTTCACATTTCTTACCATCATCATCAACCACGTGATAGGAGGTGGAACATTTATCAGTTTGAGGATTATACACTAACCCTCTTCCTATGTTGTTTTTTAGAAGATTTCTTTCCCCACCCCCGTGTTTCTTTTTCACCCCCCAAAATTTCGGTAAATACGAACCGGATTTATGAAAACTTTGGTTTCTATTTACCTAAGTTTTCCAATATAGAAAACCGGGTGTTTCAACTATTTATTTTTCAAAAAACCCAGAAAAATCAGTAAATATTTTCGGAATTTTTCAAAAGAAACGATTTTAAGGGCATAAATGGAAACCAATGGGGTGAAAAGGAAATGTGGAGGTGGGAAAAAAAATCTTTGTTTTTCTAAGGCTAAACTAGTGTAACTGTAGTTGCAAACAAAGAGAGCCCATTTTAGAGAACAAAATGGGCCAAAATTTTGCTTGTTCACAGACTCCTTAAGGGTCTGTTTGGTTCGGGGGTTTTGGAGGGGATGTGAGGTGATATTTTAAATTTTTATGTTTGGTTCAACTTTTTAACGAGGGAAGGGGAGGGGAGGGGAGGGAAGGAGAGAAGTAATTTACTTTTTTACCCTTAATCTTATAAACTCAAAATAATGATTAAATTATAATGGATATATTACGTCAAAAAAAAATCTAATGGATATATAACAAAAAAAAATCTAATGAGTAGAAAACCTAAATTTTTTTTGTTGTAAAAAAAAAACCTAAAATTTTAATATTCCAACAAAGATAATTTAGAATTTTAATAAAAAAGTCAGGGTAATTTGTCAACATAATAAATTATGTTTTACCTGACCTCCCCTCCTTAAAAATCCCTCTCCTCACCTCCCCTCCCACTCGGTCGATCCACATACGCTTCTGCCGCGTGAAAAGAATTTTTAAAACCATTGAAGTTAAAATCTATTGACTTATTTACCCCCCTCTAAGTCGTTCGTGATACGTCTAACACCTTATTGCATGGGCATATTTCTTTTACCTTTAGGCTTTATCCATAAGGGACAATATTGAGTAGATGTTAAATTCTTTTTTGTGGGATTGAAGGGAGATAGGAAAGCATGAGATCCGTTAGATGACTATGATGAAGGAATTTGGGGGAATGGGATTTTGAAGTATCCACGATTTCAATTTGAAAATGTTGGGATAGCAAGGTTGGAAATTATTAACCAACCCCGATGTTATGGCTTCAAGAATTCAAAGCTAAATTTTAGGAGCATCCTTGGGGTTCAATCCTAGTTATATTTGGTGTAACATTTGACCATCTCAGCCTTTGTTGAACGAAGGTTACCATTGGAGAATTGGCAATGGCTCTTTGATTTCAATATGGCATACACTTTGGTTAATAAATGAAGAAGATCCAACCATCTTCAACAATGAGAATTTGCCAAAGGTTAGTGATTTAAATGATGTCAATCAATGTGGTTGGAATAGAAAACTGCGTGGGTGAGTTATTTTGTGATAGGGGTGCTAATGAAATTTTGAGGACCCACTTGTTAACCTTGGAAGAAGAAATGAAATAACTTGGCGCTTTGTTAAAAAAAGGCATATATCCAGTAAAAAGTGCATATAGAGTTTGACATGTTCTCCACAAGCGTACGGAATATCGATTCCATAAAGACTCGCAGTCGCATTATTATAAGTGGAAGTTCTTTATAAGTTTATTGATTTAAAAAGAACAATTAATTGATTCAAGGACTTGATGATTTATTTTGATAAGAAAATTGCAGAAATGAAAGTAATAGAAATGACAATAATATAAAAGCACCATAGAGCAATAGTTCGAAGCCAAGGTATCAATTACATTTCTTCCTCTCCATACTCTAAGGACCTCCAAATATATCTAAGGATGGGGACTTATTTATATCTTCGTACTCTCTCGAGTCAATTAACGGAACCCTCCGCATAGTATATCAATCTCTTATCTCAATTATTCGGCTAGAGGAATAATAAACTTTATTAAGCGCAATTTATATAGAATCCTTTGGCCCAAATGTCCCAAGAAATCTATGATATTCTCATGTTTTCGGCTACTCCCGTCTAATCCCAATTGCCCAATGGTGACCTTCTTCGTTCGGTCCTTCGGTCACTATCTACATAGATGTGAATATATTGGCCACTATACCCACAAGACAAATATATCATAGGACTAGATTAGATATAAGAGGAATCATATATTAGAATAAGGAAAGAAATTACATAACCTCCACCATGAGACTCTCCGCCACCCTAGCGTAGGGTGGACTACTCACTTGGGACCATGCTCATCATCATGCACAATTGATTGAATACTCAAAACAATAAAAATAACAAGTAGTAAACCTTGACGAATATAAAACTAAAACTATGTTAGTGAAAATTAGAAATATAGAGTATTGTTACATGTGAGGGCCTCTTCTATGATCAGAATGTGAGCTCTATATATAGTACAAGAGGCTTCAATGATCTCATAAAATCAGCGAATGATCAATTCCATAAAAGAAAAACGGTCGAAAATGCAACAGTCAAGCTGCCACAGCCGCGACCCTCATGGCACGGACCGTGGCAGACACATGGCATTTGAAATGCTCTTTTTTTTGCTCTGGCACGAGCTTGAAAAGCTCGACACGGGCGTGGGGCGGTGACTGACCAGTTTTGTTTACTCTCTCTTGTATTTTAAGGGCCATAAATGCTCATAATTGATCACTAAGTGCATGACTTCTTCATTAAGGAAGCTTGTTGCCTTAATTGCTTAATAATCATCATTTTTCATCCAATTTCCTTCATTTGGTCCAATCTCCATCTTCTAGATAGAAATAAATAAAAAAGGTAGTAAATTAGTCTAAAATACTTAAATAAAACACAAAACAACTAAGATAAGTGCTAGACAAAATAGATCATAAGATAGTAGTTAATCAAAGTTGAGATCTTTCAATCTGAAGCAATCAAACACCGCACCAAAACGGACGGAAAATCAAATTAACACCACACAAAGACGAGAAATCCAACAACGTCACACTGAGACGATGAAATCACAAAATAAAACAAAAAAACCTCAATCTATGTGAAAACCACTTATTTAAATCAAAGCAGATGAGAAAAAGATGTATAAAATGACCCAAAACTACCACTTTTTGAAGCAAGAAGAAAAAGAAAACTCTTTAAAAGAAAATTAGGACTGACTCAAAGAAAAGAAAGATGTTTTTTTATTTGTTACTTAGATCACGTTGTTGTTCGATTAGCACAATTTTAAACTTATGTAGCTCAACATTTATTTTTTTTCTTTTTTTTTTACTTAGGTCGCGCCAATCGTACCCTCCAAGCGTAGCAACAAGCGCGTCAACTAGCGTATATAGCACATCCAATATAAGTATCAACAACTAAGAACAATATAAAGTTGTCATAGTTGTTTTTACTAGGCATTATCAAACGACAGCGTTCATGCACGAGCATAATTATCCCATGCTTGTCGCAATATTTTTAGTGTAATTCCATTATATTGCTACTATTATTATGAATAAAATGTCATAATAAAAAATAGTATATTATATTTGAGGTGCTATAACTCAATGTTTAGTATATTTCTTGTAGAACAAATATATGGTCTCAAATGAGTTTATAAAAGAGAGGTACACTTCTTAACTTATAAGTCAGTTGATAAGTATAAGTTAAGTCTAATATAAAAACTTAGTTTTCAAACATTATAACTTCAAAGAACTATTTTGTCATAAAAAAAAAACTTCAACAAAGTATAAATAAATACATCTATACTAATATATAAAGAGGATACAAATTTTTCGGATGACTTTTTTGTTATTCCTATTTTTTACCCTTAAAAAAACTACCAAAAAAACAAACTAAGCATAACTTCCACATAAAAGTAGGTTTTCAGTTTTTTTTATAGTACAAAAAAAAATATTTTTTTCTTCTTAATAACTAACCACAACAAAAAAGGAGGTCAAGTAGTTATCAATTAACTAAGTCCAATAAAAAGGAGATTAAATAATTATTTATATTTGTATAATTGAGAATATCGATCACAGCAAACAAACAAAAAAAAGAATATCGATCACACAAACGGGCACGGGATGGCGGCTAGTTAAAATAATAATAATAATAATAATAAGAGTAAATTACACTCCCATCTCTTGAGAGATGCTTAAATTACACTATACTCTCTCTTCTATGTTAAAATGTAGAGTAAATTACACTTCCCTCCCTTGAAAGAAGCTTGAATTACACTTTCCTCCTCTCTTATGTTAAAATATACACTTTAGTCTATTTTAACATAGATAAATATTTTTATGATAACAATTAACTTTAAACTACTATTTTATTTCAAAAAAACTTTAAGTCATCATTGAAGAAATTAATTTTTCTTTCTTTAAAATTTTTATTATTTTAGAATATAAATTTAATATATAATAATTTTTTAATCGAGTTTAGTAATTTATCCGAGTTTGTATTTTATTTTTTATAGTTTCATAATTTATAAAAAATATTTAACATTATATGTTAATATTGTGCGTAAATAATAATAATATTATTTATCTTAGAAGTTTGATTATATTAAAATAAAGTTTTATTGAAAGAGGGAAACATAGGTTTTAATGTTAGGTGAGAGGAATTAAATTCAAGGTTCTTTTAAGGGAAAAGAGTGTAAGTTTCTCTAATATATTTCGTATAAGAGACGTAGTGTATATTTTAACATAAAAGAAAATGATAGTGTAATTTAAGTATTTCTCAAGAAATAAGTCTCAATAAATCTCAAGAAATGAGAGTGTAATTTACTCTAAAATTAACAATCAACTTTGTTACTCATGTTCAAATCCCTTAACCATCTCTTTACATTCTAAGATTACTTAAAATAAGAATAAATGATTTAGTTTTGTCTTAAGTTCACATATAGTTACAGTACTCAATGGTTTATATTAATTTTGAAAATTCAACAATTGATGTTATATTTAGCCATAATGACATGTGTAGAGTAAAGAATGAATGTAAAGTAGTGGTAGTTTATTTCACTTCTTACCTCCATTGGTTGTTCCTAAAAACAGCTAAACCACCAAAATCTATATTTAACAAGGACAAAAACTTCCAAACATATCATGATTAACTTTCAGCAAGTTTATAAACTACCAAAATAAGCAAGTTTTTATTACAAGCTTAAATTTTCAGTCACATTATAAACCAAGACATAATAAAAAGAGAAAGAAAGTAAAAGTTTAGTTAAGTTAGTTAAAGAAAACATGTCTTCAAATGAGATCACACAAATGGAAGAAGGTGATCTTAAGGCACAAGCACATGCACAAAGGGATTCTGGATTTTGTGGCTCTCCTGAAGTAGTTCAAATCATACAAAAGGTACACATGATATTGTTAACTATATATACCACTACATTTTTGGCTTTCACCACCAGTTTAATCTGATTCGGAGTCAATTCTGGCATCGAGTGGTTCCATCCCCCTTCCGATCGCAGTTGCGGACAATCGAACCGTGGTCCTTCCTACCAAATTCAGCGTTAATCATCGCTAAACCAACTAATGATTGATTATATATACCAGTACATTAATAATATAAAGTTTTCATTTATGTTATTGAATTTTTATAACACTATACTAATAAAATAAAAAATGAAATGTATGTAACAGGTAATAGCAGAGGTGATAGGAACATACTTCTTAATATTTGCAGGTTGTTGTGTAGTGATTCTTAATAAAGCAGAAGAGACTAAAGGGACAATAACATTTCCTGGAATTTGTGTAACATGGGGTCTATCAGTTATGATATTGGTTTATTCTCTCGGTCACATTTCCGGTGCTCATTTCAATCCTGCAGTTACAGTTAGCTTCGCCATCTATCGGCATTTCCCACTCAAACAGGCATGCATGATAATGAACACTTGATCTACTTACATTGTTAGAAAAAGTTGAATTAACGACGAAAAATAAATTAGTCTTCAATTATGTCGTCTTAACAACTTAACGACTGAATTAGAGACAAATTTAATGTTTCTGCAGGTGCCATTGTATCTTGTTGCACAGGTGGTAGGATCTGTTCTTGCCAGTGGAACATTGTACCTTTTATTTGATGTAGATGAAGAAACTTTTTTCGGAACAACGCCAGCAGGATCTAATATGCAATCTCTTGTGTTTGAGATACTTACATCATTTCTTTTGATGTTTGTTGTATCTGCAGTTTCCACAGACAATAGAGCTGTTAGTATATATACTCAGTTTACTTTAATTAATTACATATGTTTTCTTGCATTTTATTTTGTTTTATAATTTATATATCCAAATGTTATGATATCTAATTACTCTATTACCTTATCAATTGGATTTTAGTATATAAAATTAACTCAAGTTCCTCTTTTTATAAACAGATTGGAGAATTGGCAGGGATTGCAGTTGGTATGACAATTGTGGTAGATGTCTTCATTGCAGGGTAATTTAATACTATACCATATTGCAGTGTATTTTTCAATCTATAGTAAAAAACTAAAAATAAATTACCGTCCCGTGAGCTTAGCTCAATCAGTAGGATATTGCATAATATATGCAGAGGTTCAAATTTCGATCATCTCACTTATCCACCTTAAAGGTGGAATTTCACACTACCAGAAGCATATATACTATCAGAAGCGTGATTCCAGTAGCATGACGAGGGATTTATTTTATATTTTGAACCATAATTTAAGTTCATATTATTATCATTTAATCATAAGTTTGATAATTGCATGCAGGCCTGTGTCAGGTGCATCTATGAATCCAGCTAGAACTCTTGGGCCTGCAGTGGTGATGCATATTTACAAAGGATTTTGGGTTTATGTTCTTGGACCTTTTATTGGTGCCATATTAGGTGCCTCAGCTTACAACTTGATTAGATTCACAGACAAACCACTTAGGGAATTAAGCCAAAGTGCAAGCTTCCTCAGAAAAGGAAGCTTTCGGTAGATAATATGTAGTATTTGTTTTAAATCACTTTAGGATACAAACTAAGAAGTATGGTGAGATTGTGGTTTCTAAAACCATTAATTAATAAATTTTCCATGCATTTTGGGGATTATAATTTCTTTTCTTTTTTCAAAATTTATGTATAATTTATGCCAAGATGGCATAATTTGGGATTTGGATTCCCTGCAGTCAAATAGTGACTGCAGGGTGATCTCAACCGTCCGATCTGCTTTATATCTTTTTATTTATTTTTGTGTTATTAATCCTCACCGTCGGATCACAATCAAACGGTCCAGATTTGACTGAATGCAGTGCAGTCATCTCTCTCTGACTGCACTGAATCCAGGTCCCATAATTTGCTAGTCATTTTCATCTACACTTTCTTCCATTCATGCTTATTTTATTTTTGGATAAAAATTATTCCAAGTGAAGCCTAAAAAAAAATGGTCGGCCTATGAGTATTCATATCTAAATCGATCAAAATAACAAATAGCAAATGATTGAAAGAGAAAAAAATGTGCAACATCTAATTTTATTGGATATTTATCTATCTCCTTTTATAAATTTTAGATTATTTTTCTAAAATTAAATCAAGTGGCATATGTAAATGATAATACTTTTTTAATACTGTATTATGCTTAAATGCAATTTTGATCTCCCTATTTTAAAAAAAATGAAATTTTGATTACCCTATTTTAAAATCATTTAAATTTAAGTATAGTTGAGTTATTTTGACAACATTATTACATCTATGTGTCAATTTATTAAATTATAAATTTTAAGAGTAAAATTACATATAGAAGGGTAGGTAAGATTTAAAAGATTATCAAAAATTTATTAGGACAAAATTTAGGGTAATTAATTTTTGGGTTAATAGACTTTTACTCCCTTGTAAAATAGGCGAATTTTGCTTTACCCCCTATAAAAAATTTCTTTAAGATTTCCCCCTTGCAAAATAATTTTTTTTAGTTTACCCCCTTGGGTGCACTTTTAAATTGGTTATTTTGTTCAACCGATTTAAAAAGTGTTGTTTTTTAAATCGGTTTTTTCTATTCAACCGATTTAAAAAGTGCACTTAAGGGGGTAAACCAAAAACAAATATTTTGCAAGGGGGAAATTTTAAAGAAATTTTTTATAGAGGGGTAAAACAAAATTCGCTTATTTTTTTAGATTAGTTGTAAACTAGTATTGAATATTGATTGATTTGGACTTCTTGTTTATGACTGGTTTGTTCTAGATTTTAAAATAACCATTTTTTATGATCGAGTTATGTTTATGTGTAGGACTCATCTCAAAAATCGTTTCTTGAAGAACGAATTTTATGTTGAAAATAAAATAGTTATTTTGAATAACTTTTGAAAAAATAATACTCCCTCCATTTTTTTTATTTGTCTTTTTAGAATAATAACATTAAATCAAGGAAGTATATTGTACCCGAAAAAATAAAAATAAGGAAGTATATTTTTGCATGTTATTTTCCTATTATACCCTCGTTTTAATCCACCAACCAATTTCTATTTTTTTTCACACACTTTCTCTTCCCAATAAATTTAATATATTATGTACAAAAAAAAGTCTAATATGTTATGTACCAAAAAAAAAGATTTAGTTTTCCAAATATATAGCATTAATTGGTTTTATTAAAAAAATAAGAACAATTGACAAATGGTATAATTGACAAATCATGCACGTAAAATACAAAAAAGACAAATAAAAAGAAACGGAGGGAGTAATTTTTAATCGAATGAGAAAAATCATAATTTATGGTATCCATGTTTTTTCAACATTTTTTTTTAGTTACTACTGTATATTAAAAGTACAAAATTTTTTGTCCAAAATCGAACCCCGAACCATCTATCGTTTTTAAAGGGTTTATAGTTTTGTTTTTATCAAGTTGTTTAGTGGTTAGAAATTTTATCCTTTTAAGTTAGATAAGTGGGATGACCGAAATTCGAATCTGCTCCTTTTATAGCTTTTTTTATTCAAATAAAATCAAGAATAACTTTTTTGGCTAAATTATTATTTATTGGAAGAAAAAAAAAATAGAACTATTTATTTGTTGTTGGGCCACCAATTGAGTAAAAACCCGACCCATACAAGAAAGTGGTGCGGCGAACGTAGTTTAAGCTCTGAAACTGAAACCTCATTTACTATTCCCCGCCATCCCCATCACTCTCAATCTCCTCAACTATGGCAACCGGTGGACCTGGACTCGAGTCTCTTGTAGATCGTAAGAATTCTTCAACATTTCTCTCTTTTCCTATGCTTAATATTCTCTCTTTTTTCATAGTTATATCATCGAATGTAAACAATATATTTTAATTTCTATTGAGGAACTAGCTTATTAGGGTTTTGAGCTTAAAGGAATTAATTTCATGCAATTAAGTATTAAATTAACCTGTTATCAGTATTTTTCTATCTTTAATAAGGTTTTACTCTTAATTTCTTAAATATTTAGCTGATATTTGTCAATTTGAGAATTTTTTTTTTGAGCTATGTTATGAGAGGTAATTTTGGTTGATTTTTTTTTTGGCAGAGCAAATTTCAGTCATTACAAATGATGGACGAAATATAGTGGTAAGTGTTTGTATTTTAGATGAAATATAGTGTTTTTGTGTGTTTTTGTAAATGTTCAATGTTGTTTTAACTTGTGATTGCAATGTTATTTTTTGTTTACTTTATAGGGAGTACTAAAAGGTTTTGACCAGGCAACAAATATAATTCTTGATGAGTCTCATGAACGAGTTTTTTCTACCAAGGTATGGATGACATTCTTCATTTGTTTTTCTACCCTGGTACTGGTACTCTCCCTCAAATGGAGTACCCGTGCTTCATAGATTTTAATTTGTTGTGACTTACATGACATAATGTTTACACATCTAGCTTTGAACTTGGGATATTTGTGCTACAAGTTGTCATTGTTTTTTTGTCATATATTATATATCTGTGTGTGGTGAAGAATGTTGCATTCTATCCGAATAGAAGCTATTTGTGTTTATGTCCTACAGAAATTGTTCTTTTGAGATCACAAAGAAAGAAAGAAAGAAAAAAAAGTACATAAGAGAGAGAGAGAGAGAGAGAGAGAGAGAGAGAGAGGATGAATGGTTGAAATTAAGGTAGAATGGACAGCATGAGAGAATGGGCAGGAGAGGATTCAAATCCATGTTCGATGATGGGATGAGGCATTGAACTTTAACATGATATCTATCATATAGAGCTTGTTTTATTTTAATTTTTGTGAAAAATGAATTTTGAATATTTGTCTTTTTAGGAATTAGGATGTGAAAATTCTTTATCTCTTCCCTTTTGTTGATATATGCAGTAAATTTAAAGCGATGGACTTTTGCCCTGACCCTTTTGAGCTATTTACTTTATGTTGTATTCTGGTTTTGCTACGAGTAATAGTAGCGAGTGACTAATGGCTTCATTTATTTTACTTTCACATTTACTTTCTGGAGTTAAGGTGTGTAAGGATCGTCTACCTTTTGAGAGTGAAAGATCGAGTGACTTGACTTTAGGCAAAAATTGGAGAAATAGGAGAGACAACGGTGTTTAAAATCGAGAGAAAAATACATGAAAGAAAGCAAGAGAGAGATAGAAAGGTAGAGGATCCAAATCCGAGTTAAGGTAGTAATTATTTTGTTTCTTGTACTGGAATCTCGATCTCCTGCTTTTGACAATTGACTGACAAATTTATGCGATTGCTAATTTCTCTAAATCTCCCCCTTCCGCTCTTTGAATAGTTTCTAATTTAATGTTTTTGTTATTAGATTCTTTTGTTGGCTCATTCTTGTTTCTAATTACAGGAAGGTGTTCAGCAGCTTGTTCTGGGCTTATACATCATTAGGGGTGACAACATGTATGTTTGTTTCTCCTCTATCTGGTCATTTTTCTCTATTCTGTAGACTTATTCTCACATTCTAACCCATCTTATATTGGTTTTAACGGTTTTCATTTGGGATTTGCAGAAGCGTTGTTGGTGAACTCGATGAGGAACTAGATTCTAACCTAGATTTGTCCAAGCTAAGAGCTCATCCCTTAAAGCCTGTCATTCACTGAAGTGATGTAGAACAATGTTACAGTTGTTAGGAGATGCTTGTTTTCTTGGTGAGAAAGATTAGAGCATTAGTACACCACATACAACATTAAGCTGTGAAATGAAAGTATAAGAATGTGTTGATAACATAATATGCTAAATAAGTAAATATCTTGATTCTGTTGTTGATTTTGGCATGGAAATCATGGCTTTCTGCATGCTGGATTATGCAATGTTGGATTATGTAATGCAACAAACTCATGACTGTCTGATCTAAGAAACTTTTTGTTTTTTTTGTTTCTCATTGTAGTTCGCTTGTTTTGGTTTATGATTATCTTACTGTTTATTTTTTTTGCTTCTTCTATGAGATAGGATGTGGAAATGTGTTACATGTAGCATTTACTAAGCATATCATAAGTTGTATTTGGTGTACAATTGAGAATATCTTTGGCGTACAATTTCAATTTTCTGCTACTCCATAGGACTGCCATAACCATGATTTCAAAACACTGCTATAAACAATGTTTATCTAATTTTATTTTGAATCGGCTAAATTTTATTAATGAACAATTCCCTAAACAAGAAGTATAAAGAATTGTTGGATCATACAACGAGAAGCAAAGTGATGAAAACACTTTAACCATTCAAATAGTACATAAAACATCACTCTCAATCTACCCTTACACCAATAACCACCAAAGAAGACACCAACCCAACCCGTAGAAATGCTCCTAGACACTAACTTCCGAACTCGAATCAAAAGTGTTCGGCCCATCAGAATCCAAAATCAGCTCCTTGAATCGAAAGTTAGTGGACACCAATAGAAAAGAAACAGAATAAAAACCTAGACAGATAAGTCTCGGCTCGTAGTCCGCCTTCAAACGGTTAACACCGACGTAGAAAAGGACAATCAGATACAAAGAAACCTGCAAATCTTAGCAGATTTGGAAACCATCAGAGACTCAAAAAAGAATCCTGCAAATCTCAACAGATTTGTACGCGGTCAGAGAATCCCATATCGTAGAAAATCAATCCCACACGGTATGAACCAAACACCAACGACGCCAAATCCAACACCTCCACGTCAGCACCGCCAACACCACACCCATCTCAATCAGACGCAACCACCACCACCACCATCACAAATCCGTTGAAACCACCACACCCTTCATCACCTTCTTTCAGTTCCGTCGCAGCCGCCACCACTACACCTATCTAACATCCATCATAGTGGAGAAATGGTATGAAGCCACCACCACCGTGAGTTGAAATAGAGCCACCGCCAGAAAGAACACCGGCGCACATACTATCCTCCTAGAAGAAACACACGACAGACATGAAGGAGATGAGAAAGCACCCTACCACCGAGAACCGAAACCACCATGAAGCAAGCACAAAACGCCGCTGTCGCCACCACCGTTGAAGCAAGAACACCTCAAACCTTCTGGATCTTGACGCAAACCTCCGCCATATAGCGTTAGTTAATTTAGAGAGAGAGAAAATGGTTATGTTTATTTGAATGAAAGTGTTTAACAATGTTTATCTAATTAACAAGGCTATATAGCGTTAGTTAAATTAATCCTCATAAATTGATTTTTTTGTTCAATGAAAAAAATTATAATACTTAATAATGCATAGTGAATTATAGCATTGTCTAAGTTGATCTTGGCTACTATAATTAGCAAGGTTGTCAAAATCGGGCCGGATCGGGCGGTCAAATCGGTTGAACTGGGAACCAGACCTGTGTCCGGTTCGGTTAGCGCGCAAAACCGGTCTGCAGATGAACCGTTGTAAAAGCGGTCGAACCGGCCCGAAATCGGGAAAAACCGGCCGGTCCAGGCGGTTCAGTGGTTCAGTTTTTTTTGAAAAAAAAAATACAGACCAAAAACAAAAAAGAGATCAGATTGAGTTTTTTCACAACACAAAGGGAAGGAAACCACATTCATATATAATAATAGTAGTATCAAACAGTGGAAACAGGAGCTTCTCGTCCTCTATGACTGATCATGAAAGAATCTATGATATTTTGTTTTAAGAAGAAGAAGAAGAAATCTAGGAA
This sequence comes from Trifolium repens, assembly GCA_030408175.1. NCBI lineage: Eukaryota > Viridiplantae > Streptophyta > Magnoliopsida > Fabales > Fabaceae > Trifolium > Trifolium repens. The sequence continues at coordinate 14,982,462 of CP125842.1, read as the reverse complement.
GAAAAACTAATCAAAATCTAAACTTGTTCTGGACAAGACTTTTGGGCTGAACCAAACCCAATGTCAAATCCATCAGCCCAATGCCACATTCATTGGCCTATATATACAACATTCACAAACTTCACAAGGTATGCATTATTTAAACCTCTACCTCAAGCTGATACTGACTGGGGCATCGGAGCGTTATCTGCAGGTACCCCTCCTTTTTTGGCACCGTTGGTCATCTCCATGCTCGGATTCCAACCTCCAGCTCGGAGCATTTCTTCCACTAATTCACCAATGTGAGTTCTCTACCTCTTTTTTTTTCTATTCAGATAAAACTTGAGTTCTGTTACGAACAGTGGCGCCGTCTGTGGGAACGATAATTATTTCGTTCTCGAATCCAATTTTTACACTCACGGTGGAACTCGGAAAAAGGAATCCGACCCAAAGCATTTCCTCAATAATGGCAATTCCGACACTTGCCAAAATTTTGATCCGCTCGGTACAATTTTGAAAAAATATAACCAATATACATACAGGTTATCGGTTTCCTATTATTCATTGTGATATGGTAATGGAATATACAAATTGTTCCAATTCTTTCCACCACAAACACCAAAAATAATATTTAGGCTAAAATCCGAAGTGGATAAAAGCATGTGAGCTAATGGATATACATCCACTATCTAAAGCTACATCCTGATTCCTGACACAAGAATCAGGGAGCAAACGGTGGCTTATAAGATGTGCTCTAATTATTCAATTCATAGATAATTTTGCAGGAAACAATGTTATTATGTGGACAAGTGCAGCTAGCACAAAGAATTAGATTCTCATTAATTTTTGCTATATTATCTATGAAAAGTTGAGGTTGCAGCGTCGTAATTGACGTTGACAGATTTCGTCGACAAAGATGATCCGTCTAAGGTGAATGAAAATTTTCACCGCAACCTGACAACAAGAATCATGTCAAGGTCATAATGCATCATAAGCTGCGTATCCTGCATCAAATTACATTGAATACCAATTAATTTGATGACATATGAGTCTTTCAACCAAGGACTACAATTGCTTCTGAACAAGTCTTACAAAAAGGATAACAATCAATCAATGGCATGGGAATCAAACATAAGATAAAAGCCATATAATGCTGAGACACATCAACTAAATGAGGTTGAAAAGTCAAAAACCAACATGAATTTTGTTTTTACGTGGTAATAATACTATGATAAACCCAATGTCAAAACAAAGACATGTCCATATACTGGTGTTGTGTTTGTTTGAATTTCTACTGATACCAGATAGCATGAGCATACACCAAAATGAATTTATTTCAAGAACCATAGTTGAGGAAAATGACACAATTCAAAGATGTCAAAATCCAATTCAGCTCATGCCCTCAACAAGGTATGCATTATTTAAACCTCTACCTCTACCTCAAGCTGATACTGACTTGGGCGTCGGAGCGTTATCTGCAGGTACCCCTCCCCCCCCCCCCTTTTTTTGGCACCGTTGGTCATCTCCATGCTCGGATTCCAACCTCCAGCTCGGAGCATTTCTTCCACTAATCCACCAATGTGAGTTCTCTACCTCTTTTTTATCTATTCAGATAAAACTTGAGTTCTGTTATGAACAAAACTTATACGGTATTTTAAAATAAATCGTACTACTTCTCTCATGTATGGAAGTGATGGAAGGCAACCCAAAGAAGTAAAACCAATATAATAGTCACACAAATTTATTAGAATTGGAATATGAACAGATTTGTTAGGCTTTAGCTTACAACTTACTAGTGTCTAGTAACTAGTACTATTTATTAATATATTAGACAGCCTAATTGATTGGATGTTTTAATGTCACAATAAAGTTTTTACTTGAGTAGAGTAATCTCTTCTGACGAGGCAATGAAAAACTGCTTCATTTATTTATTTTCAAAAGAAAATTATGTGTATATTTTTGGTTGTTAAATAAAAGTAATGTTATGTTATTTTTTTAAATTCTTTTATTTTTTATATTGATATTTTATACTTACAAAAAAAATATTGATATTTTATAATATAAAAAGTAAACATTATTTATATGTTTTTTGTAGTGTAAAATTATGCATATTGTGTAATTTTTTATTTATTACTATATTTTATATAGTATTTAAAAATATAAATATTTATTTAATGAAAAACGGTCCGACCCAATCCGACCCCGGTCCGACCACTTGAACCTTGAACCGGTAAGCTCACCGGTTCAATGACCGGTCCGGTTCTGACAACCTTGATAATTAGGGATGACAAGAGTCCAATCCGCCCCGTCCCGTTACTAACCCACCTAAGAAGTGGTGTAGTTGGGTGAGTTAACTAGTGGTGGTGGGTTATAAATCTCACTCTACCCCTTTTCATGGCAGATTGCGGGAGTGTGCCTGCCAATAAAATTATTTTTAAAAAAATCAATAAATTTGCAAAAATATCATACAAATCTGTAAATAAAAATAAAAATAAAAATCATTCAAGGAAATTAAAATATAAACCAATAAGGTGGCCAAAAAATAAAATTATCATTCAAAACTTGAATCACGAATAATGTTGAAATGATGTGTACCACTTTATTTCCATATATTTGTATTATTTTAATTAAACCCTAAACTGTAGATTTGGTTAGTTGAGTTTTATTTTTTAAGATTCATGTATAACGATGGGGAGGGGAAATTAAATCATCTCAACGGTTACTTAAACATAAATGACGTCAGCCAATTACAACTCCAAGTCATAAAAGTTTTCCGATTAAAACATCAAGAATAGTCTCAACTACATAAAAGTTACACCCTACCTAGTGTTACAGGTAAACAGGACGACTTATTATTACAACATAAAAGACACGACCGATAAATAAAGAAGACAAGGCTCCAAGCCGTCTTCGAAAACATATCCAGACTACTCCTCCTGAACCTACGGATCTGAACTCCCAAGAGTCCAGACAAAAAATACAAATAGGGTGAGTTTATATATTAAAAAGATAAACCGATAATAGAAAGAGAAAAGTGCGCATAATTAACCACAACACTTAATCAGACATCATCAATAAATTAATTCACCAATCACATACAACAACTCGTCAATTCATCGTTCACACAACATATCATTAATTGCAAATAGGTATGCAATGTATCCATAAACTCGGCCTATATGCATGTGGTACCAACCTACACATCAATATTTTGGAGATTCAGAGGTCTGTCACTCATCCAACCCATCAATTTACATCAATGACTCGATCATGATTCTATGAATGCCAAGTAATTTCTCATCAATATACATCATTAATAACTCATCTATTACTCATCAATAACAAGTCATCAATTAGACTTTTCAGTAAAAACTTGTAAATTATAACTCATCAATATACCATCGACACAACTCATTATATATAAAGAAAATTCATCAATCAAACACATTAGTTACGACTCATTCGTAAATCACCATCTCAAAGATTAGATGAATTAATTTAACTAATCATAATTTTATACTCTAGAACACTTTGATTATTTATTCAAAGTCCACTTTAATTTCCAAATAATTCTCTCTTAACTTACTCCTCAAATTTATTATGAAAAGAGTTACTTTAACTCCTCCGAACTATCAAAATAGAACCAAATAAACTCAATTTCAATTTCCTATAGGTTCTAAGTACTAATTCTAGTATTTTTAAAGTTGCATTTAATAATAATAATAATAATAATAATAATAATAATAATTAATAATTCAGATTTGATACAAGCTCTACCGACTGATAATAAAAAATATTTAGCTAGCATGCATGCTTTACACCCAAAACTGATATGGGTGTAGCAGTAACTATTTCAAACAAACACCAAACAAAACAAGTAATGAGCATATACATGGGCTGAGCCTGAATTTAGTTAACATGATAATATTGTATATATAAGTGTAGAATGATCTAAATGCCATAAGGGCACGAATACTAAACCAAATAATCAAAATATATGGATACCCTACCTAAACTGTTTGATTCTCCTTCAAAATTTAAGTATGGATTTTCTTGTGTAAATCAATACCAAGAAACTATAACATCATGGATTATCAATAAGTAAACATAAAAGTATAATCTCTACTCAAAAGATTTCTCAAAAACTCTTTCTTATGAAAAATATTTCGATAGATGTTTATGATTCATTAGTATGGAAATATTTGTGTTGATTGGGCATAATTAGTTTCCTATTATGTAACTTGTAATTCCTATATATTATAGAGACACATAATCAATAAACATCAATTGAAATATTTTCCTGTATTTCATTTCATAACAAATTGGTTGCTTATGTTAGAGCATAATGTCAAATTCAAATTTGCAAGTGCGTGAAATTAAAAAGAAAAAAAAATGGTTGCTTACAATGAGAAATATCCATTCTACTATGGATTGTATTCTGGATTCACAGTTATTTTTACACAATAGCTATCACGGCACATAAAAATGGGTGTATTGACACCCATCATCGGACAATTTTGAGTGTATCTACATTTGAGATGTGTTTTAGTGAAGAGAAAAGGAGGAGTACTAGTAACCTCCTTTGTCATTGAAAATAGGAAAACAAATAAAAGTATAGTAAGAAACTTAATAGTTTTATCCATAATTCTTTTCTTTTCGTATATAACATTGGAATACGATTTTGTGAATTTATACTGCATAAAGATCATCAATTTTTTTTTTTTTATGGAAAAGCTCATCAAAGGTTAAAAACAATTAAATATTTTTAGTTTACTAATTTCTTGTATTTGCCCCTTCAGAATCCTTAGTAAATGTCTCTTCCATATATATTGAGTTTGTCTCTTAAATACTCTTAGTGATAGAGTAACATAAAATACTTATTTTTTAGTTTTACAATGGAACAAATGAATGTCTCTTTTTTTTAATAAGTTAAGGGCATCAAAAAGTGAGTAGACAACCAACTAAGTTGGTACATTTAAACACTTTTATCTTATACATGTATCTCAAAATAATATAATATAACTAGAAAGAAAAAAAAAAGTACACCGGGGCTAGTTTAATACCCTAAAAACCCAACTAATATTTCAAATAAAAATATTGTAACTTTGTCAATAAAAAATAAAAATATTGTAATTGATAAGTGTCATGTAGGATGTCACACATTCTCATAAAAAAAAAATTGATAATTAATTAATTAAAAACATGCAGTGAAATTGTTTAGAAACTTCAAATAAAAATTTCATAGTTTCAAATGGATAACAACTTCGATGAAATACACATGGTGTAAAATTCGAGAACTTAAAAATACCCGAGAATAATCAAATAATTCGCCCCACAGTGTTACAATATCAAAACGACTTGACTTTAAATAAAACCGTGTTGAAGAAGACTCCAACACCAACTGATCTCGACTTACTTCGAATAATCATTAGCATTCTGAGACTCTACGATGTTCACATTTTCACTTAATGGATTTGTTTCAAATGATTTTTTTTTCTTTTTAACAGAAAAGCTCATCAAAAATTAAAAACAATTAAATATTATTAGTTTACCAATTTCTTATATTTGCCCCTTGAAAACACTTTTTTTTACGCTCCCCTTTAGAACATATAGTAAGTGTCTCTTCGGTATATATTTGTTGAGTTTGTCTCTTAAATACACTTAGTGATAGAGTAACATAAAATGTTTATTTTTTAGTTTTACAATGGAGCAAATGAGTTTGTCTCTTTTTAATAAGTTAAGGCATCAAAGAGTGGGTACACATTTTTTTTACGCTCCCCTTTAGAACATATAGTAAGTGTCTCTTCGGTATATATCAAAGAGTTTGTCTCTTAAATACACTTAGTGATAGAATAACATAAAATATTAATTTTTTTAGTTTTACAATGGAGCAAATGAGTTTGTCTCTTTTTTTACTTTTTTTAATAAGTTAAGGCTTCAAAGAGTGGGTATACATCCAACTAAGTTGGTACATTTAAACACTCTCATCCAATACCTATAGCTCATAATAATATAAATAAAACTAGAAAAAAAAATATTGTAACTAAGTTGGTACATTCTAATAAAAAACTAAGTTGGTACATTTAAAGAAAAATATTGTAATTGAAGTGCCACGTAGAGTGTCACACATTCTAATAGAAAAACAATCTATAATTATTTAAAAACATGCGGCGTTATTATTTAAAAACTTCATAATGATTTCGTAGTTTCAAACTGGATAAAAACATCGACGAAATAAACATCGTGTAAAATTCGAGAACTTAAAAATGCCTGAAAATAATTGGATAATTCGCCCACAATGTTACAATATCAAAGCAAACTCGACCTTTAATAAACCGTGTTGAAGAAGACTCCAACGCAAACTCTCGACTTACTTTGACTAATTATTAGCAACTTGAGACTCTATGATGTCCACATTTTCACTTAATGATTTTGATCCAAATGATTTTTTTCTTTTTGACGGAAAAGCTCATCAAAAGTTAAACACAATTAAATATTTTTAGTTTAAAAATTCCTTGTATTTTCCCGTTTAAAACACTTTTTTTTTACGCACCCCCTTTAGAATATTTAGTAAATGTCTTTTCGGTATATATTTGTTGAGTTTGTCTCTTAAATACACTTAATGATAGAGTAACATAAAATACTTATTTTTTTTAGTTTTATAATGGAACAACTGAATGTCTCTTTTTTTTTTCCTTTTTTTTAATAAGTTAACGGTATAGAAGCATCAAAGAGTGAGTAGACAACCAACTAAGTTGGTACAATTAAACACTCTTATCTTATACATGTTTCTCATAATAATATAATATAACTAGAAAGAAAAAAAAAAAAAAAAACATCGGGGCTAGTGTAACACCTAAAAGCCCGACTAATATTATAAATAAAAATATTGTAATTGATAAGTGTTACGTAGGGTCACACATTCTCTTAAAAAAACAATAGATAACTAATTAAAAGCATGCATCAAAATTATTTAGAAACTTCAGATAATAATTTCATATTTTCAAAATGGATAACAACTTCGATGAAATAAACATGGTGTAAAATTCGAGAACTTAAAAATACCTGAAAATAATTGGATAATTCGCCCCACAGTGTTACAATATCAAAACGACTCGATTTTAAATAAAGATGTGTTGAAGAAGACTCCAACGCGAACTCTCGACTTACTTCGACTAATTATTAGCATTCTGAGACTCTACGATTGTAACAGCCGTATTTAAATAAATATGATTTTTATGTGATTATTTATTTATTTATTTACTTAATTATTCGAATATGTGTGTTTTCATGATTTTATAAATAGTCATGTATTAGCTAAGTGAAGGGTATATCAGTAATCCACTAGAATTATTAATTTAATTGAGAGCCTTTAATTATGATTAGATAGATTAATTGGTTAATTATGAGAAGTAATAGGATAATGGTCTTAGTCACTTATTAGAATATAAAGTCTTTTAACTTATGGTGAGAAAGGGCTAAGCCCAGTAGAAAATAAGATGAGAAGGGCATTAGAGACATTCTAATATTAACTAGGTTTAAGATAGAAAAAATAAAGGAATAGAATCACAATTTGTGAAGAGAAAAGGAGGAAGAAAGAGAATAGAGCAAGAACCCATTTTTGAAGAAGAAGAGAGCAAGAGGAAGAGCTAGGAGTGGAGGAAGGACTAGAGAATCCATAATTTCTTAAGGTAAGAGAATGGTTTGATCTTCTAGAGTGATTAAGAGAGGGGAAGAAAGTCTTATTCTCTCCAACTCAATCCTCTCTCACTCTTTTTTCTTTGGGTTAGGGTTGATTCTCAAAAATGAATAATTTTTAAGACATGGATAGATTGCTCATGTGATTTGATAAAAGAAATCACAAACTTTAGGGTTCAAATTGTGGGAATTTGTTAGATGTTTGTAGTTTATGAGTTTTTATGAAAGTTGATAAAAATGATAACTTTGATGAATGAAATGTTGTTAATTCATGAAATGAGCTATACTTCTATGATTAACATGATTATATCTATTACTATATATAAAGAGGATACAAATTTTTGGGATGGCTTTTTCATTATTCATATTTTACCCTTAAAAAATAACTTCCACATAAAAATAGATTTTCAGTTTTTTTAGTAAATAATTTTTTTTTCTTTTTAATAACTAAGCACAACTTCCACATAAAAGTAGGTTTTCAGTTTTTTTATAGTAACAAATTTTTTTTTTCTTCTTAATTACTAGCCACAAAAAAAAGGAGGTTACGTAGTTATCAATTGACAAAGTCCAATAAAAAATGAGTTTAAGTAGTTATTTGTATTTGCACAATAGAGAATATCGATCACAAAAAAAAAAAAAAAAGCATATCGATCACACAAACGGGCACGGAACGTGCCTGTTTGGTGGCTAGTATGTATAAAGTTGCTACCTTTTCGAATTTGTATGTTGAAAATATGAGATTTTGAACCCTTTCACCAAAAACCCGAAAACAGGGCAAGTCTGACCTGATAAGCTCGCTGGAGCGAGCGTGTGGCGAGTGTGGGGCGAGCGTCCCTGACACAGCTCGCCAGGGCGAGTTGATGGCGAGCTAGATCAGTAGTTTCTGACTTAGCTCGCTGCGAGCTCGCCCTGAGCTCGCCGAGCGAGTTCATCAGTCCAGAAATTTACCTTTTATTGAAAATATGAGATGTATGCTTATGCTATGTTAGGAGTATGATCCTATGGTTATATTATATCATTAATATGTGTAATTTGACTGAATTTGATGGAGATGTTGTACGTAAGGTTGTAGTGCATAATTGTGATATTCTTTTGGAATGAATTGATTACATCCATGTGTTGGTATTATATTCATGCATTCATATATGCATGATGAACAAGTATTTTAGTGAGGTGACTAAAATATGGAATATTTTAACAAGATGGTTAAAATATAGTTAGAATAAGTTTTCTAACGAAATGACAAGGTACCTCATACATTAGAGGAATGCTAGGGAGCACTCATGATTCTTGCATTAGTTTGCATTAGGAGATAAAGTTGATTAGAGATATTTGGTAAATGACAATGAGAATTGTTATGTGTCAGTGATGTTTGGATTGATTATGTTAAGTGATAAGGTTGTGTTGTATTCAATGAATTGATACTTGATCTAGATGAAACTAATATATGTAATTCCTTTATATGATGCGAAAATTGCATTTTCTTTATTATTTATCAAAATGTATAGTATTCGATATACTTGCATTATGTGGGCAGCTTAGTCAATTACTACTCTTATTTATACTATTTTACTTAGTCAATTATTACTCTTATTTATACTATTTAAGATGCTATATACGTAGTGGTGATTAAGTGAATTCTTTTTCAGAGTGGATCCAACATTATTTAACATGTGTTACTACATAGTACATATCACTCTATCTAGCTATATGAAACTATGAGAGAGTGTTACCAATTGGCAGTGTACTAATGTACCTAGTCATATAAATGACTAAGACCAAAACAATTGGAGAACTTAAATAATATTTGTAACCTTTGATTTTCATGACCATTCATCTTTCCCTTTATTATCCATTCACGTCAGACTAGTGGAAGAATTAAAGATGAAGTTCCTTACAGTTTAGTATAACAATTCTCTTGATTATCACTAATTCCATGTGTTCTTTTATCTTCTCATCGAGCTATATATTGCCACACGGTCAATTGAGCGGCACCTTCATCTTTAGTCACCTTATATACATGAAATACCACACCTCTCCTCCACCACCATTACTTCATTTGTGAATCAAATGCCTAAAAGTTCCTATTCGTCTCCTATCCCATGTGATGATATGCCCATTTTCCCTTGTGATTACACATGTTCATGGGGCTATAGAGACTCTTAGGAAGAAAAACATTTAAGGTAGGGATTTTTTCCCATATATTCATGCATTTAGGGTTTATGTTATATATTAATAATTTCATATTTAACCGATAAAAATGAATAATAATAATAATAGAAAGAATAACACAACTATTTTTATAACAATTCTACGCTGTTTTAATATATTCTAAGCTATGTGTATGGCTGATTGTATATTTGATTCTATGATTGTTGTCTTTGTGGTTGATTGTGGATCTGAGTATTCTGTTAGTTTTGATAAAATGATTAATTGGTGTAGTCTTGAAAGAAAAAGTTGATTTGATGTGATTTGGTGAAAGTAGTAATAATTTTATAAAAAATAGTGTATATTAAGTGTCAAAGCGATTGGATATATAATTATGTATATGAAGTGTGTATATAAAGCATAGCATGACATATAGTCGAGTCATAGGTGCAAATTGGGGCCATTTGTTACTATGTGTTAATTGGGATATTTTATTAAAAATTGTCAAATGGGGCGATTTGTTTCCTAGGTGCCAAATGGGCGATTATATATGCTACTTGGGGCGATAAATCCAAGTGTCAAATGGGGCGATATCCCGATCATGGTCTAATTGCATTTCATGCATTATTAATTTGTATAAGTTGTTATTAAAAACAGATTCTTGTATTTATTTAATTTGCATAATTGTTTTATCAAAATTGGTTCTGCTGTTACTTAGTGATGAAGTAACATAAAATATTTATTTTTTAGTTTTACAATGGATCAAATGAATGTTTTTAAGGACATCAAAGAGTGAGTAAACAACCAACTAAGTTGGTAGTACTCTAAAAATAATTTAGAAACTTCAAATTATAATTTTGTAGTTTCAAAATGGATAAAAAATTCGACGAAATAAACATCGTGTAAAATTCGAGAACTTATACCTGAAAATAATTAGATAATTTGCCCCACAATGTTACAATATCAAAGCGACTCGACTTGAAATTAAATTGCGTTGAAGAAGGCTCCAACGCCAACTCTCGACTTATTTTGACTAATTATTAGCATCTCTAGACTCTATGATGTCCACATTTTCACTTAATGATTTTGTTCCAAATGTTTTTTTTTTCTTTTTGACGGAAAAGCTCATCAAAAGTTAAAATCAATTAAATATTTTCAGTTAACCAATTTCTTGTATTTGCCCCTTGAAAACATTTTTTTACGCACCCCTTTAGAACATTTAGTAAATGTCTCTTCGGTAATTTTTTAGTTGTACAATGGAGCAAATGAGTATTTCTCTTTTTTTTTTTACTTTTTTTAAATAAGTTAACGGCATCAAAGCATTAAAGAGTGAATAAACATTCAACTAAGGCTCTGTTTGGTAAAAAATAGCGGATAGCTGATAAGCTAGATTATAACGAATGAGCTTATAGAAGATAGCTTATGAGCTAGCTTTTAGCTTATAGCGAATAAGCTAGCTGATTGAATTTGTAGTGTTTGGTAAAATTAGCAGTTGAACCAGCTTATAAGTATGAAATGACATAAAAAGATATGTTTAATTAATATATTATTTTTTCAAGTAAGATGATAGGGGTGAAATTGGAAGAAAAAATAATAAGCCATAACTATAAGCTCATAAGCTACTTAAAATAGCATTTGAAAAATAAGCTATAAGCTAGTAAAATAAGCTATAAGCTCGTTTTTAAAAACCGTTACCAAACAGAGCTTTTAGCTTATAAACTAAAAGCTATTAGCTACCTTATTTGGCTTACCAAAGAGAGTCTAAGTTGGTACATTTACACACTCATCTAATACATGTAGCTCAAAATACAATGGAGCAAATGAGTTTGTCTCTTTTCTTGCTCTTTTTTTTAATCATTTTAAGGTAGGGGTGTATATGGATTGGACAAATCCGGTTGATCCGGCCAAATCCACTCAATCCAACCTAATAAAGTGGGTCGGGTTGGGTAATTGGGTTGATATGGGTTTGAAAAATGCAACACCGGACCCAACCCAAAAAACCCACTAACCCACAAATGTCATAGTTTTTTGAAATTTGTTTTATAAAAATAATAAAGATTTTGATGTTTGATAGTTAAATATTTTTCATAAAATAGGTTACATCATGTTTTAAGAAAATAAAAAACTTAAGTAATTTTTATGAAACAAATATGATGATTTATTGTTTAGTAATTTAATATTATAAAAACTGAAAAATTATTCCGGTAACTCACTATCCAATCCGGAAATTAGTAGGTTTATCCAAATAAAATGGATAGTTATTTTTCATAGTACAAATAAGTTACACTATTTTTTTAAGAAAATACAATGGTTGAGTTATTTTTAAGAAAAATATGATAATTTGTCATTTACTTATTTAATTATAAAAAACAAAAAAATAATTTGGGCAACCCATTATCCAACTCAACCAAACCCGAAAAATAATGGGTTTATCCAACCCGGTCCAATGTTGTAACGGGTGGTTATTTTATTGAACCCAATCCGGAGTACCCTATGTGGTTCGGATTTTGGTTTTGGTCAAACTCAACTCAATCCGGCCCACGTACACCCCTAGTTAAGGGCATCAAAGCATCAAAGAGTGAGTAAACACCCAACAAAGTTGGTACAATCAAACACTCTCATCTAATACATGTAGCTCATAATAATACAAATAAAACTCTGTTGAAGAAAACTCCAACGCCAACTCTTGACTTACTTCGACTAATTATTAGCAACTTGAGACTTTATGATGTCCTCATTTTCACTTAATGATTTTGTTGCAAATGTTTTTTCTTTTTGACGGAAAAGCTCGTCAAATGTTAAAATAATTAAATATTTTTAGTTTACCAATTTCTTGTATTCACTTTCTTTTTTGGCACCCTTTTAGAAGATTTACTAAATGTCTCTTCGGTATATATTTATTGAGTTTGTCTCTTAAATACACTTAGTGATGGAGTAACATAAAATACTTAGTTTTTAATTTTACAATGGAGCAAATGAGTTTGTCTCTTTTTTTACTTTTTTTTGTTAATAAGTTAAGGGCATTAAAGCATCAAAGAGTGAGTGTACATCCAACTAAGGTGGTACATCTAAACACTCATCCAATACTTGTAGCTCATAAAAATATAAATAAATCTAGAAAAAACTGTACCCGACTAATATTTTAAATAAAAATATTGTAATTGATAAGTGCCACGTAGCGTGTCACACATTCTCATAAAAAAAACAATCGATAATTAATTAAAAACATGCAGCGAAATAATAATTTTGTAGTTATAAACTGGATAAAAACTTCGACGAAATAAACATCGTGTAAAATTCGAAAACTTAAAAATACCTAAAAATAATTGGATAATTCACCTCACAATGTTACAATATCAAAGCGACTCGACTTTAAATAAAATTGTGTTGAAGAAGACTCCAACGCCAACTTCCGGCTTACTTTGACTAACGGTGCAGTCCTTGTACCATCCTACCACATGTTCCGGCTCCTCGTCGTTTTCAGCTTGCAATGCCAGTTTCAGATTGGTATGCTATATCTCCTACAACTTGGGAAATCCGATATGAGCTCCTTTCATTTTGTCGAACTCTTCCTTACAAAGTCGTTTATTTTATCCCAATGTACATGCACTTGAGCTACCATTCGCTACACTGCAAAATTCAAATCAAACACTTTAATGAGTTAATTAAAAATCAAGTAATCATAACGACGATACTATTCAATTATATAAAAAAATGTCAATATTAAAGCATCAGCAACATGTTTTCCAAATGTCGGCAACATGGACAAGTCATAAGGACCACCACCAAATTCCAGAACAGCTGGTGGTGCTACTAGTGGTGGTTCCCCGTGTTGTTCTTGGATTTCTTCGCTGTGGTTGTGGTGGTGGTGGTGGTATGACATCTTCAACTTCATCTTCAACATGTTTTCCAAATGTTGGCAACTTGGACAAGTCATAAGGACCACCACCAAATTCCAGAACAGCTGGTGGTGCTACTATTGGTGGTTCCCAGTGTTGTTCTTGGAATTCTTCATCGTGGTTGTGGTGGTGGTGGCATGACATTTTCAACTTCATCTTCAACATCATCATCTTGCATTTCAGCCTCAATATCAGTATCACCTTCACACTCAACTTCAGGCGCAATTTCAGTAGCATCTTCATCTTCATCGTGGTTGTGGTGTTGAGGCTCGTATGCAGGCTCATGTTGAGCCTCTGAGGATGATCCAACAACATTTTTTCCCTTACTCCTACCCCGTCTAGGGATAGAAGCTTCTGCCGCACGCTCTCTACGTGCAATGTTGTGTGCTACACTTTCCCTTCCCATTCTTTGTCTCCCAACTTTATCTGTCATCTCTAAAACAACATAAAAATCATCAATACTTTTTCACAAATTCACATTCCAATAATAATTTAAATGAAAATTTTATTAGAGGTTAGACCAAAACTTTCTCACAACATAAAAGCTAAAACATTTTAGCAATCATAAACAATTAACTTTCTCACAAACTAAATAACATCACCACACATAATAAGCAAACATCTTAAAGCTATGAATACTTATCACAATCTAACTCATGCTATACCAAGGCCAACTAATATGAATCCAAGGCTAACTCATGCTATAGAGGTCAGACAAAAAAAAAAAATTAAACCAAACTAAAAATCTGAGGGTTGATAGCATAGTAGTTAAGTTGCATCAATCGAACAATTGTGATTATCGTTCATGTCACAATCAGATATAAGTGGGCCTTTTTGAATTATCCCTGCAAAAAATTCCTTTGAGATTCCCCCCTTGCAAAATCTTTTGTTCTGGATTCCCCTCTGGGTGCACTTTTTAAATCGGTTATTTTGTTCAACGGATTTAAAAAGTGTTGTTTTTTAAATCGGTTATTCTGTTCAACCGATTTAAAAAGTGCAAATTTCTTGCACCCAAAGGGGAAAACCAAAACAATTTACTTTGCAGGGGGGATTCTTAAAGGAATTTCTTATATCTATTTAATTCGTATAATTTTTTTTATCAAAATTGGCTATGCTGTTAATTTTACAAATAGAATCTGACATCAGCTTGTTAAAAGTTAAATGTTTTTAGTCTCTATATTTTGCTCTATATGTAAAAATAGTCCATACATTTTAAAAGTTGAGTAAAAAATCCTACTATAATTTATATTGTTATTGAATTGAATGCATCATTTTAAAATTACATAACCATTTTTGTTTATTTAATCACTAGCTGGGAGACACTATTATTTTTCAAAAATGTATTTTTGTTTTGATACATCCTAGAAACTATTTATGTGTAATATAATGTTTTTTTCCAAATATTTATACGTAATTTATTTTTTTGTCAAGTAGCTAAAAATTCTATCCATATTATAAATAGTGAAATGATAAGAATTTGAATTCCTCTTCCCTTATATATATATAGAGGCGGAACCAAGGGGGTGGCTGGAGTGGGCCGTGGCAACCCCCGAAAAAATAGGAAATTACTTTAATACCCTTATAGTTATATATAAAATTAAACATATGTATTATACATATATTTCCTTGCGCACAAAAAATGCTAGATGAAACCTGTAGCCCAGTGGTTTGTAGCAAATATTGTGCCACTTTGTTTGTGTTTAAGGTTGCGGGTTCTACTCCCTTAGTCCCCAATTTTTAATTTTTTGTTCTTTTTTCTTTAAAAAATAATCATGTATTCATATCCAAGATTCGAACCCGTGCACTTAAAAACCAAAATAATATCTCAAGCCACTGAAACAATAACAAATATTTTTTAAAATCTTGCTTTGAATAGCTATATATCAGCACAATAAATTTTTGTATGAAATATAATTTTTATTTAATTTATATATTAGAATTTTTTTTGCGGCCCTCTCGAATTTTAATTTCTGGTTCCGCCACTGTATATATATATAATAATGCAATGACTCACGGACGTGTAATATTATGTTGTTACTTTAACATGAATAGTTGTCAACATTATTTTCGTACATTAAATTCATGCATATTACAATACATGTATTATATTCAGATTTGAGGCAATATATGAAACTAATAATTTTCTTTTTTGTATTTTCTTTTTGAGCGCTGCTATATGCAGAGAATAAATTTAAAGCGAATTTCGCGAAGCAGAGCACATGCATCATTTTACTGTATTTGGCATCATTTTACTGTATTCTTTTTCTTAAGAGCCTACACTCTATTTATAACATACAGTATAAAAACACAATATTTTGAATGACTTTCATTTTGCTTAATTAGTATTTTGGTATTTAAGAAATGTTTTAGTTTTAAATTAGTCTCTCGATGATTAAATGTTTTTCTTTGGTCCCATAAAGATATTTTAGTTTTAAATTTTTTAGTTTTAAATTAGTCTCCCTTTTAAAATGAATAAGTAAGAGTAGCAGAGTTCAAATCCCGATCTCTGCAATAACATGCAATGTCTCTATCAACTGAGTTATGTTCATGGGAACCAAAATATTAATTAAGGCATTTTATTTTGATTTATAAAATATTAGTATTCACCAAATAACTTATGTGAATATAAAGATAAATATTCCAATGTAACCCACTTGGTCTGGTGGTATTGGCTTGAGATATGAGAATGTGTTCTTCCTTATAAAAGTTTCAATTTGATTCCTCATGTTTATTTTAGGTTTTAATTTGATTATTTCTGTCAGTTTTGTCACATGTGGTAGACGGTTTGCATACGCGGACAAACATGTGGCACTTGGACACATGTCTAATTGAAACGGTGGAAACATCAAAATCGGCGGAAAGGACCAATCTATGCAAACGATGGAAATATAAGGCACCAATTTATTTATTTTTTTGTTGATAATAACACCAAATAATATGCTTTAGTTATAGCAGCTACAAATTAAAGTAATAAATAGGAATAGGCGAAACAACTATGTATGAAGTGTAGCTTATGAAAAACAAAAAACAAAATAAATAGTATATTGAAGCTATTAAGCATTCGTGAAGGATTCGCGATACATTTTTTTCGCTATATGTAGCATAATTCTTTCTTTTTTGACGGATTTGTTTTCTAGTTGTTACCTTCCATAATGGTGAGGAAAATATCTTTTAAAAATTTTGACTTAATTTATGTGCAAATTTGTAATTATGACAATATATCATATCAATATTTAGAGATTTTCCATATTTGAATGTTGAATATATCAAAAAAAATATTTGAAGGTTGATTTTTAGTCAAAAAATATATTTGAATGTTGACTTGATTTATTAATTTGTTTTCTTAATTGTTTAGTTACAGTCTTTACTAATTAGTAAAATTATATTTATTTTTATTAAGATTTTTCTTTAAATTGTCTTTGTATTATACCAATATAAATATAACAATCACCACAACTAGAAGTTCATCATCATAAACATCAATTTTTTCTAGCAATCAACCATCATATAGCTCCAAAAATTTAAAAATGAAATTTTCAATTGAGTTTATTGAATCAATATGGCTCAATGAAACTTTTTCTTTAAACAAACATTTTTTTTCAAAATATCATTGGTGATTCTCTTCCATCTAGTTATCTTTTTCAATTTCATTTTATTTTTTTTCATATTTTTCAACTTTAAAATGCATTTGAGATTGAATTATGCAATTCATAATTGTTTAGGTTTAGTAAACTCAAATTGAATATATTTTGGGATTAGTTCAAGCATTACAAAGCACTCAACAAACTAAAATACATCTTGTATTTTCTTCTAACTAAATTATACATGAACATAGAAAATCGTTGTTTTTTAAGCTTTAACCAATGTTTTTTTCCTGCAGCTCCACAGCACAACATCTTACCAAGTCTTACCTTGCAGTCTACCTCAACTATTTGAAAGGCTTGGCATGGAGCATATTCGTGGTGAGAGGAAATTTTCCACTCATCTCTTTATCCGAGTCTTTCAATCCTTCTGGGAAGTGGGTTTCACCTGAAGATGCTGAGAGAATAAACAAATTCTGCAACTCAGGACATCAGGCTCCACAAGAAAGAGTTGTTGAAAGGCAACAACATTCAAATAAGATTCTTTCAGACGAAGAAGATGAAATATTTTCAAACATTGAATATGACATGTTTCCGGACATGGAAGATGAAGATCTAAATGCGGCTATAGCAGCTAGTGTGATGGATTTGGATCCAGATGAATTCAGAGCACTGACTTCATCTGGAGGCGAATCCATCAGACTGGCTGCTATAGCCGCCTCTAGATCTTCAACTTCCATGTCCGAAAACATTTCATATTCCATGTCGGAAAACATTTCATCTTCCTCGTCTGAAACAAACTGATTTGAATGTTGTTGCATTCAACAACTCTTTCTTATGGAGCCTAATGTCATGGGTTGTAGGATTTATTTTTTCTCTCAGCATCTTCAGGTGAATGCACTTCCCAAAATGATTGGAAGACTTAGATAAAGAGATGGGAAACTCTTTTAGGAAATTTCATCTCATCACAAATATGCCCATGCAGAGCCTTTCAAATAGTCGAGGTAGGCTGCAAGTAGGGGTGCTCCCGGTTTGGTTTGGATCGGTTTTGAGGCAAAAATTCATCCGATCCAAAAATAAATTTATTTGCAGTTTGGTTCGGTTTTGGATGACATATAAAAAAATCCAATCCAATTTTATGTGGTTTATTTTGTATCGGTTTTTGGATATCCGAATTATAAATTATAATTTTTTTAATTAAATGTTAATATTATAATAAAAAAATTAATAAGTATTAAAATATATGTATGCAATTTGGTTCGGTTTAGATCGGTTTTGAAAAAACAATCCAAAATCCGATCCAGCGGTTTTCACAAAAGGACATCCAAACACATCTAAATTTTTTTGATTTTTTGCGGTTTTCGATCTTTTTAAATCGGTTCGCGGTTTTTATTTGGATTGGTTTGGATTTGAGCACCCCTAGCTGCAAGGGAAGAATTGGTAAGGTGTTGTGGAGCTGCATAGAGACTGTCAAATTCATACCACTCTCAATTCATAAGAGAACCAACTTCAGTAGCTTGCACATGTTTGTTGGTTTCGTCGGTGGGTGGACTATGATTATGATTTTTTATTTGCCATGTGTTCGGGACAATATTTAAAATGTAGGGATTACTTTTAACTATAGAGCGAGAGACTAAAAACATTTAACCTTTAACAAGCTGATGTCAAGATTCTGTTTGTAAATTTAATGGCAGAAAACATACTCATAAGATAGTACAATCATGGGCAGCGGAAATTAAATCATCTCAACGGTTACTTAAACATAAATGACATAAGCCAATTACAACTCCAAGTCATAAAGGTTTTCAGATAAAAACATCAAGAATAGTCTCAACTACATAAAAGTTACACCTCTGCCTAGTGTTACAGGTAAACATAACAACTTATTATTACAATATAAAAGAGACGACCGATAAATAAAGAAGACAAGGCTCCAAGCCGTCTTCGAAAACATATCTAGACTACTTTTCTTGAACCTGCATATCTAAACTACCAAGAGTACAGACACAAAATACAAAATAGGGTAAGTTTATATATTAAAAAGATAAACCGATTAAATAGAAAGAGAAAAGTGCGCATAATTAACCACAACACTTAATCAGACATCATCAATAAATTAATTCACCAATCACATAATACAACAATTCGTCGTTCACACAGCACATCATTAATTGCAAATAGGTATGCGATGTATCCATAACCTCGGCCTATATGCATGTGGTACCAACCTACACATCAATATTTTGGAGATTCAGAGGTCTGTTACTCATCCAACCCATCAATTTACATTAATGACTCGATCATGATTCCATTAATCCCAAGTAATTTCTCATCAATATACATCATTAATAACTCATCTATTACTCATCAATAACAAGTCATCAATTAGACGCATCAATAAAAACTTGTAAATTATAACTCAACAATACACCATCGACACAACTTGTTATATATATAAAGAAAATTCATCAATCAAACACATTAATTACAACTCCTTCGTAAATCACCATCTTAAAGATTAGATAATTAATTTAACTAATCATAATTCTATACTCTATAAAACCTCTTAAACTTTGGTTGATTATTCAAAGTCGACTTTAATTTTCAAATAATTCTCTCTTATATTACTCCTAAAATTATTATGAAAAGAGTTACTTTAACTCCTCTGAACTATCATAATAGAACCAAATAAACTGAATTTCAATTTCCTATAGGTTCTAAGTACTAATCCTAGTATTTTAAAGTTGCATATAATAATAATAATAATAATAATAATAACAATAATAATAATAATTAATAATCCAGATTTGATACAAGCTCTACTGAATGATAATCAAAGATATTTAGCTAACATGCTTTACACCCAAAATTGATATTGATGTAGCAGCAACTAGTTCAAACAAACACCAAATAAGTAATAGACATATACATGGGCTGAATTTAGTTAACATAATAATATTGTATATATAAGTGTAGAATGATCTAAATGTCATAACGGCACGAATACTAAACCAAATAACCAAAATATATGGATACCCTACCTTAGCAGTTTGATTCTCTCCTTCAAAATTTAAGTATGGATTTTTCTTGTGTAAATCAATACCAAACAACTATAACATCATGGATTATCAATAAGTAAACATAAAAGTATAATCTCTATTCAAAAGATTTCCCAAAAACTCTTTCCTATGGAAAATATTCCGATTGATGTTTATGATTCATTAGTATGGAAATATTTGTGTTGATTAAGCATAATTAGTTTCCTATTCTGTAATTTGTAATTCCTGTATATTATACAAACACATGATCAATAAACATCAATCGGAATATTTTCCTATATTTCATTTCATTACCAAGATTATTTTAGAGTACAATATCAAATTTGCTGGTGCGAGAAATTAAAAATAAAATAAAAAATTATTGGTTGCTTACAATGAGAAGTCATTCTACCCTCCATAGTATTCTGGATTCACAGTGACTTTTATACAATAGCCATCTTGGCATTTAAAAACGATCGGCTCTGTTTTGGGGTTTATGACACTCTGGGGACAATTATGAGTGTATCTACATTTGAGAGTTGTTTTAGTGTAGATAAAAGGAGGATACCAGGTAACCTCTTCTGTCATTGAAAATAGGAAAAAAAATAAAAGTATAGCAGGAAATTTAATAGTTTTATCCATATTTCTTTTCTTTTTGTATATAACATTGGAATACAATTTTGTTAATTTATACTACATAAAACTCATAAATCTTTTTTTTACGGAAAATCTCATCAAAAGTTAAAAATAATTAAATAGTTTTAGTTTACCAATTTCTTGTATTGCCCCTTTACAACATGCACTTAGTAAATGTCTCTTCCATATATATGTGTTGAGTTTGTCTCTTAAACATACTTAGTGATAGAGTAACATAAAATACTTTTTTTTTTTACTTTTACAATTAAGCAAATGAGGGTCGAACCTAAGATCTCATGCATAATATTCAAATTCCTAACCACTAAATGAATCCAAGTGGCTTTTATTAAAATGAATTAGAATTAATTTTTTTTTGTTAAATAAGATTTTAGTCGTTAAACTATCCTCAATTTTTTTATAAGCTAAGTGCATCTAGGCATCAAGGTGTGAGTAGATATTTAACTAAGTTGTTACATTTAAACACTCTCATCCTATACTTATAGCTCATAAAAATTGAAAGAAAAAAAATGTGCATGGTGGGTTAGACTATACCCCAAAAGAAATCAAAATAAACGTAGTACAAAATAACCATCTCTAAATTGGGAAATCTAAAAGAGTTCTAACTATCTATTTTCTAAGCCTCCTCCCATTTCATAGGGACACGTGAGATGTATGATACCCCTAAAATGAGTAATATATGTCCTCCGCTCCTAGCCAGTTGTTTGTTCTTCTTTTGACTTTTATTAATAACAGAACTGAAATGCTTCTCACCTTTTTCATATCCGTCCAAACTGATTTAATCAATTGAAGATCTGCTCTGACCACTTCGTCAAACTCCTCATCCGACAATATCACAACCTTTTGCGTTATTTCGAGTATAACGCTGCACACTTGAACATATATTAACAAATCCAATTGTACGTTTAATACTTTATTGTCATCAAAACTCTTAGAGAGATTAACAAAACTGATTTTGTTCCAATAGATAGTCTGAATGATAAGATGTCCACATTTTAACTTAATTATTTTGTTCCAATTTTTTTTTCTTTTGGAAAAGCTCGTCAAAGGTTAAAAACAATTAAATATTTCTACTTTATCAATTTCTTATATTTGCCCCTTTAAAACACTTTTTTTTACGCGGCCCTTTATAACATTTAGTAAATGTATCTTCGTATAGATTTGTTAAGTTTGTCTCTTAAATACACTTAATGATGGAGTAATATAAAATATTTATTGTTTAGTTTTACAATGGAGCAAATGAATGTCTCTTTTTTTTCTTTTTTTTTTTAATAAGTTAAGGGCATCAAAGCATCAAAGAGTGAGTAAACAACCAACTAAGTTGGTAGTACTCTCAAAATAATTTAGAAACTTCAAATAATAATTTTGTAGTTTCAAAATGGATAAAAAATTTGACGAAATAAACATTGAGTAAAATTCGAGAACTTAAAAATACCTGAAAATAATTGGGTAATTTGCCCCATAGTGTTACAATATCAAAGCGACTCGACTTGAAATTAAATTGCGTTGAAGAAGGCTCCAACGCCAACTCTCGACTTACTTTGACTAATTATTAGCATCTCTAGACTCTATGATGTCCACATTTTCACTTAATGATTTTGTTCCAAATGTTTATTTTCTTTTTGACGGAAAAGCTCATCAAAAGTTAAAATCAATTAAATATTTTCAGTTAACCAATTTCTTGTATTTGCCCCTTGAAAACATTTTTTTACGCACCCCTTTAGAACATTTAGTAAATGTCTCTTCGGTAATTTTTTAGTTGTACAATGGAGCAAATGAGTTTTTCTCTTTTATTTTTACTTTTTTTAAATAAGTTAACGGCATCAAAGCATTAAAGAGTGAATAAACATTCAACTAAGGCTCTGTTTGGTAAAAAAATAGCGGATAGCTGATAAACTAGCTTATAACGAATGAGCTTATAGCGAATAAGCTAGCTGATTGAATTTGTAGTGTTTGGTAAAATTAGTGGTTGAACTAGCTTATAAGTATGAAATGACATAAAAAAGATATGTTTAATTAATATTTTATTTTTTCAAGTAAGATGATAGGGGTAAAATTGGAAGAAAAAATAATAAGCTATAACTTTAAGCTCATAAGCTACTTGAAATAGCATTTGAAAAATAAGCTATAAGCTAGTAAAATAAGCTATAAAGCTCGTTTTTAAAAACCGTTACCAAACAGAGCTTTTAGCTTATAAACTAAAAGTTGTAAGCTAGCTTATTTGGGTTACCAAACAGAGTCTAAGTTGGTACATTTACATACTCATCTAATACATGTAGCTCATAATACAATGGAGCAAATGAGTTTGTCTCTTTTTTTCATCAGTTTAGGGTAGGGGTGTATATGGATTGGACAAATCCGGTTGATCCGGCCAAATCCACTCAATCCAACCTAATAAAGTGGGTCGGGTTGGATAATTGGGTTGATATGGGTTTGAAAAATGCAACACTAGACCCAACCCAAAAAACCCACTAACCCACAAATGTCATAGTTTTTTAAAATTTGTTTTAAAAAAATAATAAAGATTTTGTTGCTTGATAGTTAAATATTTTTCATAAAATAGGTTACATCATGTTTTAAGAAAATAAAAAAATTAAGTAATTTTTATGAAACAAATATGATGATTTATCGTTTAGTAAGTTAATATTATAAAAACTGAAAAATTATTCCGGTAACTCACTATCCAATCCGGAAATTAGTAGGTTTATCCAAATAAAATGGATAGTTATTTTTCATAGTGCAAATAAGTTACACTATTTTTTAAGAAAATACAATGGTTGAGTTATTTTTAAGAAAAATATGATAATTTGTCATTTACTTATTTAATTTTAAAAAACAAAAAAATAATTTGTGCAACCCATTATCCAACTCAACCCAACCCAAAAAATAATGGGTTTATCCAAACCGGTCCAATGTTGTAACGGGTGGTTATTTTACTGAACCCAATCCGAAGTACCCTATGTGGTTCGGATTTTGGTTTTGGTCAAACTCAACTCAATCCGGCCCACGTACACCCCTAGTTAAGTGCATCAAAGCATCAAAGAGTGAGTAAACACCCAACAAAGTTGGTACAATCAAACACTTTCATCTAATACATGTAGCTCATAATAATACAAATAAAACTCTGTTGAAGAAAACTCCAACGCCAACTCTTGACTTACTTCGACTAATCATTAGCAACTTGAGACTTTACGATGTCCACATTTTCACTTAATGATTTTGTTGCAAATGTTTTTTTCTTTTTGACGGAAAAGCTCGTCAAAAGTTAAAACAATTAAATATTTTTAGTTTACCAATTTCTTGTATTTCAACCTTTGAAACACTTTCTTTTTACGCACCCCTTTAGAAGATTTACTAAATGTCTCTTCGGTATATATTTATTGAGTTTGTCTCTTAAATACACTTAGTGATAGAGTAACATAAAATACTTGGTTTTTAGTTTTACAATGAAGCAAATGAGTTTGTCTCTTTTTTTACTTTTTTTGTTAATAAGTTAAGGGCATTAAAGCATCAAAGAGTGAGTGTACATCCAACTAAGGTGGTACATCTAAACACTCATCCAATACTTGTAGCTCATAAAAATATAAATAAATCTAGAAAAAAATGTACCCGACTAATATTTTAAATAAAAATATTGTAATTGATAAGTGCCACTTAGGGTGTCACACATTCTCATAAAAAAAAAACAATCGATAATTAATTAAAAACATGCAGCGAAATTATTTAGAAACTTCAAATAATAATTTCGTAGTTTTAAACTGGATAAAAACTTCGACGAAATAAACATCGTGTGAAATTCGAAAACTTAAAACTACCTAAAAATAATTGGATAATTCACCCCACAGTGTTACAATATCAAAGCGGCTCGACTTTAAATAAAATTGTGTTGAAGAAAACTCCAACGCCAACTCTCGACTTACTTTGACTAACAGTGCAGTCCTTGTACCATCCTACCACATGTTCCGGCTCCTCGTCGTTTTCAGCTCGCAATGCCAGATTCAGATTGGCATGCTATATCTCCTACAACTTGGGAAATCCGATATGAGCTCTTTTCATTTTGTCGAACACTTCCTTACAAAGTCGTCGATTTTATCCCAATGTACATGCACTTGAGCTACCATCCGCTACACTGCAAAATTCAAATCAAACACTTTAATAAGTTAATTAAAAATCAAGTAATCATAACGACGATACTATTCAATTATATAAAAAAAATGTCAATATTAAAGCATCAGCAACATGTTTTCCAAATGCCTGCAATATGGACAAGTCATAAGGACCACCACCAAATTCTAGAACAGCTGGTGGTGCTACTAGTGGTGGTTCTCCGTGTTGTTCTTGGATTTCTTCGTCGTTGTAGTGGTGGTGGTGGTATGCCATCTTCAACTTCATCTTCAACATGTTTTCCAAATGTCGGCAACATGGACAAGTCATAAGGACCACCACCAATTTCCAGAACAGCTGGTGGTGCTACTAGTGGTGGTTCCCCGTGTTGTTCTTGGATTTCTTCATCGTGGTTGTGGTGGTGGTGGTGGTATGACATCTTCAACTTCATCTTCAACATGTTTTCCAAATGTTGGCAACTTGGACAAGTCATAAGGACCACCACCAATTTCCAAAACAGCTGGTGGTGCTACTAGTGGTGGTTCCCCGTGTTGTTCTTGGATTTCTTCATCGTGGTTGTGGTGGTGGTGGTGGTATGACATCTTCAACTTCATCTTCAACATCATCTTGCATTTCAACCTCAATATCAGTAGCACCTTCACACTCAACTTCAGGCGCAATTTCAGTAGCATCTTCATCTTCATCGTGGTTGTGGTGTCGAGGCTCGTATGCAGGCTCATGTTGAGCCTCTGAGGATGATCCAACAACATTTTTTCCCTTACTCCTACCCCGTCTAGGGATAGTAGCTTCTGCCGCACGCTCTCTACGTGCAATGTTGTGTGCTACACTTTCCCTTCCCATTCTTTGTCTCACAACTTTATCTGTCATTCCTAAAACAACATAAAAATCATCAATACTTTTTCACAAATTCACATTCCAATAATAATTTAAATGAAAACTATATTAGAGGTTAGACCAAAACTTTCTCACAAACTAAATAATATCACCACACATAATAAGCAAACATGTTAAAGCTATCAATACTTATCACAATCCAACTCATGCTATACCAAGGCCAACTAATATGAATCCAAGGCCAACTCATGCTATTCCAAGCAAATTAATACAAGTTTTAAAGCCAATCATAGAGGTCAGACAAAAGAAAAAACATTAAACAAATGAATTTCCATAAATTTCATTCATACTCAAACATTAGCACTAACAGTTTTCCCTTACCATATACTCCCTCCGTACCAAAATGTAAGTCAATTTGGTCATTTTAGACAAATTAAGAAAAGTAGTCATTATTGTATGGAAAAGGGAAATTATGAGTTTGTTTACAAAATTGTCCCTCATTAATGGTATGAAAAAGATAAATTGAAGAATTAAAAGAAGAAAGAGAAATAAATAGTTAAGGGTATAATAGAAAAAAGAACATTAAATGCTTTATTGGTAATGTAAAGTAACATATAATTTGGTACAAATTTTTTTCTCAAAGTAACTTACATTTTGGTACGGTGGGAGTATATCCATACAGCAATTTGAATATAAAATGTAAAAAAGGTAGATTGAAATTGCATGAATCATTATATTTATGTTTTTTCCCATGTGCATGCTTAAAAATCCCTTATCATAAAGGATGATGATGATGATGATCAAAAACAGAAACAGAGCATAAACAGAGCAGAAACACGTTTGACAAATCGCCCTAAAAATGGAACGAATTGATGAAGCTACGACAGCTTGAGCCAACGATACAATCATTTAAATGGGAGTATACACAGACACCGAGTTCATGTCACAATCAGATATAAAGAAGCAATATCAACAACTGTATTTTGTCAAACACGGGCAAGGCCAGATAAAATAAAGGCACAAAATGGAAAAATAAACAAATTTATTTTGAGGTTTTTAAAAGTAGCTCTACTTCCTTTACCACTCTCACGACTTCCGACCGTGCTCTTAAAATTATAGCGATTAGTAGAAAATTACTCATATTAGATCATTTTTTCAAGTGAAAGAAAGATATTAGAAAGTAAAACTACATTAGGTATTCTAAATCGACGGAGATGATTGTTCTATAAAGATTGAAGTATATGAAATTAGAACAATTAACAGGAGAAAAAACTGTTGAATGTATTTTCTTCAATAGTTAATCATCCTCACTTATGCATTCATACGTTTGAATAGAAGAGGCATCAACATGTGTCATAATTATAATTATAATAGAGACCATCAACAGATTCATAACCAAATGCAAAGAAGAAGCATCAGGGAATGAACTTGTCAACATAAGAACTTACCTGTAAGTTCAGAGATCAAGTGTAAAACATCATATGCACTATCTTTGCATTTGTATTTTAATTTTAAACCAAATGTTTTGGTAGAAATAATATACTGCAAATATACACAAATGACCATGACCGAATCTAGTCATAAAAAACTAGACATGCCAGTATAAAAACAAAAACAAAACCTAAATTTAATTCAAAAAGCAAATAACCTCAAAAATAGAACATCAAATGATGCAACAAATTCACAATGTTAACAAGAGATCTAGCGTGTGCACAAGAACATGAAGACATCATAACTATGTGCAACAATTAGGGAAAACTCAAGCAAAGTCATATTAAGGATTTGATTAGAGCGAAAGGGTAGCGGCTAGATTTTAGGTTTTCCTGAAAGTCACAATGTTATTTAGATTGATGTATTAATATGCTTCCAATAAACTAGCAACATTCGCTGGATTATGTATACACAGAACTAAATAAAATCGGTAAGCAATCATTTTCTCTTGTTTGTTTTACTAAAATTTATGAAATTCGTAAAGTAACCATATTAATGCACCACAAGTAACAATCACAATAAATTTGCAAATGGATAGGTGTTAAAATTTAAAATAAATACTAATTAGAACATGTCTTGCCTGGCAAGGACTTTGCAAAGTGAGCACAGCCTCTGTCAATCTTCTACTATTAACAGATGGAGGTAAGCATTGACCCTGAAGATATGGACACATCCTTCCTTGATTTCATAACCATGTACCATTACAGCCTTCTATAATGGAATCTATTTTTAATTCCAACCCATCTTCCTCACATAAGTTTGTTAAGGAAACACGCAATAGCTTTTTCATCGACACATGGTCAATACGAAAATGGTAGAGCTGTAGAGAAATAAATGGTAGATCTGTAGAGAAAATGGTAGTTTCTAACTTAGCTCCCATCTTAAGATAAGATTTTAACTTGAGAGACAAGATAGGATAAGGTGACATGATCAACTTGACATATCATATTGACTTGTCAAACACTGGAATGAGACAGGATACAATAGTTTATCATATTTTGCCTATCCTGATCATCAAACAGACCCTAAAGGCTTTCAAATTCAAGGCTACACTTTGTCTTTTATTGAACTACTTTGTGCACCAAATATGCTTGTTAAGTTTATGAAATCCAACACCAGATATTGCCCAAAACAAATCTAACAATTTAAAGTGACAATGAGATGGGAGAAAATGCCTATAAGAAGCTAATAATCGCTTTAATATACCAGTATCATTTATGCTAGACCAAAATCCATCATAAGCGATGATAAACAACCACTAAAGGAAAACCTGATCGCTAGACCACAAATCGTCTATCATGCGCTTCTGAAGAGCCTGCTCACAGAAATTTGATCTAAGATATATGTAAAGGTCCATAATAGAAACAGGTCAAAAAAGATTTAAAAGTCAAAAACCAATTGATGACAATAGCAGTACAAACATACAACACAGAAGCATATAAATTTGAACTCTAATCCAACATTATTGATTAATATAAGAGGTTTTTACCAGTGCGTTCCTCTTTTGTATAAGAGCATTGACAGCAGTTTGTAACAGTATCTTCCCCTTTGAAGCAATGAAAATTCAGATTTTCTCAAGATCTATGTTGGAATTATTTGGAATCAAGTACAAAGCATCAGTGAATGAACTTGTCAACACGTGAACTTACCTGAAGTTCAAAGATCAAGCGTAAACCATCACATGCACCATCTTTGCATTTGCATTTTAGTTTATGAAGCAAAATGTTCAGATGGTGAAAGCAAAACATTATTTACATTTTTCCCATACAAATCTATAATAAAAATAGCTAAAAACAAGTGACATTTTTTAATTATTTGCCAAAGTATATGAAATGAAATCAAAATATGTTTTCCAACCAAAATGTTTTTCAAACTAAATAGACCTTTTTTTCCATACCATTTCAATCTCTCTTAACAGTTGCAACAACCATCACAGGCTTTAGTTGCATATTCACATATAACAATTTACCCTCAATGTTGAAGATGTTTGTCAATGTACAAATGGATGCCCATAATGGTATAGTGTACCCATTGGATTATAAAGAGGGATTCAAAATTGATGCAAACTATCATAATGCTTGTTGGATTCTTATAGTCTACACTCTACTGTGCTTTATTTATTAAACCATATGACACTAGATGTTTATCTAACGTGAAACCTGCTATCTCGGCCTCCTTACAGATCTCTTTACACTTTGCTATCCTCCCAGAGGCCATGTAAATTTCAAGCATGTCCTTGTATAAACCATAAGTGGGAGAGAATCCTGCCTCTTTAAGTTTTGAAAAATATCTCTTGGCTCTAGATAGATCATTTAAAGCAACAAACAGCTTTATGATCATGCGATACGCTGGAAGGTCAAAGAGGCAATTTGAAGCCTCCATTTCCCAAACTACGTCCAATGCCTCTCTGTACTTCTCCTCGGCGTAGCGGCTATGAATTACAGAAGTGTACATAACCACACTTGGTTGAGAACCAGACTGTTTGAACCAACTAAACAAGCTCTCAACCATATCAAACTTCTTCATCTTAGCACAGACTTTCATTATAGCAGTACAATCTTGTGAGCTCAAATTCAGTTCATCACGTGCTCCAAGTTCATCTAACAACGACTCAACATGTCTGTATCTATCAGGGTTCTTTCCAAGTTCCATTATTAGTTTTGCATAAATACTGGTATCCAACATTCTTTTATCCCTTCTTGCAACTGCCAATACCTTCCAAGCAAGTCTAAGGTTTCCTCCTTTTAAAAAACCCTTGATGAATGCCTCCAACACTCCACGACTCGCCAGAGCAGTAAACTTGTTTAGGTTAAACTGAACCTTCAACTCATGGTTCTTGGCCAAGACCTCAATCGTTGAGGCCAGAATCCAATCATCGGGAAAGAGATGAGGTTGATTTTGTGCCCAACCAAATGTTTGTAGAGCTCTCTCAGGGCACCCCATATGGCCTAACTCCTTTATTGTCATCGACAAAGAACCCTTTCTCAGCAAATGTGCCCACTTTCCTAGAATTATAGAGACATCATCATCTGGATTAAGCCTACTGATCTCCCTTGCCAATCCAACAAGAAAACTCGGATTTTTGTATAATTTTTTATCCATAGGAGCGCGAGATGAAACCATAGCTGGTAGTCTTTTTGGCGTAGGTAGCCCCAATGGTCGAAGCTTGTGAGGAGACGGAAGAGGAAGTGGTCTTTCCCGGTCCAAATTTCCAGGTTTTTGTGGGATTCTACCTTGAAAAAGCGATTCTATGGCATCAATTTCATCGGATTCCCAAACAACATCGGTACTTTGTTCCTCCTCAACAGTGAAATCATTATTATTGTCATCATGAGTTGGTTCAGTGGTGATGGTGCTAGGCTTCTTCAAGAATAAATTAACACCAAACTCTGGAGGTAGCTTGCCACGCCGTGGATATGGAAGATTCTTTGTTGGTCTCTCTTTTCTTCTATTTGAATTTGATGAATGTCTTGCTAAAGTGATTCTCTGGTTTCTGCACAATGTTCTTCCCAATGGAATAAAATGTGCACTAGCAGGAAATAACACTGTGCATTCCATAATTATGGTTTAGAAATGTGGTGGTTGAATTATCATTAGCACCACCTGCAGAGAAAATTACATATATAAATAAATTTCAGTATATGTATTAAGCTACTAGAAAGGAACTGAACAAATCGAACAAGCGAGAAAAATGGTTTCTCTGCTATGATGCAATCGGTAATGAAAAGAAACTGAGTTTTATTCCATGAAATTGCATCAGGTTGTAAAACCTATGTTTTCAATTGTGCCGCTTAGAATGACGGTGCGGAGTGTAAGTGGCAGAGCTAGACTAAAATATTGGGGTGGACAGCTAAAATAAATTTTTAATTTATAAATCAAATATGCAAATCATATTTTATATCAAAAAATTTAAGTTGCAATAAGCATGTACTAGATCATCAAAAAATTAAACTACACGACTTAAAATAATGCATTACACGATGAGCGCAGCTTGAAATTTTCAATAATAGTCTCTGAACTTATATTTGCAGCAATTTTTCTAAAGATATCCTCCTCACAAACTAT
Source organism: Trifolium repens (assembly GCA_030408175.1). NCBI lineage: Eukaryota > Viridiplantae > Streptophyta > Magnoliopsida > Fabales > Fabaceae > Trifolium > Trifolium repens. The sequence continues at coordinate 14,950,950 of CP125842.1, read as the reverse complement.
CCTCTTGAAAAGAGTTACATTTTCAATTTTTCTAAACTTCATTTCACAAGCTTTGAGCAACTTGTGGAAACTGGAAAACCATTTATGCACAGTTCAATAAATCAAATAACTAATTATCAACTTATGAACCGAGGTTCAACTTTAACTTAATTTCCAATTTTTTTTTTAGCTTATGTACAATAACAATATAAACAACAATAAATCAAATTCAACAACATTCAATAACAAATCAACAACTCAATAACAACATTCAAAAATAGAGTTATAGGGAGAAACATAAATCAACAACAAGCTAAGTAGTTAACAAAAAATGAGAAATTAAATTGAGGAAGAAAGGGGTTTTGCGGCAGAGAGAGACCTGCGAGAGCCGAGAGAGCGTAGAAATCAGAGAGATGAGAGAACGACGATGAATGCTAGTATGGATCAGCAAAGCGACGAAGGGTTGCACAACAGCGGTGAACGGCGGAAGACGGCGGCGCGCAATTGTGGGAAGGAAAATAAATGGGTCGTCGTGAGATGCTTTTGCTTACTGATGAATGTAGCTACTGATTTTTTTTTAAGAAATAAAATAAATTAAACACTTGGCAAGATCTGGTGTGCTAGATTAATCCAACAGACTGGATTGAGCCAAAGTCATGGTGACTTTCCCGCTCAAAAGTCAGCCAAGCCTTGTCCCTCAATTAGTTCGTGTCATTAAATGGAAATGAATTTCAAAATAAAACATAAAAAAAATTGAATTTCGAGCAAAATCGAATTCATACTCAAAGAATCCACGATTAATATTGCTATGAGTTTTTTGAAATATTTTTCATATAAATACTAAGGCTTTTGCTTTTTCTGTTTGATTATTAAAAGAGAAAAGTTAAATATTCAATATTTCAATTTTTAAAATAAGTTGTATTGTTATAAATTTGAACGTAGAAGCTCCTATTTCATCTACAGGTATAGACGAACCTCTTGGGAGCTTATCAGCTTCGGAGGTTGGAGGAGGTTAATCAATAGGGGAATGAGCAGCTATTTAATCTTCCTCTATGTTAAAGTACAAAAGCAAGTATTTTGCATATATTGTATCAACAGAGTGTGATATTATAAACTGTTCGACAATTTCCATGATTAAGTAATGGTTTTGATAGTGATTTTTGTTACGAACTTTACTAACATAAGAGTGCGATAAAATTACGATTAAATATTAAAGGAGTTAGTTTGCCGGGATTAGACTTTATTGATCCATTCGTATGTATTATCTTGACTACGTATATATCTGTTTAAGTTATCAATCAAAATTACCACGTATCGCTAATCGAACGTTTCCGTGTCCAGAAACGACGAGGGATCTATTATATCTATCAACCTCCAATGTCTCGGATGATTAATCGATATAATAGCATTAAGCTTCGACACTTCAAGTGATTATCAAACCCCAAATCTATATCTAGAATTTAGAATCCAATAAGTGATTATCATAGATCTTAGATTCAAAGAACATATGTCTATATCATTCAAATCATCAAAATAACATTTAAAGCCAAGATAATCACAAATTTTGATTGAATACTAAAACATATATATAACCTTAATCAAGATGAATACATAGTCATGAAACAACTACATCTAATCCCAACAAAGAGGACTTTAGCCACACATGGCCATGATTAACTTACAAAGATGAAGAGAAGTGAATGAACATAAGACTTGATTTCTCAAGTTTTGATGGATCCACTTTCAAAAGCTACTAAGAACTTAAACCCAGTTATATCTCTGTATTATATCTCTTCAACCAAAGCAAGATACCAAAAATTATGTTTCTGAGATCTATTTATACTATTTCAGTAATTACATGTTCGCTGAGCGAATATACGGTCGCTGAGCTACCATTAAAACTTCAAAGGTGGGTTTGTTGACAAGTGGCACTTAAACCGCCAAACTCAACACTGGTCGCCAACCTTCGCTACAGCTCGCTGAGCGAGCACGGTCGCCAATGGTCGCCAGTTGCCATTCTTGTCTGTGATGTGGTCGCTAGTGGTCGCCACCTGCTCGCGGAGCGAGCACTTCGAAGTGCTAAAACTCCATTTTCTTGCTCAGAAACCTGTCAAAATGATTAGAAAAGTGTTTATTAAACAAAATATGATTAATAAAGGTATTTACAACATCGGGGACTTTTTATAAAGGTTTCTTGCAAAATAAGTAAATAAGTGCCGTGTTTCACAATGAAAATTAACTATATTTTGGCACTTATCACTCTATCAATTTCTTTTTCATAGACATCTTATATTTCGATCTGACTCGATTCAATAGAAACTTCTTCACGATCTCAATGTATTCTTTGATCATCTATTCGACTTTCTTTCATCATTTTAATATTGATGTTATAAAAATATAATTATTTGTGTACTTTGCGAGACCCAATATTTTAGAAGTGAACTTGACCCATTAGAGATAGGCCCAAATATCGGTTGACTCCTTCAAATGACTTGATCTGCCTATCTTATCAGATAAGGGCGGGACTCGATCACGGCAAAGGGGAGACATGCCTAGAAGAATATGGACACAAGGGACACCTCCCACCATTTCTTCTACTACTTTCATTATTCTCTCAACTACTCCGCACTATTTGCTCGTTGATTCATGTGACATGTATATGTATAAGGCATCATAGCAAGAGCATATGGCGCTCACTGTCAGCAAATAATCATTCCATAAAACAACACAAGCAAGAGCATTTGGCGCTCACCGTCAGCAACATGTTTTCCAAATGCCAACAACATGGACAAGTCATAAGGACCACCACCAAATCCTAGAACAGCTGGTGGTGCTAGTGGTACGTTTCGTCCCCGTGTTGTATTTGTATTCCTTCGTCGTTGTCGTGGTGGTGTGACATCTTCAACTTCATCTTCAATATCATCTTCTTGCATTTCAGCCTCAATATCAATAGCACCTTCACACTCAACTTCAAGCGCAGTTTCAGTAGCATGTTCATCTTTGTCGTGGTTGTGGTGTTGAGGCTCGTATGCTGGCTCATGTTGAGCCTCTGAGGATGATCCACCAGCACTTTTCCCATTACTCCTACCTCGTCTAGGGTTAGCAGCTTCTTCCACACGCTCCTGCGTGCAATGCTGTGTGCTACACTTTTCCTTCTCATTCTTTGTCTCCCAATTTTATTTGTCATTCCTAAAACAACATAAAAATCATCAACATTTTTTCACAAGTTCACATTCCAATAATAATTTAAATGAAAACTAAATTAGAGGTTAGACCAAAACTTTTTCACAACTTAAAGCTAAAACATTTTAGCAATAAAAAAACAATTAACTTTCTCACAAACTAAATATATAATATCACCACACATAATAAGCAAACAACTTAAAGCTATCATCAATACTTATGACAATCCAACTCATGCTATACCAAGGCCAACTAACATGAATCCAAGTCAAAAATAAATAAATAACAATAGACCATTTACAGATTCATAACCAACTGCAAAGAAGAAGCATCATTGAATGAACTTGTCAACAGAAATCAAGTGTGTAAAACATCATATTCACTATCATTGCATTTGTATTTTAACTTTAAACCAAATGTTTTGGTAGAAATAATATACAGCAAGTATACACAAATGACCATTGACTGAATCTAGTCATAAAAAAAGTAGACATGCCAGTATAAAAACAAAAACAAAACCTAAATTTAATTCAAAAAGCAAATAACCTCAAAAATAGAATATCAAAGGATCCAACAAATTCACAATGTTAACCAGAGATCTAGCGTGTGCACAAGAATAGGAAAACAACATAACTATGTGCAACAATTAGGGAAAACTCGAGTAAATTTTGTTGGAGAATTTCCAAAATATACTTGAAAGGTCGCAATAGTTTAATTTGAAATTCAAATTTACAATATACTTGAAAGGTTGCAATAGTTAATTTGAAATTCAAATTTACATTTTTTAAAACCTTTCAAGAGTTGTGTCTCTTTGATCATTTAACAAAAATTTACATAGATTTATAAATAGAGACACTTGAGAGACTGAAAACACATAACAGAAATCATGAATTTCAGAATGCTGTAAAAAATATTCCTAAATCATTTCTTCATTTGTCTAGTGCACGAGGGGATTCGAAGAAACTTTATTCTGTGAACTATCATTGATCGATATGCTTGATGTGAGTGTGCAAACCATGTCAAGGTTTTCAAAGTATCCTGAAGGGGATTCGTCGGTTATAACTCATTTGCATCCGGTGTGCATAAATTGGTAGGGGAAAATCGAATCTAAAGATTAGTGTGATACACACGCTTTGGAATTTATGTGCATTGTTCATCATGTTCCTCATCATCTTCTTTTGTTCAAGTATTTGCAATAGACCCCAAACAAAAGTTTTCACAAAGTCAAATTAAGGATTTGATTAGAACGAAAAGGTAGCCGTTAGATATTTAGGTTTTCCTGAAAGACAGTGAGGAGGAAAATAAACCCAACACAAGGGAGGGGACCTGTGACACTAGGGAGGTTTGTTATTGAAATCGTCCAACCCATCATTTTACATCAATGACTCGATCATAAATGCATGAATGTCAAGTAATTTGTCATCAATATTCATCATTAATAGCTCATCTATTACTCATCAAGAACAACTCATTAATAAAAACTTGTAAATTTTATTAAGGGGTTTGTGAAGAATTTTTTTGAGCTTAATTTTAATGAAAGGTGGGAGCATCGGCCGAACCTTAATGGGATTCAGTTTCCATCTTTATCTGAGGAAGATAACCTTTTATTGATGAGAGCTTTTTCTTTAGAGGAGGTTAAGGAAGTGATATGGTGCAGCGACGGTAATAAAAGTCCAGGTCCCGATGGTTTCAATTTTAAGTTTCTGAAGGTGTGTTGGGACATTATTAAACACGATATTATGAATTTTTTGAATGAATTTTTCGGAAGTGCAACGCTTCCCAAGGCTTTCACGGCTTCTTTTTTAACTCTTATACCCAAGAAAGATCACCCACAAGCCTTATCGGATTACCGTCCTATTTGTTTAATATCAAGCATGTACAAGATTTTGTCAAAGCTTTTAGCAGGAAGGTTGAAACATGTGTTGAGTAAACTTATATCCCATAACCAATCAGCAGTTATCCCTGACAGGCAGATTTTAGATGGGGTTTTGGTGGTCAATGAACTCATAGACTTGGCAAAAAGAAGAAAAGACAAATGTTTGTTTTTTAAAGTTGATTTTGAAAGGGCCTATGACACTATTAATTGGCAGTTTTTAGATTATATGATGGGTCGAATGGGCTTTGCGGACGGCTGGCGACAGTGGATTAAGGCTTGTGTTTTTAATAGTTCTATGTCTGTTTTGGTGAATGGAAGTCCTACGGCTGATTTTAACGTCGGTAAAGGTCTGAGGCAGGGAGATCCTCTATCTCCTTTTCTCTTCTTGATTGTGGTTGAAGGTCTATCGGGGCTCATGAGAAAAGCAGTAGAGAACAATCTTTTTCACGGTTACAAGGTTAGTAATAATATTATGTTCCATTCCCTTCAATTTGCGGATGATACTATTATATTGGGTGAAGGAAATTGGGAAAACTTATGGATGATTAAAACGGTTTTGCGGAGTTTTGAGATTGTATCGGGTTTGAAAGTTAATTTTTATAAAAGTAAACTTTACGGTATCAATCTTGAGGAGAGTTTCTTGAGAGCATCATCATCTTTTTTGCATTGTGCCGTTGAATCCATTCCTTTTCGGTTCCTTGGTATACCGGTGGGGGCAAATCCAAGAAGAAGTTCCACTTGGCTTCCAATTATTGAGTCTATGAAAAAACGACTTAATACTTGGAATGGTCGTATGTTATCTATCGGAGGACGGGTTACTCTCATTAATTCCGTTCTTTCTAGTTTACCACTTTACTACTTCTCTTTTTTTAAGGCGCCGTCTTGTGTGTTAAAGGAGTTAGTGACTATCCAAAGGAATTTTTTGTGGGGAGGTAGGGAGGTGGATAGGAAGATGTGTTTGGTTAGTTGGGATCGTATTTGCCAACCGAAAAAATTAGGAGGGTTAGGAATAAAAAATTTGGCGCTTTTTAATTCTTCTTTACTTTGTAAATGGAAGTGGCGGTGTTTAAATGAAGACGAGGCTACTTGGCATGTTTTGTTGAAGTTTAGATACGGTTCATTTGCGGAGAATTTCTTGTGTGGAGAAGGGAAGGAGAGACTTAAAAAATCATCTATTTGGTGGCGGGATTTATGGAGTTTAGGTGGGGAGATTGACGGCGGTTGGTTCGGTTCTAATATTAATAGTATTCTTGGAGATGGTAGTGAGATTGGATTTTGGAAAGAAAAATGGATTGGATTGACCAATCTGAAAACTTTGTATCTAGCCCTCTACAACAAATCACCATTGCCCAACGGAACTATTTCGATGCTAGGATCTTACGACAACAATGGTTGGGCGTGGAGGTTTGTTTGGAATGATGTTCTATCGGTTGAAGAAGCTGAACTTGAGCAGGAACTGCTGCAAATATTGATTCCGATAAGGCCCTGCACAGATAGGGAGGACATGCAAAAATGGATTCCAACTGCTGGTGCAAATTTTTCTGTAAAATCAGCTTATTTGGACTTACTAAATAGGCTGGTTTTGCCTCCTTTAGATGACAGCAAGCTATTAACTTTGGGTAGGATGTGGATGAACAATGTTCCGTCAAAAATTAGCATTTTTGGTTGACGTTTGTTACTCGAAAAATTACCAACTAGAGAATCTCTTTTTATCAAAGGCGTTATTACTAATGTTTTGGATAGGGGTTGTGTGCTTTGCAGCAATCATGTAGAGACTACTACACATATTTTCTTTCAATGTCAGGCTTCCAATTCTGTTTGGCTTAATATCTTCAAGTGGATGGGATTAACACCCATCATGAATTCTTCTGTGCAGCAACATTTCTTAGTGTTTGGTGACTTGCTCAAAAGTGTTGTTCATAAGCGATATCGACATGTTATTTGGCTAGCAACAACTTGGTGTATTTGGCGGTCGCGCAATCATATCGTATTTAGAGGAGAAAGGGTCAATATATCTACATTAGTGGACCAAATCATTTATATGTCGTGGTTTTGGTTTACCGGTCGTTTGAAGAGTAACGTCGATATATCTTTTGATATTTGGTGTAATAATCCTATACATTGTTTACAAAGTGGCTAAAGTGTTTTTTGGTCACCTTTGAATTGTAAGGGTTGAGTACCCCTTGTACTCCTTATAATTCAATGTTTATAAAAAAAAAAAAAAAAAAAACACCATCGACACAACTCGTTATATATAAAAGAAAATTCACCAATCAAACACATTAATTGCGACTCATTCGTAAATCACCATCTCAAAGATTGGATGAAAATTTAACTAATCATAATTATACTCAACTATACTCTATAACACCTCTCAACACTTTGATTAATTATTACGAAGTCCACTTTAATTTCCAAATAATTATCTCTTTAATTACTCCTCTAAAATTTATTATGAAAAGAGTTACTTTAACTTCTCCGAACTATCAAAATAAAACTAAATAAACTGAATTTCAATTTCCTATCGATTCTACTAATTCTAGTATTTTACAGTTACATATAATAACAATAATTCAGATTTCATATAAGCTACTGAATGATAATCATAGAATTTAGCTAGCATGCTTTACACCCAAAACTAATATATGGATGTAGCAGTAACTGGTTCAAACAAACACCAAAAAAGTAATGGGCATGAAGTCTTACATAGACACTCACATAAATAAATAAAAATTAAAAATAAAATAAAATTATCACATCAATATATATCACTTTAATTCATTTCTCTTTAATTTTTTATACTTGTTGTGAGTGTGTCTAACATCTTTTATTTGTAGTTGTGCCTATACAAATTACTTGTTTGATGTTTGTTTGAACTAGTTACTGCTACATCCATATTAGTTTTGGGTGTAAAGCATGCTAGCTAAATAGGCACTCACATAAATCAAAAAAATTTAAAATAAAATAAAATTGTCTTATTAATATATACCATAGAAATCACTCCTTCGTATTTGGGTCTGTCTTGGTCATTTTATTACTAATACAAAAAATACCACATAAATTCCTGTCATCACAACCCCAAACTTAAACTGTTGCTTGTCCTCAAGTAACATGCTGTCAGACAAGATCGTTAGCAAGATAAGAGATAAATAAAGATGATAGGAATTTCACAACCTTGCATGATTATTTCAGCAATGGTACCGCTGGTTCTTACCGCAGCGATCATGCTTAGACCTGCTAGGCTCAGGAGACGTTGATAGTAGCAAATCGGACAAATGTCTGCAAGAGTCCGTGTTCAAACTTTTCTCTCTCTCTCTCTCTCTCTCTCACACATTTTATTTTCGCTCGAAATTGAAAGGGTGACTCTCAATCATCGTACAAACTGCCATTTTACCATAGGTTTGCAAGAACTCTAAGCGACCAGTCAGAATTTAATAACATGCATTTTTAGAGGTCTTTTCAGAGTTATAACGTGGCTTAGGTCAAGGTAGGACCTTTTTGGGAATAGTAGGCTAAACATGTGGAGTTAAGTTCTACTTGGTTCATTTTTGTGTACGCAACCTTATTCCTCAGGGTGCCTTTTTGTGTTGGTATCAGAGATTAAGAACCGGATGTATCTTTGTGTGGTTCTTTTCTATCACTACTTTTGCCCTTTGGCTCTTTCTTTTGCCCTTTGGCTCGTTTCTTTTTTCATTCATTTTTTTTAAGAGACTATTTTTTTAGGGAATTTTTTTGATGTTTTCCCGTCTCTTTTTCATTTTTTTTTGTAGTGATAGTTCTCTGTACACACACCCCAAACTTAGATGTTGCTAGTTCCATGAGCAACCCCAAACTTATTTTTTTGTCAAGACTTAGAGAACTATTACCTTAACTCCAAATAGGGATGTTTTTCTGGTCTATAGGCTTGTATCGTGGTTTGTCATCGAAACAAAAGGGATAATTTATTTATGGCTCAAAATTGGCTAGCAAAGGATAATAATATAATAAAGGGTGGCTTGAAAAGGCTCTGGGTTATAACAAACAATTGCCTCAATGCATATAAATTAAATTAACCAGTCAACAGAGAATTAGAGCAAGTTCTAGAAAATAAACAAGTGTACGGTACTCTCATAGTAGATCGAAAGAAAGTGGTAATACCGTTTGGAAATATTTGGCTCAAATCCTCACATGGCTTAGGTATCTGAAGGTGAACATTTGTCTCACAGACACCAGCTTCATCACTCGTCTCATTGTCTCCCGAACTTCGCACTTCGGAGCAATCACTTTTGGTATTTATGTGAAGGCGTGAAATTCGGATCATCAAAATCCATAACTTACTTTGCTGCAATCTCACCTATAACAGTTGCTGATGCACATGATAATAAATAGCAAACAGTTATTCAATTTTTATAAGTTTGAAAAGGGGGTTAGATAGATGAAAGTGACATGCATAATTCTTTAGTATATTTTATTGAATTGAAAAACAATACTGAAATAAAAATTACTGAATTTAAATACTTATCCTTGGGTTGCCTCCGAAGCAGCGCTTGTTTAGCCTCTCATTAGCTTGAGGCATTTCCTCCATTACAGAGGATAGATTCGCATGTCTCTTTTGTGCTCCTTTGTTCCGTCTCGAAGCACTGGCCATCTTCTATCATTAAGTTCTTACAATCTTGGTAGGACCAGGTCTGTTTCACCACATCCTCAACTATCCTGTTGACGGCTTATTTTCCGGTGCAGTTTCGTAGAACGTGGTGACTTCACCCCTAACTTATATTTGTGCATGTTTCTCTGTTTGGTGCTTTCTTCACCAGGAAAAATTTGTTCTTCTTAAGTGACTTGGCAGACTGATTCTCCTGATTGTAACGGTTCATTCCTGATGGCCTCTCTCTTCTCTTGTCATCTTGCGAATGGTTCCTGTGTCGCCGAACCATTGCTGTAAACAAGCCATTGTTTCTACTTCCTGTAATATTCTTTTATTAACATCTCTCCGGATGTTTCAATCTAATGATTCTCCTTACCATTGACTGCCTAGTTGCAGTTTTCTCTCTGACAATTCGTTCCATCTCCCTTCATCTTCCTTGGGAGTTTTCCTGTGAGAATGTTGTCTTTACTTGGATGTCACCAGCCTCTCTAATCCCTGTGCTTAAGGGTACCTGTCTACATGCACTGAACAAATACCTCAGTAGCACTGGAAAAGATAATGGTAAAACTATTTTTGGTTTGTCTCATGTGTCTTTGTCACTGTGAAACTTCCCAGGTAAGTGAGGTGGATCACACGGATCGCTTAAATACCAAGACTTATCCTTAGCCAGAACTTTCACAGATCAAAATTCACAATCATCAACAAGATTTTTTGATTTTTGATTTTTTTTGTATTTTTGAAATTTTTCACAAACTTCATAAATCTAACAATGCTTTGTAAACACAATCCCCGGAAACGGCGCCAAAAACTTGACTACATTCTGGCAAGTGCACCAGTTTGTCGTCGAGTAATAATTCACACTCTAGGTGTCTAGAATGAGTTCGTATCCACAAGGATGGTGCCGCAGCTTCGCTAGCATTATTTAAGTTTGTAGTTTTGCATTCGCTTTGGTTTTTGGAAAAAGGTTTTATAAAAAGAGCGATATGCTTGCAGAAAAATAAAGATAGTGATTCAGAAACATAGAGGATAGGTATGGTGGTTGGACTCCCTCCCTTCTTCATATTTGGCATGAATGGTGTATAACATAGTTAATCAGATTATTATTCGGCGGTGACCTTATCCTTGTTATGGTAATACCTTACTATTACCCTATGTATAAGAAGTTTCCCAACGTTAATAACCAAGGTAAGTGCACCAGTCTGGCAAGTGCACCAGTCTGTCGTCGAGTAATAATTCACACTCTACGAGTAGAATGAGTTCGTATCCACAGGGATCGTGCCGAAGCTTCACTAGCGTTATTTAAGTTCGTATAGTTTTGCATTCGCTTTGGGTTTTGGAAAAAGGTTTTTATAAAAATAAGCGTAATGCTTGCATAACATAATGTATAAATATAATAGATTTAGAAACATAGAGGCTAGGTATGGTGGTTGGACTTCCTCCCTTCTTCATATTTGGCATGATCGGTGTATAACATAGTTACTCAGATTATTGTTCGGCGATGAATTCTCCTTGTTGTAGTAATACCTTACTATTACACTATGTTTATTAAAGTTTCCCTACGTTAATAACTAAGGTACCTACGTGAGCCTAACCTCGACGTGTCACATACCCCAATTACTAAGTGAGTTGTTTATAAACATGCATTATAATCTTCACCAATTAACCTCTAGATCCTAGTATCGGGCTGTTCATCTTCTAAGTGCTCAGTTCACACCTAGTTCATGATTCCTCCTTTAACCGTTCAGTTCACGACTAGTTTAGGATGTTACCGTCTCTATACATCTAGCATTATTTACTACTAGTTCCAGACCATATTAAGTCAAAACCTAATATCAATTATATGGGCGCTCCCGCTTATCCGGCCAGATTACGAGATACGTTATTAAAGTGCAAGAAAGTAAATAACAAACATAATTACTGAATATCATTTATTATAGCTTAGACTCAACCACAGACTCCAAATATTCATAGGGGAGTTCATCTTCTCCACCACAACCTAAGCAATAATTACAAAAGACTACATATTTAAATTACAAGAATTATAACCTAAATACAAAAGCCTAAAGAAAACATACCTTGCTGAGTTAGTTTTCCCGTAAGGGTAGAAAACTATGTCCAATAGAGCTCCTCTGAACCTCTCCTTATAGTAGAGAGTGTTCTACTATTTCTGAATGATTTAAACAATGAATGGGAGGCTCTATTTATAGTTTTCGTAATGGGCCTCAGCAAGGCATCGTGCTGTGATGAAGCCATCGCAGTGCGATGTGAAGATTCAGTTCAATTTTATAACTGATCCTTTGCATTTCATCAGCTTGGGCGCCAAGTTACTCCATCGTGCTCCGATGCGCTATATCGTGCTGCGATGGACATATTTTCTTCAGATTTATTCTTCTGATTTCTTGGCAAGCAAGCAGCTTCCATCGTGGCACGATGGAAGACATCGTGCTGCGATGGAATGCTCATTTTCTTCACTTTTTGGGCTTTTTCTTGTCTTTTTGCATCTTGGACTCTGTCTTGATGCTTTTTCCTGCTTTTGTAGGTTTTCCTTCGTATTTGGGCCTGTCTTGGTCATTTTATTACTAATACTAACACTAAAAATACCATAGAAATTTCTGTCATCATGTCACATACCCTAATTACTAGGTGAGTTGTTCATTACACATGCATTATTACCTTCACCCATCCAATGCCTCTAGGTCCTAGTATCGGGCTATTCAGCTTCTAAGTGCTTAGTTCACACCTAGTTCCCGATTCCTCCTCTAATTGCTCAATTCACAACTAGTTCAGGAAGTTACCGCCTCTATTCACCTAGCATATTTACTACTAGTTTCGGACAAATATTAAGTAAACCCTAATATCTATTCTAATGGCGCTCCCGCTTATCCGGCCAGATTACGAGAATACGTTGTTAAAGTGCAAGAAAGTAAATAACAAACATAATAATGAATAACATTTATTATAACTTTGACTCAATCACAGACTCCTAATATTCATATGGGAGTTCATCTTCTCCACCATAACCTAAGGCATCTATTACAAAAGACTTACATAATTTAAATTACAAAAGAATAATCTAAATACAAAAGCCTAAAGAAAACATACCTTGCTGAGTTAGTTTTCCCAAACACCTCCTTTATAGTAGAGAATGTTCTACTATTTCTGAATGAATTATAATGAGAAAGGGGTGCTCTATTTATAGTTTTCGTAATGGGCCTCAGCAAGCCATCGTACTGCGATAGGTCCATCGCAGCACGATGAGAAGATTCAGTTCAATTTTATAACTGATCATGTGCATTTCATCAGCTTGGTCGCCAAGTAAGGTCATCGTAGCACGATGAACAGATATTCTTCAGATTTTCTTCTTTTGATTTCTTGGTTAACAAGCAGCTTCCATCGTGCGTGACACGATGAACATCACAATTATTCACTTTTTTGGCTTTTTTTTGTCTTTTTGTATTCTTTGCTTTGCTTTGATGCTTTCCTTGATTCTGTAGGTTTTCCTTCGTATTTGGGTCTCTCTAGGTCATTTTATTACTAATACTAAAACTGAAAATACCATAGAAATTCCTGTCATCAATTATCATCATTTTTTTTTTAATCGGCTAAATTTTATCAATGGACAATTTCCTAAACAAAAAGTATAAAGAATTGTTGGATCATACAACGAGAGACAAAGTGATGAAAACACTTTAGTCGATAAAAAATACATCAAACATCACCCCAATCCACCCCATACAGTACATCAATTGAAATTCACCAATGACCACTAGAGAATACATCAACCCAACCCGTAGAGATGCCACTATACACTAACTCCCGAACTCGAATCAAAAGTGTTCGGCCCATCAGAATCAAAAAAGTAGCTCCTTGAGTCGAAAGTTGGTGTACACCGGTAGAAAGAGAACTAACAGTCAACATTGATGCAGTAGAGTTCAACCAGATTGATCCGCTGTCGCACTCGGGTCAAAAAAACGAGTTTAAAAATGTAGTCTAGGAAAGCGACACTCGAGTATCGTCTCACAAGGACTCTCAATCAAATTAAGCTAATATTAAAATCAGATGAAAGACTATAAATTTGGGGGGTTTCGGTTTTGAGAAAAATAGTTGAAAAAGAGTTGGGAAATTCAATTAATTAAAGACGATCGATTCGTTGGTTTTAGGCAAACTTCGTTCATTATACATCCATCACGGGTTACTCATATATTCATTCAAAGGTCTATGTTTGGCTGGTTACTAAACTAATTAAACAAGCGATAATTAGGTTCGTAAGAATTCATTCGATTAAGCAAGGAATGTGTTCAACCAACCATGGGCAATGAACAAGCGCCATTAGAACACGGTTGATATCATTACAAAATTCGGCCAGCCCTTTTGCTAAGCGCAAAAGCTTATCTCAATTCTTATTCGAATTAATTTAAACAAGCGGAAAACTAATTCGAATAATCTCAACAGTATAAACTCATCACAAAATAATTAAGCATCATTAGCAATGAAATTCATACATAATAAAGAGACGTGAATTGATACAAGACAACATAGACATGTAAACGAAATTATAATTAGAATCCGAACCTCAGGAACACATGAACGAAGTTTCCGTATACCAACGAATCAACCTATGATATTATTTCTCCATGGAAGAAAAACGCAGCTCTGTTTCTCTTTGTGAAAAACAGAATGTGACCATCCACTTTGCTGCATTGAGCTTAATAATAGAGGAAAAATTGAAGTCAAAAAGTCATGGGCTGAAATTACAAGTTTTGGGCCAAAATTATTTAATCTTAATAAAGTCTGGAATTCCATCGAATTATTAGAGCCTTTTTCACTCCGAAACAGCTCTTCCACTCAACACAAAACTTGTAGCTATGTCTCCTAGCTTTCTAACGCATATTCCCGCGCCTCAATCCGATACCCGGAACTCAAGTTATGATCTGCACAGCGAACATGTATTAAATAGCTACTAGTTCTGAAAATAAATACGAAAATAAAATAAAAACAAAAATAAACTTAAATCTAAAAACACCATAAAATAGTAAAAATAATAAAACAAACTAGAGAAATGCCTAAGTACAATAGTAGAAGAATGTGCATCAAAATGCACTGATCACAGATATAAGAAACCTGCAAATCTCAATAGATTTGGAAACCACCAGCGACTCAGAAAGAATCCTGCAAATCTCAACAGATTTGAAAACGGTCAGCGAATCTAATATCAAGAAAACTAAACATACACGACATCAACCACACACTAACAACGTCATATCCAACACGTCAGCATCTCAACACCTCACCACCGCAATAAGATCTCATCACCATCAATAACGTCGTCGGACCAAAACGACCACATCTAACACCCTAATCCCTCAACCACCATGCCACCGACCAACCACCGCAAGAAAGTGTGGTGGCGGCCGAAAGAAACCCCACCCTAGAACCACCAAAGCCACCACAAAACCACCACTGTCAAAACCCAATCCGACGAACAATCCACCGTGAGCAAAAGTAGAGCCAGCATAACCTATGTAAAACCACCGCCGGAAAAGTCACTGGCGCAAAACCCATGTCCTTACAAAAGTCTCAACACCTTCACCAAAAACGAATCAGAAACGGAAACGACCCCATCGCGGCACCAGACTCGATCTGAAACACCACACCAGAAAAGAACTTCGGCAACGATATGAGGGACGGTAGTTGCATCTTGTGGCACCACGACCACCACCACACACGAACATAGCAAAACACAATCTTGGCATTGAATAACCATCACATGGGGTTTTATGCTGCCAACCACACAATCTTGGACGTATCTTAGCAAGAGGGTTGAACGTCTCCTCATAATCTTGTCCATATTTCATAGTGAATCTCTTTGCCGCACGATCTGAAGGAAGGAGAAAAACATATCTATAAGAAATTAAAAACAGAACCGCACCGGAAAGGAAGGACCACCGAAGCTGATCTGAAGCACGGTGGTGCGGAGGGCTGGCTGCATCCTCGTCGCACCACCACCACCTCCTTGTCTACCTGGTGAAAAAGGGTTTTGGATTTGAGGGAGGTAGCAGATCTTGAATCAGTGTTGTGTACATATTTCTTTTCTCTGTGAAACTTAGTTGAGTTAGGCTTTTTTTATAAAAAAAAAAAATTATTGATTTGTGTGTCCGACTAAAGTTTGTGTCTACATCTTGTACTCATATAAGTGAATCTATTTTTATTTACGAATTAAAATAAATAAAACAAAATTATTGAGTGCTACTACAATTATAGAATAGATCATTTGCTCGTGGGAGAACTCATCATAGTCGGTGTTCGTGTATTCTCTTGAATTTGATACCCACACTTGTTCACAAATGTCATTGATGCGCACATAGAGAGTTCATGTTGCCTACCAATATTTGTGGATAATCGTAAACACTTTATTTACATTTGATATATGTTGCAGTGAGATTTATCTTACTATCAACTTCCTTCGTAACAAAAAAAAAAATTATAGCGAAATTAAATTTAAATTAAGAGTATGAAGTCAAAGTTGCAAGACGTGTAAAATATTTTGCGAAACATCCAAAATTAAGAGAAAAGAAAACAATTTTATTTCATGACAGAATATATATATATATATATATATATATATATATATATATATATATAGAACATATCTTGTATAGTTATGATTCATTGGCAAGAAAATATTTGTATTGATTAATCATAATTAGTTTCCTATTATGTAAGTTGTAATTCATGTATATTATACAGACACATGATCAATAAACATCAATCAAAATATTTTCCTATATTTCATTTCATTGCCAAGATTATTTTCGAGTACAATATCAAATTTGCAAGTGCGTGAAATTTTAAAAAAATTATTGGTTGCTTACAATGAGAAGTCATTCTACCCTCCATATAGCTTAATTGGTTGCTTACAATGAGTATTCAGGATTCACAATGCCTTCTATACAATAACCATCAATGTTAGATTGTACTTAGTTTACTTGAGTTTTGTATTAGTAGTATTTCTGTTATTGGGCCTTAGTGGGTTATAAGCCCAAATCTGTTTGTATTGAACTAAGCCTATATATAGGTATTTTGGTGATGAATAAAATAAGGACCCATTTTGCTTAACAAGTGGTATTAGCCTGGACCCGGGCTGACCCGAAACCGCAGTTTCTATTACAACCAATCACAACCGTAACTAACTCTTCTTGACCGTTACACGCTCCGATTCACCTTTCTTCTCCGGCGACATTTTTTTTTCTCTTGCTTTCTCGCTTGCTTCTATGGCAGAAGATTCTACATTTCTTCGTCCTTCCATTCCAAAGTTCGACGGATATTATGAACACTGGGCAATGCTGATGGAAAATTTGCTGCGATCAAAAGAATTTTGGAGTTTGATTGAGATCGGCGTCACGGTGGCTCCGGACAACGCCACAGAAGAGCAACGACGCGTAGCTGAGGAAAGTAAGCTCAAAGATCTAAAGGTGAAGAACTACTTGTTTCAGGCTATTGATAGATCGATCTTGGAGACGATCTTGGTGCGCGATACGGCCAAAGACATTTGGGATGCAATGAAACGCAAGTATCAGGGGTCTACGAAGGTGAAGCGAGCTCAGCTTCAAGCTCTACGCAGAGAATTTGAGGTTCTTGCGATGGGGGAGGGTGAAACCGTTAATGACTACTTCGCAAGAACGCTCGCGATCGCAAATCGCATGACAGCACATGGCGAAACGATGGCACAAGTGACTGTTGTTGAAAAAGTGTTGAGATCCATGCCTGCCAAGTTTAACTATGTGGTATGTTCTATTGAGGAATCTAATGATGTGACGAATCTTTCAATTGATGAGCTTCAAAGTAGCTTGATTGTGCACGAGCAACGCATGAAACATCAAAAGGATCAGAAAGAAATTAGTGAAGAACAAGCCTTGAAGGTCTCTAATGGTGGCAGAGGAGCTGGTAGAGGTAGAGGAAGAAGTGCTTCAAGAGGCCGTGGTAGGGGCAGATATGGCAAAGAATTCAATAAAGATAGCATTGAATGCTATAAGTGTCACAAATTAGGTCACTATCAAAATGAGTGTCCTAATTGGGGGGAAGGTAGTGCCAACTTTGCTGAATTTGATGAGGAAGAAGATATGCTCCTAATGGCAAAAACTGAGTATGATGACAAAGATCAAATCTGGTTCCTTGATAGTGGATGCAGCAACCACATGGTGGGTAACAAGGCTTGGCTATATGATTGTGATAAAACTCATAGAGATTCTGTGAAATTAGAAGATGATTCTAAGATGCAGGTCATGGGAAAGGGTAATTTGAGGTTGAGAATCAATGGCAGGATTCATGTCATCAGCAATGTGTATTACATACCAGGATTAAAGACTAATTTGATCAGCATTGGGCAATTACAACAAAGAAATGTGACTGTGATATTCAAAAGGGATGAATGCAAGGTTTTTCATGATGAAATGGGGCTATTGTTCACCTCTCAAATGTCAGCTAACAGGATGTATGTGATTCATGCCTCAGTTATCATTCCAAATTGCCTAAAGATTACAAAACTTGATACAACTCAGCTATGGCATAGCATATATGGTCACCTTAGTATCAAAGGTCTGAATACCTTGGTGAAGAAGCAAATGGTAAAGGGTCTACCAGATCTAGAAGAAATTGAAGATAAGTGCAGTGATTGTCTTGTAGGAAAACAACATAGGGATGATATTCCTAAGCAAGCTATGTGGAGAGCAACAATGAAACTTGAACTCATCCATTCTGATATCTGTGGCCCCATCAGTCCTAAATCCAATTGAGGGAACAGGTATTTTATCACCTTTATAGATGATCTTACTAGAAAAACATGGGTCTATTTTTTACAAGAAAAATCCAATGCCTTTGAAATCTTTAAAGTCTTTAAAGCCTTAGTTGAAAAGGATTCTGGATGCATGATTCAATCACTTAGAACTGATAGAGGAGGGGAGTATACTAGCAATGAATTCAATGAATATTGTAGTAAACATGGAATAAAAAGGCAATTAACTGCTGCTTATACCCCTCAGCAGAATGGGGTTGCAGAAAGAAAAAATAGTACTTTGATGAATATGGTTAGAAGCATGATTAGTGGTAGAAATGTCCCTAAAGAATTCTTGCCTGAAGCTACTAAATGGGCTACATATGTTGTTAACAGGAGTCCTACATTGTCTGTGAAAGATGCAACACCAGAAGAGGCATGGAGTGGAATTAAGCCCTCAGTAAGTCATTTTAGAGTATTTGGTTGCCTAGCCTATGTTCATGTACCTGAGACTCAAAGAAAGAAGCTGGATAGTAGAAGTGTGAAGTGTATGCATCTAGGATTAAGTGAAGAATCTAAAGCTTATAAGCTTTATGACCCTGAAAAAAGGAAAATTGTAATTAGTAGGGATGTTGTTTTTGATGAAGGAAAGAGCTGGAATTGGTCTAATTCAGATCAACAAAATAATGAAAGTACAATGTATGATATAGATGAAAGTGAAGTCCCTGATACTCAACCTGTCATGAATAATGACACAACTACCAGTGATGAAGAGAATCATGAAGATCAAGAGATCACTGATCACAATGCTGTTGATAATCCTACACACCAGACAAGAAACAGAAGATTGCCAGCTCACTTGAAGGATTTTGTACTAGAAGATGAAGCTATTGATCAAGCAATTGACAATTTGCATAATCTGGCTGTATACAGTTCACATGAGGATCCCAACAACTATGAAGAAGCAGCTAAACATGAGGTATGGAGAAGAGCTATGGATCTAGAAATGGAGTCCATAGAGAGGAACAATACATGGGAGCTTGTAAAATTACCTAAGGATGCAAATGTGATAGGTGTTAAGTGGATTTACAAGACCAAGTATAATGAGAAAGGTGAAGTTGACAAACATAAGGCTAGATTAGTAGCCAAGGGTTACAGTCAAAAGTATGGCATTGATTACAATGAGGTATTTGCCCCTGTAGCAAGATGGGATACCATTAGAGCAATTCTGGCTTTGGCAGCTCATAAAGGTTGGAATGTATTTCAATTAGATGTTAAGAGTGCTTTTTTGCATGGAGAATTAGTTGAAGACATTTATGTGTATCAACCTTTAGGGTATCAAAATGGAAACAATGACATGGTGTATAAGTTGAGAAAGGCCCTGTATGGATTAAAACAAGCCCCTAGGGCCTGGTACAGTAAGATAGAAGCATACTTTCAAAATGAGAAATTTGATAAATGTGCCCATGAACATACTCTATTTGTGAAGTATGGAATTAATGACAAGATATTGATTGTTAGCCTCTATGTAGATGATTTGATCTGTACTGGGAATGACAATCAAATGATTGACAGTTTTAAAGATTCAATGCAGAAAAACTTTGCAATGACAGACCTAGGCAAGATGAGGTACTTTCTTGGAGTAGAAGTAACTCAGTCTAAGAAAGGTATCTTCATTTGTCAACAAAAATATGCTGCAGAAATACTTAGTAGATTTGGTATGGAGGAACGTAACAAGGTCTGTAGCCCAATTGTACCTGGTAGTAGACTAATGAAGAATGAAACTGGCAAGGCAACAGATGCTAAATTGTACAAGCAAATGATAGGCTGTCTGATGTACTTACTTGCTACAAGGCCTGACATGGCTTATTCTGTTTGTCTAGTTGCTAGATATATGGAGAGACCTACTGAAGTTCATGTAGCTGCAGTAAAAAGAATCTTGAGGTACTTGAAAGGCACTCAAGAACTTGGCATCATGTACAAAAATGCCACCAATACTAGTGATGAGAACTTGCATTTGGTTGGTTGGACAGACTCAGATTATGCAGGAGATCTTGATGATAGAAAGAGTACTAGTGGGTTTGTTTTCATGCTGGGAAATGGTGCCATTTCATGGTCCTCCAAGAAGCAACCTATAACTTTGTCTACCACTGAGGCAGAGTTTGTAGCTGCTGCTTCTTGTAGCTGTCAGTGTGTTTGGCTTAGGAATGTGCTTCAGCAACTGGGAGTGAATCAAGGTTGCAGGACAATAATTCATTGTGACAACAGCTCATCCATCAAGCTTTCAAAGAATCCTGTCATGCATGGGAGATGCAAGCACATTGATGTTCGTTTTCACTTTCTAAGGGACTTAACAAAAGAAGGCATTGTTGAATTGATTCATTGCAGGTCTGAAGATCAGCTTGCTGACTTAATGACTAAGCCACTCAAGTTAGATGCATTCTACAAGCTTAGAGAAGGCTTAGGAATGATGTGCTGTGATAATTGAATTCCTTTGCTTAAGGAATGTTCAATTAAGGGAGGGTTTGTTAGATTGTACTTAGTTTACTTGAGTTTTGTATTAGTAGTATTTCTGTTATTGGGCCTTAGTGGGTTATAAGCCCAAATCTGTTTGTATTGAACTAAGCCTATATATAGGTATTTTGGTGATGAATAAAATAAGGACCAATTTTGCTTAACAATCAAGGCATCGAAAAACCTTCACGTTGGGTTTTATGCCACCAACCACACAATCTGTAACATGTCTACATTTGACAGATGTTTTAGTGTAGAGAAAAGGAGGAATATACCACCTTTGTAATTCAAAATAGGAAAACAAATAAAAGTATAGCAAAATATTTAATAGTTTTATCCATATTTCTTTTTTCTTTTTTTTTGAAACAATCCATATTTATTTTCTTTTCGTGTATAACATTAGAATACGATTTTGTTATTTTATACGGTATAAAGCTCATCAATTTTTATTTTTTTTTTACAAAAAAGCTCATCAAAAAGTTAAAAACAATTAAATATTTTTAATTGACCAATTAATTGTATTTTGCCCCTTTAGAACACTTAGTAATTAATGTCTCTTTGATATATATATGTGTTAAGCTTGTCTCTTAAACACATTTAGTGATAGAGTAACATACAATACTTTTTTTTTTATGATTACAATGGAGCAAACGAGGACCGAACTTAAGATTTCATGTATAATATCCAAATTTCCCACCATTAAATGAATCAGAGTGGCCTTCTTTAAAATCATTACAATTAATTTTTTTTGTAAAATAAGATTTTGGTATGACCGGCCACCTCGTCAAAGTCCCCATCCGACAATATCACAACCTTTTACATTGTTTCGAGTATAGTGTTGCACACTTAAACATATATTCTACAAATCCAATTGTACTTTTATTTAATTTGGTATGTAATTTTATTTAAGTAATTACGTAATTTTTTTTCTTTATTATGTTGTTGTTTTTTTCAAAAAAATATAAACGATATCCATTCATTTAAATTGATGGACTACATTGATGCAATATAAAAATTCAAAATTATTGGTTTCTTACAATGTCAAATTTGCAAGTGCGTGAAATTGAAAAGGAAAAAAAATATTGGTTGCTTACAATGAGAAGTCATTCTACCCTCCATATGGCTTAATTGAAGTATTTTGAATTCACAACGCCTTTTATACAATAGTCATCTTGGCATTGAATAACCATCACGTGGGGTTTTATGCCACCAACCACACAATCTTGGACTGACGTATCTACATTTGAGAGATGTTTTAGTGTAAAGACAAATACTGGCAACCTCCTTTGTAATTGAAAATAGGAAAACAAATAAAAGTATAGCATAAAATTAATAGTTTTATCCATTTTTCTTTTCTTTTCGTATATAAGATTTGAATACAATTTTGTTAATTTATACTGCATAAAGCTCATCATTTTTTTTTTCACAGAAAAGCTCATCAAAAGTTAAAAACAATTAAATATTTTTAGTTTACTTAGATCATCAGTTTTATTTCGTATATAACTTAGTGATAGAGTAACATAAAACACTTATTTATTTATTTTTGTACTTTTACAGCGGAGCAAATAAGGATCAAACATAAGATTTCATGTATAATATTCAAATTCCTCACCACTAAATGAATCCAAGTGGCTTTTTTTAAAACCATTAGACTTAAATTTTGTTGTTAAATAAGATTTTGGCCGTTAAACTATCCTAAATTTTTTTTATAAGCCAAGTGCATCTAGGCATCAAAGAAATGAGTAGACATTTAACTAAATTGATATATTTAAATACTCTTATCTTATACTTATAGCTCATAAAAATTTAAGAAGAAAAAATATGTGTATGGGGGGCTAGATCTTACCCCAAAAAAAACTAAAATAAATGTAGTACAAAATAATCATCCCTACATAGGGAAATCTAAAAGAGCTCTAGCTATCGGTTTCCTAAGCCTCCTCTCATTTCATAGAGACATGTGTGATGTACAATACCCCTAGTGTGAGTATTATATGTCCTTCACTCCTAGCCAATTGTTTGTTTCTTTTGACTTTTATTAATAACAGAAGTGAAAGGCTTCTCACCTTTTTCATATCAGCCCAAACTTATTTAATCAATTGAAGATATAATTTGGCCACCTCGTCATAGTTCTCATTCGACAATATCACAACATTTTGCATTGTTTTGAGTATAGCGCTTCACACTTGAACATATATTAGAAAATTCAATTGTACTTTTAATACTTTGTTATCATCAAAACATAGAAAGATTAAGAAAACCGATTTTGTTCCAACATATAGTCTGTATGATGAGATGTCCGCATTTTCACTTAATGATTTTGTTCCAAATGTTTTTGGGTAAATGATATTTTTCCCCTGCAATGTACGCGTGTTTTGCTTTTGCAAAAATATATTTTTAAGAATGCCCCCTTGCAATGTTGAAGAATTTTGTTTTACTCCCCTCTGTTGACTTTTTGCTGATGTGGTATGGAAAAAGTTACTGCCGTCAGCAAATTGTGACTTTTTTCCAACCACATCAGCAAAAAGTCAACAGAGGGGTAAAACAAAATTCTTCAATATTGCAAGGGGGCATTCTAAAAAAAAATTGTAGGGGGTAAGACAAAACATGCCTACATTACATAGGGGTAAAGAATGTCAAATTCTAAGATAGTGAATACGTCACTTGGTCACCATTCAAAGTTGTCAAATAAACAATACCCTCAATCCGAGGATGAGAGGAAGAATATGGAGAGTACTCCATATGCTAGTGGGGTTGGAAGCATCATGTATGATATGGTTTGTAGTAGACCACCTTTGTAATTGAAAATAGGAAAACAAATAAAAGTATAGCAAAAAATTTAATAGTTTTATCCATATTTCTTTTTTTTTTTTGAAACAATCCATATTTCTTTTCTTTTTGTGTATAACATTAGAATACGATTTTGTTAATTTATACGGTGTAAAGCTCATCAATTTTTATTTTTATTTTTTACAAAAAAGCTCATCAAAAGTTAAAAACAATTAAATATTTTTAATTGACCAATTTATTGTATTTGCCCCTTTAGAACACTTAGTAATTAATGTCTCTTCGATATATAGATGTGTTAAGCTTGTCTCTTAAAGACATTCAGTGATAGAGTAACATAAAATTCTTTTTTTTTAATGATTACAACGGAGCAAACGAGGGTCGAACCTAAGATCTCATGTATAATATCCAAATTCCTCGCCATTAAATGAATCCAAGTGGCCTTCTTTAAAATCATTACAATTAATTTTTTTGTAAAATAAGATTTTGGTATGACCGGCCACCTCGTCAAAGTCCCCATCCGACAATATCACAACCTTTTACGTTGTTTCGAGTATAGTGATGCACACTTAAACATATATTGTAGCAAATCCAATTGTACTTTTATTTAATTTGGTATGTAATTTTATTTAAGTAATTACGTAAAAAGAAATTCTTTATTATGTTGTTGTTTTTTTTAAAAAATATAAACGATATTCATTCATTTAAATGATGGAATAATTTTTTTTTTGACAGAAAACACATTTGCATTAGATAAAATAGATGAAGTACAACCACAGTGAAATACAAAGTGATCGGACATTTTCTATCCACATTCTAAAAATAACACAAACAAATAAATAAGCCAATTATGATTTGTGTATCAATAAACTTTGAGAAAGTAGAAACTAATATTGCAGTAGCAAGCCAATAACTTAATCCAAGTATCCAAGCAAATTCCATCCACAATTGATAAGTTGGTTGAGGAACCTCAGTCTTTAATTCTATCCAATTACGGATCATTTCTTTGACTTGTGGACGCGCAGATCGACCATACGGATTCTCGAAAGTGGTTAGACTCACAACATGTGAAAGATTCATTTGTTGAATGGAGAAGAAGAGAGACTGGTTTGCTGCAGCCACCATTAAATCCTTGCTCAAAGCATTTTTCATTGCATTCAAACATCTTTGGGGCTTTTCATCAAACTTAAAAGTAGAGATAACAGAAACACAATACAACACAATAAAGCACCAGACAAAAACAATACAACACAATAAAACAATACAACACAATAAAAATAGAGATAATAGAAACACAAACACAAGCTTTCAGACATTGCATTTCTTCCGATGGCGGTGGCTCCGGTGGTGGCCTTTTCCTATATCCACAAAGCTTCAAACGACTAGTCAGCTACGTCGGGTTCCATTTTGAGAGCCCAGTAGCATGCTTGATTCGTACAAGGTGGGAATGGTGGTTTGGTGGTGGAGGAAGGATTGAACATTATGGAAGTTGGTGGTGGAAGTGGAACAAAGAAAGAAGAACACATGGATGACAGTTTAACAGGAACAAGAAAGAAGGAATAGAAACCCACATAGATGGGAGGAGAACCTCCACAGGGGAGGGGACAACTCCATTCTGGAGAGGAACAACTTCGACGGCGGAGGATGAAACCCTACTAGAGGGAGGGCGGCGGTGAAGCATGAAAAGTTGGAAAACTAATTTCTAGAGAGAGGGGAGATCATCTCTCTCTAAAAACCTTTTTTGCTCGATAATTGATGGAATACATTGATGCAATATAAAAATTCAAAATTATTGGTTGCTTACAATGTCAAATTTCCAAGTGCGTGAAAATAAAAAGGAAAAAAAATTATTGGTTGCTTACAATGAGAAATCATTCTACCCTCCATATGGCTTAATTGAAGTATTTTGAATTCACAACGCCTTCTATACAATAGCCATCTTGGCATTGAATAACCATCACGTGGGGTTTTATGCCACCAACCACACAATCTTGGACGTATCTACATTTGAGAGATGTTTTAGTGTAAAGACAAATACTAACAACCTCCTTTGTAATTGAAAATAGGAAAACAAATAAAAGTATAGCATAAAACTTAATAGTTTTACCCATTTTTCTTATCTTTTTGTATATAACATTAGAATACAATTTTGTTAATTTATACTGCATAAAGCTCATCAGTTTTTTTTTTTCACGGAAAAGCTCACCAAAAGTTAAAAACAATTAAATATTTTTAGTTTACTTAGCTCATCAGTTTTTTTTTTTTTTGTATATAACTTAGTGATAGAGTAATATAAAATACTTTTTTTTTTACTTTTACAGCGGAGCAAATGAGGATCAAACCTAAGATTTCATGTATAATATTCAAATTCCTCACCACTAAATGAATCCAAGTGGCTTTTTTAAAAATCATTAGAATTAAGTTTTGTTGTTAAATAAGATTTTGGTCGTTAAACTATTCCCAATTTTTTTTTATAAGCTACGTGCATCTAGGCATCAAAGGAGTGAGTAGACATTTAACTAAATTGATATATTTAAATACTGTTATCTTATACTTATAGCTCATAAAAATTGAAGAAAAAAAAATATGTGCATGGGGGCTAGACCCTACCCCAAAAAAACTAAAATAAATGTAGTACAAAATAATCATCCCTACATAGGGAAATCTAAAAGAGCTCTAAATTTCTCATCCGACAATATCACAACAGTTTGCATTGTTTCGAGTATAGCGCTGCACACTTGAACATATATTAGGAAATCCAATTGTACTTTTAATACTTTGTTATCATCAAAATATAGAGAGATTAAGAAAACTGATTTTGTTCCAACATATAGTCTGTATGATGAGATGGCCGCATTTTCACTTAATGATTTTGTTCCAAATGTTTTTGGGTAAATGATCTTTTCCCCCTGCAATGTACGCGTGTTTAGCTTTTGCAAAAATATATTTTTAATTTACCAATTTCTTGTATTTGACTCTTTAAACACTTATTTTTACGCACCCTTTAGAACATTATTTAATTAGTAAATGTTTCTTCGATATATATATGTTTGTTGAGTTTGTCTCTTAAATACACTTAGTGATAGAGTAGCATAAAACACTTATTTTTTAGTTTTACAATGGAGCAAATGAGAATCGAATCTAAAATGTCATGCATAATATCTAATGTTCACACCACTAGACCAATGTGCATCCCTTAGATAGCTAATTATGTATTAGACTAGCTTATAAGCTTGTTCGATAAAAATGAGATTGTTTGATAAAAACTTAACAAGTTTTTTTAATTAACTTGTAATATTTTTTGAAATGTTATTTCAATTAGAGTTTGAGGTTATAGTTTATATTTTATAAATTTTTATTCCAATTTTGTTAATAGTCAAACTATTAAATCAAAGTGAAATTCAAAAGTTTGTTAAGAGAACAAAAAATAGTTAAACCAAATTACTTTTTAAAAATAAAAATATTCAACTCAAAAATAAAATCGTTACCAATGCTTTTTTATTTTTAAATATTTTAAAGTGTATAAAAAAATATTGACTCGTTTAATAGGAAAATGAAAAGAACTATATACTATATCCGTCCCATTTTATTAGAGCTATTTTGATTAAATGGTACTATTCACTTATAATGCTTTGACTATATTTTTTTAATAATATCAAATTTTTATAATTTTTACTAATAGAGAATTAAAAATATTAGTGATTAAAATCGTGTATTGGCGCAATAGTCAAACTAGCTTTTTTATTTTGGGAGGGAGGTAGTATTTCCTAATAATGTGCTGTTATGAAGTTATGATGAGCTAGTTGATGTCTCAGTCTCAGTTCCTTGTTTTAAGGATATAAATCAATTTCAGTTTCCTCTTTCGTCTGTCTCCGTTCTATGTGATTCTTGAGATACTAAATCTTGAGCTGTGAGCCATATACTACGCTTTTGCAATGTACTGTGATCATCAAATTAGTAGAAATTGTCGATCACTTTTCTCATGGGAGATAGTAGATGGCATATATTTGGTCACATACACTATCCTGTTTTCAATATGCTGCTGATGGATCATTTGGTCATTTGCACGTGAAAACTAAAAACACAATTAGTAGTAGTAGTAATTTATACTCAGATGTTACTTTAGTTACGAATTTTCATCGTCGAGCCCTTTGCTATGTTTGGGCATTGACTAATTGTCACTTTATTTATGTTGTTTATCTAGATTTCTCTTGTAAACTTTGAATGTGTTTCTCGGTACGCCTTGTGCTGAGTGGTCTACTTATTCTTATATATATATCATTTTAGCTTGTTCAAAAAAAATAATCCAACACATCATTCTCTCAGATATTAGAATTTTATTTCGACTCAGAGAGGGTATGACAAAATCTTTTACTAATAAAAGGAAGCTCCTACATAGCTCCTAAGCTTCCATTGTGTCTATGTGGCACCTCTAAGAAAACTCCACATCTTTATTAAAACTTTATACCAAGTTCTCTTAATTATTTAATTTTAAATAAAATTTATCCTCCACAAATTAAATTTAATATTTCATGATTAATACATGAATATAGAAAGACAAAATACATTTCTTACATATGGATCAATAAAAAACTAAAATGCTCATTCAAGAGACTATAAATAAATAAATAAATGTAAATTCATAATTGTAGTATATGAGAAGAAAAAAACATAAATTAAGTTGAAGTTACAAAATCCTCTCATCTTTCTTATTTTAAGTGATCTAACTAAAATGGAATAATTTATTTATAATTGGTTATGGAGTTGAAAGATTATAACATATGATCTATTAATTATATAATGATGTCACACTTCTTATCTTATATAATGCTATTGGATTTTTCATCCTCAATTCATCTAACTTTTTGTATATAAAAATTTTGGTTTGGGTCTTCATCTCTCACTCTAAACAAATTTGAGGTTATACTCCTTAATTTTGTATTAAAATTTTGTTTCACTTTTTTATATGATTATGCAGGTTCAAAAGTCAAAGAAGAGTATTTGAAAAATGAAGAAAAAAAAATCTAAGGAAGATTTGAAGAAGAATTTATGAGGTATATTTTGTCTATCCCTTAAAATAACTCTCTTTAGATTAGAGGATGCATTTTTTCCAAGCATTGGTTTTTGTAATATTTTTTATATGTTCTCATAATCTTTCAAGACATCAACTCTAATAATTTACATGCATCTTTTCAGGTCATTAGATTTGTAAATTGTAATTGTTTGATTTATATATTTGAGATTTTGGTCATTGTCATTTCAATATGCAACTATTGAATGGTACCTTTTCAATTTTATATTATAAGTTTTTTTTCCCTTTTTCTCTTTTTATCTCATGAATATTTATTGATTTTTACATAGCGGTGTATGTTACTCTTAGATTTATGAAATATTTTAGCCCTATTTTTTATTTATTTATATGATTTTTATTAGTCTACTTTTCTAACTTTCTTTCACATTTTCTTTTATTTCTTAATATGAAAATGACAAGTTTTATCATGTGAATTAGGAGAGGATAAAAGAGGCTTCTATTTTTGCCTTTGTTGCATCCTTGATGCTCGAGAAGTCTATGAAAAATGATAGCTCATGTAAATATATCTTTGAGCGCATTTCCATGATGGTGCTATTCATAATAACGTGTTCATGTATACTAAAGTTGTTTTTTCTAGGATAAACTAAAGTTAAATATTGTTGGTTCTTCAATTGAACTATGATTATTGTATATTTCTTTTTTATTTTTAGGCCGGAAGAAAATTTCACCGTAGATATGATATGAATAGATGGAAAAGTATTCATTACTTTATCACATCATTATTCATTTAAAATAATTTATTTCTATCGTACATGTTAAGCAATAGTCAAGAAATAGCAGATTTTGTTAAGCAATGGTTTAGAGAAGATAAAAAAAGCTTCTCTAAATTTCTATCGTACATGTACTATATAGTTGAAGTTCAAGAGATTAACATTAACTGTTTTATAATTACACTCCACCTTTATGTTTGCATGGAAAAAAAACGTATGGATTATCTATAATTAAATCCCACCATTTCTAACACTCAAAATGATTATGGTATTCTAATAAGTTTCATCTCCATCCATAAGATTGAGAAAACATAAAATTGACTTCTTGCTCTTGGCTTTGGTAAGGGTCATTTGTTTCTTTCATTTTATTTTTGTGTTTGCATTTGCAATTGGTTCCCCTTTCCTTTTACTTTTGTTGTTGGTTTATGTGCATGCATTTTTTTATATAATATGTGGTGGAAGATCAAATTTAAAGAGCACATTCTTAATTTTCTTAGATTGTTGATTATTGATAGTTTTCTTACAATTTTTATTTCAGATTTTTCTGCAGGATAATTACAAATGAGAGGATTTGTCATTTTATAATAGGGTGTTTAAAGATCACTTATTGCTCCGCTCAGAAAAATTTAGGGGAGGTGTAATAGAATAAACGAAGCACTATTCTCTTTTTTTTTAATATATTTTTGTTTATGTTGTGGGATTTAAGAGATGATTTATTTAAAAGTTTAATTAGCATGCAATATTTTTATATGGTTATGTAGATATATGATTCTCTAATCTATTGTTTCATTAGAATGCATTGAGACTTTTTTTTAATGGTAAATAATATTATTATATATAATACGTAAAGAACAAGATGTCATACTTAATTTTATATGGTGTTGAGATTTCTATAATTTATTTTTTGTTTAAGGACTGTGGATGTGATACATTTTGTTTGTCTTTTAAACAATATGACTTTTTGATTCTTATTAGGTGGTCAAGTATCTATTGGTCTTCTCATTTTTAACGAGGGACGTTGAAGATATATGGTAAATCTTTTACACACTTAAAATTTTGAAACTCTCTCTTGATCATTTTACACGATATTGTTCTTATTTAATTAGTGTTATTACTCTTTAACTTCTTCTTTTTTCAATTAAAAAAAAAGTTGAGTTAATTGTATTAATTATTTTACATGCTTTTGAGAAGAGATTGAAAATATAGAATCTCAATAATCGGAACATGCTTTCAATTAATAACATCAAAATATGAAAAAACTAAAACTATCATATATGAATCACATTCTATAATCGAAACTTATTTCAACCATTCTCTATTACACATGAACAACATTTGTCACTAAGCATGACTATCTCCAACTCTATTGAAGTAGTGTCTATAATGTGCAGGTGAACCACTTGATCTCAAGAGAAATATAGAAACAAAAACAAAAGAAAAAATCAAAGATTTTGAAGTTGACACTTGAGTAATGTGGTTCTCACAATTGTGATATAAGGAGTATATTAATTCAACTTGACTTAAAAATTGTCTAAGTATATAATCTTCATACATTTATCGCATATCACATGATTATTGTATACCACGTGAATGGCTTAGTAAATTTACTATTAGCCTATAATTAATTGTGTGAATTTTGTTTTTCTAAAAAAATACATTTTCATCTTTAATCTTAATTCAATTGTTTCACCTTTTCAACTTCCACGTTATAAAGATCGTTTGTAAAATTATAATTGCAAACATAGAAAAAAAATCGAGTGGATATAATGCATGTACAACTTTCCATATTACATCTTGATCCAAACCATTCGTTTGTAGAGCTTTTTACTCCATCATAAACATTTCTAGAACACCTTTAACCGAGGAAGAGATGGGGAATTTTGAAAAAACTAACCGTCAACCTTTTTCAATCGTATTTAAATTTTGATTCAAACATTAAGAATATTAATTTGTTTAAGGATGATCATAGATTTCAAGACATAATTCTATTAAGTGAATATTTGAGAGGAAACGTAAAAAGAAATAAATTTATTATCAGAATAAGAGTTGTACTTTTGATAAATACTATGAGATACCTTAAATGGTATATGGAATATTAGAATAAATAGTTATGTTGTGGGAAATAATTTTCCAAGAACAAGATGAAATGATGAAAAGACAAAATCACCAATTGAAAAAATTATTAATGCTCATATGTCAAAATAAATTTTAGAAATTAAAATCTATATACATATATTTATAAAATATAATCAAACTTATACTCAAACATATTTACATGCAATAAAAATTCAAAATATTTTCAAAATTATTAAATTTATTTTAAATAATAATGTAAGTATTTAGAGAAAATAACTAAGGTGGTAAAAAAATATTTAGATCAAAACTCAAAATAAAATAGAGAGATATTTGTAATAATAAGATAACATGTTAAATTTTTCTAAACCTAAATTTAAATATATGAACTCATAATCCAAGCTTATATACTGGCAACAAAAATATTCAAGGTTATACAATAGCAAAAAATAAACGAAAAATGACAGACACAATTTATCTAAGAAAATATTATTAAATAAGAGAGACAAAATTAAGGAAAAATTTGACTGATACAAACCTAATCAAGAAAAAGTTAAAAAAAGAAAAACCAACAAAGAATGAGATCACTTGATAAAAGACAAAACTACCAAATATATTCATATTCTATGCCAAAGTTTATTTCAACATTTCTCATGAACAACATTGTCGGCAAGTACAAGTATGTATGCCTCCAACTATTTTTTAAAAGAATAAGAGATACATAAAAAATAAAAAATAAAGTAACTTGTGAATAAACAATTGCAACCCATATAAATAAAACTAAATCTTATACGATTACACTATTAAAATAAAATATGAAGCATCTCTTCAAATTCATGGAATATTGGAAGAGATCTATTACATTAAATTATAAACAAAACTACAATATAAATCAATAGAAAATCTCATGTTTAAAACAACATTTTTTAATTTTATACATACATTAGTATTAAATACAGTCATATTTTAAAATAATATAGTCATATTTTAAAATAATAATATATATTTATATACATTTTGCCATGTATTTATATACATAGCAAAATGTAGGGAGATGCTTTAAAGAGGTCAAGATTGTGTAAATAAGTTATTTGGTACCTTAGTCAAAAATAAGCTATTTTATACTTTAAATTCCATAAATGGAGTAAACGGTTGCGATTTGATGCATAATTTTTAAAAAATGAGATCACATGATAAATAAGTCAATAAAAATATAAACAAAACTACGATATACATCAATAAAAAATCTCACATTTTTAAATAATTTTAAATTTAATTTTTATTCGTATACTAATATTTAATATAATGATATTTGAAAATATTATCAATCATTTGACTATATATGTGATTATACTTCTCAAATATTTAAAAAAATTTAATTTAATTTTTCTTCATATATTAATATTTAATATAATCATATTTTAAAATATTATCAATCAAATAACTACATATGTGATTATACTTATTACAATTATTATTATTTTAATTGTATATTTTAATCGAGCCCGTGCAACGCACGGGTTTATTCCTAGTAGACCTTAAAAATAAACGGATGATATATATATATATATATATATAGAGAGAGAGATGCAAGTGAATGTAAGATTTTTTTGAATGTTGAGGAATCCAAATTCAAATTATGGTATGTTGGATTATTGTATAAAAAATCTGATGGTGTTGTTAGGAGGTGGGTTTCGTTGGCCGAATGACAATGCATATACATTACAAGATGTGATATATACTAACATTTGAGGGTGAACCCACTTGCATTGGTCCAGTGGTATTGATTTGGGATCTGGGAGTGTGTTTCTTTTAAGATCTCGGGTTCGATTATCTTAGGTACCAATTTGGTGAGTTAATTTAGCTTCTAAAAAAAACATTTGAGGGTGAAATTGTTGAATCTTTGTTTCACACCAATAATAAATGTTAGATAAAATAGAAATGTGACCCATGTTGTTAAGGCTTTTAAGCAAGTATTGTGCTTACGTGGCACTCTAAAAAATGGTTTTCAATCTCTACTCAAATTTTACCATCATCTTTTTTAATAATTAATGTAATAATAATATACTATTAAACAAAAAAAAAACAACACTATAAGGCATATAGAGAGCCATATAAAAGCAACACATAACATAAATTAATAGTGTTAATAAAAATGGAAAATGAATAGAAGGAAAGTGAATAGATGTTTGTGCTCCTTCATCTTATCTCCTAAAATGTGTTAAATTATGATTGGTAATAATACACTTATTAGGTTGTTATGATTGATTGAAATTCTATGACTCAAAGAATTCCAACCAATGGACATAACTTCATACAATTTAAGAAACTTTATATCCATATTTTATCATATATATTGAGACTTTTGCAAGAAGAATCATATAGTTGGTTTTATTTTGTGTGTTTGACAATTGAAAATATATTATTTCAATTTGTTTTCTCCCTTTATAAGGTATGTAATCTTTTGGAGTTTTCTTTTGAGTCTTTCTTTTTGCTACATACAATGACTAAAATATATTAATTTTATAGAATTTTGTATTCTTTGATTTAGTTCATCAATTTTATAAATAAATATTTGTAAAAATTAGTAAGTTTTTTCTCTTCTAAAAAAATAGCAATTTTATCCTGCATCTCAAACACCAATATTATAAGGCCATGATAATTTACTTTTCCATTATAACCATTTTAATTATATCATAATTATATCATGTAGGTAATTTGAATTTGAACAATTATAAATTTGTTAGTTTTTGTATTTTCAGGATTGAATCATTGAAGTGTTAAAAGGAAGATTATCAGCCATTGATTGATGCATTCATTTTATTTATGTACTTATTTTTGTGAAAATTATGTTTAACTTTGTCACAAGTTGATGGAAACAATATATATGGCTCACGAATGAAAATGTCTTTGATTTTTTTTTAGAAAGGGCATATTAGTTATGAATATTAGATTTCTTTTCTTCTTTTGAGATATGAGTAATGAATTAAAAAAGTTCAATTGTATTTATGTTCTCACAAAATATATACTATAGTTCTTATTTTTCGCATTTACTTATTAATATTAGTTGTTCTTTTATTATCCGAAATATTGAACCAATTAAATTTTTTAAGATGTTTTACTATAACTATGACATGGTTTGTGTTTTGTATCTATGTTTTAAAGGAATTCACTTTTAAGTCTAACTATTAGTTTTTTCTTCTTCACATGCTTTAGAAGAAACCATTATATTGGTTCAGTAATTGCATTTTCGTTAAATACATGAGAGCAAAAATTGCAAAGTGAAAAGTAAATGGTTAAATTATGTGGTACCTAATTTACGAAGAAATAAAACAGTTAATGAATTGACAAAACTACCACATAGAAATTACATTCTACAACCAAAACTTATTTCAATCTTTCACACAAGTAATATATTCAGCAAGCATGACTGTATTTTACTCTTATTGAAAAAAAATAAGAGAACCAACAAAATAAAAAGCAAAGTAACTTATGGCTACACAAGTGAAAACTCAAAATGAAAATTAAGTTATATCCAAACTTTTTCATTAAATAAAAAAGGTAAACCAAACAACACACACTAAAAAAAATTCGAACAACTAAAATTAGGATAAAATTTCAGCAAAGTAAAAGTTTGATAGGAAACTTCAAAAGAAGTCAATATATCAGTACAAGTATTGTCTTTTCATTAAATACATGAGACGCTATAATGCATAAAAGTGAGTAAGTTGCTATGTTATTTTATACATACTTTCAAGAAATGGAATTTGCAAAAAAAAAAAAAAAAAACTACCATATATATATGAATCACATTCTATTATTAGAGCTTACTTCAACATTTATCATGAACAATATTGTCAGCAAGCATAACTGCATCTAACTGTTATTGAAAAAAACTACCATATATATATGAATCACATTCTATAATTAGAGGCCTAAGGCATTATTTAAAGGCCCTTTGGCATTAGTTTTTATAATATTAAATAATACAAAAATAAGTATAAAATACAATTAGTAGTAAAATTAATGAGTAAAATTTATATCATATGACGTAAAATAATTAAAACTAATGAAATGATATTATTAATTTAATTACTTAATAGTATAAAGCAGAATAATTAAATTGCAACTACACCACTACAATTCATAAAAAGATAATTAATTTTTTATACGATTACACTATTAGAATAAAATACAATATAGCACTTAAAACTTATAAAACATTAATTTTCTTTAACTAAAACTAATTATCCTCAATACAGACACACAACACAAATATTCTATATACACACCAATATAAAATCTCATATTTCTATATAACCTTATTATATATTTTTAATTAGATATTTTTAATATAGATTAAACATAATTACGTCACTATATTTTAAAATATTACCGATATTATTTTTTAACAATCGATTATTTAATGATATATGTGATTATATTTATCATAACTATTATATTTTTAGCGTGTATTTTAATCAAACCGTGCAACGCACGGGTTTATTTCTAGTAACACCTAAAAAGAGAAATAAACCACCAAAGAGGACACCCACAAAAACACCTAAAAAAGAAGCAAACCACCAAAAAAGGCTCCAACTAATCGCCAAAAATAGTTAAAATAAGAGGAACAAATCACTTACAACACCTTGGGGTGGATCTTTTTCTTGAGCTTTGTTGGAGTTTAGTAAAATTTTGAATTACTTTATCTTCAATCTCTACATATCAATCTCTAAAGATTTTCTTGCTTCTTCTGAGATCATATAATTCCAAGTTTAAATTAGTAGAATTGTCTCTTTGTTTCAAATTAGCATTTACCTTATTTGGTCCCTTTTTATATATATGAACATTTGAGGCCACTCCTATCTCATTAGGTTCCTTTGGGCTTTTCCGAAAGTTATTGAAAAAGATAAATACTTTTTCCACCTATGAGTTACTCGCGCACCCTACGAAATGACCAAAATACTCTTCAGTAGCTTAAGTCACAAAAGTAAAAAAAAATGAGAAATTTTAAAAAATATCGTCCGTGACTTAAGTAGCGGACGTTATAAAAATAAAACCCAATAGGGTGTTTTAAGAAAGTGTCTGTGACTTAAGTAATGGACGGGAGTGTTTTTATAATTTCGTAGGGCGCGCCCCAAAAATAGTAGGCACCAAAAGTAATTGTCTTGGAAAATGTCCTCACTATAGCCTTGTTGGACTTATTTGTGCCAACTAAAAATTTGAAAGAAAAAAAAAAACAATAATAAATCGGTTGAAGTAGTAAGGATTTTGGACACCTTGAGCAATTACTTAGTCAGGGGTTTGATCTCTGACTCTTTCGTTCAGAGGAAATTCATCTGGAAAGAGAAAACTCACCTTGTATGTCGCATAAGTTTTTTTATGGAGATTAGTTACTGTTAAATGACGATGAAAAGTTTGTATTTATACCTTGGTAACAAAAAAAAAAATATTTAAAATGAAAAAAAATATTCAGTTATTAATTTTATTTTTTAGTAAAAATTTAGCTATTAATTTAAGCAATATATGCCCAAAATTGAATAATGCACCGTTAAAATTCTCTAATTTATTGTACAAAAAGGGGGAAAATCTCTAATTTAGGTAATTCAAAAATATGTAGGGTAAGAGGTATAGTTTGAGGGGTATGAAGTAAATTAAGCATTTTTTTGTTTAGAGGAGGTTTGGTAGTTGGGTTGGGGACGAGGCATGTGATATGTGGTAGAGAAATTGATTAGGCCCAAGTAAACAGAGGCTATGTGGTGGCTTGTATAAAATAAGTATGATCTCCTTTCAACAAAAAAGTTAAAGTATGATCAGATATTGGTTTTTCTTTAGAGGACTGCTTTTCAGCACCTTACTTTTACTAACCTATACTCTCTCTTTTTTACAAAGCTAAATAAACAAAAGACAAAGAGAAAGAAAAAAAGAAACGAAAACTATTCCCTAAGGAAGAATGTTCCAATCGCGTCGCTTCTGAGAAAATTAAAGCATTCTTTTGGGCGAGATGTGTGAATCGTGAGATCATAATTTAAAAAGACTCTAAGTTTGGCTAAGAAATTCGGATAATTGTTTTCCTTTCTAAGAGTGTGGCATAGAGTAATATTACTTTGAGAAAACAACTTTTTGATGTATTGAATCAACTCAACATAGACATGATATTTGATATTCAGACCCTTTATGAGGTTGATGCGGTGAAGAGAATCAGAGTAGCAGATCAACTCATACATAACCATATTTTTTGCTAAAATGAGACCCTCGTAGATGGAAAATAACTCTGCAAGTAATATGTCTGGGGATCCCTGAATAAAATCCGAGAAACCTAACAAATAGTAGCCTGAGCCATTTCTAATAACTCTTCCAAAGTTGGCTCTAACAGGGCGATCTGAGGCAACTTCCGTCAACATTAAGAATGACACCAGAGTGATTATTGTTGTTCCATTTTACAAGGATATCTTCCGTAGTGGTAGTTGAACGGGATGAGAAACAAGAAGTGAGAGCGACAATCATACGTTCAATATTAAAGGAGAGACGATTGATAGAACATGTCTCATTCTCTGAGCACATCAAATTTCAGTGTCACCAAACCCACCAAACGCCAGCGAAGAAAGCGAAAGCTTGAGAGTCCGTGGAGCCAAATTTAAGCCACTCGTGAGCATTTGTAGAGCTGAAGAAATCGGAGGTGATAAAGTCATACTCTCTATATTTGAGAGATCAATTTTGATAAATTTTTTATATAGACTAATACCGAAATTTGATATATTTATAAAGATGAAAAACATATTTAATCTATTAAACAATATTGTTTCTTTTAATTTTCTACAATTGTGGGGAGGATGAAGAGGAGAAAAGTTCGAGACTTGGTTAGTCAAAATCATGTGGATTTTTTTTTCCCGTAATGGATAACTATTGTGACACACAAATTTATACACAAATATGACACAACGGTATTTTTGTCATTTTAACCCTTCAAAATAAAGGAATAGTGACATATAAATGAATATTAAATTAGGTGTGTCAACTTTGTGTAATAAAAGTGTGTTATAACAACATTAGTGTATACGGTATTGTTTTTCGATTTAGTGGTGGGATTGTTAAGTGTAGTGAACAGTGATCCTAGAGTAATTGGCTTTGACTTATTTCTTTTTATTTTATTTTTAGTGGTAGTTGTTTCTTGCACCGTCGAGCCTGCATTTGTTTGTAGGTTGTGTATTTTTTCCTTTTCTATTGAGTAATTCTTATATTTATTGGAGCTTATTTTTATATATATTTTTTCGCTGACTCAAATGAAAAAATACTAGTATTTATTATGTTTTTTATAATACTTTTAATTTATCTTTTTCATACATTTATAAATTCACATAAGTCACAATTTCTCTTTATTATATAAAATTAACTACATTTTAAAATTTGTGTTGAAATGCTGAAATGACTAGTTATAATTTAAATCAAAAACAGTATTATTACAGTTGTTCAAACTATATATACTATATACTATACGTTTGGATGGAATATGTGTTATTGATGGTGTTATAACACCTTATATTCATACGAAATTTATCGTGATTGATGGTATTTTCAATTTTAGTAACCTTAGCATTTAGATCTCATGCACTAAAAATGCTATTCATTTATTTTCTACATAGTATATGGTAGAGAGGAATGATTCAAAGCATACATATATTTTCTTATAGAAAATGCTAACTAGTGCCCCCGGGACACTAATTAAGGATACTTAAAATAGTAAATTTACTTTAAAGTTTATGCAGGAAAAGTAGAAAAATTGTTATTTTCAATGCAAAAGTTAAGCATGACCCTTTTCTTATATACTTCACATCCATCATATATCTTCTTTGAGTTTACATTTCCTCCATTTGTTGTTATTCATTCATTTATTCTTCATTTGAAGAGAGATAGACACATTAAATATTAGTGCGACCCTATGAAGCCCCGATACTCTAAAAATGGTGAAGTATTGTGTCCGATACGTCTTCGATACCGATACTCGTCTGATACGTCTTGATACTCGTATCGGAAGAGTATCGGTTAAATCTTTATTTTTAAATAAAATAATAATATCCGATACGTGTCCGATACTTTCCGATACTCGTATCGGAAAAGTATCGGTTAAATCTTTATTTTTAAATAAAAAAATAATATCCTATACAATCCGTATTCCTAAGAAGATCGTGGACGCCTTCTGGAGGAGAAGCATGAGTCAAGAAGTCGACATCTGATGTGGCTCCGAGTTTGGAGAAGAAATCTGCGCATTGATTCCCTTCTCTAAGAGTGTGGTGAAGAGAAACATTAGCCTAAGAGAGCAACTCTTTTATATCCTGGATCAACACAATATGAATATGATACTTAACTTGGAGACCTTTGATGAGGTTGACACAGTGTAGAGAATCAGGGTAGTAGACAAGTTCGTCGATACACATTTCTCTGGCTAGCAAGAGGCCCTTGTAGATGACATAAAGTTCAACGAGCAAGATGTCACACAGTG
Source organism: Trifolium repens (assembly GCA_030408175.1). Taxonomy (NCBI): domain Eukaryota; kingdom Viridiplantae; phylum Streptophyta; class Magnoliopsida; order Fabales; family Fabaceae; genus Trifolium; species Trifolium repens. The sequence continues at coordinate 14,910,845 of CP125842.1, read as the reverse complement.
TAGAGAATCAGAGTAGCAGACAAGTTTGTCGATACACATTTTTTAATGCAATTAGAGATCTATTTAAAAGAGAAAGATATAAAAAAAATAATTTGATGGTTTACTCCTAATAATATGAAAACATGTAGTTACTACTACTTAAGTCAACATATAGAGTAGAGATAACGAAGTGGCGCGAAACAAATACTGAAATTCCTGGCACGCTATGCACGATGCTCTACTCGATGCTCTAGCAATCTATCCGGCCTCGCGCGTAACAGAATAAAAACAAGCAAATGAACAAATAAAGAACACAGGATATTTGTTAACCCAGTTCGGCGCAAACAGCGACCTACGTCTGGGGGATACCAATCCAGGAAGGAATATCACTATAATAGTCCTAGTCCTAAGTCTACAGCAAACACCCCGTTTACAACTTAAGAACCTAGGCCCTACCAATGACTCTTCTACCTAGGAACTCCTAGATATGAGATCCCATCTCACTCCCTACAACCTTACAAGACAGCAAGGATTTCTTAACACAAAATACAAAAGATGTTTTGGAGACACACTCCTAGAAACTACACACTCGTACCTAAAGGCTTAGAGTGTTACACACACCAAAAGTCCTAACTCCGTGCTTCAAAGCTTTGGAGAAGGATCACACAATTACAACTCAAGAATACGTCCTAAGCTTGCATCAAGGTGACACAAGAAAGGCTCACAATCATAAAACACACGCAAAACCTAATACTGAATATTAGCACAAAGACAGCGTGAACAACTAACTAGGATTAGGGTTTTGCCACTCTTTAAATACTTCAGAAAGTAGCACATGCATGGGCTTTAATTCTTTGACCCAAGCATTAACTCCACATAAATAAAATGAGATTCTTTAGCAAATATATTCTTCAAAGGGATACTCCTCAGAAATATTCTTGAACTGAATCTGAAGCATTAAGAACCTTCCTTATATAAAAACATATCAAACGCGTCATGCAAGATTCATGAAAGAGAAACGAAACATTCCATAAATAGCATTTGCCATGAGCGCTACTCCTGAGCATATATCAATGCTCTACACAATGCCAGAGCATCGGATCGCACATCTTGCACAAAGTTTATTTCCAAAAATGCAGCCAATTATCAAAGACTCAACAAACTCCCCCTTTGGCAAATTTTTGGCTAAAACAAGTTATGACCATACAGATAGTACTCAAACAGATACATCAACTACATTTCTTTTTCTCAACATAAACACACAAGCATAAAGATCTGTAGAGGATATTCTTCAAAACATTACCATACTACTCCTTCATGGAAAACAGTAGAAAAGAATAATTGTATCTTTTAAGAATATCTGAGAGGCATGCAACAGCGGAACACATAACAACTACTTCGCCTAAAATGGTCATGAAAATAAACTTGATGGGATGTGGGATAGAATGCTTCAGCATTTCACAAATCTACTCCCCCTGCACACATGCATAGGATGTTGGAGCATCGTCTCCAACATCTCCCCCTGCATAACACAAATCAGCTCCCCCTCAACACCTGCATATATCAGATCACAGCCACACAGCTACATACTCCATCCAACTAACTTCAAGCATATAAGTACCAACAGCAGACTAAACATAACATAACAGCAGACTAAACATAACATAACCAAGACAGTGTAGTAGCAGAGTATACCACAAAGTACTTACTAATATTGCAGACCATATGCACTGAAGAGTGCTCAAATATCCGGGGCAATGCCCAGAATCAGAATAGTAACAACAAATCGGATGTCTGCCAAGGCAAGGCCACAGATGCTGAGGCATCTGGCACAACATTCGACTCGTGTAGAGTTTCCTTGAGTGAACCAATAACAGTATCAACAACCTTTGTAGGTGACATATTGGCACATTCAATACCAACATTCAAACTAGGTTGTCCTAGAGTTTCATCAGATTTAGGTTTTACTAATGGACTGGTTTCTGTACCAAAAGGGACATAAATCGAGGAAGAGGGAGACTCACTTACAGGCATAAATGTTTCTTTCTTCACAGTAGAAGTTTTATTCTTCTTTGCGGTAATTACTGGAACAGTAGTAATGGGAGTTTCCTTAGTGCTTAAGATAGAGGAGCCATCTTTGGGTTTCCATTCCTTCTTCACATTTATCACTTCAGGTGCAGGCTTTGCTTGCTGATACGGCTCGGGATACCCATACAGCTTGAAACAGAAAGGCCTTATATGTCCCTTCTTACCACAATGGTGACATACCCAGCTTCGATATCTCCTCTGACTTTTAGGTCTGTTGTGCACGTGAGGTGTTGGATCAAGAGCAAATTTTGGAACAGGGTAAGCTTTAGAATGTTGAGTAGGATGCTTCAGCATCTTCTTCCCCGTACAAGGATCAAAAACATCTTCAGCTGATGTAAACTTGGTTTCAGGATCCTGTTGATACTGGTTCAGACTTGAATAGTTGTACCCAATAGATCTCAACTTCCCACTTGGTACATTGTCCAGAATTTCTTCAAGAAGATTTGTTCCCGAGTTCAGCTGACTTACACGTTTCCTTAGATCATCCATTTGAACATTTACTTGGATGACTTTCTCCTCAGCTTGTGTAGCCTTTTCAACCTGTATGTTTACTTCAGCTTGAAGTTTGTTAATGGTCTTTTTCTGCTTCTCAAGAATTCTACACATTTCTTCATACCTTGTAAGTAGTTCTTTGTAGGTGCTAGCAAGCTCATCAAAAGTTATGTCTTCATTACAAGAATCTTCATCAGATTCATATCTACCAGTGAATGCTGCAATATGCTCAACAGTTTCATCATCGGGTTCACCTTTTCTCTGAACATTACCGTTTTTACTGATGTTGTTCTTCATTTCAGATCTTTCATTTATATATAATTCAAAGGTTTGAAGTGATCCAATAAGCTCATCCACTTTCATGCTCGAGATATCTTGAGCTTCTTCAATGGCTGTAACTTTCATGTTGTATTTCCTAGGTAGACCCCTGAGAATTTTTCTCACAAGCTTTTCTTCAGGGATCTTTTCACCAAGTGAATCAAATGAGTTGGCAAAATCAATCACGTTCATATAGAAATCACGTACACTTTCATCTTCCTTCATTCCGAGGTTCTCAAACTTAGTGGTTAAAAGTTGGAGCCTTGACATCTTTACCTTGGGTGTCCCTTCATGAGTAGTCTTGAGAATTTCCCAAGCATCTTTTGCCACAGTGCATTGCTTGATCAGCCTGAATATGTATTTGTCCACTCCACTAAATAAAGCATTCAAGGCTTTGTTGTTTGCAAGAGCCAACTCATCTTCTTTCTTAGACCAGTTCTCTTCTGGCTTTAGTTCGGTTGTGCCCCTCATCACCGGGTGTTCCCAACCTTTGATAACTGCTTTCCAAGTTTGGCTATCCATAGATTTTAGAAAGGCCATCATACGCGACTTCCAGCAATCATAGTTTGTGCCATCTAAAAGTGGTGGTCTGCCCACAGATCCTCCTTCCACATCCATAGTACCAGAAAATAACTTCCCTGGAGCTCACCCAAATATGTTAGGGTGCCTGCTCTGATGCCAATTGAAATTCCTGGCACGCTATGCACGATGCTCTACTCGATGCTCTAGCAATCTATCCGGCCTCGCGCGTAACAGAATAAAAACAAGCAAATGAACAAATAAAGAACACAGGATATTTGTTAACCCAGTTCGGCGCAAACAGCGACCTACGTCTGGGGGATACCAATCCAGGAAGGAATATCACTATAATAGTCCTAGAACCTTCAACCCAATTCAACCCGATCACGATTCTGATTCACCGCGAACCGTATCGAACGTTATCACACAAACTTGCAATTTCTATTGAATTGATCCCATACTCAAATCCAATTTTGATTGCAAACTTGATGAAGATGATGAACTTGTGTTGAATCAAACCTTTGATGCAAATTCTCACTCAATTTGTACCCAAAGCGTTTATCTGATCTTTCACACTAGTTTTCTCTCACTTGTTGTTGTTACAAAGATCACACACATTGCTATTTAAAGAGAAAATAGAATGAGCAAATTTAGGCATAATTTTTCATACATGTATCGATACAAATGATCATTTGTATCGATACAAATGCTTTGACCAACGTTAAAATTGGAAAGATTGACCTTTGTATCGATACAAACACGGGTGTATATCGATACAAATATCAGAATCTTGAAATCTTGACTGATATGTATCTAAGCATGCAAGCATGCTTCGAAACATCATGACTTTTCTGGATTTTGAGAGCAAGCAGGGGTGTATCGATACATGCAAGCATGCTTCGATACACAGGAGTTGTTCTGTCTCTGAGAGACCTCTTTTGTATCGATACAGACAATGTATGTATCGATACAAAATGTACAAAATCAGACAGAAGAGATTTCAGGACGTTTGTATCGATACACCAATGTATGTATCGATACAAAATACCTAAAAGTCAGTTTTTCAAGGTTTTAGAAAATAGTTCTTTGTTGTCAAGTCATTTGAAATGTTGCCCAAAATATGTTCAATCCTATTTTCATGTGTTTTGACAATTATTAAAACATGAGGATGAACTGGTGCACTTACAGTTTGGTTTACTATTTTTTATTTGTTTAATTCTTTTTGTGATGTTTATGTCCCCCAATTTTTTTTGTCTATCTTATTTAACAAATAATATAATTTTTTACACTCTTCTTATTCAATTTGAAGTCTCTAACAAAAACTCAATTTACGTATTGATATATTGATTTCTTTTAGAGTTTTCTCTCAAACTTTCCCAACTTTTATTGGTCCAAATTTTTGTATTATGTTGTTTGGTTTACTATTTTTTATTTGTTTAATTCTTTTTGTGATGTTTATGTCCCCCAATTTTTTTTTTTGATTTATTTTGATATATAAAATTTACAAAAACATTTGTTTCTGGGTGTATTTTTTTTGCCATACTATTTAATGATAACATCTTTGAATTCTAATTTTCAGTTTCATTAACCTAAATTATTATTATAAATTTATCTAAGAGCACAATATGGTGGTATCTGCGCAAGAGATAAAATATTATTTAATTTTAATTTGTATAATTTTTGTCCACATTGTAATCCAGTGTTAATTACATTTTTTTTACAATTAATTAATAAGAACCGGAACATTCTTATATAAATAATTTAGATATTTGTTAGTGTAATTCGATAATAATTAATCATCAAATTACAACATATCTCTCTTATGTAAAATATTTTCTACTACAAAATTAAAATGATTTATTATTGTTATAAGACACTTGATCTTATTGTAAATAACAAATGAACGTGAATTTTTGGTTTTATTTTTGGTTACTTCAAAATATATATTGATATATAAATGAATAATTGTGTGATTGCAAATTATATGTATTTCAAAATGACGATTTTGTTGTTTTAACAATTTTAGTATCATTCAGCTAAAAAATAAGTGATATTATTGCATGGCAGTAAGTTAAAATTATGCCTTCAAAACTTGTTCGATCGTTAGAGGAAAGATGACATATGTTGGTATTGAAATTTTTTAACTTTTTCAAATATTTTATTTCTTTCTAAAGAGTGTACATATTAAAGAGTGTACATATTTTATTGAAATATTTTATGCCTTCAAAACTTGTTCGATCGTTAGAGGAAAGATGACATATGTTGGCAGTAAGTTAAAATGACATAAAAATTAAGAAAAAATAACCTTCAAATTTTAATGTTATGACAACTACCTTTACAACTAAAAATGACAAAAACTTGTCCATTATTTTCTTGAGAGAAGAGGAGTATATTCACTTCCACGATAATATCATTTGCACAATGATCATGTGAACTACTTTTCATTTTTCACCAAAAAAAAAAAAAAAAGATGTCAAAGTAATGATCAATTCTAAAAAAACTTGAAAAGCAATGCAACTGAGGGTCACACCAGTTTCTTGTAACTATCATTTTTCATTGGTTTCTCGAGCATCAACCATGCAATAAAGATAAAAATAGAAGTCTCCCTTCTCTTCTTTTCTCTTCTCCTAACTCACATGAAAAATTGGTCATATCTACATTAAGAAATTTTAAAAATAAGTTAGAAAAATAGGCTAACAAATATTATATCAATAATAAAAATAAAAATAAAGATGTCTAAATTTTTCACACAATGTAAGAGAAACATAAGTTGCTATATAGAAACTAATAAATTGTGAAGAGATGAAGAGATCAAGAGGAAAAAGAGAAAGAACCTATAATACAAAATTGAAGAGCTATCATCCCATAGTTATTTGAGGAAAGTGATGATGAAAAATCATATATTTATACACACAATGTAGGTTAGGAATGTGAAAAGATAACATTTCAAAGGATTTGTATGATAAATTTATTTGTCATAGTTAAGGAATAAGAGTTAAAGAATATGAAAGAATAGTAGTTTAAAGGGTGGTAAGACAAAGTTATTTACTTTTTAAAAGAATAATAACACAATAGTAATTAATACACAATATAACTAAGTATTTTTCATAAAATTTATTTATTTAGCTGGTCAAACTTGTTTATGGGGTAAATTTTTTATTTGGTTTATATATATTTAAAGTAAACTTTTTCAAATTATAATTACGCATGCATGGTTTATTTTTTTTATGTTTGATAGTCTAAAAGAGGAAGGAGCACATATATCTATTCATTTTTCTTTTATAATTTTTTTTCATATATTATTACTATTAATTTATGCTATATGTTACACTTTCTACTAATTTAAGTTACTTGTCACTTGAACTTTCACATGCATAATTATCAACATCAATTGTAGCATTTTTGTTTAATTTTTTTCAAAAAATATTAGTAGCCATTATTATTGTAACATATATTTGGAGGATGAATGGACACATAAAATAAATTGTTGGACAAATTTTGATTAAATAGGAGAAGCTTTCTTAAGCATGCCACATAGGCAAAATGGAGGCTAATGAGCTATCTTGGAGCTTCCTTTTATTAGTTTATAAAAGGAAGCTCCTCATTAGCTCCTATGCAAGTATTTTGCCTATGTGGCACTTCTAAAAAAACTCCACATCCCTATTGAAATTTTACCAACTAATATCTAAAAAAATTAATAATAATAGCCATGTATATATTTATGGTACTTAACTTTTAGAATTCTATTAGAATTGTATGGGATATTATAAAATTTACCCACCGTATTTATGGTACTTAACTTATAGTCTTTTATATATATAATAGATTATGCATGTTGTGGTTGTTCATATTCGTAACATAAGTAACTAATGAAATTTATGCTCTAATGAAATAATGCACATTCTATTCATATTCATAAATTTCTATAATCCTTTAATGAAATAATTCACTCACCAATTTATACATGTTCTCCCACACTATATATAAATATCTTTAGCAATACTCTTCCCAAACATCTATCTCCATTTTCATTTTTTTTCTTTTGCATTTTTTTTACAAAATTGAAATCAGATTTCTTCACGTAAATATACAATGTCCAAAGTTATAAATATTTGTTCATGTCTCCGATGGAAAAAAGTGTTTATCTTGGCTATCATCAAGAAAAAATATGTTCTACGCACACACATAAGAAAAATAATATGGAAGATCCATGTTATGTTTTTTCTTTTGTTAGTTGCTATATCTATTGTATGACTTCTCCTATTCCCATTCATTCATATGTAGGTTGGATAAAATTTCCATATTTTGAATCGAATATATTTCATTGAATGTGATTAAAAGGCTTTTTTTTTTCAGGTTGAAAGAAATCAATTTTGTCCGAAGATATGATGCTAATAGATGAAGGAAATATATATTGTTCAACTTCTATATTTCATTGAATGTGATTAAAGGTTTTTTTTTCCTTTTCAGGTTGGATAGTATTCTACATTTTTTTGTATTGTTCAACTTCTATATTTTAAACATCATTTGTGAGAATATAATTGCAAACATTAATTAGCAATATATATGACTTCTTCATGTTTGTTAAATATATCGGTTCAAAAGCTTTCTTATCATATGTTTTTATATCACATTGCAAAAGAAAAAAAATGAAAATGGAGATAGATGTTTGGGAAGAGTATTGCTAAAGATATTTATATATAGTGTGGGAGAACATGTATAAATTGGTGAGTGAATTATTTCATTAAAGTATTATAGAGAGTTATGAATATGAATAGAATATGCATTATTTCATTAGAGCATAAATTCCATTAGTTACTTATGTTACGAATATGAACAACCACAACATGCATAATATACTATTATATATAGAAGACTATAAGTTAAGTACCATAAATACGGTGGGTAAATTTTATAATATCTCATACAATTCTAATAGAATTCTAAAAGTTAAGTACCATAACTTATAAAAGGAAGCTCCTCATTAGCTCCTATGCAAGTATTTTGCCTATGTGACACTTCTAAAAAAACTCCACATCCCTATTGAAATTTTACCAACTAATATAAAAAAAAATATAAATAATAATGATAATAATTCAACAAAAAAAATTAATAATAATAGCCATGTATATATTTATGGTACTTAACTTTTAGAATTCTATTAGAATTGTATGGGATATTATAAAATTTACCCACCGTATTTATGGTACTTAACTTATAGTCTTCTATATATATAATAGTATATTATGCATGTTGTGGTTGTTCATATTCGTAACATAAGTAACTAATGGAATTTATGCTCTAATGAAATAATGCACACTCTATTCATATTCATAACTTTCTATAATACTTTAATGAAATAATTCACTCACCAATTTATACATGTTCTCCCACACTATATATAAATATCTTTAGCAATACTCTTCCCAAACATCCATCTCCATTTTCATTTTTTTTCTTTTGCATTTTTTTACAAAATTGAAATCAGATTTCTTCACGTAAATATACAATGTCCAAAGTTATAAATATTTGTTCATGTCTCCGATGGAAAAAAGTGTTTATCTTGGCTATCATCAAGAAAAAATATGTTCTACGCACACACATAAGAAAAATAATATGGAAGATCCATGTTATGTTTTTTCTTTTGTTAGTTGCTATATCTATTGTATGACTTCTCCTATTCCCATTCATTCATATGTAGGTTGGATAAAATTTCCATATTTTGAATCGAATATATTTCATTGAATGTGATTAAAAGGCTTTTTTTTTCAGGTTGAAAGAAATCAATTTTGTCCGAAGATATGATGCTAATAGATGAAGGAAATATATATTGTTCAACTTCTATATTTCATTGAATGTGATTAAAAGTTTTTTTTTTCCTTTTCAGGTTGGATAGTATTCTACATTTTTTTGTATTGTTCAACTTCTATATTTTAAACATCATTTGTGAGAATATAATTGCAAACATTAATTAGCAATATATATGACTTCTTCATGTTTGTTAAATATATCGGTTCAAAAGCTTTCTTATCATATGTTTTTATATCACATTGCAAAAGAAAAAAAATAAAAATGGAGATAGATGTTTGGGAAGAGTATTGCTAAAGATATTTATATATAGTGTGGGAGAACATGTATAAATTGGTGAGTGAATTATTTCATTAAAGTATTATAGAGAGTTATGAATATGAATAGAATATGCATTATTTCATTAGAGCATAAATTCCATTAGTTACTTATGTTACGAATATGAACAACCACAACATGCATAATATACTATTATATATAGAAGACTATAAGTTTAGTACCATAAATACGGTGGGTAAATTTTATAATATCTCATACAATTCTAATAGAATTCTAAAAGTTAAGTACCATAAATATATACATGGCTATTATTATTAATTTTTTTTGTTGAATTATTATCATTATTATTTATATTTTTTTAGATATTAGTTGGTAAAATTTCAATAGGGATGTGGAGTTTTTTTAGAAGTGCCACATAGGCAAAATACTTGCATAGGAGCTAATGAGAAGCTTCCTTTTATAAGTAAAAGATTATTAACATGAATTAATATCAAAACAAGAATTATCTTTTAATAATATGAGAGACCTTACATAGATGAGTAAAGTAAATAGTTACATCATGTAGTGCGTAATTTTCCGAGAAAAACCAAAGGATGAAAAAGAAAATACCAAAGATGAATCATAAAACATAAATAAATGAAGATTTATTAAATTTCATCCACTCTTTTATATATCCAATAATCAAGGTTATTTTTGTTTCATTTTTATTATTGTTCAACTTCTACATTTTAAAGCTTATTTGTGATAATATAATTGAAAGCATTAGTAATATATCAGTTCAAGAGCTTTCTTATCATATGCTTTTATATCATATCATTAACATGAATACATTTGTTTTTTGGTACCTACGTAGGCATATGGTGGATAAATCAATGAGAAATAGTCATTAAGTTCTTTTTTTTTTTAAATTGAAAAGAATTTATTGGGAACACTATTCTATGCCCAATGAGTACATAAGGAATAGAAAAAATTACATTTCTACGCTAATGGAAGTACAAAGGCTAAAAGACACATAATCATTAAGACTTTTCTCAAGTTTAAAAACTCAATACATTTAATCTATAACAAAATTGAAAAATTCCAATTAAATACTATTAGCATAGAAAAAATAATCACCAAAGAAAAGAATTTAGCATAGTAAAAAGAAAAGATAAACCATACCACTGGCTAAAAAAAATCTGATTACCGCACATTTAAATATATGTTATCCTCTATTGTATATTCAATTGCACCCTTTTATTATTTACCCATTTTATATTTCTTATACTTCATATATGTTTTGATTAATCCATAATTTTTATGGTTGGATATAGACTAAAATTACTCTATTATATTGACCGACCGAATTATCTTGAAAATTAATATAATACTTATATACTTTGTTCTTATTTTCTTTTCTCTTATTGCCTACGAAATTCAATTAAAAGAGTTACTTCTACTGTATTGTGGAGTGAAATAAGAAAGAGAGACAAAAACTATTTATATTGATTAAAATATTATTAAAAAAAGAGACTAAAACAAACAATAAATCTCAACAAGAAAAAGGAAAATATAAACAAAAAAATATGAATTAAGTAAATAAAAAAATGTAAGCCAATTAACAATGGAATAAAAAAATCTAGACCAATAAAGTCGGGATAAAATTTCACCAAGTGAATATTTGATATGAAACTCCAAAGAAGTCAATATTATAGTATATGAATTGCACTGTTAAATATATGAGACCTTACTTAGATGAGAGTAAGAAATTGTGTTATTTAATACCTAATTTTCGAAATTAGATCAATTGATTTTTTTTAACACAACAAGATCAATTGTTGAAAAACACAAAACCACCATATATATTAACCACAAGTATTTGATATGAAACTCCAAAGAAATCAATATTATACCATAAGAATTGCACTTTATTAAATATATGAGACCTTACTTAGAGGCAGTGGCGTCTCTAGGAACCTGGAGCAGGGGGTTCAGATTATTTTACTTTAAAAAAAATTTTGCTTTAAAATATTTTTTATATTCTAGTTAGCAATTGTTTTTCTAAATGGAAATTTTTTATTGAAAACGGCTTTAAATTAATAAATTGTTTACAAAAATATAGAAAATATTTTAAAAAAAGATTATCCTAAGGTTAAATTCATCATAAATCAATACATAAAAACTAGACTCGATAAGAATTGGTTCGATTAAAAACTAGACTTAAGTTTGATATAAACTCTTTTTTCAGCTCGAGTTCGACTCGTTTATAGTTTGCGAGCAGTTCGGTTCATATATAATCAAGTCAGCTCGTGAACCAAACAAGTCGAACTATATATAGCTCAAATTCAGTTCAATTAATTAGCGAACTTAATATTTAGCTTAAGTTCGACTCATTTGGTTCATGTACCAAGTTCAAAACCAAACAAGCCGAACTATATATAGTTTAAGTTCAACTCGTTTAATTAACCAACTTAATATTTAGCTTAAGTTCGACTCATTTGGTTCTTTAACCAAGTTCAAAACCAAACAAGTTGAACTATATATAGCTCAAGTTCAACTCGTTTAATTAACTAACTTAATATTTAGCTTAAGTTCGACTCATTTGGTTCATGGACCAAGTTCAAAACCAAACAAGCCGAACTATATATAGCTCAAGTTCAGCTCATTTAATTAACGAACTTAATATTTAGGTTAAGTTTGACTCATTTAGTTCATGAACCAAACAAGTTAAACAAATTAATTGTCAAATCGATCTCAAACTTTATTCGACTTGTTTAAGTTCATTGTCAGCCCTAATAAAGAGAGAATAAAATTTGAAAATAAGTAAGTTAAAATTGTTTTGAGTTTAATTGGTTCAATGGTGCAATATAGAAAAATGAGGGGGTTCAAAATATAAATTATATAAGATTTATGTGTATTTTTTTAAGTCCAGGGGGTTCAGTTGAACCCCCTCAACTTAATGTGGCGATGCCACTGCTTAGAGGAGAGTAAGAAACTGTGTTATTTAATATCTAATTTTCGAAACAAGATCGATTGATTTTGTTTTTTAACACAACAAAATCGATTGATGAAAAACACAGAACCACCATATATATTAACCACATTATATAATTGACCAGAGCTTCACTTCAACTAATTTTAGTATAAATGTTCATCTATGTTTCAAAAGAATTTTGCAAGCATGATTGTCTTTGCTCCTATTAAATAGAATAAAAGATACACCAAAATAAAATAAACTATGATACATATCATCAAACATGTGAAATCTTATATATAAAGTATCCGCTTAGCTTTTATTAACTGTTCTCAAAATAATAATTATTTTCTTTTATAAAAATATTTTAAATATACATTTCAATCGAATCCGTGCAACGCACGGGTTTATTTCTAGTTTAAAATAAAAAATCAAGTCCTACAATTAGAAATGACATGGAAGGTTACTCATGTAACACGCAACAATTAATTGAGTCTATTACGTTGACCTTATATTCAAGGTATATTTGCATGAGTGTTTTTTGATCGTTAAATTAATAAGAAGGTGGTCCCAAGATTTTAATATCTAATTTTCAATAAATGAAGAAGGAATATATTCGAGAGCATTAATAATTTTTATAGTAATTCATTTACATACTCACAATGCAAAAACACTACATGTATGATGTATCTTTATATCTACCACCTCAATTATTGTTAATAATGATAGACTTTTTTTTTCTTTCGGCTAAATGGAATGGCAACTTTAACAAAAAGTTTGGCTGGCCACCTAAAAAAATAAAGTGTCTTTATGCCAATTTGCTATTCGAAACGTAACACTATGTGTATATACTTTTTTTATGCATGTAGCATATGGATCACACTTGTCATGATTACTTAATAATAATGCGTTTGATTATCAACTTTATGTTAAATTTTTTATGCAGTCTTTTTTGGAATGTAATCACATATTTTAACGTTAAGGAAAAAGACGTATATGTCGTATATACAAAATATTACTCTAACCAGAATCCTCGTATACACTCAAGTAATATGGATCCAATGCTATCCAAATCTTATATACTAAAAAAAAAATATATATATTTTCTATTACCATGGGATCATTTGAATTCATATATGAATCAAAAGATACTACAAGTAAATGGATGGACCGCGGAATTTATTTGTGTTTACGAGTAATTTTTGTTAATCAATGTATTTTCGAATGAGTTTCTTAATATATGTGTTGAACGATCATGTTCTCCACCATCCATGTTTATAGAGAAGAATTTCCTTCAAAAAAATGTTTATAAAGGAGAATTGTGGCTTGATATGTACAGTACAACAACTTATTTCCGTCACCATTCTCTCCATCGAATTTGCATTGCTTGTCAAATCCTTCCATTTTTTCGAGTGTACTCCTATTTGTGAACTCGTCCATTTTTTTCTGATATCGTACTCCTACTTGTCAATTTGCAAATTTTTACTTAAACAAATCTGACCAAGAATTATTTTTTGGTTTCGTTTGAACAATTCGTTATAAGAGGTGCTCATTAACTACTTAAATTCAATATTTTAATTGAGAAATTCTTAGATGAGTCCACACCTAAACATTAATGGTTAGACACAGGCAATCGCTTAATTACAAATTATTAATAAAATAAAAAATTACAAGTAATTAATAGAGTAATAATTAAAACAAGATCTCTATAAATAAGGAAAGAAAAAAAGTGAGCTATAAAAAAAACTATTATAAACTAGCCGCCAAACGGGCACGTTCCGTGCCCGTTTGTGTAATCGAGATTTTTTTTTTGTGTGTGATCGATATTCTGTATTGTGCAAATATAAATAACTATTTAACCTCCTTTTTATTGGACATTGATAACTACGTAACCTCCTTTTTTTTGTTGCGGTTAGTTATTAAGAAGAAAAAAATATTATTTTTTTTACTATAAAAATACTGAAAATCTACTTTTATGTGGAAGTTGTGCTTAGTTATTAAGAAGAAAAAAAAAATATTTACTAAAAAAAACTGAAAATCTATTTTTATGTGGAAGTTATTTTTTAAGGGTAAAATTGGAATTACAAAAAAGCCATCCCAAAAATTTGTATCCCCTTTATATATTAGTATAGATTTATTTTATTTTTATTCATTATTATTTCTCTATTTTTTAGAAACTTAGGGACCGTTTAACCTATTATAAATTTGTTTGATAAAAAAATAGTAGATAGTTGATAAACAAACTTATATCGTATAAATTATAAGATAGCTTATAACCAATAAGCTAGCTAATTCAATTTGTATTATTTAGAAAATTACTTGTAGCAAATAAACTTAAAACAAATTAATGTTTAGAGGCTGGTCAAAAGGCATGCTTGTTGGTATGATCGATTATTCCATCGTCCGATTCATGGGTGTTGATTTGATCCACGAACTTGGCTGAATTTAGGCTCTCCCTAGGATAAGGTTACTTAAAGGTTTCTGGGAGTTTGCCTGACACACATTGACAGTTGAATACTGTTGTGTACTACACAATTCAGTATATGGATACACTTGCATTCCTTGTTGCATACACCACTTACTCCTGTGGCACCATTTGCCATGTCCCAATATTTCTCTTGTAAGGATTTCCTTCAACGATTGCTCCTCGATTGCAGCTTCACTACGGATTTACCGCTGGAATTCCAGAGTTCACTTCAGTTCTAAACCATAATACCCTGCCTACCATACACAATACTAAGTTGATCAGGCTCAGCATGCGATGGTTTCAACGTAAACAGTCCAGATCCAAAGGGTCTGTATTACATAGGGAAGGATTGGAATGACTCATGGCAAGGTCCGATACTGGATCGACCTGCTCTGATACCAATTATAACGCCCCAACCAAAATACCTAGAATATTTAGTCGAGACATACATAAAAGGATCTGAGTACAAATAATTAACTGATTAAAATAAACAAGATACAACATTGTTTAAGATACCAAATAAGTAACAGATAAAATACAGCGGAAGTTGCTAGTATTCTGAGTAAACACGATAAATAACTAAAAAGCAAGACGAAGAAATAAAATCTTCAAGGCGGACAATCCAAGCTCAGCTCCAACTGTCAGCCTCCTAACTGGTCCTTGCTCCGAATATCCTGTTTACCTAAAAAAAATTGTTTGGAGTGGGGTGAGACTACTAAGCCTCAGTGAGTCCTACTACCCTCCTAATGGTGACTACACCGGGGCACCTAAAATCAGTCGTACATACTAACATAACTAACATGACATAAACAGCATAATATAGAGGTGTATCACAGAATATTAAACTCTTATTCATTTTAAAACACAAGGACACTCCGAGGTGAGCATGTCTCAGAGGCCTGCCCTATCCGTCAACCGATTCGGTCACGGCATGCAGCTCACAATAACTTATCCTAATGGATTGTCCCATTGGGAGTCCATAACGCGATATCACAAGATCGCTCATAACTGACTGAACTAAATTAGTTATTACTACCATAATTTCCCAATCCCGGGGAGCATACAAACCTAATTAATGTTCTACGTTATACCCTAATGATTATCTGTGATTAACATTCTGTTCAACATTATATTAATTACGTTACTGCAAGCTATCTGTTTATATCGAGGATATAAAACGAGTGTAGGAAACTTTATTTAGAAAATGGAAAATATAGGTCAATCCTGTACAAGCTCGCTACGGCGAGTTACCAGCTCGCTATGGCGAGATTATAGGTCCTGACCTAAATCAACTCGCTGTGGCGAGCAGAAGCTCGCCATGGCGAGTTTCATCAGCTCAGAGCCCAGCTCGCCATGAATGCTCGCCATCTACTCGCTGTGGCGAGTTCATGCAGAACTTACCCTGTTTTGCAGAAATCGTAATATTTCAAGTAACACACCTACAATCCTCATTTAACCAGTGCAGAAGCATAATTTACATAATATAAAACAGAATGGAGTGGAATTTGGGATTAATTCCTCTCACACAACAATTCCTAATATTCCTAAGTTATCATGCAAGTTTTTGATTTAAGGGAAATCTAACTAAACTAACCTAAAGAACCCACCTGTATTGAGATTAACTCAGAAGCTTTTAACACTGATAACAAAGCTCAGCTACAGCCTCAAAACCTTCTGCAACAGAACTCACTTGAAGACCCCAAACTTGTGCTCATGAGAAGGGAAAGAAACGGATTCATGAGTGTTTGAATGATTACGGGGCTGAAGATAATGAGATTAACCATCACTGTAACTGGAAAGGTAACTAAAGGTTGGAAGTAGCTTACCAAGATTGGAGTTGACAGAATAGAGATGAATTAGCAACATGCAGTAGTTCACTGCGCTACTCGCTGCGGCGAGTGATTCTGCTCGCCTGGCGAGCGTGACAGGAAACAGAAATGGGTTCTGTAGCTTGCTGCTTCCACACCCACAAGCAACCCTTGATCCTAAAGGTTCTTCCAGTCACCCATGGAGGTTTTGATCACACATGCAGTCAAGAATTTTCAGCAAGGGCTAGGATTGAGGGGTTAAATCAAAAAGGGGATTTTCATGAGTTTTGAGAAGATTGAATTTCTTACCTTAATACTCTGAGCAACCAAGACTCACTCCAACTGGTGGTAGCTTACAGAGAGGGAAGAATCTCCAGGTATCACCTTCCTCTCTGAGATGATGAAGAAATTGGAATTCTCCAAAGGGTGGAAATCGGCCCAAGGGGGAAAATAATGGAATCAATCCTTGATTTGGTCTAGTTCCTAAAATGGAGGTTAAGAATACTTGGTTGCATGCAAGCTTTTACCAAGAATTTGGTGTTTGAAGAGTGGTGGTGATGGTTCGGTTTAGAGAGGAGGGTGAGACCAAAAACTAAATGTTGTTCCTGTTGGTGTTTGGCGTGTGAAGGAGAAAATGAAGAGGTGAGTTACTGAGTTGTTGGTTCTTGTCATAGCTTGTGGTTAAATAGAAAATTAAAACCTTTAGGGGTGTTTGAGAAATGAAAGGGAGGCTTGAGAGTAAAGGAAATATGACTGGATGGAATTTGTCCTAATTTCCAATTAAGTCTTGGTAGTACACATGGATAAATGTGTGATAATTTTGTTACTTGAGAGTAATCTCCCTTAATCTCTAATAACTGTCTCTTATTTAATTTTCTTTAAATTAAATAAGGTTGGGATGTTACAATAGATAAGTCTTGATAGTTTTCTTTACTAATCTTCCATAGATATATTGCAAAAATATTCACAAATTAAAATAGTCAACCCCTTATAATAAAGATAAATCATACATATAATCTCCACCACTTCTCCACCACTTGTAACAAATGAGAAACATTCAAAAAAAACTTGTACCACAATAATATTTGGAAAATGAATCAAAGGTCTCATAGTACTATAACTATTATTTTTGATAGAAAAATCACACAAATTGTTGGTTCTTATATAGAGAGTGAGTAGAAAGAAGGATTGTTCAACAAAAAATGGAAATTTGGAGTAGGTGTTTAGAATAAGAAATTGAGAAAATATGAAATTGAAGGGAGTTCCATAAGGTATTTATAATTGATGCAGAAGAAACAAAGAGGCAAGATATTGTAAAGAAGTATACAAAAAACCATCATCGAAAGGGGTGATCTTTCACATTTCATAACTTTTTTTTTATAAGTGATTCAATTAATTAGCAAGTAAGATATTGTAAAGAAGTATACAAAAAACCATCATTAAAAGAGTGATCTTTCACCTTTCATAACATTTTTTTTATAAGTTATAATTGTTTTCACATTTTATTTGGGGGTGAAACTTTGTTTTTCTCGACTTTCACCGTAAGAACTCATTTTTTTTTAATATTATTTATGCAAATATTGTACGGGTGATTGTTATCTTCTCTTCATGAAACATTATCCATTCCACATTAAACGGTCAAAGAAAATAAAATAGAAAGTTAGAAAAATATACTAACAAAATATTAGTCCAATAAAAAAATAGTAAAGTGCCAAAATATTTGACCAATCTATATAATATTTCACATGCACTCATAAATAAAACATTTATCATGAGTCAATAAAACACAAATATTATTAAGGTACTTGATCGCATGTAATTAATATTTTCATTCTTGATTTATTCTCTTTAAGAAGTTACTAAATATTAAATTGATATTCTATACATTATACTATAATGAATTATTTTTTTCTTTTATATTTAATTATTTATTAGAAGAGATGATGACAATGTTTTAGTAGAGTTTGAAAAGCCTTTTGTAAATTAAAAAAAAAATACTAAAGATGAAGGAACACACATCGTTTTATTTTCTATATAATTATTATATTTGTACTATTTATGTAACCAACCAATTTATTAGTTAAAATTTGCTTTACCACTTTCAATATTTTCATGAATGATAGTAAAGATGAAGGAGCACACATCTTTTTATTTTATACATAATTATTCACGTTTTCTCTTTATTATCACCTACTACTCCTATTAATTTTGATTAAAAAAACATGCATCATTGCTTGATTCCAACCTTTCAATATATGTTTTTTAAAATGATATACACCTGAAGAGTTTTTTATTTTAGAAAATATAGTGAAATTAGCACCTATAATATATTCAGGTGACCAATCTATACAATATTTCACATGCACTCATAAATAAAACATATATCATCAGTCAATAAAACGTATATATACAATATTAACACATGCCATATGAAAATATTAATGGGTAAGTAATGATATTTGTACAATTACTTTGTGATAATTGTTGGGACAATCTTCTTCTTTCTCTAAAATAAACATAAATAAAGAAATAAAGGAGAAATAATATATTATTTTTTCTATCACCTTCCATAATTTCTCTAACAATGATTGGAATACAAAGGTATAATATGTGATCTGCAAACACAATAAGAAAAAAATAAATCAAATCATCTCTTTTATAATTGTTAAGCATAAAAACTGAAAAGCAAATTTGCCTCAAAAATAAAAAAGGTTTCAATCAATCAATGATATACAAATGTATTCTCTAGGTATATATGTATGATATTCATAGAAACAAAGTTATTATAAAATTACATACCTTTTATTTTTTTATAAAAGCAAGGAGAAAGTAAACTCAACAAATATATTAACAATTTTCACACACATCAAGCTAAACCAACAAAGACTCTATGTGATTTCTTTTGTAGTAAATACTATATATAATGAATTTCATAGAGACAACAATTTATGTTTAGACTAAAGCTAAAGACTCTTGGGTTCTATAACATATATAAGTTGGAATTCTTAGAGGTTATTTTTTGGATCATTATTCTTAGAGTTATGAAATTTATTAAAATTTAAATGATTTAAATCAAACATATATATAAAATAAAATAACAAAAATGCGCCTCCCCATATTCTATCCAATTATCACATTAAGTTGATATCATTAGTTATATTTATTTATTGTTTGTTTTTAATATTTTTTTTTTATCAAATTCATTGTTTGATGTAAAACCGCTCATATTACTTGGATGATATATAGATGGTCACATAGTATTTACTAACACTTTCATTAAGTTTAACATATAATACTTAATATATTAATATTATTTTGTTGTTTTAAAGATGAAAATGCCACATAAGCACCAACTTTTGCTTAGAAAAGAGAAAAATGTGAGGAGCTTTGATAAGTTGACACATAAGCAAAAAATAGTTTGCTTTACATAGAGTATATAGATATGATTTTTTGCAACAACTTTTTTTGTTAAAAGTTGTTACAAGTCGCTGGCAAAACTACTCAAGATAGTTTTGCCAGCGACCTGTAACAAAAAAAGTTGTTGGCAAAAATCATATTTCTTGTAGTGAGTATTTCTCAATCAATTCTGTTATTAGAGATGTACATGTGCTAAAAGAATTGAATAATCTATAAATTCAACATCGTCAATTATTTTTCTTATATTTTATAATTACAACTCACATACTTATACGCACTATAGTTATGGATAGAAAACAAATATTAATTTAATGTTTGATATGATAAAGTTATTTTTAAATATAATAATAGGACGGTTGAAATTTATAAAAATTGTAACAAACAAATTAATAAAATTTTGCATTAATACTATAAGCAAGTGAATGGTCATAGAACTAAATAATAGTAGTTTAAAGGTTGGTGTGACCATTTTTTAAAAAAATAATTGCAGAATGGTAATTAATAAAAAATATAGCTAATCAATTTATTGTTAAAATTTATTTTTATTTGATATAATAGTTATGTAACAACCTTATTATGCTATAAATGAAATTAAATAGAAAATTATTGGTAACTAATTTGTGGAATAAGTGATGGTGCAATTTGATTATGCTTGCTTTCACATAATCAAAATTTTGGGGCCAACTTTGGAGTTCCTTGTGTTGAATTTTATTTTGTACCTGAAATCAAATATATAGATGATGTTAGCCAACAATGAATGAAAAATTATGAATTTCGCCAAATTTAATAAAATAATTATGTAACAACAATATAATTTTGTAAATGAAATTAAATCCAAAAAATATTAATTGTTCAAAATTTGTGGAATGAGTGATGGAGCAATTTGATTATACTTGCTTTGACATAATCAAAATTCTGAGATGTTGCTAGCAATGAGTAAAAAAAATTATAAAATTAGCCATATATATATATATATGTCCCTTTAGTGCCTTACATTTCTTGACCTTTGTACATTCTTTTTAATTGGTGATTTCAAGGGAGAGACAAAACTCACCTAAGTTCTCTTTCAAATCTTCATCACTTTCTGAACATGAGTAATCAATCATGTTTTTCTTTCATGACATCAAAAATATACAATAATTCAGTAAAAAAAAAAAGAACAAAAGAACAAATCAATATAAAAGAACAAAAGAATGTACAATAATTAAGTTTACTATAAAAGAAAAAATAAACAGTAGTGCAAAAGTATTGAAAAATGTCTACATATCTTGATGAGATTGCTATCAATAGTAGATATAGTACACAACTTGAAGATATATATGATCTCATGAGTACTATTGCAAGTGTCAAATGTGTAGAACAAAGATGAAAACAAATGTGATAAGGGGTGTTTATAAAGGTTATATTGAAACTAAAAATGAAGCAATAATTTATTAATTATGTTGGTTACATTTTCATGAAGTTGTAAGGTTATGGAAGTGTGATAGTGGAAAACTTTTTCATGGTAAGTTATGATAATTGAATTTTTGAAAGAAACTTTCCAACTTAACCTATTAAAGGAGGTAATATCATCAAAGTTTTAATAGAGATTATAAACATTTTCTTAGAGTGCCACATCATCACAATGGAGGCCTAGGAGCTATGTAGAAGCTTCCTTATGCATGGTTGGTGTAACCGAAGTTGATGTTTCAATCCACTGATATATATCTGACATCAGGATCTCCTCTCACAGATTATCTTTACTTTCACTACTACTCCACTTTCATCCCCTTAGTACATTGTAACGATCATGAGATCGCATAATCACATTGTTAAGGGTGGAAAATAGATTGGATAGAGTGGGTTTGAGCTAAAAAATATCATTTATTCTAACCTGCAATTACAATAATGAGACTAATCCGATCTTTTTTACACGAACGAATGAAAAATTATCTAAAAAATAAAATAAAAAAGGATTAGTTTTGCCATCTAAAAAGGGTTAGCGGTGCAGCTTATTGTCTGTTTACCTTCCATTAAATTGTAATTACCTCTATTTATATTATATATAATCTTTTTGTTAAAAAAAAAATAAAATAATTCAATTGCGTGATGTGAAGAGAACATAAATGCAAGTAAAACAAAATGAAGTATAAAGTAAAATGTAAAATAAAACAATAACAATAAATGTATGGTGGTATTGGTATTTGAGTGATAGAAAGCTAGTGGTTTTCTGTTTCCACTTTCCAAGGAAACATACAGTAACAAGTTTTGAGATTTATGTCTAATCACTTCATCATGTTTTATATAGTAAATAAAACAAAAGTTTAGAGTTTATATAACCTGTGCGGGTTTGGTTACTGTTGGGTTGATTTTAGAAAATCGAATTCATCCATTTCAATCCGTCCAAAACTGAAAATGTATAACTGACAATCCGACAACTCCCAACGACCCGCCCGCTTGACCATTTTTCGGTTTGAATCCATTTGCGGATTTTTGTCCACCTCTACGCATAGTCATGGTTAACCTTTTGATTATAAATCAGGCACTATAATAGAAATAGGCAAAATTACATGTTTGGTCATTTATCTTATTTTTTTGTAACACTTTGGTCCTTTATCTTTCATTTGTAACATTTTGGTCCTTTATCTTATCTTTTTGTAACATTCTGGTCCTTTATCTTTTATTTGTAACATTTTGGTCCTTTAAAAAACATAAAAATATGAAAGAATTGATAAAGATGATGAACATATTCATCAAAATCATGAGTTTTATTTAATTTTAATAAAAATGTATCTTAACAAATAAAATTCAATATTTTTTTAATTAAAAAAAATGAAAAAAAGGATTTATATGTGAATGTTATAAAAGATAAAGGACTAAAATGTTACAAATAAAAGATAAAGGACTAAAGTGTTACAAATATATAAGATAAAGGACCAAAGTGTTACAAATAAAAAATAAAGGACCAAATTGTTACAAAAAAATAAGATAAAGGACCATACGTGTAATTTTGCCAATAGAAATAAATTAACTGGATTTTATCTTAGTTTATTTGATTTTTTTATTTTTTAGAAATAAATAATTTTTTAGTAGCTTTAACTTTTAACAATTTCAAAAATTTATGAAATTCTTGTATTTTAGATAATTGGATACTCTACATGTATGAAGATAACACTTTATTGTGATAATTTGATTACCTTTGCTATATAATTACGTTGAAAATTTTAAATTATTACTCCATAGATCTATTGGCTATTAAATGGAACATTTGACGTATGAGAAACAAATGTTTAGAGAAGTTCTATTCTAGCCAATTTATCTACTTTTGTGGATCAAATTATTTTCATCTAATTGGTTTTTATTTATAGGTCGTATTGAATGTAATTCTCCTCTAATTGGTGTGATAATTCTTTAGATTACTTTCATAACATCTAAAGTGTGTTCTAGAATTGTAAAGTTGAATATACCTCATATTCTTTATAATTCAAATTTTTTACTTATAAAAAATATAAAATAAACTTGTA
This sequence comes from Trifolium repens, assembly GCA_030408175.1. Lineage (NCBI taxonomy): Eukaryota > Viridiplantae > Streptophyta > Magnoliopsida > Fabales > Fabaceae > Trifolium > Trifolium repens. Next base: position 14,887,214 of record CP125842.1, on the reverse strand, counting down.
CCAATTTTCTCACTTCTACTTTAACAACACAGTTGATGTAAAATTCAGTTTCATATACAACACCTTGAGGAATTGTCTATTTTTTATTCATGAGTAATTATTTAACAATATACAACTTTGAGGAAAATAAAAGTTTTCGAGTTGATCTAAAAACTCAGATAAACTTCATTAATACTATGTAGTTCATATATGTTTCTTGTATTTTTTTTTAATAATGTTTCTTGTATTTGTTGTTCACTTCACGGTCATTATTTGCATTAACATTTTTTATTAAAACTGAATGAGAATAAGAATGATTAGAAATTAAAAAATTGGTTGGTTTCAATGTTAATTTCATGTTTCTATTATCATCCATAATTTACCATGTGTAGGCAACGCCTAACCTTAAGCAGTAGTAGCGTATATAATTAAAACATGTGTATATATAGTTATTCACAAACAAATTAAGCATGATATCAATTGTGGTTTAGTGTTAATTGACGCTGAACTTGGTAGAAAAGACCACAGTTCGACCCCGCAACTGCGATCGGGAGGGATTGGAATCACTTAATGTTAAAACTAACCCCAAATCAGATTAAACTTATAGTGAAAGCCAAAAACGAATTAAGCATGGTGGCATAAAACAGGGTTTGGGTGATGACTGATGATGGAGATGGTGGGTGATTGATTCATCGAGAAAACAGATGAATAATTTAATGATAATAGCATTTGCAACGGTTCAACATTATTCATTTTTGTAGTATTTGAAAGTACATCGCTGTTACAGCTAATAATAACACCGACTTTTCCTATTAAAAAAGCAAACCGATTTTAATTACCAATAATGGATTCATCTACGTGATAAAGAAATTGAATCTTATAAACAATAGTCACATGTTTGATTTCAGCCTATTGGATTATGCATGGAGAAAAATTTATCTGTACTTTTGAGATTTTGAGGGTGACTTTGTTTTGAATTTTTTTAAGAAAACATTTATTTTTTTCTTAAAAAAATTAATTTAATAATTTTGATTGTGTTTGTTATAGATTTTTTAAAAAATCATTTTCTAAAAAAAATCATTTTCAATTCCAAAATGAATTTTCAAGAATTTTTTTTTTTAAAAAAAAAAAATTTTATGGTTGCAAACAAACACAAAGTAGCTTTAGACTTTTTTCAAAGTCTCTACAAAAAAATCTCTATATTTTTTTTGAAGCTTAAACAAACGCACTCATAGTCTCCGCAAAAAGAGATTATTATGATATAAAAAAAATTTATAATTTATCCTTTTGATAGTTTGAATGTATTTATCCATCAACCAATAAAAATAAGTTATATTACTTAATTACAAATTAATTGTGGGTACCGTATGCAAATCTATTTATGTGGCTTGTTCTTTTAGTTGCTCATCAAATACCCAAATTATTAAGAGGTAGAATATACCTTACCGATAGAAAATTATTCTTATTAGGTGAAAGAGGGCATATTTGAAAGCTATAGGCATAGTTTTTTTTTTTTCTGTGTAGTTTAGTAGCTATAATTTTATTTTTTTTAAAGTAAGTATTAGGGTTCAAACCCGTGTTTGTCATTACATATCGATTAAAATATACTCACATAGTCACATGACATATATAAGTGAATTTTAATTGAGTTTTAAAATTTTAACATTTATATGTCAAAAATAAAAAAATTAACATTTAAAATTGTAAAAAGAAAGTACATAACATCTTTGATCATTTATTCATTAGCAATAGTATGAAAAAATTATTGTTAGTTGTGTTGAAAAAAACAGGGGTCTTTGGAAAAATTCATTTTTAAAAACAAATGTGTATTTACTCAATTATTAAAATCTATATCTATTACTAATTTTTTTTTTTTTTTGACCAAATATTACTAATTTAATTTAGATGAATAATCCTTTATAAAAAAATTAGATTGTTTTTAGATGAATAATCCATAATTTGTGTTTTTAGATTAACACTTAATCTTCTTCACATGAATAATCCATAATTTACCCATTTAATTTGTTTTTACAATTTGGAGAAATTAGGTGGAAATTTAATATTTTTGCACTGGAAAAAAAAAAAGAGTTCTCCATAAACATATTAGAAAAAAATTAAACAACAAAACATTCGTGACAAATCTATCAGAAAATTACATAACAATTTCATTTGAAATTGTGAATATATGGAACAAATTGTTAATACATAATATGTTACATAAACAAAACATAGGTGTCAAATACTAATCACATGAATACAGAATTCTCATGTTACCTTATGTAATATACTCTTAATTATAACTATATAAACTGTAAAATCCTTCCACTGTCTTTGGAATATGATCTGAAAATTACTTTCTTCTTTCCAAGTTAATCACTAAAAAGCAATCATGCCCAAAAAAGTAACTGCAAATGACAACAATAAGGCGGCCAAGCTCCGGTGGTGGCCGTGGATCGCTCCACTGAAATTCTCATCAATAGGGTACAAGTTTCCCGGTGGTCCGGTAATGTATATGTAGGATGGTGAGGGTGGTGGGGGACAATATTGTGTGGGTGGTTTCTTTGGAGACGGAGGTGGTGGTGATGGTGGTGGATTCGCCGGTGGAGGTGGAGGTGAATAATCGCCACATGGTGTGCACTTTACATCAGTACCATTTGTCATAGGCACATTGGTTTCGTCAAGTTTTCTAGATTCAACGTTGTTGACTTCAGAAGTAGTTATGATGTAAAAAAACACAAGAATTAGAACCATTGGTACCTTAATTTGATGGTGCCTTTTGATTAACATGATGTTGCTTGGTTCAATAGGAATGAGGATTTTCCTTTGAGAGATTGCTTGTGTGTATGTGTTTGTGATTTGGTTGGAGAATGGAGTGAGGAAAAAAGGTGAGAAAGGTGAAGGGTTTGTTACGTTTGGTGCATGGAAACTAATAAATAAAATGAGGTAAATTAAATTGGCAAAATAAACTTTTTTGTTATGATGATATGGTTTTCTAGAAGAGGGAATTGGAGCTAAAGTGTGAGTATTTATTTATGAGTTCTTTTCTATTAGCTTCTTGAGGTGTAAGTTACTTATGGAAAAAGGAAAACTCAATTGTCAATAGCATGTGGCTTGTGTATATTGTGGGTTCCACATGAATATATACATGTTATGTTACATGTATATTCGTTAAGTCATAAATAATTGAAATTGATTAAGCTACTTTGGACGGTTTAAGTTTTTTGGCACAACATTTTAATGTAATCTTTTCTTATTTTTTGACAAAAGTTTGAATCCTAGATCCCAATTTTTCGTTGTAATGTTTTTGAGGTCAAATCAAAGCTCATTTATTTACATATGAAAGGTCATTGTTCTAATCTAACTGAAGTGTCATTTTTGTTGAAATAAATGCAGCTTAAAAGTAGATAGTAACATCTACATCATCAAGTTCAGATTAATTACTAGAAGAAGTTAAGCATATGCGTAAGGGAATCATCTACTAAAGGGTAGTACTTCTATAAGCAGAAGCAACTTGTTATAATAAAACTAGAGATAAACCCGTGCGTTGCACGGGTTCGATTAAAATATATACTTACAATATTTTCACAAATAAAAATAATAATTATGATAATTATAATTATATATAGTTAAATGATTGGGGGATATTATTTTAAAACATAATTATATTTAATACACTATTAATGTATTTTAAAAATAAAGATTTTTAGAAATATGACATTTTAATTTATTTATATTGCAAATTTGTTTATTTTTTATTTTCTTGTATACTAAAGGTATCATCCGCGCACAACTGCAGAGATTATTCCTCTCGAAGTAATTGAGAATTATTTAAGAGGTTAATCTCTCCTGATAAACGTTTGACTTTAAAAATAAATAATATAACTTGTAATGAATCTCTTATTTTAAAAGTGTATTAATTTATAAGAACTTGGTTTTCTTAATATGGGTTGTATTGTATAGACGTAAGTGCGTTGCACGGGTTCGATTAAATTATATATATAATTAAAATATTTTTATAAATGAAAAATAATAATTGTGATAAGTATAATTACACAGTTAAATAATAGATATTATTTTAAAATGTGATTATTATATTTAATATTACTATATGTATAAATTTTAAAAGAATTGTTTAGAATATGAAATTTTTTATTGATTTATATCATAGTTTTGTTAATATTTTAATATAATAATTCTTTTATAATATTGGATAAGTTTGAAAAAATATCCCATATTTTATTTTAATAGTGTAAACGTAGAAGATCTTAGTTTTTTTTATGAGTTGCAATTGTATTTTTTTTTTTAAAAAAAAGAGTTGAAATTAGATAGTTACATGTCACTTTACTTTTGATTTTAATGTATACAGTGTTTTATTTTTTCAATAAAAGATGGAGGCATACAAACTTATATATGCTTACAATATTGCTCATGATAAATGTTGAAATAAACCTTGTTATAGTATATGATGATTCATACATATGGTGGTTTTGACTTTTTTTTATTCATGGGTCTCGTTTTTTGAAAATTATTAAATAGCGTAACTGCTTACTCCATTCTATGTAATTTAAGGCACCAAATAACTTATCTACTTACTCCTCTCCCGTTCTTTCGAAGTTTCTTCTTACATACTCACTTGGTGAAATTTTATCTCGACTTTATTAGTTCCAAATTTTTTAGTCTACTGTTTGGTTTGGTTTAATTTTATTTTTTTGCTTGGTCCTTATTAGTCCAAATTCTTGTTCCGATAATAAATTGATTTCTTTTGATGTTTTCTCTCAAACATTCACTTAATAGAATTATATATTGTCTGTTATTGGTCATAATGTTTTTAATTAGCAGTTTTAATTTGACATATTTTTTACTATGCTTAATTCTTCTTCTTTTTTATCTTTTTTTTAATGAGGGTTCTATCCCCTCCTTTTTTTTAACTTAATAATTTTTATTTGTGATTTTCGGTTTAATTTAGTATTGCTTCTTACAATAGTAATATTTTTTATAGAGAAATACTCTTAAATCATATTCTCAAAGTCCTAAATATATATTTTACAATCATATTTTTCATTTATTATAAACAATCGTTAATTTAATCATACAACTATCTATATTAACAAAATTAAAAATAGATGATAAGTTTTGTAACTTAAAAGTGTCCAGAGTATTAGATAGTATAAGGGTGTGATATTATAATAGTATTAGATAATTTTTTTCTTTTTGACAGAGAGTATTAAATAATATAAGGTTTTTTCTTTTACAAAAAATTATATTACATAAGGGCTGATAAAAATTATGCTTAAAAGGCAAATATTGCTACTCAAATTTATTTTAAAATTATCTTACATATAACTCATTCAATACAAAAAGTTGTTTCATTTTAATGGAAGGTGAATAGTATGTAAATCTTTGAATAATGAATAAGAATAGTAAAAGTTATTTCTAACATATAGAAATTGACAAATTAAAAAATATATAATTGATCATATTAAATAATAATACTAAAAAATTATATATATATATATATATATATATATATATATATATATATATATATATAAAAAAATATATACACAATTTATTTTTATGTTTAATTAGCAATGTAGCGATGAAGGAGCACAAATATATTTTCAATTTTTCTTTTATAATTTGATCCCTTTTTTTATATAAGTACCATTAATTTACATTATTTGTTACTTACTATTAATTTACATTACTTGCCATTTTCTATTAAACTTCCGATTGAATTTAAGTTATATATATATATATATATATATATATATATATATATATATATATATATAATTTAATCATTTATATAAACTTATATTATGTCGCTTGCATTTGGTTTCTACTAATTAAACCCATTATAGAGTCTGTCATAAATAAATAAATTACGTTAGTTTTATAGATCATTCACATTCACTTGAATAAATATAAAGTAAGTTACAAAATGATTATCGTAACATATTATTGTTTTTTCAACAAATAAAATAAATATAGACCATGACTTTGAAGTATAAATTAATGCACAAAGACTATAAATTGAGGAACAATATTTAAATAGAGATGAAAACATCCTATGAAAATGGAGGTTTAGAATAACCTAAGCTTCTCTTATAATTATAATATAATAATAATAGACACAAATATATATATAAATTATCAAAATAAAGGAGAGAAATAGTGCACCATTTCTTCATCTCTTACCTCCCTTGAAAAATATTTTCAATGTTGAGTGACTTATAAAGGTAGAACTTGTGATCCACATCACAAAGATTATAAATTGAGGGACTATATTTAAATAGAGATTAAAACATGCCAAATATGCAAAATGGAGGTTTAGAATAACCTAAGCTTCTCTTATAATTATAATATAATAATAATAATAATATACACAAATATATAAATCAAAATAAAGGAGAAATAGTAGTGCACTGTTTCTTCATTACTTACATATCTTGCCGAGATTGCTATCAATATAGTAGATATAGTGCACAATTTAAAGATGTATATGATCTCATGAGTAATATTGTAAGTGTCAAATGTGTAGGACAAAGATGAAAACAAATGTGAGAAGTGGTGGTTATAAAGGCTAGAGCTAAACTAAAAATTTATTAGCAATAATTTTTTAATTAAGTTGGTTACATTTGTAAGAAGTTGTAAGGTTAGGGAAGTGTGATAGTGGAAAAAATTTCAGTTTCTAACTTAGCCTATCACTCTTTAATAATAATAATACATTAGTTTTTTTTTATATTTAATAATAGATTAAAAGAGATAAAATCAAAGTTTTAGTAGAGATTTGAAATTTTTTCTTAGAGTGCCACATCATCAAAATGGAGGCCTAGGAGCTAATGAGGAGCTTCCTTTTATAAGTAAAAGATAAAAGATAATAGACACAAATATATATATAAATTATCAAAATAAAGGAGAGAAATAGTGCACCATTTCTTCATCTCTTACCTCCCTTGAAAAATATTTTCAATGTTGAGTGACTTATAAAGGTAGAACTTGTGATCCACATCACAAAGATTATAAATTGAGGGACTATATTTAAATAGAGATTAAAACATGCCAAATATGCAAAATGGAGGTTTAGAATAACCTAAGCTTCTCTTATAATTATAATATAATAATAATAATAATATACACAAATATATAAATCAAAATAAAGGAGAAATAGTAGTGCACTGTTTCTTCATTACTTACATATCTTGCCGAGATTGCTATCAATATAGTAGATATAGTGCACAATTTAAAGATGTATATGATCTCATGAGTAATATTGTAAGTGTCAAATGTGTAGGACAAAGATGAAAACAAATGTGAGAAGTGGTGGTTATAAAGGCTAGAGCTAAACTAAAAATTTATTAGCAATAATTTTTTAATTAAGTTGGTTACATTTGTAAGAAGTTGTAAGGTTAGGGAAGTGTGATAGTGGAAAAAATTTCAGTTTCTAACTTAGCCTATCACTCTTTAATAATAATAATACATTAGTTTTTTTTTATATTTAATAATAGATTAAAAGAGATAAAATCAAAGTTTTAGTAGAGATTTGAAATTTTTTCTTAGAGTGCCACATCATCAAAATGGAGGCCTAGGAGCTAATGAGGAGCTTCCTTTTATAAGTAAAAGATTTGTATCGATGCTGCTAATTTGTAAATCACTTTTGAGGTTCACTAATGTAATTGGTGTTTTTCTTAATAAAATTTGTATTGATGATTTTGATTTATTAATTACTTTTGTGGTTCACTGATTAACTGATATAACTAGTGTATAAAATATATGTAATAATTTGATTAACAAACATTGATATTAGTTCAAATTTGAACAAAATATATTAATTTTTATGGACTCAATTGACTCTTATATTTATGATTGAAGGGAATATATGTTATATCACATGAAGCCTTCTCAAATTGGTGTTTTCTGCATGTTACAACATGTTCAATATTTTAGTTAAAAAAATAAGTTCAATATTGTACCAAAAGAAAATTCAATTATCGACAATTATAAGGATTTGAAAATATTCCAAACTAATTCATCCTGTTGCTATATATTAAAGTATTCGAAAATAAGGTCAAGAAAGTATAGCACCAAACCAATACAGTATATAAACAAACAAGGGAAAAAAATCTGAAAGAGACAATTGATGAGGCCTAAAAATTAGTTGTTAATCAATCACATTACACATTCACATGCATTTGTTTCTACTATATGAAATATTTGGCACGTATGACGAATGCCATTTCCACAAGCACAATCGTTCAGGTGAATTCAAATTTGATTTCTAAGAGGAACAATCATTGGTCAGACATTACTTACCACAACCGAACTTCAGATTATCATGACTCCTTTCCGTGAGAACTAAGGTGTTAACAGCCAAAAGAAACATAAAAATTCTAATCCCAATCAAAAGGGGAAGGATAGGTCATCATCGACTATCGGGTAACTTTAATTGAGTTATGTTGCTTTAATTTTTGAGTCATCAATATCACACTACACATGATACATAAGTAATACTCCATTTTAACGCATATGTGTGTGTGTTTGGCTCTGCGGTCTAGACTTATACGGATACTACATTAATCATACTGATACTCCAATTGTCATATTTACTCCTAATTGCAAAAGAACCTAAACTTACATGCAATTCATGTACATATAATTAATCAAGAACGTATCTCCATGCTTCAAAAGAGGCAAAAACTAGAGTGCTGATTTTGCCATACTTCGTAATTTGGTTAACATTTGAGCAGCAGCTGAATTTCTTGCTTCAAGAGGAAAGGAACAAGGGTTACCCTTGCACGAAAACTCAAAGTCCACTCCTTTAACTGTTACATTAGCTTGAAATTCACCTTCAAAAAGTAATCATCAAATATAATGATTCGTAAGATGCATGATCGATAAAAATATGTCACTTTAAGTAAACAAACGCAAAATATACTAGTCGAAATATCATATTAAAAGCACAAAATAATTCAAAATTCAAGACAAAAATCAAAATGACTAGTGATTCATTAGAGTTTCAGGTTAAGGTTTATGTCCACAATATACCTACTCCAATTTTTATTGATTGAGTTCAGTTTTATTTTGAATTGCGGTACTATTCACATGTATTCTGGTAACCATGATAAACAAATAAGCAAATAGTGGTCATTTAACATCATAAAGGTGAGTTATAAATGCATTGATGTGTGGAATGGCTATATCTTGTTTGATGTCATCTCTTTAAATGTAAACAACTGAGTCAGAATTGCATGCTGCTAATGGTTCATCATATAAGCAACCTTGGTTAGGTAGTCTTACCATTTGATGCAGATACATCGTAAGTTGGTATGATCCAATTATTTTCATAACATATTTCATCTAGTTCCTGCAAGATCAAACAGAACTTTCAAGTACTTGTACAAAGATGAAGGGAAATTAATAATGTCAAGTTATGTTTCTTTAAAGAGACACATTTGGCAGCATAAATCACAAATTTTTAATTATATATATAAGTTGTTTCTGGCCCCTCTAAAACATGATATTTTTCTTCCCACAATGTTAAAATAAGTATTAATTAGAACATGTCTTGCCTCGCAAGGACTTTGCAAAGTGAGCACAGCCTCTGTCAATCTTTTACTCTTAACAGATGGACGTAAGCATTGACCCTCAAGATATTGACACATTCGTCCTTGATTTCTTAACCATGTACCATTACAGCCTTCTATAATGGAATCTATTTTTAATTCCGTGTCATCTCCATCTTCCTCACCTAAGTTTGTCAAGAAAACACAAGCAATAGCTTTTTTAATTGTCACATGGTCAATAGGGAAATGGTAGAGCTGTAGAGAACTAAATCAATTCACACAAGTCAATTAATTGAGAAGAATCATCAGTAATCCATATTGCATGACAGAAAAGTATGGCATATAGTTGGTACTATACAGATATAACCTTCTGGTGAAAAGGAAAAAAGTTTGTGTTCATTAATAACATCATTTTCACATTGAAAATTGATGGTTCTCAAAGCAGCTTTAGATTGGGTTCAAGAATAAAATAACAGAATAATAATTGAATAAGTCGGAGATGATCATAACAAGACATATGATCTAACATAAGAAACCTTAAAGGTCTGTTTGGTGGTCAGGATAGAGAATGATTGGATAAGGACAATATAAGGTCTTATCCTATAAATATTGATGTGCACCTGATTAAGAAAATATTATTCTATTATATTTTTTAGAACGCGGGAGCGGGAGAGAAACAATTAACAGCGATGATAGACAACCAGTATATGAAAACATACCAATTAACCATCTCTGAATTTTCATATTACACACAGAAATTTCATCCTCTATCAAGCGCTTCTGAAGAGCCTGCTCAAAGAAACTTAATATAAGATATATGTGTAGGTCCGTAATAGAAATAGGTCAAAAAAAATATTAAAGGTCGAAAACCAATTGATGACAATAGTGGTACAAACATATAATACAAAGAAGCATATAAATTTGAACTTTAATCCAACACTATTGATTAATATAAGAGGGTTTTACCAGTGTGTTCCTCTTTCGTTTAAGAGCATTGACAGCAGTTTGTGAAAGTATCTTCCCCTTTGAAGCTATGAAAGTTCGGATTTTCTCAAGATCTATGTTGGAATTATTTGCATTCGGGGTACATTTTTCTACTGATTCATGTTCAAAAGTGGTATCTGCACAAAACTTATCAAAACCAGATTGATCTTTGATTCCCCCCTCAGTGATCTTATCAAAAGCAGATTGATCTTTTATTCCCCCCTCAGTGATCTTATCAAAAGCAGATTGATCTTTGATTCCCCCCTCAGTGATGTGCTTCCTTGTTGAAACAACCTTCTCAGCCTGTCAATTCAATGCCGTATAGCTGGATGAGAGATGATATATATATATATATATATATTGGAATAGCTTTGAAATAGCTTTTCTTTTAGGAAATATATTTCTTAGGGGGGAAAAAAAAGAAGGGAAAAGTAGAAGTAGAGAAACACATCAATGACTAAGAGAGAGAAGGGAAAAAACTATATTCTCTAAGAGCCATCTCGATAACAAAGGAAATAGTCAAAACTCTAGAGGCTATGTAAATTCGTGGAGTCTTTGTAGACTCTATTAGTAAGAGTTTACTTAATACAAAAGAAATATCGTTTAAAACATCTACCATAGTATCTAAACATATTTAATGCTATGTGTGAGGTGCAAACTCAACATTATAGTCAAAATACATCCAAGAACACCTTTCAACTCTTGCAGTAATACATCAACTAAAGTCAGAAGAAGGTAATAAATAAAGTAGTTTAAGAAAAGCAAACAAACCTGGATAGGGCTTGTACACTCATTTGAGTGATGTTGCACCTTTTGATCTGCACTAACTTGTAAAGTTTTGACACTACGCTTGCGTTCTTTTTTATTTTTAGATGGAAAAACTGATGAGTTGTCCACATCCATATCCTGGTTTTCCTTGACAGAACCACACCGTGTAATTGTATCACAATCATTGATCTCTTTCTGATTGAGAGCTTCAATAGTATCATGGCATGACTTATTATCAAAGCCAACAGACATGCCGTCACTACTTGCATATGAGTCTGTTACGTCATGCTTTGTAAATTGTTTCTCTACCAACTTTGAATCTTGCAAACTATTAGAGAATGTTTCTCTACAAAAAACATATTACACAAATAGCCATCCTTATCTTATAGGAAGAGGTTCCATAGAAAACATAAAATGGAAATGAGAAATAATTTGAGTAAATCTATGTTATGTTTCTCAGACTTCTAATCATGAGTTTAGAATTCTTCACTGTAAATCAATCTAAATCGAGCATCAGAAAATGGAAAGGCAAATTACACAAACCTAGAAATCCACTCTGAGATTATTTCGGAATATGGAAGCACGTGGAAGTACTCGACAGCTGAAGTGACCGTCCAACTGCTAGAACTCCTTTTGAGCAAAGGACCCCGGAAGCTATCCAAAGATGAATATAAGATGTTATGGAGAAGCAAACACAAAGTTTGTTAACAATCAGATTTACTGTATTACAACAATTGGGTAAATATTCAGCTTGCCGAGCAAACCATTCTACGTTCACCTATTGTTTATGACCTGAACAACAACAACAGCTACAGCCTTATGATCAGACTGTAACATATTGGCTAATAAGTAGCCATCCAAACAAATCATGAAAAATTAAAAGGACCATCAAAATGGAAGTTTATAAGTCAGCATGAACAGATTCATAAGAAGTTTAGAACTTCTGTTTAGAAGTGAAGACAATTATTGGTATGCAAACAAAGTATTATTTGACTTTTCGGCAGACAAGGGAAAATTAATCCAGCTGAATGGATGAAACAAAAAGGCAACTTTTTTTCCTATCAATGGAAAAACTTCCCACAGCTATGCAATTCACTATTGAGACATGAATCATCAGCCAATAGCAAAAGCATACAATTTATAACGAACCTGTCAATTAAATCTTTGATAGGAACTTGAATAAAGCCCTCAGTGGTCGGCTGTGAGCACTTCATTATATAAAAGCGCGAAGCTGTCTTCTCTTTGCTATGGGAATACACAGTGTAACTTTCCAAAAGCATAATATCAATACTATTGATACCTGTATCACATACATGAATCATATTCAACGTTTATCAATCAAAAAACACCAAGAGAAAATGATACAATTAACTCAAAATGCAATATACTACAATAATATTTGATAGAGAACAACTGTTTATTATACAAAAAATAAAGAACAAATTATGTATGGAATATTAACCTCAAAATACATGGAAAACATAAGGGAAGTATACAGCTTAATTGGATAACTGAAAAGAAAGAAAAAAAACTTACACGGAAGAATGTTCTCTGACTTGTAATACTAATTACAAATAAATTAAACTATAAAACTATAGTTGCTAACAATAGCTATGGCAATCTCTCTGTGGAAGAATGATAATTACCTGTAGCTTCCTTTACAGCAGAATAACCAACTTGCACAAATTCATCATCATCAACATTTAATCCGTTTTCTGTAGGCTTCTTAATGACTCTTCTCTTTTTGTATGCATGGTTGATTCCATTTGTAACTTCAGAAATTTGATTGCAAGAATCCACATCTTTTTCAATCACTGACCATACCCCGTCAGTGATGGAACAGAAAAGCAAGAAGCAGTTCTCTTTCTTACTGTTGACTAAAAGGACAGCAACTTTCGAAACAGGCCATGCCTCAATATTAGGAACACTTTTTGACGCATCTAAATGTGTGCATATATCACACGAACCTGTGATCGCTTTTTCTGTTAATGAAAGCTGCTGCTCCATATCAACGAGGTCAGTTTCATTAGGCTTCTGCGTGAATTTCATATATAATGACAACACTGGTCTCAGATCCACAATCAACTTGCAAAAGTCCTTAAATGCCACAAATTCTAGCTCTGGATGTTGTTTTCTGTGGTAATAGTTGTACAGTAACACAACAGAGTGCACCTGATATGAAGAACACCATGATCAAGTCATTAATAATGAGATATCATATCATGTAAAAAGCCCATGAAAATGCATAAAACAAGACTTGACGAAGAGAAATTATCAATATCACAACCCTTTTCATCTAACTTTTCAATATATGACAACATTTTCTCGAGACAAGATGTTTCACTTTCCTAGACCTGTTTAATATTTCATTTCCCAAATAGTTTAGATCCATTGTATATCACGTAGAATAGCTTCAATGTATCTTAGAGAATATAATTTTAAAAAAATCAAAGAAAACAAATTCAAGCACATTCAGAAAAGTTTTGCCTGTAAGTTTTTTTTCCTTTAAGCTACCTCCTCTTAAGTATAGCAGGTCAAATCTATTGAGGCAGGGATACCAAGTTCTTTAAAAACTTGAAATTTTTGAATAGCTAGGGAATGCCACTATACATTTACCGTAATTAAAGTGAGGCGTTTCTGTAAATTGTGAAAAGATTAGAGAGATTGATAGATCAAGGGATTGTGTGAAAATAGAGTGGTGAAAGGCTTGGAGATTCTTGTAGCTGTTCCCCGCAGTGGGTATTGCAAAGGGGTCAAGAGAAAACTCTATGGCATGGACTTATTATTGTATTGTTCCTCATCATGGTGAAATTGTTCTGTGCTCTCTCTCCCATGGAGTAGTACAAGGCTGAACCACGTAAGTTCTTGGTGTTATCTTCTTTGTTTTCTCTTCTTTGTTGCTGCTGGTTAGTGGTTTATTTTATTTTATGGTTTGGTTTGGTTTGGTTAGGTTGGTTAATTGTGTTCTTACAAACGGTTTTGGTTGTTCTCATTTTTTTTTTTTTAAGCAAAATTGGAAATGTAGAAGTGATATAATAATTTGAAGATATCCTGGCAAAGCCGGAACTCGATCAAACCAACCACCAACAAATTTTTTTACAATTACAGAATGCAAATTGGAAAAACAATCCATGATACAATTACAGAATGCAAATGGTTTTGGTTGTTCTCATTGATTGCAAGTATTTTTATTAATCCATAACACTTCAAGCAGAGAATAAAAACAATAGTGAACAAAAAAATGGTCTGAATCAAAACAAGTTTCAAATAATGACCTAGGTGTTGATCTTTGGATTGCTATAACAAAAGTGCAAAGATGAAAGAAGAAACCTGTTTTGCAAGTTTTAGCTGTTGAGATAGAGGAAGATCATCACGAATAGAAGCCTTTGCAGGAAGCATTGGATCAACCAAGTGTTCAAGGAATGCCCTGACTGCATCCACAGTAGGACACACATCTGATAGACCCATCTTCCCATTCGAAGCTATGAAAATTGGTACCTTCTCAAGAACTGTGTTGGAATTATATGCAATCAAGGTGCACTTTTCTATGGATTCATTTTCTAAAGTGGCATTGGTTAAAATCTTATCAAAAGCAGATTGATCTTTGATTCCACCCTCGGTAATTTGCATCCTTGCTGAACCAACCTTCTCAACCTGCCAATCCAATGACATGTAGTTGGATGAAAGGTAATAAATATTGGAAAAGCCATGAAACTGATTTTTAAGATACAGCTATTTCAACAACAAAGGAAATAGTAAAAAATCTAGAGTCTATGTAAAATCGAGGAGTTCCCATAGACTCGACTAGTAAGAGTTTTCTTAATACAAGACCATATTGTTTAAAACATCTACCATAATTGTTTGAGAAAAGATAAATTTCAAACCTCGCTAGGACTTGTACATTCATTTGAGTGAAGTTGCACTGATGGATTTTCTATCTTTTGATCTTCATTAATTTGTAAAGTATCCGCAATATGCTTCTGGCAGTCTTCTTTATTTTTAGATAGAAAAACTAAACAGTTGTCTGCATCCATATCCTGATCTTCCTTGATAGAACCACTCTGTATAATTGTACTGCAACCATTGTTCTCTTTCTGATTAAGAGCTACCATAGTATCACTGCATGGCTTATTATCATGACCAATAGACATGCCATCACTACTTACATGCAATTGGGCAATATGCTCCTGGCATTCTTTATTTTTAGATGGAAAAACTAAAGAATTGTCCGCATCCATATCCTGGTCTTCCTTGATAGAACCACACTTTATAATTGTACTGCAACCATCATTCTCTTTCTGTTTAAGAGCTACAATAGTATCATCGCTGCATGGCTTGTTCTCAAGACCATCAGACAGGACATCACTACTTACATGTGATTCGGCAATATGCTTCTGGCATTCTTCTTTATATTTAGACGGAAAAACTAGAGAGTTTTCTGCATCCATATCCCTGTCTTCCTTGATAGAACCACACCTTATAATGGTACCGCAATCATTGTTCTCTTTCTGATTAAGAGCTACAATAGTATCACTGCATGGCTTGTTATCAAGACCAATAGACATGTCATCATTACTTACATGCAATTTGGCAATATGCTCCTGGCATTCTTCTTTATTTTTTGATGGAAAAACTAGAGAGTTTTCTGCATCCATATCCCTGTCTTCCTTGATAGAACCACACCTTATAATGGTACCGCAATCATTGTTCTCTTTCTGATTAACAGCTACAATAGTATCATCACTGCATGGCTTGTTCTCAAAATCATTAGACATGCCATCATTACTTACATGCGTTTCGGCAATATGCTCCTGGCATTCTTCTTTATTTTTAGATGGAAAAACTAAAGAGTTGTCTAGATCCATATCCTGGTCTTCCTTGATAGAACCACACCTTATAACTGTGCCACAATCACTGTTCTCTTTTTGATTAAGTGCTACAATACTATCACTGCATGGCATGTTGTCAAGACCAACGGACATGCCATCATTACTTACATGCGATTCGGCAATATGCTTATGGAACTCTTCTTTATTTTTAGATGCAAAAACTAAAGAATTGTCTGCATCCATATCCTGGTCAGCCTTAATAGAACCGCGGCTTATAACTGTACCGCAATCATTCTTCTCTTTCTGATTAAGTGCTACAATACTATCACTGCATGTCTTGTTATCAAGAGCAATAGACATGCCATCATTACTTACATGCGATTCGGCAATATGCTTCTCGCATTCTTCTTTATTTTTAGATGCAAAAACTAAAGAGTTGTCTGCATCCATATCCTGGTCAGCCTTAATAGAACCACGGCTTATAACTGTACCGCAGCCATTCTTCTCTTTCTGATTAAGAGCTACAATAGTATCACTGCATGGCTTGTTATCAAGAGCAATAGACATGCCATCACTACTTACTTGCGATTCGGCAATATGCTTATGACATTCTTCTTTATTTTTAGAAGGAAAAACTAAAGAGTTGTCTGCATCCATATCCCGGTTTTCCTTGATAGAACCACACCTTATAATTGTACCGCAACCATTGTTCTCTTTCTGATTAAGAGCTACGATAGTATCACTACTTGGCTTGTTATCAAGAGCAATAGACATGCCATCTTTACGTACATGCGATTCTGTCACTTCAATCTTTGGGAATTGTTTCTCTTCCAGCTTTGAATCTTCCAAACTATTTGAGAGTGTTTCTCTACAAAGAAAATATAATGCAAATAGCCATCATTATCTGATGGAAAGATGAGCAACAAAAAAACATAAAATGGAAATGAGAAATAATTTGAGGATATCTGTTATGTTTCTGAGACTTCTAATTATAAGGTCAAAATTCATTACTGTAAAGCAACCTAAATCGGGCATCAGAAAAAGGGAAAGGCGGATTATACCAACCTAGATATCCATTCAGAGATTATTTCAGAATAAGGAAGCACATGGAAGTACTCAACAACTGGGGTGAGCTTCCAACTGCTAGAACTTCTTTTGACCAAAGGACCCCGGAATCTATCCAAACATGCGATATAAAATGTTATAGACAAGCACACACAAAGTTTGTTACCAATCAGATATAAAATGAATATCAAAATGGAATTTTATAAGTCAACACAGATTCATAAGTAAAGTTTATAACTAGATTTAGAAGGCATGACAATTCTTGGTGTGCAAACAAAGTATATTTGACTTTTTCGGTGGACAAGGGAAAATTAATGCAGCTGAATGGATGAAACAAAAAAGGAAACATTTTTTCCTATCAATGGACAACTGAACGCAGTTGTGCAATTCTCCCTTTAGGAAACATCAGCAAATAGCAAAACCATATCAATTGTAACAAACCTTTCAACTAAATCTTTGATAGGAATTTGAATAAATCCCTCATTGATTGGCTGTGAGCACTTCATTATATAAAAGCGTGAAGCTGTCTTCTCTTTACTCTGGGAATACACGGTGTAACTTTTCAAAAGTACGATATCAATGGTATTGACACCTGTTCATAAGGGAAAAAAGAAATATTGATACAAGAATCATATTTGACTTTTATGAATAAAAAAACTCCTGTTAAAACATAAAATTAAGAAATAATGATACACATACTCAAAATGCTAAAAGAACAACTCAATAGAGAAAAAAACTATTTACCATGCAGAAAATAAGGAAGAACAAAGTATGTCCTGATATTAACCTCAAAATATATAGAAAACATAAGAAAGGTATACAGCATGATATTTCATCTTGTCATGTTGACATCTTCACGAAGTTAAATAAATTGGAAAAATGAAATAAAAACTTACACGGAAAAATGTCCCGTGACATATGATTGTAATTATGAATAAATTAAAACTTAAGTACTAGAGTTGCTAACAATAGCTATTGCAATTTTTCCGTAGAAGAAGGATAATTACCGGCAGCTTCCTTAACAACAGAATATCCAACTCGCAAAATTTGACCTTCATTTAATCCGTCATTTGAAGGCTTCTTAATGATTCTTCTCTTTTTGTACGTTTTGATTTCACTTGTAGTTTCAGAAATTTGATTGGAGGCATCCACATCCTTTTCAATCAATGACCATGCTCCATCAGTGATGGAACAAGAACGCAAGAAGCAGTTCTCCTTCTTACTATCAACCAAAAGAACAGCGACTTTAGAAACGGGCCATCCCTCTATATTAGGAACTTTTTTTGACGCGTCTAAAAGTGTACATATATCATAGGAACTCATGATTGCTTTTTCTGTTAATGAAAGCTGTTGCTCCACATCAACAAGGTCACCTTCAACAGGATTCTGCGTGAATTTCATATATGGTAACAAAGCTGGTCTCAGATCCACAATCAACTTGCAAAACTCCTTAAATGCCACAAATTCTAGCTCTGGATTCTGTTTTCTGTGGTAATAGTTGTACAGTAACACAACAGAATGCACCTACACCATAATCATGTAATTAAATACTCATGGTTCTTGAATTTTAAAAAAAAAAAAAAAAAATAGGAACTTCAACTATTTTTTCATCGAGACAAACTCAAACATATCAGAACGATACTAGCCCCAAAAGTCATTTTACTATAACAACAATTTACATACATGAAAGTAAAATGTGATTTAGTTTATTTATAAATTTGACTTGCTGCTAGACAAACCCTAACTCGGAGAGATATCATATCATGTGAAATGTCGCATTAAAAAGAACCCGAGTTCCATTCATAGTGGAAACAATTCTTGCCAATACTTTACTTACCTCGCAGTTGAACTCTGGATTACCAGAGTCCCCTTCCCCTGAGTACCAGAGGGTTAATACCAAAACAACAATTTTCATCTACATTGGCATATATAGCAAACATTATCAAAAAGGCCTAACTAAAACCAGTTCCAAATAATCAATCACCTAGGTGTTAAGTATTAACTAATTCTTTGGATTGCAATAACAAAAAATTTCAAGATGAATGAGAAAAAAAAAAGAAAAAAAACCTGTTTTGCAACTTTGTGTTGTAGAGATAGTGAAGGATCATCTGAAATAGAAGGTTTTTCTTGAAGAATAGGATCAACTAAGTGTTCAAGAAAAGCCCTAATTGCATCCACAGTAGAACACATTTCTGATACAGCCATGTTTGAATCTGATTTTCACAATGCCAAAAAATTTCTATAGTTTCACACTGTTACATGCACACATAAAAAAAGGGTAAAAAAGAGATTTTAATTTGAAAAGAAATATAGCATCATTGACTGTGTTGAAAAATAGTACTTCATGCATGTTCTATAATCCGAAAAAAAAACAAACACATTGTTTGCATTGTGAATAAAGAAAGGGTTAATTTTACCTTTTGGGATTTTGAATTTGGAAAACGTTAGAGTGAGTTATGATGAATGAGGTGAGTGATAGTCACAAGAGTGAAGAAAGAAGTGAGTGAGACTGAAATAGCGAAAGGTGCTCTGGTTTGTATGCCTTTTGAGATGGGTCTGTCTGATGATGAATCGAGCGCTCCAAGTTAAGCCATGTGTCAGGCAAATTCTAAAATAGATCACTTCATCAAGTGGTCCATGGTGGACTACTTATGAATAACCCTATAACAAATACGAATTTTACAAAATCGATCGTTAGATTAAAAGCTTGTTTCATATAGATTATCCACACAAATTTTTAGAACAATTGAAAATTATTTGATATGTTATTGAGACCCATTAAAATTTACGGTTTATGAGTTTTTATTAAATACTTTTAAACTTGATAGATTTCAATAACACATCAAATGATTTCTAATTTTTCTAAAAATTTGTATAGATGATCTATATGATACAAACTTTCAATTCAACGGTGGATTTTGTAAAATTTGTATTCATTATAGTAGTAATGATCACTTCACTACGGTGGACCACTTGTGAGGTGGTCCACCGTAGCATTAACCCATGTGTCATGCTCTTTTTTTATAAAAAAAAAAAAAGGAAGTTTTATTAATTAATTAATCTATAAATCTTTGAATTATTTTTAAAATATTAAATAGATCACTAAAATGAAAAAAAAATTGTGTAATTCTTTCTTTAAATTAGGAGTACTTTATTATTAAGTTATTAAATTTGATTTATTGGTGAGAAATTTGAGTAGTATGTACAAGATTTTGGATTTGATTCTTTGTAAACAAAGAAAAATATTACGGAGTATATTAATATTTTTCAATTAATTCGTTCTATTAAACTTGTGGTAATCAACAATGACAAAAATTATGATATGTCAACCAATTTTACAAATTTAGATTTGCTGTAGTTAAATAATCTTGTTGTAATAAATTACAATGGTTGATTTGAGATTGAACGGTTCAGATTTAACATAGTTTATAAAGAAAAACGATCTCAACAATAAGAAATTGAACGGTCCAAATCAATTATTGCCCCTTACCATAATTGTAAAAATCCAATTCTCAATTTTACACATCATCATCCACCAAATGTTCATGTCATTATATTTTTATTTAATTGTCTTACTCACTCTATCCCAACATAAATAACATAATTTACTACTTCACACACTTTTAAAAAAACATAACAGTTACTAAATTATCTTTAAAGGAGTAATTCACTTTTCATAAAATAAAATAAGGCATGATTTATTTCATAGGAGTAGTAGTAGTAATGATTACACACAAAAGCTTATTAGGTAAGGTTGAGTATACCTACTCAAAAATTCCACTCAAATACAACATCAAACTACACCAATGTCTCTTCAAATTCCTTAAAATATTTGTACTCCACTAATTCAATTGATTCTTGGCTGCCAAATTTTTAACTAAAATTTCAATCTAAATTCAAACTTTCCACATGTTGAATTTAATGAAATATGTGTAATATTATAATAGAATAATCTGAGTATAATTATTAAAGAGTTTAAATAGATTATGCTATATCTAATGGGCATAACTAACAGGCTAAGTAAACATGAATAAAATCTATAATAATAATTATACAATATTTACAACACTCCGCCTCAAGCTTATGAATGGATATCAATCATTCGAAGCTTGCAAATAAGTTGGTTGAATTATTCTGTTGGTAAACCCGTCTTTACCACTTTTGTCAGCAGAGATCGGTTGATTATCAGAACATAACTTCATAGAATCTTCATATTGTGGTGAAAGTTGTTTAGAAGAGACAAAATTAGAAGTAGGGCGTCTATATACGGAGGGACATGATCTCTGTTTTCTTCCCAAAGCAAGGGGTACATCATTCGGGTTAGTATCACAAGTATCAGAAATATGAGAATTATCATTAGGATGGTCATTTTCAGTGCTTACCACTGGTTCATACGATTAAGTTTGTTGTTGGAGCGGGACGAGTTTACTTTTTCTCTGATACACCTGAATTGGTACTGAAGGTGTTGATTCCTCTAAAACAGAAGTGGGTGCATGGATATGTGTTATAGGGAGGCTAGGACCAAGGACTAGAAACTCAGACTCAGACTCTAAGTCATTTACGTTCTCCCCCTGAGACTGAGGACGAGTGAAGTACGACACATTCTCATGAAAAGTGACATCTTTGGAGACAAAAAAATTTTGACTGGGAGGATGATAACATTTGTACCCTCTTTTGTTAGAAGCATAACCCAGAAAGATACACCTTATTGCACGATGATCCAACTTGTTGCGATATTGTTTATGAACATGAACAAAAGCAACACAACCAAACACACGGGTCTTAAGATTCTGTAATATAGGAGCCGAAGGAAAATGTGAGAGCATATATTTAATAGGACTAGTATTACCTAAAACACGAGATATGACTCGATTAATGAGATAGACAGCAGTACGAACTGCCTCTCCCCAATATGAAGTGGGAACAGACATTTGAAACATAAGGCATCTAGCAACTTCAAGTAAATGACGATTTTTTTTTTCTGCAACTCCATTTTGGTGAGGGGTGTCGACACATGTGAATTCATGGATTATGCCATGTTTACTAGTGAAGGCAGAAAAAGTATGATTGACATATTCTTTACCATTGTCTGAACGAAGTCTTTTTATACCTTTTCCAAATTGTGGTTTACCATATTATAAAATTGAATAAATAGTTGTGGTACTTCAGATTTAGTATTCATAAAAAAAAAACTCAAGTTAATCGAGTGCAATCATCATTAAAAGAAACAAACCATTTTGCACCAGAAATATTAGAGGTAGGGGCAGGTCCCCAAACATCTGAGTGAATAATATTAAATGGTTCAACACTTTTATTAAAACTAGGAGGAAAAGAAACACGATGATGTTTTGCTAACTCGCAAACATCACATTTAGATGACTCGACAGAATGTCGTAAAAACAACTCAGGATACATATACTTAATTAAAGAAAATGGGGGATGACCAAAACGCTTGTGTTGAAGCCGAATTAGAGAGGCAGAAGAGGAAGATTCAGACTGAAGAGAGGATGACAATACCCTTGAACCATCTGGTTCATCAAAGAAGTAGTATAACCCTTTCTTTTCTTTAGCAATTCCAATCGTTTGTCCCAAGGTCAAGTCCTGAAAAACACAATAAGAAGCAAAAAAGGTTACTTTACAATTTCGATCACGGGTAAGCTGATGGATGGAAATTAAATTGTTGGAAAGTGTAGGAACATGAAGCACGGATTGCAACTTGAATGAAGGATGCATGTCAATATTTTCAATGCCAACAACACGAGCATGAGAGCCATCAGCAACAGTGATATAAGGAATACTCAAAGGTGATGTATAGGAGGATAGTAAAGCCGAATCAAATGTCATATGATTAATAGCCCCAGAGTCAATAATCCAAGCATTTGTGTTGAGGTTTTTAATTGTTGGCTTCATTTTGGTAAAAGAAGTCTATGTCCAAGATGTTGAATCAAATGTTACAACATCAGGAACAACATCAGGGCATCCTGAATACGTGTTATTTTCTGTTATAGTTACGCGCAAGATCTTTGAAGATTTAGTTCAGTAATATTTGTGTGCTTGCTTCTGTGCCAAGACACGCACATTTTTAGGATATGCAGAAATGCGTTTTAATGTGATATTTATTTCCTTAAGATGTGATATATTTAAGGAAAGATTATATTTGGGTCAAATATATTTGGAAACATTTATGGAAACAATATATTTGATTCCAAAATATATGTGCTGGATCTTACAACATACAAGCTGTGTTTGAAGCCCGATTTGCTCTGGAAGTTCATGCTAACTCGTGTCTATTTAAAGAAAGGAGGTAAATCTAGTTTCTTCACTGAAACCAATATATCAAAATGTAGACTTTTAGGGTTTCATGTCTTTGTAAACCTTGTTTCTTGTGCATCACTCTACTCCTTTAGGGTGCGAGTACTTAGTTTCCTAGGAGTGTGTCTCCACCAATTGAGTCGGATTAACATTGATCAATAGTGTTGTCTGTACTATTGTGGAGGAAGTGACTAGAAGTTGTCTTATCTAAAAGTTCCTAACTAGAATTAGCACGGATAGTGATTAAATGAAAAGTTGTAAACGGGGGAGTTTAACTTCGAATTGATACTATTATAGTGGATTCCTTTCTGGATTGGTGTTCCCATACGTAAGTTGCTGTTGGCGCCGAACTGGATTAACAAACACTATGTGTTGTTTACTTTCCTGCTGTTTATTTTTTATTTTGTCCCTTATGTTTTACATTAGTACGATGTTGGAATATCGTATGTCACATCTGTTACCAGCGCGTCAAAATTTCAATTAATATAAGAACGAGCTTTCTTTTCTATTTTTGGATAAACTCCAGAAAAGATACTTTCCGGCCATAATGGACAACCGGAGATAAGTCTAAATTGGCCATAATATCATCACAATAATTTTCCCTTTAAAATGTGAAACACAAAAAATCCATAGACCAAATTTTTCCACATGTTTCTTGGGATACAAGGCATATTCTTCGAGGATTTCAAGAAGCACCGTCATCCAAAATTCTTATTTTAAGGCAACGTCATCAAAATTCATCGTCTTTATTGTAAGTTCTGAAATCATTTTCCTCAATAAAAATGGAAATGTTTTCAATAAAATAAAAATGAAAATATATTAACATAAATACAAGTGAAATACACGCTAAACACTTACTCTATAAAGTATGGACACTAGACACAACACATATACTAATACATTGACATCAACAATAGTTTAAAATAATAACAAAATTCAGTGTAATTAATTTTTTTTAACAAGCAAACTTTTATTAAAGCACAATCCTTAACAAGGAGTATAGAAAAGGCAAAGAACAAATTATACAATAGGAGAAGCAGAGGAGAATAGATAGTCAAGAGACCACTACACTCCCACCCCAATACAAAAAGAAACAGCCCATGTTACAACAATACAAATAGAACAAACAGGTCCCTCCCAAATTCAGTGTAATTATAAATATCGTTATTATAACGGTGTTTGAAACTAAAACATGCCTAATATAAAAAGTATCAGTACTTCATAGTACTTATTCATTCAAATTAAGTCAAATCAAAACCAAAGAACAACACATAACTAGGCAATAATTGTCCACTAAAATCCTTCTCTAACATGAAAAACTTCTTTGTCTACAAAGAGTAAATAACAGTGCCATCTCATTTGTTTCCCAGAATGCAACTTTTGTATCATAAAGCTGCCGGTTTCTCAACCCGCCCGAAAAAACACGGGAGCTCATCGGAAATGTGCTTCGTGCGGATAATATGCAGAGGTTTATCCATCAGGGGAACAATAATATGCAGTGGTCGAAATTTGAATCTATAGCGTGGCGGATTCTTGAAAAATGAGGCCCAACCAACATCATTAACTATTGAGTCAAAACACTTCCTCTGTTAGCACATGAGGATTCATTAATTATCGATGTTGTCCCATAATACATGGGAGGAGACTCAAATCCTTCTGCCATTTCCATAAACATGGCCTGCAACTCCTCCAAACCATAAACCTTCTCCTGCAGTTGATATACATATATAATTTAGGGCCGAATTTTTTACAAAATTTATAATTAATGTGGATAAAATAAAACATATATGTTTATGTTTAGTTATTCTATTTCAACTGGCAAAAACCGAAATATTAGGCCCAACATTTTCATTCATATTCAAACTTGAAATTTGCAATTGTGTTGCGAATAAATTTTAGTAGTATTTGTCACTTTATTTAAAATGATAAGAAAACAACAAAAACATGTGTACTAAATCATACGATTAGACTCTTAAAAAAATAATCCTCGACTCATAAGACTACTACCTAAACTTACATACCTTTGGATCACAATCTAACTACTTGAGTGCATATGTTCAGCCACATCTAGCCCAATTAATCAATATCAAACCGTCTAAATTTTAAGTGCAAAATTTAAAATTTGAAAAGAGTTTACACCCTTGTCAAAAGTCAAATTTTTTAGAATGCTATTTTCTAAGAACTTACTAGGGACTTGTGTCCCCTCGTAAGTACCATTGTCAAATGAAGACCAAATACATTGGTAGTCAAATGAATCTAAAAAGTGAAATTTGCTTATAATTAAGGCCGAAGGGAGTACTACACATTATTCTTTATAGTGACGGGTCTATAATTAATAATTAACCAAATAAATTATTCAAAATCTCATCCCCATAAATATAGCTTAATTTGTAAGAGACATTGTGGTTCGAAACCAAAATTATCCACTTATTCATTTCAAAGGATAAATTTTTATTCATTAATAAAAAGAGCTTCCTATAAAAAGTGGTCAAGAGCCATACCTCTCGCCTAACTTCAGCCATAAGGGATACCATTTCATCCACAAAATCAGAAAATTCCTAAAAATAGAAACCAATTTGGAAGTCTATCAGAACCATCATTTTTTTTACCAATAAAAAGAAAATTCATTGATGAAAAATTAAGGAAACAAATTACTACATCAAAAACATTATTTACCTCATCTTCCTCTTGAGGATCATACAAGCCAGCATCATACATAGTTCTTTTCTTGGGATCAGATAACACTGCACCAAACAAATTTCAATAAAATCATATTTCTCACAAAAGGGAACAAAAACAAATCTCAACATGCTAAAATCTATGAATCACATACACATATACAACACGAACACTAACAAGTCAACACCGATTATAATTTGGAAAATTGACATGATCAAATGTAATTATAAGTATCGGTATCGTGCCAGTTTCAAACACTGACAGATGTCCGACACAGGACACAGCTAATTTGAGAAGTGTCTCTAGAATCAAATTATATACCTGAATAAGCTTCTTGAATTTTCTGAAAATTACACTTGGCTTCACTTAATAAGGAAGGTGTTCTTGTCCACCTATCTGGATGCCATTGCTGCATTCAATTCATAATCAGTATCACAAAATCAAAATTCAATCTTGAATATAACAAATTATTAAGTCATTATAATTATAACTAACCATTGCAAGTTTTCTATAGGCACGCCTTATTTCATCAATAGAAGAATCAGAACTAACACCAAGAATATTGTAGTAAGATAACGATGATGACCCTTTTCTGTAATCATCCATTATCATTCGTTCAGTTACATGCAGAATCAGACTCCAACCATATAAAATGAGACAAGACAAAATGCTAATTTGGATCAATGATACATGTAATAATAACAATGATGATAATAAATGTGGTGTTTGATGTTGTTGATAGAGAACAAGAGAATGAATAGATGGAAGTTATATATGGTTGATATTTATTGGGAGTTGAAGTCGGTTAATAAGGAAAGGAATGATCTAGAAAGTGCGGAGAAAATATCTAAGAAACAGAGTATGGATGGATGTTATGTTTGTTGGTACCACGGAAGTTAACATGCACATGCCAAATCTCGAATGTTCTTGTAGAATAGATTGATAGATGTTGCACTTGCACGTGGTGTTCCAATATTCTTTCTCATAAAAAATATCTATACTATATATCTTTTTCTTTTTTTAAAAATATCTTATTTGAGTTGTATTATAATAAAAGTACTCCCACTAATTATAAGAAAATATTGATCTTCTAGATACATTTAAAATTTAATATATCTAGTCTATATTATAGTCTAGATATATCAGACTTTAAATATATTTAAAAAATGAATATTTTCTGATAATTAGAACCAGAGATATTACTTTATATTATTTTTTAATACTTTATTATTATCAAAACTAATATAGAGATTTAATAAATCAATTTTGTTCCAACAGTCACCACCAAAAGAAGCTTTTGGGGTTAAAAAATTGTGTTATGTTTGAAGCATCACAGTTATCATAAGCAAATTCTTGAGAGTTTTCAAAGTTCTCAGAATGCATTGATCTTTGAGAATAATCAAACAATGGCGTCTATCTGTCTCTATTCCTCAAATGCACACTTACGGAACAAGAAGAACCTGTTGTCGACATGGACCACTACAAGAATTTAGCCATTTTGTGACGGCCAAAAGCCCTCACTAAGTGGGAAAATCCGTCACAAAGTCAAAATTTAGTGACGACTTTGTGACGGCCAAAATCCGTCAGTAAATAGCTTGTGGAAAAGTTTTTGACGGCTCAGGTCATCACAAAATTTAGTGACGACTTTGTGACGGCCCAAGCCATCAATAACTAATATATTATTTTAAAAAAAATTAAATTGTTTATTTATTAATTAATAAAATAGAATCATTAAATAATTTTAAAAATCTCATCTGCACCTAAATCTTCTTCTCCATATTTCTTCTGCAACGAAGAAGTTGTTCTTCAGATCTAGTCTTCAATCAAAAAGTCAACAAAGAAGCTACATACAAGATCTACAAAATTATGAGAGAAACAAGAAAAAGAAGCAGGAGAGAAGAGAAATAAGAGGAAGGTGACATACAATATATATCTGTAAAATTGAACAACATAAATTCATACTCATCTTCAAGTTGAAAGTTCAAACAACATAGATTTAGATTCATCATCATATTCAAATTCGAACTCTTATTCTTCAAGATTCAAGTTCGGATTTGAGGTCAAAATTGATTTTGCACTTGAAGAAAAATTGATGTTGTGATAAGTTTGTTTTTTAAAAGAATTTGTGTGATGAAGGAGAACAAATTGGATGGTGATAGAAGAGGAAATTGAAAAAGATGAGTGAGGTTAGAGAAAGAGAAGCTTGTTAACAGGGTACTTTAATTTCTACTGGTGTGGTTCCCAATCTGTTTTTATTTTTCAGCTTGTTGACAGGGTACTTTTATTTGTTGTATAAGTACTATGTGACCTTTGTGTATTGTGTGTGTTTTGAGTGGCCTCAGCGTACATCTTGTACCAAGTAGTGCCCTTAATAAAACTTTTTACCGTTCAAAAAAAAGGATGCAGCTTTTTTATTTTTTAATCCTTATAATTTTTTGGTAGTCAAAGTCTCACTAAATTATCACGCTGGTACACATACAGACGGCTTAGGCCGTCAATAAATTTAAGACGGCTTAGGCCGTCAATAAGTTATAAGACTTGTTCGAAAAATATTATTTTTTAATGTTTTGACGGTTTTTTATCATTTATTGACGGCTTAAGTCGTCAATAACTTTTTGAAGGCTTAAACCGTCAGTAAGTGTATAATAAATCCGTCAAAAAAATCAAGTATTCTTGTAGTGGACCAGCTAAAAAAGCTTAGATAGATTCATAATGTAGGCGCCAAAAAAAGATTTTTGGTGGAGTTCGCTAGTCTTTGTGTTGCTGCTAATGAAAGAGTTCTTGTGTTCAGACAATTTCTTCTTCCTTTATTGATGAGGACCAATGGAGAGCATGAAAAAATCCACAATTTACACATTTTAATAAATTAGAAAGAATTTTGTTTTAGTTTAATTTGATATGTAATAATTTTTAGTTTGTTTTAATTTGAATTGTAATAGTTTTAGTTATGCAAGTCCAATATGGGTCTAGAATGGTGTCACTTATGGCCCATGTAGATTTAGGGTTTTGCTTTAAATAGACATTTGTAATCTTATTTGAAAAAAGTTAGAAGTGAAGTATAATATCTCTTAGTGAGATTGTGAGTGAGTTTGAACCCTAAAACAAAGTGATTTCACTAAGGTGCTTCCACATTCTCTCACCAAGTGATTTCTTCCAACAAAGTGACAAATAAAAGGGAAAAGAAAGAAACAAAAGATGAATAAATAGAAGATGAAGAAGGCGCCACAATCACGATGATTGATAAGCCAAGAGGATTCGCCACAATGGTAAGAATCTCTTTGATAAGAATCAATTAGGGTTCTAACCTAAGAACCAAAGTGGAGTCAAACTCACTCACAATCTCACTAAGAGATATTCTACTTCATTTCTAACTTGTTTCAAATAAGATTACAAATGTCTATTTAAAGCAAAACCCTAAATCAACATGGGCCATAAGTAACACCATTCTAGGCCCATATTGGACTTGCATAACTAAAACTATTACAATTCAAATTAAAACAAACTAAAAATTATTACATATCAAATTAAACTAAAACAACGTTCATCCTAATTTATTAAAATGTGTAAATTGTGGATCTTTTCATGCTCTCCATTGTTCCTCATCATTTATGCTTAATCATAGACCAATTAAAGTTGGCTTTAAAATGAACTGAGGATGAAGAAATTTAATACATGTATGGAAAGGTTAAGAACAGACAATCCTTAATCCATTGATTCAATGATGCAAACAATCAAGTAGAGATTCTCCTTGCATTGACAAAAGCTTGTTCCGTGGGAATCAACTTGGTCGGAGCTTCAAGGGTTGTGCTACTCGATGTTGAATGGAATTCGTTGGTTAAAAAACAAGCTATTAGCCGAGCTTATAAAATTGGACAGAAGAAGGTTGTGTACACATATCATCTGCTCACTCAAGGGACTAGAGAATGCGACAAATATTGCAAATAAAACTAAAATTACTGGTTGTCTTCGGTCTATGTGCAATATTTATCGCATTCTCTAGTCCCTTAAGTGAGCAGATGATATGTGTACACAACCTTATTCTATCCAATTCTATAAGATCGGCTTATAGCTTGTTTTTCAACCGACAGATTCCATTCAACAACAAGTAGAACAACCCTTGAAGCTCCAACCAAGCTGATTCCCACAGAACAAGCATTTGTCGATGTAGGTTAATCTCCTCTTGTCGGTTTGCATCATTGAATCTATAGATTAAGGATTGCCCGTTCTTAACCTTTCCAAACTTGTACCAAATTTCCTCATCCTAGGTCCATTTTAAAGACATCTTTGATTGGTCCTTGATTAAGAATAAAGAAAGAAGGAATTGGCTGAACACAAGACCTTTTTCATTAGCAGCAGCACAAAGACTAAAGAACTCTACTAAAAACCTTGTTTTGACGTCTAGATTGTGATTTAGTCTAAGCTTTTCTAGTCGGTCCTTATCGACAACATATTCTTCTAGTTTTGTAAGTGTGCATTCGAGGAAAAGAGACAGGTGGATGGATGCCTTTGTTTTATTATTGTCAAAGATCAATGCATTTTGAGAACTTTGAAAACTCTCAAAATTTTGCTTATGATAACTGTTATGTTTCAAACGCAACACATAATTTTTTTAACCTGAAGCTTTTTTTGGAAGATCGCGCCTTTGAATATTATCATTAAAAGGATTTCTTGTTTTACTATTTCCAAAATCTGGTTCCCAACCAAATTTTTTCCATGCCTTTTTATGTTTCTGGCAAAACTTTTTTGGCTCATGTGAAAAACCTCACAAGGCTCAAAGTGTTATAAAGTTCCAAGAGTTGAAGGCCAAAAAAGTTTCAAAATTGGTGACGAGTTTCAGAATTAGGAACTACTCAATGACTTTGGTCTCCACTGTCATTGCTTCAGTGGCGTTGATCATGTTAATTTACTTTAGCACATTAGACATAGTATATTGGTACTGATAAAATAATTGTATATTTTATATGGATCAATATTGATTTCTCTATGGACCATGTATTCGTTCCTATAATCTTTCTCTCTCTGGCCTCTCCCTAAGAAATCTAGATCTGCGGTCCTCCCTCAAATCCAAACCTTTCTTTCAGTAAGGTGGCGGTGGTGGTGCGGCGAGGTTCGTGGCCAGCCTCCGCACCACCGTGTTTCAGATCAGCGTTGGGGTTCTTTCTTCTTTTATGGTGTGGTTTATGTTTTGCTTTCCATCTTCTAGTTCGTGTGTTTCAGATCGCATTTTCTGTTTCATCTTGTTTCTCCGGTGCGGTTTCTGTTTTCTGGTTCGATGTTTCAGATCGCATTTTTCTGTCTCATCTTGGATTTGCATGTTTTATTGGACGGTGGCTTGATTTGGTGGTGGAAGGCGACGGCGTTGCCGCTGGTTTAGTTTCACAAGGTTGAGGGTGTTCAGCTTGGGTTATGTTCAAGCTGATGGTGGCGCCGCTGACACTGTTGGTTCTAGTTTTGGCCGGATATGGTGTGGTTCTGTATTGACTTTTGTTATTTCAGGATTGGTGGTTGCTATTTGCTAGTGGCATATCCGATGGTGGTTTCGGTGGTGGTGTTCACAGTGGGGTTTTGAGGGTGTAGTGGTGCTGCTGAGGTGGTGACAAGGTGGTGTTGGATCTGGCGCCGCCAATGGGTAATTGATGCCGTGTATGGTTGGTTTTCCTAGATATTTGATTCTCTGGCCGTTTTCAAATCTACTGATATTTGTAGGGTTCTTTTTGAGTCGCTGATATTTTCAAAACTGTTGAGATTTGAAGGTTTCTTTCTATCTGGTTGACCTCTACCGCCTCGGTGTTGACTGTTTGGAGGCAGTCTGTGAGCTGAGACTTATCTGTCTAGGCTCTTTTTCTACCGGTACCCCACTAACTTTTGACTCATGAGCTGTTTTTTGGATTTCTAATGGGCCGACCACTTTTGATTCGAGATCATAAATTAGTGTCTGGTGACATCTCTACGGGTCGGACTGATGTCTTCTCGGGTGGCCTGGAAGTTGAGGAGTGTCTTTTTAAGAATGATATTAGAAGTCGTAGACCTCTTAGTTGGTGTTTGTTTTGGTATTTTCATTGGTATTCCGCTTATATACAGCTCATTTGTCTTGTAACTCCTCTTATATCGGTCTATACTCATCTTGTGTAGAGATCTAATTATTAATAATAATATGCTTGTCGTTCAAAACAAAATATTGATCTCTCTTTGATCTAATTTATTAATTTTGGATTAGTTAAAAACTAAATTTTAAGAAGATTGAACATCAAAGTCAATGAAAAACAATAAACACACAACTAAAATATTGTTTGTAACTATTACCATATAAAAATTCCTAATCATTAAGATATTTAGCCCAAGAACACATTAATATTTTTGGAGCTTCATTGGTAATGACATCTAGATATCCATATAGAACTTTTACGCATTTTGCAACTTGATTTGAAATAATATCCATAATATATGCAAAGAGTTCAAAAGGTTATGAATAACAATGTTATGTCCCCTAGAGCTAAGAATGTTATTTTTGCCCGTTTGCCTTTAATTCATATGTATTGTAAAACCTAAAATTTTAAAACAAAATCAACGTCATATATTTTTTTATAAAAAAAGATAGTGATTTGGCAATACACACACTTTACAATAAAAAGAGTGAAAATATATAAGGACCAAAATATAAAATAAATTGAGAATATTTTATAGAGTCGTAGTATTTTTCTTACATACTTAAGTGAACTTATGAAAGGAGAATAAAATGTAATAACACTACTAGTATTCTCAAATTACAAAGTATTTAATCTTATATGTGGGTGCAATTAATCGGATGATTATTTAATCATTTGGATGCATTTATGCTAATAGCTTAGAGAATTTCAAGATATTATAATCATACATTGCATATTTTGTGTTGTGTGTAAATATTTTGAGCAAATATAATAAAAATCAATGTCATAAAAGAAAGGGAATTCACCTCGGTTTATAGGGTGATGATGATGATGACGACGACGACTCTTGGCTCCTATTCTTCTCCTCTTGTCATTGGCTCCCTCAAATTCTGAGTTTTCTCTCCAATCTTTCTCCAATCATCAAGAACCTTAATTCCTCTTCAATTTTATTTTTCTAAATTTCACGCCTTTGCCTTTGATTAAGCTAAAACATCTTAATCTTAATTCATGAATGCAAAAGAAAGAGGCGGAATAATGAGAGTTGCTAGTGATGGTGATGGTGAACCCATGAGAGAAGAATGCAAAAGGAAGAGGCAGAATTAGGGTTTCACAATTCTCTTCATCCTATATATATGTATAAGTAAGGGATAATTTACCATTATGCCCCTATCAAACACCAAAAACACCATCATACCCTTTGCTTAATTTTAATTCTTATTTAATTTATTTCTAAACCAATAATATGAAATAAAAAATTTAGGGACTCTCTCGATTAGGCACTATGTGGTACACTAGGTTAAAAATGTTCAATAAAAATGAATAAATGATTAAACTTGGTTGTTTCAATAATATATCATATAATTTTAGATTTGTGTAAAATTTACATAAATGGCCTAAATGATATAAACTTTCAATTCAACAATAAATTTTATAAAATTTATATTTGTTAAACCATTGTTGAGCGATCTAACATTACTTAAATATTACACAGTGCAATTTGATTCCTCCCCTATATATATATATATATATATATATATATATATATATATATATATATATATATATATATATATAATTGAATAAACTTTTGAATGATTTTTGTTTATTGAAATAATTAATAATTAATTTAGAATTGGAGAATGAAATAAAATTTGTTGAATATGGTATTTAACAATTTAAAAATAGAAGAAAATAAAAATATCAAATAATTAATGAATAAAATAATCTACTAAAAATACATTCATGGAATTAAATAATTCAAAATAAGAGTTTGACAAAAAATTTGTCCCTTTTTTATAAGACTCTTTTGCAATTATCGGTTACATATTTTTTCCAAAACTACCATTGTTTACTTTACATATTTTTTTGGATAACATTTAATTTTTTTTGAAAGTGGATGTCATTATTGAGGATAAACATGAAAATAAATATAATTTGTCAACTAATTTAATACTAAAATCAACTTTCTTAAAATCCATGATTTATCAAACTACTTTTATAAATAGAGACCGAGGGAGTATTTAGTTACATGATGAAAATTCCAGATATTTATAATCATGCCGTTATCTATGTTTTTTTTTTAAAAAAAAATCCAAGCCTTTGTTTTTTTTTTTTTCTTTCCATTTTCAGATATTTATATTCATGCTGCTATCTATGTTTTCTTTTTCTGAAAAATCCAAGCCTTTATTTTTCTAATAGGAGTATGATATCACATAAATTTTTTTTTTTGTCTTTGATGTCACATTATTTTATCAGCAAGATAAAGAGACAAATCTTTTAAAATTACACATTATGTTCACTTTCCTTAACT
This sequence comes from Trifolium repens, assembly GCA_030408175.1. Classification (NCBI taxonomy): domain Eukaryota; kingdom Viridiplantae; phylum Streptophyta; class Magnoliopsida; order Fabales; family Fabaceae; genus Trifolium; species Trifolium repens. The sequence goes on along the minus strand of CP125842.1, from coordinate 14,852,575 downwards.
AAAAGATCCTTCCAACAATTATTAAAAAAAAATCCTTTTACCTGAGAAGTTAATATTTGGACTATCTTCATAATATTCATCTTCTTCGCTTCACACAAATGATTAAAAGGTATAGATATCAACAAAATAGACAAATTTAGTCAAAAAAAAAAAAAATAGACAAGTTGATATTATGCCTTTAATAAATAAATCAATTAGGGTGATCTACATATTAGATTCTATTTTTACACATAATAAAATAATACACTTGATTTATCACACTTGGAATAATATTCTACAGACTAAATATCAATTAATTTCTACATCTATCGAGTAAATAGCTAGGTCCAACACTTGATTGGTCCAATTGATGACCAATATATCAACTTTTTAATCCAACACTTTTTTTTATTTATTTATAAAAATCCAACACTTTTTATATCCTGGATTATGTGTAAAATATGTCTGCATAATGCCATCATCTTTCACTTCTAAGCAATAAAATGACTCATCAAGAAAATTAAATTTTAATTTAAAATAATAATAATTAAATATAAAACGACAACAATAGATATTAATCCAACAACTAAATTAAAAAATTACTCCATGCATGCTTTTGGGAGAACATTACTTTCACTGAGCATCTTTCTGGAAGTGAGTTTCCCGGAAGTGAATTTAATATTGTAGAAAAAAATACAGTTTTCACAGTTTTAGATTAGGACTGTTTGATCTAAAATGTGTAGCTGTGAAGGTTTATAACATTTTTATAGTTGCATCAATCTGATCCGTTCGATCTATAATCAATGACTACAATTGAAACTGCGTAAAACTGCATAGTATTATTACAGCAGACAACCCAGATCTTTACATAGACTGACATGATGGTGGAGTTTGAACTTGAACATACCATAAATTATGGTTAAGGAAATATTAATAGAAAAATATAATTGTCAAAATAATAACAATTTATCTAAAAAATTAAGGATATATATTAGTCGCGATGGAAATTCAAAGACCATCACCTCATGTTTCTCTATCTTTTCCACTATCTCCTTCCCAAAGGTCAAAAACCATGTCTTCCCAATACATTCTAAATTTTAAATATGAGTGGTTTCAAAAGGTTTTAGCTTGCAAGAATACACAAGAGAACAAAACAAGCACAATTAATATTAATGAATCTTTAATCATTACATAGAAATCATTTATGATACAATGTATCTCTTTTTTTTTTTGGTACAATGATACAATGTATCTCTAATATTCAAAATTATTAGAAAAGAGATCATAGTGGTAACATACTTGGGAAATCAATACAAATTTGGGAATCAGAAAAATAACAATGTAAGGACTAAGAAAAAGATTTTTGGCAAGCGTAGTTTCGAATATCAAAGTCTTTCAAGATCATGTTCCCAAGTACAATAATATGGTATTTTTTACGAATTGTCATGTCCAATACTTCAAGCAGAAAACTACACACACATACACAAATGAAAAACATCGACAACCTAAATCATCAATCCATTTGATCAACATTACAATGGAAATGGTTAAGTTTTTAACTCCTTTCATTTTGGTGGCGGTTTTCTTTGGCTTTTAGCTACGAATCCACTTGAATTATATTGAAAATCCACTTTCTCTTTATAAAAGAAGGGATTCCACTATCATAATTGGAGTCTTGATTGATAAGACACCTTAAAATGCATCAAATGCACTTATTTCTTCATTATCCAAGCTTAAGTCTTCATGTAACTCAGCATTCGCACACTTTTAAAAGGATACATCCCCGTGTTGTGTTTAGAGGAATATACTCTTTATATATTTTATACAGGTATATCCAATAAAATCTTGTTAAATAGAAATTTATAGCGATATTTTAAAAGTTAACCTTAAAAAATGAAATCACAAAGTGATTTGATTGGATTTATGTATAAAAAATATTTGCATTGTTTGTCTTTACAAATATACAGAAGTATTTAAAGTATTATGGCTTTGTCAAGAATCAAAGCAGATGTGGCTTTTAACTTTTGAGTTATTTGCCAAGGATCTATTGTTGGCAGGTTTGTATTAAGTGAAGCATTGTGTTCAACATGATGGGACCAGAGTGCGCAAAAAAAAAATATAGAATTATTGAAATTATCTCTTTGTTGTGGAATTTGAAAAATCAAATTATCCAGCACAGCCAACATTAACAACAATAACAATAGAGGAGTAAAAACCTGTAAATAAAGACACCCCACAAAATAAAGTATAACTAATGCCTTCTTTTTTTTTGACAACATAACTAATGCCTTCTTACTTACTCTAGAAACTGTGAAAGCATAAATTTTTTTTTTTTTAGGGCAAAGGTGACACAGTCACCAATATATAAAAAAAAAGAGAGATACAAAAAAAAAAAGGGGGGGGGGGGGGCAAAACCAAACCCTTCAAGGCAAAGAAAAACGAAACAAGGGGAGACCCAATCTATTATGATTGTAAGCCGGCATAGCTACAGCAGGAATTACATCAAACCAAATAAAACCAGTAGAGTTTAGGCCTAAAGAAGCAAACTTATCGGCTAAAGCATTACCCTCTCTATAGATGTGAGATAAAATGAAGTTCATGTTCTTGAGCTTGTGAAGACAATTGTACCACCTGTTCCTTAGTCTCCAAGGAATCAAAGAAGGAGATTTGTGAGCTAGAGTAACCATCAAGGAGTCGGTCTCTAACCAAAGGTTCCACCAACCTTTGTCAAAAGCAATATCAATAGCATTAATTACACCTAAAAGCTCTGCATGGAAAGAAGAAGATATGCCCAAATTGACAGTGAAGCCACCTAAGAATTGAGCATTGTGATCTCTGAAAACACCAACACAAGAAGCCGGCCCAAGATTACCCGCTGCAGCACCATCAGTGTTACACTTGACCCAAGAAGCAATAGGAGGCGACCAAACAACTTCCTTAATTGAAGGAGAGTTAGGAGGATGAAGAGATACATTGAAAGCTTTTAGAATTCTAAAATCAACCATGGAGGAATTGGTAGTTGATTTAGTTGCATTACCAGAGAAGGAAGTGTTAGCAATAATTAAAGCCATAGCCGAGTTCAAGAGAGGCTTGGTACCATTAAACCTGCATTGGTTTCTAAAATGCCAAATAGTGTTCAAAATATTAATGATGGCTGCAATGATTACAAATTTACATTGAGGCCCCCAACTGTGAAAGCATAAAATAATCACCATCCATGGTAAAACTAGTAGTAAGAGATCTAATAAGCTCACAAACTAATGAATATTTGAAACTGACAAAAAGAGAATACAATATGACTTAGAAAACTATCTAAAAAAATAACTTGGTGACAATTCTCAAATTTCAGCCAAAACAGAGAACGTTTATCGTATACACTTTCGTCGCTGGTACCAAATTTTTTCTCTCTATTATTGTAACTATATATTCTTCTCAACACAAGTGTGCCTTTTGCACACTTTGCTTTTCCACAATGCTATTGTTCCTCTCAATTGCACACACGGGGGATTTCAACATTTTCTCTTCCCACCCCCCACGTTTCTTTTTCACCCCTCTAGCACGCAAAAATTTTTGGAAAACGTTTTCTGAATTTTTTTTGTGTGAAATTTACACTCGAAAAAACTTCAAAATGTATTTTCCAAAAAATTTTAGATGGATGAAAAAGAAACGTGGGGTAGGAAGAGAAACTTTCAGGGATTTCAATGCCCTTTGAATAACACACCACACACACTCACATGGGCCAAGCCCAAGCGCACATAAACTTCCTCTTCTTTTTTCTTTTCTTTTCTTTTTTGCCCTATTTTTTTTTCCTTTTTTTTATATGCGGTTCTCAATTGAGGAGGGACCCACCCAACATTCACCCCTCCACGACTCAAGTGGGATAATCAGTTGTCATTTCAACAACTATGTCATAAGTTTCAATCATTTTGTCATTTGCATCTTCAATCAATGAGGGAGCTTCAATTTCACTTGCAATAGCAAGTTCTTCAACAGTCTACTTATTCAGAGGTTTTCTTTCTCGGGTTGTTCGTCTTTTTGAATCAGCTTCGACATTTGACAGCTTCTCTTCTTTGTGACAATTTCCACGGTCTTCATCATGAGTTGTATCATCTTCTTTACCTCTATCAATGTCATTCAACTATTGGTCTTCTCTAAAGTAAACATCACAACAATTGATAAGTTTCTTTAAAATAGGATCATATAACATGTAACCAACTCCATAAATGGTCATAAGAAACATTCTTACCTGACCAAATCATCTTTAACATCTTTATAACTTCATATTGCTAGGACACACAAGGTGAAAGGTTCAGGATATGTACAACTATGCTCAATGCTTCTTCCCAAAATGATTTGGAAGCTCTGCCCGTGACAACAAACATTTAACACTTTCAACCAGTGTTTTACTCATCCTCTTAGCAATATCATTCAAATGCGGAGACTTCTGATATCTAATCAATTTCTCTCTACAATAAATTCAAGTTTTCTTAAATATTCACCTCCACTATTTGTGTGTATGCACTTCAATTTCTTTCTAGTTTAACATTTAACCGAGACTTTAAATTTTTTGAACACTCTCAAAATACCATTTTTACTCTTCAAGGTATAAACCCAAATATTTCTTGAATGGTCATCAACAAATGTAAAAAATTATGCACTACCCCCCAATTGTTCTTATCTTCATAGGGTTGCATAAATGGCCATGCTCCAAATAAAAACTTTTTGGTCTTCTAGGTGAGTTAATCTTAAAAGAAGCTTTATTCATATTTTCTAGAAAAAAAATTATCACATTTCTTCAAGTGTGATTTTTTCTCATGTCAGGCAACATATCCCGCTTCCTTAGCTCAACCATGTCTTTCACGGAAAATACTTGTATAGGCACAAATATAAATATGAGTTGTTAGGCACACTCACAATAAGTTAAAAAAATAAAAAAGAAAATGAATTGAAGTGATATAACTTGATGTGACAATTTTATTTTTATTTTAATATTTTTAATTTATATGAGTGTAACTAAATGATTATGTCTATACAAGACTTTCTCGTCTTTCAGTTATGTGCCATTTCAAAATTAACATTTCCAATACGAAGACACTTTAGCACGCCTTCATGAGGTAACTTCACGACACCAAAATTTTGTTTATATATATAGACAACACGCGCATATTAAATTTTGTTTCACTATCTTTAATTTAAAAGAGAAAAATGTAATGGGACCAACATAATGGGTCTGCTTCAAAGTCGTCTCCTTTATCTTTTTCCTTCTGAAGAATTATACTTTGTACCCGCTCACATAGTCTCTATACCCCTTACATAGTTTACCATAAATATATATATATATAGGGGAGGGATCAAATTACACCGGTGTAATACTTGAGTAATGTTACACCGCTCAATAACGCTTTAACGAATTCAAATTTTACAAAATCCACCGTTGGATTGGAAGATTATATCATATAGATCATCTATGTTGAGTTTTACAAAAATCTAAAATTGTTTGATATGTTATTGAAAGACATAAAGATTAACGGTTTATGCGTTTTTATTGAATACCGTTAATCTTTATGTGTTTCAAAAGCATGTCAAACGATTTTAGATTTTTATAAAACTCAACATAAATGATCTATATGATATAATCTTATAATCCAACGGTGGATTTTGTAAAATTTGAATTCGTTAAAGTGTTATTGAGTGGTGTAACATTACTCAAGTGTTACACCAGTGTAATTTGATCCCTCCCCATATATATATATATATATTTGTTTCATTATCTTTTATTTTTTTTTAGTTCATTAAATAAAATATAGCCAAATAAATTTATTAGTGAAATGTAATCAAATGAAAGCAAAAAAGATGTAATCGGACCGATACATTGGGCTTGCTACGAAATCATCTCCTTTTTATTTTTTCTTCTAAGAATTATACTTTGTACCCCTCACATAGTCTCTATGCCCATACATTTATTGTAAATCTCTACTATTTTACTCACATTTTTCACATAAAAATTCAAAACAAAATCAAAAACTGAAATCCGGTTTACAATTGGAAAAATTTGGAATATAAAATAGAATTTTTAAAAAACATTTGAAAAAATTAGGATATTTAAAAGGGGAAACAACGATTTTGGTCCTTCAATGTACAACTCGCTGTCATTCTGGTCCTCACTGAGAAAAAATTATTAAATAGTCTTTGAGTTTGCATTCCGTTAGTCATCAGATTAGTCTTTGTTGTTAAGTTTGTCTGTCAACTATAAAAAAAAGTTGACGTGACATTTTTTTGGACACACATCAGCTTATTGAGTTGGCACGAGGGATAGAGAAACAACCATTTTGGTCCCTGAATATGCAACTCGATATCATTATGGCCTCTGACTCAAGAAAAAAATATAAAATAGTTTTTGACTCCGTAATCCGTTAGTCACTTTGGTCCCTGAAGTTAAAAATTATTGTTAATTTTATAAAGTGTCATACTAACCGTTGCCCCATGGCATTGGTTAGTGATACTAAAAGAAGAAAACTTTAAATTAAAAATAACACTTTTTATATTTTCGAAGAGTTGACTGCATAAACACCAATATTATATTACTATATTTGTTTCCTTAAACAATGCCACGGGGCACCGTTTAACATTTCCCTTTTATAAAAAAACTTATGTGACATTTTTTAGAAACACGTGGGACAAGTGGATGGATAATGTGGTGGGAAATTTAATGCTAGTTTGCAAGAAATTAACAATCAAGAAAGAGAAGAATGAATCATGACACTACAATTCGGATTTGGATCCTCTCCAATTTTTTTCTTCATGTTTTCTCTCCAATGGTAATCTTAGTCATTCATTCAATTTATTTCTCTCTCTTCTTAAATATTTTTAGGTTTTTTGTGATTTATCAACTATTAGATCAATAAAAGGAGAGAAAACATGAGAGAAAGAATTGAAGAGGATCCATAGTACTACAATTCCATAACCAACCTACCCATAATTTCCTCTAACTTCCTATTTTATAGCAATTTTGATTTTTTAAAAAAGATATAATACATTTCTTGTCTTTCTTATACTTTTTTCCCATAACATATAACATTGCTTAAAATAAAATTACTTTTTTTTTTCTTCAGTTCTTTATCTTCTTCGCACATTATGATCTAACAAAATAAGTTTATTTGATCTTAACGATATGTGGTAAATGCTCGTCGATGGCTTCTAACCAAACATAAGTTTATTTGTGTTTGGATGCGATTTATTTAGAGTAAACAATTGACAACTTGGTAATAAAATAATAAAAAAACGCAAACATGTACTTCACTTTGATTGATAAAATTGGAAATTTTCCATAATCTATCAACTTGTCTCTAGACATATAATTTTATCCTAAATTATTATATTCAATTCATACAAAAGAGTCTACATTCTTCGGCCTAAATCGTGATTCTTTTCTTTCGCTTTTCCCCCACAGTTATTTTCCCCCATTACGTCTCTGTCTTGAAAAAGGCTTATTTTTTCAAAGTTCAAACTCTGTGTTCTGCCGAATTTATCTTTTCCTAATTTTCAAGCTAACAAGTGCATGTTTAAGTCTTGCTGAAACAATATTGAAGTCAATGTGATCATTTTATACTTTAGAGCATTAACATTTAACATGATATGGCATGGGTGGTCTCTTCTAGTTTAACTAACGTTCTGAGTTCGATCTCTAACTTAAATATGTAGTAGTATTAAAAATTTTAAGGAGATTTTACCATCCATTTAAGCCACAGAGGACATCCAATTTGCGAAGGAAAAAAAAAAGTGATCATTTTATTGTTTCATATTTTGCCATTGCAGCACAAGAGACCTAATGGATAAGGAATAATAATCTGAGGCTTGGATCTTTATTTTATAGCTTTGCTAGCAAACTTAAATAATCTATGAAAATAATTTTGATGCACTTTCAACTTAATTTTTTTTATTACACTCAATCTAATCACAAATCATCACTTGTAACTTTTAAATTATGTAGGATGGAAGTCAAGCTTTTCACACATAAAATAGTTATGTTTAACCGATAATATATCAATATAATCTATACTAATATAAGAAAGTTGTAGTACTTGGAAAAGATAAAATTGCCCATCTTTCAAATGTTGCCATGTGTCCAAAATAAGGGTAAATGATGTCCAAAATTTTATTAACTGAACTAGAAAAAAAAGCTAACAGAGTTGTATGTAAGCCAACTAAGCCATTTTTACTTCTTGTGAGACAAAAGTTTACTTTATTGAGAGACATGGTTGAATTTTAACCAAGCCACAAGCCATTTAGTTTCTTTTGAAAAGAATCACATGTGACAAATTTCTTTAACTTTAACTTGCAAGTTGATAAAAGCTGTTGATAAAAGCTGTCAAACTTTTGGAGGCAACTTCAATATTCAAATTTCAAATATCAAGTTGAATATATTTATATATCACTCAATCTCTCACACATCAAAAAACTGATAACTTTCTTCTTATTTTTTCTTCTCTCCTCTTTTATTTGTTCTTGATAACTTTCTTCCATCAAAAAATCATAAATAAGTTCTACTTCAAGGTATCATCTTCACACATTTTTTTAATTACTTTTCCATTGATTATTTACTCTATTAAATTTCAATAAGCTTACATAATAAATAGAAAGACAATTTTGCTCAAAATTAATTTTTATTTTGTCTCCAAAATATTTACATTTTTAATTTTCAATTTTGCTGTTTTAGAGAATGAAAACAGGTACTAACATTTATTTTTGAAAAAAAAAAATGTTTCAGAAGAAAAGAAAGAGGGCTTCAGACAAAAAATTACCTGTAGTGCATTAAAAATCAAAGATCTAGAAAGAAACAGAAGAATACCTCTAGAAAAGTTGAGTTTGCAACTTTCATCATAGTTATTTTTATTTATTTGTTACACAGCCAGACAAAGAAGACAACCTCATATACAAATAAAGAGAGCATGAGATGAGATGTAGAAATAAAAAAATATCTTATTTTCTGGCGCGGTGATGGCGATTTCCGGCGCGGTGGATATAGTTTCCGGCGCAGTGGTTATCTGCAAATGTATCTGGATCTTAATTTTTTTGTTGTGTTTTGTAGAGGAAAAGGAAGAGAGACTTTTTACAGTGATGATTTTTCAAAAATTAGTCTATGGTGGTTGAGATCTAACCTAAAATATAGTGGATGAGATATTTAAAATCCACTTAATCTGGAAACAATAAATAGAAAAATAAGAGATGATGTGATGATATCACAACCACTGAAGTTGTGAGCAGAGTAGGGATGGCCGTGAATGATGTTGCAGCGGCGGCTAGGGTTTGTTTGTGAGAGAGTTCTTAAGATTTCTTTCTTTGGTGAAGAGAGAGAAAGAGGTTTAGCAAATGAAAAAGAAATAAAATAAAAATAGAGGTAGGGTAACAAATAGTTGAAGGTTCCCGTAAAACTAAAAGGGAAAGAAAGGATAGTATATGGATTTTTTTCAAATAATATTCAATCCAACCTATATGGAATATCGTGAGTTAGTTTATTTATTTTTTTGACAAAGGAATATCGTGAGTTATTGTGAATCAATTTTCCTACCTTGGTCAATCACGATAGAAAAAAGAATATTTTCTTTTTCTCTTTTCGTTTGTTATTTACATTTTTCAATAAATAAATAAATAAAAGTAGAAAAATGTTTTAGGCAAATGCATTTGTAGGTCCTATAATATTACATATGGAACATAATCATAAGTGATACAATTTTAAAAATAACTATCTTATAAATTATAATGCACTAATATGGGAAACATTTAACTATAATGTACTAAATAAATTATACACTTAACAAAAGATATTATCACATACAGAAAAAATTATAAGTGATACAATTTTAAAAATAACTATCATATAAATAACAATGCCTTAATACGGGAAACATTTAACTATAATGTACTAAATAAATAAAAATGATACACTCGACAAAATATATTATAACATACGAAAAAAAGTATAAGTGATACAGTTTTAAAAATAACTATCCTATAAGTAATAATGAACTAATACGGGAAACATTTAACTATAACGTACTAAATAAATTATACACTCCACAAAATTTACTATCACATACGAAAAAAAATTTATAAGTGATACAATTTTAAAAATAACTATCATATAAATAATAATGCACTAATACGGGAAACATTTAACTATATTGTACTAAATAAATTATGCACTGGTCAAAATATACTATCACATACGAAAAAAATACTGAAAAAATGTATTACATATCATTTTTTCATTAAATTGTAACTTTAAAAATTGGTAACTAAAATAAATAAAAAAGCGCGTAACGTTTCGACCCGTCCGATAGGACGGGTTATCTACTAGTTTTGCTTTTAAAGTCGATAAAAATAAAATGATGAATTTGCAATCAAACTCAATATTCATGTTAACAATATAAAATTGCAAAACTCATAAGCCTACAAGTTTATATTCAAGTTCTAAAATACATGTGCCGCAAGATGCATAAGCCTGCACACTGATATTTTTTTGGTGTGTATAAAATATTATTTGTGCAAGTGATTTAATAATTTAATGTGAATTAAATTTTGTAGTTGCACACAAGAATATTTGATTTAGCAAAAAAAAAAACTATTATTAATATCAAAAAAGGAAAATGCTTCATATTGTGAGGAAAGATTTCGTTAAATTATGTGAATGATGTGGTAAAGGAAAACTGACTGCTCTCTGGTCTGCTATGCCTATTTCTTTTTTTGTAATGACAAATTATTGTTAGTATATTAAATGTCATGTTAATTTTTTGACAAAATTACACTAATGGTTTTTTATCTTATTTATTTGTAACATATTTGTCCTTTATTTCTTTTGTATTATTTAGGTCGTTTATCTTTCAAAATGTGCACAAGGTAATCCTTTTTATAATTTTTATTATTAAAAAATGCTGAAATAATACTTTTAATAATAATTTTAATTTTTAAAATATTTTTTAATTATAAAGAAATTCATAAATCATATGAAGATTTTCATCCAATGTTCTTCATCTTCATGTTCAAATCTTATTGAACCCTAAATTTACCAAACCTAAAAATATCCCCAAATTTACCAAATCTTAATGAAGGGGTTACTCACATGAAGATGGTAATGTTGCCATACTTGCTTGATAATCAGAATTCAGAAACAAAGTAGCTCCTGGAAACATATCTACTAAATTTAGGGATTTTTTAAATCTGGTAAATTTAGGGTTGATTGAGATTTTGGAATTTTAAATTTTGATTTTGGAAGAATGTGAATCATGATGGTAAAAATATGCAATCAACTTGGAAATGTATTTGAGTGAATTATTTTTTTTTTATTTTTTTTTAAGGAATAAAATGATGAATGTGAAGATGAAGATGATGAACATTGGATGAAGATCTTCATTTGATTCATAAATTTCTTTATTTTTAAGTTTAATTTTAAAATTAAATTATTATTAAAAGTATTATTTCAGCATTTTTTAATAATAAAAATTATAAAAAGGATTAACTTGTGCACATTTTGATAGATAAATGACTTAAATAATACAAAAGAAAGATAAAAGACTAATGTATTACAAATAAATAAGATAAATGACCATTAGTGTAACTTTGCCTAATTTTTTTACACACCAAACAAATTAAATTAAATTTCTAATTTCAATAGTGACTTTTTCCTTATTCACTCTCGTTTTACTTCGATTTTCTAATTAGAAAGCCACACACCACTCCTTGCAATGATATTGCTCCACTTTTATGCCACGATCTCTTCAACTTATTTGCTAGGACTTGAACCATGGATCTTCAACTCCTTTAACATTTACATCAATTTGTTGGTCTATTCATTCCACTCTACTATATACATGTTTCATTCTTCCTGTTTTACTTTCTCATATCATCTTATCTTACAAATCTTCATTTCAATCTCCATCAATATCGATCTCTCCTATCCAAATGCATTTACAACAATCTCTTAGTGTTGGACTCTATTCTCCAATTCACCTGCATTAGTAACACCAACGGTCAGTGGCGGAGCTAGACGAAAATGTTGGGGAGGGCCGCAACGGTGTTAATTTTTTTTTATAGGAGTTAAAAATGTATAAATGGTATAAAATTTAAGGAAAACTATATTTATAGATAATTATATAACATTTAAGGAAAACTAATAATTTAATATGTTATCACTACAAGAAATATGATTTTTTGCAACAACTTTTTTTGTTAAAAGTTGTTACAAGTCGCTGGCAAAACTACCTAAAATAGTTTTGCCAGCGACCTGTAACAAAAAAAGTTGTTGGCAAAAATCAGATTTCTTGTAGTGTATTGAGGAAAACTAAATTTAAGGAAAACTACCTTTAAAAAATAATAATAATAATTTTACTACAACTAATATTCTTCTTCTATTGAAAAAATTCAATAAAGAGAAAAAAACTGTAGCATGGGAGACTTGAACCCAGGACATTTAGAAAAGTGAGTAGTGTACTCAACCACTAGGCCACGCTGAATCTCATGATAATTTATGAAGCGCTTATATATATATACGATCATATCTATAAAAATGAAAAGAAAAAAAAAAAGTTGGGGCGGGCCATGGCACTACCCAGTGCACAAAGGGCTCCGCCCCTGCCAACGGTTCAATCTCAGACAAAGTACAGTTGCATTGTTGTTAAATGTTTTTCGCTATGATGACTAATTTGTAAGTGTATAAAATTGTCACAAGTAATAAAGTAGTAGTATAAATTTCATTCCTACACTTGAATACTCTCCATAAAGGAAAAAAGATAGACGATATGCATTGTCCAGGATTTTTTTTTTAATTTTAAATGAAGTTAAGAATCGAACATAGACCTCTAGCATACTATCCAAACCTCTTACTATTAGACTAAGGCCCCGTTTGGCCCGACTTATTTTCCTCTTTTTTTCTTCTCCTTAAAAATAGTAAAGAAGGAAAAAATTGTGTTTGACTTTACTTTTTTTTATTTTTTACTTCTTTACTTTATTTCTCTAATACTTTTAAGGAGAAATAGTGTCAAATATAATTTTATACTTCTTTATTTCGTTTAAGCTAAAATAAAAAGTAAAAAATAAGCCGGGCCAAACGGGGCCTAAATTTAGTGGCTTAAATTTTTTGTATGTGTGTATGTGTGTAAAACATTGTTGAGAGTAGTGTTAAAGATCATAAATATCATATATTACTTAAATGGATGATTAATTAATTAAGATTCAAGATTAATAAATATTTAACATGATTAACTTATAGTTATTAATATATGACTTCTTTTTTTATAATATATGATTATAGGGCTCTGCCTTTCTTTTGTAAAAAAATAATAATACGACTATATAATAATATTTTAAATAAATAAAATTATAATATACCAATACTTAAAGCACTAGTTGAGATTAAAAAAAAAGTTATCACTATACTATTAAATTTTGAAAAATTGTTTCTTAATTCTTTAACTAATAGCAACTTGTCTTTTAAGTCACTTATCAAAACTAGAAGCAGCTGGTCCCTCTCTGCATAAATAATAATCGGATACCTTGCGTGAGATAGTAAAATGCACGAGCATTTGAATTGATTAATCAAAATAGAAGTTGATATGATAAATATTTAATTAAATGGGCATGACCATATGGTTGGTACATAAAGTATTTTCCATAGACACACAAAAATGGGCACCATAATCTGTTCTAACCACCTCTTGTCTGCATTGATGTTCACCATATAAATGAGGACAAACCCTATAGAAGGGAATCACAACTGTTTTCATCACACACCCAACATGAATTTTGATGTCTGAACTTATAAGCATTTAATTTATTGTAGGGTATGGGTTCTCCTATTCATGGAAGGGTAAGTCCCAAATATATAGAATCCTAGAGGGTATATTTGGATTATAGCTTAAAGGTGACTTGAAATTAGAATAATAGTTTCTATAAATATTGCTCTCTTACTAGACACTCAGAAAGATACAGCTAAAAGAGAAAACCTATGTAATGCCTTAGGACCGCTATCTCTACCAGAGGAACAAAAATTACTAGCACTTAGAATAGTAGTTGAAACAATTCACATGCAGTAAAAATTATTATGCTTCCACTTAAAGGAGCTACCAAACTTTGTACCAAAAAACAGATGAACTATTAATTTTACCTATGAAGCACAAATACTTCTATGATTAGCGTGTCGCGGTATCCGACACGTGTCGGATAGCTTAGAGCGGTGTCCAAAAAAATATTTTTCGACACTCCTTAGATCAGTGTCCGACACCTGTAAAACACTCATGCAATACGTGTCGGGCAAGTGTCCCAAAAGATTTTTTCTTTACTTCTACTCTCCTTAGACACAAATTAGACGCATATCCACAAAGATTAAAAATGATCGAAGTAACAATATCGATCAATGAAGGATTAAAGACTTGATAAAAAATTTAGATTTTTTTATAGCAGATGGATAAATAAAGATCAAATATTATTGTATTTTGTTAATAAAACTTTTTATAAATTAAATAAATGCGCAACTTATATAGACATTGTATATATTTTGATTTTTAATTTAGAATTTTTATAAATATATAGCGGTATCGGTATCCAATATTTTTTGTATTTGCAATGTCGAGGTGTCAGTATTCGTGTCGTGTCAGGTGTTCGTACTTTATAGTTTTACCCAAAAATTCAATTTTTTTTAATTTTATGAAAGAAAAGCAATTGTTGAAATTAAGTTGAAACAAGTCAAAACTAGAGGATTTTTTCTTTCTAATGGAGTAAAAACCAGAGGATGTTCACGGGTACTATATCGTTTCTCAAATCAATCCAATTGCATTTTAACATGATCTACATAAATTTAGCAGGTTTAATTTGAACAACCGATTTAAACTCAAAAGATGTTTCATTTGTCAAACACGTTTGCATTTCAAACAGCGAATTCAATATGTTTACTTGACATTTATTTTTTTAAAAATTGTCTAGTAGGACCATCTTGTAAAAAATCAATTTAAAATATCTATTTCCTTACTTCATTCAAATTGAGAGACCTTTTTGACCATTCACTTTAGATTTTAATTTTTTTTTCTTCATGATCCACAATTCAACCCAACTCAATCTGTTGATGATCAAGTTGGATTGGTTCCATTTTAATGTTAAAAATATGTGTTAGACACTCAACCCAAACCAAATACAATTGATTGGTTTGAGTATTGAATTTGGTCAAATTGAACTCAGTCCAACCTATACAAAACCCTAGTAAAAACTATTTTTTACCAAAAAAAGCAAAGGAAGTACAAAGGGTTTTTTGTTAAAACTCTTTTGTGAAAAAACATTATAAATAATCACTTTATATACTTTAAATAATTCAAGTGTCTGTTTCTAGAGTGTGAATAAATAAACTTCTAGGGAGTTTCAAGGCAAGGTCCGTTGAGACCACAAAGCTCAACAAAGATGACAATTGAAGTTTCTAAATTGGAGACCCCTAGATTGATCTATGAGCAGTTTGGTGAGAGTTATCAATATTAAATTGCTTGATCCCTATGTCCTTTATTACAAGCCCTTATTGAAATTTTTCGTGCATATTAAGAAAATGTTGGTAGTATAATTAATATGTTGATGACAGAAATTTCTACGGTATTTTTAGTATTATTATTAGTAGTAAAATGACCAAGACAGGCCCAAATATGAAGGAAAACCTACAAAAGCAAGAAAAAGCATCAAGACAGAGTCCAAGATCTAAAAGACAAGAAAAAACCCAAAAAAATGAAGAAAATCAGCATTTCATCGCATCACGATGGCTCCCATCGTGCCACGATGGGAGCTGCTTGTTCGCCAAGAAATCAGAAGCAATAAATCTGAAGAAAATCTTTGCATCGCAGCATGATGGAGTATATCGCAGCACGATGGAGTCACTTGGCGCTCAAGCTGATGAAATGCACAGGATCAGTTATAAAAATAAACTGAATCTTCACATCGCACTGCGATGAGCTTATCGCAGTGCGATGCCTTGCTGAGGCCCATTACTAAAACTATAAATAGAGCCTCCCTTTCATTGTTTAAATCATTCAGAAATAGTAGAACACTCTCTACTATAAGGAGAGGTTCAGAGGAGCTCTATTGGGCATAGTTTTCTTCCCTTACGGGAAAACTAACTCAGCAAAGTATGTTTTCTTTAGGCTTTTGTATTTAGGTTATAATTCTTGTAATTTAAATATGTAGTCTTTATAATTTATGCCTTAGGTTGTGGTGGAGAATATGAACTCCCCTATGAATATTTGGAGTCTGTGATTGAGTCTGAGATATAATAAATGATATTTAAAGTATTATGTTTGTTATTTACTTTCGCGCACTTTAATAACGTATCTCGTAATCTGGCCGGATAAGCGGGAGCGCCCATAGAATTGATATCAGGTTTTGACTTGGTATGGTCCGGAACTCGTAGTAAATAATGCTAGGTGAATAGAGACGGTAACATCCTGAACTAGTCGTGAACTGAGCGGTTAGAGGAGGAATCATGCACTAGGTGTGATCTGAGCACTTATAAGATGAACAGCCCGATACTAGGACCTAGAGGTTAATTGGTGAATGTTATAATGCATGTTTATAAACAACTCACTTGGTAATTAGGGTATGTGACACATCGAGATTAAGCTCTCGTAGGTACCTTAGTTGTTAACGTATGGAAACTTTAATAGATATAGTGTAATAGTAAGGTATTACTACAACAAGGATAATTCACCGCCGAACATAATCTAAATAGTTATGTTATACACCGGTCGTGCCAAATATGAAGAAGGGAGGGAGTCCAACCACCATACCTAGCTTCTATATTTCTTGAATCTATTTATTTATACATTCTGCTATTTATATTTCTGCAACGCATTATGCTATTTTTATAAAACCTTTTTCAAAAACCAAAGTGAATGCAAACTATCACAAACTTAAATAACGCTAGTGAAGCTTCGGCACGATCCCTGTGGATACGAACTCATTCTATACACTAGAGTATAAATTATTACTCGACGACAGACTGATGCACTTGTTAGACCCTGGTCATATGTAATTTTTGGATATCACGATTACTACATTTTGAAAATATAAATATGATACTAATGTAACATTAATTTAGTGGATTCAATTAATTTTTATAGGGTTATGCTAAGTAGTACCCCCGGAGCACTAGTTAATGAGCTAAAAATAGTAAGTTTCACCTTGAAAACATCATTGTTCATATTTCAAATGTATTTACTAGACAAATTCCTAAATTATTATACTATAATTAGTATCTTTAACTACTGCCCCGGATGCATTAGTTAACATTTTCCATTTTTATATACACCATAACTTTTTAAAACTATAATACTCGTAATAAAGAGGAGAAATGAAGAAAAGAATGGAGAGGAATCATGCATCAATTTTCATATTTTTCTCTCTTCTCTATTTCTTTCTCTCAAATCAAACACACCTTAAAAACTTTTTATTATATAGTAGGAGTAACATTTTACATTTCATATAGTCGTACAAACTTTTATGTAATCTCTTTTTCAGGTGTCCACTTTATTACCTACAAATTTTTAGGATCATGCAAAAGGATAACAATTCGTATTGGAATTAGCATGAGCATTATCACCGGCCACCACCTATGATTGTGATATTTACCCACTGATTAGAGAGTAAAATATTTGAGCGTCACATGAAATGAAATGAGGATTTGTTTGGGGGGTTTGTCATTTATAAATCAAGCTAGCCGACCAATGCGGGGAGACATACATGCTACTATGGATTTAGTCATAAAATTGCCAAAAACATACTTAAATAGGTCCCTCTTAAGGTCCAAATACTAATCTTTACGCTCAGAGACTATAATTCTATATATCCTAAAGTGGATGATGACAAGATAGCATGTATCATTTTTTTTAGATATTCTCTCCATATTTAAATATTAAATACATAAATTAAATCAATAAAATTTGATATATATTTTATTAAATTATAAATTATGTATATTATTTTTTAGATGAGCACTTCGATACACATATTATATGGACGTGTACCGGTACACCGCTGATGTGGTTAATATGTGGCAAACATTTAATGCAGATTTTGTTTCCTTATTTAGTTTTTTATATTAAATACTACATTTTAATATTTGTAAATGCATCCTTAACATAAATATAATCATCAATCATGTTCCACAGTAAATCAAAGCATGTATCAAATCCTTTGATCTAGATTTTCATATTTTTTAACAAGATTTGAATATTTTAATACTAATATCCTATAAAATAATATAATTATAGTATTTTAATAACATGGTATTTTCTTTATAATAAAAACGTATGATTTTAATACCTTTTATTATTATTATTATTATATTATTATTATTAGATCCAACTATCATTCTAATATTTCAATATTATTACTTTCAATTTCTTTTAATAATATTAGTTTATAAAGTTTAATATGTATTTACTATATAACCATTAATACATATAATTATTAAAATATATTTATTTTTAAAGAAAAACTTATAATTTTCATGTGTATATGTTATATTGTAATACAGTTAATTTTTAGTGATTCATAATATTTTACTGGATTAAATAAGTTTTTTGTCTCTGCAAAAAAACATTTTTAGTGATACCTAGCTAAGTATACTTACTTTCAATAGGAATTCAAATTTTCTCCACCAAGTCGTTTCATATCACCTAATTGGACTAACAATAACTTATGAATTTAAATTTCGACAATCAAGCATGTATCGAACAATATATATAAAAACTTCATTTGCCAAACTTTAGTATATTTCAAAATGGGATGAATTAAATATGTACTTTCTAAATCAAAATATCAATATAAAATTAACAAATATTCTAACCTAAAAATCAAATTTTGAATTTCTTATTTTTTGTTGTTGTCTTAGTTGAAGTAGTAATCCACTGGAAATTAAACTCACATAATTGTGAGATCCCGGATTCGAACCAGGGTCACGATGTCTGGCATAACAATTTCGGCATATTTATCAGTTGAGCTAAGACTTATGAGACTGAGTTTCTTATTTTGGGACAAACTTTTTACAATGCTCTATACATATTTGCAAAATATTCATAATTACAAATTAAAATTGCATGCATACAATTTTAGTAGGAATAAAAACATGACATTTGTTTTATGAAGAAAAATAAAATAAAATTTAGTAATTTTGCAAAGAGAAAAACTAATTTATGTTGAGACAAAATCATATTTTGATGTTTTAAAGATAACAAAACATTCTTAATTAAGTTTTAATTATATTCTGATCATTATGTGATCTAACAAGTGCTTTTGAGTGATTTAATATAAGACAGATGCAAAGGATTAAAATCACTATGTTTTACTCACAAGAAATAAATAAACAAGTTTTTGTCAGAGAATGGTCTCTGAATGGTCTCCCAGACTCACGTATTCATTGGATAAACACTTATTTAAGTCAACTTCATATGAGACAAGGATGAACTTTATACAAGACTTAAATATAGTATCACAACAGTTTAGAATAAGTCTTTTAAGGCAATGAATAATTTTGATCCTTGAGCTTACTCATTTAAGTGTTTTTAAGGAAGTAAAAGCTCACAAATTATTGACAAGGTCTTATGTTCTCCAAGAACATCATTAAAGAAATAATCTGGACCAACGAGAAGTAGACAAAGCATGCAGCAAGGACTTAAAATATGTTTGCAAGTACAAGCTAAGGAAAGAGAAGCTTCACTTATCCATACAAGTGTCCAAGACTTACTATTCACTTGTCCTTTGCAAGTACTCTTGAATAGTTGCTATGCTAGGCTTTCAAGAGTGTTTTACAACTGTCATACAGCTTGCAAACACTAGAAGAATCCGTTTGCTTCTTTTCTTGCACAAGAAGTATGGTCTCCAACAGACAGGAGAATGGTCTCTAGCAGACAGGAGAATGGTCTCCCAGATTTTGGCTACAAGCTACATTCTTATCCAAAAGCTATTTCCACACATGGGCTATTGTTTTGCAATGGATATATCATCAGAAACAACTCATTACAGTTGGCAAAAAGAATATCTCTAATATTCCCACTGATCCATATATCAGAGACCATAGGAAAAATGGTCTCCAGGCTCACTTAAAAAGGACAGATTTTGAATGAACTGTTTTGCCCAATTGACAACGGCTATTTCACATTCCCAACAGTCATATTTGAAGTTCAAATATCAGAGGAATTTCTTCATCTAAAAATAGCATGTTTGGCAACAATGAAGAGCAAGAATTTTCAAGTAATCTAAAGCATTAATACACATTTCACTAAGCAATCTAAAAACTCTTCTTTTTCACTCATACTCCAAAACTTTCAAGCATCTAGGATCAGAATACATTGAGTATCTTGAGTGTAATTTATTTTAAGCATATACAACTAGTTTAGGTTGTCATAAGCTTGTAAGATCCAAAATCAATTCATATCTTTTGAGAGATCTAACTCAAGTCAATTAGTGAAGAATTGATTGAGTGAAAATCAGTTGGTGATAACTGATTTGGTTATTTAGCCTTGGTTAAGGTTAAGGGAGTAAATTATTGTAATATTGGTCTAGATTATAGTGGATAATCTCACGCAAGTGGGGACTGGAGTAGTCCATACTATTAAGGGGTGAACCAGGATAAATTCTTTGTGTTTGTTTCTCTCTTTCTCTACTTTTTACTTTAAGCAAACACTAATCACACATATCACATTTAATTCTGTTTATATATCTTGGGAGAATTTGTTCTCCAACAAATTGTGTGATCCCATTTTGTTACTTACTCTTTGTTTAGTATTGCAGCAAAAATTTTAAAAGGTCACAATTCAAATCCCCTTTTCATCTGACAAACCTGATTACTTCAATTTAACCCTATAAAATATTACGAATCACTATAAATTAACAGTGTTAAAATAAAGTATATACACATTTTTAAATTTATTTTTTTTGTACAAAAAAAATATATTTTAAAAAATTATATGTATTAATGGTTAAACGGTAAATAAATATTAAACTTTATAAATTAATAATATCAAAAAAATTGAAGGATTCATAATTAAAGATACAAATTTTAATAACTTATGAATTTAAATATTTAAATGATACATAAAGATACACATTTTAATCAAACGATAAAAAGTTGTAGGATATACATTTTAGTAACTTATGAATTAAAGTATTTGAATTTTGTTAAATAAAAACATGAAAATCTATTAAGGAACATGATTGATAATTATATTTATGTGAATGATACATTTGTAAATATTAAAAAAAGTGTTTAAAATAGAAAATTAAATAAAGAAACAAAATCTGCATTAAATGGTTGTCACTTGTTAACCACCTCAGCGGTGTACCGGTACACGTCCATATAATATGTGTACCGAAGAATATAAGTTTATGGATATAAGTTTTTTTTTATATTTGAAATCGGAGAAAATATATTATACATTAATATCACTTAACATGGAAAACTTAAAGAAGAAATGTTCTCTATTAAAGTATTTTTTATTTTTATTTTGTATAGATAGATAAAATGATAAGTAGGATCAGTCTAAGAGTTAAATAACCCAAACAAAAACTTTAAATCCCAAAATTTAAAGTTGAGAAAAAGGCCTCAAAAAGTTCCATTTAGTTATAAATATAAATATGACATTTAAATTTTAAGTATTTTTTTAATTTAGTTATAAAGTTTTGGCCTCAAATTTGTAAGACTAAAGTCCAAGCCTTAGCTTTAACAATATTTAGTTTTTTTATTTATTTTTCATAAAGTCTATCATAATTGTTTTTTATATTTATTTACAAGGACTCATAATAAAACTTGCTTGATAGATTCTATTTAGACTCTTTAATATGCTTTATGACCTCTGAAATCCATCAACTTGCTTTAGGCCTCTAATTATGTTGGTTGTGATGGTAAGCTATTGAAAACTTGGTATACACAAAGTAGAAGGACCGCGATTCAAATTCTAGCTAGTTATGGTGTCCGGCCTAGTAATTTTGATATTTATGTCAGTTGAGCTAGAATTTGTAAACTTCATTAAAGTACTTTATAATAATTTTTATAATGGCAATATTTTATTTTATAACTTTTGTAAATTTCATTCATCGTATAAAAATTATATTATTCTGTTATAGAATTGTATTTTATACATCCACTATCGAGTACTCCATGTTGAACAAAAACAAAGTCTGATGGAAGCGATTCATACTCCATGTTGCAGATCTGGGAGAGGGTGGTACGTAGGGCCAATGGTAATTTTTTTGTTCACACTTAAATATATATATATATTATTAAATAATTACACATTAATAAAGGTAGACGGGCAACAAGCCGCACCGCTAAATTTTAACTTAGAAAAAGTTTTTAACTTTTAAAAACATAATTCAATCCTCCCTTCTTGTGTTTTTCCACACCTTCAAAGTGTATGTTATATCATTCCTTATTCTATGTAATATTAATTAACTCTTAACTCTACAATTGTTTGTTTCTTATAAGTTTTTTTCTCTTTATTAATTTTTGTATTTCCCATAAAGGTGAACCAATTAAGAATTACAAAGTTTTGTTGGATGCACCATGCTCAGGACTTTGTGTTCTTTCAAAGTTTTGTTGGTTTCAAAAAATACAAACACAAATCGTTATGTATGGTATTGGTTTCAAACATTTGGAGTGGTTGACACAAAATGAAAACTTGAACACACCATTTCATTTTTTCTTTCTTAAATTATTGAAGCTTGAATCTTTATCACATGAATTATAGTAAGATTAAATTTTTACATTTGTATTCTCAATGTCAAAGAGTTAACTGTCATGTTGTTCCCTTTTTTCATTGATTAATTTTTTTTTCTTCAGGAAGTAATGTGTTCTTTGCTAGAGATGATGTTCTTGAATTTTGGGTGGATGTTCTTGACTTTTTTTCAGAGGTCTACAATTTATGTTATTGTTATATTATGTTGTATATAAATAACATTTTAGATTTTTGTTTTATAGGAAGTTTGAAATAGAATGATGGCTCACGAGAATGATGGCTGCCAAGTTTCCAAATTAAATGAAAACAAGACTCCAGTCAAGAGAATTTCTTCAAACTTACACCATCAAGATTCCATTTGTACTTAAGTTCTTTATCTGGTTTGTAATCATAGGATAATTATAGATACATTTAGGATGACTTGCTTTAATATTAAAAATTTGGATTGATTTCTTTTGATTTGTTATAGAAGTTTATGTCAGAGGAAGAAATTATGCTTTTGTTGCGATTCTGTAGTTAATCCAATTCTTTCATGCACTTGCTTTTATGAGTTGTATGATTCATGTTTGTTCCTGAAAAATGTGGCCACGAAAAAAAACATTATAAAAAATTGTGGGAAACAAAAAAAGAGTTTAAAAAAAATTGTGGGAAAAAAATATTTTTAAAAATTTGTGGGAAACAAAAAAAACATCTTAAATACCAATAGCGATGGTTGTAACCGACGCTAAAATCCAGAAAATGTGAAAGGTAATTACAAAATAACGACGGTCTTAAACTGACGCAAACATCTAAGCAACCGTTGCTATAGTCGTTGCGGCGGTTATTCCGATGGTTTGTTGGAACCGCCTCAGAATAACCTAGTGCCGCTAAATGTTTTTTTGAACCGCCACTGTGGCCTGATTCAATGTAGTGAGATTATACCTTTTGTGAATGATTATATTGAATGATAGGTCTTTTTTTTTGTGAATGATGATGGATACGCCTTTAGTCGCTAAATGTTTTTTTGAACCGCCATCGTGGCCTGATTCAATGTAGTGAGATTATATCTTTTGTGAATGATTATATTGAATGATAGTTCTTTTTTTTTGTGAATGATGATGGATATGTCTTTAGTTGTTAATGATAGGTTTTTTTTTTGTGAATGATGCATAAGTCATTAGTTGTGAATTATAGGTCTTTTTATTGTGAATGATGCATAGGTTTTAAATTATGCACATGCCTTTAGTTATGAACTTAGTACTTGGTTTATATGAACTTGTGAACATTTGGAATGATGATTATGAAATATTAATTAATTAAGTTTATTTTGTTCATATATTATATTTTTTATGTGTTTGTGTGTGAAATTACAATTTTACCCTTGAGTATGTTCTTACAAATCGATCTACAAACTTGAACTTACGATCATCCACTAGCCTATTGAACCTATGTAGGATCTTGAACCTGGCTACATTGCATATAATACTCATTCTAGTGGTATCGTACATCTCACATGTCCCTATGAAATGGGAGGAAGCTTAGGAAACCGATAGTTAGAGCTCTTTTAGATTTTTCTATGTAGGGATTATGACTTTTTACTACGTTTATTTTGATTTCTTTTGGGGTAGAATTTGGATATTATACATGAGATCTTAAGTTTGATTCTCATTTGCTCCGTTGTAAAAGTAAAAATAATAAGTATTTTATATGTTACTCTATCACTAAGTGTGTTTAAGAGACAAGCTCAACACACACACACACACATATATATATATATATATATATATATATATATATATATATATATATATATATATATATATATATATATATATATATATATATATATCGAAGAGACATTAATTACTAAGTATTTTAAAGGGACAAATACATGAAATTGGTCAACTAAAAATATTTAATTATTTTTAACTTTTGATGAGTTTTTTCGTAAAAAATAAATAAATTGATGAGCTTTATGCGGTATAAACTAACAAAATCGTATTCTATTGTTATATACCAAAAAAAGGAAAAGAAATATGGATAAAAGTATTAAATTTTCTGCCATATTTTTTTTTATTTTCTTAATTTCAATTACTAAGGTGGTTGCCAGTATTCCGCCTATGATCTTCACTGATACATCTGTCAGATGTAGAAAAAGTGATGATTGTGCGCAGGCATTGTATAGACCCACCAATGTTTATTTGACCATTTATCTATGCGACAATGGCTATTGTGTAGAAGGCAAGGCGAATCCAAAATACATAGAATCAATTAAGTGAGTCATATGGAGGGAAGAATGACTTCTCATCGTAAGCAATCCATAACTTTTTTTTTTCTTTTTAATTTCACGCACTTGTAATTAAATTTGACATTGTTAATCTTGGTAATTGTAAGACCCTCTAGTTTTAATTAATGGAAAATGTTAACTTATGCCCTTAAGGCACAAATTAACGAGATAAATTAGAAATATTATCTTGAAAATAGTGTATTTAACTTTATAAACATTAAATATTTTAAATCATTAAATGCTAAATTTTCATTTTTAGGTACCTAGTATGATTTTTATTTATTTTAGTATTTATTTAATTCAATTGTTTTAATTGGTTGGTTTAGTTGGCTAATATTGGAAAATTAGTGTAAGGGAAATTAAAGAATTAATATTGCGGTGGTGATGTTATCATATTACTTTATACTATTTTGACAGAATGCAACCTCACGTGGATATGTAAGGATAAATGATGATGATATACATCAACAATATATATTACTACTTTCGTCCCATTTTAATAGAGTTTTTTTTTATTAAATGACACTATTCATTTATCATGCTTTGACCATACTTTTTTAATAATATATAGATATAAATATAAGCATATAAGATATTGTTTGATTTGTTTTGATGAGTATTTTCAAAATATCCAATTTTTATAATTTTTACTAATAGAGAATTAAAGATATTAACGATCAAAATTGCGCATTGGCATACATGCAGTAGTCAAGCTAGTTCTAATATTTTGGCACAGAGGTAGTATTATTTATGCCATGACTAGGTATTTAAAGTTATGATCACGATGGAATCCTATGCGTTCTAAATTCATATGTAGTAAGGGGATGATTACCATTAAGAAGTCTCACATCAAAATGTGAGTTAGTCTGGATAAGTGTTTAATAAGTAAGTGGCAATTATCATTTGTGTTCTCATATAGGGTTGTCTTAGTCGCATTGCATTTGATAAAAGAAAAAGTTATTTTTTTAAAATAAACTAATAATTATATATATATATTTTAAAAGAATAATTATATATTTTCTTGTGAAGTGTTTTGTTATTGTTTTACGATATATTTTTATAATATGGTGAGTATGATTCAATGTGGATAGAGAAATTGACCATTTTCAATTAATATTTTAGGTGCTCAAGAAGAATTCTATGATTGAATTTGATGCATGAAACGTATATGTACGGGGGCAAATGAGTTTTTGCAAGTTTTGAATTTTATGTAATAAATAACCGTTTCAGTATACTGTTTTTATTTCAATTAATTTTAGTATTTAAACGTGTTTAAAAATGCGGATATGGATTTTCTTCAGCTAGGATTTTTGAACTATTGTTTAATTTTGAATTGGTGGTTCAGAAATGATGTCTTAACTGATGATGATAAGCCGATAGTTGTTGATTGTTTAAGATGATGGTCGATTTATGGTTTCTTTAGGGAAAATGTACCAACAATAATGTTAGCATTCCAACGTTTAAGTTAGTATATGAATGTGGAATAAAGAGTATAGAATTGGAGGCGCATGAATCTCATACCAAAGGATTGACGTGTGAGTGTTTATATAGGAGAACATTAGGGTTTTGGATATATGGGGTCCCCCCATGTGGATGAATCAGCCATATTTGGTTCTTTGTATAGGATTGTCCTTTTAGTTATGAGGCATGTTTTGGGATCTTGGAGACTCTTCGTCTCTACCCGTGCTAGTAGTATGGGACCATGGTTGTCTTTATCCCATTTTGATGCGCCTTGCTCTGTGTTGGGCTTTTAGCCGATCTAGAATAGTTGCCCCCTAAGTCTATGTTGTGGGGCAGTGAAGAGTTGAATTTCTCCAGGGTACATGTTTCGATTCTCATGGAAGGCAAAAACTTCACTAGTGAGGGGGGTAGAGAAGATCGTGAGGTGGCAGTGTTGGAATTGCCTTTGATGGGATCTGATCTGTTACAACTCGCTTTTTAATAAGCGAACATGTTGCTACTTTCGCTTTCTAGAAAGCGAACGATACTGCTACATTATTGTTGCGAAAGAGTAATATTTTAGAAATTAAATTAAAAGTTTATCAAAAAAACCAAAAAATATATATTATTAAAACTATACTAATGGCATATTCTCCCTCAAAAAATTACAATCAACAGAAAGCAGTAATAATTTAAAATCCCTCAAAATTCAACCTCCCTCATATTCTCTCTCACATCTCCTCCTCTCAACTAAGAATATTTATTTGGTGCAATTCTAAAGAAATTATGTACGACATGCACCATTACTCTCATGTGTCAAGAAAATGTTACATAAGTTATCCTTCTCTACACTACAAAAAATATAATTTTTGGCAACAACTTTTTTTGTTACAGGTCGCAGCGACTTGTAATAACTTTTAACAAAAAAAATTATTGCAAAAAATCATATTTCTTATAGTGCTATTTCAAGTAAATCTTAATCACCCTCCTCTTGTTCATCCTTTCCACCTTTCCCACATTATCCCCTAATAAGTGTAGATAGGAGCTGGCTATCAACGATCACCGATGCGTCATAATGAAGACATTCGGTAGATAGTGATTTCAGTTACCAAAAATGTTTCAATGTGATAATTTAAGAGATGGTCATAATGAAGACATATACAATAGGGTCATGTTAACATGTGCCCTAAGGTGAGTCCATAACTTGTACATACGATTTGAATCGTTTGCATTTGGTATCCATTTTCTTCATAGACCATAATTTCTCGCTAGATAGGATCACAATCGATGACAAAACTCTCTCCCTCAAGAGCATTAAAATATTTGTGTCTATATCTTTAACTATATTTATCTTATTTTGAAATATTCAAAGTTTAAAATGGAGTTAAAATTAATGTTTTAAGAAAAAGTTTATATATTTGATCTAAAAACTTTTTGCTTTTCACATAAATAGGTTTTTAAATTATGCCACACACCATTTTTTATTACTCATCAGTCATCACTCATGCATGCATAATATATATAAATATATTAATTAAATGTTTATACTCTTTATGCTCAAAGACTATAATTCTATCCTAAAGTGGATGATGACAGGATAGCATGTACAGTATCATTTTTTTATAGATATTCTCTCCATATTTAAATATTAAATACATAAATTAAATCAATAAAAATTGATATATATTTTATTAAATTTTAAATTATGTATATTATTTTAAAGTTTATGCCTCAAATTCGTAAGACTAAAGTCCAAGCCTTAGCCTTAGCAATACTTAGATTTCTTATTTATTTTTCATAAAGTCTATGGTAATTGTTTTTTTTATTTATTTACAAGGACTCATAATAAAACTTGCTTGATAGATTCTATTTAGACTCTTCAATATGCTTTAAGGCCCCAAAATTTCTAAAGCATGTTAATGGACCTTATTAAAAGTCGGAATCCATCAACTTGCTTCAGGATTCTAATTATGTTGTCTCTGATGGTAAGCTATTGAAAACATGGTATACTCAAAGTAGAAGGATTGCGATTCAAACCCTAATTACGATATTCGACCTAGTAATTTTGACATTTCTGTCAGTTGAGCTAGAATTTGTAAACTTCATTAAAATACTTTCTAATAATTGTTATAATTTTAATCGCAATATTTTATTTTATAACTTTTGTAAATTTCATTCCTCGTGTAAAAATTATATTATTCTATTATAAAATTGCATTTTATACATCCACTATCGAGTACTCCATGTCGAACAAAAGCAAAGCCCGATGGAAGCGATTCGTACTCCATACTGCAGATTTGGGAGAAGGTGGTGCGGATGGCCAACACCACTCCTTATAATGGTAATGTTTTATTTTATAACATTTGTTAATTTCATTCTCATATAAAAATCATATTATTCTGTTATAAAATTGTATTTTATACATCCAATATTGAGTAATCTTAATAATTCAAATGAAGGGGAGAGGAAAATGAATACTTGAGAAGATTTGGAAAAAAAAACAAAAACATTTATTTTTAAACGGAAGATTTGTAAGAAAATCAATTAAGTGGGGACTATATAGTAGTCTACTATGTGTCACCAAAATTATAAGAGTTTGAATTTGTAATATCAAGAAATAAAGTTTAAATTTCATTTATATGAAACATTATAAGTGTTATTAATAAGAGTAAATTTGTATTCTTCAATTTTTTATTTTTTATTTTTCTTAAAAAAACCCACAATTAATAGAATAATTAAGCTCAAAAGGAACCGTAACAAAGGGACAGATAAAAGATTCCTTAGGTGGTATCATAAATTTAATCATTAACTAAAGTTTAATCGTTGAAATCAATTACATAGATATTCATTTGCAGTTTTATACATGTGTATAATTCAAATAATACTATAATACCTACTCTTCCAAATAGTATAATTCAAGAGCTGGGCCCCTACTTTACACTCAATTTGAAAAGCATAATGTTGAAAGAAAAGTGGGGTGTGATCAACAAAAAAAGAAGGTGGGATGGATTCCTCTCTACCAACTTGAAAATAACTCATAAAGTATGATACCGTCCCACATGGATATGAGTCATGAACATAAAAGACACGAACAAGAAGAATTAATAGGTAGACAGAATTTTAATAAGCAGATTTGTCTGCTTAAACCACCATCAAAGGGTAGTTTATCTTGCTCTTATTAATTTTATAACTTAGACCAAATTATATTTAAGAGTTTTTAATTAGTTTAACGTTTATATTTCTTTAGTTTCATTCTAAATTTTGGATTCTTTTAAATTTTAATTTCAAAATTTTAATTTTTTTGAGAAATAATGTGAAATTAGTAATATTTTATCATTTATATCCTTGCAAAAATTACAAACATTCATTAAATAAATTTTACTTTTTTTTAATAAATGAAAGGTAAAAATGTCTTAATTGAAAATTATTATTTCTTAATAATGTGCCCATATTAAAAGGATAAAAAAAATGGGGGATAGAAGGAGTGATAAATTATTCATTTAAGTTTTTTAAATCTTAAATTGATTATTTAATTTTGTAATTAGATTATGTTGTCACTCTTTTAAATATCAAGTTGATTTTTTAAGTTTGTAACAGATTTAATTTGTTACCCTTTGAAAAGGATATTGTTATCCCCTTTAAAAGGATAATAATATGTTTGTAAGTTTAGCTCTCTAACAAATTAGGGTTAGCCGCTATCTATTTCTCTCGATTTTTCTTTCTTTTCATTCTTTCATAAAAGGGGTGGTTTTGGGCCTGAAATCACCCATCAACACCGTTTTTGCTCTCTTTTTTTATTTAAATAAGTGGTTATCCACATAAATTTGCTTCTTCGTTTTTTTTGTTTTTTTTTTCCAGGTTGTCGTCGTCTTGTGTGACGTTGTGTTTGTCGTCGTCTTTTGTGGCGTTTGTTGGTTTTTTGCTTTGGTACGGTGTTTTGTTGATTCAAATTGACAAATTTACCTCAATCATTACAGATCTGATGAAGACTTGGACGTCAACGTTGCAGATCCGAGAGTATGATCATTTAGGTTGCTTTTATTTTGTCATATTTGTAGGCACTTTTATGATGCTGTTGTATGCTATTAACCTAGGTGCTGCAAGATCGACTAGTGGAAAAAACAATTTGTAGCAATCTTGAATTTAAAAGATTCACCCTTTTCAGTTTTTAGCAATCTTGAATTTGTAATGATTTATGTCAATTTGAATGAATGAATATACATATTTTTAGTCAAAAAAAGTATAACTCAATTTGCTGAACATTGCATTATATATGTTGAGATTCCAACCTCGGTCGTTCCATTTATCCACCTTAAAGGTGAATTTTTTAACCACTAAACTACTTGACAAAAAAAATAAAAATATAATTTGTTACAAATTTAAAGAACTAATTTAATAATTAAAAATTTTAAATAATCAATTTACTACAATTGTTTAATTTAAAAGACTTTTGAACGTAGTTCACTTGTAATTTATTAAGATGATACTATTTGTGTATAATAATGATATGTAATAACTTGATTGTGAATATACGGCTCAAGGACTATAGTAGTATATACCAACTTGTGTTTAATTAATATGTTTGAAATTAAGAGTTGAAAAAAAATGTGATTGAATCCAATTTTGCTCACGCCAAGAAATGGATAAAATTAGGATAATTATGGTCTACCAAAGAAAAGACCAGCCAAAATACATGTAGTCAGATAATTGAAAATAAGTTTGAAAAAAAAAGGCATTGTGTCTTTCGGCACAACTCAGCAGGCACTCTACCTTTGTGGATGATGTTTGCCTACCAAACCCTTTCCAAGCTTATGCTACCAAACCCTCTCTTACCTATGCTCATATGTGCATTTTTTGGAATTTCACTTGAATGAATATAAATGAGTTAGGTATTGCAATCATAGAAATGAGTTTGAGATTTTGCTCAAAAAATAAAAAAAAAATAAATGAGTTTGAGATTTTACGTAAAAATAATATTTTATCTTACTATATATAAAAAGGATACAAATTTTTGGAATGACTTTTTCATTATTCCTATTTTACTCTTAAAAAATAATTTCCACAAATACATAGATTTTCAGTTTTTTTAGTAAATAATATATTTTTTTCTTAATAACTAAGCACAACTTTTACATAGGTTTTTAGTTTTTTTTATAGTAAAAAATTTTTTTTTTTTTATTCTTAATAACTAGCCACAACAAAAAAGAAGGATGTTACGTAGTTATCAATCAACTAAGTCCAATAAAAAAGGAGATTAAATAGTTATTTATATTTATATTTGCACAATAGAGAATATCGATTAAAAAAAATATATGAGTTAAGGTGTTATCCAAAAATTTATTGATAAAACCGATTTACAAAATAAAAAGGGGATTAGGCCTAAAACCTTTTCAAAGGACGTAAAATCTAAAATTTGGTAAATCTATTCATTTGAAAGCTATCCACTATGCAAGAAGGAGTATCATCCCAAAAAATATAGGTGCAAGTTATGGTGGGCAACCTTCTTAATTTTCCCATCATGGGATAAATTGTATGACCACCATTGATATAAAAGAAAAAAAATCTAATGGCACAGATTTAAACAAACTATCAATAATTTATTAAAGTGGAAGCACCTAAACTTTTTTTTAAAACCACTTTTTTTTTTCTTCCGGAATTTAAATTGGCCACTTCTTTTATATATATTTGAGTTCAACTATATGTTAACTTATATGTCGCAATTTGACGAGATTTATTTTAACATTTTTATTTATATTGGAATTTTTTTTACACATAATTGATAAATTAGTTTATTGTTTAACTCACTTTTACATAAAAGAACTGTTATTAATATTTTTTTGAGATGTACAAACAGTGTAAACTAATTTTACAATGTCATTCAATATTAATCGTATATTCCTCCAAATCACTCCATTATACCCCATTTCAATTGCATGTCATGGAGAAATGTTTGATTGGTTATCGAAAATTTGCAAGGGAGAAAAATCACCAACTTTTATATATAAAAAAAACTAACCTACTAAAAAAAATAAAAAAATAACCACCGTTTAACAAAAAATAGACAACAAAAATATAGCAACGTAACTAATATAAACTACCATAAAATAAGCAAATAATTACATGAGGTACAATTGGTGTATTCTTGTATCATCTGTACCGTTAAATTTTGTTTCATTACATCAATGGTGAGCATATCATTTTCCCATGGTGGGAAAATAAAAGTACCTACCCACCTTAAACGTCACCAAAAATATAATTATCAAGAGAGAAACCTATATTAGCTAGATTATTAATTTGTACACTGAATTCTTTTCCTAGAAACGTGAGAACCATGAAATTTATGCTTCTTAACAAAAACAAACAGTTTAGCCATCTATTGTCTAGGTTCATGCTTCTTAACAAAAAGATACAATTTAGCCATCTATTGTTTAGGTTTCAAGCATTGCAAAATTAGATTTATTGCACTTGATTCGAGTAAACGAAAATGGATGCCAAATTACTTACTTTATAGAGGGCGCTCTAGGAAGGTGGATGGATAATGACATTGAAGCTTTTTAAAATGAGAAAATTCATCATAGAGAATTAAGAGACTTTCTTAGTCTTGTTATGAATGACTTTGTTGATCTCTAATGAATGACTTTGTTGTTGAACATAGCCTAATTTTCAGATAAAGACACTACACCCTTTTTGATTATTTTCTTGTTTAAATTTTTATGTTGCCTGGATCATTTATGTGTGCTGATTATTCTCTTTTTTTCTTCTAAGATTATCAAAAACATCATTTACTCTTTTGAGCAATTTATGGGTTTGAAACCTAAAAACCAAAAACATGAATGAATTTGAAGAACAAAAACAAAATTGGATCGAAAACCTAAAAACCAAAAACATTAATGTACATATTTTATGATCTAAAAGACCAATCAATCACATTGAGTCATTATAAAAGAGGATAGATTTCCACAAGCGAGGAACAAATGTTTAGACCCCTGACTATGAAAGGTATTCATAGTTAATGTCCAACACGTGTTTCAAATATGATTACTTTAAAATTTAGTGTAGAAAATCTATGGAAAATCTTCATTTTCTTTTATGGTTTGACATAGTTGGATCAAAAACTGGTAAAAAAAAGGCAATGATGTACACATTTTATAATTTTAAAGGATCAAATGTTACGTACCAACAAAAAAAACTTAAAGACTAATTAATCTCTTACAAATAATCTAAAACTTAAAGACTAATTTATTGCAAACAATCATAACTAGGAAAGATACTCACATTTAGTATTTGATGCCTCAAATATACATTTTGCGGATGAAACTTATGAAAACCTTTTTTTTTTATTTTCATTCGGTTGAATGTTAGAGACAAATTATTCAAGGTATAAAAATTCGACCAAATAAGTTGACCTCTTTCAAAAGAAAAAAAATTCAAAAAAATTCACACCTCTTGTGCAAAGAGATAGATATTAATTAATACCGTGCTTTAAAGTTTTTTTTAGTCAACACTTATTTTGGCGCACATTTTTTTTTACTCTGAATAACTTGGAGCACAAACTTAACTGCTTATTTCTTGCAACCTCTCAATTAGAGTACCTAAAAACCAAAAACATTAATGTACACATATTTTATGATCTAAAAGACCAATCAATCACATTGAGTCTAATAAAAGAGGATAGATTTCCACAAGCGAGGAACAAATGTTTAGACCCCTGACTATGAAAGGTATTCATAGTTAGTGTCCAACACATGTTTCAAATATGATTACTTTAAAATTTAGTGTAAAAAATCTATGGAAAATCTTCATTTTCTTTTATGGTTTGTCATAGTTGGATCAAAAACTGGTAAAAAAAAAAGTAATGATGTACACATTTTATAATTTTAAAGGATCAAATGTTACCAACAAAAAAAACTTAAAGACATACTCTTACAAATAATCTAAAACTTAAAGACTAATTTGTTGCAAACAATCTAACTTAAAAACCCTAACATATTCATATCATAACCAGGAAAGATACTGACATTTAGTATTTGATGCCTCAAATATACATTTAGCTGATGAAACTTATGAAAACCTTTTTTTTTTTTTTTCATTCGGTTGAATGTTAGAGACAAATTATTCGAGGTATAAAAATTCGACCCAATAAGTTGATCTCTTTCAAAAGAAAAAAATTCTAAAAAATTGACACCTCTTGTGCAAATAATAAATAGATATTAATTAATACTGTGCTTTAAAGTTTTTTTTAGTCAACACTTATTTTGACGCACAATTTTTTTTACTCTGAATAACTTGGAGCACAAACTTAACTGCTTATTTCTTGCAACCTCTCAATTAGAGTACCTCCATGTTGTCAAACGACAACAACGTACTTAATTTTTTATTTTTTGGCTTTCACACCAGTTTAACTTGGTTTAGAGGTCAGTTCTGACATCAGATAGTTTCAGCCTCCTCCTGATTGCAATTGCGGGGAATTGAACAGTGGTCCTTCCTACCAAGTTCAACGTCAATCACCACTGAACCAATTAACGATTGATGTATTTAATTTATTTTGGTTATACATACTTTTTTTTAGTTTGATTGCTGGTTATTTATACTTTTCGATTTATTATATTTTGTAATAATTTAAAGGGTAAATAGGCCAATACCCCCTGCAAAGTTTGTGTGTTTTGCGATACCCCCCTGTAAAAATATTTCTTGTAAATACCCCCCTACTTTCTCAAGATTCCCGATTTTACCCCCTCGAGTGCACACCGTGGCAAGGAATCTCCACATGGCGTGTCCACATAGATTTTTTTTGCCACGTGTCATGTCCACGTAGGATTTTTTGACACGTCATCCCTTAAAAAAAATATTATTTTTTTTAAAAAAAATATTATTTTTTTTAAAAAAAATGATTAAAAAAAACAAAAAATTAAGAAAAAATAATTAATGTTATTAAAAAATTAATTATTAAATAAATTAATAATTAAGGAAAAAAACAAATTAAATAAAAAATAAAACAAAAAATTAATGTTATTAAAAATAATTATTAAAATAAAAATAACGAATTAAATAAAAAAAATATTTTTTTAAAAAAAAACAATTTTTTTTATAAAAAAATTAAATAATACTCCCTCCGTTCCTTTTTGTTTGTTGTTTGAGAAAAAATAGGCCAAATTAAGAAAGTGTATTTTTGTACTTTATTTTCCTATTATTCCCTTTTTTGGAATATATTATACTCTAATTTTAATCCACCAAAAAATTTCTATTTTTTTGCACACACTATCTCTTTCAAAAAATTAAAACCACCAAAAAAAGATTATATGAAGAAGTTTAGTAAAAAAAAAATACAATAAAAAGATTATATGAAGAAGTTTGGTAAAAAAAAAAAGATACAATAAAAAAATTATATAAAATTTAGTCAATAAAAAAAATTAGAAAGAAGGGTATAATAGACAATATATAACCTCAAATTATCAAAACAACAAATAATTTGAAACAA
This sequence comes from Trifolium repens, assembly GCA_030408175.1. Classification (NCBI taxonomy): domain Eukaryota; kingdom Viridiplantae; phylum Streptophyta; class Magnoliopsida; order Fabales; family Fabaceae; genus Trifolium; species Trifolium repens. The sequence continues at coordinate 14,816,658 of CP125842.1, read as the reverse complement.
ATTTGTTTTTCTAAAACAACAAACAAAAAGGAACGGTTTTTTAAAATAATTTTTTTAAATTAAATAAAAAATAAAACAAAAAATAATTTATTTTTTTTAAAATAAAAAATAAATTTTTTAAATAAAACAAAAAATTAATGTTATTAAAAATAATTATTAAAAAAATAATAACGAATTAAATTAAAAATAACAAAAAAATAAATGTTATTTTTTGTTTTTTTTTAAAATTTTTTTTTTAAGGGGATGACGTGTGAAAAAATCCTACGTGGACATGACACGTGACAAAAAAATCTATGTGGACATGCCACGTGGAGATTCACTGCCACGGTGTGCACTCAGGGGGGTAAAATAGGGAATCTTGAGAAAGTAGGGGGGTATTTATAAGAAATATTTTTACAGGGGGTATCGCAAAATACACCAACTTTGCAGGGGGTATTGGCCTATTTACTCTAATTTAAATTATACTGTAGTATAAAGTGCTAAAAGATTTCGATATATGCCCTACCATATACACACTGATGGTTGACCAATGAACAGGGAAGCTTGTGATCGCGAGTGGATCAAAACAGGCAAAGTTATTAAAAATAGAAAGAAATTATTATTTTTTTAATTAATTAAGGATAGTAGGATTCAAGATATATCTAATTAAAGAATAACTAAGCATGCTGACAGGGAACCAAATTGGTTCCATTATAAAACTCAATCCAAATATATTATATGACAAAAAGAGACATGTATGTATTGTAAATTAATTTTACACAATTCTAATAAAAATGTGACATTTTAAAAATGCATATGACAATACCAATCGTTAGTTGGTTCAGTGGTGATTGACGTTGAATTTGGTAGGGATGACCGTGGTTCGATCCCCCGCAATTGCGATTGAGAGGGGGCTGAAACCACTTAATACCAGTATTGACCCCAAAACCAGATTCAACTGGTGGTGAAAAACAAAAAAAAAAAATGCGTATGACAATGTAAAATTTCGTGGCAGAATAAAAGGTTCACATTATTTACATTAGATGTTTATATTAGCTTGTTAAAAAAAAAATTTATATTAGATGTTTATATAAAACCATTTTATATAAACAAGTACTAATTTGTTACAGTGTGGAAATTTGGCATATTTTATTAGACTTGCTTTTATTGGTTTTGACCATGAATTTTCACTAGAATAATAATCTTATTTTTTTTAAGGAAAATAGTAATCTTTTAAATTACAAATAACATAAATAATATAAAAAAATAATCATTTTTGTAACAAATATATAAAAATAATCATATTTTCTAATTAGTGGGAGGGAGAAAGAGTAAATATGCGAGTTTCTGTTTATGTTTGAGACATGAGAAACATTTTTTTTTGTTTAATTTATTTTATTTTTCTGAAACATGCACCTAATCACTTTAAATTGGAACAACAAAAATAGATTAAAAGATTATTGAGATTTTTTTTAACCATTTTTTAAGAGACCTACTACCACTAATATTATTTTTTAGGTCCCTAAAAATTGGAGGCTCGGTGCGCTAGGGCCCCTGCATCCCCTATCCTCCTCAGGGTTGCCCTATCCACAACTAATTTATAACAAACTTTTATTTCACATGTATATGACTTGTTCTAATTTGTTGTTGGTTAAATATCGCGAAATTATTGAGGATAGTTTAAAAAATATATTTTATAATTTATTATATATAAGGACTAAATGAAAAAATTAAATATTGACAAATTCGCATATTTTAAAAAAAATTATTATTTTAAAACAATAATGTTGATTATTTATCCACATCAGGAAAATAAACAATAATGAATATCATAATGAAGAATATTATTGTTAAAAAAAAGAACAATATATATTTTAAAAAAATATTTTACTAAATGATGACTTTCTAAATTTAATCCATACATGATGAACAATATATATTTTTTACACAAATTTTGATCAAACTATATATTTTACAAAGATCATGATGAACATTATATATTTTTTTCACAAATTTTGATTAAATTTGATTAAACAATATATTTTACAAAGATCATGATGAATGATATATTTTCAAAGATTTCGTCAAACTGTTTTTTTTAAATATATTTTTGGTCATATAAAATGAAGACTTTCTAAGTTTAATTCTTACATAATTCTCATTAAAATTTTAGTCCTTAAAATATTATCTTGCACACAATTTTAATTCCAAGTTTCCAACCGTTAAGATGATTTATTTATGAGTAAGGCTAAATTTAGAAATTTCACATTTTTTTTATTTGTAGCTCAGTGACTTTGGCTACTAACTTTCATTGTTGATGGTCGAGCTCATTATTTTGTTTGGGCATTAACTAATTATCATTTTAATGTTATTTATTCGGATTTCCCTATAACTTCTGACTGTGCCTCTCGGTACGCCTTATGCTGAGGGATTTATTTTGTTCTTGTGTTTATATATATATATATATATATATATACCAGTTTAGCTTGTTCAAAAAAAAATTGAACTCCGAATTATGGATATAAAATATTATATTTTTGCCAACTTAATTAAAATAAATTCACATATACATTCAATCTCCATTTCAACATATTTAATTTTTTTATAATAAAATTATTATTATTAAAATTAAAAAAAAAAAAAAGAATAAGGTGGAGAGGGAAGAGGTGAAAGAAAAGGAAAGAAAAGGAAAAGAAAAGAAAAGAATAGAAAGGAAAGTGAAGCAGAGAGAGAGAAGAGAAAAAAAAAATGTGTATGAAGGGAGTAGCGTTGCTGTTTGAGATGCGAGCCTTCTCCGGTAGAAAGGGAACCTTCTCCGTACTTCTTCTCTTTCTCCTTTTCATTCTTATTCTTCTATGCATTTAATCAAGCTTTCTTCTTCTCAATTTACTCATTCTAACACTCAAACACTTCACCTTTTTTACTTCTTAAACCAAAACATAATCTTCATTGCATGATTTAGGGATCAATTAATAGCTTTGTGAGGTCATCATTAACATTTTAATCTTTCTTCCCTTTTCTCCCTTCCTGTGTTTCTTTGTTTGTTAGATTAATAATCATAATCATAAATTAAAGATTATATATATATAATCTTTCTTCTTTGAGTGGGGTCTAGTTCTTATTTTGGTATGATTTTTTATGTAAATACCACCGTATCAGATTGATTGATTTTCTTTTGTTATAGTTTTACAGCTATAGCTTCCTCCTTTGGTATTATTTGATTCTCAGGAGGATTTTCAATCATAAAAAAAAAATAAAAAAAAAATAAGAATAATTTTATTTAACTTTTTCCCCCAAATTTTATTGTGGGTTTTTACCAAAACAAAACATAGTTTTTTTTAGTAGTAGTGATCAGTATTCTATTGGCAAAAGATAGAATTTTTATTTTATTTTTGTGGAAGAAATTTTCATATTATATACTGAAATTAGGTTGAAGAGATTTGAGGTTATTTGCTTTTCTATTGGGTCATTGAATCTTATATGGGAATACCTGATAGTTCATTTCTAGATCTAATAGAAAAGGTTAGGTCTTGGCTTTCTTGGAGAGGAGTAGGTGATTTGTCTTATTTTTCTGATAATTTTGATATGCAAAATAGTGTTTGCAAAATGTGTTGTGAGTGTAATCAAAATTTCAATGAGATGACTCAGTATAAATACAACTGTAAAAGTTGCGGTCGTTGGTTGTGTGGGAAGTGTATTAGAGGTTGTGATCTGCCGAATCCGGTATCCGATGATAATAGTGGATTTAAGGAAACCATAAGTTCTTGTAAGTTTTGTTCGGTTTCTAATAGGACGTGTGAGGGTCAGCCGAGGAAGTGTATTGAAAAAGTGCATCCTGCTGTTTCTCCACAAGAGAGTCCTAGAGAAAGTCCTGAGCCGCCTTCACCGTGCTTTAGTGTCGAAACTGAAAGAGACGGTTCTGTACTAAATACCGAATCGAATCGTGGTAGTCACTTCGACCACTATTTTCGTGATCGAGAGTACGAGTATTATGCTCATTCAATGATCAGTAGGAGTTTGACCTCATCTGGTGCTCACCCTTCTTCGGTATCCACTTTTCCGTCCACCTTGAGGTAATCATAATTTCATGATTTTGGCGTGAACTTTCATGATTTGTCTTAATTTATTTTTGGAATTTCTTTAAAAAATCTCTTTGCATAGATATCTGATATCATATAGAAATGGTTTGATTTGTTATATGGAAACTATGATGGTGAATTTCCATTGGCAATTTAATTTCCAAACATGTGTTCTCTCATATATAGATTTCAATATGTTTCTCAACCTTGGATGGGTGGACACTATTTTTTTTTAATGATATGAATCTCGAAGGGATTTGCTTAGTTTATCTAATTCTGCTTGAAACTCTATTATATACAAATGTAGGAGTGATGAAGAAGGGATAGAAGATTTCGGGAAGCACTCTCTCAGCCCATCTCGTACATATGGTGATAACAGTTCAGACGTAGATTCAAGTAGCGTTAGTGCTAGACATGACACTTACAACTATAATTCTGTGGGATCAAGTCCTTCCGACAGCCCTTCTAGGATTGATTTTGCTTCCAGGAGGGCCGGGCTTCCTATCCAGAAGAAGGGGCAGGAGAAAAGTTCCGTCCCTCAGAGTGATATTCCCTCTGGTCAACAAAGTATGGCTGTTTTAAGAAAGCCTGAATCTGCGACTGAGGATGCATATAACAGTACTTATTTTTCTGACGACTTGTCAATTTTCCGGAACCAGAATGAGAATTCACAGAGGTCATTGGATTTTGAAAACAACGGCCGTATTTGGTTCCCCCCACCACCTGAAGATAAAGATGCTGATGCAGAAGGCAATTTCTTTGCATATGACGACGAGGATGATGATATTGGTGACTCAGGTGCCTTGTTCTCATCCAATAGCAGTCTATCTAATATATTTCCTGCAAAAGAGAAACACAATGAAGGAAACAAGGAACCTTTAAAATCTGTAGTGCAAGGGCATTTTAGAGCTCTTGTTTCACAACTTTTGCAGGGAGAGGGAATTCAAGTTGGTAAAGAAAATGGTTCCGTCGACTGGGTAGACATCGTTGCAAATGTAGCATGGCAGGCTGCTAACTTTGTGAGACCAGACACTAGCAAAGGCGGCAGTATGGATCCAGGTGATTATGTAAAGGTCAAATGTGTAGCTTCTGGAAGCCCGAGTGACAGGTAATGTGTGTTCCAGAATTTGCCTATGTAGTATGTACCTTGCAGGTCACTATTCACTGCTACATTCCTTGTCATTTTTACGTGGTTAACTGTGAAATTATGGTTCTTGTTTTTTAGCACCCTTATCAAAGGAGTTGTTTGCACAAAAAATATAAAGCACAAGCGCATGTCCTCTCAATTCAAAAAACCTAGACTGCTACTCCTAGGAGGAGCATTGGAATATCAGAAAGTTCCAAATCAACTGGCTTCTTTTGATACATTGTTGCAGCAGGTGCATTCACGTTTAACCGATGGTCTAAGTATATTTCAGTTTAGGTTTGTTATTTTTTTCCTTGGAAATAATTACTGATTTGTCAATGTTGGCAGGAAAAGGATCATCTGAAGGTGATCATTTCGAAAATTGAGGCTCTTCGACCGAATGTTTTGCTAGTAGAAAAAACTGTTGCTTCACAAGCCCAGGAATATTTGCTGGCAAAGGAAATCTCCTTGGTGTTGAATGTTAAAAGGCCTGTGCTTGAGCGTATAGCTCGCTGCACTGGTGCTCTTATCACTCCATCAGTGGATAATTTATCTAAAGCACGACTTGGGCACTGTGAATTGTTCCGGTTAGACCGGATTTTGGAAGATCACGAGGCTGGTAATCAGTTCAACAAAAAGCCATCAAAAACATTAATGTTCTTTGAAGGTTGTCCACGGCGTTTGGGATGCACGGTAATTTACTGAGATACTTTCTTCTGTACTTTCTATTTCATTTTCATGTTCTTTTTGTCCTGTATGTGTATGAGAGTTATAGATTTGTTCTGTTTCTGATTTGGATTCTTGCTGCAGATCTTACTGAAGGGCACATGTCGTGAGGAACTAAAAACAATTAAAGCTGTTGTGCAATATGCAGTTTTTGCAGCCTATCATTTATCTCTTGAAACCTCATTCCTTGCTGATGAGGGTGCCACCCTGCCCAAGATGATAGTAAAACACTCGACAGACATGCCAGATAGTGCAACAGCTGACACTGACATTTCTATAGTATCAGACACCTTTTCTTCTACCATGTGCCAATCAGAGGCTGATGAGGCTTCTAGAGCGAAGGACTCTGTTGGTCATGATATTGGAAATCTGGGATCAGTGTCAGAGAATCTCAATGAACTTAACTTTCATTCATATACTGGCACCATGGTGGATTATAATGTTGAGAATGTGCTTTCTGATCCCGACTGTGATAACCTAACATCTAATTTGACTTTAGAATCTGATTATTTGCATAATGAATCAGAGGGGGACTCTATGTCTAGAGACCCTTCACGTGTCGATTTGCAAGAAACCATGCTTCATGAAGAGGGAGAGTGTGAAGCCTTTAACTCAACCAAAGACAAGATTAATGAGGATGAGTTTTCTGGTGAATACTTTTCTGCCACTGAAGCCCACCAGAGCATATTAGTGTACTTTTCCAGTCATTGTGTATCAAAAGGAACTGTATGTGAACGCACGAGGTTGTTGCGCATAAAGTTCTACGGCTCTTTTGATAAGCCACTCGGGAGATATCTCCATGATGATCTATTTGATCAGGTAAGCCGTGTTTATTTTTCTTTGTTTGCTGTTAGCCTGCTAATTGTTAATCTTGAACTGATATGATAAGAATTTTTTTTCCAGACATCTTGCTGTCAGTCTTGTAAAGAGCCTACGGAGACTCATGTCCTTTGTTTTACACACCAGCAAGGAAATCTTACGATCAATGTTAGGCGACTCCCCTCTGTGAAGTTACCAGGGGAAAGAGACGGCAAGATTTGGATGTGGCACCGATGTTTGAGGTGTCCACTTGTGGATGGAGTTCCACCAGCAACGGAGAGGGTTGTTATGTCTGATGCTGCGTGGGGATTGTCTTTTGGAAAGTTCTTGGAACTTAGCTTCTCAAACCATGCAACTGCTAATCGAGTTGCTACCTGCGGACATTCTTTGCAAAGGGACTGCCTCCGGTTTTATGGGTAAACCATCCAGACAAGGAATTCATTAATTGATTATTCTGTTTCTTTATGCAATTTTTGTTTGGTTATTGATACTTGGAAAATTATATACAACTTGATATAAACAGGTTTGGGAGCATGGTTGTTTTCTTCCGGTATTCCCCTATTGATGTTCTTTCTGTTCATCTGCCCCCATCTGTTCTGGAATTTGGCTACATCCAAGAAAAATGGATTAGAAAGGTGGCAGAAGAGGTGATATAACAAATACACTCTTAATATTTGCTTTACTATTTTATCAATTCCTTGGTATCAAAATTTTAACCTTCTCCCCTTCTTTTGCACAGCTTTTTAGTAAAGTGGAAACCTTGTATGTGGAGATATCATATGTGCTCGAACAATTGGAAACAAAGGTTTTGTCTCCTGGTATTGGAAATGAGCTGTTAGATGCCTATGACATTCATAACCACATACTGGATCTGAAAGACATGCTTTTAAGAGAAAAACTGGATTATCATGTGAGTAGACTAATTTTATATTTGGGGTCAATGTATTATTCTTATATTAGGAGTTTATGAGTGTTGGAGACGGAAGTGTTGTATCTGTATATGCTTAGTCTGACATTTTATCGATGAATTTACTTGTGCAGAGTTTGCTAAAATCGGCCAGTGAGACTGTGGAGCCAGGAAATGTGGCTTTAGACATTCTGGAACTAAATCGTTTGAGACGTTCACTTCTAATTGGTTCACATGTTTGGGATCACCGGCTATGCTCACTGGACTCCCTTATTAAAAAAAATCTTAGTCCCATTAAACAAGAAAATGAATCATTTGCAGATGTTAAAGAATCAAGAGTTGATTCACTTCATAAGGATCAAAATTTTGACTCTGGGATTGAGCAAAATAATTACAGGCCTTCAAAATTGCACGAGTCTCATGAAAGTCATAAGCTTGTAGAGCCAGATGACCACCTTGAGTCGCGCGCTTCAGAAGCATCTGAGTGTTATCCTGATGGGGAAGAACCACATTCAGATGGTGAATTTGTTTCCAACAAAGCATTATCTGAGTGTATACCACCAAAGGAATCCAATCTTTCCGAAAAAATAGATTTGGCATGGACTGGAACTGTTCAACCTATTCATGCCTACGGTTCTGTTAAAACGTTGACACAACCGATGAGAGTTCAGTCTTTTGATTCAGCATTAAGAGTTCAGGACAGAATAAAAAAAGACTTGCCCTCATCTTTGCATATGTCAACACTTCGATCTTTTCATGCTTCTGGAGACTACAGGAATATGGTTAGAGATCCCATCTCCACTTCATTGTCAAATTACTTTCAAATGTTGCCGTGGGAGTCACAGAAGATAAATCTGATTCTGAGCTCCACGCCAACATTCATTTCCTCCATTTCTCACATTGCTGAAGGTGCTCGGTTGCTACTTCCCCAAACATGTCACGGCGATAGAGTTATAGCTGTATACGACAATGATTACTCCAGCATAATATCCTATGCCCTTAGTTCTAGAGATCACGAAGACTGGGTTTCTGGGAAGTCAGATCTGCATGATGGTAGCTGGAATGCTCTCCAGAGAAACAAAGAAGATTTAGTTTCTAACAGCTTTAATGCGTGGGCCACTTTGGACTTGGATTATATCAACTATGGTAGTTATGGATCTGATGAAGCTGCATCTTCAATTAGTTCTCTTATTCGGGAAAACAAAAAATCTCTACACTTGCAAATCTCTTTCGGTGACGATTCTTTGGGTGCTGGGGGTAAAGTGAATTTTTCTGTCACTTGCTATTTTGCGAAGCAGTTTGATTCACTCAGGAAAAAGTGCTGCCCTAATGAAGTTGATTTCGTGCGATCCTTGAGCTGTGGTCGGAGATGGAGTGCTCAGGGAGGGAAAAGTAATGTATATTTTGCCAAGTCATTAGATGAAAGGTTTATTATTAAACAAGTGACGAAGACCGAATTGGAATCCTTTGAAGAATTTGCACCTCAGTATTTTAATTACTTTATGGAAGCGTTAAACACGGGAGGCCCAACATGCCTTGCCAAAATTCTTGGTATTTATCAGGTGAGATTCATATTTTGTCACTCACACTGTATGCAAGTTCCATATTGTTGAATAAATGTGAAATTTAGGTTTAAAATAATATATATTTTGGTTTGACACAGGTCACTGTAAAACACCCAAAAGGTGGCAAGGAAACAAAGATAGATCTGATGGTAATGGAGAATCTGTTTTACAAGAGAAACATATCCAGGGTATATGATCTTAAAGGCTCAGAAAGATCTAGGTACAATGCAGATACAACTGGAACAAACAAAGTAATGCTAGACATGAATTTGCTAGAAACCTTGAGAACAAAACCCATATTTCTCGGAAGTAGGGCTAAGCGAAAACTTGAGAGAGCTGTATGGAACGACACATCCTTTTTGGCGGTAAGCTTAAGTAAATGGTCAAAAACTAATAATTATTATTATTAAACATTAAAAGTTTCTTAACGATATATAATAGGTTATACTACCAATATTGTCAAATAGTTGATATAGTAGCTCTGACAAATCAACGAAGCATGGACACTGTCAAATAACCGATTATCTCAAAAGCTTAAGCTGTTAGGATTAGTTATATCAATTGTTTTATATTATTTCTAACACGCCCCCTCACAAGAGCCCATTTGGGCTTGAAGCGTGGATAATGCATAGGCCCACATACCATATGCTTAAATTTCACTTTTTAATTAGAAAGTGTGGGGAGCGGGGATTGAACTCTAGACCATTTAGTCATAGAGGCTCTGATACCATGTCAAATAACCGATTATCCCAAAAGATTAAGCTGTTAGGATAGGGCATATCAATGATTTTATATTATTCTAACAGACACAGACACTGATACGTCGACACCGATAATAATTGGAGAAAATGACATAAAATGTAATCATAAGTGTCGGTGTGTCGTGTCAGTGTCGGATATTTGACGCATGTCTAACACCGGGACACGCCTAATCCGAAGAGTGTATGTGCTTCATAGAGCGCTATAGTACACTATTTTGCACAAAGTGCTGTCTAATATTGGCAATAACATAGTTTTAAACAAACGGCTATTTTCCGTTATTTGTGATCGACAACACAGATAATATGTCTAAGGATCTAACTAAGATTTGTGTGATTATTGTTGTTGTTGTTTCAGTCAGTTGATGTTATGGATTACTCATTGCTGGTTGGGGTGGATGATGAGAAGAAGGAGCTGGTATTGGGGATAATTGATTACATGAGACAATACACATGGGACAAGCATTTAGAGACATGGGTTAAAGCTTCTGGAATACTTGGGGGTCCTAAAAATGCTGCTCCAACAATTGTTTCTCCTAAACAATACAAGAAAAGATTCAGGAAGGCCATGACTACCTACTTTCTCACCTTACCTGATCAATGGTCATCTTGAAAGTTTTATTCTTTTCTTAGATCTCTATGTATCCATCCATGGTGAAAATTCCCTTTGGATACATCAAGAAAGACCTTATTTGTTTCTATTTTATTTCTTTTTAAAATTACTTTTTTGAGTACAGATTAAAAATATTATAATAACTGAATAAAAAAATGCCTTATTTTTTTTATAATGGTTATAGGAGCTTTCATTCTTTCTTAAGTCTTTACTGTGGTATTATGTTAATTAATGTTATTTATTTTATATGTTGTTATTATTATTATATTATTAAATAAATTTGGACAACGACTTATCAAGTTATTAAATACTGCTATAAGTTAAGTTTAATTGATAAAAAAGTCTGTCATATATAAAAAAGTCAAATATTTCAACTGATCTAGTTGTGACTTGCAATAGTGAAAGGTTTGGGGGGAGGGGACCATCCCTCACAATGTCAAAAGACTTGAGTATTGCTATTTAAACACGAGGCAAGTTGACAAATTTGTATTGTTTTCTTTCACTAAAGTTGATAATTTTTTTTTTTTTTTACAAGAATAAACTTGGTATATTTTATTAATAATTGTAACTTCAAGAGGCATTAACTGGCTGAATTGGGACAAACTATCAATGCGAAAGGAACACGGAGGTATGGGATTTCGACATCTATATGGGTTTAACTTGGCTATGCTAGGGAAGCAAGGTTGGAGATTAACAACCAACCATGATACTATAGTGGCAAGGATTTTCAAATCTAGATATTATCCAAGAGGGAGCTTTTTGGAGGCCAATTTAGGCCATAATCCAAATTTTATTTGGCGTAGTATCCACACTTCACAGGTAATTGTCAAGGGAGGCCTCAGATGGCGAATAGGAGACGGAACAAATATTAGAGTATGGCAAGATGCATGGCTAAGAGATGAGGACAATTCTTTTATTACAACCCCAATGATAGAAGGAAGGGAGAATATGCGTGTTTGTGATCTTATGGAGGCAGGGGGTGGTGGATGGAGAAGAAATTTAATCTATGAGTATTTCAACACAAGAGATGCTCATTGTATTTCAAATATACCTTTGTTTGGTGATATGCAAGAAGATACTCCTTGTTGGAAATTTTTAAGAAACGGTGAATATAGTGTTAAATCCGCTTATTATTATACTATGGAGAATTTGGTGGATAATAATGAGTTGCGAGTGGAGGGAAATTGGCAAAATATTTGGGAATTAAAAATTCCACAAAAAATGAAGGTGTTCCTTTGGAGAGCGGCGAGGGGGTGTTTACCGACAAGACAACGGCTTCAACAAAAAGGTGTAAACTGTCCACATACTTGTGCTCATTGTCAACAAAATTTCGAGAACGAATGGCACCTTTTTTTTGGTTGTGAGAAGGCACAAGAAATATGGGAGGAAGCGGGACTATGGTATTTAATTGAAGGAATGTTTGAAACGGCGGACGGGTTTGTTTCTTTATTCTTTAAATTATTAGATTTGTTGTCACAACATCTTGTTTTCCAGTTTGTTTCTGCTCTGTGGTGCATTTGGAAGAGAAGGAATCAAAATATATGGGAGGATATTGAGTTACAACCATCAGTATCGTTCCAATTGGCAAGGGATGTTATCCTTCAATGGCAAACAGCTCAAACAAAGAAACAGGAGCAAAACAGCGCTGCAACTATTGCGTCTCATGTAGTAACAACAGCAGCACGCCGTATTCTAGATGATGACAGTCCAGCAACAACAACAACAACAGCTCACGTGGTGTGGAGATCTCATCTCCCGGACAAGGCATGTACAAATGCAATGTTGACGCGGCGATATTCAAGGAACAAAATTGTTATGGTGCGGGTATGTGTATAAGAGATGACAAAGGTAATTTCATTCGTGCCCAAACACTATGGAGCTATGGTAATCCCCTTCCACATGAAACAGAAGCATGGGGACTAAAAGCTGCTATTTTTTGGTTAAGGAATTTAGGCTATTCTAGTGTTGTCATAGAACTAGTCAACTAGATTGCAAGCTTGTAGTTGATGGCATCACCGGTAAACTTAATTTCCGTACTGAATTTGGCATGTTATTATATGCTTGTAAAGCTTCATTATTTGCTTTATCAAACTTTAGGATAAGTTTTATTAGGAGACAAACCAACAATTAGCTAAAGCGGCATTGTCATTTGCTAGTCGCCAAGAATTTGATTACATACCATCTTGTATTGAAGTTACTTTGATGAATGAAATGAGTTGAGATTGTTATTGTCAAAAAAAATTGTAACTTCAATATAAGGTGGACAATAATAAATGATTGGTGACTAGCTTTAAAACGAGTTGTTTGAACCAAGTCACGGGGTTACTTCGGTATTATTCTGACACTTATTAGTTAAGCCATGCACAACATGTAAAAATCAGTTTCAATCTATATAATGTTTGTCTGCATAGTACTCAACCACTTCAGTGATTCTAATAAGCCAATAACTTCAGCTTCAAATATCTCAGGTTTTCCTTCAAAGTGTTTTGTGAAAATTTCACAAATCTTCCATTCTCATTGCAAAGACATGCTCCAACAGAATAGATATTCTGTTCACTGTAACACGCAGTGTTGAGATTACATTTGAGTGAACCAATCAGTGGTTTACTGCATGATAATAGGTTTGAAACTGCTTGGGCGTGTTTCTTTGTTTGTGTAGCAGGTAGGTATAATGGTCTTGTTGTGCCTTGGCTTGTAGTTGTTTAGCTTTGTGTCGTTTGTTGTTATCGGCGCTAATTTGGTAGTGTCTATTTTGTGTTGGGAGGGTGTTTAGATTCTAAGTTGTATTTTTTTGGTGTATATATTTGTGTAGGATTTCTGTATTGTTTTTTTTCTAAAGCTACTACTCTTAATATGGGCAAAGTTATTGTCCATAAAGACAATCTTTATGGATCGTCCATAAACCAATCAAAACACAACAACTTTACTCATGCGCCCCCTATTTTACTTGCGTGCCCCCATATTACTCACGCACCCCCCAAATTTCTCGCGCGCCCCCAACTGACTAGCGCCCCCCATATTTCTCATGCACCCCCCAATTACTCATGCACCGCCCCAATTACTCATGCACCCCCCAAATTACTTATGCACCCCTCAAATTTCTCACACACCCCAAAAATTTCTCATGCACCCCCCCCCAAATTTCTCTTGCACCCCCCAAAATTCTCATGCACCCCCCAAATTTCTCGCACACCCCATATGACTTTTGCCCCCCAATTTTTTTTTTGTCCCCTCCACATTTCTAACTTAAACCATTTTGCTGTGGGAATGGTTTCAGAGAAATGCATTCAAGTCTCAAAAACCATTAAGTGCATAAGATTGTTTTAGATTACAACCCTATAATTAAAATAGAAACAATAATTGTGATTTAATGGTTTCGATTGTCTTATATGAGAAACCAAAATTATTGTTAAATGGTTTTAAATACTTTAATGATTATAATTGTACCAAAAAAACTAAAAAATAATGATTATAATAAAAAACCATTAAACCATTTTGTTGTGGGAATGATTTCAGATGATTGTAATAAAAAACCATTAGGTGCATAAAATGGTTTTGGAGTACAACCATATAATTAGAATAAAAACAATAATTGTGATTAAATGGTTTAGATTGTCTTATATAAGAAACCAAAATTATTGTTAAATGATTTTAAATAATGATTATAATTGTACAAAAAAAAATAAAAAATAATGATTCTAATTATAGGTTGTACTTCAAAACCATCTTATGCACTTAATGATTTTGGAGTGTATATATGTGAAACCATTCCCACAATAAAATGGTTTAGCCTAGAAATGTGTGGGGACAAAAAAAAAATTTGGGGGCACAAGTCATCCGGGAGATGCGTGAGAAATTTGGGGGTGCATGAAAAATTTAGGGGGGTGCATTAGAAATTTGGGGGAGTGCGCGAGAAATTTGTGGGGTACACAAGAAATTTGGGGTGTGCATGAAAAATTTGGGGGGGGTGCATTAGAAATTTGGGGGGTGCGCGAGAAATTTGGTGGGTGCTTGAGAAATTTTCCTCACTTATGGGGGGTGTATGAAGAAAAAGTATGGTGTGGATAGCAATTTATGGACGGTGCATAAAGACCCCTTATGGACAATAACCAATCCCTCTTAATATATCACCTCATTCTATCAACTCATATCAATCATACCAAGTATTATTATACCAAAATTCTTATTGATACTTGGTACAATGATAGTAGGCAATCAGAGAATAAAAGGGCGGACAAGAATAATGATTTTGGTATTTTTTGTTGGGTTTAATGGACTCTTAGAAAATTATTATTTTGGGCTCCAATTATGGACTTATTTTTTGGGAAAATTACTTTTGCCGTCCTATGGGTTACTCGTCCGCCCTACGAAATGACAAAAATACATTTTCGTGGCTTAAGTCACGGATGTAGGAAAAATGAGAAATTTTGAAAAATGTCGTCCGTGACTTAAGTAGCAGACGTTATAAAAATAAAACCCAGTAGAATATTTTTGTGACTTAAATCACGGACAGAAGTATTTTTATAATTTCGTAGGGCGCGCCCCAAAAACGGTAGGACAGTAAAAGTAATTCTGTTTTTTGGAGCCTAGGTCATTGCTCTCTGCTAAGACATGACTCTGATTCTATTATAAAGTCAAGTATGTCCCAATATTTAACTACTATTATCAATTTGGTCCTATATTTTAACCATTTACCATCAATTTAATCTTATACTTAACCATTTATTGTCAATTTAATCCCTTTTCATTTTTGAAACGGCTAAAACCAATAATAGTTGTTAATGTTTTTTATATGGAGTACAAGGGATACTCAACCCTTACAATTCAAAAACAAACACTCTAGATTCTAATGAGACAATCTAGAGGATTTTTACACCAATCAGAGAACACTAAATCAACCGAACTCCTTAGACGGCCTATAAACCAAAACCACGAAAAATAAACAATTTGGTCCACTAAAAGAGTAACATTAGCACAATCTCCGCGAAAAATGATATTATTCCGCATACGCCATAAACACCACATCGTTGCTAGCCAAATACTATGCTTGAATTTTTTAGTAACCTTGCCTTTGACTTTTGAAGACATGCTTCCATATGTCAACAGTAACTCGACAGTGAAGAAAAATATGGTTAACAGTTTCTTCCTCTCTATAGCATAAAACACAGCTCCTCTGATGGTTACTTGTAATGATCCCTTTTTGGAATAAAGTCTCCCTAGTTGGTAGTTTCTCGAGCAACAATCTCCAACCAAAGATGCTTATCTTCGACGGCATATTATTCTTCCACAATAAATTCAAAGCAGTCACCACTTTATCATCTAAACTGTCCATAGTGTTCCGATTTAGCAAATCCGAATACGCAGAATTAACGGTAAAGCAACCAGCTGTCGAAGCCACCCATCTACACTTATCGACGCTATCTCGGCAAGGTGAAACATGCTCCAATAAATTTTGCAGATCAGCAGCAGCTTCAATGTCCGTTGCTGAGAGAGTACTTGACCAAACAAACTTCCAGGACCACGAGGACTTGAACAATAATACTTTATATCTTAATTCATTTAACTCTTAATTCAAACTGTGTGAACTACCTCAATTTAGTCATAACCTAACTCTTAGAAGACTAAAATGAATAAAATTTCACATATAATTTTTTAAAATATCCAAAACTTTAATAACCAATTTGAGAGCACCTACAAATTTAAGGAGATGATTTACTCCTTAATATATTTTACCTCCCCTTTATAGAACTCCATATGTTTTTTATTGTACTCCCTCCGGTCACTATTATAAGTAAAATACACTTTTTTAAATTTATTGAAAAACTAATACATGTGGTCTATATTATAATTTAGATATATTGAATTTATAATGAACCTAAAAAATAATTTTTTGCTTATATTAGATACCGGAGGGGGGTAAGATTTTGGAGATTTATATATATATATATAATTCATAACTTTACATACATTTTATACAAAATGTCTATTTTTTTGTTAAATAGTCTGATGATTAAAATTTTACTATGAATAAGTGAAGTGTTCAAATTTCAGGGCTACTTCTGGAGCTGATGGGCCGAGTAATTTTAATTCGAGTTCGGAAGTTAGTGCCTAGTGGTGTCTCCTAGGGTCGGGTAGGGGTTTTCTCTGGTGGGTTTAGCGAATTATTATTGGTGTATGGGTAGATTGGGGCGTTTGTTTTGGTGTCGGTAATTGTGTTATATCACGTTACCTTTTGATGTATGTTTTTTCCAAGACAATTCCTTTCACTTCTTGTGGAGAAGTTGTTTTTTAATAAAATTTAGCCGATTAAAAAAAAAAAAAACTCCTGCATATAAAATATAATATCTCTACTAACTGAGATAAGTTCATAGGAATTTTACAAAAATGTTTTTATTAATATATCCCGAGAAAACATAATTCTCTCTTTCTCAATCTCTCTTATAATATTAATAATTAAAAAAATATTGCACATTTTTTTATAAATTTAATACTATACATACTTTTTTTTTAATTGTAATTTCATATAAGGCCCTACACGGCTACACCATGCATGTATTGAAGAGACAAGAGAGTAGCGATATACGATTTGAAATGAAAAGAAAATATGGCAACTTGGCAAGACTGGTATGTTGAGTGTTTGGACTTGTTCAAAACATTGAAATCACATTTGATTGATGTTAGGTATGCTTAGCAATTTGACAATATATTGTACTGTAGTTCGAGATTGTGTTTAGCAATTTCACAGTATAATTGGTTGATTTCGAAAGCAATTTATTTGGATGTCTAGTGTATAGTAGTGTTTCGGCCAAGACCACAATTTTTTTTTAGGAAACCAAAGAAAGAAGAAATTTTAAAAGAAAAAATATTTATGAAAAAAGAAGATTTCCATTATATTATTTCTAAAAAGACCGCAAACGTTTTTTGGATGAGAAGCACGATACAAGAAGTCGGCATCTAATGGGGCTTTAAGTTTAGCGAAAAAATCTGCATATTGATTCCCTTATCTAAATATGTGATGAAGAGAAAGATTGGTTTGATAGTTCTCCATTATTTTATCAATATTATTTAACCAAGTAGCACTTGTTAAATAACATCAAAATACACACACATTGGGGCTGTTTGCTAAGTCGAATAAACTAGTTTATAGTTTATTAATGGACTAACTTACAAGCTATTTGATAAAAATGAGGCGTGTTTAGTACTTTCTACGTCCCAAAATAATGGTCTTTATTTGATTGTGTACACTATTCATATAATCTATTTTGATCATATTTTATTACTAAAATATATAAAGATAAATATTACTATTACTATTAGCATATGAGATGTCATTAGATCTGTCTCGATGAATACTTTTAAAATATCAAATTTTCGTATTTTTTAATAGTACATAACTAAAGATATTAATGGTCAAAGTCGTGTATCGGCATGTGCACAATAGTGAAAAAAAGATTATTGTTTTGAGACGGAGGGAATAATAAGCTTCTATAATTATCTTATAGTATTTTTTGAAATGATATTTCAAGTAGCGTTTGAGTTTATAAATTCTTAAATTTTATTCCATTTTTAAGTACCCTTATTATTTTCATTTTTTATTTCTTTATTTGTTTTTAAAAAATATATAATAACTACTCACAAACTATATACTTTTATATTATTTTGTACTTACAACAACTAAATTTGTCTAATACGTTAATTTTATTCTACTAAGTTTTTAACTATAAACTAATATCAACTATAAAATAGTTTTTTTACTATCAACTAGCTTTTCAGGTATAAGCCAACTTACAACTTAATTTTACCAACCAAAGTCTTTTATATTTATCTTTATTAATTATAAGTTATAAGATATGTTAAAAATGAAAATGTTAACTAGTGTCACTCTTACAAAGCTAAAATTACTCTAATGAAAATTAACATAAAAAAGACAAGTAAAATAAGAGAAATAAAATAATTTTTTCATTCATTTGATTACCTTCCAATGTATATCAAAGATACTACTTATAATAATACTAATTGGATAAGAAGTTTTCTCTTCCCCTTCTCCCCCAACATTCTTTTATCCTCCTTAATTACATTTTAGCCCATGTAATTTCAGAAGATACGAGAATGCTCGGGTGGGAGTGGGAAAGAGAAACCTTCATTGAGTAATAATATAAAAAGGAAAGGGTCATAGTAACTAGAAAAATAACTTTTACATTTAAAATAACACTTTTTATATTTTACAAAGGCCTAAACGGCCCAAAGACCAACAAATTCCAACATTTCAAATAAAAGTTTAACTATAAATAAAGATAAATTCTAACTCTAACTTGATGACTAATTATTTAATTAATTTTAATCTAACTCTCTATCATATTCTCCAAGACACACTAGTTAAGAAACTAAATATGATAAAAAATATTTTTTTCTCCGTTAGTGATGACTAATCTCAGTTGGTAAATCTGTGGGGCATACAATGTGGGTTCTCCACTCCTAACCGCATTTTCTCCATAGGCATGAAAAAATAACTGAATCCCTGATCATATGCTTAAGGGGACCAAAACTCCTACCACTTAGACCAATTCCGATTGATAACAAATAATTTAAAACTTGTATATTTTACTTCTTAGAAATATAAAAAATATTAGTCAAGTGATAATTTTTTTTTGTTAAATTGAAATTACTCTTCATAAATAAACATAAACACTAAACAAAATATTCACCCAAAATCAATTTTACTACAAACTCTAAATTAAAAAAAATTGACATATGACACGAGAGGTACTCCATGAATGAATAGCCTAAGAATAAGATGGCGTTCTTGAGTGACGGCGGTTCTTTGTTGGCGTTCCCAACTAGATTACGGAAGCTAGCTAGGTGCCTTTCTATGAAAATAACAGGTTGTGCACTTTCTTGCACATGCTTGAGGAAAATAAGAGGAAGTTTGCTTCATTAAATGCACTTTTTCTTCAACGTTATCTTTAAAAAAAAAAGAAAAGAGAGGTTTTCAACGTTTTCTTCATGTGCATGCCACATTTTGAGAACTTATTAATGACTTTTCTAGACAACACTTTTTGGGATTTTCTTTTACTTTTTCTTTGTACAAGAGGAAAATACACTTTTGGGATTTTCTTGTACTTTTTCTTTGTATAAGAGGAAAATACAAGGGTCTTTTCTACAAACTTACTCTCTCCATATAAAAATATAAGTCATTTTGACCATATTACACAAATTAAACAATGTAATTAATATTGTATGGAAAAAAGAAATTATGAGTTAATTTACAAAATTGTTCTTCATTAATTGTATGAGAAAAACCGTCAAAAAAATTGTATGAGAAAAATAAATTGAAGAATTGAAAGAAGAAAGAGAAATAAATAGTTAAGGTTATAATAGGAAAAAAAGTAATAAATGTTTCATTGGTAATGTAAAAGATTTATAATTTAGTACATTTTTTTTCTTCTCAAAACGATTATATTTTAGTACGGAGGAAGTATCTCTTTTAATTATTTTTTTTATTGATGAGTGCGAGGGAGTTTGCGAGAAACAATAAACCTAAATGCTTTAGGATTAACGGAAAGAGTTTTACTTATAAAGAATTTTAAGATATTAAGTTCGTAAGTTATTTATCTTATATATATATATATATATTTAATATTTTTTCATTTATAGTTGATTTGAGACTTAATCACTCATACTTGAAATTCAATAGTTGTTAGATAGTAAAAAAAAAATTGTTTGCAAAGACGAATCTATATTTAGGGACAAATATATAGTATAAAATAACCAACATAAATTGATTATAGCAAAAAGTGATTATTGTTTTGAAAATAACGGCATTAATGAAATTATCGGTGTTAGTAGCAAATTAGGTCACACTACCACAAAAAACGACTTTGATAGCACTTTTTTTTTTTTTTTTGCTTTAGTAGCGCTTTTAAGCGCTATAGAAGCTAGTGCTATTGTAAATCTGTGGCTATTATAGCACTTTTAAAAGCGCTATGGCATGCCATATCTTTAATAGCACTTTTACACTAAAATATGTATTTACGGCATTGACAAAAATTGTACAAAAAATTTATCAACTACAAAGTAGTTAAAATAAAACAGCACTTTTCAAACTGAATACTACATCACTACTGCACTATAGAAATCAGTTAAGATTTACACCCTTAATATAGTATGACTACGAATACCACTAGGGTTGGGAATAGGCCAGGCCGGCCTACAGGGGCCTACGGCCTAGCCTATATAGGCTCAGGTCAGGCCGGCCTATTTATTTAAATAGAGCAGACCAAGGCTTTGCTATAAGCCTATTTAGCTAAAAAGGCCAGGCTTCATGCTATGAAAAAAGCCTTTTAGGCCTACTAGGCCGGCCTATTTAAATAAAAACGGATAATATTTTTACATTTATTATTATTATATATTAAAATTTGTACTTTGATTAAATTATAAATCTATTAAATTTTTCAGTAGTTTAAGTTTATTAATCTACATTAACTTTTCACATATATAAATGTATTATTATAAACTAAAATTGAAATATGATGTCATATATAGTCAAATTCTCTAAAATATCATGTTAAATATCAAAGGAAATTTAATATCATTGATTTATTAGTTCATTAGTATATTTAAAAAATAAATATAATTATTTATTTAAATATATTCATGTGAAATAGACTTTTAAACAGGCTAATAGGCCATACAAGGCTTTCAATAGGCCAGACCCAGACCTAAAAAATAAGCCTATGACAGGCCACAGGCCAGGCTTAGGCATTCAATTTTTTGGCAGGCCAGGCTCAGGCTTGGCAAAGCCTAACTCGGCCTAGCCTATTCCCAACCCTAAATACCACTCAAATATGGCATAAATTAATGACCGGTTGTATATGGAATATAAGCCACTCTTGTTCCCTCACCCCAATTGTTCACCTCCACTAAGGTATTTGTCCCTCAAATGTGGGACTTATATCTTTTAAAATTCACTCTGCACATATTACAGTTCAACACTTGTATTTTTTTTTTCTTTAGCAAGTTTCCCTCAAGTTACATTCCAACAGTGGTTAATCTTATAACGTGACAAATCATAGTACGAATATTGATTAAGAGATAAACCTATGTTTAGTGTCTCGAAGATCAAATAAAATTACTTTTAGCCGAGAGAAAATATAGAGAACCAAAAAGAAAACCAATTTCAAGGAGTTGGAATGATTTCTATTTTCAATTATTTCATTTTCTCCGCTACTATATAGTTTTAAAAATATAAATGCAAAAATGTGAGATTAAATGAGATCAAATTATTTATATACATCCCAAAATATCAAAAAATTGAATTTTAAAAGAAATGAAAATAATTATTGTAAAAGAAAAAGAAATGAAAATAATTTAAAATGAAGAGATTTCAACTTGATTTCAAAGTATATAAAGTGATTGTGTGGGCCCAAATATGCATAATTGAGATTTAATTATATGTTTGAATTTTGATATTAGAGTCCGTTTGAATAAAGGAAAAAGCCCAAAAAGTAAGCTGGATAATTAAAAAACTATGGAAAACTTCCGTGTTTACCAAAATATCTTTATATACTACTTAAGTAGTGGGTACACTCTAAAGACACATTATTAAATTTGTTTTTATAATGTTTGTTGTTTAAATAGCAGATAATATTTACAAAATTTTTAAAAAATTTCTCATTTCTTATGACGTCCGCTACTTAAGTAGCAGAAGGCATAGAGCACACGAGAAAATGACAAGATACCAAAAAAAATATTTCTATCCAAGCTCCTCTAGATAATATTTGACTTGATAAAATAATTTGACTAAAAAAGTATAAAGGTCCCACAATAACTGATGTTGTCACCATTACTAACGGATGGGCTACCCTATTTGTTTATTTTCTCATATATTTGAAGGTGAATTTTGTGGTATATTTTTTATTTAATGTGACTAGTACATTTGATGATGTGAACAATTATAATAAATTCACAAATAATTAATGCTTGTTAATTTATCTATATTAAATATCATTTGTGGATCTATTAAAATTATACACATCAACAATGTATCACTATATATTTAAATAAAATATATATTGGAGTGTTCGCCATATTTAAATATGAGAGTTTTGTAAAATATAAATAAAATACGCTCTCATATTGATCCAAAGGGATCTAATATGGTTTAAAGTTATCAACCGCTCTTTTGGAATCAAGGTGCAAATTAAATCAAGAGTCTAATTGAAGATCAAAGACTCACTTTATAGCACCCAAGAGCCTACTAATCAAAGAGGCGACAACCACACAATATTAGCGATTACTCTTTCTATTCTTTTTCAAGCGTTGTTTGAGAATCATGGATATTGTTTATATAATCTACTTTAATTATATTTCTTTTTAAAATTGTATAAAAATAAATATCAGTATATAAGATGTTATTCTATTTGTCTCGACGAATATTTTTAACTTTTTATCATTAATAACCACAACTTCTCAATGCTAATAGAAATACAAAATTATTTACAAACAGTCGGAAGAACTCAAACAGACCTGGTGAAGAGCCTCCAACACCACCTGAACTCAAACAGTCGGCCTTTCCAATTTGCGTGATGACAATGATCAGCCAACACAAATCATGACCTATGAGGGGTTTCACAACCAAATCCACCACCAGCACCACCACAAAGAAGAGGAATGAAGCTGACTGAAGATCTGGAAGGACAGTGGTGCGGAGGGAAGACGCCACTCTCAGTGGCGGTACCAGGAGAGGGCTGAGAGTGGCCACGGCCCTCCCCCGCTCAAAAATAATAATTTTTTTTATAGGTAGAATATTAATATAATTATATTATAAATTATTTTAAGCAATTCTGTATACATATTTGTACAAATATTAATGTAAATATTAATTTAGAGTTTATTATGGATGACTATAAAGAACTCGCCACACATATTAGTTCAAGTACAAATATTAGTTTATAGTCTATTATTGATGATTTCAAATTACTCAGTACATATACGTAAAATATTACTTTAAGTTATATAGTCTAATTTTATAATAATGAACTTTGACTTTTTTTGTCAAAAAATAACATATAACTAATTGAATTTATATTATTGGGTAAAATTAGCAATTGACGTAACATATGACATAAATGAATATGTTTTAGTGAGGTAATAGGAGGAAATTAGAATAAACTATATTAAGGTTCCGTTTGACCCAGCTTTTTTTAGCTTTTTATTCTCTTAAGAATGAGAAGTTGGGTCAAACAAAATTTTAATAAAGCTCTTAGCCATAAAAACAGCTTTTTCTTAATGTGTAAAATTGAATCAAAAGAGCTTCTAAGAGAAGAGGTTGAAACCTACTTTTGGGAAAATATTCTGAGCTTTTTTGTTATTATCTTTTGTAAATTTAGTTTAAACTAGTTTGTTATCATCTTTTCTTAAGTTTCATATTAATCTTTAGTTTGTTATTATCTTTTTATTTAAAATATATATATATTTTACCAAATAACTTTGAAGTTAAAAAAAAACAATTTACCAAACAACTTTATCTTTTTTCTGAAAAGCTATTATTTTCACTTTTAGCTTTCAGATAGCTTCTAAGGCATAAAAAAGTCAGGCCAAACGGACCCTAAAATTGAATCAAAAGAGCTTCTAAGAGAATATGTTGAAACCTACTTTTGGGAAAAAATTCGGAGCTTTTTTTTATTTTTTATTATATTTAGTAAATTTAGTTTAATCTAGTTTGTTATCATCTTTTCTTAAGTTTCATATTAATCTTTAGTTTGTTATTATCTTTTTCTTAAAAAAAGAAGAATATATTTTACCAAATAACTTTGAAGTTAAAAAAACACAATTACCAAACAACTTTATCTTTTTTCTAAAAAGCTATTATTTTCACAACTTTCAGATAGCTTCTAAGACCTAAAAAAGTCAGGCCAAACGGACCCTAAGTTATGAGCTAATTGAATTAACTTATCAAAATAAATTATAAGCTAAAATTAGAATAAAATCATTATTTTGACACAAGTTATATCATTTTAAGTTATACAGTCTAATTTTATAAATAAACTATAAGCTCATAAAAAAAATTACTAGATAGATTTTTGTGCTCTACATTAACATATATTTTTATTTAAAAAAATTTGTGGCCCTCCCACACAAATTTTCCTGGTTCCGCCACTGGCCACTCTTCCCACCACCACCACCACCACCACCATTGGAGCTACATCTTGGAAAAAGGTTTTGGATGAAATGGGATAGGGCGGCAGTGAACGTTTTAGAGAGAAGGCAAAGAAAAGGTTAGGGTTAGAGTACATCTAGATCGATAATGTCTCGACAAAGATTAAATAGTCTAGCTTTATTGCGTGGATTGGAAAAAAGTTATGGTAATTTAATAAATAATATTGTATCTCAAAAACCAAAAAATAAATATTTTAATAATATATTACTATATTTTTAAAAAATACTCTATCCGTTCCAAAATATAAGCAAACGTTGGTCAACAAAAGTAAATGTATTTGGTCTAAATTTTTAATCAAATACATGAAATTTCTTTAACTTATTTTTGTTATATTTTGGAACGGAGGAAGTATCAATTTTAACTAATCTCATTTTTAGAATTCACTTTAGGTCTTAAAATTGATCAAGACCGACAAAGCATTAGCTCCATAAAACAACTCCTATTAGATAAAGATAAAGACAACAAAGCTTGAAACATTGCACGAACATAGCATAAAAAGGTGCCTACTTGTCTAGAATTCCCAAACCTTCATCACATAACACAACTATGAGGATTGAGGACAATACACACCTTTGCTATGCAATCTTACTCCAAGTCATATTTCCAATCAAAGGGCGCCTTGACCTCAATTTGGCACATCGCACAACAATATCTTTTTACCTCAATTATGGTAATTTAATAAATGATATTGCATGTCAAAAAGCCAAAAATAAATATTTTAATAATATATTATTTTTTGAAAAATATCAATTTTAATTTTTAACCGATTTCATTTTTAGAATTCGCTTTAGATCTTAAAATTGATTGAAACCAACAAAGCATTAGCTCCATAAAACAGCTCCTATTAAAAAAGACAACAAAGCTTGAAACATTGCACGAACATGGATTCTTTAAATTTGAATATAAAATTGAGGAAATAATGTGCATTGTAGACCATTGGATTATAGATATAAAATAATATTTAAATTTAAAAGTAATTAAGAAAAGTTGATTGATTATTGTGATATGAAAATTGAGGAAAATTGAGGAAAAATAAATTGAGAGGATTCATTCTCTTGCACGAACATAGCATAAAAATGTGCCTACTTGCCTAGAGTCCCCAAACCTCCATTACATAAAGTCGCCTACCTGCGGGTCCCCAAACCTTCATCACATAACACAACACAAGTATAACTATAAGGAGAGTGCACACCTTTGTTTACAATCTTAGTTGTCGATGACAGGATTCTCTCATGTACATAACCCCCTCCAGTCCAACTACAACCCTTAGATTGAAAATAATAAAATTTTAAAAAATTAAAAAACAAAGCTTTAAGGGCTGAGATGCAACTTTTCCATCTCCAATGCAATATGCGCGGGAGTGAATCCTTTCTCGTTATCGATTGTTCTAATTTATTTTAGATTTTTCTTTTCACAATTTTTACCCAATAAAATAATATCAAATAGATTCTTTTAGTTATCAGTTGACCTAATTTATTTTAGTTTTTTTACTAAATAAAATAATATCTAATAAATTTTTAAGAAGCTATTCTTAAAAAAAGTTACTTATTTTTATGAGTAAAATTTATAGATAAAAAACTTTTGAAGTTAAAAACAACAATTACCTAACAAATTTAGTTTTTTTTTTTTTTCAAAAAACTCTTATTTTCCCTTTTAATTTTTAAAATAAATTTAAAAATTTTAAAAACTTAGACCAAATGATATCTTGCTCCACCGAGAGGAGCTTTTATATTACAAATCATATTCCAATCAAAGGGCGCCTTGACCTCAAATTGGCACATCGCACAACAGTATCTTTTTACCTTTAAATATTTTTCAACTGAAATGCAAAAGTTAAGTTAGAAGGAAAAAGTACGTTGCTTCTTTGTTTTTAAAAACGAAATTAAATAAATTGACGATGGCATAAATATTCAAGATATTTTGTTCATGTTAAGCCTTCTAGATTGAAACTTAATTAATAAATTCTTTTTTTTCTCTCTTATGTCATACAACTCTTTGAACACTTCATATATTATATATATATATTAATATATATATATAAAATAAATCACTCTTTTTTTTTTTCTTTCCAATTTCAAAAAATTACTCTGTTTTTAGTTGCATTGCATGTCTTGGATTTATTTAGCCGGAATATTGTGGTATCAACGCCAGTCTGAATGTGATCTTCTATTTATTTTAATACAAAAATGTTGTTTTTGTTTAACTTTTTTTTAAGATTGTTTAGGATTATGAGATATTTTTAAATGATCATGCGATTAAAGAAATTATATTTGGTCAGACTCAAAATATAAAATAAGTATTTAGAAAAATAATATTTAAATATATTTAGTTTTTAATTATTAAATAATGTAATATTTTTTAAAAGTATAACCAAATATAATTTTTTTATCAGTGACCATGTAAGAAAATATCTATGATTGATATCTTAAAATTAATATAATGAATATATACATATTAAAATAAGGTTAAGGACAATGAACCGAAAAATAAAGAACCTTAATCATGCAGACCAATGCCGTGATTTTAGGATAATTCTCAAAGAAAAATACATCCTTCAAACTAATTTTTTATTGTTGATTTCCTCTGCACTCAACAACACTCACGCCATATCAGATCGTTTGACATGTTTTTGATACACATAAAAATTAACGATATTCAATAAAAACGCATAAACCGTTAATCTTGATGTGTCTCAAAAACATATCAAGTGTATTTTAGATTTTTGTAAAACTTAACATATATGATCTATATGATATAAACTTTTAATCTAACGGTTAATTTTGTAAAATTTGTATTCGTTAAATCGTTATTGAGTGGTGTAACATTACTCAAACACTACAAGAAATATGAGTTTTGGCAGCGACAAATGTCGCGGCGAAAAGTATAAAGTTGCTGCAAAATGTGATTTTTAGAGTGAAAAAATTGTCGCAGCATGTCGTTGGCATAAATGCCGTTGCGAAAAGTTTTGCAAGGACAATTAATGTCGCTGCCATAACTAATGTTTTGCAGCAACAATTAATGTCGTTGGCATAAATAGTGTTTTTCAGCAACAATTAATGTCGTTGCCATAACTAGTGTTGTTTGCCACAACAATTAATGTGTTTTTCCCAAAGAAAAAATTGTTATTGCATATCGTTGCCATAGGTGCCATTGCAAAAAGTTTTGGTCGCTGACATAACTAGTGTTTGACAATAATTCAAATATTAATTTAATCTTCTATAAAATAATATATTAGAAATTAATGTTCAATATCTACCAATGATTATAAGTATGTTTCTCGTTCAATCTTTTTTTTTCTTTCTTTAATCAGCCAATCTTATTTATAAAAAAAATTCAAATACAAATACAAAGAACCAAAATACAAATCACAACTATTTTAGATCGTAACAAAACCAAGTGGCCATTCACATAATATAAAAACACTAAACTAACAACTAGACCAACAACAAAAAGCTAGAAAACACAAAAGAGAAGAGAAGCACTATTTTGAATGTCTATCAGACACAAAAGAACACCACAAAAATTACTAAGACACCGATGGCTTGATCACTTGCCCCACTCTCTTTTTCTCCATTGTTCATAATCTTCTTTCACAGTCTTCACACTTTTCTTGAATTGTGTTAGTATTCTTCAAATTAAGCTTTCTAATATTAGATACCTTCTCGTCGTAACTTTTTTTATTGAAATTCTACTCAACTTTTAATGAGGTTATGTATGGAACAAAGCGAGAAAAATGATTTTGAAAGGGAAAATTATATAAGTTGATAAATAATGATGATATGATGGAGAACTGGACCGGTTAAATTTTGGAGAAATCAGTGATTAAATTTTGAGCAATGAACAAAAGAAAAAGGAGAGCGTTGGATAAATAATAATCTATGGTATAGAAAGTTTGCAATATACAATCCAATAGAGTGAATTTATAGCTATTCTTAAATAGATTTTATTAATTAACAAATATTCCAAAATACATGGGAAATAAAATAATAGATTATCTTTACTCAATTTACCATCTACATGATTATCTCAATAGTGGTACTGAATATATATGGAGTGGTACCGTCGAATTTTGAAGAAAAGAAAACAAAACCACTATTTTTTTAAATCCAAATAAACTTAATTTAATCCAAAAATGAAATATAATATAATAAAATATCAATTATTACGTATAAAAGAAAGACCAATGTCCAAAATCTCACAACATGCTAAATTACTAATGCTAACTATGTGAAACCGTGGTGTTCCAAAAAGAAAAAAAAAACTATGTGAAATTGTTGGTCACTAATATATGTGATCACTCACAAGCTCATTATATCTTACCGTAATAAAATTCATAATCTATTATGTTTACTAATTTGTCCTTATCAGTTTTAATAATATTCTAAATTTTGTATCCTTTATTGTACTTTTAATTGAAAAAAAAACATGATGGAATATTTGCTCTGGCGATAAGCGCACTGTTCACCATCTCCTAACCCTCGTCCAACCGCCTTCAGTTTTCTTCACCGATCTTCATGGATTCTTTCTGTATTCCATGGCCGTGTGTCGATCTCTCCCCAAAACAACCTGAACCAGAAAAATTCATCCCTAAACCGCCAAAATCCTTTGTTCAAGCTGTCACGAACGTTTGCGAGATTCCGCTATCGCAGCTTCCTCAAACTTGCGTGAAAGGTGATCGTCTTGCTATTTCGATTCCGAAAGGTGATTATAACGCAAGATTGGATGCATGCAAATACAATCTTCATGGTAGAATCATCTGGCCAAAAGGAGCGACTCCGTTGACGGTTGCTGACTTAAAGTCCAAGCTATCTGCTTTGTGGAAAGATTTCTCTAAGCGGGGTGTGAACTCACTTGGCAAAGGCTATTATGAATTTGTGTTTACAACTCTTGAAGATGTTAGACGGATAAGATCCATTGCTTCGTGGAATCTAAATCTGGGGTTGTTGAAGCTTTTTGCTTGGTCAAAAGATTTTAATCCTATGGTGCAACAAAACAACTCAGCGCAAGTTTGGGTAAGATTTTACGGTGTGTCGCAAGAATATTGGAGGCCCAATATTCTTTTTGCTATCGCTAGTAGTATCGGTACACCTATTTGTCTTGACCCCTTCACTGCCAAACCCATGCTTGATAGAACTTTTGGGCAGTTTGCTAGAGTCTTAGTGGATATAGACCTATCTCAAACTCTTAGGGATAAGGTTCTTGTTGAAAGGGTAGGTTTTGCTTTTTTTTTGTTGATATTGATTATGAAAACCTACCACCTTATTGTACAAATTGCAAAATGATTGGTCATCATGTTCGGATTTGTAAAAGATTGCACTATGTTACCGATGAGAATATTGACATTGAAGCTAAAGATAGAAAGAAACCAACAAAAGATTCCAACAAAATCTTTATCCCCAAGGTTGATGGCAGAATATTACATGGAAAGGAGAAAGAGAATGTTAATGAAGCAATCATTGTGGGAAGTGATAAGATAGTACCAGCCAATCCTATTACTATAAGCAGCTCACCTAATGAGGAAACAAACCACTTTGAAACTGTTAATCTGGAGGCAACAACAGATAAGACCAAACCTACAAACTTTGCCCCCATTTTATCATTATCTCAGCACAATAAATTTGCTTTATTGAACAACAATCCAAATGGGGATTCTAGTTCCTCCAAGCAGCCCTCTATCCAAAAATCTACTGATAAGCAAGTTACTCAAAGAAAATCAAATGATAAAAGAATAGAAGTGATTCCTGCAGCTGTGTTTAAGGAGTAAGGACATGCTTCTAGAAGTTGAATTAAGTGATAACAGTTTGAAAACTTTAGCAGCCGGTGGTGAGGCAGATGATGCTAGTTCACAAGGCTCCTTCATTGATGCTACTCAAGAAATGCATGACAAGTCAAGTACTGATGGTGATCAAGACTTCAGTGACAAGACACTAGACAATGTCAAGAAAGATATGGTTTTTTTGAATGAATCTTGGGCTAATATGGTGGAAAATGAAGAGGAAGATACAAGTTTGAAACAATTTCTAGACCAAGCTCCTTCCCAACCAGCAGAGAATTTTCAAGTTGTTCTTTCTAAAGGTCAAAAAAGAGCTCAAAAGTAAGTGAATACTTCTAGTAAGGACTCATATGTAACCAGATCTAAGGTTTCTCAAAAGCCTTTCAAATGAAGTGCTTGTATTGGAATTTAAGGGGTTTGGCTAACTCCCCTACAAGACTAGCCCTTAAAAGATTAATCTTACTTCACAAACTTGATCTCATTTTAATCTCTGAACCTTGGATGACTATAGATGAGCTTCCTAGAAGATGGTTAAGTAATTTACATTTGAAAGTTTTTGCTGTCAACACTAGAAATAATCTCATTCCTGATCTTTGGTGTATTTGTAGCTTACACTTGAATCCAGTGGTATTAGAATCTGATGACCAACATGTTACCTTTAGTATTACTGAAAATGATAAAACTTTTGCTTTGTCTGCTATTTATGCTGCTACTACTTACTTGAAAAGAAGAAAATTGTGGAATTCTTTGAATGCCTTACAAAATCAACATACTCTACCTTGGTGCTTTATTGGTGACTTCAATTCTATTTTAGGAGCCCATGAACACAGAGGTAGGGTTGTTCCTGCTAGAATCCCTATGGAAGAATTTCAAAAATGGACTGATGATTTCAATCTCATTCACTTACCTACTTCTGGTGCTGAGTTTACTTGGGTCAATGGTAGAAGAGGTGTTAGATTTACTGAAAGAAGACTTGATAGAGCTGTGTGTAACCAGGCCTGGTTGGACATGTGTACCTCTTTGAATGTTTCTACTCTGACAAGATACAAGTCTGACCATTGTCATATCCTTCTTGATTTCAAGTTAAACATGGTTTCTGTTGCCTCTCAATTCAAATTTCTTAGAATGTGGTCTACACATCCTGAGTGTGAGAATATCATTAAAGATTGCTGGAATGTTGTTATTATTGGTTGTCCAATGTACATCTTATGTAAGAAGTTGAAGCTAGTGAAAGAAAAGTTGAAAATCTGGAACAAAAGTAGTTTTGGAAATGTTCATGAATTAGTGCAAGCTGCTGAAATCCATTTAAACCATATTCATGATCAACTTAATCTCAATGGTCCCTCAGATGAGCTTTTAAATGATGAAAAACTAGCCCATGCTGACCTTGAACCTGCCTTGAATAAACAACAATTTTTTTGGAAAGAGACGGCAAATTTAAATTGGCATCTAAGTGGGGACATAAATACTAAGTACTTTCATAGGATTGCCAAAATCAAAACTGCCTCCAAAATGATTACATCCCTCCAAGATGGTGAACATGTTCTTACTGAACAGAGCCAAATATCCCATCATGTGCTTAACTTTTATAAAAATCTTTTTTGTACTAATTCTATTTTGCAGGAACCCTTGCTTGCTGAAGAAGTAATCCTGAAACTGGTCACTGATGAAGTTAATGCTCTGATGACACTGTTACCCTCTCATCAAGAAATCAAATCAGCTGTTTTTGCTCTCAACAAAGATAGTGCTCCAGGTTCGGATGGTTTTGTTGCTTTCTTCTTTCAACATTATTGGGATATTGTTAAGCTAGATGTTTTCAATATCCCAATAATGTTGAAAGAAAGATAGTGCTCCAACAAAGATAGTGCTCCAGGTTCGGATAGTGCTGTTTTAGAATTCTTCACTACTAGCTGGATCTTACCTGGATTTAATTCAAATATCACTGCTCTTCTGCCCAAGTCTTCTTCTGCTACATCCATTGATCAGTATATACCTATTGCTATGGCTAATTTCAAGTTTAAAATTATTTCCAAGATCATTGCAGACAGGTTAGCTAAAATCATGCCTAACCTTATCTGTGAAGAACAAATGGGTTTTATACAAGATAGGAACATTAAGGACTGTATTTGTGTTGCTTCAGAAGCTGTGAACTTACTTCATAACAAAGCTTATGGTGGTAACTTGGCTTTGAAAATTGACATCTCAAAGGCATTTGATACTCTTGAATGGCCTTTTTTACTGAAAGTCCATAATTGCTATGGTTTCAATGAGACTTTTTGTAACTGGATTCTTGTTATTCTCAAATCTGCTTGGTTATCTATTTCAATTAATGGTAAGTCAGAGGGATATTTCAATTGCTCTAGAGGGTTGAGACAAGGTGACCCTCTATCTCCACTTCTTTTTTGCATTGCTGAGGATGTTCTTAGTAGAAGCACTGCAAAGCTTGTTCATGAAGGCAAAAAAGATCTGATCAAGGGCACAAGACATATCAATGTCCCTTCACATACCTTCTATGCTGATGATCAAATGGTTTTTTGTAAAGGTAAATTATCTGGTCTTAAAGCTCTTAAAGATTTGTTTGACTCTTATGCTCTTCAGTCAGGTCAAAGAATTAACACAGCAAAATCCACCATTTATTCTGGTTCCATTACCTATGGTAGACTGAACTTAATTGTCAATCTTTTGAATTTTCAAATAGGTTCTTTACCTTTTAATTATTTGGGGATTCCCATTTTTAGAGGTAAGCCTAAGGTTTGTTGGTTCCAGTCCATTGCTGATAAAATTCATGCTAAACTATCAGCTTGGAAAGCTTCTTTGTTGTCCATGGCTGGTAGAGTCCAATTGGTTAGAGCAGTTAATCATAGTATGCTTATCTATAGTATTACTATCTATTCATGGCATGTTTCTTTGATCAAAAAGATTGAAAAAGATGTTAAGAATTTTATATGGAGTGGAGATGTGGATAAAAGAAAATTAGTTACTGTAGCTTGGAAGAAGCTTTGTAGGCCTTTATCTCAAGGTGGTCTCAATCTTAGATCTTTGTCAAGTTTAAACAAAGCAGCTAACCTTAAGCTTTGCTGGGATCTCTTTCATTCTCATAGCTCTTGGGCTAAACTCTTGTATGCTAGAGCTATTGGAGGCAAGAAAGTAATCCATCATCATATTTATTCATCTTTATGGAGTAGCATAAAAGAAGAGATTTCTACTATGTTTGATAACTCTATTTGGCTTCTTGGCAATGGCAAGGACATAAATATGTCCCTTGGAGTTTAAGAAACAGATGACGAAATGCTTTAGTTCAGTTTAAGCATTTGAATGGCATGATTTCTCATATTTTCCGTGAAGGTAATCAAGTGGCAGATTCACTAGCAAATTTTGGTTGTACTCTTCTTGATCCTGTTATTTGGTCTCAGCCTCCGGGATTTATTATTGATAGTTTAGAGAAAAACAAATTTGGAATTCCTAGTTTTAGAGTTGGTTAAATGGAGTTTTGGTTTTTGTCCCCTCCATTTGTTTTGTAAGCTTTGCTTTCTCTTTTTATATATATTTTGGTGTTGGTTAAAAAAAATTGTACTTTTAATCTATTTTTCGGTAGGAATTTTAATCTATTAACAATATATGTATAAATTAAAAAAAATAGGAAGAATAAAAAAACAATAAAGCTTATAGGAAGTTTGGTAAAACAAATATAGAAAAAAACAAACAATAAAAAGATTATTTTATGAATATTAATTTGGTATTTTATTTTATGTATAAAAATAGGAATAAAACAATAAAAATTTGGTATTTTATTTTATGTATAAAACAAATTATGTATATTGAAATTGCTCAAAAAAAAAATTTAATATACTCATTGACAAATTATGTTGTTGGTATAATTATATGATTTTCCAAAAACGTTATAATGTTGCCTTCAAGAAAGAGATACGAAACATAAAAATAGGAAAAAAAAATTTAAGTTAACAGAAATCTTCGCAAAAAAATAGAAACTATAATAAAAGATATGCATCAAAAAAAAGTAATCGTGTGGTTTCCCAGCGACTTTACAAGGTTGTTGCAAAAAATCTATAGTATTAGTGGCAAAAATAGTTCTTGTTGGGATAAATAATTTTTCCCAACGATAATATAATTGTTGAGAAAAAAAGCTAACTTATAACTGTAAGTGCACCAGTTCATCCTCATGTTTTAATAATTGTCAAAACACATGAAAATAGAGTAGAACATATTTTGGCAACATTACAAATGACTTGACAACGAAAAACTATTTTTAAACTTTGAAAAACTGATTTTTAGGTATTCTGTATCGATACATAATCATTTGTATCGATACAAATGTCCTGAAATTACTTCAGACTGATTTTGTGCATTTTGTATCGATACATATATCACTTGTATCGATACAAATATGGTCTCTCAGAGGCAGAGAGTCACCTGTGTATCGAATCATGCTTGCATGTATCGATACACACCTGTATCTCTCAAAAAACCAGATAGTGCATGATGTATCGAATCATGCTTGCATGATTTGATACATATCAGTCAAGATTTCAAGAAACTGATATATGTATCGATACACATACGTGTTTGTATCGATACATAGGTCAAAATTTTCATATTTGAACGCTGGTCAAAGGGTTTGTATCGATACAAACCATCATTTGTATCGATACATGTCTGCTAAGTTTTGCCTAAATTTGCTCAATTCTATTTTCTCTTTAAATAGCAATGTCCTTTGTTATTGTATCAAGAGAGAAAACCTGTGAGAAAGTGAAATAGCTTTGAAAAACTCTTTGGGATTCAAATTGGGTGAAATATTTGGATCAAAGGGTTATTCTTCACAAGATCATCATCTTCCATCAAATTGCAATTAATTGAAGAATGAGTATGGGATCATTCGGATAAAGGTTGTACGTTTGATCGATAACGTTCGATACGGCTTGCGGTGAATCAGATGCGTGATCGAGTTGATTTGTGAAGAAGGTTTGGGTTTTTCTCAAGGATTCAAGATTGTGCGATATCTTGAAGGATCAACAACGAAGAAGCGAGGTACTCAGCTGGACGATCGCTGCGAGGATTTGCGCACGGGTAGGATCGTTGGAATCAGAGGGAGAAGCTTCATTACTTGTTGAGGTTTTGTTTTACGCATAGTTTGCATTAGATTCAATATAGGGTTATTGGAGTCTTTGTAAATTGTGCACTATAGTTCAATCGTTTTTAATCAATATACTCTCAAATAACTCATTTGGTTATTTGAAGGGAGACGTACCCGGCCAACCGCGAGGACGACACGAAAGCCGAGGAACTCCCTAATCAATCGCTTGTGTCTTTCTTTCTTAATCTTTTACTTTACGCAATTGCTTTAATTTTTGATTCAATTGAACTTTTGTGTTCGTACGTGTGCACCAAAATTCAATTGACATTTATCTTGATTGTGATTGGATTAGCTATATAATTGTGTAACTTGCTTGGACTGTGATTTGGATCGTTTAATTCGAATATTTTGTACACGATCATTTCTAGTTCGTTATCATCACTCGTTCAAGGCTATACTACTTTTTCAGTGATCAATCGGGTGCAAAGAGACTACCGATCCGGTGGTGCTTCCGCGCGTACCTTTTAAACTAAATTTTTTAAAATCAACATTGTTTAAAAGGGGCCACTTATTCAACCCCCCCTTCTAAGTGGTAGCCAAGTAGTCTAACAAGTGGTATCACGATCCCGGTTCAATTTTGTTCACAAAATTCGGTGGATTGTGCCAATTATTAGAAAACATGGCTTTTGCACCTAAAGGGGCTTATAATAGGGCACCTATATTCAATGGAGATCTTTTTGATTATTGGAAAAGTAGTATGCGCATTCACATCAATTCTTTTGATGGTGAAGTGTAGAATGCTATTGAGACCGGTCCGTTTGTTCCGACAAACACCGATCCTAATGGCATTGTCACCAATAAGCCTATGACACAATGGACGGACGATGATAAGAAAAAGGTCAATTACGATGCAAAGGCACAAAACATACTTATTTCATCCCTTGGGATTGAACAATTTTATCATGTGTCGCATTGTGTATCGGCCAAAGAAATGTGGGATACATTAGTTACTCATTTTGAGGGTACTAATGAGGTCAAAATATCCAAAATAAACACCTTAACTCAAGAATTCGAATTGTTCCATATGCAAGATGGTGAAACCATTGCGGATATGCAACAAAAGTTTGTGAAAATTACCAACAAGTTACATGGTCTAGGTAAACCAATCACTAATCAAGATGCTACTAATAAGATTTTGAGATGTCTTAATAGGTCATGGCAACCAAAGGTCACCGCAATCAAATAAGCGAATGATCTTACAACTTTGAGTCTCACAACCTTATTCGGTAAGCTAACAGAACATGAACAAGTGCTTAACTTGTTGGAAAAGCATGAGAAAGGTGAAAAAAAGGAGAAACACAACGAAAAGGAAAAAGAAAAGGATAAGAGGTCCATTGCTCTAAAGGCCTCCACATCCAAGTCCAAAAAGGTTGAGCAAGTGGAAAGTAGCTCAAGCGAAGACGATTCTGATGATGAGGAAATGAGGCTCTTCGTTAGACGCTATAATAGATATGTGAGAAAGAATGGGATAAGACATTCCGATGACAATCTTAAGAAGTTTCGAAAAGATAGTGGTTACCGCCGGAAGAGTGAAGATGCTAGGTACTCCAAGAAATGGATATGCTATGAGTGCGGCCAAGTTGGTCACTACAAGCCGGATTGTCCTAATCTCAAGAGAAAAGAGAAGGAGTCATCTTCAAACAAAAAGAGGAGCAAAGGAAAGAAAGCTTATGTTGCATGGGAGAGTAGTAGCTCTTCATCTCATTCATCATCAAGCTCTAGTTCAAGTGATGAAGGCGAAATGGCTAATGTATGCTTCACAACTCATCATCACAAAAAGAAGGATAAAACTCCCAAAAAGGTAAACCAAAATCCCTCTAGCTCATATACTTCGTTAGAATATCATGAGTTGCAAAGTGCATTTGAAGACCTATGTAGTGAAACTAGGAAAGCTTTCAAACGATTAAAAGAAATTATAAAAGTTAACAAAGCTCTTGAAAAGAAAGTTTCCAAAACGGAAGAAGAGTTGAAAGCTTTCAAGGTATCATTACTAGAAAGGTCAATTGCAAGTCATGATAATAATAATATAGTTAGTTGTGATAATTGTATCACTTTGTCAAAAAATATTAAGACTCTCAAGGACAAAGTGAAAGATTTATCAAAACCTAGAGTCTCTCATCAAGTTGATCCAAAACATTGTCAAAACACTTTGAAAGTCAAAAACAAATATTATAAACATTTCAAAATGGATCAAAAGAAGAGTGACTCACATATTGTTTGTCATTATTGTTGTGACAAGGGTCATACTATTGTAAAATGCCATGCTCGAAAAATCTTGGTACCAAAAGGCAAATTGCAATGGTTACCTAAGTTAAGTAATAATGTTGCTACTAACCAACTAGGACCCAACATGAGTTGGGGACCTATTTCAAATGTCTAAGTATGTAGGAAAACGTCTTGAACCATTGACGAAAGACACCGACAACAATGGAGTTCAAGACTTATGCACAAGGAAAATGATGAGAAAAGCTTCAACTCAACACTTACAATGTTGTGGAAATTGATCACTTCCTCCACATAACACTCAAGGGAAGATTCTATTCTCTACCTTTACCTTTATATTCTTTTTACTTAGTATTTGTACATTGGTTCATATACATACAATTTTCACCTTAATATGATATTTGCTTTGATAGTTGTCTAATCCTCCATTTCCAAGAATTTTGCTCAAAAATATTTATAAGTTTTTGAGACTCATATGTTTAAAATGGGGATTTGACAAAAATCATTACAATTGCCATTTTAAGTTTATACTTGGTTTGTATTTGTTTGTTTTGTTCTTATATGTGACTTTGTGTGCATACATAGACATATATTTTCATATGATAATTTTGTTTGTATGGATAATCATGTTATGTTTATGCATTTGTTGCATTGCTTTGTTTATTTCGTCGCATATTTGGATATGTTACTTGATTAAAATGTCGATGTGTTACGATATTCATGCGTTGGTTTTGGTTTGTTATTCTACATTCCATGTTTGTCATGATATTTGGTATTCGTCATTGATATATTTTGGCATATCTTTGTATGTATTTATTTTGATTAGGAAACTTTATCATATAGTGCATTTCGACAAATGCAAGTGCACGATATGACTATGGTTAAAATTGTTTGAACTTGATACTTCTAATGAGCTCTCTTCTTCTTTTTGATATTGTCAAAGGGGGAGAGATTTGGATTGCACAAGCTAAAGGATGAATAGCTAAAGAAGTCTTGAATATTATCAACAATATCAAACGCATTATGGCATCAACTTAGGGGGAGCGTGCTTATTGTTAGCCTTGGTGTAAATGCGTCTATATACATATTGCTATTTTATTTGCATATTAGGTATAGGCTTAGTTAGCTTATACAAAGTTTTGACAAATTATCAAATAGGGGGAGAATGTAAGTGCACCAGTTCATCCTCATGTTTGAATAATTGTCAAAACACATGAAAATAGAGTAGAACATATTTTGGCAACATTACAAATGACTTGACAGCGAAAAACTATTTTTAAACTTTGAAAAACTGATTTTTAGGTATTCTGTATCGATACATAATCATTTGTATCGATACAAATGTCCTGAAATTACTTCAGATTGATTTTGTGCATTTTGTATCGATACATATATCACTTGTATCGATACAAATATGGTCTCTCAGAGGCAGAGAGTCACCTGTGTATCGAATCATGCTTGCATGTATCGATACACACCTATATCTCTCAAAAAACCAGATAGTGCATGATGTATCGAATCATGCTTGCATGATTTGATACATATCAGTCAAGATTTCAAGAAACTAATATATGTATCGATACACATACGTGTTTGTATCGATACATAGGTCAAAATTTTCATATTTGAACGCTGGTCAAAGGGTTTGTATCGATACAAACCATCATTTGTATCGATACATGTCTGCTAAGTTTTGCCTAAATTTGCTCAATTCTATTTTCTCTTTAAATAGCAATGTGCTTTGTTATTGTATCAAGAGAGAAAACCTGTGAGAAAGTGAAATAACTTTGAAAAACTCTTTGGGATTCAAATTGGGTGATATATTTGGATCAAAGGGTTATTCTTCACAAGATCATCATCTTCCATTAAATTGCAATTAGTTGAAGAATGAGTATGGGATCATTCGGATAAAGGTTGTATGTTTGATCGATAACGTTCGATACGGCTTGCGGTGAATCAGAGGCGTGATCGAGTTGATTTGTGAAGAAGGTTTGGGTTTTTCTCAAGGATTCAAGATTGTGCGATATCTTGAAGGATTAACAACGAAGAAGCGAGGTACTCAGCTGGACGATCGTTGCGAGGATTTGCGCACGGGTAGGATCGTTGGAATCAGAGGGAGAAGCTTCATTACTTGTTGAGGTTTTGTTTTACGCATAGTTTGCATTAGATTCAATATAGGGTTATTGGAGTCTTTGTAAATTGTGCACTATAGTTCAATCATTTTTAATCAATATACTCTTAAATAACCCGTTTGGTTATTTGGGGGGAGACGTACCCGGCCGACCGCGAGGACGACACGAAAGCCGGGGAACTCCCTAATCAATCGC
Organism: Trifolium repens; assembly: GCA_030408175.1. Taxonomy (NCBI): domain Eukaryota; kingdom Viridiplantae; phylum Streptophyta; class Magnoliopsida; order Fabales; family Fabaceae; genus Trifolium; species Trifolium repens. The sequence goes on along the minus strand of CP125842.1, from coordinate 14,776,393 downwards.
TTGTGTCTTTCTTTCTTAATTTTTTACTTTACGCAATTGCTTTAATTTTTTATTCAATTGAATTTTTGTGTTCGTACGTGTGCACCAAAATTCAATTGACATCTATTTTGATTGTGATTGGATTAGCTATATAATTGTGTAACTTGTTTGGACTGTGATTTGGATCGTTTAATTCGAATATTTTGTACACGATCATTTCTAGTTCGTTATCATCACTCGTTCAAGGCTATACTACTTTTTCAGTGATCAATCGGGTGCAAAGAGACTACCGATCCGGTGGTGCTTCCGCGCGTACCTTTTAAACTAAATTTTTTAAAATCAACATTGTTTAAAAGGGGCCACTTATTCAACCCCCTTCTAAGTGGTAGCCAAGTAGTCTAACAATAACAACAATTAAAATTTGTTGCTGCTATATATATATTTTTGTCAACAATTTGAATGTCGTTACGAAAAAGTCGCTGCCAAAAATCATATTTCTTGTAGTGAAATATTACACCGGTATAATTTAATCCCTTCCCATATATATATATATATATATATTGACGAATCAGTAGTTTTGTGTCTTATTCGGTTGGTTCCTAACCCAACTCATATTTAGGATAAAAATTAGGATAAATAGGTATTTACGCCCCCTGCAAAATAGGCGAGTTTTGCTTTCCCCCCTTGCAAAATATTTGTTTTGATTTCCCCACTTGAGTGCACTTTTTAAATCGATTGAACAAAAAAAACCGATTTAAAAAACAACACTTTTTAAATCGGTTGAACAAAATAACCAATTTAAAAAGTGCACCCAAGGGAGTAAACCAAAAAAAAATATTTTGCAAGGAAAAAATCTTAAAGAATTTTTTTGCAGGGGGTAAAAACTTATTTACCCTAAAAATTATAACCACGTACAAAGGCAGGATATATTAAGTTTCAAGATGAATTTATTATATCTTGTTCTCTTATCAAACATTAAATTAAGTCATAATAATATGATACTCATATACTCTGATATCTTTTATCCTGACTATCAAACGAACCTATAAAGTCTAGGTTTGTTCTAAGTTGAATCTATATTTACTTGAGTGTTTAATTTAGTTTTAATTATTACTCGTATATGGTCTATTGTTCTTAATGGTTTTTACGACCAGTAGTTGATTGAATTAAAATTAATATAGTCATTACTGTAAATTTAATTAATAAAATTTTCCTCTTTTCTGTACAAAAAAACCTCTTCTTTCAGCGAGAGATAAATGTTCATGATTTAAAATTTTCCTCCTCCTTTTGTCATGTTAATATTTTTTTTGATTTCATTCATTTAAATTGATAGAATACATTGAACAAAATTAATTCAAAATTGCTAAAATAATGAAAATAATGAATCTGCGAACAAACTCACAGCACCCACATATTAATAACATAAAATAGAAAAATGTCTACAAAAGGGACAAAGCCTACAAATATGACGAGATTGATGTGCTCGAAATACTTATGCCTCCAAGTCTGCAATATTAACGAACAAATACCGTACCAAGACGGAAAAACAAAACAAGGCCGCACTAAAACGACGACCAACAAAACACCGCACTAAGACGATAAAATCAGGAAGAAAAATCACAAAGAAATGAATATCACTTATGTAAAGTCCCAAAAATTTGGAATATGCTCTTTTAGTAATTTCCCTGATTTATTATTTATTTAACAATTAATCTTATGCCTATAATTATATTTTTAATTATTGATTGTTATAGTCTTATTTTAATTATTTATTCTATATAATTATCTTGTCAATTTAGGTCACATTGAGAATTATAAGTAGAACATTAAATTAAGAAATAATGAAAAAATGGTACTTCTCCTAATTCTACACGTTTCATACTTTAATACCATTTAAATGAATGAATAAATACCCCTTAATTCTCTTTCTCCCACGTTTTGCATTGTTGGACAATTTGTTCCACTTTATTCTCCTTTAGATTGCCACACTTCCAGTTCAATACTTAATATCAGTTACTACTAATTAATTCAATTTTATTAGGCAAGCAATTAACACCCATTAACCGTTCCATTTGTGATCTTGCTGTGCCCATTTCACTTTTTGTGATTCAAGCCTAACCTTGTAAATTAAATAGCCTTTTGGTTACTAGCATAGCATCACACGTTTATTTCCAAAAATCATCTCCTGTCATCTAGTATCATCACTTTCTTAAATATTTCAACTCCATCGATCCATCTATAGCATACACTTTTATATTCTGTCATCTCAACACGTAGTTTTGTCTCAACTGTTTGGTCATTGGAAAGAATTCTAGAGCAAGAGATATTGTGAGTGTACTATAGTTGCGAATTTGGGCTAATATTGTGCTCGGAATAAAAGCTTTCGAGGTAAGGGCAGTCTCCTCCATACAAGTTGCTATGCATGAATTTAGTTGTGTTGAAATATTGTACAATGATATTTATGTGTGTGTTTTCTTAAAAATAATTGTGTATATATGATCTTTGGTATTATCTCAATGTTTTTAAGAGAAAGATTTTCTTATATATTATTGAGACATGCATCATGTAGTGCCTGTGTGGCAAGTCTTAGGGCCTGTGTGGCAAGTTTTTCCCATTGGTATGGGCTTATGTTCTTAGAGCCTGTGTGGCAAGTTTTAGGGCCTGTGTGGCAAGAGCCTGTGTGACAAGTTTTTCCCCATTGGAATGGGTGACCATATCCGAATCATTTAGAATAAGAGCATCCATTGTCTTGTTTTATCTCTTTAAAGAAAAGAAATATAGTTTTTATTTGTGCTTTGATCTATATACTCTATTTCATACGGCTAAGTTATGTTTGGTTTTCTTGATATGGGCGATGGGAAAGATTACTGACCCTTACCACTACAGGTACAAAGCTTGGAGATGTTTGATATTGCGGTGTAAGATCGTTGCGTGCGCGGGGAAACAAAAGAGGGTTTTTAATTAAGTATAAATCAAATGTTTTGAAGTTGATGACTTGTACTACATTTGGATTCAATGATTCAATTATTTTAATCCGACACTTTTGTATGTAATAGTAACATTTTAGAATTACCTTATAATAATATGTATAAACGTAATTGCTTTAATTTTGAACTTTACGTTTTTAGATTTATTGTTACAAGTCTTTGTTTAAAAGAATATATCAATGACTTACTCCATTTATTTGGATTAAAAATCCGGGCTGTTACAACTTATTTAATTGAAATGAAAAGAAACAACCGTAACTTATATTGTATCACTTATTTAATTGAATATTGTGATACTATTTCCAATTCTAACTTTTGAGCCATTAGGTTGTTGTAAACAAATATTTAGTTAGTGCACAAGAGAATATGGAAAATTAACTATAGAGCCATTAATTAGGTTGTTGCAAACAAAAATATAGTAAGAGCAAAAGAGAACATTGAAAATTAACTTTAAAGTAATTCTTAAATTAATTAATGTTTCTTCTCAATATAGTCTCCACTCTCCAAATATGTACATACAGCAAAGGTTTACAACTAATGGTCACACAAGTCACAACTGGACCCTCTAGTGTCTCTTCCAAATAAACAAATAGCAACTAAAGATTATTCTATTCTATGAAATGAAACTAATTCATAAAGAGACCTAAAAAATAGTAACCAATTGTAATCCCACGCATGGTATGAATGAAAATAACATCAATACTTTTATTTAACTAATAATTAAACATAGCAAAATCTCCTCCTTATATATGGTGAGAAATTCTCCAGCAATATATATGTTTGTTATTATGAAGCCACAGCTACTTGAATCCCTCCTTCGTTTATTGGCATAAAACTCACCCTCTTCTGTAAATTTAACACAAACAAACACTTTAGGAAAATGGAAAACTCATATATGTTGATGCTCATATATATATATATATATATAATAATAATGATGATAATAATAATAATTCAATTGCACAAATTTTTTAAAGTCAACTTTGGTAGGATATTTTTCTTTTCTCTCAATATTTCAATCATCATTGGCCTAAACTTTTCAAAGCGAATATGATGACAAATTTTGTTTGTACTTCTCATCCTAAATAAAAGGAATATACATAAAGTTGATATAGTTGACTTCTGAATTTTCTTAAAGACACATTTTGGACCACTAATTAAATAGGCCAAATACATCCTCCATAAAAATTTGGAGAATTCTTTGTTACTCTAAGCTGTTATTCCTCTTATTACAAAAATAAAAAGGTGTTATTCCTCAAGTAAATTTTTGAAGAATTATTTTTTAAAATTAACTTAAAAATAATTAAATATAAAAAAATGATATGATACTAGGGTATTTTCCAAAAAAGTTTTTACTTCCCCACAAAATACTATCACAATTTTTTTTTCAAATGGACAATGACAGCTATTAACATAGAAAACTTAAAATCACACATGCCTGGTATAAAAATTTAAAAGATTTTTCTAAACGAGTTATAAAGGATTTGTATGTTTGAATAAGTGAATTATATTGTTAAGAATCGCGACAGGTTTATCGAAATCAAATCACCATAGTGATTTTTCCAAACTTGCCGCGAATCTAAACATCAACACATTAAAAAATAAATCATTTAAAATTGAAAGTGAAAACAAGCCATGCAATATGATCATGAAAGTTAAAAGTTAAATTAAGAAAACAAACCTGTCTTGGTGTCCTTATTTTCTCCTTAACTTCACTCTCCTTTTCTCTCCCTCCATGAGCCTTATACAATTGCATAATCATCTCAGCACACTCAGCTTCATCTTTACATTCTCTCATCAACTTCTCAACCTCAGCCTTAGGAAGCCTAACTTTCAACCTCACTCCACCACCATTCTCCTTAACATCTTTCTCTTCACCACCACCATCATTATCTTCTATTTTACTCGGTTTCAAAATCGACAAATCAGAAGCAGATCTCCTAGTAAGCACTAAATTATCAAGACGATCTTTCGCGCTCATGTTAATCCCCGATCGAACCCTTCTCGGTTTTATTTCCTTTGGTAGCTCCACAAGAAAATAAAGCCTTTTTGGTTGTAAATCTTTATGTGCTTCAATTGCTTTTGCTCTTACACCATAATGCTTAACTGCTTCTGAATCTAACAAAACAAGACCTGGATGATCCTTAAGCACTTCACCAGCTTTTATTGGTGTTTTTAGCTTCATTGTTTCACCATCTATTTTCATCACTTTTGTGGTCTTTTTTGAACCAAAAGTATTGCCCATTTTTTTAGTACCTCAAATTAATGACCAAAATTTGTTTCTTTAGTTTTCTAGCTTTGTGAGTATGAGGCACTATAAATGGAGCAAAACAATTATATAGTTTTTTTTTTATAAAGTTGATCAAAATAATAAATTTTGTTACAAAACCATGCCAAAGGGCAAATTTAGTTGTAATGAGAAATGTAGGGAGCAACATAAGTGGCATGAATTATATAGTTCCTAAATTTTGGGTTCCTTGGTCAATAAAGAGGGCATATTTTATTAATTATTTTTGAAAAGCAAGACAATTATTTTAGTCAAAAAAAAAATAACAAGACAAATTTTTTTACGGAAAAGTACCAAAAGAGAAACACCAAAAAAAAGTACGTAGCCTTTCACTATCAAAAGAACAAAAATACTTATTACTATAGCTGATTTTCAACAACCATGTTTCAATATTCAACATGAGACCCAAATTGCCAAATTTTTTAAAAAGTTTTCAATATAGTCGACTTCTGGATTTATTAAAAGAAAAATATGTTTCATTTTAATAATGAAATTAAATAAAATAAAGACGTGATCACCAACGGTAATCACGGCGTGGATTCAAGGATATGTAAAATTTCAAAGGCATGGAAGTAGTTGGATGTGAAAATGAGTTTTGTTTTGACTTGAATTTGTTTGTACATGTAGATCAAGAACTAGAAATTCATTATAGATAGATCCCTTTTGGTGATGAGTAAGAACAATTTCCTTTCAAATTAAACGTTTTGGGGTTTCTTTTGCAAACACAAGGAATTGGATTACATTTGGTTGGGGTCGAGGTGCGGTTAGCATCTCGGTACTAATCAAAGGGCATGTTTGGATTTGATTTATTTTTGAACTTATGAAAATAATTTTTTTATGTTGATTACTGAAAAAAAAAATTGTATCTTTACAAGTTGTTTTCTCATAACTTACTTTGAAAAGCATATGATAATACATAAAAGCTTATTTATTCGCATAAGCTGTTTTACATAAGCTCAAAATTAAGTCAGTCCAAACAGGCCCAAAATCGGGCAATTTAATTAAATCTCTTAAGACAATTTTTTAATTTTATCTAATATAAAATTCTGATGCTAAATTTTGACCGTTCAATTTCACAAATCACTGATAGCATGATTTCATGCGATATTTGGTTGTAATACCGAATCGTGATCCAAAACACAATAAGCGATAACTTATAAACTCATACGACTAAAAAAATATGTTTGATAACAGTCATTTTCCCATCAACTTATACTATATATTTTCGTAAACTACTTCAAATAACTTATAATTTATCATTTTTTAATCTTATTTAAAAAAATTAAATATTAATTAAACAATGTTTTTTTATAACATTTCATATTTATAAGCTAATTCAATAGTTAATTTTATCGAACACTAAAAATTTAATCAACTAATTTATGTACTATAAACGGATCTAGATCTGTTGCAGTCATTTTTAACACAGTTTTCCACTATTTTAAATCACAACTATTGATTTTAGATCGGACGAATTCGATTAATCTATCATCAATAAATCTCAACCACTAATTTAAGAGCAATACTTACTTAGGCGCAACCCTAAACAATACATGTTAGGCACACATACAAAAGATTGAAAAAATTAATTGAAAAAATGACGAAATAATGTTAAATGATATGATTAAATTATTTTATATTTAATTTTTTTATTTGTATATATATATCTAAATAATTATTATTTGGGGTTGTACCTATATAAAAATTTCTCCTAATTTAAATCAAACAACTAATATTATTAACTTATCAACAAAATATTGGCACGTAATCCTACTCTACTATAGATTATCAACTATCTATTCACTATAAGCTATAAACTATATCATATGAGCCATCACTGTTTTTTACTAAAGATCGAGAGCTTGATATTCCCATTATTATCCAGCGGGAAAAATTGAATTCCATGGAGTAATAATAATTGTTTCCTAGCTAGGACCAAGATCCATTTAATTAACTATAGATAGATTTTCTTTTGGTTATGGTTGCCTTTGTCAAAGTGAATATAGGTGGGAATACTGGCAATAAATAAATAATTATTTTACTAATGTCACAAAAATTTATTTTATTTAGTTGGGTTTGAATATAAGGTATATATTGAAAGACAAAATTAGAGTCCACTGGACTGATCATAGTCAGGTCATCAAATTGGAAGAGCTGTAGGAGGTATCCTTTCAAATTGATATATTAGACCATATTATAAAAAATTATATTTAGACCAGAAATTACAGGTAAATCATTCTTTACTTAAGAAGCATCTTTCGTCTGCCGTTAAGCCTATACGGCTACACCATTAATTGATCAGATCCAAGCATCCAGAAGCTTTCATTTTCAAATATTTGCCTAGTCCCTTGTGTTTATCTTATTGTTTTTTATGTGAAATATCTACGTGTTATTAATCTAGTAATCTTTGAAAAGTTAATATTTTTGACTAATATGAAAAATTAAAATTAAAAAAATTTAAATGGTGCTATTTAAGGAAAAAGATACTTAATTAATCAATTTCAAAGGGAAATATATAGGACAAAAATTGAAATTAATAACATGTATATTGTATTTGTTAGAGAAGTGAAATTGAAAGAGAATTTGTCTCTATCTTCTATGATAAAAAAAAATTATACCTATCTTTTTCATTCATTGGTAAATTGAATGAATTAATTTATAGAGTCGGTGCTACTCTTTACAAAGTTTATTTTTTTTTATAGATACTCTTTACAAAGTTTAGATACAACTAGCAATCAACTACCACAACTGACTCTTAATAGAAGAGACTAACTAAATGTTAACACAATTCTAATTATTTAGATTTGAAAATAGTTGAATATGCTCAAATTAGTATATGTTTATATGAACAATAACTTGATCAATCGTCAAGTAATCTAGTAGTGATTGACATTGTACTTGATAGAGAGGATCACAGTCATCCCTTACAACTGCAACAGAGAGAGTCTGGAACTATTTGATACTAGAACTAACCCCGAATCAAATTAGGCGGTCCAGTTAACCGGATACCGATAATGAAGACTAAAAAAAGGAACGATAACTTTGGATAAAATTAAGGGCATACTATAACTTTGGCAAAGGCGCCACCACAATACACAATCAAGTGTTGAGGGCATATGCATGCACTTAGTAGAGACACATATAACTTTTGGGAGTTCTTTAACAAATATGTCTGCAAGTTGTTGCTTACAGGGCAGGTAGACGAGGTTGAGAGAGAAGACTCGAAGTTACATGTTTTGTTAAGGAGGCAACAACTCTAATAAGTTGTTTCTTTAAGGATGCAACAACCTTATATTTGCCATTTTGTATTCGAAATAATCGACCGGTTAAGGAGGCAACAACTCTAATTTTGCTTGTTGTTGCCACTGTAGTTCTTTTTGTTATGTATATATAGTCTAACAAGTACATAAAGAATATTGTTTAAAAATTTTATACAAAATATCTTTATTTTTAATAATGTAATAAAAACATAAGTTTTCATAAAAACTTACTTCTTTAGGTTTGTAAAAAGATGCCCTTAAAGGCACTCTTTAAAGCTTGCCAACAAAAATGTAAAAATTGCAAGTAGATTTTTATGTCACTAAATAGTTTCTATAATCAGCATATGAACTAAACTAGGGTGGAACCCGTGCTTAGAACAAAATCAATTGATCCATATAATCCACCGTTAGAGAGTACTCGACTCTGTTTCTTTTCTGTCAAGGAATATTCTGTGTTTGTATATAAACAATATGGAAGATGTTAATACCGTAAAATAAAATAAATGAAAAAATGAAAGATGTTGATAAACCAAATAATGTTGTGTTTCATAAAAAAAAGTCACAATTGGTAAGAAAAAAAAACTCTACAAAGTCCCTTAGGTGTTGAATGTTGATTTTACAATTTAGCTTTGTATTAAAAAAATGTTAACAATTGCGTAAAAAAATATGTTAACAATTGACGAGAAAAAAGAAGAAAAAAAAACTATTTAGAAAGACAATTTGGTATTGAATGTTGATTTTTGGTTGATCAGAAGGGAACCGGGTTTAATGTTGTAAACAAAGACACAGTTTTCACACTATTTTTTATTTTTTATTATAGCCATCCAATCAAAAATGTAAGGTCACGATTGTTTTAAGGGATTTTAAAACTATGTTGATCTGGACCGTACGATCTACAATCAATGGTTAGGATTTGAAACAACGTGAAAACAGTGTGAACACTACTGCAGCAAGTCATGGTCCGATAAGAAGTTTTGCAAATAAGATCATTAGTTTTATATTAAGGACTCCTACACCGGACACAAGTTGAAGTGCTCCATGTCAGTGAAGCAAAAAACTCACTGTACCAAACACTGCATATTGTACAAGAATAAGGATTATTATGAAATCACAGATATTTTTCATTCTAACCAATGCAAAAAAGAAAGAAAAAAAAATTCATCTAAACTAATATATAATATATACACACACCTTTTAAGAGATGATAACTAACTGTCACCATCTTCCAAATGCTCTAACAAATACATAGAAGGTTTAATTTAAGTTAAGCTTTGTGAATAAATCTTTATACCTGCTAGACATTTCCCTTTATGTGCAACCAAATCGTAAGTGTTTTGGAATTCATAAAGCTAGCTTTCCATTCTGCTGAATCTCCAACAAAATTTATCCAAAAGATTCTTCAATAACTGCAAAAATAGGAAAATACAAAACCCCAAACAAAAAACATAGATAATCAAGTAACCAAAAACATAAAAGAGAAACTAAATGAGTACCAAATAATATGAACCTAGTGTTTATTAGCAAACTCTAAGTAAAATTATGTATTGCCACAACTATTTCCAGTGAGATATTTTCAAGCTTAAATTTGATTGATTGGAGAGTAATGTAGTTTGTATCACAAGGAAAACAGATGAATAAAACATATGCATGTTCAATTCAATTTTACTCTTTGTCATATAAAGTTTTAAGCAAGAATTTGATTACCATAATGATGTCATTTAAAGATCATTTTCGTCCCTGTAAGTTCATAAATTTTTTGTTTTAGTCCCTGTATCTTTTTTTGTTGCAAATTAGTCCCTGCATGTGCAAATTTTTTTGGTTTTAGTCCCTAAAACTAAAATCCGTAAGGAAAATCTGCAGGAAAATTCGCTAGTTTCCTACGGATTTTCCTGCGGATTTTAGTTTTAAGGGACTAAAACCAAAAGATTTGAATATACAAGGACTAATTTGCAACAAAAAAAGATACAGGGACTAAAACCAAAAAACCGTGAATTTACAGGGACGAAAATGATGATTAAGCCTAAAACATAATACTTTCTTTTAACAGCTATTCATAAAAGTAAGGGGACAAAGATGCTACTAAAGAAACAAATAAAGTGTGTAAATACTTGTGAAAACCGACTAAAATATTTTCATGAGAATTCTAAGAAAAGGTGCATGTTGTACGTGAGAATAAAACCATGGATAGTTAACATAGAAGTCATCAAGAAGCATCATCTTATTGTAAGAGTAAGGCTTCTCACCTTTATCAATGAGACCAATAATGAGATTTGCTTAGTTTTTGGTTGAGTAACCCTTTTTCCCCATGGTTTCTGGTCATATTCAAACCAAAATATCAAATAAATAATAAAAATTATATTATCCTTTAAACATTGAAGATTAAGGAAGATGAAACATTTACTGACTTGAAATTTGGTAAGCCTATTCATCAGTCAACTTTGGTGCAAATCCTTTGAAGCCATGTTTGCAGCTACAAATATGAGAAGCTTGTGCTTGTTCAATACTGTTAAAGTGAAAAAGGGAAAATCACATATCTGAAATGACATAGAAAAAGAGAAGAACAAATGTCATGTTACAGCTTGATGCGTGATCTCTAGCCATAGTGCATGAAACACCAAACCAGCTACAAAGATCTGATTCAAAAGATCTGATTCAAGAATATTCCAACGTGATAAAGCTAGATTTGGATCTTCATAGAACTTCTTTAAAGTTTGTAAGTGCTCAAACTAACAACAACTCCGAAAAAATATTAAAATCAATGCAAATAACAACTCCAAAAAAGGCAGAGGGTAAAACAAATTTGCACGCAAGCAACGTGAAATCAAAGCAAATCGAAATGAAAATAAATCAAAAATAGCAAACCTTCAAAAATCACGTTTCTACAGTGGCCAATTTGGGAACGGCGCTTGTAAAGAGTATCGATTCAAGTAATTTGGAAAAAAAAATGTGAACGAAATGGGAGAATTAAAAATTAGGTGACCTGCCCAAACACTGTAGTAAGGGGCAAAAGTATAACTAAGTTAAAATTTTATATCCAATTAGATCACAAATCCATTGGAATTATTTTTAAGTTATTGCAATACTTATAATTTAGTATAATAAAGTTCAAATAACTTGCAAACTACTTACTTTGAAAATGTTTGCTGTTCAATGATGTTTCAGTGCACTGTCATTTAAAGACACCACCACAATACACAATCAACTGGCTGGTTAAGTTAAGCTTAATGATGAAATAAATATATTTCATTCATTGTGAGCATGTCTTGATTCATCCAAATTAGAGATATGTGTGTATTAATGTCCAAAGCTTTTGGCATTTGCCCAAAGCTTTCTAAACATATCCTAATTACCAGTAATCATTACAGGAACATTCCCCATTAACAAAGTGATGAAAACGGTTAGCATCCCTAACAATAATTTCCCTCTTAACTATTTTTGATATGTATTTGGTGACAGTATGACAATCAACACAAACACGAAGATTTTTGGTGATTCGAATCAAGCTTCCATATGGTGTGTTTAGAAGACCAAATGCTATAGCTAATCTCTCACTATGTCCCCAAAGCAACTGAACCTTCATCGACTCATTTACATCGCGAAGAACACAACTGGTATTAGAAATATAACCAGAAGCCTCCACCTCAAGCCTCAAATTTTCTAGCAATTGCTTAATATCTACCCAACCAGGATGTGAATCATCACCAGCAAAAAATGTGTACACTTGGTTACCTACTTCAATTAAACTAAAAGCAGGTGTTTTCTTCAGGCCCCTTATCCTCATGAGGCCCCTTACGTAATTAACTGACTCCCATCTTCTTGCTTCAGAATATATATTCGACAACATGACATAAATTCCCGGGTTCAAGTAATCTAAAGAAATTAATCTATCTGCAATTTGTATCCCCATATTTATATTTTTATGGATTCTGCAACCATTGAGCAAAGCTTCGAGCACATCTGTGTTCGGTTCAATGGGAATTTGTTTCACTAAGGCATCTGCTTCCTCAAGGCAGCCTGCTCGACTAAGAAGATCCACAAAACAAGCATAGTGTTTGTCACTAGGCTTAATGTTATGATCTCTTTCCATAGAGAGGAACAAAGTCCTGCCCTCTTCAACGAGGCCCGAGTGACTGCATGCTGTTAGCAGAGAAACAAATGTAGTTTCGTTTGGCTTGAGCCTTTCGTTTATCATTCTATCATAGACACCAAGAGCTTGATGTCCTTGACCGTGCATTCCGTAACCCATGATCATAGAGTTACATAGTATAACATCTTTTAAATGGAAGCCATTATAGAATAGCTTCTCAGCATAGTAAATTTTACCACACTTGGCATACATATCAATCAAAGCAGACATATTAACAGCATCAAATGTATAACCATGACGGATCAAATGGGCATGGACACTCCTTCCTTTCTTGAGAGATCCTAGGTGAGTACAGCAATGCACAAGGCTAACAAGAGTGACAGAATTGGCAGCCACACTTTCTTCTTGCATCTGACAAAATAATTTTAAGGCATCCTCTGCATAGCCATTTTGTGATAAACCCACCAGCATAGCAGTCCAAGTAATTACATTTCTTTTATCCATTGTTCTGAAAACATTAGTCGCCTGCTTTATAGCGCCACATTTAGAATACATGTCAACAATTGCAGTGGACAAAACTAGATTTGATTCTAGTCCTTTTCTAGTGATACAAGCATGGATTACTTTTCCATTTTCTAAGTCCGATGTTTGAGAACATCCCCGAATAAGGCTAATCAAGGTCCCTGAATCAAACCCTTCGCCACTTTGGACCAGTCTTTGAAAGAGAGCAAAAGATTCAGGCACCATACCATTTTGAACACATCCCGAAATCATAGCATTCCATGAAATCAAGCTTCTATTGCACATGTTATTGAAAACCAAAAAAGCACTGTCAATGTCACCTACATTACAATACATATCAACCAATGAAGTAAGCACAAAGACATCATGGCCCATGCTTAATGCAAGTACAAAAGCATGAAGACAAATTCCATGTTTGTTTAGTCCACTCTCGCCACATGCTTTGAGTAAACTAGACATAGTCACAGGACTTGGCCTTACCCCACAACCAATCATCTCAACAAACAATTGAATTGCCTCCTTGAAGAGGCGCTCCTGTACATAACCTCCAATAATCGAATTCCAACATACAACATCCCTTTCAGGCATCCTATCAAAGACCATTCGCGCCTCATCAAGATTACCAGATTTCACCAAAAAGTTAATGATTGAACTCCCAACATGCTTATTCAAATGAAATCCCTTCCTAACAGCCATCCTAACAATTTCCATACCAATCTCATTATCCAACAAAACAGTGCAAGCCTTAAGAGCAAACACACAAGTATAACTATTTATTTCAATATCACAAGACCCCATCATTTTAAACAGCTTAGGAACCTCCGTGTATTCACGGTTCTTAACAAATCCATTCATCATGGCATTACAAAGTGTGGTTTCCCGGTGAGGACATTGATCAAACACCTTGTATGCAGAATTGAGAAAACCCAAATCAGAATAAGCTTTGATAAGTTTTGTAGCAAGAAAGTGTTGAGTGGATGCACAATTCCTAATGATTTGTGCGTGGATGGATTTAACATGTATAAGGGTATTCGAGAATTCACGTAAGAGTGAGGAGAAAATGGTAGCAAATGGTGCATTATTGTGAATGAGCATGTAGCTACAGAATGTCCTGGACTTGGCGATGTTAAAATGTGATAAAGGCATCAACCTCAACCATATAGGAAATGAAGAATGAGTGTGAGTAAGTAGTGGCGGGTTTTAATGGGAGCGGAAGGTAAACATAGCATCCCTCAAAAAAACTGATATCCCTTACTAGTTAAGAATTCAAATATAATAAAATTATTTAAAAATTTGTGTAGTTTACTTTTCAAAAATATTATTTCAATATAATTTTGTTTTTTCATTTTTAACTAGTATCTTTGAATCTTTTGTTAGTACATTGAAATAGAGATTTAGTTAATCTATCGTTGAGAACCTTCTATTTCTAAGGAAAAAAGACTCCGTAATTCAGATTTCGACTATAAGGTAAATAAAATTTTACAAAAAATTGTTTTCACTAAGAATTAAATTCGGATTATTGTAAACAATTCATCAAAGAAAAAACACATTAACTATTTGAGTTCAATGTATGTTAAATTAATAAGACTTGTTGCCTGAAATATATCTAAAAGTTTTTGCTTTCCTGAGTTAAGGTAACAACCATTATGATAAAATTACTAAATTGTACATTGCACACCACTATTATCTCTCATTTTATACATATTTACAATTTTTGTTTTGTGCTGATGTTATTTTGATTTTTTTTTATAAAACTATATAAGAATCTTGTGAATTTCAATTATAATATTTTACTTGATACTTGTCACTTCCCTTAGTATTTTAAGAAAGATCCGCTACTAAATCGTGATGCTTTTGCAATATATACAATTACTCTTTAATTAAAACATGTTGAGATTTTAATTGAGAACATTTAATTTATTTTGTAAGAAATTTTTTTTTTTTGAACAAGCAAAAATGAAACTTTTGCTTATACAAACCAAGGCGTGCTAGCCACAACCCCAAGAGTCTACAAAGAGTCAAACACTAGCTAGCCAATGCCTATACAAACCAAGGGACTTGACCACCACATGTGAGAATTTATACCAAAATTTACATTATAAGCTTTCATCCACCAAAGAGAATAAACCTGAACTTTTTCTAGCAATTGAAGGATCGTAGATTCCTTCGCCTTAAAAATTCTATTGTTTCGTTTATGCCAAATCACTCAGATACAACATAGTCAGAGCATCTGCATGAAAGAGCGGCGTGCTCGGGAACCGCCTGCTAAATAGGTAAACTGAAAAAAATGATCATGAAGCACTAACGGGTCAGCTGAGGATATACCAACCCAAGATCAGACAAAATTCCACAAGGGTGCAAACACTGGACAGGAAAGGAACAAATGATGTGCAGTCTCAACACCCCACATCCAGTCACACTTATAAGTTAAAATCCTTACATATTTTCCACATTAAAGAAAACATATATAGTGAGGATGAATATCACATAGACTGGTCATAAACAGAGTTAGTCGAGGGGTGAGCATCGATCGGATTCGGGCTGAAAATCGTAAAACCGATAAAAACCGCGGCCTTTTAATTTGGACCCAATTTCAACCATCTACATCTTCGGATTGTTCGGGTTCGGGTCATGCGGGTGTCGGGTATAGCGGGTCGGTTTTAACGGGTTACATTGAAACTTTGTTGTTACATCTAAAATTTCATTGATCAAAAAATATTATTCTTTAAATAGTTCAATATTTCGTACACACTGCAACAAATGATACAATAAAAATGATGAGATGCAATTATTTTGTTTCAAATTTGTTAATCCAACGACAATAATAGATAATGAGAAGTAAAAATTAATATAAATCTAGAATATTATCTTTCAAATCTCATTTATCAACCTATTACAAGCATAAACTTGCAAAATATAACATTTTTCTTCTCTATCAAAGATAGACAAAATTAACAAAGCGAAGAGTATAAGAGATTAAGAGGTGCTCAAAACTGAAAAATAATAAATTAATTTATATTTTAGTAATTGTTCGGTCGGTTTCGGTTATGAAGAGATAAATTTTAGAGACCCGCACCCGCCCGTATACAACCGTTCATGACCGATTTTTCACAATTGTTGACCCGCACCCGACCGAGTGCTTCCATATGTTGGCGGTTATGTCGGTTTCGAGTCGGGTTGCGGGTTTGTGCTCACCCCTAAGTCGAACTAGGTTTGATGCTTGTATCTCAATCATTCCTAACTCGGTTTGAAGCCAAACATTGTGAAGGATCAGAGAGTTAGCCTAACTAATTTATGAATCAATCTATGTGCTAGTCTCTTTACAAACCTCACTAAAGTTTGAAAAATTAGAAAGAAAAGTTCAACATGACCCTAGTTTTGGATTATCTACCGTTGAATTATTAACTAGGTCAAGGAGCGTCTCACAATCCATCTATTTATCTCAAAGATAACTCAATTATATAGCCAAGGCCATGAAAACAATCACATGAAGCAGTCCTAGCATCTTGGATCTAATTTGCATGTAGTCAAAACTGCATGCAGCCGGGGAAGATCTGATCTTCCAATTAAGATCGGACAGTTCAGATATAGAGAAGTTTTAATTTTAATCAAAATGTATGACTGCTTTTATATTTGAACCGTCTGATCTTAATCAGATAGTCATATCTTCCCTAACTGTAAGCAGTTGACCGCATGAAATCCAAATCCCTAGCGTCTCACCTTTTGCAATGGAAAAAAATTGTCCGGGCTATAATGAAGATATCATGAGAGTCCTAACATACGTTGAAGCATAATCCAAGTTGGAAAAAAATGAGGCATCAATGCTGCACGTCACAAATTTACGAGAGGGCTGCCAATGAACCACATCGTGTCCATATTGTTAACTAGGCTAACTATCCATCAATATTCCCACGCTATCCGGTCTCGTTCAGAATATTAGACTGCTGGAGATGCTCTTAGGAGCAATATGTACTTAAAAGTGTAGAACTTCTTGATAGACCTCTTACAAGATTACTAAAAGGCTGAGGTTCCATTATCACAAATGGCCTTATCGTCCTTTGGTCTGAAGCCAGCAGGTGGCAAGAGAATTGAACTCGTAAACTTCTGTGACAGAGAGCATTAGCTAGCTACCCAGCTGTGGCGGCTCAAAAGAATTTCAGTAGAAGCAAGAAAAACTTAATTCAATGGGAAGTGTATTTAAAAGTGTTTCTCCATTTGCTTTTACCGGAATATACAAGAAACAGATAAATAAATGCTAGAAAATTTTCCTCAAATAAACAACATATCCATGTGTATAAACCCCTGAAAATGAAGATTTTGAGATTCCTTTCAAAAAAAGCCACAACTAAACAATTTAATACTAATCAAGTTGAGAAAAAGAACATGCCTGCAAGTTATGAGTAGTCCAATAAAATAATCCAGGTAGTTGTGGAGAGATATAAAACAAGTAATCTACCTTAAAAACATATTTTAAGGAATACAAGCAAATTTAAGAACTCTCATCTCATGTTCAAGAAAAAGGACAGATGGTGTTGGGGCCAGATATTGATCTCAGAAAGTCAAAAGAGTACATGTGCACTCTATTGAATTTAAATGTCCCTTGCTCCCTTTTGGTTCACAGATCATTCATTGTCCACTCCTGATAATATTCCAATAATTTTGAGAAGGATAAAAGTAGGAATTGTTTTGCTGTTATTGTTAATCAATTATTATTAGAAGTTTATTATTTGTGGATTCAGTAAACTCGTATCTATAAATATTATTCTTCTACTTCCACCAAAAAAATATATTATTCTTCCACTGCTGTACTTTTATAAAAGGATGCACATCCCACATCTTAATCATTGATTTTTATGATTAATATATCAACGGTCCAAAGCAATAATTCTATGATGGGCCATGCTAAATGCTTCAGAATCTCACCATAAAGTGAATGTGTTTTTTCAACAGGACCAACAAATCAAGAGGAAAACAGAAACATCTGTAAAAATTTCTTGGAGAGACAATATATTATATATATATTAATTGATTTCTTTACACGCTGATACGAGGTTGAAAATGAACAAAACATGGAAAGAAGGAAAGAAGGAAAGAATAAACTGGACCAATGAGTCTGACTTTCTTATTGCATCCTCGATTGATCTTATCAGTTGCAAAACAATGTGTGAAATTATGTCAAATAATCAGAGAGAAATATATTAAATTTAAGGTTCTTTGCAGCACCGCACTATTCAAAGCTGTTGTAACTTACGAAGATGCTCCAATAGTGAAGTAGCCTTTCTTTTTGCTCTCTCTGTACCGGTCCTAGCAAGTTCAGAAAGAGGTATGACAGCACCGAGTCTACTGATACAGGAAAGATTATCAGTATCCCTCTTGCACAAAGCAAGTAAAATGGCAGCTGCGTTCTCTTTGTTGCGAGGCAACCCTGTCCTCAAAAGATCTATTAAAACTGGTATAGTGCTGGCTTTTACTATGGTAACCTTTGCCTCTTGGTGACTGGCAAGAACTGACATAATTGTAAGGGCTTCGTCAACCATTGATTTGCTTGAATCTGTCAGCATTTTCAACAGTGCTGTGATGATCCCTGCTCTTATGGCTCTGCCCTTGTTCCCTTGATATATGCATAAATTGAACAGTGCTGTTGCTGCGTCCTTCTTCCCTCTAGGGCTTCCATTTTGGAGCAATTCTACCAAAGCGGATATAGCTCCTGAGGCTCCAATTATAATTTTGTTCTCATCTGCAAGTGACAAGCTAAAAAGCGTTGCTGCCGCATTTTCTCTTGCTTCCATGGTTCCAGCTCGGAGAACTTGGACAATGGATGGAATTGCACCAGCAAGCATTATAAGTCCTTTGTTGTTTTCATATATAGAGAGATTGAGAATTGAAGTAACCGCATTTTCTTGTGTCATTTCATCTTCTGAAGTTAAAAGGTTGACTAGAACTGGTATCGCTCCAGCTTCAGCAATTAGTATCCTGTTGTCAGTGCTTCTTTTGGATAATAAACGAATTTCAGCAACAGCTGCTCTACACTCCTCAATGGACCTGCAGGAGAGCTTCCGGACTAGAGTTTCAATTGCCGCTATGTCACCTGTAACATCTCTGAATGATCCATCACTCTTTTTTATTTTTCCATTGGTTAGTCCTGTTGGTTGTTCGATGTTGTGCTCTATACACCACTGAGAAACAAGGCTCCTTAGAACATAATTTGGTGTAAGGGTCAAATGTTGGAGCTTCTGCTGAGTTTTTGGACAGGTTGTATTTCCACAATCAATCCATCTCTGTATGTAAGATCTCTCATATGTCTGGAGAAGAAAAAAAACAACGAAATATGAATGAGTTGAAAATTTTGGAGGAAAAGTAAATGACATACGTTTTATGCATCATCCAAAATGAACTTACCTGACCAGTGGCTACAATAACAGGATCTCTCATTAGTTCCAAGGATATAGGGCAAAGAAAATCTTCAGGAATTACAATTGCTTCAGGTTTTTTATCTACAGGTATCTTCGTGCTCCCAGAAATTTCTTGACTTTTAGGCGCAGTTAAAATCGATAAGGAAACCTCAGAAGAGGCATGGATGCTCCTTGTTCTTTCCAATCGAGATCCTGCCCCACGTGGGCTGCAGCTTTTCCCTTCATTGCTTTTAGGAATGCTGCCTAGTTCTGATAGATTCTCAGGACAACTGTGTTGTTTATGCATCCCACTCACAGATTTGCCAAGAACTTGATTAATTTCTTGAGCCAAGGGCTGAGATAAATCATAAGACGGCATCTTGGAAATCATAAACCCGTATTTATCCGTGGCCCGTCTCAATTGTGTTCTCACCAAATCCACCTAGAAAAGCACATGGTATCATTAGATTCACTTAAGGAAAAAGCAGATAAAACGGTATCGAGAAAAACAAATTATCCAAAAGTTCTACCTGTTCTTTGACTTCCACCGAGATATCTAAATCGTCATACGGTAAACTGCTCAATAGTTTTTCCAGTTTCCACGTCACGCACTGAAATTGGAAGATAATATTCTTGGCAGCTCCATCCTTAAATCAAGATATATCAAATTTCAGAGACGCACACAGACATCCTTTTACAGATATACATGCCGTAAAAATTCCAACATTAGTAAAATTCCAAGCTACACAATCTCTAAGAAATAGTACAAAATCATCTCTATTTATAAAATATCCTGTCGCAATATAAATATCAAAAATATTATTTTCACACAAAAAGTTGATACCAGATACCGTATATTATACGATTTTGATCTTTTCTATTAATTTCTCCTCTCTTTCGATCAAATCAATACACGAATTCGATGTATTTTTATCCAGTGTCAACTTTTTCTGTCTAAATATCATTGTTCTATGAACATTTACCAATACAGTTACATAGAGTAATGCACGAAATTCCGATCCGGAGAACTGTTCCAGTAAAATCAAACAGTATAGTTAACCATTTATGATAATGTGTTGGTTCAATTCATCAAATTGAATCTAGCATTTTCTCAATCAAAGAAAATAAACGCAAACAACGAATTACAGATCTAAATTGCTAAAACAAAAATCACAAACAAAGAAACGAGCATCAGATCGAAAACTTACAGAAGAATTATCAGAATTAGAACTGAAATCCTTCGCTATGGATAATAACCGTTTAGCAGATTGAAGAGCAAGAACTAGATCAGAGGACCACGAATCCTCTAAGGCAATAGATGAAGAACTTGAAGGAGAACCTTTAATCTTATTCAGTTCCTTAATTTCCTCAAACAAATGAGATAGAAGAGAGATCCGGCGAACTAGATCGGTGCAATCTTTCCTGAACATTGCATCGGTGGGGAGGGAAGAAGAACCTCCTCCTCCGACACACATTCCGGTGATATCGTGAACAAGAGAAAGTAGCTCCGGTGTGTTATCTCCGGCGAACTCGCCGGCCATTGTTTTTGGTGGCTTGTGTTGGAGGTGAAGTCAGAGAGAGTCTAATGAGAGGTTTTTGATGAGACTTATGGAGGTTCGACACGTAACGATAGTGCTGAATGAGTAATCACTGTAATAAATTAATAATTAATTATGTATTAATTATTAATAAATTAATATTGTAATTAATGAGTTCATGGCTTCACGTTCTTCGGTTTTTTTAGGATTATTATCCGTTAATAAAATATGTTAGATAATGTTTAGAAAAAAAAAAGTTTGATAATGATATAATTTAATCATTAAATTTCGAAGAAGAATCCGACGGTGATTATGTGGAAAACTCTAATATATTAAACACTTTTTCAAGTGGTATATGATAGACCGGCCGTAAATAATATTATAATAAATATAAATTTCATAAAATTTATTATTGGATTGAAAATTTATATTATACTATATAAATTGTTCATAAAAAAATTTGAAATATTTAAAATCATTTAATATGCTATTGAGATTCATTAAGATTAACAGTTTATAAGTTTTTATTAAATAATTTTTATTTTGATAAGTCTTAATAACATATCAAATTATTTTCAATTTTTTCAAAATGTTTTACGGATAATCTAAATGATATAAATTTTCAAGACAACAGTGAATTTTACAACATTCATATTCGTTATAATATAATCGATCATTTGTCCACAGTAAAACACTTATTAAGGTGGTCAACAAGTGGTCCACCGTAGCATACAACAATAAATACTAATTCTTCGAGCTTTGTAAGAGTTAAATAAGAGACAAACTCTTTCTAAGAATTTTAATATTGTTGCATGTAAATCAGAGATTTAACTTAGATCTAAATTAAGATAGAAGAGACATATGTTCTATCATATAATTGTTCTTGGTTGGTTAATACGATTTTAAATATTAGTTTAATTATCAGTTAATTAATGAAAATATTAATAGCCACGAAAGTATTAAATTATTAATATACAATTTATCTCAAGTGGTTAATGAGTTCATTCTAAAATGAATAGTTTAGAAGATTTCAAATTTAATTCTTGATAACCAAATGTTAGTTGGTCTAGTGGTGATTGATACTGAATTTTGTAGAGATGATCAGTGTTCAATCCTCCGCAACTGTATTTAGGGAGGGACTGAAACCACTTGATGTCAGAACTCATCCAAACTCTGGACTACTAATTCTTGATAGAAATAACTTTTAGTTGAACTTGTCGAACTCTAAGTTAAAGAATTATTTTCTTGAGAACAAGAATATTAATAAAAAAAATGGAGAATCTCGTAGAGAAAACAATAGGATACAGTTGGGTTTGGAATATTATGAATTGTAATTTGTAAAGCAACCGACGACTGTTTTTCCTTTTTTTTATTTTGTGATTAATTTTTTTCCATCGGAACATCTTATTGTTTGGAAACATTTTCTATTGGAATTTGGATGCTAGGATTTGATGATTCAATAATAATAATGGAAAAATAGAAAGATTTGGGCAATAGATAGAAAAAGTATGCGTTGCTTGTTTTTGGTAAAGAAATTATTTGTGTGTATGGGCAACAACTATAAACATAAACACGGTGATATTATTGTACATCTGTCGCATGACTAAGGTTACAGAAAATATATAAAGGTTACATTTCTTTCTTCTTTTTTTGTTCAAAATATGTGTTGCTTATTTCTATGATTCTTTCTCAATTTTCTTATTGTATCCATTACCATATCTAAAAAGATATGGAAGATGTTACTTAATCGTGTTATTTAATAAATCATGTTTTCCTTAGAAAAAAGTTCTCCTTAACACACTCCATTAAACATTGCATATTAACACTTTGATTTATAAAGAGCCATTGATTTCCCCATTAGTGCAATTATGTTAGATCATGAGACTATCGCGAGAAGATATATCACAAATACTTTTGATTAGTAAGTCAAATATAAGATTCCTGTGAGCTTACTTCATTTAGCAGAATATTTAACTGTGGTTTCATAAATGCATCAATTTGCATTATTGTCCAGTAATAATATTTATAAAAGATTGTCTTCACAAGGATCGAGCCAAAGTAATTAATATTATTTTGGAACACTGATAAAATAAAAATAGATAGGATACAAGTGAGTTTAGAGATCAAGGATAAAAGTTAGTTGGGTGTTTTTCGAATCTTTCCCCTAGTCCTATTTAGTAATATGTGTTGGAACAAAGTGGGTCTGACATAAGTCCCTAGTATTTTAATTGGTTTTGATGATAACAAAGTATTAAAATTGCAATTAGTATTGCTAATATTTATTCTAGTGTGCAGAATTAATAGTTAAAATTCACTCAGAAGCACTATGAATAAAAGCAGAGAAGCCAAGCTAAGAAGCTCTGAAAGTATATCGTTGATCATTAGAAGCTTAAAATTCAAGGTCTGAAGAAAGTGGCTTTGAGGACAAAAGCTAGGCTCTGAAGGATTCAGAAGCTGAGGACCTTAAGAAGCTACACTGCAGACTCTGAAACAAAAGGAATTTGCGTCACTCAAGAACTGACAGAGACAGAATCAATGATTGAAGAACAATCCACTTTGGGACTCTGTCATATTCACAAGAAAGAATATTCGTTGGTACAACGTTAACCTTATCCATAAGTGGAGCGCATTTGAGGATTGTACGACTGTACTATTATTACTCAAAATGGTTGAGTGATAATTCAAATTGCAAAGTAGTGAAATTGAAGTTTTTTACCAAAGAAGGCAATGTACAGCTATCAATTGTACGATCAAATTCCAGCTGGCATCTTATCTCTCTGCAACGGTCATCACATTCCATTGAAGTATAAATAGAAGACTCAAATGGAAGAAATGACTACTGTTCTATCACTGCGTTTTAAGGCTCTGAAGCAATCTGACATTCAAGAACCTATCTGTCATTCATAGTCTTAAAAGCAATCTGCGTTGTATTTTGTAAACACCTCTGATAGTATATCAAGTGTCCATTAACAATCATTCTTAGATTTTAAGTTTGTTTGTGAAGTCTCTTGTTTAGTGAAACTTGAACATTTGAGAAGTCTCTTGCAAGTGTGCTTGAACAAATTGTAATCTTGTGAGATTATAGTGAAAAGCTCTTGTTAGTAACAAGGGGACTGGACGTACTCTCAACTTGTGAGAGGAACCAGGATAAATTTTGTGTCTTTCTCTCTCTCTCTCTCAGCACCTCCTTGATTTTGTGTTTAAATCCGCTGCAAAATTGTTTTTATTTTATAAAAAGATTCAATTTTTAAAACACAATTCAACCCTCCTTTCTTGTGTTTTTCCACCTTCAATATGACGTTATATTCCATCTGCAATTATAATTCTATTATGATGGCAGATTAACAAACTAGTGAAATGTACTTTCGCATACTAAGATCTAGGGTTGTACATGGGCCGGTTTGGGTTGGGTTTAGGCAAAACCAAAATCCGAACCATTTAGGGTACTCCGAGTTGGGTTGAGCAAAATAACCACCCACTTAAATATTGGGCCGGGTTGGATAAACCCCCTTATTTTCCGGGTTGGTTTGGATGGGTGGGTTACCCAAATTTTAATTTTTTTTTAATTTTTTTTAATATTAAATGACTAAACGACGAATCATCATTTTTTTATAAAAATTATTCAACTTTTTTATTACAAATTTGTAGTATTTTTTTAGCATTATAAAATGATAATATCACCATATTTTTTTTCATAAAAATAACATTTTTTCACTATTTGCAAATAATGATATTTTTAGCATCACTACTTTTAAATGACAAAAAAAAGTCATAGAGTGGAGACTCGAAAGAGTTGATCTAGAATGCGTTAAAACTATGATATACGGAGGAGTAATCGTTTGTCGTTTGGAATAATAAACTCACATATAACTTATTTTGGAAATTTGAGTATTGAACTTGTGGTCTTTATCTTTTAATGATGGAAAATCTTTAATATTAATAAGAAAAATTATTTTAAAAAATCATGGTACTACTGATTCAGTGGGTCAGTGGGTGTTTTGAGTTGGGTTTTGCCCGAAACCCGATTTGTTTATGGATTTTTCATTTTGAAATTCATATCCACCCAATAACCCGACCCAACCCACTTTTTTGGGTTGGATTGGGTGGGTTTGACCGGGTCAATTGGGTTTGCCCAACCCATGTACACCCGTACTAAGATCACTCTATTCCAATTGAATAAACTAAGACTAACTAAATAAGGATAACTCATGTTGTCACGTTTTGGTACCTACACATGATCTCACGTTATTCCTAATTTACTTGAATGAGTAATGCTAGCAACACACCCTCAGACACACTCCTATTAACACACTCTCATTGATTGGTCCACATCATCTATTTTTTCTAATGCCTTACCTGATGACCAGTTAAACAAGTTACTAGTTTTTTTATTTTCTTTTTATTTTTTCTAATTTTATTTGATGATTATTGACCAGTTACCATCGTCTTCTCCACTTCCACTACCAATACCCAAACAACCCACCATTCAACAATCATTGCCAAGGCAGAGAACCATGGGGGTTTGTACGATTAAAGGAGTTATTTCAATATTTGAGAGGCATAACCCAAACCCCAATCCATTTACTTCGTTTTGTCGGAAGAAAAGAACAACAAAAATTGGCGGTGAAGGGTTATGAGGTATGACCGGCGGTGGAAGGGTTACGAGGTGCGACCGTCGGGAGCAAAAATACTCATTTATGATTGTCTTTTGCTCTTGCGATGGCGACTGAGAGAGGCAATCACAGTGGCTTTAGCCACAAACGCTGGCAACAACACTACCTTTATTTTGAAACATTCTTCTCCTTCAATTTCTAAATTAGTTATTGTTTCTTTCATTCATTCCTTGATTTGGTTTGTTTTTTTGGAGTAATGAATTTTTAAAAAAGGGAACTGATTTTGGAAATAAAAAACAAAGGTGAAAATTGGCATTTGCAGAAGAATCTTGGTGAAATTGGTAATGAGATTCATATGGTAGTGGTAGAGACTGCTGCACAATCCAAGAAGATTAATTTTAATTAATAAATAAATAAATTAAAATTACTCAGATTCATAACCGGTATCAAGTTAGAGGTTTAAAATTTTTTATGATGTGGACCAATCAATGAGAGTGTGTTAATAGGAGTGTGTGTGAGGGTGTGTTCCTAGCATTACTCTTACTTGAATAGTTTTAGACATGCATAAGTTAATTATGTGAACTATTATGTTAGCCCGTGCCGTGCACGGGATAATTTTCTTTTTTAATATTATTTATATGTTTATTTTGTAATATTATTTGAGTAATTTGGTTTAAAATTCTACGATAAAAATGAGATAATTTTTGAATTATATAGGTTTAAGGATGTTATAAAATAGAGCGAGATGAAGAATATTATTACGCTTCCCGTTCTACACTATTGATAGATAGATTCTTTCTTTCATTTTCGTCCACGGGGCTATATAGTGACCCTTTAAATATAAAATAATTATAAACTTTGTTCTCAAATGAAAATTTAATTAGTCTATAGGTACATTTTTAATAGTGGGGTCGAAAGTGTTTCATGTTTCTCATTCTACATCAGTGAGAGTTCTATCCTTCTCTCTCTCTCTCTCACTACTTCTACATCTCTCCCACCGGATAATTTTCATTTTTTAATAATATTTAATTTCTTTTGTTCTTTTTTTTTTTTTCTTTTGCATGTTGTCTTTGTCATTTTTCATTTTATATTATTTTGAATGTTGCATATATGTTTAATTTAAAGATGTTACAGGGGCATAGTGAGGTGGGAAATACTCTCTCATTCCATGTTCAACAACACTATGAGATTCTTTCTTCCTCCCTGTCTCACATCTCTACATGGATTCCGTCAACAAAAAATAATTATAATTTTTATATTATTTTTCAAATGAATATTAACATATTTTGACCATGCTCCCATTCTCAAACTTTTTTTTGTCATTGTCCACAAAGAATCAATTTTCAAGTGTGAGCGTAAAATGGAAAAATCTTTATATGAATCTCCACTCACATTGATAAATTAGCATCCTAAAAAAATAATTAACGAAGGTTTATGGAAAGCTTAAAATTGGAGTTATAAAAAAAATCCATTGATTATAAAAAATATTAAAATTATATTAATTTATTTTTGGTTTCAATTGCCATAGATTTTTTCAGTTGGATGTAATATAGTGAAAGTCTGATAAACACAAAATAAAAAAATAAAAAACTCCTATAGTCGGAATTTAAATTTTAATTAGTCAATGTATATTTTTAATAGTAGAAATGGGAATTGTTTTCCATTTCCCATTGTTTATTTCTATCTCTCTCTCTCGTCTCCATTATACGACTCTATAGGGGCTTCATTAACAACAAATAGTTGTTAATTCTATATTATTTTATAATGAATATCAATAAAATTTTCGTGCTCATTAATTTATCACTATCTTCTACATACAATTTTCTTCATGACGAACTAATTTTCATCGTGATAAATAAAATTTTGAGTAAGAGATCCTCGTGATAAAATATGAAAATATGGATATGCCCCGCAATCATAATTCAAATTTTAATTAGTCAATGTGTAAGGAGCAGAGTCGTGATCACTTTGCAAAGCTTATTAGTTATTACTATAGAATCTTGGAATCAGAACAAAATCATATTTACTTCTACAGATTCGGTGATTTGGTGTAAAAGGAGTATAACGGATTTTGCAGGTAGAAGAAGAGAGAGATTTTGTTAAAATAAAAAACTAGAATGGAGAAGAGGACTATGTGAGTCATACCATAATGATGTTAATCTCAACCACATGTTTTAATCAGACGGTGAAAAATAAACCCTCTCACTCTCATATAAGGAACCACTTTCTCACTTGATACATCCCCTATCTCAACCACATGGCCTGCAAAATGCAACAAAAATTTCTTTCACGATTTCATCCACGGAGCAGAGTCGTTCGCGACCAAGAACCACTTCGCCCCGGTCGCCACTGCCCACCATCTCTCTCTCTCTCTCTCTCTCTCTCTCTTACGACCAGATCTGTCCGTTCAACTTATTCTTATTCCCTTTCCACCACTGGTTCAGACCGGTTGCTTTCTTCGCTATTGTCGTTGTTGTTCGCCGGCTTGAGAACAGGGTTGCCGTTTTCCATCGTTGAAGGATTATAAAAAATTAGATCTAATTCATCTTCCTCACACAGTCACACCACAACCATGTCATTGTCGTTTCCAATTTCTTCCCATTAAGATCTAAATTTTACTGTACTTGATAAGCTTATGATATTTAGCTTCCAATTGTCTATTGGTTATAATTAGAATTTATAGGCGGCGTTCCTTTTCGACTGAAATTGAGCATAAATGGTTTATGTAATTGTCTCACCTAAATTTATGTTGCTATATTTCTCACTAGCATTAGAAGAGGAATCCAACATTAGATGCACGTGAAGGATAAATTGAAACAGCACTAGAAGGTTGGTGAAGGATTGTTGTTACAGGGGAATATGGTGGTTGTGTTGTGTTAGAGAGATGAAGCGGTTAAAGTTTGTGGGAATAGGGAAAAATACAGTGCGCGTGACATATTTTATTTAATTTTAATCTCAACCATCCATTTCAATCTAAAGGCTCAAAAATATTCTTATCATTCTCATATAACAACTCTATTCTCATAGGATATGTCCTCATATATATATATATATAACTCCTACCGTTGAAATTCTAATTTTAATTCGTCAATGTGTATTTTTAAAAGTGGGGGTTAGAAGTTCTTCCCGTTTCTTGTTTCTCCAACACTAATAGATTTATTTTTCTCTCTCTCTCTATCTCTATATATATATATATAGGGTCAGGATCAAATGACACCAACTAGTTTGACACCAAATGTTACACCGCTCATCAATAACGCTTTAACGAATTCGAATTTTACAAAATCCACCGTTGGATTGGAAGATTATATTATATAGATCATTCATGTTAAATTTTATAAAAATCTAAAAGCATTTGATATGTTATTGAGACTCGTCAAGATTAACGGTATTCAATAAAAACGCATAAATCATTAATCTTAACGAGTCTCAATAACATATTAAACGGTTTTGGATTTGTATAAAATTTAACATGAATGATCTATATGATATAATCTTCCAATCCAACGGTGGATTTTGTAAAATTCGAATTCGTTAAAGCGTTATTGAACGATGTAACATTTGGTGTCAAACTAGTTGGTGTCATTTGATCCTGACCCATATATTTATATATATATATATATATATATATATATATATTAATTTTTAATGAATATTAATAAAATTCTCATGCTCAGTTTTCATTATCATATACATAAATTTTTCATCGTGCTAGATAAAATTTTGAATAAGTAGTCCGCATGATAACATATAATAATATGGATCCACACTTGGAATTCAAATTTTCATTATTCAATGTGTTTTTTTTAATTGTGGGGTGCAGATGCTCTCCGTTTTTTATTCTACACCATTGAGACTCTTCCTTTCAATCTCTCTCTCTCTCTCTCTCATTATACCCATCTTTTGTGTCCGTTACAGGATTCTAGCCGCTCCATGAACAAAAAATAGTTGTTAATTCTTTATTATTTTTTAATGGATATCAATAAAATTCTCGTATTTAATTCTCACTATTATCTACAAACGTTTTTGATTATAAGGATCACTGTTCGTCGTGCTAGATAAAATTTAGAGATGTTTAGTCAAGGTATAATTTTAACTGTGTGGTGTAAAGTGTTCTCTATTTCCTATTCTACATTATTTTAGAGATTCTCTTTATTTCCCTCTCTCTATATATATAATATAAAATATTTGTTGCATGACTCAAATGTGTGCAATCTAATTATATAAGGATATGAAATATGATTTTTTCTTTCATCAATTTACACTAAAATTATCGTGTTAAGTTCTCACTTTCATCTACGGATACACTTCATCACGTGATCACTTTTCATTGTGCTAGATACAATTTTAAATGAGTGATCCAATAAAAAAATACGAAATATGATTTAAATTTATTTTAAAACAAATCAACTTAGAAAATAACATGTAATTGAATGATTGGATAATAGATACATGTCCCATCAAATTTTAGTCGAAGTGTTCACATAGGTTTTACGTAGAAAATATATAATATTTAATGGATTAAATAAATTTGTCGTCATTAAAAATATAATATATATTAATAATTAAAATTTAATATTTGAATTTCTAAAAAAAAAATATTATTAGAAAAGCTTTAATTGAATTTTTACCTATGTAATAATATTAAAATATAATATTAGAATTTCTAAAATATAAAAATACCGATTCCTGCAAAAATTACTATTTTTACAATAAATAAATATTAGAGAATCTCTAATTGAATGACAAAAAATAATAAAAACTCGATAAAAAAAGATACAAAAAAAAACAAGTTTGAGTAAAAAAAAAAAAAGAGAAGTTCTAGTTTAGTTGTATATATCCAACCATTTTTTTTCAAACAATATGGTTTTTTTTTTTATAAAAAAAAGGATAGTAGTTTTTCATAACATTAAAATATTATTAAAATTAGATTATTGTTGTCAAAGAGATTCGAACAACATACCTTATACTACTAATAAAATTACTTTCTCTAAAAACAAAAAAAAGGTAGAATTCCATATAATATTATAAAAATTGAATTATTGTTGTCAATGAAATTCGAACCATATACCTCGTGTTAAAAACTTCACATAAGTAGAATCTCTATAATAATGCCACGTAGGATTTTTTTCTTGAAAATGCACGACAGAGCTCCGTGGGAATCTCGTAATGTATATAATAGAGATGTATATAATAGAGATGTTAATCCTAGCAAGCCTTTAACTTGGGTTTATGATATTATCTCTCTCATTCTTGTTAAACCAATTACCCCATGTTCGAGTATTAAGGGTCGTTTAAGATCATCTCTAATTCTTATGAGCAATTAATAAATACGTCTACTTACAAATTGTATTAAAGCAAGATAGTAAAATTGGAGATAATATTGCAAATATATATATATATATATATATATATATATATATATATATATATAAGCTTTCTCAAACCAATTACATGTCTTAAATGTTTATAGAGGATGTTATCTACTTGACCTATCTAAAAGATCTAGCTAATAATAATAATAATAATAATAATAATAATAATAATAATAATAATTACCGAAAAAAGAGTTTAGAAAATTACATTGAAACTTAACCTTTAGTCTTGCTAATGAAGGTATCCCTATGGTGGGAGGTAGACCTTCCCTTTAGAGCTCGTACTCTCCTTGCTCCTTGGATCGTTGTTTGTTGCTCTCCAACTGATCATATTCTGAATTATGAGATATTGAAAAGTGGTGCAGAAAGGCTCTATTTATAGGTTTTTCGGACTTGGACTTCATGCACCATCGTGGCACGATGTCTCACAAAGATCCATCGTGGCACGATTCTTCCATCGTGGTGCGATGGGATCATATTTTCTTATAAAATTTTGCATATTTGCTTCAAATTAACGTCTTGGCATCGCGGGAGGATGTTTTCCATCGTGGTACGATGACATCTGCATATTTTTTTCTTTCCATTTTTGCTCTTTTTTGAGTGATTTTTCTAACTCTTGCTTCTTTATCAAGTAACTTCAATCATGTAGGTGTTTTGCATGGTTTGGTCTTGAAAACTACTAAAAATTACATAAAATAGCCTAATTATATACTAAAAAATATCAAATAATTTTATGTCATCAACATTGCATTATATATGCAAGGGATCAAAGTTCGAACCCCGATCATCCCACTTTTTTTTTACTAATATATATATATTCGATCATCCCACTTATATACCTTAAGGTCGAAATTTCTAATCACAAAACTGGCTGATAAAAAAAAAAGTAAGTCATTTATAAGAGAAACTCAGTTAGAAGACTTTGGTAAAAAAATGTAGCCGCTCACATGAAATTAAATAATGTATATATTTTTAAAAAAATTAATTTTTTTTATTAGTATGTCAATTATTTTTTATCAAACTCTTATGTCAATTAAAGTATTTTTTCAAACATCGATTAAACCTATTTTTCATATACAAGAGTATTTTTTTTTTTTTTGCTTTTCTTACAAACAAAACACGTCAACATTAAAATAGAATGAAACAGAGTGTGATGGAATAAAGCATAAATTATTTTCCATTGTTTGAACATTTTATGAAGAGGTTGTATTTCATTCCATGCACCCTAAATTTGAGCTGGGAAGAAAAATGAGAAAAAATGATGGAATGAATACGATCATGTACCACTATACACTCCGGTTATTTTTAAAAAATCCAAACAATGGAATCCTACTTCATACCACTACATACCATTTCATCAATCGAAACAAAGACTTAATCGATGAACCATAAAATATGTTAATAATTTTTTTTTTGGTTTGATCGGATTCTCTATACATGAGAACTCAATCATCCATCCCCTTTCTTTTAAAATATATTTTTATTAAAATATGAAAAACTATTCAAAATTTGTTTTTATACCTCATATTGTGTTGGATCGGGTCCTGTTGCAATACATATAAAAAATCTTCTCCATTAATGGAAAAAAAATTGAAGACAAAGTATGATAAAATGCCTTTTTTTTTTTTGTTTGAAAATTCTCGTCCTTTCATAGTTAGCTTTGTCCCTTTATGTAAGCAACATTTGTCTCTCGTTTTTCTCTACAACAGTATTCATTGTTATGACTTTGGTCTTTTTTGTTGAAATACTATGACTTTAGTTGATAGCTGGATTAAGTAAATAAAAATAAGTAAAAAATAGTTTTAGTTTATTTATTATAAATAACAAAATATGGATATCTTGCAGGCGACGCGATGTAAGGCATAGGTGTTAGTTGGAAGCCATTACGTATTTTTTATTCAAATGGAAGCTATTACTTTAGAGATTGTATGATAATGCAATTGCATTAAAAAATGGGTTTTGATCATTTCAAAAAGAAAATAAAAAAGGGGTTTTGAAAGGTTCTATTGCCTTGTTTATATGTACTCTTAAATTATTTCACTCGCAGGCATATATACTATAGATTTTATAGTTTATTTATGTATTTATATTGCCATATTATATTACAGTACTAAACAAATGGGTTTAGAAATGTTCTTTCTTTCTTATTTTATTTTCCACGGTTTTGAAATGTTCTATTGCTAGCTTGTTTATATTTAAATTAATTAATTATTTCACTAACAGACATCATTGCTAATAGGAACCTATTCAAAAATAAAAATTGCACAAAATCAAATAACTTTGAATGTGTTTAAATGTATTTTGTAATTGACTTTTTAAAATTGAATCAAACCGAACTAAACAACATATATATAGTTTAATATCTATTTATCTTTTTATTAATATGATATGTTGCATTAATCAATTATTTGTCGGTTTCTAACATTTTTTAATACTACTTATACTAGTTTAGAATTTAATTTAATCTATTTATTTTACTCTTTCATATGTTTCAATATAATATCAATTTTTAATATATTATATTTTATATTTTACATAAAACTTATTATTTTACCATGTTCTATAATTAACATTAACATTTAATAAAGAAATTATAATTTGTTTTACCAAAAAAATAAAAAAATAAAAATTATAATTTATAATTTGAAATATCCCAAAACGAATCCAAATTAAATTGCACTATATTAGACTGAATGATTAAATCAACCTTTTTAATTATTTAGTCATTCAAAAACTTGCTTAAAAAAACTGAACAAAATTAACTTTTTTTAGGTGAATTAAGAACATAATAACATAAAAAAAAAATAGAAGACGTGCCAATTAACATATCTTGTAAACTCTAATCCTTTATCAAGTATTCATAAAAATAAAAAAGAAATAATAAAAGAATCTTAAATTAGATAATTTAATTTTTTTTTTTACAAAAACAAAATGATATTCATTCATTCAAATTGATAGATTACATCGAATACAATCACATATTCAACATTCGCTAAAAACATAAAGGATGAATCTGCGAACAAACTCACAACATCCAAGTTAATAGCATACAACGGCAAAATGCCTACAACAAATAATATGAAAAAATTAAAGTCACCGAAATGTCCATGCTTCCGGATCTGCAACGTTGATGCACAAATCATTGATTGAATCTGTAACTGGTTGAAGTTGATCTTTCAATACGAGTTAAACGAACACCCTAACAAGACGAAAAATCAAACGTCGTAACAAGACGACGAACAAACACAACACCGCACGCAGACGATGAAACCACAAATACAAAAGAAAACAACGAAAATAATATATCAATCTATGTGAGAATGATAATCACTTATTTAAATTAAAAACAATATATTGATAAAAATATCGGATAAAATTTTATATCAAATCCGAATCACAATTTTACTCCAAATTATCGGTGCTTTAGAGTTTACACTTTACAATAATTGATAGTACCATTGCACTAGAATAAATAGCCTTTGAAATGTTCAAATATTGCTTTGTTTATACTTGAATTGTACCGGTCATAGTCTTGAAATGTTCTAATATTGTTTTGTTTATACTCCAAAAATTAGTACAATTATAAAGCCCAGATACGTGACCCAATACCGATACGATATTGATACGGCAATACGAAAAAAATTTCAAAATTTTCAAAAAAGAATATAATTATAGTATTATCCAAAAAAACATCTTAGTACTATCTAAAAAAGACATAGTTGATTTTCCATAAAGAACACCATACTTTAACATTCACTACTTAAGAGGAAACACGAATTGTATCAGTCTTCTCTCATTCGTTTCGATCATCAAAGAACATTAATTGTCCGATACTTCTGTGATCCGCGTATCAGAGAAGTATCCGATACGTATCGGTCATTTATTTTTTAAAAAAATAATATTAATTGTCCGATTTCGATATGGGTATCGGAAGGTATCGACAAGTATCGGTATCGGATACATACCGGATATGATACTTGGTCATTTTTGGAGTATTGGAGCTTCATAGGTACAATATATATATATATATATATGATAGTCTATTCTAATATTGCTTTGTTTATACTTGCTCATGCCATATGTCTAAAATAAGCGTAAATGATGTCTAAATAATTGTAACTAAACTAAAATGTATTTTAACTGAGCCAATTTGTAAGTTAACCGAGTCGATTAAAAATTTTGAGACAAATTGTGTTTGTTTTTCTTCTTTAATACATTTTTACCCCACATACTTTGATTGAATCGAAATTTTACCCCCTCTATTTTAAAATTCGGAATTTTAACTCTCCTATTTTATAACTCTTTAAATTTTGCCCCCTTATAATATTTGACTCATATTTGGTTATGACACTTTAGCTAGACTAATCTTATATATATCATAAGTACCGATGTTGGTATAAAATAGCTTCATACATGTTCATAAACTTCTTCCAACTCTGCTATAGTTTATATCATAAGGAATGATCTATGCTATGTTCTTTTAGAGTTATAAATTAGTATTTATGTTGAGGCTGAAACCAACAAAAGGTTGTGTATGAAGAGTTCTCCTGTTTGATCATAAAAGAGGATAGTGTTACCAGTATATTTATTTTAGGTTACATTGACTCTGTAATTGTAAGCCATTTACTAAGAGTGTTTTCTTATAATATATTGATGCAGTTAAAAAAAACTAGACTCCCACATCGATTATATATAATAAAGTATGAGTTAAATATATTATAGAAATGGTAATACTGCATTTAAATATTAAGCAGGTTAGGCAAGACGGACCAACTTAAAGTTTCGAACCAAAAATTTAGCCCGACCCATTTTACCAGACATCAATATAAACTAGTAAAAATACGCCTTAGAGGTGGGTCTCATTTTGTCAGCAAGATAACTGAAATCACTGAAGAATCAAGATTAAATGGAAGATTTCATTTATGAAAGAGAAAATATACATTAAGAAGTTTGACGTACGGGTCCACCAAATATAGCATGTATTTTTCTCTTAAGTTGTCACATTCATACTTTTTAACTCGAATGCGAGGAGAAATTATGATTTTTGCATACCATTGTAGGTTCCATTACATTACATGCCTATTGTAAGAAATCAATCCAACATTAATATTCAACCTTAAGATGGCGAATGCAAATGTGACTCATAGTGAGAGCTCTAGATTTAAATCCAATAGAGCATATGACTCATCCTTATTGCCACTTATAGCATTCGAGACTTTATCATAATTGTCTAAGTGGGTTTTAGTTGTCTGATTCTTGCTAATTTCTTTCAACCCAAAATATTTTAAACTATTAGACATGTTTTGGTTTTGAAGGGGAGGGATTTTGTGGTGTAAATTATGATTATTTGGATCAATTCCTTTTCTAATCAACTTTTTTCTTATACGAGAGTTCCAAAAGTTCTTCACTTCATTATCCGTACGTCCAGGCAATCTCCCAGCAATTAGTGACCACCTATTATACATAATACATGAATCAATTAATATGTACTATAGCTTATAAAAATAAATAAATAAATATGTACTATATTATAAGCAAAAGATATGTTATATTTTGTTGTGTAAAATGGGTTCCTCAATTATTATTCACACACTACAATACTTGTATATAGGCAGAATACAAGTTCAATACAAATGGGCTAACATTAACTAAGGCCCAAGACTAGAAAACTACTAACAATATTTAAGATATTGGTAACGTAACGTAAATGAGTAAATCCTTTTAAAATTGTTCTATGGTTATGAATTTGTCTTTCTTTCTTAGACTTAATTGATCATCTTATCATCCACTTGCCCTAAATTTTATTTAAAAAGAAAGAAAAAAAAACAAGTATATACAAATGGCGCTTTAGTTATTTTTTAGTACAAAGGGTAGAACACCCTTAATTATGCATTAGCATGCAAAATGCTTTTTAAGTATTTATGGAGGACTCCCAAATAATAAATTTATCATTGTTGGTCGATCCCAACATAGTTAAAAAAACTGCACTAAAATTTTCTTCCCTAAATGAATAAGAGACAATAACTTTTCAATTCATCTTCATTATATCATGAATAATTGTAACAACAACCGTGTAACCGTAAAACATATTATTGTTCTTTAGAATGAAGTCGATAACACAATTAGATTCCATAGTTATTTGGAAATAATGGTAATAAACTAAAATTTGTCTAACAAACTAAAATTTGTCAATAAAAAAGTTGTGTAGATTTAAGCACCTAAAAAGGTGGACTTATATATATATATATATATATAAAATTAAATTTGCACCTGTTGCCTAGAAGTGCATGAAGCTTGATGATGAGATCTTCTTCATCTTCACCAAAGTTGCCTCTTTTAACATCTGGCCTTAGATAGTTCATCCATCTCAACCTACAACTTTTACCACACCGAAGTAGACCTAAACAACATCACACCAAGTTAATTAATTAGCTTAATTTGAATGGATCTAATTTTGAAATAACTAATGAAACCTATTAAACATGTCCATGTAAAATGTTATTATTATTATTTTTCACAAAATGTATAATGTATTATTACATGTGAATTGATATAATATACCTGCAGCTTGAGGGAGTGTACTCCAACAAACCTCACCATGTTTGTTGATATAATCTATGAGTTTCTGGTCTTCTTGTTTTGACCAAACTCCTTTGTTGATGTTCTTCTCTAATTTGATATCACAACTAGGCTTCCTCATTCTATGTATTTCGCTTAATACAACAAGTATAATCCTTCCAAACTCGAAACACAATAAGGGAAATTAGTGCAAGAGATAGAGAGAGAGAGATGATACATGAAAGGGGAAATTTATAATCAATAATGCATGCATGATGCATATATAGTTTGGTTGGTTTGTTGGTTGGTAGTTCGGATAAAAGAACGAAAAATATAGTTGACTTGGACTGGTGGTTTATGCATGCGTGCGTGACTCACACAACTACACCTTCAATTTAGACATAGTACATATGAAAATATCCTATTATCCATAGAGATAAAAGGAGGGACCGACCATAAATTTTGAGTGAGGAATAATATGTCTTTTTCAAATGTTAAGTTCACAATAAAAATGTTTAAAAAATAGTTATTTTCATCTTTAAATATATAAATTAAGCTCGGAATGAGACATAACTAGATAATTCAGTTGGTAATATTTGGTTCTAAAAGGTTCCGGTATGGTGGAGATAGACTCTTGATACGGTGGATCATGGCGGTGGCGAATGTATCTACAAAAGAGGTTAGCACTATGTTGCTCAAGTCAGTTTGAGATCAAAATGAAATGAAAGTAGGAATGATTGAATGAATTGTACCTTGGCGCAAACATAATTCGCTCTTAAATAGGCGAGTTTGTTGAAAAACTGCCTTTGTGATGTAACTAAATGTGGTGACGTGGCATAACCGCCATTGCAATCTGACTGTTGAGTTAGTTTTGGTACAAATACCAAATTCAATGAAAATTCATGCACAAGTAGCATAACCGCCATATACAACTGTCACACATTAGAGCTACACTAGTCTAACATAACTAAGCTACATGGCAGGAAGAAGATGAACTAAGCTATGTTGAATGCTATGTTGAATCCCTTGTGCATCCGATAACTTGCTGAGCAAGCTACTCACTGTCTGTTGCCTTTGAATCCTCTTGAACTTGGTTTTGTGGCTGCATTATGGCAATCTGATTTTTAGCTTACTACTTAGAAAGAAAGGAAATATTCTATCACTACAAGAAAATTAGCATATTGCGACGGTTAAAATTGCAATTTGCGACGGTTAAAACCGTCGCAATTGCTCATCTGCGACGGTTTTGAAACCGTTGATGATTTCTATGTCGCAACAGCACTTTGCGACAGTTCTTAAAACCGTCGTTACAACTGTTTCAAACCGTCCCTATCTAATTTCCCAGGTAATACTGAATTTTACTGCAGGGGTGGCAACGGTTACAAAACCGTCGCAAACTGTTTTTTTTTTAAAAAAAAAAATATTAATTTAAGATACTTTTTATTTATTTTGATGGCTTATTAAATAAGTGTTTCAATATTCATACAAGAGTAAGAACATTAAAATACACAAGTATATAAATATAAAAAACTTAAATTCCAAAAATTTAATTAAAGTACTTGAAACATCTATACATAAAAAGTTTAATTAAAGTACTTGAAACTCCAAAAAAATAAAATTAGTTCAAACATTCAAAAATTAAAACATATACATTAGTATGTGATGTTGCTTCTTGATCCTTAATTAGTGCTAGCTAGAATTGGAACGCCGCCGCCTACCATCTTTTGACTCTTCTTATTTAGTTACCTGAAAAATGATAAGTATCTATTAGGATAGTTAAAAAAACAAACGGAATTGTGAATATTGACTTAGTTCCATGGCATAATTCCACAAGATAATGGTTCCTTCAAACATAACATAATGACATCCCTTTTCTAAACACATCAAATGAACGAACTCATAATAGATAGAGACAAGTTGCAATCAATTAACTCCCGGACCTATTTTCAAAGAGCAAAACTGTTTTGTAAGCACAAGTAGTGTCTCACAACAGAAAAACAAGACATCAACATTAAAACTGAGCAGCATTACAATAGCAATGCTCATAACAGAAAAATAAGACAGCAATACCAAGCCTAAAAATCGGGCAGCAATACAATAACAATCCACTTATACATTATCTTCATTTAGCATATAAATCAACTAAAGCAGTCGAGCATACAAGACAACAAAACAAGAAACACCGCTCAAAAAACCTACACCAAAAGCAAAGCATAAAAACACCTAAAAAAACCAATTGCTAAACCAGAAGCACCAGAGCACAAATCTTGCTTTTATTTAAATTGGTTGTGTTTTGAAAGTTTAATTTAATATTTCAGTTTAATTTAATATCTCACCATTTGTAAATAAAGGATTCTCACAATAAAGTTTGATAAACACGAAAGTTTACAAAGTAATGTACACACCTTAAGACTTGAAAGCAGAATTTGAAATCAGTCTATATATGTAGCCATAAGAACTCTGCTCTTGAATTGAGATCATATTTAACTCCATAAGAGGATTCCCTACCTTCAAATATCAACATGGAAATGAGTAATCATTTTTAATAATAACACAAGCACAGTAAAACTACAAGTTCGATGACCTTGCCAAGTGAATGGTCTAATATGCTGACAAGAAAGAAATTATAAAAAAATACAAGCTCAATGACATGTGCAGTGTAACTAGAACAAGGCTAGATTAATAACTTCAGCTCATACCTGGTAAGTATATAGTAACTTAAATAGATGAGTGGAGTAGAGAAAACATGAAACAGCAGACATTCGGAAAAAAATCAGCAGATACTCGCAATAGAGTTGGCAAATAGATCTCGAAAGTTGTAGTTGATGTTATCTCCCAGCTGGGCTGAAAGAGACAAGTGATCAAATGCCAAATCCTAACATATCACAATAAAAAGAGGGAAGTTAGTATAAGTCCAATGGTTAACAAATTGAATGCTTTGCAGAGCACTTGAGAGTCATTTCTCATCTGATAATGTCCTCTTCTAAAATTTCAAATGTTATATCAAAAGTAGACCACTAAAGAATCATATTCAAATACAATGTAATAATCCTATATATAGTTAACACAAGTATGAAGCTTCCATGTTAATCTCTCACAAAAACTAGCTAAATGTAGTGATTAAATAGCTTATAAGAAGCTAAATGGCAAGTAGCTCCCATAATCATTTGATTATCTCTCACAGAAACTAGCTAAATGTAGTAATTAAATAGCGTATCAAAATGATTGACTAATAAAATGGTTTATGAGATGAATGACTAAAAGGAGTTCCAGCACAAAGACTTTGAGCTATTATCAATCTTCAACTTTATTTTCTCAACTACTTAAAAATGTGATAAAACTTACAAGTAAACAAATAAGTCAATTCTAAAAACTGATATTAAAACCAGAATAAAACATAACTTCATAAATGTGTTAAACATTTCGTTGGAAGGCGGCAATGTTAATGTCATCGTCGTTGAGTCACGTGTGTCCGATAACATGTGCATCATCATCCCTTCTAAATGTGTTAAACAGGACACGAATTCAACTAAAAATAAAACATAACTTCATAAATAATAAATAAATAAACAAATAAATAATATCAAACTCATGATTAACATCAAATTGAATGATCTTATCCAAAATTAACATAAAGTAGCTTCCGATGCATGTCCAAAAACTTTTAAACCTTCCAGCCACTTCAAATAGCCTTGTCCCTTTTTGCTTAACAAAACCCAAATTAAGCATTGTTGAATAAAACCATCAGAAATAGAATTCATATGTATCTATATATTCTATAATCAACACCAGAAACACTATCCATGTATCTATATATTCTATAATTAAGCATAAGAACGTCTTAAAAGGAACAATATTCAATATTATATATAGAATAAGAATACTCACATTCAATTAAGCGTCTGTTAAAGGCTCTGCAACAGAGTTAGATGCTCTTGAATACCAACTGGGATCTTCTTCCTTCCTACCCAACAAAAGAAAATAAAGACAAAAGTAACTGGACAATATATTGCATTACACTACTCTGTCTCTAATTATAAGTAACACTACAAGAAAATGGTGTTTTAGAGTCAACGGAATTTGGACGCTAACAGTCAAAATTTGGACGCTAAAAGCATTTTAGCGTCAGTTTAGAGTCCAAAAAATTGACAACAATAAAAGCTTTGATGCTAAACACTAGCGTCCATGTTGACGCTAATTAGCATCACCAATTTTGAACGCTAAAATTAAGGCTAAATTTGGATAAAATACGGACGCTAATTAGCGTTAGTTTATTGCCGATTCTAATTTTAGCGTCAGTAAATTGTTAATGCTAAAATCAAACATGTACACTCATGTAACGTCACACT
This sequence comes from Trifolium repens, assembly GCA_030408175.1. NCBI lineage: Eukaryota > Viridiplantae > Streptophyta > Magnoliopsida > Fabales > Fabaceae > Trifolium > Trifolium repens. The sequence continues at coordinate 14,734,446 of CP125842.1, read as the reverse complement.
TAGCGTCAAAAATTGTGGATGCTAAATTTAAGCATCAGTTAATTATGGACGCTAAATTTCATGAATGCATGTGTATATTTTAATTGGTGAATGACCCATATAAGCCTTAAATATAATAGAAAGACTAATAATAATAATAACACTTTAATATTAATTAAAATTGAACCTACAAATTGAGCCATCCATAATACAACAATATTTAATTAAAAATTAGTACTCAAGTTCAATGGTATACCAAAGACTTAACCATAAAATAAGTAGAAGCTAAACATAATTCTAAAGCAAAAAAGCTTAATCTGTCACTTAGATAACTATGTTATATCCAAATAAAACTAGGTGATTCATCCAAAAGAAACTAGATAACCTAGGTATATATATCCAAAAAAACTAGGTGATGTCATCCAAAAGAAATTGTGCTAACTATGTTATATCCAAAAGAACTACACAGTCGACAATCATCATGTGAGGTCATCCTCTGATTGCTCATCGAGATCATCATCATAATGTGGATGTTGAGGAATAGGACGAGGTCGACTCGTACTGCAAGAACCACCGGCCGATTGATTCTCTAAAGCTGTCATCCGTTGAGCAAAATCTGTCATATTGTTCTCCAATTTTTTTGTACGCTGATCAGCAGCATCAGCTCTTTGGTTTGCTTCATCAGCTCTTTCATTTGCTGCAGCAGCCTCTGCACGTGCTGCGGCTGCCTCCGCACGTGCTGCGGCTGCCTCCGCACGTGCTGCGGCTGCCTCCCGACGAAGCATCTCAATCACCTCATTTTCAGGAGAATGAGACTCTTGAGTCAGATGACGTACACCTGGCCTAATGTTAACAGACATAACACCAGTGCCGTAACACTGACCTCGAGATATTCCCCCAGCAACATCTACCCACAAACTAAGTCTTGTCTCTCCGTCCACTTCTTGTCCGCCCATCTCTTGTGTATCACCTAAAGAGTGCTCATTAGTCTGTATTAGATTAGTCAGATCCTTCTGATAGTCATCCTGATAAAAAAAACACACAACATAATGTATTTTGAAAAACAAACACAACCACATATTATTGATTTATCAATTATTTATGATACAAATCATCCTAACACTATGCTCAGCCCCTGATTCTTTGTACAACTAACAAATCAACATTAACCATCATTGTACACAGTTCAGTTTCCATCATTGTTGTTATCATGTTTTTATTTTTTTAACTGCAAATAAATATTATTAAGGCACATCTCAGCACAAGAAATGCTTTAGAGGCCACAAAGTACAGTTACAAAAGGCAGGCCCTAGTACAATTACAAGCAACAAACAAAAGGCAGGCCCTATGTTTACAAATACCATAAAGCTGCATCAAAAACAATAACAGAGGCGCAGACAAATACACCAAGCAGCTTAACATGTTATTTTCACCTCTATAGTTGCCCAACTAATTAACAACCAAATTACCAACACGAATTTCTCAACTCTGTACCAAAAAAGGCACTTCATTGTGAAATGTGTAATGTGAATTTGAACCATATACACATACAAAAAATAATAAACTTGAAGAAAGTAGTAGAGAGCAATTTATGTTACTACCAACAAATTTGATTTTATAACAGTCATTTTCTCATATTGTAACAAAGTAGTAGAGAGACTATATATATATAATGCTATTCAATAATGATAGTTTTTTTGACAAGAGTATTATAAAGAACTTACATAAGTTTTTTTAGAACGAGTATCAACCCAATCGCCAGACTTCTTCTTATGGGTGGCCAAGAAGAGTTCATCGGGATAGATAGGCCGTCCAATTATTTTGCCCTGCCAATAAAGTCAATCAATTTAGACTTAAACCCGAATTATAATTCAAACACATAAACAATTAAACCAAGTCAATAAACAAACAATAGTGTCAATCAATGAAACATACCATTTCTAGTGCCACGTCGTGATGGGCCTTGCGGCCCGTGGTGTGGAGACAACCTCCCTTGCTTGAACCCCGATTAGTCTTGTTTTGTGAGGAAAGCTTTTTGAACTTCTCACTCTTCCAATATGCAAGAAGACCAAAGCTAAACAACAAAGGCAATATCACACCAATTAAGACAACATCATTCAAAGGCACTCAGTTTTTAAAGCTCATCACAACAGATGCACACTAGATACCTATTACAAATTGTAGATTAAATTAGAATCAATTCTAAAAATAAAATTAGTTTTATATTCAAAAAAATCAAAACATGTTATGTCAAGAAAAAACAAGCTCATGTCATACTAGGGTCAATCAAGAGAGCATACTAACAAGTTTCTATAACAACAGAGGAGGAACAAGTTCCTGATGCACCTCTTTAAATATACTCTATTATTTTATTTTTTTGATATCAAAATATACTCTATTATTACTAGCAACTGTTCAAATCTAGAAATAAATAACGAAACCCATCAGCTGTGCAAATGTACACTATTATTACTAGCTATTGATCATAAGTATAAATGACAAATTTGTTATAAAAATAAAAATAATTTGAAGAATGGATTTGACTATTTTAAGAAAGCAACTCTACAAAATGGAGTTAGTGATTTTAAAACATTCAAATTCAACCATGCTATTGAGTTTCTTAATTATGAAATCAAAGATGCAAGTCAATTTGGCTCAAGAATATAGAAAGACAAAAAGATTCTGAATCACAGTACTAGTGACACATGAATTTAAGGCAGCAATATTATGCAAAAAAGTTTAAAATTATCCACACATAGATGGTATTGATAAATACCTAGAGAATGGACCCTGTTTTAAGGTATTCATTCATAGATTCTCCAAACAAATAATTATATTGGTTCTCATTTTAATGCTCAAGGGTTCGGCCAATTAATTAAGAGATTATTAGAAGTTAGGCAGGGCTGTTAGCTGTTTGGTTTAGTGATTGATTTATTTTCTAATCAGCAATTTAATTAAGAAATAGTTTTTTAATGAGAGGCATAATGCCTATAGTGTACAAAGTCACAAAGGAAAGCATAACCCATCCATGATACAACCAATAGCCAAGCCAAAAGATCTACATCACCTCTACTGATATGACAGTAAAATCAACAAGTCAAAACCAAAACTAAACAGCTTTACATCCCACAAACATTAAAACTAAAACAGCCCCACAATAAAAATACAATAATAAGCAAAAAGTAGAAAAATGATGCAAAACAAAATTTCTCATATGAGGTCATCAATGTTTGCTATGTGATCTTTGAAATGTTTCATACGCAACATATTGCCGATGAATGTACAAAAGTAGAAAAATAAGTCAATTAAAAATTCCCAACTTTTCAAAATACTACAAGTTCAACATTTAGCATAAGCAAAATGTATCAAATTTCTAATTTGTAATGAAAATGATTTTGTAAATTCATCTTTACTATAGTTAAGTATATCAAATCATTGATGTACTATATGTTTTCATTTTTCACACACACATAAAATCATTTATGTGCAAATCTGTTGTTGAGTGATTAAATCAAAATTACTATGTCAAAGTTAGCAAAGAAATGTATGCACAAGTTCATGATTAAACTGTTACTACCTTGTTTTATTTTTTGAACTACTAATAAGTTTTATTAAAGGCACTACAAGGAGTGCTTTGAAGGCAAAACAAAACACCAAAAGGAACAAGTCCAACATTACAGGATACACCATCAAAGAGTCACACAAGACCCCACCATCTACCACTAAGAGACTAATTCAAAACTAACAAACCACCTACCTAACATACACAACCTGCGCATAAAAAGCAAGGAAAAGCTACATCACAGTGAAACAACAATACACCTATATAGCAGCAAAAAATGCAGAGATACACCCAAGGACACACACTACATCACAGTGAAACTGTTACTACCTTATTAATCTGATTTATATTTATACTTCATCTTTCTCAAATTCAAGAATAATAACAAAAACAATAACAAAAAAACTTGGATGGTCAAAGTCAAATGATTAAGTAATTTCAGTGAGAATGAAAACTAACCAATAGAGACGATTTTGCAGTGAGATGGAAGAGAAATCCAAAAGAACAGCGGCAAGTGACGGAAAACTGAAATGGGTATCACGAACGAAGCTAAACAAAAGAGAGAACAAAGCGGAAGAGAGCACAGAGAACGGTAATCGGCAAACTGGTCGGCGAAGGGTATCACGAACAAAGAAGGGTATCACTAACGGCAAGCTGGTCGGCAAACGGTACGGAAGAGAGAATGAAATGGAAGGAAATGTGAATAGTTAGGGTTCTAAGCTTCTGGTTTAGAATCATCATGAGAGGTGAAAAGGTTGTTTCGGAAATTTAGGGTTCAAGGTATGAAAAGTATAAGAAATTATGTGAGGGGAATGAAATGTTATGTAAAAAGTGGGGGAAATGAAATGTGTAAGAAAAAATGTGAGGGAAATGTGAAAATAATTGGGAAAAAAGTGAGGGAAATGTTAGAACAATAAGTGAAAATAAAAAAATAAAAAACTAAATCTATTTTTAGCTTCCAAATTCATTGACTCTAATAAAAAAATAAAAATTAAAAATTTTAGCGTCCATATTTGTAGATGCTAATTATAAAATTAAATTAAAAAATAATTAGCGTCAATAGTAGAGTCCATTCTTCTGATGCAAAGTTGTACATAAAAAATCAATTGAAAAAAAGGCATTTGTGTTTGAATTTATGGACGCTAAATAGACGCTATTAGCGTCCAAAATGGTCTAAGGCTAAAATCTTTGAAGCTAAATCACAGTTTTCTTGTAGTGTAAAAATGAGTTAAAGAAAGTTGATATATTTGATCCAAATTTTGAACCAAATACATCAACTTTCTTTGGCCAATTTTTGCTTATAATTAGGGACGGATGGAGTACCAAGAAATTAATGTTAACAAAACTTATTTGCATGACCTCCAATATTTTCACAATTAAAAAGATGGATGGCTTATGTGGAAGACATTTTTCCAAGCAGTTTCCAAGTTCCAACTACATCAATAATTACTATTTCAAAATATTCTCAAGCAGAACGAGAGCATGAATGGACTAGTTCATATTGGAAGTATTATTTAACATATAAAATTGATTAGAAAACAAACAACAAATGCAGTATCAACAAGAAAATAATTGCACGAACAAGCATTACAAAACCAGAATTACATATCAATGCAGACATATACAAATAGAATATATAGAGGTTTAATGGAGAAGTATAGTAATAGCACAGAAACACTCTTCATGTATCTCTTACCACCCCTTAATCAAAAATAATATATCGAATATGAAACAAAAACCTAAAATAGGTGAGATTCATAATCTCCTTCAATTGAAGTATAATAGAACCATAAGAAATCTCTCTCACGAATTAGAAGTATAGAGGAAAAGTGAAAGAGAAAACAAATTGAAAAAGTGATAACAAAAGGGGGAAGATTAACAGAAAAGGGGAAAACGAAATTGTGAATGGGGAAAAAAGAAATCGTGAAAAGGGAACTATGGTTCAAGTTGAGAACCTGTGGTGGAACAAGAAAGAGAGGAAGCGGTGGCGGAGACCTAGAGTGTGGCGACGAAACCTTTTTTCTCTCTCGCGTAAAAACCCTGGTTGGAACAAGAAAGAGAGGAATGAGTTTGCAGAAGAACAGAAGTCTGTTATTTTTTTTTTACTAAAACATCTTTGTTTTTCAACATACACTGCGACGGTTCTCAAAACTGTCGCATAAACCGTCCCGGTGTCATTAGAAAAATCACATTGTGACGGTTTTTTTCTTGATGTCACAATTGAAGTGTCGCAAAGTGACAATTTTCTTGTAGTGTATGTCTTACAAAATCGTTTGTGACTCCATCTATTTTTACGGTATCACAATTTTAAGGAAGGTTGATATGTGAAGGTATAGGTCATTTCCTTGTGTACCTGAAATTGGACCTGGATTTACTGTTGTTGTAAACTCGCGCAGTTTGCCGCAGTAGTGAATCACAACCATTCATTTGCAATAACGGTGCACTACAGGAAATCAGTCATTTTGTGACGGCCAAAAGCCCTCAATAAGTGGGAAAATCCGTCACAAAGTGAAAATTTACTGACGACTTTGTGACGGCCAAATTTCGTCAGTAAATAGCTCGTGGAAAAGTTATTGACGGCTCAGGTCGTCACAAACTTTGGGACGAAACTTTGTGACGGCTCAGGTCGTCACAAAGTGAGAATGGTCACTTTTCTGGCAACCATTTAGTGACGGCTTAGGTCGTCACAAAATCCGTCACAAAGTTTTTTTAAAAAATAAATATTTTAATTGTTTTATTAATTATTTTTCAAAAAAAATTTTATTAATTATTTTAAAAAATGCATGAAAAACGTATTAATTATTTTATTATATAGTTTTTATTTAAATATTTAAATAAAAATTAAAGTCTAGAATAAATTAAAAATAGAAAACACTTACATTTTTACTAATAGTAATAATTCATATAATTATTTTATTGTGTTAGCTGTTAACTCTTTTACCAATCTTTCCATAGAATAGAACCAATGATGTCCTTGATGCTGAGTTTGTTTCATTCTCCTATTATTTCAGTTTCAATGTCAAAAAAAAAAAAAACTAAGAGTAGCAATGAAAATATTAACATATAGAAAACACTTACATAAATAAACAATATCAATCAAATATTAACATAAAAAAATAAACTTTTAAATTTGAACAAATAGAAAACACTTACATTTTTACTAAGAGATCAAACTAATAAAAATATTATATATGATGAAGAACTAGAGAAAAGAACTTGGAAAATTCTAGTGATATGTTGGAGAAATTTTTTTCTAAGATGAAGAACTAGAGAAAGAAATTTAGTGGTAGATTTGTGGAAATGAAATGGAAATGGAATGAATATATTGAATGTAGATCAAGCTAATAAAAATATTATATATGATGAAGAACTAGAGAAAATAAGTTGAAAAATTCTAGTGAGATGTTGGAGAAATTTTTTCTAAGATGAAGAACTAGAGAAAGAAATTTAGTGATAGATTTGTGGAAATGAAATGGAAATGGAATGAATATATTGAATGTGAAAAACCAAAGCCTGAACAACAATTTTTTTTAATTCCGTAAATACTTTGTGACGGATTATTCCGTCAGTAAATCCCTCCAAACTTTGTGACGGCTAAATCCGTCAGTAATTTAATATTTTGTGACGGAATTTTCCGTCAGTAAATCTTTGACGGATTTTTTTAAGTTTGTGACGACTTTTTATATTTATTGACGGATCTGGCCGTCACTAATTTATTGACGGCCCAGGCCCTCAATACCTTATAAGGTAATTTCGTCACAAAATTCATGTTTTCTTGTAGTGAAAAATCTAAATTTTAATAATTTTATACAACACCAAATCTCGGCCGTACATTTTTAATCGGATGGTCTAAATTAGTTACTGGGTTGACGCAATAACTGTGTTAAATTCTATCCCCCGAAAATTGATCTTTGATATAATGTAAAAGCATATCTACATCTAATTGAGATTCTTTAGTTCCCATAAAACATGAAACTTTCTATAGCACAAGACAAAAACATAAGAGATTGAAAAATAGAAGGGAAAAAAAGTAGAAAATTGAAAGACTTCTGAGTTTTTTTTTCTTCTTTTAAAATACAATTCTTATACACAAATAAAACTAGAAATATAAAATTACTAGAAAGAATAGTAACTATATTTTTGTTTCTCATATAGCTAATTAATTAGCTATGAACAAAGATAAAAGCTTAAATATGAAAACGGTTTTTACAATTATGTCTTGTTTTGATTTTAGCCCCTATAAAAAAAAACTTGATTTTAGTCCTGCAAAATCTAACAATTTTTAAAATAATCTCTGAGCAGGATTTTTTTTATGACATGTTTCATTTTTTATGATTTAACAGATGCTGAGTATGATTTGACAGATGCTGAATATGATTAATATATGGATTTTTCAAGTTTTTTAATTCAAAAATACAATTTTCCAATTTTCAGAAAAAGAAATTAGTATTAAAAATAGAAAGTAAAAAAATCAACAAATAGAAAAGGTAGTATATATTTTCCAAATTTCAGCTAATGTCAATTACAAAGGTAGTATATATATATATCAGCTAATGTCAATAACAAAGATAATTAATTACTCATAAGGTAGTCTTACAAATACAATGCTAAAAAGAGATGGAAAGATGATGAATGTTGGTTCCTCTGCTACTTCAACCAAAATATAAGATTTATTTTACAAATGCACAAATATTAAAAAAGTAGTTTTTTACATTAAATTAGTCAATTATGTATTCTCTTTTCAAAAGAGAAATATTGATATTTTATTTTCTTAATTTAATTAAAAATATTTTTGTCAAAATTTAATTAATACATCTTAAAGCAACCAAAATTGCACATCTTAATTTTCCAAAAAAAACAAAATTGCACATGTTAAAACAACTAAAATAAAATAAGTAGCTTTTTATTGAAAAACAACAATTATTATTTATTAAAAAGTTATACATTTAATATAAAATGCACAAATTCTAATATAAATTTACTACCCCCTTCCCATATTATAAGAAAAAAAACACTTTTTCTTGTCTCAAATTATAAACAAAAGTAACTTTCATCATTTTTAAGATTTACTTTTACTTACTCTTATAAAATTTAATGCAATTGCATTTAATTTACTCTTTCTCTTCTTTTCTTCATAATCAATAACCAATAAAAAATTCTTCTTACATCTTCCCATGAAATTTATTTCAAGAAAAACATAAAAAGTTATACTTCAAATTATCATATTTTACTTTTCTTAATAAATGTTAATTTTTTTTATTTACAATATGAGACAGAGAGAGTATTTTGAACTTCTTAATATATGCAAATTTGCACATAATAGAAAATCTTTTTACAAAATAGGACAATAAAATTTGAAGATAAAAGTCACATAATTGAAATTTGAAACGGAGATATTATTATATTATATGTGTGCCAAATAATTAAGATAGGATAGCACGTGAATTTTAGTTGGCAGGTAATGCTCTCGACAGTTTTCTTAATTTGTTTGTTTGGCAATCTCTTTCACCGGAGAGGCCAACAAAATTTTCGGTTTTTTTCTTTAATAGGTTCATGGCATGTTTCATAAAATTAAAAGGTTTTTTTTTTTTTTGAAAGAAAAAATTAAAAGGTTTTAGTTTCTATAAATATATCAAATTTTGTTTTTTGTTTTTTCAAAAATAGATAGTAATATCTTCTATAAATTAAAAATCTTTGCACTTAAAAATTCATAAATAATTAATCTTATGTTAAAAAACTTAAATTTGTTTGAGAGAGGTCCTTATAATATTATAAATATAAATATAAAAACCATTTAAAAATGTGAAAGTACACAAAAGTTGATTTAAAATTAGGTATTAAAAGTTGTGACAAAAAATATTTGAGAGGTCAAAATTTGCAGGAAATTTTTATAGAGTCTAAATATAAAATTCAAGATATTTATTTGGTGAGGCCTACTCTACCCTTTTATAATTTAAGAGTATTTGTAGAATCAAAAACTTATTTAACTCTTTCTGCGGTTGAAGCGGAGATGATGGGGCTGATAGATGCTATCGATTTCTTGCACAATTTCCACCATAAATTGATCACCATTGAGACGAACAACAGCTCAATCGTGAAGGTTGTGCGTTGTAGACGGTACCCTAGGGCTTATCGGGGCCATAGGCCATATCCAAAAAGATATGCTGCCATCTTAATCCTTTGTTCTTAATAATGTGTGTTTTGATCAAAAAATAAAAAAAAAAACTGCCCATTCATAATTTGGAGGTATTTACCCATCAACCAATAAGGAAAAATTATATCCATGTAAAATAAAAGTTGAGTACAAGTTAGTTGTAGATACCACATATAATTTATGTGGTTTGTTCTTATTGGTTGGTGAATAAATACCTCCAAATTATAAAAGGGTAGAGTAGGTCACACTCACACCTTCATAAAATTAATAATATTCATTGTAAAATCGAATAAATATATAGTTTCAAATGATTAAAAAAGAAATACACTTGTTTCACAAAAAAAGAAAAAAGAAATACACCATCCTCTGTAGATATGATTTTTCATAGGAAATTACACTACTAGAAAAGTTTTAAATACCGATGGACAAAATCTGTCACTAAGCATGCTAGAGACGGATTTGTTGCTGTCGGTAATTTCCTCGTCTTTGAACTATTAGAGATGAACAAAATATATCTCTAAGATGAAAATATATGTCTCTAAAATAAATATATCTGTCTCTAACTGCTTTTTCTGTCTCTAATTCCATCTCTATTAGAGAAGAAATATATCTAGTCTCTAAATTCCGTCGGTATTTCAACTTTTTCTAGTAGTGTTATACTCTCACATATATGACAAACTAATATTTGAATTCCAATTGAAAATGTGTCAAAATAATATATTTTTGGACACCTAATATTGACTGTGTAGAATAAATATAGACTCAGGCACTATATTTTATTTTCATCACCCTGTCAATTTGTTCAATTGAAAATCTGAATCCCGATGCGCCACTTTGTGATTCTCGTAATCGTGATTGGGATTTAAACAACTATGTTCTAATTCAGATAAAGAAAATATTGTCACTTCTCAGCTATTCTCGTAATCGTGATTATAATATTACAATGACCAACTTCAACGGTTGGTTCATTGTGAGTTCATTAGAGCAATTCTTACATAGGCACAAACCTAAATTAATTATTCTTAGGCACACATACAAAATTTTAAAAAATTAAAAGATAAAAGAATTGATTAATATTAGTTGATGTGACTAAATTATATATCTTTAATTTTTTTTTTCAATAATGTGTGTGTGTCTAAATGTAAATGTGTTGGGGTTGTGCCTAAGTTAGCATTTCTCGAGTTCATTATTGCAATTCATTCCTTTTTCCAAATTCATCTACGCCACCTTTAAGCAAACATTGTTTCATGAATCATGAAGCAACGCTCTTCATCTATTCTTTATAACACAATGAAATACTAAAATATTACAATATTAATTAAAAATACTTAAATTAATATTTGTTGTTGCAATAAAATATAAATATGAGGTAAAATTGTGGGACCCAAAGTAGATTCTTTAAAAACCTACCATTGGAAAAAAATATTAAAGAGTTGCTTCATTTAAATGTGGCATAGCACACCCATAGAATCCATAATGGATTCCACCATTAGAGATGCTCCCCTATGGGATTCACATTTTCCTGCCCCATCTCTGCATAACATTGCAAAACTCTTTTTAGTCTAAAAGAAGTAAAACAATGCAAAACTATTTAGTTTTAACATTCTAAATTTTTTAAGCAAACTTAATAATCGAGGAAATAACTTTTGAAGACTCATATTAAAAAATAAAAGAAAGGTATTAATATAATTTAAGGATTTTGTTTAAGAGGAGTTAATATAATTTTGATACACATGAGACAAATTCAGTGTAGGTATTATTGTCTTCACTTTCCGGCTACCGTCTTTTAAAATCGTGAAAAATTGCAAATTCAGTTAATTCAAATTTTTTCTGTTAAAGTCGGGATGGATATCCCACAAGTACAAGTTATGTTGTCATGCCTACTTATATTCTTTGAGAAGCTTTCTATAATTCTCATTGAATATTTTGAAGAGCATGGTGTTCTTTGAAATGTGCACAACTGCAAGCAATTAAGTTCATGACGAGCCTCAAAGTTAGGTTTAAATATAACATTTCAAAGACAATTGGGATTTGAGTTATGTTAGGTTTTCTAGTGAGAGAAGCTCTCCCTTCTCTCTACCATTTTCCCTATGAGCCTCCAATTAGGGTTTTCTCCTCCATCTTTTTGGAGCCATCTTCCCTCCCAAGTGGAGGTATTTCTCCCCATTCTTTGGGGTTTGCTCTTGAAAGCTTCAAGCTCTTTTCCTTGTGTCCAAAACTTCATGTTCTCACATGCTTCACACCCATTGATCACCCAAGGGGCCTCTCACCCACAAGCACTACCATAGCTCCTCCTTTGGTAGAGAGACCACCACCAGAGCCTCCGCCTCTGCCTCCCTTCCACATGGTGGCTCAAGATCTGAAAGCTTTTTTGCCGCCAACAAAGCCACCGCAAGAGTTTTTGGGTTTGGTGTTTGTCATAACTACTAGTTTAATTTTTGCTTCTATGTTTGTTTGTATTATTGTTGTCTTTTTGTCTTGTGCTTTGCCTTGCATTATGGGGGTTTTGGGGTCAAAAATGCTTTGTTTCAGTTATGCACACTTGGTGTTTGTTAGAAAGCCTCAATATTGCTGGGTTGTTTGGAATGATATTTTGTTTTCATATTTGATTGTGGTTGCTACTGCCAATCTCTGGCCCCTTTTCACCAAGAGCATGGATTCCATATTTGGGGTATTTTTGGCTAATTTCAAGATCACTTATAGTCGATTTGTGCTTGCAGAAGTCAAAAAAATGATCCGTAACTGGATAGAATCAAAGCCTGTGAATCTTCTCTTCTCCTTTGTCAATGACCACTTGTGGATGATAATAGTTTGGGTGTTAGGTTTTAGACTTTGGTTTGGTAAACTTCTTTTGAATTATGATCTCTCAAAGTATCATATTGTGCAAGACTTAGTTTATTTGTCTAATTGTTATGGTTTTAAAGTGTGGATGAGAAATGTCCCAACACATTATGTTGAATCTATATGTAATGTTCTATGTTTAATTTATTGAAATGATTAGTTTTCTGTCAAAAAAAAAAAAGTTCATGACGAGAGAGTTCAGTAAAAAAGACTAGTTCATTAAGTGAAAGAGTGATAATTAAGTATTTCAATGAACAATTTTATCTATTGTATATGAAACTCCTAAGCTTTAAAAATTTTACTCTCTTTAAAATCCAATTCTGCGCGATGATTTTTACTCTCTCTACATTTGATAAGTGCCAAAAAGTAGTTAAATTCCATACTCAATTACGGCAATTATCGACTTGTTTTCAAAGAAAATCATAATTAAAAACCCCAAAACTTTGTACATTTTAGCTAAAGATAATTTTTATGTCCTAATCCTAATTTTTAAGCTTTCATGACCAAAAGAGGAGCAAAAATCCCTTCACCAAGACAAGCTGGTAGCTGGGCGACCAAATGATAGCTGGGCGACCAGATGATAGGAAGTCTTGGGCAATAAGTAAAGAATTCTACACGTGTCAAACAACCCCTTCACCAAGACAATCTGGTAGCTGGGCGACCAGATGGTAGCTGAGCGACCAAATTCTTGGGCATCAAGCAGAAATTTTACACGTGTTAGATACCCCCTTCACCAAGACAAGCTGGTAGCTGGGCGACCAGATGACAGCTGAGCGATCAGCTGCTTTTCACGCCTATAAATAGCCTTGAAAAAGAGACCATTTGGAGATAATTTTGACAGAGAGAAAGAAACAGAGAAATCTGAGAGTCTTAAGGTGTAGTGTCTAGAAGAGTGAAGGTGAATCCATCCAACTTGAGAGATCAAGGGATTGATGTGCATTCTTTGTTCCTCTATCCATATTTGTAAGTTTACCACCATGACAATGAGTGGCTAAACTTATTTATTGTTGGGATTAGATGTAGCTACTCATGAATATGTGTTGATTTTGATCTTAATATATATGTTTTAGTTATTGATTCATATTTGTGTTATCCTTGCCTTTCATGTTTCATTTCAATGATTTAATTGATATAGATATATGTTAATTGAATCTTTAGAACTAGGATAATCACATATTAAAACTCTAAACTCTAGATATAGATTTAGGGTTTAATATTCACCTTTTATATTGAATCTTAATGCTATTGTGTGGATCGATAAGTCGAGAGATCAGATTGTTAATCGACACAATTGATTTCGCGATGTACTCCAGACACGAAAACATTCGATGAGCAATATGTGAAAATATGAACTAATAGCCAAAGCATGTATAAGTTGGTTGAATCAATACATAAGAATGATTAAGTGAATTCTAATCCCGACAATTCTTTCTCTCTGAAATCATTTCTTTACCATCACTATATTTTCTTACTTTTCCATAAACAAACATCTTTTAATCTATATACTTGAAATTATATCAATTGTTGAATGGCTACTATATCGCACCAATCCCTGTGAAGACGATAAAAAACATACTTACTTTTATACTTCAACAAAATGACCCATATTTAACTCTTTCCACTTTGGCCACTCTACTACGTACAATAATCATGGAGTACCTTAACATAGGCGACTTGTATACATATCCAATTATGTGGCTCAACTCAATAAAAACTATAATGTACATTAAGTCGAAGAGCCTCAAAGTTTAAATATAACATTTTTTTCCTAAACTTCTGACACCAAACATAGCCATAGATCTTTTCAAAAAAACAAAAAAACAAACATAGGCATAGATAAATGAGCTCCACGAGCTCATGCAGACATGAACAATCCTATATATTAACAACAGAAACCCCTTCTAAGAGTACTGTATTGGGGCTGAGGATGGTTGAGGTTCGAGTATTTCAAATTCGCGACTCCTCAGCGTTCGTGACACTGTACATTACAAAGGAACCTGTTGCGATTCGGAAATTGTGTTGTTTTCCAGATTTCGTCTCCTTCCTCCAGATCCTGTAGCGGTTTGAAAAGTTAGTAATCTATTATATCTCTTTGATTTCTATTCCATTTTTGAATTTCAAATTTTGTAACTGTTTGTATAGGATTCGATTCCTTTTGAATATATGCAGAATATTTTTCTCTGTTTACTTGGTATGAATAGGAACGATTAGATTCTTAATAGTGCAGTAGGTTGTTTGCTTCTTGCCTATAAATAACAATTGATTGTTTCCATTGTCCATCACAATCGACCCTAATCAATTCTTCATCTTCTCTGTTTGTGTAATTTCTAATTCTGATGGCTACCCATTTTGATATGTTGTGCGATGTTGTTACTGGGCGTGATTCGTAGAAATTCAAAGTTCGTGTCCTCCACATGTGGTCGATTGATTCTTTTATGAAGCCCGGTGAAATAAGCTCTTTAGAAATGGTTCTCATTGATGAAAAGGTTTGTTAGGATTACTTTTAATACTTTTAATTTTCATAATTTATTTTTAATTACTCATGTATAATTTGGAATTGGAGTTTGTTGTTGATAGTATTCTTCTTTGTTCCTTTTGTTGTATTAGAATTTACTCATATACTTCAATTTTATGTTTGCACTATTTTCATCCTATATATGCACACCATTTGTTTGATAAAATGTTGTTATGAATTCATTTCATTCTGAGTTGATGATGTTATCAGGTGGAGTTGCACTTGCTTCTGAATTTATAGATAAGAATGCACGTTCTGTTGGTGTTGAAAAGTTGCCAGAGGAGTTGAATGACATAAAAATTAGGGATGATAAGGTTAACATTTTTTTTAACTTTGTTTTCACTTTGTTTTTTTTGCATTTTTTTCTTGAGTAAGCATCTGGTTTATTGAATATACAGTCTAATTATGTCAAAAATTACTGATCTAAATCTAAATTCAGAAAATGGAAGCCGCTACTTTGGTAGATGGAAATGGGACCGAAACCGGACATATAATTGTGACAACCAATGGTGGTAAAAATGGCCAGCCAAAACAGGTGTGTGTGTGTGTGTGTGTGTATGATTTATCATTTTTTTTAGTTACGGGACAACTAAAGAATCTATGAACTTACATGGTTGTTTATGCTTTAATGATTTTAGACAATAAGCTATATGGCCGAGCGTGTTGTTGGACATGGATCTTTTGGTGTAATTTTTCAGTTAGTCTTTTATACCCTCCTTATTTGATAGCTTTGAATTTTAGTAGGTTTGATGTTTTGATGTAAACAAGATTTTGATTTGTTGTTCCTGCTTTTGCTATGATAGGGAAAGAGCTTTATTGTTTATAGTTTCTAACAATGCCTTTACCATGTAAGAACCTTCAAAGTTCTCTATTATTATATCTGTTTGTGTAACTATTTTCATTTTTAGTAGTTTGAATACCATTAACTATTGTAGGCCGGTTTGTATTCACGATTTATTTGAGTTTATCTACTGATTAGTTGTTGTTTTCTTATGAGACGGTTTAATGATTGTAGGCCAGTTTGTATTGACGACTTATTTGAGTCTATCTACTGGTTAGCTGTTTTTAAGAGATGAGAGAATTTATAAAAGAAAAAAAACTTATGACATTTGGTAAGCTGTTTTCAACTTATTTTCAAAAGTTTTCTAAGATAGTTTAGGAGAACGGCTTATATCTTATATGATGATAATTTATAATAAGCAATTTATGTTAATCATTGGTTTATGACTTCAAAATGTATTTTGTAGCAGCTGCATATGAATGACGGGGATGAAATAGATGCCATTTTCTATGATCCGAGTCACATCAGGCTCAAAGTTAGCCCCAATTTCAAGGGCAAGGTTTGTTCTTAAATCAATAATCATTCTATTATTATATTCAACAGAAAGTAGTTTTCAAACTCAACTGAATTTTCAACAGAAAGTGTGTCATTCATGTATTTATTACAAAATGAAGTTAAATACTTAACATTATAGGTTAAATAACTTTCAATCTATTAGTCTTTGTTATTGTTATAACTCCGGAAACCCGAACTTAATGGTAATACTATATATACGATAATTTGTGGATTTTGAATGTTGTAGAATGAGAATGAAATTTTCTTCATCGTCCGTAGAAGCAATCAATTGAAAAAGCCTATGGATGTTTACTGTCGTCGATATTGGCTGGACATTGATGGAGTTGCTTTTCTCTTTAACAACTGTCTCCTCCAGGCTGAGCAGACTCCTGATGAGGTTTGTGTTTGCTTCCAATTTTTCATTCTTCAACTTTAATATGACTTTTAGTAATAGTTATATTATTTTTATAATTGTTTGCATTATGTGGCCATAAAGAAGGTTCTTCAAGACAAGAGGTACAAGAACCGGGAATTGCAAACCATGCCTTTTAGTCTCATTGATGGAATAATGTGGTGACACTAAAAAGATTGCATGATGTAGAACTAGGTAATGCTTATTACACGTTCCTTCCATTGATATCCCTTTCATGCCATAGCAATAACAAATATCAAACAAATATTGTCAATAACAGCTCAAAAATAGGAAACCAGCAATAAATATTTAGGCAAAAATTTGGGCCAACCCCAACTTTTGATGCATTGGTCTTCATTTAGGAATTAAGATATGTAATTTACTGAGATTTTCTTTTACGAATCAAAGAATTTTTGCAATGAATCTTGAACTAGCATTATTTTTGGTGATTTCCGGTGGCCAAACATGTGATTAATTTTTATGAATTTTTTATAGGTTGTTTATAATGCAAACACGCTTGCATCAATAGTTGCAAAAAAGAAGAATTTGCAAAACTGGCATGTTTTCTATCATAAAAAATATGAAACAGACCCTTCAAAGAGACCAACTACTCGGATATCTCTCTCTTCATGATTTACTAATATTCAACTTTTCGTAATTTGAGTGAAAGTGACTCTCACATAGCTTTTATTGTATTGTGAGTTTAATGGTATGGTGATATCATTTTATGTTTTATAATTTGATTTCTTATTATATATATAGAATTTGATTATGATAATATAATTTCCATAATTGGCACTTCTTTGTTTTTTTAGAAATCTAAGGTGGTAAAACTTTCCTCTTTGAAAACACTATAATCACTCTCCAACTATAAGTTATCTTTAGTTTCATTGAGATTGATACTTCCTTTAGTTTTTGTTTTGATATATACCTCAAAGTCAAATATGGCTTTGCCTTTCTCATTCAAAGGTTGTTTGGCTTGCAAGTTGAAACTGAAAGGCAACATGTATGTATTGGGGGAGTTCCTAGAGTTTAAGGGAAAAGATGCTAATTCTAAAGACAAGCATGCTTGAACTTCTCTTTGAACTTTTCTATTTTAACTATATTATTGGTAGTTAATTTTTCTGCTTCATTCTATATTTGTTTGATGTTTTGTTTTGTGGGAGTTTTAGTTGCATGTCTGATAATGCATTTAAAGTGGTTCAAATTGTTTTGGTGATACCTGCTGCATTTTTTGGATAGGTGAGTGGTGTGTTGGAGAAACCATCCTTAAACAATCAAGATCATTTTTGAGCTTTACTATGCAGTTGAGTCTGAGGTATTCATGCTAAAAACTCATTTGGGATTGTTTTCTTTCACATTTACATGGTATAGTGCTAAAAGGAGTTTTCTTTTATAATCCCAAATTTGACCATTTCATCTATTCATTTAAGATCATTGAATTTTTCCTATTCATTTATGCAGATTTATTCAAACATAATTGAAGCAGTGCATTCAAATTGTTTTCCTTTTTGAACTTTTGTGTATGTACGTATTCGTAAAATCTTTGGGCTATAACCATTTATGTGGTTAGAATTTGCAATCTTTTTAAAATAGCTATATTTTGGAACCTATGTATGTGATCATGGTGGCTGTAACCAACTATCATAACATGCTTTCTTCTCATTCAAATCTTTTTTTAATAGTAATTGAGAAGGAAGAGTTTCAAGAAGTATTAAAGTTAAAGAAGGCTATAATATTATAAGCTTCATATAAGGAAAGTGTTGCTGCAATTTTGTCTAAGTTGAAGGTCAGATTCGGTCTTAATTTTCCTACTTATGAGTGTGGTCAGTAATAATATCATATGCCATAGATGATGAGTCCTATTCTATCACACTTAGCTCATATATCTACAATTGATTTTTTACTTGCATATGCAAAATGAGATGAGGAAACATATTTCTTTTAGTTTCGTTAAAGCCAAGGACATTATGGTCTTTTTAACCGACAACTATGTTGCTCATTCCTCATTTTTTGCTGGAAATTCTGCCAATAATTTTGTTCAAGTACCATCCAATGTACCTTCTATTTATGGTAACTTCTTTTTCTTTAGATATATAATATTTTAGAGGATATGCTTGATTTGTATCATATGGTTTTATGGTTTTATTTTGTGTGTTTTGCATTCATGACTTTTGATTTACCAATGACTAGGAAAGCTTCTCTTCATTGCTTCTTGGAGAAAAGGAAGAATAGGTAACTCGAATCTCTCTCAATCAAATGATGAAAATCTTAAAGTATTTGATTGTTTGATCTTTGTCAATAGAATTAACTTATTGAAAATAAAAAAACTCAAATATTAAGGCAGTTAGAAATAAAGTCTTAGAATCTAGATGGAGCTTTTTAGTCAAGATCTATGATATAGACAATAGACACATCACTAACACCAACATGTCGATGTTGGTAATAGTTTGAAGAAAAAATTGAATAATTGAATGTAACTACATGGACAATGACACATGTCAGAGAGCGGACACAGATTCAATGTGAAGTGTCAGTACTACATAGATTAATATAAGTCGATTTTGTAGGATTGAATTTGATATAGAACCTATCATGACATGAGAGCTTATCCTATATTCATCGGTGTTTGTGAAGTTGGGTTAGTCACAAACCTTAGAGTGACAGATTATAACATTCTCAAGCTATATATGACTGGACTTTTCTATTTTGATGTTTGGGATCCATACTAACTGGTATCTTTGTTTATGTTTCTATAGAATTGCTGCTAGGGCACCATATCAAACAACTTATCCAGCATCAACCATTAATGAGACAATTAATGAATCATAGTATGGCTTTCCTTGACACCACAATCACCACAACACAAATCTGAGTGTAGTTCCACCTCAGTGTTATTTTAACTAATAATTTTGTTTTGTTGGACAGACTCCAAAATTTTACAAGCTTCTCTGCTACCCTGTTGTTGTTCTCTATGAACCGGATCAATTAGATCAGATGTGTGTTTCTCTATTTTTGTAAGACTGAGTCTTATGCTCACAAAAATATCTATACATATTTGTGAATGTTGTGGCTTATGCTTATCAGTACCATATTTAAGAGTAGTACAGTGTACTTATTATAGTTACTTACATCAACTATATGTGTGTGTCTCTATTTAGTATTATTGTTATAGGAAATGTCTTCAATATGATTCTTTTGATATTGATTCCTTCATCAACATGACCTTTATATTTCCACTCTCATAACTAGACTGTTCATGATTCGACTCAGGAAGGAAAGATTAAACCAAATTGAACCATTATAACAATTTGGTAAAATTGAATTGATTTGGCTTAAAGATTGGGTACATTGATTATGTATTGTTGAATCGGAACTACCTTTACCAAAAACTGAATCAAACTTAATTGTTAAAGAAAAAAAGGAAGAAAAAAAATGAATCGAATATAATGATTACTAAAAAAACTAGAAAAGCAAATTGAAACTTTAAACCAAATGAACTACAACGAAATTAGAACCAAACCGATTGTTCATGGACTGAATTGAATTGTTCCATTCAGTTTGTTAATTAACTGCCCATCACAAATTTTTTCGGTGTAGTTTAGTCTTACGATTCAATTTTTTTTATTACTTTTAAACACTACTATCACAATGTTATACGGTCATCCCACTTATCCACCTTAAAAAGTATAATTTTTAGCCACTAAACTACTTGACAAAAAATAAAAAGAGACATTTAGAACTCTTATTTCATTGTTATCATATTAGAAACATAGTGAAGTGAACATTAAAATTTAGGTAATAGTGACACTTCAACAAAAAAAAATATAGTCAATTGCTAAATTAAAAGTGATTAAAAATTGCAGTACTAATTGTCAAAAAAAAAAGTGTAATACTAAATTATTACATTATTCTAATATTCAATTTTCAAAGATCACAAATTACACCCAAGTCTCACAGAAATATCTATAATCAACTCTTATTTTTAATTTCTCTTCTCAATCATTTGTCTATAAATACCTAAGAATTGTCTTTACCCATAAAAACTAATGATAGCAAAGTTATCTTAATAGTATAAAATGTTTTCAATTTCTTTCATTTTTTCTTATTTTCTTTCACGTGTAATTACACTTCTAATTTATGTAATTTTAAAATTTTCCAATTTATTTTTATTAGTATCATCGAATTTATATATTATCCGATTATTTTATTTATAAATTTATCATTAATACATTAAAAATGTACAAATATTTACTAATCATAACTATGAGAGATATGTTTGAGATATTTAGATTGGTTAGTTAAAAATTAATTGTGA
Source organism: Trifolium repens (assembly GCA_030408175.1). Taxonomy (NCBI): domain Eukaryota; kingdom Viridiplantae; phylum Streptophyta; class Magnoliopsida; order Fabales; family Fabaceae; genus Trifolium; species Trifolium repens. The sequence continues at coordinate 14,713,329 of CP125842.1, read as the reverse complement.
ATGGGCTTTTATTTTATAATTTATAAGTTTGGTTTTTATAAACTTTTGTGTTCACATGGCAATTGCTTTTCGTTATTCAAAATTTCAATTGCGATATGAATAAAGATGATTTCTCTTTCAGCCCTCAGCGTTTCTTTTTCACCCATTGGATTTCCTGTTTTGCCCTTAACTAAAAAATTATGTTTCTATAAACCGAATTTTTTTTGCCTTGAAATACAACTTTGCTTTCTAGAAACCGAAATTTTCCTGAAATTTGAACTAGGAAAATTTCGGTTTCTGCGAACAGAATTTTTTATCAAGGACAAAATCGAATTTTCGGAAGGTAAAAAAATTGTGGGGGGCTGGAAGAGAAATTTTCGTAAATAAAACTTAATCAATAATTACTTGATGATATTTTCGTACATTATTTGTTGATATTTATTTTTTTGTTATTACTTGATGATACACTAGTATCAAACATTAGATTGGGATAGAGACGGCCAGGCCAGGGTGACCTCCACTATATGAGTGATTGTCCATTCTAGGAGGTGGAAGTTTGTCTTGGGGAGGTGTCCTACCAAAAAATGCATGGTCCTATATTTCATATTTGATTTTTTTTTCTCTTTCCCTTGGCTCTTTTTAATTGGAAACAACTTTAAAGATTGGATTCGAAGAAACAGCTTTAATTTGGCCATTAAGTTAAAGATTCAAAAGCACAAAACTAAACAGTGGGGGCTATGAAAGGAGAAAGATTGTAGATTGTAAGTACCAATGTATGTCCTTCTTCCAAACGCCGAGGATCAATGTAAACAAGTTTAAAAATCTTTAATTAAGCTTATTTTAAGCATAAGAATGCATCGAATATAAAGAACTTAATTGGTCCTGGGCTTTTTTATTTTTTGACGGTAATTGGTTCTGGCCTTGTTTATTGGATTAAATGTAATAGTGAGGTACTATTGAAAATTCTCTTGGAAATGCACTTTGTGGTGATATTTTTAGGCACAATTAGGTGACTCTTTCTTAACAATATTATCAATAGCATTAACTTTATAACATTGAGGACTTTTTTTATTTTTATGATGCATGACTTCAAATACATTAAACATTATTTCCTCGTCATGAAATCTTAATTTATGCTGATCTAGTTCAATGTCAATAAAAACACGACCAATTTCCAAAAACTCAATAAGGATAACTAATGGAATGGTCAACAAGAGTTAAGGTCATCTTAGTAGGTTTGGCCTCTCTACAATCAAGTTTTTTCATCATAGAGAGAGGCATCCGATTAATGCTAGCACCTAGGTCACAAAGTGCCCTTCCCATATTTAGATTTCCTATAGAACAAGGAATAGTAAAGCTACCTAAATCTTCATACTTGAGGGAAAGATTCTGTTGGAGAATAACACTACATTTCTTTGAAAAAACAATATTTTCATCATCTCTCAGCCTTCTTTTGTTTTCTTCTTTCTCAAGTGGGGGTAGGATAGTTTGACATAAGGGGGAATTATTTGTTCTTTCTCACTATCAAGGAGGAGCCGCTTCTTCAGTTTTCTCAATATAGACTCTATCAATTAAAAACTCTCTTTTTTCAATTTCTCTGATAGACGGTTGACAAGTGTACCAACTTTATCGTAAATTAATAATATTTATAAAGATTCTTCTCCACAGAGATTGTGAAACAAATTAACTATTGTGAATTTAGGAAACTAACTGAATTAAATTTGGGGATTTTTGAGAATTGATTTGAAAAAGCAATTTAAATATTAAGACAGATAAAGTTGAGAAGATTGGATAGGTTATTTTGAATCCCTTCCCGATTCCTATTTGGTAAATTGGTATTATAATATCTTGTAATTCAATTCATTATCATGATGTCATCTCTAGTCTTCACCATTACCGAGTATGAAATTTATGAAAACTTTAATTTTGTGCGAGTTAATTCGGTGAAATTAAGAAAAACAAATTTTCCGTTAACTTCATCAAAATCTCAAATTAATTCATTAGTGTTGATTGAATAATTATCACATATCGAGTTTTAAAACCTATTCTCTTAGACAGTTAAATTCTTGAAAACAATTCATAAAACATGTCTACCTATGAATATAACATGAAAAACAGTGATAATTAAATAATTATAATAAGCTGAATTATATTAAATATAATAACCAATTTATATGGATTAAATATTTCTAAGGGAGTTCATTTACTCAAACTAATCTAAGAAATTCAGCTACTCATAATTGTAACCATCATAACAAAGAGTTTACGAAATTGCACATAAAAGTAACCTCGATAAAACGTTGAAAAAACTAATCTCAAAGGTGGAAAGTAGAATGTTGTCTTCTTTGAGTATTCCTTACTCTCCTAATTTCACTAGCTATCCCTATTTATAGAGTTTATTGGACTTCCTCACATCATTAGAGCACGATGCATCACAATTTCTTCATTGCGGCATGATATGTGCCACCGTGATACGATGTGATCAGCTGTAGACTAGAGATGTTTTCTCATTAATATCTGGTGAACTTCTTGTTTCTTTTATCTTATTAGGCACACATTTTATTTAACTTGTTTTTAATATATATTTTGCCTCTTCGGGAAAAAAATAATTTAACCAAAAAAAGAAAAATTTATGGGACTACCGAAAAAGGAAGAGAAAGATATAAAATATTCTTAACAGTTAACAGGTGTGTTTGATTTTATAACTTTTTCTGGAACTAAACAAATTTGGATGGAAGGACCGTAAAAACTCTCAAAATTGATATTTTGTCTTCATAAATTGACAACTTTTTATCCCAAATACAATTTATCTAAAACTAGCCGCCGTTTGTGTGATCGATATCTTTTTTTTTTTTATCGATATTTTCTATTGTGCAAATATAAATAACTACTTAATCTCCTTTTTTATTGGACTTAGTTAATTGATAATTACATAACATCATTTTTTGTTGTGGCTAGTTATTAAGAAGAAAAATATATTTATTTTTTACTATAAAAAAACTGAAAACCTACTTTTATGTGGAAGTTGTGCTTAGTTATTAAGAAGAAGAAAAAAATATTATTTACTAAAAAAAACTGAAAATCTATTTTTATGTGGAAGTTATTTTTTAAGGGTAAAATAGGAATAATGAAAAAATCATCCAAAAATTTGTATCTTTTTTATATATAGTAATAAATATTAAAATAAAATTTATTTACTAGTTATCATACAAAACAACAAATAATTATAAAAAATTGTCATGTGTTTTATCGTGACATTGTCCAGTATTATTCTGTTTAATATTTAGCTTTGGTAGACCAAATAATTTGGCAAAAATGTTTGAAGCATATCCCAAATAATTAATATATTCTAACAGCATGGACAAATTTTGCAATTTGCAATTTTGCATGAGCTTCTTGGACGGATTATTGTATATATTTATTGGATTTCAGATCCATTATTCTAATGATTGCTACGAATATTATTCAACAAATCACTTAAATTTTAATATAATTAACTATTGTAAGTTTATTGTTGACCATAACCATCCTACTCATCTAAAATTTCCATCCACCAATAATTATTTTTATATTTTTCTTTTGAAGTTGCGACAATTTGTGCATACTATCTACTAGAATTGTAAAAACGGGCTGAGCTATCGGACCGACCCATTAGAGCTGTAAAAATGGGTCGAGCTATCGGGCCGTCTATAGTTTTATACGGGTTGGGCCGGGCTTAACAAAACTTATTTGGGCCTTATTGAGCCGGGCCACTTAAGCCCCTTTATATGTCTTGGCCCTCTGGGCCGGGGCCGAGCCGGCCCATTTGACAGCTCTACGACCCATTAGGCCTATAGTTTTACACGGGCCAGACACAGACAGAGCTTTAAAAAAAAATATTGGGCTTTATCGGGCTTGCCTCCCGGGCCTATCTTTTTCATGGGCCATCATGGACTGCCCCACCGGGCTTTTGGGCCGACCCCTTAAATAATAAAAAAAATATATAAAAAACTTTCTAAAAATAGTTTTAGCTAAAAATAAGGAATTTTAGTTACCATAAAATCTTTAGATAAAATAAGTAATAAAAGATGAGATTTGTTAGTTAGGAGATAATTATTAAACCAAATTTGTTATGATTATCTTTACTTAAAAAAAAAATAATAACAACTAATTTGTGTGCGATACATATGTAGTTTTATTGTCAATTAATTTTTTTTTTAAAAAATTTGTCAATATTTTTTTAAAAGAAAATGAAAGTTTGTCGGGCCAGCCCATCAGGCCATGTAGGTCTTTGCTTATTGGGTCGGGCTAGGTGGGCTGGGCATTAGGCCTTAATAGACCGGCCCACTTAAGTCCCTTTATATGTCTTGGCCCTCTGGGCCGAGGCGGGCCGGACTGGCCTCTTTTACAGCTCTACTATCTACTATAGGTTAATTGAAGTAAAAATAAAAAACAACTATAGCTTAATTAGAATGATATTTTTTTCTCAAAAAAAAAAAAGAATGATATTTTTCTTTGAAAATTATTGCTAGGAATTGTTAAAGGGATTTATTTTTGTCATCCTACTTTTTCTCGCACGCTCTATGAATTTATTAAAATATCATTGTCCACTACTTAAGTAGTGGATATACTTTACCAGAATTGTTTTTTACAACGTCTGCTACTTAAGTAGCTGACGACATTTTTTAAAATTCTTATTGTTATAACATCTGCTAGTAGAGGAAAAGTAAAAATAAAAACACATAAAACGCACGAGAAGAAGGTAGGGCAGCAGAAGTAAATATCGTTAAAAACATTCTCTTGACTATTTACATCTAATTTGCATGAAAACAAGCCAAGATATTTTTTTTGGGTTACAAAATGAAGCCCAACTTTAGATTTGGGAGAATTACTCATATAGTAGTAGAAAATATCTTGTAGCAAAAAAGAAAAAACTAAAATGGACTAATAACACATGAACAAGTCTCAAAAGAGTCATGTTTAAACACTTGAGAAATAAAATAATCACATGGTAGGCCACATAACAAGAGCTTGTTCCCATCCTCAAATCCAAGTTTTTTCAAAAAGAAAAAGACCTTTGTATCCTCCTAAAGACCACTCTAACCAATAGCAATATTTGAATGAATATTGTCGTCATCAGAAAAAGAAAGTGCACCAGCTAATCACAAGTGTGATATGTCATATTTGTTTTTTTATACCCATCATCATAGACCTCAAACTCACGAGTCTTGACTTTTCTACTCCCAAAAGTCTTGCAATAAAGTTACACAATATATAAATTGAATTCTATAGAGTCACATAGGTCTACTTATTTACGCGATCGAAACATTCTTGATCGTCCAATTTTAATCAAACGATTTAGATAAAAACAAATTTCACTTTTTATTTTATAATTAAAAATATCAAACTTAAATCTAAAGCGTTTGATATTAATCAAACGACCACTAATATCTCAAATACGTGAATACGTAGAACTTGCCGACATGAAACCACATCCCACAATATAACCATGATCAATAACATCATATATTATATATAGTCCCAATCCATCTTTTCCTCTCACTCATCTCATCAAACTTCAAACCAAGTCCATAAAATTTCAAAATGAGGAAAACAAGGTCCTTTTCCTTTCAATTCTTAGCAATAACATGTATTTTCTTGCTTCACTTTCAATCCATAATTCATGCACAAGACCATATAGCAACTTCAGAATTTGAAGCATTAGGCCTAACAACAGAACCAAAAAGAGAAACACTAGAAATCATCATCGGCGGAGGCGGCGGCAGTTCTTCCCCTGCTCCTTCCCCTGAACCTAACTGTCCTCCTCCTCAACCCCCACCACATCCTCCTCCTTCACCTCCGCCGTGCCCCACCATTCCCCCCCGACTAGAAAGGGCCCGCAAAACACTTCTCAAATTCGCTAAAACTGTCAAGCCAAATTCGATCACTGCAACATGGACTGAAAAAGAAAAAGATCCATGTAAGTATAAGGGAATCCTTTGTGGTGACTACCCAACGGATAAACAACGTGCAGTCGCCGGATTAGACTTAAACCAAGGAAGACTTGCAGGTAAAACCTGTGACAATATACCATTAACCGGTCTCTTAGACGAATTAATAGAGTTAACATTCTTCCATGTAAACTCCAACAATTTCTCAGATAATATCCCACCACAAATCCTTAAATTCCCTTATTTCTACGAACTTGACCTTAGTAACAACAATTTTGTCGGCGAGTTTCCGACCGTAGTTATTCAATCCACAAATCTAGTTTTTGTAGACCTCAGGTTCAACAATCTACAAGGTCCTATTCCATCACAACTATTTACTAGAGATCTTGACGTAATTTTTATCAACAACAACAAATTCACCGGAAATTTACCTGCGAATTTCGGGTCTACCCCTGCAAGGTACTTAACATTTGCACGCAATCAATTAACAGGTGAAATTCCTAAAAGTATCGGCGACGCGTCGAAAACTTTAACTGAAGTTCTTTTTCTGGGGAATAAATTTGAAGGGTGTTTACCATTTGAAATTGGGTATCTTAAAAAAGCAACAGTTTTTGATGTTAGTGATAATTCATTAACTGGGCCTATTCCAGCTTCATTTGGTTGTTTGGAAAAGATTCAGTTTTTGAATTTGGCAAAAAACAAATTCTATGGTACTGTTCCTGAAAGTGTTTGTGTTCTACCTGGGATAAAAAACAATGGAAATTTATCTTTGTCGGATAATTATTTCACTGCAATTGATCCAGCATGTTGGATTTTGTTGAAATCTAAGGTATTGGATGTTAGTAACAATTGTATTCCTGGTCTTCCAAATCAAAGATCAAAGAAAGATTGTTATGATTTTCAATGTAAAGTGAAGCCATGTTCGAATCATCAGAGTTTGAGTTATGTTCCTTGTAAGACACGTTGGGGTGCTAAACAAGACACTGCTCCTGTTTCTCAAGAAATGGCTACAGAGCCTGTTACTTACAAGTCTCTCAAACCTCATCATCGGTTGAGAATGTGATCGAGTTTTTCTTTTCCAGGATTATTCGTCGACACTTCAGGTTGAAGACAGTGTTAAGTGTTGTCAACAACACAAACACAATGTTGATTTTATGTCTGTAAGGTATTACTGGTGTCTACGTGTTAATGTGTTAGTGTCGATATATTATCTTCAATAAGGTACTATTGGTTGTTGAGCTTCAAACTTATGCTTATTTTAAGATATTTATTTTTCTTTTATTGAAAAATGTTAATTGTATGTTGTATGTGTTCATGAATAAACACTTATTATCCAATTTAGCAATTTTGACTTTACAACGACACTTTAAATTGAATGTGATTAAGTGGTTTTGAGGGTGATCATTAAATTGAAGACGTTTTAAGTGTTGTCAACAATACAGACACAATATCGACACATATAATTACAATAAATTAAGTATTAATATCAATGTATTATGTTCATCATAAGGTGGGACTATACTAGTGGTTGTTGAGTTTCAAAATTATGTTTATTTGAAGATATTTATTTTGATTTTATGGAAATATGATATTTGTATATTTTGTCTGAATTCATAAAAAAATACTTGTTAATTGTTATCCAATTTGGCAACTTTGACTTTACAACAGTTTGGTACAACCTAATTTATTATTTTTATTTATTTTAAAGTACTTTAGATAAATTATAATATTGTTGAGATAAGTGGACGAGGAGTGGTGACACAGTTTAAAAATAAAAATATGGCTATTTCAGTGTAAGTAGATGTTGAATGAGCATTTTCTAGTACTCTATGAGAATAATCACTAAAGATGCCTGTGCCTGTCTGTACTATTTATTCAAGTTTTGTTTGTTTTTTTTTTTTTCCGCAAATAGTCATTATGATCGTAAAAGTGTAATTTGTTGTTATATTGATTTTTGAATGTATTAGAATTATAAATATAATTATAGCTTTTAGTAATTTTGTAGAATAAATTGCCAAACAAAAAAAAATTTGGAAGATTAATTTAATTACCTAAAAATATATTTGAAGATTAAAATGACTAATATAATAAACATTTGTGGATATATTTGTAAAAATTAACATAACCACAACTTACAATTTTAAAGTCTAAAATGGTATTTTGTCCATTTTCTTTTTAAATTATATGATTAGGGTAGGGACGTTTGTTTAGACATTGATTTCAGGCATTAATTGACTTGTTATATCAAAATTTGAGCATCCGTATTAATCAAGTTTGATTAAAATTAAATAGTATCATTTAGGTTTGGGAGTAAGTAAACACAAAGTAATCAAGTTGTTTGAGCTCCACCGTGGTAAGGAGCTACTTTCAATGATGTCTCTCGAGAATGTCGAGTTTGATTATCAGGAGAAACAACACTTAATAAGTGTGCATGCCTCAACACACAAACTAGATTAGTTGTCCACTTTTGGTTGGTCGAAAACCGGTAGAAAAGAAAAAAGATAAGTAAACATAAAATCTATTTAATAACTTTAGTACTAAACTTGGATTTATCAAAAAATTTATGAAACTCGGATTTTTACATAGATGTGCTTTAATTAAAACAAAAATTATGAAGTCTCATAAGTCCTAGCTTAACCGGCAAAATATGCCGAAATTGTTAGGTCGGACGTCGTGATCCGGGTTCGAATCAGAATCTCACTATTATGTGAGTTTAATTTCCAGTGGATTACACTTCAACTAAGACAAAAAAAAAAAAACAAAAATTATGAAACGATCCCATAATATTTAAGAAAATTTTCAACAAAAATTATGAAATATTAAGAAACTTAAATAACATCCTTTTCAACAAAAATTACTGATGCTTATCAAAAAAAAAAAAAACAAAAATTACTGATCGACAACTCGTTTACATTTCTCTTTTTCTTTTGAGAAACTTACTTTTTTTGTCTCAAAAACATCCTTTGAAAGAAACAAATTATAGGTGAACAGTTCCAAATGCCAATAATAATAGTATAAAGCTATAACGACAAACAAGATTAGACAGGAGTTAATTGGAGGCTTACAAAAAAATATAGCTTCCAACTGGCATGGTTCTTGAATTATTCACCCTTTTTATTTCCTTCCTCTTTTTCCTATCATTATCATCATCCTGTGATTTGTAGTTGCTTGCTTTTTGTTGGGGCCCAACTCAATCTTTGCCATTAAAACCCAATTAAGATATTGCAATTGTTGGATGAAAAAAAAGGTGCTATTTTCTTTTCGTATTTATAAGTATTTTTAGCAACAAAAATATCTCATAAAAATGAAAAGTTTCTATTTCAATAAAATATTAACAATTTTTTCTATTAATATTTCCATTTGAAAAGGTCAAAATTATATTAACACAAGGTGATTAACGGTAACTACTTCTTTACCCCTTCATAATTTGAGGGTATTTACCTTTCATAGATTTGTATGTGATCCCTACAACTAACTTGTAACAAACTTGTGGGACCACATATAAATCTACTTATGTGATTTTGTTCTCATTGATTGAAGGGTAAATACTCTCAAATTATGAAAGGGTAAATTAGAAAAAACCTTAACACAATACAATCATAAGTTCACAACACAAGAAATATTACGATTGAAATGAAGAAGTTAAAGAATACAAAAGGAGCCCAACAATATTGCCACCAAACCATATAAAATCGAATACTAGGCAAAACTATACATAAATATTTGAGCAGTTGAATACTTCATTAATAGTGTTTTGGACTATACCAAGACCCAATATAAATGGCCCAATCATCACATATCCGATCATACTTCACACCATCTTGGCAATTGTTAGGCCCAAGGTCACTCATGTGGTCCACCAAAAGGTCTGTGTTCTTGCCACAGTCAATCAATTCCTCCCACTTCTGAATCGTTTCGTCAACAATCCTCCGCATTCTTCACATGATACTATGGTGTTTGTTACAAATGCACGTTTTATATAAGCGTGAAGGCTTTCACGTCAAGGTAAAATTCAATCACTTTTTACATTCACTCCACCTTAATCTCCTATAGACTTGAGTGTCAGAGTGCTAACTCATTTTATAGAAGGGTCTAAGATTTGACTCTGAGTCCATGTTCATGTAAAATCTAACATCTGAGTCCATGCATGTTCATGGAAAATATGGGATTAAATGAGCCTTAGAGCATGAATGAGTTACTCACTAGGGCATAGTCGTGCTGTTAAGATGTTAATTCATAGTCTAAGGAAGTTAGTTAGCTAAGTGGTTAGTTAGTTAACAAGTTTGTTGGTTAAAGTGTTTGTTACAAGTTAGTTACTTGCTACACAAGCAAGTGTATAAAACCATGTTGTAATCTTTGATTTTTTCATCTCTAATGAATTCATGATTGCAACCAATTATTTTTCTCTCTAATCTCTCTCATTTCTAAACACCATTTCTGTTACAACTTGAGATTGAAAGTGAATCAATCTCAAGTGCTTGTGTGATACTGTTTTGCTGCGCCAATAATTGGTATCTAGAGTCCGGTTGGGTTTAGGGAAACACGAGAGTTATTGTGAGGTAAACACTGGGAAACATAGTGATTTGTGTGTGTTCTTGAAGCTTTGTGACTAAGCAATCATGAATTCTAATGGAAACGGGTTCCCATCAATGCATTTCTTGATTCTTGATGCAAAGAACTGGGAAAGGTGGAGCGCGATGATGCGATCTTTGTTTGGATCTCAAGATGTGTTTGAGATAGTGCAAAATGGTTATGAAGATCTTGCTGAGAATCCCACAGATGCACAAAGAACTGCATTCAAAGATGCAAAGAAAAAAGATTGCAAGGCATTGTTCTACATTCAACAATATGTTGATGCTCAGAATTTTGAAAGAATCTCAAAAGCTACAAAGTCAAAAGAGGCCTGGGATATCTTGGTGAAATACCATGATGGTGGTGATAAAGTGAAACAAGTCAAGCTACAATCTTTAAGAAGAAAATACGAGTTGATGTTGATGGAGGAAGATCAGAAAATTGCAGATTACTTCTCAAAGTTGATGCTGGTGGTGAATCAAATGAGGACTTGTGGTGAAACTTTCACTGATCAACAGATTGTAGAAAAGGTATTAAGAACTCTAACTCCCAAATTTGACTTCATAGTGGTAGCAATACAAGAGTCTCATGATACTAAAGACATGAAGATAGAGGATCTGCAAAGCTCATTGGAAGCTCATGAGCTTATGGTTCTTGATAGAGGTTCAGAAAGAACAATGCAACAAGCCATGCTTGTGCAATCAAAGAATGGTGGGAAAGATAAGAACAAATGGAAACAAGGGAAAGAGAAATGGCTCAAATCAAAAGGCAAGATTGATGACAAAACTGAATCCAGTAAAGGAGGAGGTTCTGTGCACAATCATAAGAAGAAATTTGATAAGAGCAAGGTTAAGTGCTATAACTGTGAGAAACTAGGGCACTTTGCAGATGAATGTAGATCTGGCAAGGGTGATAAACAGGTCAAAAGTAATGAAGAAGCCAAGATAGCACAGAGTGATGATCAAGTGAAAGAGAATGTGCTGTTAATGATGGCTACAACATGTGAAAACAATCCATTGTACCAAGAGTGGTACTTGGACTCAGGGTGCTCTAATCATATGACAGGCAACAAAGGGTGGCTCTCAAAGTTTGATTCAAACAAGAGAACTAGTGTAAAGCTGGCTGATTGCAGTAATCTTGAGGCTGAAGGTATTGGAAATATTGTTATCAAGAGAGATGATGGCAAGAAAGCAGTCATTGAGAATGTATTGTATGTTCCTGGCATGAAGTGCAACCTGATGAGTATTGGTCAACTAATGGAGAAAGGTTTTTCTATCAGTATCAACAAGGAATCACTGAAGTTGTTTGATCCAGAAGGGAAGTTGATTCTAATCTCTACTTTGTCAAAGAATAGAGTGTACAAGTGTAGTATTCCTGTTGATAAAGTCATGTGCATGTCATCTACCATCAATGAAGATTCTGATTGGTTATGGCATATGAGGTATGGTCATTTGAATTTTAGAAGTTTAAGTCAATTAAATTCTAAAAATTTAGTGATTGGCCTACCTAAGATAGAATCATCTGCAAAGACTTGTGAAGTTTGTTTGAAGGGTAAGCAAAGTAGATTGCCATTTGTATCTGAATTGCCTATGAGAGCTAGTGATGCTCTAGGTGTGATACATTCAGATATATGTGGACCCTTTGAAGTAGCAACACTATCTGGCAACAAGTATTTCATCACATTTGTTGATGAATATACAAGAATGATCTGGCTATACACGATTAAGTTGAAAAGTGAAGCTTTAGAGGTATTTAAAATGTTTAAGGTCTTAGTTGAAAAGGAAAGTGAAAAGTCAATTAAGGTCTTGAGAACAGATGGTGGTGGTGAGTATACCTCTAAAGATTTTGAAGCATTTTGTGTAAGTCAAGGGATTAAGCATGAAGTGACTGCACCCTATACTCCTCAACATAATGGGCTGGCAGAGAGGAGGAACAGGACTATACTTGATATGGCTAGAAGCATGATCAAACAGAAGAAAATGCCTCATAAGTTTTGGGGTGAAGCAGTCAATACTGCAGTGTACATTTTGAATAAATGTCCAACTAAGAGATTGAAGTTGAAAGTGCCAGAAGAAGCTTGGAGTGGAAGAAAGCCAAATGTGAAGCACTTGAAGGTGTTTGGCTCAATCTGCTACAAGCATATCCCTGATGCTAAGAGAGGTAAGCTTGATGATAGAAGTGAAACTATGATTTTCATAGGTTATCACTCTACTGGTGCATACAAGCTTTATAATCCCAGAAATAACAAAGTTACAATGAGTAGAGATGTGAAGGTGGTTGAAAGTGAATTCTGGGATTGGGAAAATGCTAAAGAGTCTAGCATTGATCATAGTCACATTCTTACTGATGTTGATATCATGGATTGGCCTGACAGTGATGGTGATGTGAATGAGAATGGTGTGAATGAAGTTGTGCCAGATAGTGATGAAGAGAATGATGGAGTTGTTACACCACCAGTTATTAGACAATTGCCTCAGAGAAATAGACAATTGCCTAATAGACTTGCTGATTGTGAAATGCTAACTGATAGTGCAGTCAACAATGAAGGAGAGTTACTTCATTTTGCACTGCTAGCTGATGCAGAGCCTGTGAACATCAAAGATGCCTTACAGTCAAATGTATGGAAGGCAGCTATGATAGATGAGCTTAAATCAATTGAGAAGAACCAGACATGGGAGTTAGTGAAACTACCTAATGGTAAGAAGACAATTGATTTAAAATGGGTGTATAAGACAAAGTTGAATCCTGATGGGAGTATTTCAAAATACAAGGCCAGATTGGTAGCAAGAGGGTTTCTTCAGAGAGAAGGAATTGACTACAATGAGGTTTTTGCACCTGTAGCCAGACATGAGACTATAAGATTAGTGGTAACAATTGCTAATCTTAGAGGTTGGGGTCTATATCACTTAGATGTGAAATCTGCTTTTCTAAATGGACCATTGGAAGAAAGTGTGTATGTTAAGCAACCTCCTGGCTTTGAAATAGCAGGCAAGGAAGGCATGGTGTACAAGCTTCATAAGGCTCTATATGGCTTAAAACAAGCACCTAGAGCCTGGAATAAGAGAATTGATCAGTTTTTGAGTCAAGTTGGATTCAAAAAGTGTACTGTGGAGTATGGAGTTTATGTGAAGTGCTTGAATAATTCAAACTGTCTAATCATTTGTCTATATGTTGATGACCTATTGGTAACTGGTAGTGACACAAATGAGATAGAGAAATTCAAACTCACAATGAACAAAGAGTTTGAAATGACTGATTTGGGAGCATTATCATATTTCTTAGGAATGGAGTTTGTGAAAACTGGTAAGGGAATGATAATGCATCAACACAAGTATGCATCAGAACTGCTTGAAAGATTTGAGATGGATAGTTGCAATCCAGTTTCAAATCCTTGTGACACAAATTCAAAATTGGAGGAGTGCAGTGAAGAAGAAGCAGTTGATTCAACCATGTATAAGCAAATAGTGGGATCACTAAGATATCTTTGCAATAGCAGGCCAGACATATGCTATGCAGTAGGTGTGGTTAGTAGATTCATGAACATGCCTAAGAAATCTCACTTGATAGCTGCCAAGAGAATTTTGAGATATGTAAAGGGCACTATCAATTATGGTTTGTTATTCCCTAAGAGTGATGCTTCAGCTCACCTAGAGCTAATTGGTTACACTGATTCTGACTGGTGTGGTGATAAAATTGATAGGAGAAGCACTTCAGGCTATGTGTGTATGATGAATGGTGCAACAATATGTTGGTCATCAAAGAAGCAACCAGTGACAGCCTTGTCTTCATGTGAGGCAGAATACATAGCAAGCACTTATGCAGCCTGCCAGATGATATGGTTAGAATCCCTGATGAGGGAGTTGAAGTGCCAGCTACAGCTACCATTGCAGTTGTTGATTGATAATCAATCTGCAATCAACCTAGCCAGGAATCCTGTGTCACATGGCAGATCAAAGCACATTGAAACCAGGTTTCATTTCATCAGAGAACAGGTCATGAATGGAAAGATTGATGTGGTGCATTGTTCCACTCATGATCAAGTTGCAGATGCACTCACAAAAGCTGTGAAGCTTGACAGGTTTGAAGCACTAAGGGAATGCTTAGGAGTTGTGAAGATTATGAATTAAGGGAGGGTGTTAAGATGTTAATTCATAGTCTAAGGAAGTTAGTTAGCTAAGTGGTTAGTTAGTTAACAAGTTTGTTGGTTAAAGTGTTTGTTACAAGTTAGTTACTTGCTACACAAGCAAGTGTATAAAACCATGTTGTAATCTTTGATTTTTTCATCTCTAATGAATTCATGATTGCAACCAATTATTTTTCTCTCTAATCTCTCTCATTTCTAAACACCATTTCTGTTACAACTTGAGATTGAAAGTGAATCAATCTCAAGTGCTTGTGTGATACTGTTTTGCTGCGCCAATACGTGCATCAATTACGAATAAAAACTCCAGGCATATGAGATTAAGAAAGGAAATACATCGAATAAAGAATGGGGACAATAAGCGCTGCAGGACGGAGAAAAGGAAAAGAAAGGTTCCCAGGGAAAGTTCTTAGAGTACACACAAATAAATACATCTAGAGAAAAGATATTACACGATTGCAGCAATACTAAATTCAAGGAGGTCATAATAGTTTCCCAAAAGGTCAAAGAATCTTCTCGTACAAATAAGTTCAAATATTGTTGTTTTGTTTCCATAGAAGTTGTAGCCATGACATTAATGATTATATTCAGCTCAAGGATCAGTGGCGTCGCCACATAGAGTCCAGGGGGTTCAACTGAACCCCCTGGACTTAAAAAAAATACACATATAATCCTATATAATTTATATTTTGAATCTCCTCATTTTTCTATATTGAACCACTGACCCAATTAAACTCAAAACAATTTTAACTTGTTTATTTTCAAATTTTATTCTATCTTTACTAGGCCTGACAATGAATCTAAACAAGTTGAATAAAGTTTGAGATCGATTTGACAATTAATTCGTTTAACTTGCTTGGTTCATGAACTAAATGAGTCAAACTTAAGCTAAATATTAAGTTCGTTAATTAAATGAGCTGAACTTGAGCTATATATAGTTCGGTTTGTTTGGCTTTGAACTTGGTTCATGAACCAAATGAGTCGGACTTAAGCTAAATATTAAGTTAGTTAATTAAACGAGTTGAACTTGAGCTATTGTTAGCCTGTATTTTCGACAGACAGTAATGAGTTGGAGTGAGATGATGAAATCTCATTTATTGTATATCATTACGTTTTAATATTCTCTTGGGAATTGATCTTAGTCATAAATCAAGAGAAGATCAAGGTATTTGACATCAAAAGCTTTTAATGCATAAAGCTGTTTCGTCGAATCCTGGTTGAACCTGTCGAATTCGACAGAACCTTATTTATTTAAATAAGAGTATTTGGTTCGACAACTATATGCCTGTCGAATTCATATATATATGTATATATGTATTGTTTGTTTGTCTAACGTACTGTGCAGAAAGGAGAAAGCGTACTCTGGACTTAGCAAAATATTCAAAAGTGAATAATGTTTAAAGGGTTCGTCAGGTGTCCAAGGAATTCAAATTCAGAAGACACGTGGAGCATAGTTAGACAATTTGTAGGTTATAGCAGTTAGTCTGTTTCGTCTATAAATATTAGTTTTTCATAAGAGAAACGGGT
The DNA here is from genome assembly GCA_030408175.1 of Trifolium repens. Classification (NCBI taxonomy): domain Eukaryota; kingdom Viridiplantae; phylum Streptophyta; class Magnoliopsida; order Fabales; family Fabaceae; genus Trifolium; species Trifolium repens. The sequence goes on along the minus strand of CP125842.1, from coordinate 14,697,180 downwards.
CCACAATTCATAATACATGCAAATTCCTTAGAAATTCAGAGTACCCATGTCAACGAGCGAAATGAATGCGAACAGGAACATGTACGAATCTGTGTACCATCCTTTGTAAACATTTTTACATTTGTCAAATGCAATTTATCTTTCAAGTGTTGATTACTTGACTTTCATTTAAGCTTTCTGCAATTTAAAGCTTTTCTGCACTTTAAGCATTCTGCAATTTATTTCATTGCATGTCTTTACATTTCAAAGTTTTTCTTTAAACTTTATTTGCAATTCATTTACAAGTTTTCTGCTAATTTAACTTTGAAGCATTTTACTTTAAACAAACCATTTGACTGCGTCAAATGTTTTTACTTTTTATCAATTTATCCGATTTAACCCAAAAAGATATGAATATGTTTTCATCATCTTCTGCACAATCCATATGTCCCAGGATTTACTAGTTGATCCTTCTTGTAATAATCAAACTAGCGGTTGTTTACTAAAAATCGGGGTAAACAGCTATATAGTTCGATTTGTTTGGTTTTGAACTTGGTTAAAGAACCAAATGAGTCGAACTTAAGTTAAATATTAAGTTTGTTAATTAAACGAGTTGAACTCGAACTATATATAGTTCGGCTTGTTTGGTTTTGAACTTGGTACATGAACCAAATGAGTCGAACTTAAGCTAAATATTAAGTTGATTAATTAGATGAATTGAATTTGAGCTATATATAGTTCGACTTGTTTGGTTCACGAGCTGACTTGATTATATATATAACACTTAAAAAAATATTTTTAAATAATACTTCAAAAATAATTTAAAATTTATATAATTTAAAATGGAGAATAAATATAATGAAAAAAAATCATATCGAATTCTTGATTTTAGTTTCAAGTTGAAAATGAATTGAACCTAATGAGCTGAACCGAACTGCTCGCAAACTATAAACGAGTCGAACTCGAGCTGAAAAAAGAGTTTATGTCAAACTCAAGTCTAGTTTCTAATCGAACCAATTCTTATCGAGTTTAATTTTTATGTATTGACTTATGATGTTTTATCTTTTATATAGTATGAAATTATAAATATTAACCTTAGGATAATTTTTTTAAAAAATATTTTCTATTTTTTTGTAAACTATTTAGTAATTTAAAGCCGTTTTCAATAAAATTTTCTCATTCAAAAAAACAATTGCTAACTAGAATATACAAATATTTTGAAGCAAAATTTTTCTAAATTAGTCTGAACCCCCTACTCCAGGTTCCTGGAGACGCCACTGTCAAGGATGCAAATGAAAAATTCATCAAGAGAGAAAAACTGAATAGGTATACAAAGAAAGATAATCATAGAAGCAGGATATAGCAACATGGGTGGAGACAAAAGGAGATGAAGGGACTCTCCCGAATAGCAATCTCGTCGTAGTTAGTACCTCAGGGAAATTGACCCCCTCGTCAAAATGAGTCGTCCAAGAAAATAGTGGATTCCATTAAGAATAAATGACTAAGAAAGTGGTGAGGATGAACGAGACAAGGGTAAAGGCCCCTTTATGGCATTTGCAATGGGGAACTTTTGGTATGAAAGTAACCAGGTAATGTCCTCAAAAGATGAAATATCCTCTAAATGAAGAGTCTGTTGGGAATATAGGAAAAAGCTATGCCTTCAAAGCTTCAAGAAATTTAATTGCATCCATAGTGGTAGGATTTTTAGTTACCAAATGAGCCTTCTAAGGGCACCATAAAGAGAAAATTGTCGAAATGATTTCCATTGAGAGAACTAAAGGACCAATTTCTAAGAAAAGTCCAATAGGCCCATTTTGAGGTTATCGGCCAATCACTTGTGTGACATAATACTAATGTATAAGCGGGTATTTAAAATTCTTCTAATGTATCGGTACATTAGAATATTAAATTAATGGTTAAATGAATATTTTTCAAAGTAAATCATTTTTTCTATTATTGAAAATATTATAATAATCAAATATTATTTATCAATATTGTCAAAAATATAAAATTGGATATTTTTTGAATTTTTATTCCCAATAATAGTCAATATTGAATTATTTTTTGAAAAAATATTAAAAAATTAGTTTGATGCTTATAAACAATGAAATTGTGTATTCTCTTGTGATATTATTATATCTAAAATACAATAATGGACTAATAATTATTTAATTCATAAAAATAGATGTTAATTTATTAATTTATAACATAATGTACCATAGAAGCTCCCTAAGCTCCCTATTTACTAAGCTGAGCCTGAAAAAAGGGAAAGCTCCACAACATAGTTATGATGATATGTGCCCTAGAGGCCAATATGTTTTACGTTGAATCATACTTTTATGTATCATGACTTTATTATTATTAATGGTGAGACTAACATTTCTGAAAAGTGCATGGTCATGCAGAACTAAGTCAATATAAGATATTAAGCTTAGTTGTTGATCAGTATATTCGGATATCAAAAAACATAATATTGAACTATACAATAATGACACTATCTATGTATTGTGTTCAATGTGGATAAAGAGGACAAAAGGATGATTATCACATAAATGTTTCGTCGTCAGATCAATCATATGAAATTCTCGTCACTTAGATAATAACGGTATATTTCTAATCTGAAATTCCTGGCACGCTATGCACGATGCTCTACACGATGCTCTAACACTGCGTCCGGTCTAGCAAGTAATAATCCAAGGCATATAAAAGAAAACAAATAAAAGAGACAAGTTATTTGTTAACCCAGTTCGGCGCAAACAGCAACCAACGTCTGGGGGATACCAATCCAGGAAGGAATATCACTATAATAGTCCTAGTTCTAAGTTACCAGCAAACCACCCATTTACAACTTATAACCTAGGCACTACCAATGATTCTTCTACCTAGGAACTCCTAGATATGAGATCCCATCTCACTCCCTTACAACCTTACAGACAGCAACGATTTCAATAACACAATATCAAAAGAGTTTTGGAGACACACTCCTAAAAACTACACACTCGTACCTAAAGGCTTAGAGTGTTAAACCACCAAAAGTCCTAACTCCGTACTTCAAAGCTTAGGAGAAGGATCACACACAATACAATACAATACAAAGTAACCACGTCCTAAGCTTGCATCAAGGTGAAACAGGAAAGGCTCACAAGTAACACACACGCAAAACCTAGAATTCTAGACAAAAAACAATACGGCGTGTACAACCACTGGACTGAATTAGGGTTTTCATATTCCTTAAATACTTCAGCCAAATCTTCCTTGATTCTGAAATGCATGGGCTTGGTTTGTTCGACCCAAGCAATTACTCCATATTAATTAAAAGAGATTCTCTAAAAATATATTCTTCAAAGGAGATTCTCTTCAGAAATATTCTTGAGAAGGATCTGAAGCATTAAATAATATTCCTTATAAAGAGCCTGATTAAACGCGCCAAGCAAGATTCATGAGAGAGAAACCAACATTCCATAAATAGACTTTGTCATGAGCGCTCCTCGTGAGACGCTCCAATGCTCTACGCAATGCTTGAGGCATCGGATCGCACATCCTGCACTAAGTTTATTTTACCAAAAATGCAGCCAATAACAAAGACTCAACAAACTCCCCCTTTGGCGAATTTTTGGCTAAAACAAATTATGACCATACAGATACTACTTAAACAGATACTTCAACTACATTTCTTTTTCTCAACATAAGCACACAAGCATAAAGATCAATAGTAGCTATCCTTTAACACAGTTACCATACTACTCCTTCATGGAAAACAGTAGAAAAGAATAAGATGTATCTTTTTAAGTTTATCAGAGAGGCATGCAACAGCGGAACACAAAAAACTACTTCGTCTTAAATGGTCAGGAAAATAAACTTGATAGGATGTGGTATAGAATGCTTCAGCATTTCACAAAACTACTCCCCCTACACACATGCATAGGATGTTGGAGCATCGTATCCAACATCTCCCCCTGCATAACACAAATCAGCTCCCCCTCAACACCTGCATATATCAGGGCACACACAGCCATACAACTACATACTACCACATACTCCATTCAAGCTACACTTCAAGTATATCATAACCAGAGCAGTGCAAATAAACCAACCAGTAGACTAATAAGATCATAATCAAAACATACCAAATTTTTACTCCCCCTTTTTGCCACAAATTTGACAAATTAGCACATAAGAAAAGTGTAGCAGCAGAGTAGACCACATAGTACTTACTAATATTACAAACCATATGCACTGAAGAGTGCTCAAATATCCAGGGCAAGGCCCAAAATCAGAATAGTAACAACAAATCGGATGTCTGCCAAGGCAAGGCCACAAATGTTGAGACATCTGGCACAACATTCGACTCATGTAGAGTTTCCTTGAGCGAACCAATAACAGTATCAACAACCTTTGTAGGTGACATATTGGCACATTCAATACCAACATTCAAACTAGGTTGTCCTAGAGTTTCATCAGATTTAGCCTTTACTAATGGCCTGATTTCAGTACCAAAAGGCACATAAATCGAGGAAGAGGAAGACTTACTTACGGGCATAGATGTTCCTTTCTTCATAGTAGAAGTTTTATTCTCCTTTACGGCAATTACTGGAACAGTAGTAATGGGAGTTGCCTTGGTGATTAAAGTAGAGGAGCCATCTTTGGGTTTCCATTCCTTCTTCACATTTATCACTTCAGGTGCAGGCTTTGCTTGCTGATACCGCTCGGGATACCCATACAACTTGAAACATAAAGGCCTTATGTGTCCCTTCTTACCACAATGGTGACATACCCACCTTCGATATCTCCTCTGGCTTTTAGGTCTTTGGTGCACATGGGGTTTTGAATCAGACTCAAATTTAGGAACAGGGTAGGCTTTAGAATGTTGAGCATGATGCTCCAGCATCTTCTTCCCGGTACACGGATCAAAAACATCTTCTGCCGATGTAAACTTGGTTTCAAGATCCTGTTGATACTGATTCAGACTTGGGTTTTTTCTAGGATGTTGAGTATGATGCTTCAACATCATGTTTCCAGTGCAAGGATCAAAAACTCCTTCAGCGGGCATAAACTTGGTTTCCGGATTCAGTTGATGCTGGTTAAGACTTGTGTTGTTGTACCCAACTGACCTTGCCTTACCACTTGGTACACTCTCCAGGATTTGTTCAAGAAAATTGGTTCCTGGGTTCAGCTGACTTACACGTTTCCTTAGATCATCCATTTGAACATTTACTTGGATGACTTTCTCTTCAGCTTGTGTTGCCTTTTCAACCTGTATGTTTACTTCAGCTTGAAGTTTGTTAATGGACTTTTTCTGCTTCTCAAGAATTCTACACATTTCTTCATACATTGTAAGTAGTTCTTTGTAGGTGCTAGCAAGCTCATCAAAAGTTATGTCTTCATCATAAGAATCTTCATCAGATTCATATCTACCAGTGAATGCTGCAATATGCTCAACAGTTTCATCATCAGGTTCACCTTTTCTCTGAACATTACCATTTTTACTGATGTGGTTCTTCATTTCAGATCTTTCATTTATATATAATTCAAAGGTTTGAAGTGATCCAATAAGCTCATCCACTTTCATGCTTGAGATATCTTGAGCTTCTTCAATGGCTGTAACTTTCATGTCGAATTTCCTAGGTAGAGACCTGAGAATTTTTCTCACAAGCTTTTCTTCAGGGATCTTTTCACCAAGTGAATCAAATGAGTTGGCAAAATCAATCACCTTCATATGAAAATCATGTACACTTTCATCTTCCTTCATTCTGAGGTTCTCAAACTTAGTAGTTAGAAGTTGGAGCCTTGACATCTTTACCTTGGGTGTCCCTTCATGGGTAGTCTTGAGAATTTCCCAAGCATCTTTTGCCACAGTGCATTGCTTGATCAGCCTGAATATGTATTTGTCCACTCCACTAAATAAAGCTTTCAAGGCTTTGTTGTTTGCAAGAGCCAACTCATCTTCTTTTTTAGACCAGTTATCTTCTGGCTTTAATTCGGTTGTGCTCCTCATCACAGGGTGTTCCTATCCTTTGATAACTGCTTTCCATGTTTGGCTATCCATAGAATTTAGAAAGGCCATCATACACGACTTCCAGTAATCATAGTTGGTGTCATCTAAAAGTGGTGGTCTGCCCACAGTTCCTCCTTCCATGTCCATAGTACCAGAAAATAACTTCCCTGGAGCTCACCCAAATATGTTAGGGTGCCTGCTCTGATGCCAATTGAAATTCCTGGCACGCTATGCATGATGCTCTACACGATGCTCTAACACTGCGTCCGGTCTAGCAAGTAATAATCCAAGGCATATAAAAGAAAACAAATAAAAGAGACAAGTTATTTGTTAACCCAGTTCGGCACAAACAGCAACCTACATCTGAGGGATACCAATCCAAGAAGGAATATCACTATAATAGTCCTAGTTCTAAGTTACCAGCAAACCACCCGTTTACAACTTATAACCTAGGCACTACCAATGATTCTTCTACCTAGGAACTCCTAGATATGAGATCCCATCTCATTCCCTTACAACCTTACAGACAACAAGGATTTCAATAACACAATATCAAAAGAGTTTTGGAGACGGACTCCTAAAAACTACACACTCGTACCTAAAGGCTTAGAGTGTTAAACCACCAAAAGTCTTAACTCCGTACTTCAAAGCTTAGGAGAAGGATCACACACAATACAATACAAAGTAACCACGTCCTAAGCTTGCATCAAAATGAAACAAGAAAGGCTCACAAGTAACACACACGCAAAACCTAGAATTCTAGACAAAAAACAATACGGCGTGTACAACCACTGGACTGAATTAGGGTTTTCATATTCCTTAAATACTTCAGCCAAATCTTCCTTGATTCTGAAATGCATGGGCTTGGTTTGTTCGACCCAAGCAATTACTCCATATTAATTAAAAGAGATTCTCTAAAAATATATTCTTCAAAGGAGATTCTCTTCAAAAATATTCTTGAGAAGGATCTGAAGCATTAAATAATATTCCTTATAAAGAGCCTGATTAAACGCGCCAAGCAAGATTCATGAGAGAGAAACCAACATTCCATCCTCGTGAGACGCTCCAATGCTATACGCAATGCTTGAGGCATCAAATCACACATCCTGCACTAAGTTTATTTTACCAAAAATGCAGCCAATAACAAAGACTCAACATAATCATTGTTCATAATATTAAATATATGAGGAGAGTATCATCTCCTGGGATGTAGAATCATTTGCTCTTTCAAGCATTGATAATCTTGATTGGAGCTAAATAACTAATTATTTAGATTGACATCTTCTCAATTGGTAAGACAAATAGTGTTTTAGTAAAATGGTTTAAAATATTAGAAACTCGAAACAACAGGAAAATGATTGGTGGAAACGATCTATATGGATGAGTGTATACACCTTGTTGGGAGAAAAAATATATCGAGAGTAATGTTATGTAGATGTGTTATGTTGATGGTGTGATAGAAAGTGAGTGATATAGATAAAAGAATAAAAAAAAAAATTATCTTAGAATAAATTTATTAATATTATAAATTTATCTTAGAATAAAACAAATTAAAGGTAAATACAAGTGTTGTAGGAAAATCTACATACAAAATGGACATATTCAATTCATTAACCACATGCCTAAATATAATCGTTTTATCAATAGATATGGCCAAATATGTGGTATACGAGGGAAACAAATCTTTCACCATGCACAAACTTATTTTTAACATCAAATCAATAAATCTTACCATTGGATTAATATTTCAAATCTCGTTTACTTCAATAATAAGATTTATTAATTCAATTATAAAAACACACTTATGCATTGTGAAAAACTTGTCTCACTTGTACATATTAAACAAATGCGATATAAGTAAGTGTAATGTACATGTCCACATGCTGTCCGCCGCAATAGGCGTTCCTATTTGAACTTTAAAGTCAGTGGTGAGCACATAATGCTACCTTACCAAATCTTCAAAACACAGATTCCTGGTTGGTAGCACTTCCCTACTTATTAGTGCTGAATGTGGACTATTATTTCAAATCATTCCTAACAATAGTCCACCACTACCAACAAAAGAAGAAGAAAATAATTATATATATCACTTCATTACGCTACCTAGCTATGAAAACTAACCATATCACACTATATAACCCAATAAACCAAAATCTCTTGTCTATTCTCATTTCTCATGTCCAATTTTCATTGAAATTATGGCTTTATCAAAACAACATTTAGTTTCATTTTCAATCACCTTTCTTCTTTGTTTCAATTTGGTAAATTCCCAAATCCTTGGTCCAATATTATCCCCATTAATCCCTTTAATCCCTGACCTATTAAATTTCTTGGACCAAAGATTAGCTATAGTTTTCCCAATAATTCAAGCCTTTAAAAACACAATAACCTCTGACCCTTTAGGAATAACATCAACATGGGAAGGTCCGGATATATGCAACTACACCGGCTTCTACTGCGATAACCCGCCTGATAATCTCACGGCCATCACTGTCGCCTCCATAGATTTCAACGGTTTTCATCTCTCCGCTCCATCTCTCGATGATTTCATCGATCAACTACCTGACTTGGCTATTTTTCATGCTAACTCCAATGATTTTTCCGGCACCATTTCGCCAAAAATTGCTTCACTCAAATATTTATACGAGCTTGATCTTAGTAACAATCTTCTCTCTGGAACATTTCCCAAGTCAATCCTAAATATGCCAACACTTTCTTTCTTAGACATTAGGTACAATCTCTTCACAGGAACAGTTCCTCAACAAATTTTCACACAAACATATTTGGATGCAATTTTCCTTAACAATAACAATTTCCTTCAAACACTTCCCAACAATTTAGGTCAAACAACAGCTTCTTACATTACTTTCGCTAATAACAAATTCACCGGTCCAATTCCTCCTAGCATAGGAAAAGCCTCGTCAACTCTAATCGAAGTTTTATTATTAAACAACCAATTAACCGGTTGTCTTCCTTACGAAATAGGCTTCCTTCAAAACCTCGAACTTTTTGATGCTGGTGGTAATCTTTTAACAGGTCCATTACCATTATCATTTGGGTGTTTGAAGAAAGTTGAGCAGTTAAACTTAGCTAGGAACATGTTGTACGGCCAGGTTCCGGAAGTGGTTTGTGTGTTGGGGAATTTAGCGAATTTATCGCTGTCTTATAACTATTTTAATAGAGTTGGACCCTTGTGCAAGAAACTTATAAGAAGTGGTGTGCTTGATGTTAGCAAAAATTGTATTTTTTATCTTCCTGATCAGCGATCGATGCAAGAGTGTGTGAAGTTTTATGCATCTCGGAGAACTTGTGCGCGTTCTGGATCGTTTAATGTTACGCCTTGTCAAGTTCCTACACAGGGGAAACCTGGAACTAAGAGGAATTTGTTGTCATATTCTGCTCTTGAGAGAAACAGAGTTGTTCTGTAACTTAATTCAGATTAAACACATGATTGGTGTCCATAACAGATATTGTGATTGTGCTCAATGCTAAATTTAGTCTAAACAATTGAATAAAATTTGGAATGTATATATAGTTCTTAAGAATTAGTTCAAATGACAGTACCTAGTTAGGTTGGAACTTTACGGAAGATCGAACTCAGGATCTCACATATGAGCTTTAAGTGGTATGTATCTAGGCACGAGGGCAGTGGGGTCAGCTGACCGCACTTGTCTATTTTAATTTTAGCTAATACTTATTATATATTTATGCAATGTGACCTTACTTATATGATACTATTTTTTGGTTATAATAAAGTCAATGAGAATCGAACCTAAACCTTATGCTTTCTACCCAGGCACAGATCCACAGTGGGGGCAGTGGGGTAATTGGACCTCACTTGCCTATTTTATTTTAGCTAATACTTATATATATTTATGCAATGTAACATCACTTATATGATACTATTTTTTTGTTTACAATGGAGCCAATGAGGATCAAACCTAAACCTTATAAATTTTACCTAAACCTCTAACCATAGTGGCTTACTTATATAATGTTATTGTCTCCACATATATAGTCAATTCATAGTCAATTTATTGCAATGAATTATAAAAGGTTTAATTGCGTATTTAGTCCGTATGTTTATCTTAGGTTTCAATTTAATCTCTTATGTTTAAAAAGATTCAAGTTAATCCTTTTAGACAAACTTATGTTTAAATCGCCCATGTGGATAACATATTTTCATACATGTACAACTTAGGAGGGTGCTACATGAAAGATTATAACAAAATAAACTCAAAATTTAACGAAATATTGGATAAAAAGTTCAAAATTTAACGAAAAGAACGAACCTATGTTGACATGAATAACATAAGTGACCAACTTAAAACTTTTTAAACATAAGAGACCAAATATAAACCTAAAATAAATAAGCAAGGTTGTCAAACCGGACCGGTCGGACCGGGAACCGAACCTGCATTCGGTCCGGTTGGTGCAGAAAACCGTTCCGCGAGGGAACCGGGATCAAACCGGGATAAAATCGGAAAAAATTGGTGACCCGGCCGGTTTGGAGGTCTAGATTTTATTTATTTTTTCATTTTCAGTATTTTTTTAAAATAAAAACATCAAAAAAGACAAAATTAGAAACAAACCCAAAAAAGGAAAGAAAAATATAATTTTAATAAAGATATTATAAGGCTATGACTTTTCCATTTACCATGATATGAATATTTACAAAGTAATTGCCAACATATATGTTCTTAGTTTGACAACTAAGTAATTACATATAATTACAAAATATAACAAATGATATTGCAATTTTTACAAATGATATTGTATTGATTGATAATAATAGAGTGAGATTTTGTCAAAAAAAAAATAATAGTATGAGATGTTTAGAATATTTGTGATTAATGTTGGCTAAGATATTGCTCTTTTATTTAATAGTATAAAACTTTGAATATTATACAATTTTTTCATTTTCAGTATTTTTTCATTTTCAGTATTTTTTTTAAAATAAAAACATCAAAAAAGACAAAATTAGAAACAAACCCAAAAAAGGAAAGAAAAATATAATTTTAATAAAGATATTATAAGGCTATGACTTTTCCATTTACCATGATATGAATATTTACAAAGTAATTGCCAACATATATGTTCTTAGTTTGACAACTAAGTAATTACATATAATTACAAAATATAACAAATGATATTGCAATTTTTACAAATGATATTGTATTGATTGATAATAATAGAGTGAGATTTTGTCAAAAAAAAAAATAATAGTATGAGATGTTTAGAATATTTGTGATTAATGTTGGCTAAGATATTGCTCTTTTATTTAATAGTATAAAACTTTGAATATTATACAATTTTTTTTAAAGAAGCAAAATTAGCTCACCCAAATTGGAATATTATCCCAACCAAAACAAAATTGGAATATTATGCATTATTTTTGTTTAATATGTTTTATATATTATAAAAAATACTCTCTCCGGTCTCATATTTAAGCAAATTTACAAAAAAACTTTTACTTTAAGAAAAGTGTCTAAATGCATTTAAGTCATACACTTTTCTAATTTTACCCCTATCTTTTGACTTGGAAACCGTTAAAAACATGGGAATGTGAAAAATGTAGGGATATATTTGGAAAAGTAACATTTATTGTAACGATTAGAGGTTATTTTTGCTTATATTTGAAATTTTCAATTTTTTTGTTTTGTTGTTTATATATGAGACTAGAGGGAGTATATATTTAATTAAAAACGGTCTGATTTCGGTCGACCCGATCCGACCATTGAACCTTGAACCAGTAAGCTCATCGGTTCAATGACCGGTCCGGTTCTGACAACCTTATAAATAAGAGACTAGATATGCAATTAAGCCATTATAAAATTATAAAAATATTAATGAGTGTTTTAAGAGTATTGACTAAAAAAAACTAACCTTATACTGTATAAAAAAAGTGTTGTATAATTATAACATTGATAAATATTTGACGAGAAACTCTTACTTGGACACAAACCCAACACTTGTCATTTAGGCACACATACATAATTTTAAAAAATTTAAATATAAAGAGATTGATTAATAATAGTTGATGTGACTTAATCTTTTATCTTTAAAATTTTCTCTTTGATGTGTGTGTGCCCAAATAATATTAATTTAGGATTGTGCCTATAATAGAATTGCTCATATTTGACTCCATTTATGAAAAATTTTGTGTAGCTCTGTCAAAATAAAATACTTCATAGAACTTTGTGGGGAGCGCACTTTTGTCTTTGTGACCTTCACATTTTCTAATATCAACTCAAATGCTTTGTCTTTGTGGGGATCATAGTTATTTGTTGGACTTTGTGCTTTGTGGTGGAAATTTGAGAAGGTTGGTATTGCAAGCTCACTCAATACACAGGACACACCAATATAACAATAACTCGCATGCTTGTGTTAGCTTTAAAAAAGCAATGCTAACAAAGAGCAACAAACGTATTTTTTTATGTAAAAGAATGTCTTTAATTAATTAATCATATCTAAGTATGCTTTGTGTCATCATGAGAGGAATTGTGAATTTGGATAATAGCAATTAGCAACTAATAACCAAGTTAAAAATAATAATTACGAACAAAGAACAATATATAAATAAGAATAAGAAATTTATATATATATAGTTTGATTTAACGATAACTTAGGTACGGAGGAGACAGCGGCCACACTTAGTTCTCTCTTTCCCTTTCTCCTCCTCTCTTCCCTGTCCGTTTTAGGGGTCTTTATACGTAGAAAAACATAAGGCTTAAAATCTTAAACAAAAACAAAAACTGTTTCAAATAAAATAGAATCTAATCACATAAAAATATAAGCATGCATCAAATCATGCTTCTCATGAATCGATAGTTGTTAGTAGAGGTGTTCATGAGTACGAGTCAATCTATGAATCCGCCAACCCAATCCAACCTATTATTTATTTAAATCTGTTTATATGTGGGTAGAATCGGGTCCAATCCACCAAATCCACAAGTAAACAGAAGAAATAAATCTGGAAAATATCTGTTCATCGCAGCACGATGGCCTATATCGTAGCACAATGACATTACTTGGCGACCAAGCTGATGAAATGTACAGGATCAATTATAAAATTAAACTGAATCTTCCCATCGTACTGCGATGGACCTATCGCAGTACAATGGCTTGCTGAGGCCCATCACGAAAACTATAAATAGAGCTCCTCATTCATTGTTTAAATCATTCAGAAATAGTAGAACACTTTTTACTATAATGGAGGTGTTCGGAGGAGCTCTAAGGGCAAGTTTTCTCCCCTTACGGGAAAACTAACTCAGCAAGGTATGTTTTCTTTAGGCTTTTGTTTAGATTATTCTTTGTAATTTAAATATGTAGTCTTTTGTAATAGATGTCTTATGTTGTGGTGGAGAAGATGAACTCCCCTATGAATATTTGGAGTCTGTGAATGAGTCAAAGTTATAATAAATCGTTATTCAGTATTCTATTTGTTATTTACTTTCTTGCACTTTAATAACGCATTCTCGTAATCTGGCCGGATAAGCGGGAGCGCCCATAGAATCAATATTAGAGTTAGCTTTAGTATTTATATTAGAGTTGCTTCCGGAACTAGTAGTAAATATGCTAGGTGAATAGAGACGGTAACGTCCTGAACTAGTTGTGAACTGAGCAATTAGAGGAGGAATCATGCACTAGGTGTGAACTGAACACTTAGAAGATGAATAGCCCGATACTAGGACCTAGAGGCATTGAATGGGTGAAGATAATTATGCATGTATAATGAACAACTCACCTAGTAATTAGGGTATGTGACACATCGAGGTCAGACTCTCGTAGGTACCTTAGTTATTAACGTAGGGAAACTTCTTATACATAGAGTAATAGTAAAGGTATTACTACAACAAGGAAAAGTCACCGCCGAATAATAATCTGAATAACTATGTTATACGTCGTTCATGCCAAATATGAAGAAGAGAGTGGGTCCAACCACCATACCTATCTTCTATGTTTCTGAATCAACTATCTTTATATTTCTGTAAGCATATCGCTACTTTTCATAAAAACCTTTTTAAAAACCAAAGCGAATGCAAAACTACGAACTTAAATAACGCTAGCGAAACTGCGGCACGATCCCTGTGGATACGAACTCATTCTAGACACCTAGAGTGTGAATTATTACTCGGCGACAGACTGGTGCACTTGCCAGAATGCAGTCAACTATACACTTTGCTTTTGTTGAATTTATGTAATTTGCTATTAGAATTTATTTAATTTGTTGTTACCACCTATTGGAACTTATGTAATTTGCACTTTGCTTTTGTTGCTACATGTCATTTCAAATTATGAATCTAATGAAATGATGTGTTTTGTAGGAATTTTCTACTCTTATTTAGTTTATTAAAAGCAATGATTATGGATGAATTTTTATTTGAAGTTAAATGAGTGTGTTTTATTCAATTTAAATGCTATAAATGTTTCACAATTGTGTTAAATTATATTATAGGTTTTTTTAGAAGTTTTTTAAAAATGTATTTTTTCTATCAAAAAATTATTTTTAATTTTATGAGCAACTCGCGAACCTAACCCAACTCAACCCGTTAATAATCGGATTGGTTCGGTTAGGGTTTGATAGTGAAAGTGCGGATTTGATGATGAACTCAACCCAATAAATATTGAACGGGTTAAATAACAGATTAGGCCAAATCCGATCCAACCTAACCCGCGTACACCTCTACATGTTAGCTTCAGATTTACAACAAAAAATTATCCGCAAATTTCATTAAATAAATTCATCAGAACTTGATTTTAAAGTCATTATGCACAAAACGAAATTAAAATGTAGGGCTAATAGCATTTTTACTCTTAGCCATTTCGGATAGTTTTGATTCTTTCTCTTTTAATAATTTTTTTGCAATTTCACTCTTGTAATTAGAAGATTCCTTGTTTTCGGTCCCTCATAGTATTTGGTGGCATTTTACATGGGAAGAAAACCAAAACTCACTCAAATGGCAGAGACAAAAGTTTTATTAACCCCATTATTTTAATTAATATTGTCTTGAAAATTGTCGAGTAAAATTTAAAAACAAAACTGTCAAATCATTAAATATTGTTGACACAATGTGCCACATTATTTACTGAGTTCAATTAGATGCCACTTAATAGTTAATACCACGGGAGATTAAAAACAAATAATCTTCAAATTACATGGATGAAATTGCAAAAAAAATAATACTATATTATATAAAGGAAAACCAAAACTAGCCTAAATAGCAAGGAACAAAAGTGGTATTAACCCTAAAATTTATAATGGTTGGGTGATAGTTGAGAGTTCATACCATTTTTCGGTGGAGATTTTTTTTGCCACCCTACCCGTTTTCTTGCGCGCTCTATGACTTTATTAAAATATTCATGTCCTCTATTTAGATAGCAGATACATCCAAAAACACCCTACCATGATTTTTTTTATAGCGTCCGCTACTTAGGTAGCAGATGATATTTTTAAAAAAATAATTATTTTTATAAAATCCACTACTTAAATAGCAGAAGAGTAAAAATAGAAACACATAGGACGCGCAAAAAGAAGATAGAGCGGTAAAAAATCTCATTTTAGTGTAGTTGATGATGTTGAAACTCATATGACTTTTGAATTTTGGGTTTGAAATGCTTGTGGCCACATAGAAGATCTGGTCCATTTAGATTAGTCTTGTTTTGATTGGGCTTGGGAAATTGAAATGCTTGTTGAAACTCTGTTTTGGTTCAACACTAGTAAATTGAAAAAATTAAGTGATTGGCACATCTTTCTTGGCAATTATTTTAATAGTAATAGTTAAGAAATTACACACTAAAAAAATATGTTTTAGTATGAGGTTGATTCTTTTCTTTTTCCTTTTGAAAACTAGTATGAGGTTGATTATAATCAGTCTCGGTAATTTTTGTGATCAATGATCATATATCAATTGATAGAGATATCATATATATGAAGAGTCGGAATTCGAATCTGAAATATTTACTTATTTACTTCACAAAAATTTTCAATCAATAAACTACTTAACAAAAAAAATTCAATCACA
Source organism: Trifolium repens (assembly GCA_030408175.1). Taxonomy (NCBI): domain Eukaryota; kingdom Viridiplantae; phylum Streptophyta; class Magnoliopsida; order Fabales; family Fabaceae; genus Trifolium; species Trifolium repens. Next base: position 14,681,181 of record CP125842.1, on the reverse strand, counting down.
TGCTAGTCTCTATCTCTTTCTCCCCAAATTCTACAGCCTTTAGCGGCCACCGCCCACCCCTACCACCAACATCATCATCGTCCCATACGCCTTGTTAGCTAGCTAACAACCACAAAACTAAAAAATCAAAGAACCGGGACAAATAATATTTTACACATGACAACACAAAATGATCCATGAAACTTTAACATATAAGTCATATTGGTGTCTGACATTAATTCTACAAAATAAATAAATGTCTCATTTTTTTAGTACGAATGGCTTGATAATGTCACATTAAGAACTAAAATAATTAATCATATACGGGCCATGGTTTGTGAGAAATTGAGGTTGTATTATTATGTGGGAAAAACTTGGTGGTTTGTTTCACACGTTTAGACAACACAAAAAGTGGGAATAAATAATTCATTGTTTTATTTTCTCTTAATTGATTCTTTCTTGTTTTGGAATTGTGGAGGAAAGTGAGGAACATGTCTTCTTATTTTCCACAAGTAATCTAGAATATGTTGATTTGTTTTGTCAGAAATTGAAATTTGTATATGTTATGAGTTTTTTGGGTGATGGTTTTAATTTTTAATTTTGGTTGGAGGGAGGGAGGGATGTTGATGAAGATTAAAGAACAAGAAAGTGATATGATCATTTATTTTAGCCTTGATGTCATATCATCTAAGTTATTTCTCCAAAAAATGACACAGCATTTTTTTTGTAAATTATAGATAAAAATTAACGTCAAAGACCAATATGCATAACGAATTGAAAAGTAAGAAATCTTTTTATGTTTTCTTATGAATCAGAGACTACTATGATTACGAGGTGCATATTCATAAACCAAAAAAGAGATTTCCCCGTAAATATTTATAATATAACATTTAACTAAAAATATGTATATATACTTATTTAAAAAGTTAAAAATTAGGACTTTGGGCAGCCGTGGTTCTCCCCAACCTATGAGTAGATCCGTCCCCTGTAAACATTTAAAGTTTTAAACAAAACTTTAGGTTATTATAAGGTTTTTTTCTAACCAACAATTATTATAAGAGATCAATATTTAATTTCTTTTTGTTTCTTTTTTTCTTCGGAAACATAAATTTCTCATGTTGTGGCATTTCAAGATATATTTTTTGTGTGGAGAAACTCAAATTATTGTTCTCTCATTATAATTCATAGATATATTCTCTATATATAGAGCTACATAAAAACAAATAATATCTTTAAATAACAAACTAATCCTATAAATTCTAAACAAATCATAATTATTCTAAACATAAATATAAATCTTAAAATTCTAATATCATCTTATTTTAAATTTAAAACTAAAATATATTTAAATATAAAATCTTCAAAAAGATATTTAGACATTATTCTCAACTCAATATATGTTGGGTAAGATATTTAACTTTTTTTTTTTTTTTTTTTTTGAATTCAGTATCTCTGTGCGCACCAACTGAGATTAATATCTTAAGACGGATAGCACACCAATAAACAATAGAACTCTCATTCAAGAAACTTTAAACTAGTGCAATTTTACATTTGTATTCAAACTCAAAATCTTTGGTTAAGTTAGAACAGTTTAACTTTCGTTTCTTTAATCTTTTTATTTGTTGCGTCAAAAAAAAAATCTTTTTATTTGTACAAAACTTTGTTTTTTTTAATGAGACAAAACTTTCTCTTTTTATTTGTTCTATATGGTGTTTTTTTCCCATCTCTACGTTGTTTATGATTGTTGTGGTACATAAATGGGTGGGGTGGGGGTGGGAAGTTGCCACCGACAACACCCTGTAACCCAAATAACATCCCCTGTTGGGCTGGAAAGGAGTAACGCTTTCATTACATACTTTATTTTCTTCAATATATATATAGCATTATAAAAAACAAAGACATAAAAGTAAGTGTATTTGGAACTATCAAACAAAAAAAAGTAAGTGCATTTTTTTCTATTGAAAAAATGTGAGTGTAATTTTTATAAAAAAAATTAAGTGTATTTAATATTTAATGTAATTTTTCTAAAAGTAGTTCCGTTGGTGAACTTTTTCTTATAAATTAAATAAAAATATAAAATGTATGTATATATTTCTAATTAAAATGAACAAATGGTATAGTTATTTAGATTTTTTGGGTGCAAATTAATTATTTAAATTTACTTCTCTCTTAGATCTCATATGTAAGCAAACAATCATATCCTTTAAGAAAAATAATTAATCTTATTTAATATTTTAATTAAATAAAAAGTAAGCATATATTTAGAAATTTATTGCATAAGAATAAAAAATTAATTATGAAAAATAAATCAAAAAATTAATTAAGAACATATCTTAAAATTTTATCATTAAATGAAGTAAATTTATTGAGTCTGCAAATCCCAACTCATCTCACACAAATGTCAAAACTGTTAAACCGGACATTACAACTGAAGTTCGGACCAAAATTCCTCACTTATGTGTGTAAATTTATAATGTTTTTTTTTTGTTTTATCTTTTTTTGTCAAGTAGTCCAGTAGTTAGAAATTCTACCATTTAAGGTGGATATAAGTGGAATAACGGGGGTTCTGCATAAAAAATACAATATTGTCTCTGCCAACTGAACTGAGCTCACAGAACTTTTTCATTTCATCTATCTACCGAGAAAAATTTGAATTATTGAAACATACTTGTATTTTTAGATTACAAAATCTATTTTTTTAATAGGAGAATGTTAACATGTGCCCTAGTTAAGAAATAAATATAGTAATATTTTATTGGAATTTGTATATTCAATACTTTAAACATTAAATATTTTGTAACATTAAATACAATTTTCTATTTTTAAATAATTTAAATGCGCCCTTAGAACGGAAGTTAATATGACCCTTTTTAATATTCTTATACTCAAAACAAAGAGAGCATATTGAACTCATGTTAAAATAGAAAAGGGAGCATATTCTACAAAGCCGACAAAGAAGAAATGAATACGTGACTCCTACTGTCTTGGCAGGTAGCCTAGGAGTAAAATGTAAATGGCTTGAAACTCAAATTTATATCAGGACAAAAAAGAAAAGTTTATTTAGTTGCTATTAGAACATTATCAGAGGGATTAAGGTTCAAATCTCAAAACTTTTATTTTTCTATATTTATAGTGTGTGAGTATAGTTATTAGATAAAAAAAAATCAATTAATTTTTTGGTGATTCTAACCATCCCAAAAAAAAAAAGTGCATTAATTCTCTGGTGATTCTAAGGTCCCGCCAATTTAAGTCCTTCAATCATGAAGTACAATTATACAACAGGATACTCGTGAACATGTTCTCTGACTCATACCATGGAGGTTCATAAGTTGAATTGAGAAAGAATTAAGAGTGACACTTATGATGAGAGTTGTATATTCAACTGCCTCACAAGCACAAAAATTTCATTTTTTTCACTAGCACAAAAATTATATTTGACAATTATAACAATGAGTGAGATGAGATGAGATTTTAAATCATAAATTAAACAATGTTATTTCGTGGACTAAGCCTCCCATTGGAAACTTTAAAATATATAGTGTCCGTATATTCTTGTAACGATGGAGATTCAACTTGCGGTGGTCTTTTGGTAAATATAATAAAATAAACAAAAAATAAATGCTAACGAGTGTCTTCGGGACACTCTTTAATACCTTAAATAGTAAGTATTTTATAGAATTTTTATAGAAATGTGTAAAGTCAACGCATTGGAAACTATAATGTTTAATTTTTTGAATAAAAAATTTCTTTAAATGGAATGTTTAAAGAATACTCCGGAGGATCCGTGGGGATGAGGATGGACGAAAAATGCTCCCCTAAGCGGGGAATGGAGACGGGGATGGATAATATTTTAAATGGTAGAGCAAAGAGTGGTAAAGTATACTCCAGTCAATCCCCGCCCCGTTGACATCCCTAGAAATAAGAAACACTTATCTATAAAATCAACTCTACTTTTTTTTTTATATTAAATCAACTCTACTTCTATCTATAATCACTACAAGAATTATGCAATTTACCTACAAAAAAAGTCCTAGGAAACAGGGCAAAATTCGTAGGTAATGTTGATTTCCGAGTAATTTTTCGAGGAAAATCTTCCTAGGTAAAATCGATTCTACTGCTAGGAGTTTACCTACGAAATATGCCGTTTCAGAGGAAACTGGATGTCAGAGGACATTTCCCAGGAAATTTTCGTAGGAAACGGCTCTGCTAATACTGCAACAGCAGGTGTGGGCCAGAGTGATGGGACAAGTCGTTTCCTAGGAATGTTTCGTAGGAAACAATCAATATTTTTTAAAAAATTATATATATGCTGTAAAATTAATTAAAAACAATTTCAATTTAAATATTATAATTTCAAATAATTTATTATAAAAAAATTATTAAATTAAAATTTCAGAAAGCCGCCAAATTATTAAATTGAAATTTCAAAAAGCCGCCAAATTTGATTTCACCACAAATTTCAAATTTCCACCCAAAATTCAAAATTTTTAAATTTGCGCCAAAAAATTTAAATTTCAAGCCAAAAAATTCCAAATTTTTGAATTTGCGCCAAAACTTTTTCAAATGTCACAAAAAAATTAAAATTTCCGAAAAAATGTGAAATTCGTAATTAGTGCGAAAATAATTCAAATTTCCCCTAAAGAATTCATCTTCTTGCAAAAAATATGAAAATTGTAATTAGTGCAAAAAATTGAAATTATCACCAAATAAATACAAATTGAAAGAATGGATTAAGGAAATTTGAGAGAAAGAATAAAAAAGTATGTTGTAAAAATGACAAAATAAAAATTTGAGGTGGTAGAATTAAAGTGTTAAAGAAAGAAAATGGTGGAATAGAAAAAAAAAATTGAATGTGTTGAAAAAGATTATAAATAATTAAACATATAAAGAATGAATTGGGGAGATATATGGTGTGGTTGATGAAGATTGAATGAAGAAGATAAAGATAATGGTGGTTGGAGAAGAAGATTGAATAAGGAAGATAAAGATTTAATGGTGGTTGAATGAGGAAGATAAAGATAATGGTGGTTGGAGAAAAAGATTGAATAAGGAAGATGAAGATTGTAGTGTAGAATATTGATATGAAATAGAAGTGTAGAAATTAAATTTGTAGTGTAAAATATTTTTGAGATATGATGTAATTTGTAAAGGAAAATTTTTCAGTGATATGAGGTAATGAAATTGTAGAGAATTTTTTTTCTATGAATGAGATAAGAACACAAGTTTTTGTGTGTTTGAAGACAATAACTCAGTAAATTATCTTCACCCATATAATTAATGAGTGCCAACTGTAAATGTGATGGTCTCAACAATCACATATGTTTTCCTAGGAAATTAATGCGTCTACCTATGAAATATTCCTAGGAAAGCGCTTTGACTGGGTCAATTATATTTTCCAACGAAAGTTTCCTAGGAAACGAATTATGGAAAAACGCGCCACCCTGACAGCCGGTTTCCTACGAAAGTTTCCTAGGAAAACGCTTGGATTTTGGTATGAATCAATTTTCGTAGGAAACCTTTATAGGAAATTCCTAAAATTCTTGTAGTGAATGTGGTCTAAAATTCTACAAAATCACATTGATTAAATATTTATTTGTGGTAAATTTTAACCAAAAATTACCATAACCAGCTTTTAAGAAAAAAGGCAGAGCAATTTGAAGGAGCGTATGATTTTATTAAAAATTCAAAATGCACCTTTTGCAAAATCATAATAATTAGATGTGACTTTATCAAATGAATCCAAATATGCACTTGGACGCACTCTTATTTCTTTAGTCTCAACTCTCAGCTTGTAAATTAACAAGTCTCAAAAGTTTAGTTTATCAAAAAATAAACAGAAAAGCTAATCATAGCAAATAATATAAAAAATGAATTTGTAAGGCTCCATTATCACGTTCTCACCCCTTTTTTTGGGAGAAAAAGCTCTCCAATATTGTAAAGCAAAATTAAATTACAATTCTTTTTCTTTCACCCATACGAACATCTTCTAATTTAACCATAAAAGTTTTGAACATGCAACAACATTAAAAACATTAAAACTATATGATAACGAATTTACATTTTTTATTAAAAACACTATATAATAATAAATTGTTATTTTATTCAGTGGTGATTGACGTTGGACTTAACAGAGAAGATCACAATTCGATTGCCGCAACTGCAATTGAAGGAGATTGAAACCACTTAATATTAAAATTGACCTTCGAATCAGATTAAACCAATGGTGGAAGAAATATAAAAAAAAACTATATGATATAAAAGGAAAAGCTAAAAATAATACACAATTTTACAGATTGTTCAAAAATTACTGTAAATGTTCCTCAGTCAACATCCTTTGACACCGACAAAGACAACAACGGGGAACTAGAATTTCTGCAAAACTCAGAACTTTCACCATTGTCGGTTTCACTCTTCACCACAAAATGCCCCAATTGATCCACATTGTTAACTAAATTCTCTTCACAGAGAAACTCATAGCTGAAAATCTTCTCAACCTCTCTACCAAAATCATGAACAAACACATGAGTTTTTCCACCTTTCTTGCTCCGAGCCAATACTCCGGCAGTAAAGATCGCCGACATTCTCCCCGGAGCAGCCGGAAAATACCCTCTTGGTCCATCTACAAGAATCACATCCCAAGAGATTTGATAAATGTGGTTTGGTAAATCGTTGATTCCAAGTTTACACTCTGAGAATAAAAGATTCTGAACTGGTTTACAATCACGTTTGGACTCTGCTTTTGCTTTAGAAAGCAATTTTGGGTAATCACTAACTTTTGTTGTGAACTGAACATCATAAGCTTCAATTCCTGGGTTGGCTTGTTCGAATTTGGAAATTATGTATTCATTTTCGTCGATGAAAACTGTGCGACCATTTTGATTTAGTGCAGCCCAGAGAAGTGATTCATGAGTGAGACCAAAGATGAGGAAGTTAGGGTGTGGTGTAAGATGAAGAATTGATTTTATGGTGTTGATTTCTGTAAAAGACATGGATTTTGTGGTGGAGTTGGAGGTTGAAGCATAGTGGAGAAGTGCTTTGGTTACTAAAAGTGGAAGAGGAGAGGAGGTGGAGGATGCGGCGGAGTTAGCGGCGGAAGAGGAGATGGTGGTGATGAGAGTGAGAGTGAAAACTATAGTGAAGAAAGTGAGGAAGAAGAAGAAAAGACAGAGACGGTGAGAGTGAAAGTATCCTGTTGGAGGTTGTTTGTGGAGAGAAGGATGGAGGAGTATGAGTTTTGGATTTGAATTGTTCTTCATTTTCTTCTTGCTTGAGATGAGTGAAAGAGATCAGGTTCTGTTGTTTATGGTTATGGTTATTGGGAAAGTACTCTTATTATCAATGTACTGTGCCTGATTCTAAACATTTGTCAGCATAGCAAGTTGAGAAACTCTTATTGCCGTCCGTGGAATGAGCCCACATTTATGTAGTCAGTAATCGTGATCGTCTGATTTTAATCTAAATATTTTGATTAAAATAAGACGATTACGGATAATTGACTTTATGAATGCGGGTTACAAGTTGAGGGTTCTAGCTATCTGTAGTGGTAGGACAAGTAGAATTAGTGCTACTTAGGGAAGGGGGGCCAGAGGATGTATTGAAGTTAGGGAAGAGAGACAGAGGAATCACGGAGGAGATTGAGAAGGGGTCACGTATCCAGGCACAGGTCGTGGCTATTGTAAATGCATGGACCACGTTTTAGAGGTCCACTAAGGATGCTGCACGTTTAGAAAATAGAAAAATGTTAACTAGTGTCGCGTACACTCTTTAAAACCCTTAAATAGTAAGTTTTTTATAAGAGTTTATATTTTTAAGGTCTCATTTTAATTTGAGTCCCTAAAACTAAAATCCGCAGAAAAATCTGCAGGAAAAGTCGCCGGTTTCCTGCGGAATTTTGTTTTAAGGAACTAAAATCAAAATATTTGAATATACAAAGACTAATTTGCAACAAAATAGATATATGGACTAAAAGCAAAAATTCGAAAACTTACAGAAACAAAAATGATAGTTAAACCTATTTTTAATACAATAAAAATTAAACTATTTGACATTTATAAAGAATAATTTCTTATAATATTTTTAAAGAATATCCAAAAGGCACCGGTTAATAAGACCCTAAAAAATATTTGGGTCCAAAACTAGGTTTCATATTAAAAAGCTAATACTAAAAGCATCTCATAATACCACTATGAATTATATAGTACTATATATATTATTTTATCCGTCTTAAATATTTAGTTTTTTTTAGCTTTTTTTCTTTTTACTAAAACATTGGTGTTTAAAGAAATTTTTTGTTATCATTCATCTATTTTCATTTATGTTTCTATGATTTTTATTTTATCAACCTTGCTTGAGCTATTAATTTTTTTTCCAGAAAGTTAGTCCTTGGTTGATTGAATTATCAATTTTTCTTATGCTTTTAGTATTAGCTTTTTAATATGAAACCTAGTTTTTGACACAAATATTTTTTAGGGTCTTATTAACTAGTTTTTGATGTGGGGGAAATTATATGGAATTCGTTGTGAAAAATTTAAGTTTGAAGTTTTGATAAATTATCAATTTTTCTTTCATATCTTGCTTCTTACGGTCTCCAATTTAGTTATTGACCACAAGAGCTTGCAAATAGACTTTAAGTCTATAGTCTTCTCCTTCTCATTTCTCTCCTATGGTTGGAAATTTGAAAACTTGAACTTTAAGACCTTGTTTGAAACTTTTTGACTTATATGAAACATAAATGAAATTATCGCCCCTCTTTTATCTTTAAGTTCTTTTTCTTGATTTTGTATAGTGATGATCCTTGAGCAAAATTATGTATTGTGAAATGTGAGTGAATGAAAGTTGGTAAAGGGCAACTACTAAAACTAGAAGGGTAATCCAACTAAGGTTATTCATCTCAAAAAATAGTTGATCCCCAAGCGACTAAAAAATATATGTGTATGCATGAATAATAAATAAAAGGTAACCATATCTGAAATTCTATTCTCTGACAGGATAGATGTCTTATAGGATGTTTGGGACAACTGTGTAAGTTACAAGATGTCTCAGACAACTGGTAAAATAAGTGGTTGTAGTACATGAGAGAGACTTAACTGAACAATCATCCTAAAAGTCACCTATATGGCCTAAATATAGGAATTGGATTTCTTGCTCAGTTATAGCTCGCAGCCGTCTGATTTAAATTGACGGCTGCGATCATTTTAGAGTATGATTTGACTATGCAATCTTGACCCGTCCCGATTTCAAATTAACAATTGATCTTGATTATCGCATGGAACTTCGTGAAATATTTACCGAAGGCAATCATGACCCATAAATATATGGTCCATGCCAATTGGACTACTAATGAAATGCAGCAGCTACAAAATTAAATTACAAGATTGCTTACAAACAGCTAACATAGGAAACCCTCTTTAGTACATTTAACACATCAAAACCTGCACTTAACAAACCGATATTCTCTTGTGTGCTGTTAACCAAATTGATTGCAGATAGATTATCTCTAATACATTTTTAGAGATTAAAGATAAGGTCTTGTTAACTAACTAGTGCCCCCGGGCACTAGTTAAGGAACTAAAAAGAGAAAAAATAAAAGTTTTTGCATTGAAAACAGCAATATTTGAACTTTTGTTGCATTGATTACACTATTTCTAAGAAAAACTTACTAAATTTGAAATCTTAACAAGTGCCCCTGGGACACTATTTAGCATTTACCATAAAAGATAATCTATCTTACCAAAAAAAATAAAATTATCTAATACGTTCCCAATTTAGCTCTAATGGATTTAAAATGATTAAGTGAACTGTTATCTTAGAATTTAACAAATCAGTTAAAATAAGAGTCCTACATTTTTAACTCAATTTTATTTTTTTTGTATTTTTATCCCCATCAAGCCATCATTTCATCTACTTACAATATATTAAAAAAAACTTATGTTAAAAAACCAAATTTGTCCTTGACACTTTTAATGGTGTTTCAAGTTTTATGCCTTTAAATGTAATTTTAACTTTAATAAGATAAGTATAAAATCAATTTACCGTAAAAATAGCATTGAAAACTACATCTCTAAACTAATAAAAAAATTCCAAGATAAAAATAGGAAAAAAATAGATAAGTATGAAATAAATCAAATTGAACCAAAAAAAGGCATAAACATAAAAATAAAATACGTACAAAAAAAAATAGATAAGCATGAACTAAATAAAATTGAACAAAAAAAAAGGTATAAACATTAAAAAAAATATGTAATAAAGAAAAAGAAAAATAGATAAGCATGAAATAAATCAAATTGAACAAAAAAAGACATAAACATAAAAATAAAATACGTACAAAAGAAAAGGCATAAACAAAATACTGTATTTGATTGTACAGTTACTATATTTATAAGAAAAAAAAGGTTGTTATATTTAAATTGGATTAGTATTTTTATGTTTATCCTTAGAGGTGGTTTGTTATGCTTTAAACAAATACTCCCTCCATTTTTTTTTAATTGTCTTTTACTCCCTCCGTTCCTTTTTGTTTGTTGTTTGAGAAAAAATAGGCCAAATTAAGAAAGTATATTTTTGTACTTTATTTTTCTATTATACCCTTTCTTTTGGGATATATTATACTCTAATTTTAATCCACCAAAAAATTCCTATTTATTGGCACACACTTTCTTTTTCCAGAAAATTAAAACCACCAAAAAAAAATTATATGAAGAAGTTTAGTAAAAAATAAATATACAATAAAAAGATTATACGCATATACATATAAAGCTACTAAAGATGAGAAATTGAACACGTATGCTATATATTCTATCATTGGTCTTAAAATAATGAGAAAAACAAAAAATGAATCTATGAATAGAATAGATAAGATACAAAACTGAGCCAACACAAACTTGCTATAGCTAGCTCAATAGTGAAAAAAAATGGGAACTAAATATCATCAATCTTTGCACATATTTTTCTTTCCTTTTCTTGCTCATGGACATATCATACCAACAGTTGATATGGCCAAATTATTTGCATCAAAAGGTGTCAAAGCCACAATTATTACTACACCTCTAAATCAACCTTTTATCTCTAAATCTATAGAAAAATCCATAATTAGTGGTCACAATATTCATATTCAAATCATACAATTTCCTTCCTCAAAAGCTGGTTTACCAAATGGTTGTGAAAATATGGACTCAATCCCTTCGCATGAATATTTTTTTGAGTTCTGGAAAGCTACAAAGATATTGTTACAAGATCCATTTGAGAAACTGTTATTTGAGCAGAATCCAGATTGTGTTATTGCTGATGTGTTTTTTCCATGGACAACTGATTCTGCTGCGAAATTTGGAATTCCTAGACTTGTTTTTCATGGTACTGGTTTCTTCTCATTATGTACTACTGAGTGTGTAAGATTATATGAACCTTTCAAGAATGTTTCTTCTGATTCAGAAGCTATTGTTATTCCTAATCTTCCTGGTGAGATTAAAATCACAAAGTTGCAGATACCGCCTTTTGAGAATTTGAAGGAAATCGAAGGAATGGGAGGGGCAGTGGCGGAACCAGAAAAACTATAGTGGGTGGGCCGAAAAATAATCGATCTATTTTCAAATTGAATTTTTTTGTCCTTCTATTTTCATATGTTGCAATTTTGGTACCAACAATCTATATTTTTACTCTAAAAATTGTGATTTTTGGCCATTAAGATCATTTATTGTCTCAAACATTGAATATAAAGATGAAATATCAAATTTAACTCAAAATTCAAATTTTTTTGGCATTAAAATTCGCTATTTTTACAGCAAAAAAGAAAAAAAAAAACATTGAGATAAGCCTAAAATTGCAACAAATGTGAAAATACGGGACTTAAAAAATTAAATATTAATTAAACATATTTTTTTATTTCATTTCATATTTATATATGTTAGTTCAATTGCTAGTTTTAACTAATATTTACACTAATACTTGAACTACTATGTGTACCGAGCTACTTATAATGACCAATAATAAACTCTAAATTAATATTTAGATTAATATTTGTACAAATATATATACTAAATAACTTAAAATAATTAATAATACATTTAAATTAATACTCTACATATAAAAAAAATTATTTTTTTGAGGTGGGGGTGGGCCGTGGCCCATCTCAGCCCACCCCTAGTTCCGCCACTGGGGAGGGGTAATGCATGACATGAAAGAATCAGAAGTTAAGAGCTTTGGAGTAGTTGTTAATAGCTTTTATGAACTTGAAAATGTTTATGCAGATTATTATGTTAAGACACTTGGAAGAAAAGCATGGCATATTGGTCCTTTGTCTCTTTGCAATATCGATTCAGAGGAAAAAGCATACCGAGGAAAAGATTCGTCTATTGATCAACATGTTTGTCTAAAATGGCTTAACATGAAGAAACTCAATTCAGTTGTTTACATATGTTTTGGAAGTATGGCAAACTTTTCTAACTCTCAACTTCAAGAAATTTCTATAGGACTTGAGGCCTCAGGACAAAATTTCATCTGGGTGGTGCCGAAAAGCGATGAAGTTTGGCAACTAGAAGAATTTGAGAAAAGAATGGAAGGAAAAGGACTAATTATTAGAGGTTGGGCACCTCAAGTGTTGATTCTTGAAAATGAAGCAATTGGGGCATTTGTGACTCATTGTGGATGGAATTCAATTTTGGAAGGAGTGTCTGCAGGGGTGCCTATGGTTACTTGGCCTATTGCTGCTGAACAATTTTACAATGAGAAGTTGGTGAATGAGTTACTTAAAATTGGTGTACCTATTGGTGTTAAAAAATGGAGTAGATTAGAAGGGGATTTTGTTCAATGTGATGTAGTGGAGAAGGTTGTGAAAAGGATTATGGAAGGAGAAGAAGCTTTAGAAATGAGGAACAAGGTGAAAGTGTTATCAAAGTTAGCTAAGAAGGCAGTGAAAAAAGAAGGATCATCTTGGTTAGATTTAAATGCCTTAATTGAAGAGTTGAGTTTGGTTAGGCATTGATATAGCACATAACAATGTTATTGCTATTAGTTTGTGTGTCTATTTTTCCCTATTTAGTTTCTTTGCCATCTAAATTTTAATTATTTGAGCTAATAAGAAATAGGTAATTCAAGTAAGCTTCATCTTTTGGTTTACAACATTGTCAATAAGGATTGAACAAAAAATCTCATATATACTACCAAAACTATTTACCACTAGACAAAATCTAGACACATTTTAAGTATGCTTCATATATCACGGCCGTGCCAAGTGCCAACCACCTTGCAAAAATCTATGTGATGTTAGCAGGAAGCACCGCACATTTTCACATTCTGTCACGTAATAAGGTAAATTCTTAGTTGTAAGATAGAATTAAGGGTTAAATAAGTAAATAGTCGCGGTAGTTTTTTATAATTTCGTTTTAGTCTATTTAAAGATTTTTTTTGTACTTTTTAGTCCCTGAAAAATTTTCTATCACAATTTTTGTCCCATTTTTTGAATCAAATTCTTGTATACTTTAACATTTTTGAATAATTTTTTGTATTCATATTTATAATATTATAAGAACATCTTCGATAAAAAAAATTAAATTTTTTTAGCATAAGATGAATTGTTTACGAATTTTTATGTGCAAAAAATTAAAAAAAAAATCATATTTAATTCATCTCTTGTTAAAAGAATTTAAACATTTGCAATAGAGATTCATATGATGTACTAAAATGACCCCGTAAAAAATTTTAAAATTTTGAATGAAAAGTAGGGACCAAATAACATGACAGTAATACTTCAAGGACCAAAAAATACAAAAATATCTCCTGGAACTAAAAACAAAATTCCAAAAAATTATATAGACCATTTACTTATTAATCTTAGAACTAAAGTTAAATTACAGATGTCAAGTGAATGGAGTTCCACCAACGCCGTAGTTATGATCATCCAACACATGTTATGAATGGAGTTCCACCAAATTCTATACCTAGTGTTGCATTACCTCGATAGCATATTCATGATTTAAATGACCAAGTGGAAAATTTGATTATGAGCGCTTAAAAACTGAACCAAACTATAGTTCGAACAACACTAAATCATATTTTAAATTGAATTATTTAATACAATTTTGAACTGAACCACTTTCTTAAAAATAGTTACAATTCAGTTTATAACCGACTCAAAAATCAGTTTGAATTTATGAACTGTATTTTATTTTATTAAAAAAGAATTATATTTAATAATTTCCTAAAAAAATTGGGAACTTTTTTCTTAAAAAAATAATCGGAAAAAAGACCATAAAAATTTCTCCCGAGAAAATTGGAAATTTTTTTTCCCGAACAGATTAGAACTTTTTTCCCGAAAAAATCGGGAACTTTTTTCCCGAAAAAATTAGAACTTTTTTCCGAAAAAATTGGAAAATTTTTTCCCAAAAATATTGGGAACTATCTTCCAAAAAATTTCGGGAACTTTTTTTCTCGAAAAATTCGGAAAACTTTTTTTTGAAAAAATCGGAATTTTTTTTCCCGAACAAATCAGAATTTTTTTCCCGACAAAATCGGGAACTTTTTTCCCGAAAAAAATCGGGAACTTCTTTTCCGAAAATATTGGGAACTATCTTCCAGAAAAAAATCGGGAACTTTTTTCCGAAAAAATTCAGGAACTTTTTTCCAGAAACAAATCAGGAAGTTTTTTTCCAGAAAAAAGTCGGGAACATTTTTTTCCAAAAAAAATCGGAAATTTTTTATCCCAAAAAAAATTGAAACTTTTTCTGAAAAAAGCAGTAACTTTTTTTTCAAAAAAAATCGAAACTTTTTTCTCAAAAAAGTCAGAATATTTTTTTTCTCCAGAAAAAATATAGGAACTTTTTTTCCGAAAAATATACTGAACCTGTTTCTCGGAAAAAATAACTCCGAAATTATTTTTATCGGAAACCAGTTTTTTTTTTTAAAAAAATACCGAAAATTGTTTTAAACCAGTTAACTGAAATTAAACTGGTTTAAAAATGTAAACTAGTTCTAAACTAGTTCTGAACCGAACTGAAACTGGTTTGAAAAATAAACCAGTTTTTATAAAAAGTGGTTTCAGTTACTGAACTGAACCATTTATATGGTTCAGTTCAGTGTCGTTTATGAACCATGAACACCCCTAATTTGATTGACCTATATCAATAAAAGCGCTTGGCATTCAAGGCATGTCTTATGAGGAACTTCTTGCATTAGGTGAGAGGATTGGCAGTGTGAACACTAGTGTATCAGAAGAAACAATTATAGCTTAACTCAAGACAAATTACCTTCGAATGATTAAGAAACCAACACTTGCATAATATGCCAGGATGAATTCAAAATTCAAGAGAATAATGAATCTAGTTGTCCAATATTATCTTGATTTTTGAATTCATCTTGACATATTATGCAATTGTTATTTTCTTAATCATCCAAAGTTAATTGTCCAAATTAATACTTGTGGATCTCGATGTGTATAATTTTGTCTTGAGTTGAGCAATAATTGATTCTTCTGATACTCTTGTGTTTACACTGCCAATCGCCCCACCCAATGCAAGAAGTGCTTCATATGACATGCATTCAAAGTCCGAGCAGTTTTATCGATATAGCACTATTGTCAAATTAATGGATGGTTGCACACACGATCAAAATGAGTAGTTGTGATCTGGGTGAGGATAGTCGTAGTCGATGAGGTGGGAATAATGGTGGTGGTGGTGATTGGGAAACAGGTGGTGGTTGTGCCAATGATGGTTGAGATAGAGATCGTGTGGGTCACGATGGTTGTGGGGTCAGGGATAATTGTTATAGGGGTGGGTAAGGCGGTGTGGTGATTGAAATTGATTCTCAATATTTCTTGTTCCTTGAAATCACTTGGTTTATGCGGGGAAAAAGCGACTGTGTTATTTTCTGGAATCAAGGTAAGATTGTCAAAGTAAGGTGGTGTGGTGTTTTAAGGGGATATAATGGTGATGGTTGTAATTAGGGTTTGAGGAGGAGGTGAAGCTGAGGTTTTAAAATTGGCACTAGGATCAGTAAATGTGATAGATTTTTAGCTATGAACAATAGAAATGAGACTATACTCACAATTATCCATTGGAGAAAGAAAGGATTGATCGATTTTAGGGATGCCAAGAAATTAATCTATGCAGATGCACCACCATTTGTGTGCATAGGTTTTCCAAATCAAAGCAAATGGACAAAATTTAAAGACTCGAGGGATCGGAGAAGATGAATCTAGAAGAAAAAAAATAATGACTTTTTCAACGAACCAATAAAATAAATCTTATTTAATGAAAAAAAAGTAAAAAAAAAAACGGTCAACATTTTCAAAGACAATTATAACAGTCAAAATTATGTGATATTATATTTTATTTTTTACTCCTTTATTAAATATAGAAAAAGAGAAAAAAAATTATTACGAGTTTTATTAATAATGGTGAATCGTCAGCTTAGTTAATTAGATAATGAAATTAATTTTGAGATTAATGTGACAAAAACTTATAATTTATTTATTTTGACAATGAGATTATAATATATTTGAAAAAGGCTACTATGGCGTTTTTTTTCCACTTTAAAATGCTATTGAAGTTGGTGTTATTATAAGTTTGTGCTTATTATAGTGCTTTTAAAGCGTTATTGTATGTCATATCTTTAATAGTTTTTGTCACTAAAGCGCTATCGTATGCCTGTTTTGAGTGCAATTTAACGTTTTGGCAACACGATTTTATATCTTTGCTATTTTTGCAGAAGGACTTACCGCTCTAATTCGACAAGCTGAAAATAGAGGGAACTTAAATGGTATCAAAATATGTAGGAAAGCACCGACAATCTCTCATCTTCTCTTCGCAGATGATTGCTTCCTATTGTTTAAAGCAACGGTCAATGAGGCAACCGTTTTAAAGAATATTCTATCAGTTTATGAAGCAGTATCTAGTTAAGCCATCAACCTCCATAAGTCCGAATTTTATTGCAGTAGAAATGTACCCGCCGAAGTGCGTGAAGCTATTGCTACTCAGCTTGGTGTGACTCAGGTCCTTGGTACTGGTAAGTATCTTGGGCTACCTTCCATGATCGGTAGGAGCAAAAAATCAAGCAGGAAGAGAAATCATGATTAAATCAATTCTGCAATCCATTCTGACATATGTGATGAGCCTCTTTTTACTCCATAGTACTCTTCTTGGCGACATAGAAAAAATGCTCAACTCCTTCTGCTGGGGTCATAGCGGTAACAATGGTCACGGATTACACTGGCTCTCTTGGGAGCGTCTCTCGGTAAGTAAAGATTATAGCGGTATGGGCTTCAAAAAATTTCAAGTATTAAACCTTGCCATGCTAGGCAAACAAGCTTGGAATCTATTTACAAAACCAAGTAGTTTAATCACAAAACTTCTCAAAGCTATATATTTTCCAAATTGTGATCTCTTCGAGTCAAGCATTGGGCACAATCCAAGTTATGTTTGAAGGAGTATATGGAGTTCTAAAACCATAGTCCAAGGAGGATGTAGTTAAGTGAAGCATTGGTACCAGAGAGAACATAAATATATGGGAGCAAAATTGGCTCAAGGAACGCATGTCACTTCCATACACCTTCTGATTTACAGCCTTTTGGTGACAATAAAAATGTCAAAGACCTCATGATGTGTACCTCTAAATTATGGGACCTTGACAAAATTTGGGACTTTTTTTACAAGAACACGGTGAGACGTATAGTGCTTCTGTTCACGATGTGTACCTCAAAATTATGGGACCTTGACAAAATTTGCGACTTTTTTTACAAGAACACGGTGAGATGTATAGTGCACTGCAGACTCCTCTTTATGCTTCTTTTCACGATGACCAGTTAGTATGGAAGCTGGAACAAGATGGTGTATACTCGGTCTGCAGTGCTTACAAACAATGTGTTATTACTACAGGTAATCAAGAAAGACATGGTGTTGCAGGTCAATGGAATCACATCTGGTGCGCAAAAGTCCCCCCAAAAGTGAAGAATATTCTTTGGCGTATTGGCCAGAATATATTATCAACACGCAAGAAACTCAACAGTCGCGGAGTGTAGTGTCCGGTGCATTGTGTAGTGTGTTACGATGGAGAAGAAGAAATTATGCATGTGTTATTTATGTGTACAAGAAGTGTTCATTGCTGGCAGCGTGCTGGGATGTGGACTCATATAAATGGATGTCTGGTTGCTAGTAATAATGCTGCAGAAAATCTGTTTTTAATCCTACAAACAATGTGTTATTACTACAGGTAATCAAGAAAGACATGGTGTTGCAGGTCAATGGAATCACATCTGGTGCGCAAAAGTCCCCCCAAAAGTGAAGAATATTCTTTGGCGTATTGGCCATAATATATTATCAACACGCAAGAAACTCAACAGTCGCGGAGTGTAGTGTCCGGTGCATTGTGTAGTGTGTTACGATGGAGAAGAAGAAATTATGCATGTGTTATTTATGTGTACAAGAAGTGTTCATTGCTGGCAGCGTGCTGGGATGTGGACTCATATAAATGGATGTCTGGTTGCTAGTAATAATGCTGCAGAAAATCTGTTTTTAATCCTACAAAGGATGGAAAAAGATCAGCAAGAATTCTTTTGTGTAATGGTGTGGAGCATATGGAAACGCAGGAATAATAAAGTGTGGGATAATATCATTGACTCTGACCAATCTGTGATTGAACGAGCTAAACACATAATTATAGGGTGGCGAAATGCACAACAAATTCGTAAACGAGCCAATATAGCTCAGCCGATCACTCAACAAACGGTTTGGGCCAAGCCGGATAATGGAAGGTGCAAGTGCAACGTAGACGCTTCTTTCTCGCTCAACCGTAATAAAGTGGGAATTGGCATATGCATAAGGGACGACCATGGAAGGTTTGTGGCTGCGAGAACGGAGTGGATAGAGCCTATTCTCGACGTGGAAAGTTGGAGAAGCCATTGTTTTGCTGCGGGCGCTCAAGTGGGTGGAAGAGATGCAAATCTTTGACATAGATTTTGAAATAGACTGCAAAAGGATAGTTGATGGCTTATACAGCAAAAAAATCTACTGTTCTGACCTTGGTGCTATTCTATAGGATTGTAGAACTATTTTAGCATCAAACTTTGTGAACTCTCATGTTAAGTTCATTAGGAGACAAGCAAATGAAGTTGAAAGTGCTATCATAGGTGCCAATTTTAAAAGCGCTATCGTAAGTCATGTCTTTAATAGTTCCTGTGTCCAAAGCGCTACGGTAAGCTCTTTTTTCAATATATTTTAATAGCACTTCGTTACAAAGCGCTATTGTATATTTTTTTTATTTTCTTATACAACCTAAAGTTTTATTTTATTTTTTCAATCAATGACCTGAAGCTTAAGTTGAGGCTCGCTCCCTTCACATTAGTACAATCAAAAGATAAAAAGGCACAAAGAAGGTCAATTAGTACAATCAAATTACATAAGGCTCCCTCCTTTCACAAAATAGATCCAATTCTTTGTCCAAGACAAAAGCAAATTAACATAAGCCACAAAACAGACAATAAGTACCAAAACTTGGTTTACTACACCATTCACAATAAACTCCCAGACCATTTCCAAACTAATTAATTTACTTAAGCCAACCACCGGATCATGTTCACTATTGAAATTCAGATAACAAACCAACTAGAAGATACAAATTACAAGACAACATATATGCATATCAAAGCACTATTATATGGAATTTTAATGCTTAAGCAAACTCAACTCCTCAATTAAAACATTCAAATCTAAGTAAGATGATCCACCTTCTTCCAAACCCCTCTTAGCTAACTCTGATAACACTTTAACATTGTTCTTTATTTCCTCTGCTTCTTCCCCTTCCATAATCCTCTTCACAGCTTTCTCCACTTCATTCCATTCAACACTATCCCCTTCCAATCCAACCCATTTTTTAACTCCAACAGGTACACCAATTTTAAGTACCTCATTCAACAATTTCTCATTGTAAAATTGTTCAGCAGCAACAGGCCAAGTAACCATAGGTACCCCTACAGTTATTCCTTCTAACGCCGAATTCCATCCACAATGAGTCACAAATGCCCCAGTTGCTTCGTGCTCAAGAATCAACGCTTGTGGCGACCAACCTCTTATAATTAGTCCTTTTCCATCCATTTTCTTCTCAAATCCTTCTGGTAACCATTCTTCTTCATCTTCTTTGCTTCTCCTCACCACCCAAATGAAATTTTTCCCAGACGCCTCGAGTCCCATAGCAATTTTTCTAAGTTGAGTGTTAGAAAAGTTTGCCATACTTCCAAAGCATATGTAAACTACTGAATTGGGTTTCTTTGCGTCAAGCCATTTTAAACACGCGTGTTGATCAATAGAATCTGGTTTTCCTCTATTTGCTTTTTCATCTATATCTTTGTTGCAAAGAAACAAAGGACCAATATGCCATGCTTTTCTTCCAAGTGCTTTTCTGTAATAATCTGCATAAACATTTTCAAGTTCATAGAAGCTATTAACAATCACTCCAAAGCTCTTCAATTCTGATTCTCTTGCTTCAAGTATTAATCTGCCCATTCCTTCAAATTCCTTCATTATCTCAAAAGGCGGTATCTGCAACCTTGTCATTTTGATCTCACCAGGAAGATTCGGAATAACGAAGGTGTCTGAATCGGAAAAAACATTGTTCAAAGGTTTATAGAGTGTCATACACTCTGCAGCACACAAGGGGAAGAAACCAGAACCATGAAACACAATTCTAGGAATTTCAAATTTGACAGTAGAATCATATGTCCATGGAAGAAACGCGTCCGAAACAACGCAATCTGGATTTTGTTCAAGTAGTAGTTTTTCAAGTGGCTCTTGTAACAACTTTGTGGCTATACAGAAAGTAGTAAAAATTTCAGGTGAAGGGATTGAGTCAATATTTTCACACTTATTTGGTAAACCAGTTTGTGAGGATGGAAACTCAATGATTTGGATATGAATATTGTGGCCACTAATTTTTGACTTTTCTATAGATTTTGAGATGCAAGGTTCATTAAGGGGTGTGGTAATGATTGTGGCTTTGACACCTTTTGCTGCAAATAATTTGGCCATGTCAACCATTGGTATGATATGACCATGAGCAAGAAAAGGAAAGAAAAATATGTGTAAAGTGTGATGATATTCACTTCCCATATCTTTTTTGACTAGTTGAGCAAACAAGATTGGAATGGTTTTGCGCCCAAATTGGAAGGGAGATGGAGTTTAGTTTAGGATATAAAATCTATTCTAGAGTGATACTTTTATAGTTGCTGTAGGACGAAAATGTTCTAGTGTTATATTTTTCTTATCTTTATGTCATATGTCTTATTCATCGGTTTATAAATAGAGACGATTCTTATATTACAAATAGATTTTGTAAGAATAAATTAGACTAGATGGGTCATCCCATCATTTTTATAAGGGTTAATAGGTTTTTACCCCCTACTAAGTGGACGTGTTATGCGTTACCCCCTACTAAAAATTTCTTGAAGATTGCCCCCTTGCAAAGTTTTTTTTTTTGGTTTCCCCCTTTTTCCTCTCTTGGATGCAAGAAATTTTAACTTTTTAAATCGGTTGAACAAAATAACCGATTTAAAAAACATAACTTTTTAAATCGGTTGAACAAAATAACCGATGTAAAAAGTGCACTCAAGGAGGGAAACCAACAAAAAAAACTTTGCAAGGGGGCAATCTTCAAGAAATTTTTAGCAGGGGTAACGCAAAACACGCTCACATAGCAGGGGGTAAAGACCTATTAACCCTTTTTGTAATCACTCATCTAGCCAATAATGTTGATAGTGAAGTGTAAGAATCACATATCAAATGTGAAATATCTTAAATATAAGTTTATAAATAGAGACAATCCTCTTATTATAAATCGGATTTGTAAAGAGGAATTAATCTCAATTCTAAAATTTCTTTCCAATAAAAGACATGTCATGGGAAAAATTGGATGTTCTTTGCGGTTCAATAGTGGAATTATCGTGAGAAAGCTTGTGTTGGATTACTAGGTGGATAAGTGAGATAATTGGAATTCGAACTCCAGTCTCGTGTATATATAAAGCAATATTTTGCTAATTGAGCTAAATTCCTCGGACATTGTTACATTCTTTCTATACCCAAACAATCATTATTCTAGCACAAAACCATTTGTTTAGGAGGTTAAATTAGTATCTCTTATAGGCATTTGTCAAACCACACTAGATCGCCTACTATTTTTAGAAGGAATATTTTAGCAAATGATAACTAAAAAGTGAATAAATACACCTTAAGGTGCATAATACTAAAATACACTTTCATTAAACTTAGTGGTATGTTGATATAAAAGAAAACTTGTGGTATGTTAGCAAAACATTTATATATATATATATATATATATATTTCTATCTTCGTCTTTAAATATAATACCTTCGTCTCTAAACTTGTGGTAGTTGTTGTAGGACGAAAATGTTCTAGTGTTATATTCTTATCTTTTTGTCATATGCCTTTTTCATTGGTTAATAAATAGAGACGATTATTATATTACAAATAGATTTTCTAAAAATAAGTTAGACTCTTCAACTAATTTAAGATGGCTCATCCTTCATTTATATTGGAAATGGATGTCCTCATGTTACAGCAAGATGTTGTAACAATTATGAACCGTCCGATCACAATCGTGTTGCTGAGATTGTTTTCAGTAATTTTATAAATAAATTATTTTGATCCTTTCAATCTGATGATTAATGACTGAGATTCCTTACAGCAGAAAAAATGTGTGATTCCCTATAGTAGGGAATCCAGATCCTTTATATTCGCTCATCGAACCAATAGTGTTGATAGTGAAGTGTATGTTAAGAATATCATATTAAATGTGAAATATCTTGAATATAAGTTTTTTTTTATGAGCTCTTGAATATTTTAGTTTATAAATATTGGATTTTTAAAGAGGAATTAATCTCAATTTAAAATTTCATTTCCATAAAAGACAAGTCATGTGAAAAATTGGATATTCTTTGCGGTTCAATAGTGGAATTATCGTGATAAAGCTTTAAGTGTTGGATTACTAAAAAAAAAATTACGCATAATTTTGGTATGAAAATTGTCAAATTCTTTCCTTTTTTTTAAGTAGTTTATTGGCTAAAAATTTCATCTTTAAATTGGATAAGTTAAATGGTCGAGGTTTGAACTGGCCACTGCATATATAATGCAATGTCTTGCTAACGGAGCTAAACTCCTCGACATTGTCAAATTCTTTCTACAATAACCAAAAATTATTAATCTAGCACATGACCATTTGTTTAGGAGGTTAAATTAGTATCTCTTATAGGCATTTGTCAAACACATTAGGGTGTGGTTGGTAAGTTCAATAAGCTAGCTTATAGCTTATTAGACTAGCTTATAAGTTTGTTTGAAAAAAAATATATGTGTTTGGAAAAAAGCTTTTTTCATTTGGGGCTTTGCCCCTTTATTGTACCAAAAAAAAAGCTTTTTTCATTAGCTTATAATTTTTTTTAATATGCTATTTAAGTAGCGTTTGAGTTTATAGCTTATAGCTTTTTACAATTTTTTTCTATTTTTAACCTTTCATTTAATTTTATTATTTTTTTAAAATAAAAAACTACACACTAAACATGCATGTCCTTTTATGTCATTTTATATTTATCAACCACTTTAAAAGCTAATTTTACCAAACACTTTAATATCAATCAGTTAGTTTTTCAACTATCAGTAATAAGATAGCTTTTCAGTTATCAGCTAACTTATAGCTTAATTTTTAGAAGGAATATTTTAGCAAATGATAACTACAAAGTAAATAAATACACCTTAAGGTGCATAACCTCTACTAAGAGGGGGGATATATTGACTCCGGGTGTAAGTTATAAAAGCTACTCCAAATCTTAACCTTTGATTTTAATATCAATTAATGGCTAAGATTGATTGATCATAATTGATAAGGTGAACTTTATTTTGTTATCACACTAGAAAATAAAAGATTATCAAAATATACTTCAAATAGAAAAGAATGAATTAATTATAATCATTAATTGTGAATATTTTTTGTACAAGTACCTTTTATTTTGTTTTGTATGCTTTGTTTTGTTACAAGTAACTATTTCTTTTTACAATAGACGTTATTGCTTTGTTTCGTATGCCATTGTATTTTCTGTATTGTATGATATACACATTTCAATTTCTTCTATGCATTAAAGACTTGGGACCAGCTTGATTGCAGTTTTTAACTAGTGCCAACAATTTCTCACCATTCATATGAACATTTGCTAGCCTTTAAGAGCTTAATTGCCAAGGTTTTTCGTAAGAGTTTAATAGCCTCACTGAAAACCAATAAGCTGAAAACCCAATTGTCTCTTACAATTGGAGTTAAAAAATATGATTTTCTTTTGAGGTAAAATTGAATATACCATAAATTTAAGAGGTGTTTTAGTGCAATCAAAAACTTTGCATGAACACAAATCATTTCCCTATCGCACGCTATAACAAAAAGGAATCAATGTATTTTTTTATTGAAATTAAAAAAAAATGATGAATTACAACATGTTTGTCGTTCGTGTGTTTTTCATGAAACTTCCTTCACTGTATTTATCATTTCCATAAACAAAAACAAGGGAGAGGAATAATAAAAAAAGATTACAATTAATGATTATAATTAATTCATTCTTTTCTATTTGAAGTATATTTTGATAATCTTTTATTTTCTAGTGTGATAACAAAATAAAGTTTACCTTATCAATTATGATCAATCAATCTTAGCCATTAATTGATATTAAAATCAAAGATTAAGATTTGGAGTAGCTTTTATAACTTACACTCGGAGTCAATATATCCCCCCTCTAATACTAAAATACTACCTTCGTCCCTAAATATAATACAACTTTTAGATTATTTTTTTTGTTTCTTTTTATAAGATCATTTTCAAATTTTCAAGAGCATTAATTATTTTCTTATCAACATACCACTAATTAAAGTGCATCTTTTCTACAATTTATAATAAATACTTTACAAAAAACATTAATTCATTCTCTTTCTTGAAGGATAAAATTGTAAAAAAATATCAATAGTCAACAATTTTAATACCATAATTCGCTTTCTTAATCTATGCAATTTTCTCATCAATGGAGTTTTATATTTATGGCACATGTTAGGAATCTAAAAATAGAAACATTTTCTACAAATTTGTATAATTAATTTGTGAAAAACTTAAATTATAAATTAAATTACATGGATATTATAGTAAAATATTTTCTTTTTAAAATCACTAATATGCGCCCCGGCACATGTTAACTTTTCCCATATATATTCTCAAAAAGATTCTAGAATTAGTTACAAATGTTCTCAAGGAAGTTTTATTACAGAATTATTACACTAGTTATAGAAAATCAAATTAAATAATACTCCATTTTATTAGAATATAGTGTAGTCAACCTTTTTTTTATAAAATGTGTGTAGTCAATTTTGAAAAGTAAAAAAGGATGATTTTTCCTTAAAAATAAAAACAATTTTCAACATAAAAATATTTGATTGTGAAGGAACCTATTTTAATAAAGAAAACAATAAATAGTTTTACAAATAAAAAATGTCTAAATTATTATAATTTCATTTCTTTGACTGCTTAAAAACAATAATTTTCGCTTTGGAGCAAGTGACGTGAGCTATCTTTATCATGTAAGCGGGGCAAGGAAGGAGTCTAATTATTTATTTTTTACGTGAATTATGTAGGATCTGTGTACAATTTAAGAGCCTATTTTCTTAAATTTTGTTGAATCTTGAGTGCTTTAATATTGTGGTATGTCTAAATTAAGAATTGCGTGTGTTTATAATTATTTAGTCACACATACATCAATGAAGAAGTAGAAAAAAGTAGCCTAAATTTTAAGTTAAATTAATATAATTTTGATCATCTTTATAAGATGGGGATTTCTTTTAGTTTATTTCTTATTTAATTTTTATTCCATATAAAATTATTATTGTACACATATATATACTCCTATTAAAATTAAATTTATTTAATTATCATTAAACTCTTATTGATCGGACTGCTAAAAATAGAGTGTTTGGTCATTTTGTCTGTGTGTTGGTTTTTATTGATTTTCTCAAACGGATCTTTAATAAAATTATGATTGAATGTGATGTTATCCATTTTATGTTATAATAATTAATGAGAGGCTGCTGAATTTTATTTTTTTTGTTGCAAGAGGCTGCTAAAATTTTACTTCAAGGAAAATGTTAACTAGTACATCCAAGATACTAGTTAAGAAAATTCAATATAGTAAAATTATACTGAAAAATATAAAACGTTTGTGTTTTTAATATAAAAATTATCTTTCTTGTATCTTTATATGATTGAATCCTACTGCATCGATGTTGACTGTCGGTTCTCTTTCTACCGGTGTCCCCCAACCTTCGACCTTAGGTGCTGCTTGCTAGATCCTGATGGGCCGAGTAATTTTAATTCGAGTTCGGAAGTTAGTGTCTAGTAGTGTCTCCTATGGTTGGGTAGGGGTTCTCTGGTGGGCTTAGTGAATCTCGTTTGGGGTATGTGTAGGGGTGGTTTGGGGTGCTGCTTTGGTGTACTGTTGTTTGGTTAAAGTGTTTTATCACTTACCTTTCATTGTATGTTTTAAACAAATCCTTATACTTCTTGTTGAGGAATTGTTTTTTAATAAAATTTTGCCAATTCAAAAAAAAAAAAAACTAGTGTTCAAAAAACATCTGTTATCATGAAAGAAAAAATTGGAGATATTGGCCACTTTGAAAAAATTGTACTAGTGTTAATATTGGCCACTTTGACTCCAATTGCAAGAAGTTTCTTTCTATGTTTGATGAACCGCATACAAAAGGGCCAAACCTACTAGTGTTCCTAAAGATGTTGAGAAGAATAGTCAATCGACGATGCTACCAAGCTACGTACATGCCATATATTGAAAGTCAATTTAACTATTTTAACCTATTTTCCATCACTTTTGTAGATTTATAAGCTTAATTGAAAAAAAAGCTTAAAAGAAATCAAATCAAATCACTGAATATGCTCGCTACACCACCATTTTTTTTAGATGGACAAAATAATAAGTCATTAAAAATTTGTACACACAAAAGTGAAAGGATTATGGTTCAAACTCCGGTCATAATGTTCGATACAAATAATTTCGATATTTTTATCAGTTGAATATAATTTATTATCTACCAACAAGCTTTGAATACATGCTTTTAAATGTCCAATTTCATTTTCATCAACTTTAAAGAAAAAATACCGTCAAAAAAACTTTAAAGAAAAAAATCATTTTCATCAATTTATTTCACATCGTTAATTAATTAAATTTTAGCTTAATTATTTAATTAAAGTTTAAGGTCTACAGTCTAACTTAGAAATGGCGGCGTGGTCAAGGGCTGCTAGTAGAAACCGTACAGTAGTAATAGATTAACAGTTGCGGAAAGTCTTTTAAATCCAACCAACGGTCCACGCACGTTACAAGTCAACAACAAACTTACCATTGGAGAGGTGGGGTCCAATTAGGGGTGGCAAAATGGGCCGAGCCCGCGGGGGCAATCCGTTTGTCCCGCCATTTAGGGTGGACCGGGCTGAGGTTTTCAGCCCAGTATCCTAAGTTGGCCCGCACCGTCTAGCCCGCTTAAAAAATAGGTTGGGGGCGAGTCGAGGCTGACATGCCCGCAGGCTTTGTTATTTTTATTTTTTATTTTTTTAACATGAAAATTGGTCATTTAAACTCAATCTAGTATATTTTTTTCTTCTTGTTTTTTATATAAAAAAATCTAATTGTTTATTATTACTTTATTTCCTTTAAAAAGTTCATTCTTCCTTTAATACTAGGGTTCCATTTGTTTATTTCTCGTGACTCTACGTGCATCTTCTTCCCGTCGTATGTGTTACTGCATACTGTGTACTCTACATGGACTGTCATATTGTATTTTTTTGGCTCCTTAGTACTACTTGTACTATGAAGTGCCTTATAATAATTCTATTTGCAGTACCAAAAGAAGGTGGAGTTTAACATGGGAAAGTTGAATATTTTCCCACCATGGACAAGTAAATTATTAACCATTAGATTAAATAGATAACACACTCTTATAATAGACACTCAACACTAGATTTTTATTTTCTCGCATTTGCTTCACCACCATTCTCTCTCTTCCATGTCCACTCACCCACCACCAGCAACACCAAGCAACCCGTCCCAATTCTCCTTTGATGTGTTTTTCCTTAATTTATTTCATATTCTACCAAAAAATCAATGACAAAGAGGAAATATTTTTGGTTGTTTCTCAAAAGCTTCACAAAGCCTTCACTGGTTCAATTTAAGGGTTTAATTACTTCCTAAATCCAAATACCTATCACAACATCGTTCTGCTAATTGGGTTTTATTTTTTGAAAAAATCAAATTAGATATTGGGACTGTTTTGGTGTTTCTTCTGTTCTGATTTTTGTTGTTTTTGTGCTTCGTTTGTGTAGCTGGTCTTTTTACTAGTGGTTGTAGTTAAGCTGCTGATCTTTGTTGTTGCTTGCTTTGAGTTGACTGTTGTGGGGATAAACTTGGTGGCATTGAGCTATCTATCAATATGCTATTTCAATTAATAAAAATAAAAAAGGTGTCTTGATGATGTTGCCGCCGGTGGTGGTGGTGGTAGACTGGTAGGTGAGTGGGCATGGAGGAGAGAAAGTAGATGAGAGAGAATAGTGTTAGGAAAAGAAATCTAGTGTTGAGAGTTCACAATAAAAGTGTGTTTTTTATTTGATCCAATGGATATTATTCATTGTACCATGGTGGGAAAGTATTCAACTTTCCCATGTTAAACTCCACCCCAAAAGAAAAGTGTTTTAGAGTTTCATGTGAGTTTCATCTACCTTATAATAAGTTTGTGTTGTTTACTTCTTTTAGAGTTTCATGTGCCGTATCATTCTAAAACAAACTAGGCCACAAAACCATCAAACGAAATTAAATAAGCCTTATGCACTTACAATTTTTTTCTAATTTGAATAGCTTGATATATCATTATAGAAATTTTAGTATATATTATTGTTGAGAAATTTAGTTGGGTAAATGTTTGAAGTCCAAATTTATATGGTTGGACAAATTTAAATGTGAAGTTTCAAATTGTAAAAATAAAAAGTATTTGGCGGGCATGCCCGCCAACCCGCCTCCCCGCAAATAAACGGGCGGGCTTGAGTTTTGAGCCGGACACCTAAGTTAGCCCGCCCCACCCCACTTTTGAGCGGGCTTAAATGGGGCGGGCCTAAACGGGTCGGGCATGCCCACTTTGCCACCCCTAGGTCCAATAATGTTGATGAATTATGGGATATGCTCTGAAGCCCCGATACTCAAAAAATGGTGACGTCTTGTGTCCGATACGTATTCGATACCGATACTCATTCGATACGTTCTGATACTCGTATTGGAAAAGTATCGATTAAATCATTATTTTTAAATACAAAAATAATACCCGATACTCTTCCGATACATCCCGATACTCGTATCGGAAAAATATCGGTTAAATCATTATTTTTAAATAAAAAAGTAATACCTGATACATGTTTGATACGTCCCGATACCCGATGTTTGTTTGTATCTTTAGTAGTTTTTGTGGTTTTCCTTTGTCAATATAATTTTTTACTTTTCAAAAGAAAAACTATGGGGTCCTACTATATAATAGATTGTTAAGCATTTTAGCTTGTCCCAAAATTCTGGTATAAGACTAGATATTTTCTGCTTTTAATTATTAATATTATTGATTTTAGTCATGTTTATGTATTGTGTATTTATATATTTAATTTTAAATTTAATTTTTAAACAACGTATCGCGGCAGTATCGAATTGGAAATTTTAAATATTTTCACGTATCGACATATTGGTATTGTATCGTATCAGTATCGTGTCTCGTATTGGGGCTTCATAGGGGATATGGGATTGAGAAGATCAATTTTGATTTAAAAAACATAAGGTCCTATCTAACCCATCTATCCTGTGCAAGATAGCATCTTGCACAGATAAACATCAATTCATCTCTTATTTTGTGAATTTTTTTCTCTTTTTTTAATAAGTCAATTAATTTGGTTTTTTCATAATATTTTTTTTCTCTCTCTTATTTTTCTCTCCTAATTTATTAAGGAGTAATTAATGCCTATTTTTTTATTCTCGCTCTTTCTCTTTTTTTTTTGCTACATAGATGAAATGGCAAGCCATTGAAAACTCATGCACACACAAAATGGAGGGGCCGAGAATTGAATCCCGGTCATGACGTCCGACACTAACAATTTCGACATTTCTATCAGCTGAGCTAGGATTTGTGGACATTTTCTCTCTTTCTCTATCTCACGGTAAAACAAAAGAAAAATAAAAGGTGCAATAGTAACACTAACATCACACCATACATAACAAAACACCATGAAAGTGTAACTAATAAAACATCATGAAATCAACCATTTCATGGTTACTTGGCACAATTGAATTACCACATTGTTCATTATTTGGAAGATTGTTCAAGTCAACCAAATTTGTGATTCTCAACCTACATAGATAAATTGAACGAAAAAAAACATATGAGTAAGAATCGAAGGCAGTGTACGAGAACATATGAGGACATATGACATATGAGTAAAGCAACACAACACATAAATGCAAGAATAGAAAGAAAAAATCAATGGGAGAAAAAATTGTTGAAAAAAAATAGAGAAAGCAAAAATTGTTGAGAAAAATTACCACAACACGTAAAAGCACAACAAGTAAGAGCAAATTACCACAACATGCAAAAGCACTCACGTTTTAATAATAGAGAAAAAATTGTTGAGAAAAATAAGAGAGATAAAAAAAAACACATTTTGAAAAAATAAATTAATTGATTCATTAAGGAGAGAGAAAAAAGTCCACAAAATAATGCATTAATTGCTGCTTATCCTGTGTAATCTTACATATGTTAGAAAAATCCATGATATAAAATAGGATAAAAGTATGATAAAATCGGACAATAATTATTCTTAATTATTCTATTATAAGCTTATTGCGTACTAACAAACATGATAATTATCATATACTACCTCCGTTCTTAAATATAAGATCCTTCGGAGAAAAACACGTAGATTAAGAAAGTTGATTGTGTTATTAAATTAATTTGTTGATAATTGGTATCACTTTTATAATTTTATCTTTTAAAAGAGAGAATTAGTTAATATTTTTTAGTGTATCTATTAGAGATTGTAAAGAAATATGCACTTTAATTAGGGATATGTTGTGGCAAAAATATATTTAATACCTTTGAAAATATGAAAAGAATCTTATAAAAATGGACAAAGAAAAATCTCAAAAGAATCTTATAATTAGGGACGGATGTAGTAATATTTTTAATACATACTTCGTTCATAATAATATAATAAAACATATATCGTATTTAAACGAGAAAGTTAGCCTTGTAAAACACAATTACACCCTCTATTCATTTTAAAGTGTTGTTTTGGTACAATGTGCCAAAAAAAATATAACTTATTCAATGAATCTGAAAAATAAACTCTTATTACTTATATTTAAAGATAGAGGAAGTATCTCTCAATGGCATCTGGTTACCGATTGATAGAATAATATAAATTGGGCCGAGTTGGCTTCATGTTATTGATGTGAGTTAAAAGAGTGTATTTGAAAGTGTGACGGTAGAATTTCTCTTTGGTATAATATTACTAAATTTGCGAAATGTATTTTTGTAAATTTCTTTAATTTATTTTACCTTCATTTTAATCCACTAATAAATTTATATTTTTTTAAACACACTTTCTATTTACAATAAATTTAATGTATTATATTTCTCTCGTAACAAACAATTGTTAGTTATTATTTCTTTCTCCAACAAATTCCTATTTTTTTACACACACATTCTCTCGCATAACAAACAATTGTTAATTTTTTTACAGTAAAAAAAAAAAATTGTTAATTTTTTTAAATATTGTCCGCATCTCTTTAATTATTTTAAGTCATATATAAAAATTATTTCAACTTCACATTAATCAAAAGCTAAGAAAAAATTAACTTTCCTCCAACTTCTTTAATCAAAATCAAGGTTTTCAATAATGGCATCAACTAATGCTAAATTCATACACTATGTGACAAATATTTGAATGTTGAGATTACTCCTCTACCAAATTTAAATATTGATGTTGAGACATCATTACCAAACCAACCTATATTTGATTTAGAGGAGTCAAATGAAGATAACTTAGAAGAAGGGACGGAAGGGAGCAACAATGGTCCTGGTACCTTTGAAGCAAAGACTCCGATATAGACACGTCGACACGATACTGACACGGACACGTGAATGTCACTGATGTAAAAAACATATGGCACCGACACCGCTACCTATTTATAAAATTTCTTAATTGAGAAACAAAATATATACATGTGCATTTAGGTTGAGCAAGTTATTACATTAAAAAAACATTTAAAACAAGATACAATAATATTTAACCTTTATTTATATACCTATTATCGGAAAAGCTAAAAATATTGTATTCAAAATGTAATGTCTGTAAGTGTAATCCATCATTGAATAACATTGTTCTTTCGACACATCTTTAACCCTTTTAGATATGTTTGATATGTGTCTAAGAAGAGTAGAAGCAAAGAAAAGAATAATTTTGTTTGAAAAACTTGTCCGACACGTGTCGTATGTGTGTTTTACAGGTGTTGGACACCGATCCAAAGAGTGTCGGAGTAAAGAAAACAAATATTTTTTTTGCCACTTGTCATTGCTATCTGATACTTGTCGTACAAGTGTCATAGTGTCAGACATTATGACACGCTTAATTATAGAGGTGTCCGTGTTTCATAGCTTGGTGCAATATTTATCTTTATGTCTATTTACTTTATCACTTTTATATAGCTTAAAAAAAATTAGCTTTCCAAATATATAACATTAATTAGTTTTATTGAAAAATATAAAAGTAATTAACAAATGATATAATTGACAAATCATATCTTTAAAATACCAAAATAATAGTTATGTGACAAGACAAATATATGTCTTTACATAACAAAAGCAATTTCATGGGAAGAAATACATGGAGCATATACATTTTCTTAAAAAAAATAAAAAATACATGGAACATATTCATAGCAAGTAAACCACCAAATAAGTCCATGAGCATGTAAGACACTTTTAAATAGATCCCTGCGTCTGTAAAAAACTCTCAAATAAGTCTCTGACTCTATTTATATTTCAAAAAAATAAGTTAGATAATAAATTGAGAATAATTGGTTAAACTTAAAGACTAAATTAATCGATAGTAAGTTGTAAAATATAATGACTTAATTGATAATAATTGGTTAAACATATAACCTATTTTGAGATCAGTCAGAGACTAATTTGGCGGTTTACTCGCATAGTAATAACATTTTTGTATGATATTTCAATGCCTAAACAATCTCAACTCCTCTATTAAATCATTCAAATTTGAATAAGATGATCCTTCTTTTTTCATTGCTCTTTTAGCTAACTTTGATAACACTTTCACCTTGTTCCTCATTTCCTTTGTTCCTTCCCCTTCCATAATCCTCTTCACAACCTTCTCTATTGCATCCCATTCAACACTATCCCCAACAAATCCAACCCATTTTTTAACTCCAACAGGTACACCAATTTTAAGTACATCATTCACCAATTTCTCATTGTAAAATTGTTCAGCAGCAACAGGCCAAGTAACCATAGGCACCCCTGCAGCCACTCCTTCCAAAATTGAATTCCATCCACAATGAGTCACAAATGCCCCAATTGCTTCATGTTCAAGAATCAACACTTGAGGTGCCCAACCTCTAATGATCAGTCCTTTTCCTTCCATTCTTTTCTCAAATTCTTCTAGTAGCCAATGATCTTCACCGCTTTTCGGCACCACCCAGATAAAGTTTTGTCCTGAGGCCTCAAGTCCTATAGCAATTTCTTGAAGTTGAGAGTTAGGAAATTTTGCTATACTTCCAAAGCATATGTAAACAACTGAATTGGATTTCTTCATGTCAAGCCATTTTAGGCACATATCATGATCAAAACCTTTTTTTCCTCTATTTACTTTTTCTTCTATATCCCTATTATAAAGACACAAAGGACCAATATGCCATGATTTTCTTCCAAGTACATTTATGTAATAATCTGCATAATCATTTTCAAGATCATAGAAGCTGTTAACAACAACTCCAAAGCTTTTAACTTCTGATTCCTTTATATCCTGCATTAATCTGACCATTCCTTGAAGCTCCTTCGAATCCTCAACAGGCGGTGTCTGCAGCCTTGTGATTTTAATATCACCAGGGAGATTAGGAATAACAATAGCTTCTGAATCAGAAGAAACAT
Source organism: Trifolium repens (assembly GCA_030408175.1). Classification (NCBI taxonomy): domain Eukaryota; kingdom Viridiplantae; phylum Streptophyta; class Magnoliopsida; order Fabales; family Fabaceae; genus Trifolium; species Trifolium repens. The sequence continues at coordinate 14,646,937 of CP125842.1, read as the reverse complement.
TCTTGAAAGGTTCATAGAGTCTTATACACTCAGTAGCACATAAGGAGAAGTAAGAAATCCCATGAAACACAAGTCTAGGAATCGCAAATTTCGCAGCAGAATCAGTTGTCCATGGGAAAAACATGTCAGCAACAATACAATCTGGTTGCTGATGATGTAGTAGTTCCTCAAGTGGCTCTTGTAACAAATTTGTGGCTTTGAAGAATGTAGAAAAAAATTCAAGTGAAGGGATTGAGTCAATATTTTCACATCCATTTGGTAAACCAGCCTCTATGCAAGGGAAATTTATAGTTTGAATGTGAATATTGTGGCCACTAATTATGGATTTTTCTATAGATTTAGAGATAAATGGTTGATTTAGGGGTGTAGTAATTATAGTTGCTTTGACACTTTTTTCTGCAAATAATTTGGCCATATCAACTATTGGTATGATATGACCATGAGCAAGAAAAGGAAAGAAAAATATGTGCAAAGAATGATCTTCATTACCCATCGTTTTACACTATTTAGAAAGCAAACTTGTAGTGGACCAAACTGAAATCTAAGAAGTATTTTTCAGTTTGGTATATATTATCTAGAGTGAATCATTTAATACTTGTATTAGTTTGTTTTTTCACATTAATTTTATTGTTTATGGATTCATTTGTTCTCTCAATGATAATACAAGTGTATGTACTATCATATATTTGAAGAGATGGAAAACATATAATTTTTTACGTAATCATATATTTGAAGAGACAAAAAAGAAAATCTTAATCTTAGATCTTAATCTTAAAAACAAATCATATATTGTCATGTCAATTATTATTTAAGTTTTGTTTTCGTCATTTTTTTTAATGAAAAACCATCTCTTCAAATATATGATAAAACCACCGATCGTTAGTTGGTTCAGTGGTGATTGACGCTGAACTTGGTAGGGAGGACCACAGTTCGATCACCCGCAACTGCGATCGGGAGGGGGTTGGAACCACTTGATGCCAAAACTGACCCCCGAACCATGTTGGATATGCCTTGAAATCTCAAGATTGGAAGTCAGAATATTTCAGATTTTGTGGAAAAATATATTTTGAAGGATATCTGACTTAGATTGTGTTTGTTTTTAAATATTATATATATTTAAAAATAATAGGAGATTTGGTTTTATTTTAAAAGATTTGTTTTAAAATAATAGGCATATATTTTTCTATAAATAGGGATGGCTTTATTCATAGAAAAAATAAGAGAGCAAACATGTAAGGGGTTTGTGATACACCTTGGGTAGACTAGGTAAAATTGAGTCTCTTGGCCACGGGAAGAGATTTGGGACTAGGGTAGAATTAGGATTAATTCTTGTAACCCTTGATTGGGAATTTCTTGTGTAAAGTTTCTCTTTGATCATAGTGGAATGGAGAGTTGCTCTCTCCCCCAGACGTAGGTTCATTAGCACCGAACTGGGTAAACAATATTCTTGTGTTCTTTATCTTCCGCCGGTTATTGTTTGAATTATTGCACCATCGTCTCTATCGTCCTTATATTTGGTTGCTTGTTTCGCTTGCCCCACACATCAGTTTATTATTGGTGTGAGTTTATCGTCGAATTCACAACAATTGGCGCCCACCGTGGGGCAAGGGGATTAATCGATTCAAGTACCATGGGTTTGAAAGGGGATATTGAGAGGTTCGCCGGGAGTAACGACTACGGGTTGTGGAAGGTGAAGATGAGTGCGGTTTTAATTCAAAACGTGTTGAGGCGTTGAAGGGAAAAGCACGGCCTGGAGAGGCGGTGGAATAATACTCGGGTGACTGTTGAAAGAACAACTTTGTTATAAGAATCTGAAGATGCTAGTGAAAGTTGGGAAGCGGTGGAGTATTAAGTCATGGACTTTGGATGCTCCTATCACATGTGTTTGAAGAAGGAATACCGTGAAAAATCCGAGAGCTAGTTGAAGGTGGAGTTTTTCATCTTGAAGACGGGAAAGCTTGAAAGGTTTGAGGTATGGTTTTTTTTTTTTTTTTTGTCTTACGATGTTTGACAAATCATGTGTTTTCTTTTACATGATGTGAGGTATGTTCCTAAACTTTGATGCATGGATAGTTGATCTATTATTGGTTATGCATTTGTTACTAGTGGTGATTCTCATATGGTTGAGTTGTGAAACTTTGGTTGATTCTTATTAGTGACATAGGTTTAGTTGAACTAGTGAAACGAGGTTTACTAGGTGTTGGAACTAAACTGGAATTGTTGGATACTAACAATGGCCTGAAGTTTGTTTCAGAGCCGTTTGACAGTTTTGCAGGTTACAAGGTGGGAACATAGTGGAAATACCGATGTGTGACTTTGGTGAAGGAATCTCGGTTTGAGGTGGAGTTTGTTACTAGTGGGACTAGAGGAAGACAAACATTCAACAATAGCTCTTGGCTATCTAATGGGAGGTAGGGAGGAGAGTGGAATTGTTGCACCAAAGTGGTATGACTATGAAGACCTTGTGGGTTATGTTTCAATTGTGGCTGAAGAAGTGCAAAACTTGGAAGATCTTCAGGGAGGCAATTGAAAGCAACAGTGATCAGACTTGGTAACTTGTGAGACTGCTGGAGGTAGTTGGATACAAGGAGAGTTTGATGTTGCAGCTTGTGGAACCGCCTAAAATTCCAAGGTTGGTTCGGAGCCAAGCAATACTTCGAGAGGACGGAGGGCACTCCGGGGGTCGAAGGGTGGTGAAGCTTGTTGAGCTATCCAAAAAGGCCGGTGATAGCGGGGCACAAGCGTTACTTCAGGAGGGTACGGAATTAGCTACTCCGGAGTCTGAAGAGGAGGCGGTGAATCTTGTGGGTGCTACCAAACATCCTATGGTAGTGGGAGACAAGATCTTCATGAGGGCGGAAGGCATTCCGAGGGATGAAGGGGAGGTACAGCTTGCGGGAAGCAAGTGGAGGATGGTGCCTATGTCGAGGTTCAAGTGGGACTTGGACTTAGCCGATGATCTTGGATAGAAGATTCTAGATGGAGAGAGCAACACGGTGGTTGATTGGATCACCATCGATTTAAAGGCAAGGTGGAGAATTGTTGGATATGCCTTGAAATCTCAAGATTGGAAGTCAGAATATTTCAGATTTTGTGGAAAAATATATTTTGAAGGATATCTGACTTAGATTGTGTTTGTTTTTAAATATTATATATATTTAAAAATAATAGGAGATTTGGTTTTATTTTAAAAGATTTGTTTTAAAATAATAGGCATATATTTTTCTATAAATAGGGAGGGCTTTATTCATAGAAAAAATAAGAGAGCAAACATGTAAGGGGTTTGTGATACACCTTGGGTAGACTAGGTAAAATTGAGTCTCTTGGCCACGGGAAGAGATTCGGGACTAGGGTAGAATTAGGATTAATTCTTGTAACCCTTGATTAGGAATTTCTTGTGTAAAGTTTCTCTTTGATCATAGTGGAACGGAGAGTTGCTCTCTCCCCCAGACGTAGGTTCATTAGCACCGAACTGGGTAAACAATATTCTTGTGTTCTTTATCTTCCGCCGGTTATTGTTTGAATTATTGCACCATCGTCTCTATCGTCCTTATATTTGGTTGCTTGTTTCGCTTGCCCCACACATCAGTTTATTATTGGTGTGAGTTTATCGTCGAATTCACAACAAACCAGATTCAACTGGTGGTGATAACAAAAAAAAAATATATGATAAAACTAAAAATGTATTTTTATTTTTCTTACACTTATATTCCCCCCCCCCCCCCCCCCGGCTCTCTTATGCATGACAAAGATAGAATATTTGATAAAATTATCCTATCATGTATTTGGTATACACATAAAAACAAATAAGATAATATTATTTTATCATATATATCATTTTTTCGTACGCCTCACAATATGATTTTTGTTTTTTCCTTTATAATTTAAAACAGAGGGAATATTATTATAGAATGAAGTTGTTGGGTCACCATGAGAGGCAGCCAGGGGGATCATCCACATTGGACGTAAGAACAATTGTATACAAGTGAGTTGGACACCACACTTTAACCCAAAACTATAAGGCGTTAGGTTTATCAGTCATCTCCCTTATAAAGTGTTCAACCTCCACTTTTTTAAACAATGTGGGACTTCTTACCTCACACTTGTCACAATAATCTCTCCATCAAGTGTGAGTCACTACAAGAAATATCATTTTTCGCAGCGACTTTTTCGCAACGACATTCAAATTGTTGACAAAAATATACATATAGCAACAACTAATTTAAGTTGTTGTTATAAGTTTGTTTTTTTCTCAACAATTATATTATCGCTGAGAAAAATTACTTATCCCAACAATAATTATTGTTGCCGCTAATAGTATAATTTTTTTGCAACAACCTTGTAAAGTCGCTGGAAAATCACACAATTACTATTTTTTTATGGGTATTTTTTATCGTGGTTTCTATTCCTATTTTTATGCGTAGATTTCTTATAGCTAAAAATTTATTTTTTTTCCTATTTTTATATTTTGTATATTTATTTTAATCTTTAGAGGTAAACTTACTTTTAAGGATAGAAAATTTGAAATATTATTATACTTGATAAGGACAAATTAAGGTTTTTTAACGGTAGTTTCTTTTTAATAGTAGTTACTTTATATACATTACGAAATTCCCATCGAGTTCTCTCGTACATCCTCAATAAAAATTGTTTATGTGTCATTTAATTCGAAAATTTGCTTATATGGCATTCAATTGGATCTTCAAAGATTTCTAAAAAAAAAATTCTCTAACCATTATTAAAAAAAAAAAAACAGATCTTCATATCCAAAAATAAAGGATGTTTTATTGTTTAAAAAAAAAAATTGTATCCCAAAATAAAAATCTTCGTTTGTTATTTAAAAACTAAATTAAGCTCATAAGCTGTAACAAACAACTAGAGAACAAAATAAGATCTTGTGTCTAAAAAAAAATATTTGTTTGTCATTTAAAAACTAATTTAATATATAACAAAAATTAAAACAAAATCTTTGTATCCCAAAAAAAAGGGATCTTCATTTGTCTTTTATAAAAATTAAAGGCTTAAATACTAATTTGGTCCCTTATCTTTAATTTAGTTCTCAATTTGGTCCCTTATCTTTTAAACGTCTCAATTTGGTCCCTTATTTTTTATGAAGTTCTCAATTTGGTCCCTCCCGTCAAATTTTTCACTATTACCATTAAATTTGGACACGTGTCATATGTCCAAGTGTGCCACGTGTCAAAAATTTTAAAAGACAAGGGACTAAATTGAGAACTGCAGAAAAGATAAGAGACCAAATTGAGACCTACAGAAAAGATAAGGGACCAAATTGAGACTTTTAAAAGATAAAGGACTAAATTGAGACGTTTAAAAGATAATGGACCAAATTGAGAACTAAATTAAAGATAAGAGACTAAATGAGTAATTAAACTAAAATTAAATTAATCAGCATCAGTTCATACCGCATCTCTATCTCTATTATTTATATATACTAGCCGCCAAACGGGCACGTTGTGTGATCAATATTCTCTATTGTGCAAATATAAATAATTACTTAATCTATTTTTATGTGGAAGTTATTTTTCAACATATAAAAATAATTAAATAGAGTGAAGGGCAAAAATGACAATAAGAAAAGTCCGTGCGAAATGGGGTATTCTTTATATATTGGTATATATAATAGTAATAGATAATAGATAACAAATCATCTCTATTAATTTGGTGATTTTATTCATCAATTGTGCTAATAATTTGGAAATGTGGTTACTTTATTTTTTTTGTGGTTTTTTTTAAGGATAAAATAGGAATAATGAAAAAGTCATCCCAAAAATTTGTATCATTTATATATATATATATATATATATATATATATATATATATATATATATATATATATATATATATATATATATATATTACGAGATTCTAAGAGTTGGAAATTGCTTAAGTGACATTCAATTAGAGAGGTTGCTTACGCGAATTAAATCTTCTGTGACACATTATTAAAAAAAGATCTTTTAAAAAAAATCCTCTCTAACGCATTATTAAAAAAAATCTTCTAACAAAAGATCATCTCTAACCCATTATTAAAAAAAACTCTACACCACTTCGTTAATCAGATATATATTAACAACTAAATTAATTGGATATATATAAACTTACACAACAAATATATGTTCTTTGTTCTATTAATAACTAAATTAATCGGATATATATAATTTTTTTTGAAATATGATCTATATAAGTTTATAGAATAGAAACTGTTGTTCTTAACCTAATTTTTAATGTTCATTTAATTTCAATTTTTTTTTTTTGGTACAAATTTCAATTATTTTTAAAACCAATATATTAAACTTTCAACTCTCACTTTCACAATTGTTAAATTTATTCTTTATTCCTTATGATCGTGCGTCAAAAATCTGTTTCTTCTACTTTTCTATAATTTATGGTTTTGCTCTTATGTTTATTTGTTCTTTTCAATTTTGATAGGATAATATCACGGTGGAAGTGGAGATACACGAAACGACAAATAATTTTGTTGGCTAAGGTGAATGAGTATAGAACATTTTTTTTTATTTGTGCTTTTTTTACTCAAATATTCATGATTGTTTTAATTATTCTTGAAAGACTTTATATTATTTAAAAGTGTTATGTAATCTTATGTTTCTCTCCGTTTTTCTTTATATAGCATGTTAATAGTGTTATTCAAAGACTTTATATTCATGATTGTTTTACTCAAACATTCATAGTAATCTTATGTTTCTCTCCGTTTTTCTTTATAGAGCATGTTAATAGTGTTATGTTTGTGAATCTTCTCATTCATTATCCTATGTTTGAGTTTATTTTAATATATAATTTCTTTCAATCGTAAAACTTTTGCTTTTATATATATATATATAGAGAGAGAGAGAGAGAGTTTAGAATCCACTTTTGATCTGATATATTGATTTTTTACTGGAAGACTAATTATGTGTTTAGTAATCATTCATCATTTATGTTAATTCAGGCGGTGGTCAAGATTGGCATTAACTACGGGTTGCAAAGATAGGAAGGTTGAATAAAATTGGAATGTCTATATTTCTACGTGGACCTATAATTTTAATCATATTAAACTAATATCTTTTGATTGTGTTGAAATTGCAGCTCAAGTAAGAGTGTTTCAACTAGTTGACAAAGAAAGGTTTGAAGCAAAATTAAAAAGAAGAATGGATCTTGTTGCCTCTAAGGCCTTTGTTTTGGTGTTAATTTGTAGTTGTTTTTATTAGAAAAAGATAATTTATAATATTTTTTAATTTTTGATGTTGACAATGATAATTTATGACATTTTATATTTTAATGTTATAATAATTTGTGTTTATGTTTCTTGATTAAAAATATTACGATGTAAAAGAATTTATTTTTGTATAGATGTGACAATTTAAATTAGGTGATTGATGCTAATTTTATATAAAAGATAACAAAATTATATAAATATATTTATAGTTGGAAAATCTAATTTATTCCAACACTTTCTGTTGTTGATGTATAAAAGATATAACAACAATTTATATCTTTGACAAAAATATATCTTTTGCAACGACAATAATTGTTGATGCAAAATACTAGTTATGGCAGCGACATTAATTGTCCTTGTAAAATTTTTCGCAACGACACTTATTCCAACGACATGCAGCAACAATTTTTTTGCTGCAAAAAACACATTTTTTGCCAGCGACAATGATAGTTGTCGCAAAAAACACTAATTATGGCAGCGACAATAGTTGTTGCTAAAAACACTAGTTATGACAGCGACATTAATTGTTGCTGCGAAATATTAGTTATGGCAGCGACATTAATTGTCCTTGCAAAACTTTTCGCAACGGCACTTTTGGCAGCAACATGCAGCAACATTTTTTTTGCTGCGAAAAACACTTTTTGCAGCAACTTTATGTTTTTGGCAGCGACATTTGTCGCTGCCAAAAACGATATTTCTTGTAGTGAGTCATCCAATTCTTTATACTCCCCTCAAGCGGAAGCTTTCTTCTTCCATACACTTGCACCGCTATTGCCGCTGCTCAACGGGGCACGCCGTCTGACCACCTTTTGTTAGGAAGACTTTCGATACAAGGAGCCGGTCGAACCCTTCGTCGAACCATCAGCTCTAATACCAAGGAGTCGGTCGAACCCTTCATCGAACCATCGGCTCTGATACCACTGTTGGGTCACCATGAGGAGGCAACCAGGGGGATTATCAACATTGGGCTTAAGAACAACTATACACGTGAGTTGAACACCACATTTTAACCCAAAACCTTAAGGTGTTAGGTTTATGGGGTCCTTTCATTTATAAAGTGTTCAACCTCCACTTTTCTAAACAATGTGAGACTTCTTACCTAACACTTGCCAAAACAGAAGTGAGTACTAACAAAGGCAGAGTTAGGTTAGAGTTGGGAAGGGTTGCGATCTGTCCCAAAAATGAAGAAAAAAAAAAGTCATTTTTACTATATTTATATCCATATTTTTATTCCTGCCATATTAGCATTTTAAATTGAATTTTTTAAAAAGAAATTGCTATCTTGCAAGTTTGACTAGAGTAAGAATAATAATTGTGGTCAAAAAAAAATTTAAGGAGTGGTCAATATATATTAGAGAAATCAAATTATACCGGTGACATATTTTAACGAATATTACATTTACACTGTAAAATTAAAATGTTATATTATATAGATAATTCATGTAAAATTTGATAGAAATTTAAAATCATTTTATATGTTATTAAGACTCTCAAAATTAGTTTGTCAAAAAAAAAAGGACTCTCAAGATTAAGAATCTATACATTTTTATTGAACATCATTAATCGTAATGTATCTCAATATCAAATTAAATTATTTTTTATTTCCTTAAAATTTTATATGATTATCTATGAATTTAGATGTTATTAAAAGATTCAACATTATTCAAATGTTAATGATCTATGAATTTTCAAATTGAATTTATATAAAAAATTCTCCAAATTAATGTTTTGGTAATCAGGGTACTAAGTTTAACAACAAAAAAACTATGGTTTATAATTTCATGAGTTTATCTTGATTTTGAATAAAGTGTTGTCTTACTTGAGTTTCTCTTTTATTTAATATGTTATTGACATTCGTTAAAATTAACAATTTATACATTTTTAATCCCCCATAAAGAAAAAAAATTCAAACTCCGTCGCAGTCCATCCCAATATTTTAGTCTACCTGACTATAATTTGATCATGTAAGTACATAATTTAATATATTTATTAATATTTAAATTGTAAGTAAAATATGATGATTTGGTCAATATATGCTTATTAATTATTGGTAGGATGATTGATTGAACAATATTAGGTCTACTATGTTGATTAATACCAGTGAATTTGAAGAAAAACCAGATAAAACAAAAAAATGTTTGAACTCATTGTTTATTAATAATAAATAAAAATTTGAGATAATCTCTTTATTGACTAGACATGCAAATTATTCTTGTGAGATGCATTGATGATTGCAAAATAAACTCAACTCCTCAATAAAAGCATTCAACTGTGAGGAAGATGATCCACCTTCTTCCACAGCTTTCTTTGCCATTTGTGCAAGCAATTTCACTTTGTTCCTCATTTCCTCAGCTTCTTTTCCTTCCATAACTCTCTTCACAGCTTTCTCCACTGCACTCCAATGAACACTATCACCAATTACTCCAACCCATTTTTTAACACCAACAGGTACACCAATTTTAAGCACATCAGTTACCAATTTCTCATTGTAAAATTGCTCAGCACCCACAGGCCAAGTAATCATAGGTACACCAACTGTCACTGCTTCTATAGTTGAATTCCATCCACAATGTGTCACAAATGCACCAATTGATTTATGTTCAAGAATCAACCTTTGTGGACACCAACCTCTTATAATTAGTCCTTTTCCTTTCATTTTTTTCTCAAATCTTTCAAATTTACATTTTCCTTCATCTTCATTTTTTTTATTCACAACCCAAATAAAATTATGTCCTGAAGCTTCAAGTCCCATAGCAATTTCCTTAAGCTGAGAGTTAAGAAATGATGTTGTACTTCCAAAGCATAAGTAAACAACTGAGTTGATCTTTTTTGTGTCAAGCCACTTTAGACAATAATGTTTGTCGATAGATGTTTCGTTTCCGCGATACGATGTTTGTTCTTTGTTCTTAATTCTGTTGTGAATTGAGATTGGACCTATATGCCATTCTTTTGTTCCAAGTACCTCTCTATAATAATCTACATAAACACTCTCAAGCTCATAGAAGCTATTAACAATAACTCCATAACTTCTCACCTCGGATTCTCTAATTTCCGCGAATAGTTTCGCGATGTTTTGAGTTATGGGATCATCTATGGTGGTGAATATACTAGGAAGCTGCAACCTTGTTAACTTGATATTACCTGGAAGATTTGGAATCTCGAATAGTTCCGTGTCGGACGAAACATTTTTGTGAGGCTCATATTGTTTCATGCATTGACCAGCACACAATGAAAAGAAACTAGTACCATGAAACACAATCCTAGGAATTCCAAATTTTGCAGCAGAATCAGTTGCCCAAGGAAAAAACATATCAGCAATAATACAATGTGGTTTTTGTTGAAGCAAAAGCTCTTCAAAAGGCTTTTGTAGCAATTTAGTAGCATTAAAGAATGTAGGAACCAAAGGAGGTGAAGGGATTGCATTAACATTTTCACAACCTTCTGGTAAACCACCTTCTACACAAGGGAACTTGATGGTTTGAATATCTATATTGTAGCTAGAATGGTTTTTTGATTGTGCAATGGCATTAGAGATCATAGGTTTGTTTAGGGGTGTGGTGACTATGGTAGCCTTAACACCTTTTGAAGCAAATATTTTGGCCATGTCAATGGTAGGTATCATATGGCCATGACCCATGAAAGGGAAAAAGATTATGTGCAAAGGATTGGATTTAGTATCCATATTTCTTACTTGTGATTTTGCACAAAATGTGGTTGAAGGAGAGGATTTTGAAATGTCTTAATGAAAAATGAATAAAAGCAGAGGATTTTTTTTATATTAATATTATTAGCTTTTGGTCAAATACTCAAATATATAAATTAAGGAAGCATTTAATCTATAATATATATAAATTAAGGAAGCATTTGGTCTAAAAGTCAAATGTTGTTTTTCTGTTTTTCAATCCATTTTGTTTATATATTTGACCACAGAAGTTAGTATACTTCCTCGGGTGCATTGCATATTTAACTTATCTGATATATATTATAGACTAGATATAATATTTATTCAATGTACTTAAAATTTAATGATTTTTACCCGAGATAATATACTTTAGGGAAGATTTTCACTTAGGGGAGGGATCAAATTACACCGGTGTAATATTTGAGTAATGTTACACCGCTTAATAACGCATTAACGAATACAAATTTTACAAAATCCACCGTTGGATTGAAAGTTTATAACATGAAGATCATTCATGTTAAATTTTATAAAAATCTAAAATCGTTTGATATGTTTTTAAGACCAATCAAGATTAACGGTATTCAATAAAAACGCATAAACCGTTAATTTTTATGTGTCTCAAAAACATGTCAAACAATTTTAGATTTTTGTAAAACTGAACATAGATGATCTATACGATATAAACTTTCAATCCAACGGTGGATTTTGTAAAATTTGAATTCGTTAAAGCGTTATTGAGCGGTGTAACATTACTCAAATGTTACACCGGTGTAATTTGATCCCTCCCCTTTCACTTATAAACGGCAAAATGGAAGATTTATATTTATGGTAAATATCCGTCAAAAAAATATTTATGGTGAATATTAAACACTCATTTTAAAAGTCGTGCATTGAAAATTTTAAAGATTAGAATAATCATTTTTTTAAGGTAAAATGCATCTATAGATCCTTTAAGTTTTACATTTGTATCAGATATGTCCTTTAATTTTTGGCTAAATTGCACATTTGGTCTCTTACGTTTATTTTAGGTTTCAATCAAGTCTCTTACGTTTTAAAAGTTTTAATTTTGTCCCTCACGTTATCAACATTTGCATTAGTTAGTCTCTTCCGTCAAAATTTTGACTAACACCGTTTCAATCTTACACGTGGCTGACGGTTTAAATACGTGGACATTATTTTGGACACGTTCGGTAATATATATCAATTATTTTGGGGCCAATTCCATTATTATAAGTAATATATATATATATATATATATATATATATATATATATATATATATATATATATATATATATATATATATATATATATATATTAATTTTGTTTATTACTTTTTTATTTAGTTAGCATTCCATATAGCACCGAATGTGTCCAAAATAACGTTCACGTGTCCAAACTGTCAACCACATGTAAGATTCAAACGGCGTTAGTCAAAATTTTGACGGAATGAATTAACTAATATAAACGTTGGTAACGTGAGGGACCAAATTGAAACTCTTAAAACGTAAGGGACCTGATTGAAACCTAAAATAAACGTAAGGGACCAAATATGCAGTTTAACCTTAATTTTTTAAGTATCAGATAGATCTTTTAAGTTTTACGTTTATATCAGATAGGTACTTTAAGTTTTTTAAGTATCAAATAGGTCCTTTAAGTTTTAAATTTTTATCAAATAGGTCCTATTTCTTAGGGATATTTAGTCTGGGTTTGTTTTAAGAGAAATAGAGAAGAGAGAATAAGGGAAGAGTGAAAGTGAAGAAAGAGCCACTTTCTCTTGTTTGATGGAGCAGAGAAATCAAGAAGAAAGATTGAATTATGGTGGGGTCTACCACTTTTGCAACTCTTCCCTGATAGGGGAAAGAACATATTTTGCTGTTATTTCAATAATACTCTTATCTCTATCTACTCTATTTCTCACATCTTTCTCTCTTCTCATACTCTCTCTTACCTATTTCTCTCTTCACAACTTCTCTTCTAAACCAAAATATATCATCTATTCCCATATTTGCCAAAAGATAAGAAGACAATTCTTGCAAGAAATATTGATAATGATTAGTTTACAAAAACATTTCTCGTACCTTGTGAATTATTAAAAAGGAGTGTTATGCAATTAGATTATTTTTTTTTTTGGTAAGATGCAATTAGATTATTTGTGCATGTGTGAAAATGTTATTTTGAAAATGTAATAAAAACATTTTTACTCTAATAGTTTATTTAAACACTAAACTAAGTGTTTATTCAAAATTTATTGATGATAAAGATATGTGTGATCAACCTTAATCACACAACAAGAACACACCAAACATATTACTACTACATTAAGATGTCCCGTAAGCTTGCCTCAATTGGCAGAACATTGCATTATATATGCAAGGGTTAGTGTTCGAATCTAGGTCATCCCACTTATTTTGGAATTTCTATCCACTAAATTACTTGGAAAAAACTTCACTACTTGCATACAAACATTAGTGTTTATGGGATCTCAAATCCTCAATTAAATTGTTAAAATCATTGTAAGAAGATCCACCAACTTCCACAGCTTTTCTAGCCATCTTCCCAAATTCCTTTGCTCTATTTCTCATTTCCTCTGCTTCATCACCAACCATGATCCTTCTCACTGCTTTCTCTATAACATCTTTCTTCACAGGCTCACCACCTCCCATTCCAATCCATGTTTGTACACCAACACCAACACCAATCTTAATTATATCACTCAAAAACTTTGCATTGTAAAATTGTTCACCATACATAGGCCATGTTACCATTGGTAACCCTGCACTTACTCCTTCCAATGTTGAATTCCAACCACAATGTGTCACAAATCCTCCAACTGATTCATGATCCAAAATCATCACTTGTGGTGCCCAACCTCTTATGATTAACCCTTTACCACTACCTTCAATTCTTTCTTCAAAACCTTCCGGTAACCATTCGAGTGTTTCATCGTTACTTTTAGCATTTTTCTTCACAACCCATATGAATGGAATTTCAGAAGCTTCAAGACCCATTGCAATTTCCTTAAGCTGAGCGTCGCTAAAAACCGTCATGCTACCAAAACAAACATAAATAACTGAATTTTGTTCTTTTGATTGAAGCCATTTTAAACATTCGTGTTCGTCGATCGACGCTTCTCTTCCTCTACATGCTTTTTCTTCAGTATCTCTATTGCATAAAGAAACTGGTCCTAAATGCCATGCTTTTCTTCCAAGTTCATTTCTATAATGATCGGCGTAAACTGGTTCGAATTCATAGAAGCTATTAGCAATCACACCATAGCTTTTAAGCTCTGATTCATTAGACTCTTCTAACAATTTGGTGAAAACTTTATCATGCTGAGGAAGTTGCGGTAACTGCATCTTCGTCAGCGTGATTTCACCGGGTAGATTCGGAACCACGAAAGGTTCTGTATAAGAAGAAACTTTGTCTTGAGGTTTATATTGTCTTGTACAAGCCAAAACACAGAGAGGGAAAAAACCTAAACCATGAAACACAATCCTAGGAATGTTGAATATTGCTGCAGAATCAGTAGCCCAAGGAAAAAACATGTCAGCAACTAAACAATCTGGTTTTTCTTGTTCTAAAACATGTTCAAGTGGTTCCCTTAAAAGCAAGGTTGATTTCATGAACTTAATGAACTTATCAGGTGCTAATGCCGATTCGGAATTTTCGCAACCTTCCGGTAAACCGGTTTCTTCAGGTGAAGGGAATTTGATAGTTTTAATGTCAATTTTGGCTTTTCCAATGGTTCTTGAAATGAGAGGTACATTTAGATTTGTTGTGACGATGGTAACTTTGAGACCTCTTGAAGAGAAGACTCTTGCAAGGTCTACACAAGGTATGATGTGACCATTGGCTAGAAAAGGAAAGAAGATTATGTGAAGTTCTTGATTTTCATTACCCATAGTGAGTTTGGTGAGTTCTGGTTTTTTTTTTTTTTTTTTTGCTATGTGAGGAAAATGATGAAGAATATGTTAAAGTTTTGTTGCTTATATAAAATTATTAAGGAAAATTGAATCTTGCAGTCGCGTTTTGCATGGGATATTATTATATTATTTGTGTTTTTTATAATGTTTTTGATTTATATTATTGTTTGGAAATATTTGATTTATATGTATTTATTTATGTAACACTTGGCTATGATGCAGAATGCATGGGTGAGATTTTTACACCACGCGGTCCACGAGCTCATTTTAAAATAGCAGAGTACTATTGTTGTTTATATTATCTAACTTTAATGGATTTAATGGATTATTAAGCAAAGTTTTGTACA
This sequence comes from Trifolium repens, assembly GCA_030408175.1. Taxonomy (NCBI): domain Eukaryota; kingdom Viridiplantae; phylum Streptophyta; class Magnoliopsida; order Fabales; family Fabaceae; genus Trifolium; species Trifolium repens. The sequence goes on along the minus strand of CP125842.1, from coordinate 14,631,748 downwards.
GAACAAACATCTTAGTTTTGGATCTTAGTTTTGGATTAAGTTTTGTTGTTGTAACAAAAACACAAAGTTTCATGCTGTTTTTTATCTCGATCGTTAATTTGAGATCGAACAGTTTAAATTAAAAACTATTTTTTCAGTAACAATGATCTCAGTCGTTGAATTTTGATCAAACAACAGATAACAATTATTGTGTGTTAGAGTGTGCTTTACTCTCAGCATGGAATCTTTTCCCCTAAGTTTTCATGGTTACTAGGTTAGTAAAGATTCAATATGTCTCATAAGTGTAGCTTAAATGATAGCTACTAGGGATATTATTAGAGTGGCCGAGATTCGTACCCCGGATTCCATATTTCTCCATATTTAAATGTGTGAGTCTAGCTACTAAACTACCTGGAAAAAAAAAAGATTCAATATTATAAAAGATTCAATTGAGGCTTAGGGTCCGTTTGGATTAGCTTATTTTTGAGTTTATGCAAACAACTTATGCAATATAAATTAGGTTTTATGCTATTTTACAAGTTCACACTAGTGAAAATTGTATTTTTACAAGCTATTTTATCATAAATTACCTTGACAAACTTATAATAATACATAAAAACTGTATAAGTTGTTTGCATAAGCTCAAAAATAAGCTAATCCAAACAGGCCCTTAATGTCAAAAGAAATACAGCATTACTTTCCTACCATTGTCCCAAAGAAGTGAACACCATTATTTGTTTTTGCATTGTTTAACACTCTAAACTTGCCTTTGCCAATCTGCAAGTTTTAAGTTCCTGAATTAAGGAATCAATGTCACCATAAGATGTTCCACCTTCTACAACAGCTTTTTTTGCATTCTCTGCAATATGTCTAACTCTTTGTCTCATTTCCTCTACCTCTTCACTCTTCACCATCAACTTCTTCACTACAAACTCCACTTTCTCTCTTCCCACCAATTCTTTCCTCTCTTCATCCCAAGACCATTCTCTGCTACCTACTTGGACACCAATCCTCAACACATCCGTTACCAACTTCTCATTCGTAAATTGTTCGGCCGAAAGTGGCCACGTTATCATAGGCACACCGGCGCAAACACCTTCTAAAGTTGAATTCCATCCACAATGAGTCAAAAACCCTCCAACTGCCTCATGTTCCAATATCAAAAGCTGAGGCACCCAACCTCTAAAAATCAAACCTTTATCCATTTCCTTCATCCTCTCTTCAAATCTATCAAGAACCCAATTTTCCCTACAAGTTTCTTCTTCTTTAGATGAGTTGATAATCTTCCCAACCACCCAAATGAATGATTGATCAGAAGCTTCGAGACCATAAGCAATTTCCTTGATCTGTTTCATGTGTAAGCGAGCTATGCTCCCAAAACTTATGTAAAGAACCGAGTTCGGCTTCTTAGAATTCAACCAATTCAAGCAGCTTTGTACAACCATAGTGGGTTGTTTCCCTCTCTCTTTCTTGTCTTCCAAGCTTCTGTTGTAAAGGGAAACTGGTCCTACGAGCCATGTTTTTTTTCCCAATTTGTTTCTTATGTAATCAACATAAGCTGGTTCCAAGTCATAGAAGCTATTGATAACATTGCCAAAACTTTTTTCCTCTAATGGTTTTATCCTATAAGGAAACTGAGATGGGTTTCTCGCGAAAATCGGAATCTGAGACCTTGTCATCTCGATTCTGTCAGGAAGACCAGGAATAAGGAAAGGTTCTGAGTCTGAGCTCAGATTCCCAAGCACAACATGCTTTCTCGTGTTTTCAATGACACAGCCAGGGAAGCAACCGTTACCGGTAAAGTCAATTCTTGGTATTTTGAGTTCATCAATGATATCACCAGCCCAACAATGAAACGTGTCAACGACTATGCAATCCGGCCGGTGTTCGAGGAGGAACTTTTTCAAAGGTTCGAGGAGAAAAGTATCGTTCCTGGGACCAACAAACATGTCTGCCTCCGTTATTTCGGTGTTTTCAGGAGCAGTGAGAGTGTGAATGGTGATGGAAAGATTGGATTTTTGGTCGCGGGTGATCGAGTTTTGGAATTGAAGAGCAGTGGAGGGTGTGGTTAGGATAGTTGATGCGACTCCATGTGAAGCAAACACTCTTGCTGTGTCTATCATCGGAATCTGATGCCCTCCACCATAGAAAGGGAAGAAGAACATTTTAACTGAATCAGTTTCATGATCCATGATGAATTGATGCTAGTGAGAAACTGAGTTATGATGAATTCTGTCAAACTGAAATTTCAATGCATATAAACTGTCATTATTCATTTAAAGCTCATTACTCATGGAGGATTGATTTTTATTGAGAGGATGGTTTCAACTTTCATGCCTACATTAAGGTAGTTAGTTATGTTTCTTTAAGGATAGGAGCAGGAAGAAAATTTCTTGAGTATATCTTTTGATGTCTTGATTGGAATGTAGAGAAATTCATTAGGTTTTGGTAACTTTCAAATTCAAAAGATAATACATTCATAACATATCGTTCTGGAAATTTTAATGGACTGTTTTTTTTTAACATAATGGTGCGTTTGATTCAAGTCGTGACAAATAACTCTCGAATATCAATGTTCTTAATAATTTAATGAATGATATGGGAGTTTTATTCCTAGTATTTGCATTTGTGTACATAGGCATAAAAGAAGTAAATTAATCATGTACCAGATTCAATTCGTCATCCATGATTACCAGAAGACCGCTGATGTTGTTGCTGACGAGAGCCACCGGAGCTATAACAACAAGCGGGGTCCTATAAGTGGATAACATAATAACATAAACTAAAAATGGTAAAACAAAAGTTGATGTATTTTGTTTAATTCAATTTTTTTAACCAACTTTTGCTCATATTTGAGACCCAGGTAGTGTGCGTTCGTTGTCATAAAATGCTTCGTTGTCATAAAATCGGCAAACAAAATTTTAGTAAAACTTCAATTTAATCACATAAACTATAACTACACAGACCTGTTTCATCACAAATGGTAGTATTCATTTATTGAATAACATTTCAATTTTCATGTGATGCTTAATGAGAATATAGAAAAAAGTTACTTCTAGCATTGTCACTTGAGTAATCTAAATCTAAACTTGGCTTGCAATTCTGCAAGTTTTAAGTTCCTGAATTAAGGAATCGATATCACCATAAGATGTTCCACCTTCTACAACAGCTTTTTTTGCATTCTCTGCAATAAGTTTAACTCTCCTTCTCATTTCATCTGCCTCTTCACTCTTCACCATCAACTTCTTCACTGCCAACTCCACTTTCTCTCTTCCCACCAACACTTTCCTCTCTTCATCGAAAGACGCCCACTCTCTGCTGCCAACTTGGACTCCAATCTTCAACACATCCGTTACCAACTTCTCATTCGTAAATTGTTCAGCCGAAAGTGGCCACGTTATCATAGGCACACCGGCACACACACCTTCTAAAGTTGAATTCCAACCACAATGAGTCAAAAACCCTCCAATAGCCTCATGTTCCAATATCAAAAGCTGAGGAGCCCAACCTCTAAAAATCAAACCTTTATCCAATTCCTTCATCCTTTCTTCAAATTCATCAAGAACCCAATTTTCACTATCAGTTTCTTCTTTTTTAGATGAGTTGAGAATCTTTCCAACCACCCAAATGAATGATTGATCAGAAGCTTCTAAACCATAAGCAATTTCCTTAATCTGTTTCATCGATAAACGAGCAACACTCCCAAAACTTATGTAAATAACTGAATTAGGTTTCTTAGAATTCAACCAATTCAAACAACTTTGTTCATCTATAGTAGGTTGTTTCCCTCTCTCTTTCTTGTCTTCTAAGCTTCTGTTGCAAAGTGAAACTGGTCCTACAATCCATGCTTTCTTTCCCAATTCATTTCTTGTGTAATCAGCATAAGCTGGTTCCAAATCATAGAAACTATTGATAAGAGTTCCAAAGCATTTTCCTTCCAATTTCTTCATTCTCTCAGAAAATTGATTAGTCTGAGTTGGATTTCTCATAAAAATCGGAACTTGAGACCTCGTCATCTCAATTCTATCAGGTAAACCAGGGACAACAAAAGGCTCAGAATCTGAACTCAAATCCTCAAGCACAACATGCTTTCTCGTGTTTTCAATAACACAGCGAGGAAAACATCCGTTACCATTAAAGATAACTCTCGGGATTTCAAGTTCATCGATGATATCACCAGCCCAACGATGAAACATGTCAATGACAATGCAGTCAGGTCGATTTTGAATAAGGAATTGTTTCAATGGTTCGAGGAGAATCGAGGTATCGATCATAGGACCAGCAGACATATCTATATCAGTTATTTCTGTGTCTTGTGGAGTAGTGAGAATCTGAATGGTTATAGGAAGATTGGATTTTTGGTCACGAGTGATTGAGTTTTGGAATTGAAGAGCATTTGAAGATGTGGTTAGGATGGTTGATTTTGCTCCATGTTTTGCAAAAACTCTTGCTGTGTCTATCATTGGTATCTGATGACCACCACCTACAAAGGGAAAGAAGAAAATTTCAACTGAATCAATTTCATGGCCCATTGTTGATGATGATGATCACTTGCTTGGTGAGAAAGTTTGAGTTATGAGGATGATGCAGGCCTAATTATTTTGAAGATGGAAGACTTATAGAGTGATTCTCTTTATTGAAAATCAGAAAAGGTTGACACTAAAACGTCATGAATGACATATTAGTCTTACATGTTGTGTAACTTGTGTTACTAGGTTGCCGTGTTTGACGTAGTCTCTAGGATGTGAATAGAATAATGACTTTTATCTTAAGAAAGAAATATGCTAGTAATGTTCTAGAATGCTACTACTAGTAGTTAAGGAATAGTACTATTTTTTTATTGGGGCATGCTAAGAATACAAAAGTAGTAATTTTTAGGTAAAATTACACGTTTGGTCCTTTATCTTATTTTTTTGTAACATTTTGGTCCTTTATCTTTCATTTGTAACATTTTGATCCTTTATTTTATCTTTTTGTAACACTATGGTCCTTTATCTTTTATTTGTAACACTTTGATCCTTTAAAGAACATGAAGATATGAAAAAATTGATGAAAATGATGAACATATTTATCAAAATTATGAGTTTTATTTAATTTTGATAAAAATGTATCTTAACAAATAAAATTAAGCATTTTTTTAATAAAAAAAATATGAAAAAAAAGGGTTTATATGTGAATGTTATAAAAGATAAAGGACCAAAGTGTTACAAATAAAAGATAAAGGACCATAGTGTTACAAAAAGATAAAATAAAAGACCAAAATGTTACAAATAAAAGATAAAGGACCAAAATATTACAAAAAAATAAAATAAAGGACCAAATATGTAATTTTGCCTAATTTTTACATTGGAAACAACAATTTTATTACTATTTGAAGTATCTTTAACTAGTGTCCAGGGCACTAGTTAACATTTTCCTTTTTTATTTGTGTATTAATCTTTTATTAAAGTAATATGTGCCTAATGAGTTAGTGTGAAAGTCACTTTCACGCATATAAACCTAGGAAGCAAGAGTCTTGTAATATATTCAACACATGTAAGATAATTTCATAATTTATAGAGTTTTAAAAAAGAAATTATATTTCCTTAAAAAAATTATTTTTTTGTGTTTCGACACTTATTGAATCGGAATTTGACATATATATGACACTTTATGGTACATGTCAAACAAATCAGACAAGTGTCGAAAATAAATTATTTCTTTTCTGTAATTCGACAAACCTTAGACCCTCCTTAGATACATCTCAGACGCAACTACAATATAAAGGTTATAAATGTGTGATCATTGAGGAATTTGTATCTTCTATTGTCCTTTTTCTCATGTTGTTCATTTTGCATTAATCTAAATCATTCATTCACCTTTTTTCTCCTAAACTAATCTTATTTTCAATTTGTGGGTCAATCAATCCTTATATTGTAAAAAAGAGAGAAGGCCGAACAAAAATGATCCAAATCTCATCAATGACAGATTAAAAGCATTAAATTCAATTTATTTATTTATTTTTGTAAATCGGATGTTTTGTTATCTGCACAAAACTGTATAAACGTATCTCTTAAATCTTGTCGGACCCAAATGGATGGTCAACTCTCCCTAAGACTTTTGACTGCATGATCAAGCCAAAGACCGGACTCATAACCTTGATTAAGATAGAAGAGGCTAGCAAAACTTCATCTAACATTATTGGGTAATTTGATTCTTTTCTATATTAGATAGATAAATAAAAATCAAATATTATCTCTTATTTTAGAACATTTTTTAATGAAATAAATTGCTCAAATTAAATAAATCATGCATGGGAGCAAGCTAATTTAAAAATTGAAGGCAAATCACATATGTTTACTTGTATCTATTGTTAGCTAAGTTGGAAAGAAGAGCGCATACATAGAATGAAGCAACATCAATATTAAAGGTAGCTCCTAATGTTTTTCATCAAATGCTTCAACTATTAAAAGGTAATGAGTAGAAAAAGAAAGATAAGGAGTTCAATGATGCATATGATAGTCAAACTCAAAATAATAACAAGGGTAAATAGGCTTATACCCCCTGCAATGTAAGCGAGTTTTGTTTTTCCTTCTGTAAAATATTTTTTGCTGATTCGCTCTTTACAATGTTGAATTGTTTTTCCTAGTTCATTTTACCCCTTGTACCCCCTGCAATGTTGGCATTTACTCCCCTACAGAGGGTAAAAATGAACTAGAAGAAAAAAATTAACATTGCAAGGGGTGAGTCAGACAAAAAAATTATAGGGAGAAAAACCAAAACTCGACAACATTACAGGGGGTATTAACCTATTTACCCTAATAACAATGAGCAAGTAGCACCGGTTCAACCTCGCCAAACCGTTTCTAACAGAGGAAAACGAAAAGCCACTATTGAAAGTGGTGGTAGTTATTTTGCTCAAGGACAACTACACAGACTCCCAACCAACTCTTAAAAGTGTATTATCTTAGATAATACAAAAAGATAAGATGGCAATTGCTAGATGGTTTTTTATTCTAACATTTCATTCAATACAATAAAATCACCATATTTTCAAGATGTTGTCAATGCAATTGTTGTCATTGGGCTAGGATTCAAAGTTCCAACATTGCATGACATAAGGGTTAGTTTGTTGGGAGATTGCAAGAGAGTGTTACTTGTTAAAATTTATTTGTCAAAGTGGGCTAACGATGGTTGTACAATAATGGTTGATGGGTGGAGTGACCAAAAACAAAGAGCTTCAAAATAAGGATGGTTGTACAATAAAGTTCTTTGTTTTTGGTCACTCAACTCATCAGCCATTATTGTACACCCACTCTTAGCTCACTTGGATTGATAACTTTCAACAAGTAATGAACATTTTCTCTTGCAATCTCCTAACAAGTTAACCCTTATGACATGAAATATTGAAACTTTAAATTTTGGCTCAATGGCAGCAATTGCATTAGCAGCATATTAAAAATATGGTGATTTTATTGCATTGAATGGAATGTTAGAATAAAAAAACCATCTAGCAATTGTTATCTTAGCTTTCTGTACTACTTCCTTGCTAGACAATATACTTCTAAGAGTTGGTTAGGAGCCTGAAGTTGTCCTTGGAGCAAAATAACTACCACCACTTTCAACAGGAGCAAAATAACCCTAAACCCAGCAGATGAGGTTATAATTTGGAACCTCTCACACGTGAGTGAATAATAGAGCGTTTAGGGTTTAGGGTGGCAAAAGAACATAAATATACATCAATCCATGAGTCTCAAAATAAAAACTAATCTACTCTATAGCTTAAATAAGTTTCAAAATTATCATTCAATAAATTAAATCTAAGAAATAAGAATAAAACATAATCTAATAATTAATCTAAGTTGTCAGAGTCATGAGTCATCTTCCTCATAGTCTCGATGATGACGGTGTTGATCACCCTTGATGCAAGCAACCCTTGATCCAAGCAATACTTAAATTGCAAAAGAAGAAACTCACAATTTTAACCTTATTCTTCTTCATCAAGACATCTCAGCACTACAATTCCACACATTAAAGAAAAAACATCAAAGAGCAGTTAAACAAATAATAGTGTAACATAATAATTTTAAAACCTTTTCAACCGAAGATAGAGAACTAAAAAAATCCATTCAGAGCTAAAATCTCATTTCTTTACTAAGAAAAGAAGCAACTGATAGCAACCATGATTCACTCCTCTCATATTCTAAACTTGAAGAATCAAGAATGAAGCATAGCCTAAAAATTCTTTTCTTATCCAAATCTATGAAAAGAAAACCCCAATATGTGACTGAAAGCATGAATGAATTAAGTAAATAAAAAAAAAAAACCTCAATGAATTATACTAGACACACGGCCAAATTATTATCACATTCTTGAGTTCCTACTTTACCTTCCTCTTTCAAATACTACTGAGGTTTGGTCTAATTTCCAAGAATAAAAACCTTAACAATATTCCACTGATGACACTCAACACTTACCAAATTTTGATCACGATTTTCTGCATAAAAAATATTAATCACATCACATACTCAAAGTGTATCCAACACTAAAAAATTTGCAACAATTTGATATATCATACAATTAGTTAGTCAAACTCAAGAGGCATAGAACATATGCACACACAAAAAAGTTAAATACTTTTCTACACAGGGGTATAATGAGGAAACTCTACATAAACAATTTATCAAACATCAAATAATACACTACACTTATCTCAAGTTGCATACACTACACGTATCTCAAGTTGCATACATGTTACCATACCATATATCAGTTAATTTTGGTTCGGTTCGGTACACTTAGGCAGCTCGGTTCAGTTCGGCAGTTACTTTGAACACTCCTACTCTAAAGGAATAAAAAAACGAGTTCATTTCAACAATCATGTATATTTTGTGATCGTTAAGAAAAGAATGTATTCATACCTTTACATCGGCCCCTTCCTTTTGCAAGGCAAACGACGCATCCTTTCTTGCTCCGTATCCATGCTAGCTTCTAGTTGAGGAATTGTTTCTGCTTCGGCTTGTTGATTACTGGCTTCTTGGCTTTGATGATGTATTGTGACATTCATTCCATCACCGAAGTATACATTATTGTTATTACCAAAAACATGAATGGAATCTCTTCCCCATCTTTCTTGTTCTTTATCTTCCTCTTCCTCTGTCATATCAGCTTCTTCAACTTCTTGACCGTAAACTGCTTGAGCTTGTTGATTTGGGCCAACACCTTGATTTGGACCAACATCTTGGTTCAGATGGTTTATTGTAACTGTCATTCCTTCTCCATAGTAAACATTATTATAATTACCATGTATTGTGACATCCATTCCATCACCGAAGTATATATTTTTGTTATTACCAAAAACATGAATGGAATCTCTTCCCCATCTTTCTTGTTCTCTATCTTCCTCTTTCTCTGTCATATCAGCTTCTTCAACTTCTTGACCGTAAACTGCTTGAGCTTGTTGATTTGGGCCAACACCTTGATTTGGGCCAACATCTTGGTTCAGATGGTTTATTGTAACTGTCATTCCTTCTCCATAGTAAACATTATTATAATTACTAGGGGTGTACGTGGGCCGGATTGGGTTGGGTTTGGCCAAAACCAAAACCCGAACCACATAAGGTACTGTGGGTTGGGTTTAGAAAAATAACCACCCGTTATAACATTGGGCCGGGTTGGATAAACCCACTAATTTTCGGGTTGGATTGGGTTGGGTAGTGGGTTACCCGAACTATTTTTCTATTTTTTTATATTAAAAAAAAAATCAAAACATCATATTTTTTTATAAAAATAACTCAATCATCATTGTATTTTTTTTGAAAAATAGTGTTACTTTTTTTCACTATAAAAAACAAATACCTATTTTTTATGCATACCCACTAATTTATGGGTTGGATAGTGTGTTATTCAATTGATTTTTTCTTCCTTTTTTATAATATCAAATATTCAAATGAATAAACGAAGAATCATCATATTTGTTTATAAAAATTATTCAATATTTTTATTTTTAAAATAGTGCGATGAATTATCATATTTGTTTATAAAAATGATTCAATCTTTTTATTTTCCTAAAAAATAGTATAACTTATTTTCAATATAAAAATATTTATTGATCAAAGGCAAAATCTTTAGTATGTTCATAAAAATATTTCAAAAAACATAACATTAGTGGGTCGGTGGGTTTTTTGGGTTGGGTCCGATTTTACCCAAAACCCAAATTTTTTAATGGGTTTTTCATTTTTGAAATCCATATTCACCCACTTGCCCGACCCAACCCACTTTTTTGGGTTGGATTGGGTGGGTTTGACCGGATCAAGTGGGTTTGCCCAATCCATGTACACCCCTAATAATTACCATGTACTTCGACTCCAGCTCTTCCTCTCTCTCCATGTCTCCCTCCTCCTCCACCACCTCCTGGTATGGCGTTTTGCTCCCATGAATATGTGATGCGGGATTGGTGGAGGTTTGAGTTTTGAATGACCTCACGGTCAATGGATACCATAAGATCTATGACAAGTCTCCAAGTCAAATCCCCGGGAAGATTTAAAACGAGTCTCCTCTCGTTGTTAGCAGGGTTCTGGAAATTATTTTGAATAATTTGCATAGCATGTTTACGATGATGCGCTAAGGTATTTTGAACATTGTTCATATTTTCAAATGGAATACCTTGTAGGTCTTGAATTTGAATAGGCCATTGGTGGGGATAATGTAAAGTGTGTAAAAATGATCCTAAATGGTTGTTGTTATTGCGGTTGAAACATAATCTTCCAGAATTTTGGGCCATTGTTGTTGGAGAGCTAGGATTATTTAGTGTTTTTCTATGATTGAAACAAAATCTTCATAAACATGCACTGGCAGCACAAAAAGCCGTAGTTATTAGAAAATAAAGTTCAAACTTCTACCAAAATACTCCCTCCGTTCCTTTTTATAAGGAACAATTTGGAAATTTTTTTTGTTCCTTTTTATAAGAAACAATCATTAAATTCATGTTTTATTGATTAGACAATTCCATCTTTACCCTTTATATATTCCAATGTTATGCATTAATTACAGTAACATATTCCCTATGTATTAATTACACCAAGGTTAGTTTTGTAATAGATTATAAAATTTTAGAATTTTTAATAAAAAATATAAGATTCCTTGGTTTGTGTGTTTTTTCCAAATTGTTCCTTATAAAAAGGAACGGAGGGAGTAACACACAAATTTCATATTGCTACATAGCTATATAGAATCAATTATATAAATAATTTTCATATTGCTAATAACATAATGTTACTAACTCACATCTCTTTCCTTTTATTCCACATAGAACAACATTATTGTCAAATAAGTAATAACTATTGTTATACTAAGCAAACATAAAATCAGTGAAATTCCTAAGCAAACACAAAATAAGTATGTAATAACTATTATACTAACCAAACACAAAATCAGAAGAAACACATATTTCTTACTATTCTTTTATGTACAATGAAAATCTTTGCAAACTCAAACCCTAAACTAGCAACTCCTTCACTAATCACTAGCAAACTCAAACCCTATGAAGCACCGACACTTCTCGAATAGGCGTGTTCGTGTCCGACACGTGTTCGTGTCCGACACGTGTCCGTGTCAGTGTCCGACACCAACACGACACTTATGATTACACTGAATTATGTTATTTTTCCAAATTATTATCGGTGTTGCCGTATCAGTATCTGTGTCGTGTCCCGTGTCCGTGCTTCATAGCCCTAAACTAATTGGAGAAAATTTAATTAAAGAAGAAAAGAATTGAAATCACAAAGAAAAGAAAGGGGGAGGGTTAGCAGAATCTGTACCGGGAGAGGCGGTGGTGAGCCGGTGACGGTGGACGAAGGCGGACGGACGGCGATGGTGGTGGACGGGACGGTTTGTGAGGAGATCGCGCGTTTGGTTTTTGTTATAGGGCTGACTAGCGTTCATCTGAAGGCTGAAGCGCGTGTTTTTTGCTTGGTTTGGTGAAAAACATAAATTGTTAGTTTGTGTTGTGTCTGCCTCATTTAAAAAATAAAAAATTAAAATTGTGTGCCTAATTGCCTATCTCTCCCTTCATTAGCATTCCTTAAATCTAGCAGCCACATTTAAATCAATTGAGAAAGTTTACAATTCAAAACCAATGTCCCAAAATTCAGATTCATTCAAACGTGGATGATTAAACCCATTCACCGCCAATTGGTTTTGGAAATATAACTATACTCCAAAATATTTAACTTTTTTTATAATAGTGAAAAAATTAGAGTGGAACCTAGCTCAATTTTTGAGTTAGAATTCTCTCCAAATCACATTACTATAGTTATAGTTTTTTTAATGTATAAATATTTAATTAATGTCACAAAGTCTTTAACCAAAAGAAAAAATGTCACAAATTTTAAAAAAGTGAGCATTTAGATCTTTTATTATTTTCAAAACTATAATAATAAATAGGCTAAATTGCACAATTAATCCCTTAATTTATTTATTAGTTTCATATTGGTCCCTTAACTAATTAACGTTACAAATTGGTCCTTTAACTTATTAACGTCACAAATTGATCCTTTAACTTTAATTATGTTTGTCATATTGGTCCTTTTTAACATATTGATAGTGTATTTATCTCCCGTCTAAGAAAGATGTTTGAACTTATAATCATAATTACTAACAAGATTACTCTTAAATAAATTATTTGTATGTTCATATAACGAATAATAGAAAGTAAAATTAATGTTTTTTCATGAAAACTAACGAAAAGGACCAATATGACAAACAAATTAAATTTAAGAGACCAATTTGTAAGCTTAATTAGTTAAGGGACCAATATGAAATTAATAAATAAGTTAAGACACCAATTGTCCAATTTAACCTAATAAATACATCAATATTTTTTCAAGAATGAAGGGTGTCTCAGACTCTCAGCCCAAAAATTTGATATCAAGCCAAAAAATTATGTAGCCTTGGTATAAATTGGTGGAAAAATTGATAGTGGACTACAAAATTACAAATTGAGAAAATACAAGGACTGCAATCGCTTAGAAAAGTGAAGGACAAGTTCCACAATCATAGTATTTAGGGTCATGTTGACTATTAGTATTTCTAAGCATTAATTAAGAAAACATAGAAGATAAATTTTACATTAAAAATAATATTTTCTGAGTTACGTTAACATGTGTCCTAATGATATGGGTCATGCAAAAAACTCTAAACAGTGTTTTCGAGGTATTTATTAAGCATATTTAAAAAGGAAAATTAAAGATAAAATTAATGATAGAAAGACAACTTTTTATATTTTTAAGGTATTGAATGCACAAATTTTAAGATAAAACTTTCTTATTAATATGCTTAACAAGTGTCACACGACACTGTTTAGCATTTTCATTTCTTTTAATAGTGCACTAACAAGTGCTCCAAGGTCACATCTTAACTATGTCATATTTTTTTAATATTAAATAAACAAAATCAAAGATAATTTTACTATATTTAGATTCATTGACTAATGACCCAAAATACTACTCCCTCCATTTTATTTTAGGTGTCTGTTTTGAATAGTAACAGCAAATTAAAAAAGTTAATTTTTTGACCTTATTTTCCTATTATACCCTAATTTTAATTCACCAATAAAATCCTATTTTTTACACACACTTTCTCTTTCCAATAAATGTAATATATTATGCACACAAAAAAACAAAATTTAATATGTTATGTACCAAAAGAAATAAAAAGATTTAGTTTTTCAAATATATAGCATTAATTAGTTTTGTGGAAAAAGATATAAGTAATTGACAAAGAGTATAATTGACAAATTGTACCCTTAAAACACCAAATTGACAATTAAATAAAAACGCTAAATTTGACGTTTTTAGACACTTAAAAAGAAACAGAGAGAGTAGTAATTATTATTATTCATAAATTTATCATTACTATCGATTTTTTTATTTCTCGTGATTAGTCAACAAAATTTTATATTTTAAAACAGTGGTAATAATTTCTTAAAAACTACTATAGATAAATCAAATAGACATTTACAATGAAACATAAAAAATAATACTATTATAAAGACATTGATATTAAATAGCGGACATTATAAAATTAAGGATTTTTTGAAAAATATCGTCTGCTACTTAAATAATGAACGTTATAAAAAACAAAGTTAATAGATATTTTTGGGATGGATCCACTACCTAAGTATCGAACAAGGATATTTTTATAAATTCGTAAAGCGCGCAAAAAAATTAGTAGGGTGACAAAGAAAAACTTTAAAATAAAAATAAAAAATAAAAAAAAAGTAAAAGAGAATAAAATATGGTGTGGATAGTGTATTGTAAACCTTTATAATCTAAAGGTAGAAATTAGTCTCCCACCATGGGAGACCTATACCACTTACCCACCCTAGACATGGCCGAAAGTTACATCAAGAGATGTTGTGAGAGGTTCTTTTTGTTGAAATTTTACTTTCTAGACTCAGATTCGAGTCCTAGCAAAGACATTTTTTTAAGTAAAATTAAAAAAAAATAAAAAATTGGTGCTAGAATAACTCAAACTAAGGACTTTATAGTGGCAAGAGTATTCACTTTGCCACTGTGACACATCCAAGTTATATGTTGAGTTACACATAATGGCACCCACCAAGATTCGCCTTGCTTGATTCCCTCCCACCATTGATGAGGATCCATCAATTTCCTGCTCTCATCAATGGTGTTGGCTCTGCACCAAAACTATATATACCACTTCCTCAGAATGAATCAAATACGTTATCTGGTCTTACAACTTTATATCTTTCACTTCACTCCTCTTACTTGCTTGAGCATCAGAGTGTTTGACGGTACCCCCTATTGTGGTCGGTGACAACCAATAACTTCAATCTTAACATGATGTGCTCGACACCAACCACCACTTTTTGAGTAGGTAGGATCACAAATGAATTAACATTTATGCCCTTCAAGTATACTAGATTTCTTCTCTATACTTATCTTTTTTCCGTAGACAATTTGATGATAGTTTTGACAGTAATTTAAAATAAGTTAATTACATTCAATTTACGTTCAAAGTTGTGACTAATTACCATGGTGAATGAGATTTTGTGTAGCATTCATCATAAACACGGGGTTGAGGCCCGTGATACCAATTGAAATGTGAGAATTGAATGATTTCCGCAATTTCATTATGAAATGCAAGTTAATCACTATAAATTATATTCAAATTGAATGGTTTCTCAACTTTCACATTTAAAGATTTTTAACCATTTTGTCAAGTATGTTCAGGTGCCTTTTCCAAATAGTGCCAATAAAAAAATTAACATGTGCGTTAGAGACAAAAAAATTACACGACTGCATAGTTAAATTAATCATAATGAAGTCTTTGTACTCCAATGAATTATTTAGTCATCATATTCGTATGTTGACCAACATAAACTGGGCTTGATTACATTTAATATGGTTTGAGAATGGCATGTTTGCTAATTAATAACCTAACTGATCGTACCTGGATCGGAGAATCAGATCGTTGGACAGCAAATACGCCGTGAACGGTGGTTGACAACAGAAGGGGGGTTTGTACCTGCAGGTGCTCCGACGCTCAAGTCAGTTACAAGTACAAAGGGAAGAGGTAGAGAGAATAGAATAAGATACCTGACTCCTCAGTAGTGAGGAGTATTTATAAGCCCCCAGCGCAGGGCCAACGATTATCTTCGTAATAAATTCGACAAGGCAATAGACGAAAATTCATGCTTTGTTCATGACTTGCTTTTACTTACTTTTTTATCACGAGATGCCTTGTCAACTTCCTCTTGGCACTCCAAGTAGCTAGGGAAGTCTTTGTCAACAAGGAAATAATCAGCACGACCATAGCCTTCATTCCCTTCCAAAGATCCCATCAATTCGCCATAGTTGTAGGTACCAAAAACACCACTTCTAACATATGTCTTCACTTATTCAAACCACAGGTCTGCTACAAACTGCCTTCACTTCTTCAAACCACAGGTCTGCTATAAACTGCATATATTATACAATAGACCACATAATATTGAGATTGTGATATATAATTCTTCTAACTTGGTCTTAATTAACAATGCTTAATTAAATCAAATTTTATTGACTCTTTGACCCTTAGAATATATAGTGTACTGTATTCTTTTCACCAGCTCAAGCTGATATAAAATTTGCAAACGTATCATGGTATCAGAACAATTGCTACTGTCACTGATATGAAAAATTGAAGTGTTAAAGAAAAAACATAAAGAAAAGAAAATATTGCATTGGATCAAGTATTCTGATTGCTTTTAAAAATTACCTTTCCCTCTGCTCTTTAGTTCCTTAACCCTGCAATTTCTTGACCTCGTGCTCCAATTAGAGAGTTGTCTTCTCCAACATCTTCTCTTATTTCATCGTTTGCCCCATTGAGAGTTCCAATTTGTACACATCCATTCATTGCAAATTTCATGTTGCTTGTTCCACTGGCCTCCATACCAGCTGTGCTAGACAAATAGTAGTGATACGTAATTCTGAACCTTCCTATAAAAAAGTTGTAAATGGTATAATGACTAATCATGTTTCCTCAGTCTTCAGGGCAGTAAAATCACTCGTGGACCCAGGCTTCTTCCTGGCATGTGAAATGAAACCAAGAATGTAGGCCAAAAATGCCCCAAGCACCAGTACACTTCCTCCTTGGACATACCACGACTATGTGGATTCTTCGAGGAGTGCAGTGAGTAATTGAAACAACACATATCAGTACTTGCATTTATATACATAGGCACAGTAGGAGTGCACATAAACGGATAAAAAATGTGAATCGAATTAAACAAGTACTCTCTGCATTTGCAAAGAAAGCCTTACTGGTCTCAAACTTCTCAGGAGAAAAAGATGTGGTGAACTCAGCATGATATACTTTATGCTTGAAGCTATAGATGTAGAATCTGGTATAAATTCATTTGAAGTGCCTGCAAGTGTTAAGCAATAAATAAATAATTTGTCAATCTATTATGAGGTTTCATCATAACTTCCATTATATTCAAGGAAACTTGATTAATATAAAGTCAAATCCATATGGAAAGGAGTGACTGAATATTAACCTGTCCAGAATAACCCTGTAAATATCATGATTCACCGTCTTCAACAAAATTCATTATAATATTTGTCATTGTATCTTTAAAAATATGAAGAGATGTACTTTATGCTCCTTGTATTTAGTTGCTTACTACAATTCCTCCACCAAACTTCAGAGGAATAAGTAGATAGATAAGGCATGCGCTCGATAGAGGAGGAAGAACCAAGGCACTTAAACAGTCCACCGGGCATCTCATACTTAATGTGAGACGTGTGCGCCCTATAGTACCCAAGTCCCTATCATAGCACCACCTCTGAAAACCGGCATCTCGACAGCTGCAATCTACGACACTTAACCCAGCATTTCCAGTCATCCCCTCCATAGGTAGCCTTTTTCTGAAACACCTGCAACCAACTTAGCTAGTTAATAACTATCCAAACACTTGGGGAACCCTCTTTTAAAGCCGAGGGGTAGGAACCTAGCCACTTAAATACTCTACAGTGCATCCGATACTACCCAATGCGGGACTTAGACACCGCATAATACCCAACTTTTTATCACTGTATTATCTGAGATTAAAAAAATACAGAGATGGCTTATACAGCACAATCACTAAACTTAATTTTCATCAATTAAATTTTAATAATTCAAATTTACATGGAAAGATATTCAGAGACATCCTTCCTGCAATGATATAAGTTAAATTTCAATAATTCAAATGCCTATATTGTACACCATAAGAAAGCTATTATTTGAATCAGTTAACTATAATGTGCATGGACAGTTTAACTCGATATAAGCTCAAACAGGACCATGGTTCCCCCACTCTTTACTTTTAAGAAGCTTTCAAAACAATGCATTAGTAACCAATTAAACCCAACAAAATTTCCCTAAACTGAACTTCTTGCAATGCTAACTGAAAAAATATAATATAACTATCTAAATTATAAACATTAATGTCCTGAATAAAATATATTAGAATGTAAAGAAGTGGAGTGATGAAAGAATCACCAGCAAGCAACCTTGTTCAGTGAGTGGTTCTTTCAGTTCCTCCTTGTCACTGGCAACATTCTTCACACAGAGCTTTCTTATTGCTCTTCTGGAATTTGACTTTGTGATGACAAACAACTGCCAACTATTGCTTTTTTGACTGAAGCCTATGAAGCTTGATTTGGAATGGGGATGTAAAGGTGAGTTGGAATGCCTGCAGATTGTTGAGAAGGGTATTGCAGACATTGTTGCAAGGCTTTTCTTGTTCAGTATGTATGTGTCTCAGAGGAAGTGGTAATCTGAAACACAGAAATAGTTATATACATGAAAGATGAAACTAGTTAATAACCAAATCACCCCTCTGATATTTCTGTTTTTCTGTATTGCCATTTGGATTTTTTTGTTTTGCTTTCGGTCCACGTACTGATACTGCCATGCTGGATTATTGTCCCAATATGTGTCAGCATGTTGTAACTGTTCACTGAAGCATGTGCTTGCTTGGCTCTAGATTGGGGAGAAACATATTTCTGTTCTAAATCAACATGGCTTTATAGATCAAAATCAAATTGGGAACTTGCATACTTTCATTATTCATTCCTTTCTCCATTCAGGAAGACATGGGGTTTGTATAAATCACACCATTCAGAGATCATCTCTAAAACACAAAATATATGAAATAATACTAAGAACAAAGATAGAATTTTTTGTTTTGCTTTGAGTAACTTCTATCCAAAGACCAGCATAGATAAAGGGGAAGAGAATTTTTTTGTCTTTCAATAATTGGTTACATTGGCATCCTTAATTTAACACATTTTCTTGTATAAGAAGTATGCTCTATCTGTAGATCATATAACTTGAATATTATAAAACACCACAAAGTCACTACAAGGGATGCCTTAAATGGCATGTTTTGAGCAAGAAAAATTGCATATGTACAAACATAAGTCCCCAAGTATACCATGTTGCAACTCGGGTTTTTATCAAACAAATAGCAGCAATACATAATTCTGAACCTTCCTATAAAAAAAGTGGTAAATGGTATTGACTAATCATGTTTCGTCGGTTTTCAGGGCAGTAAAATCACTATTGGACCCAAGCTTCTTCCTGGAATGCGTAACGAAACCAAGAATGTACCCCAAAAAAGCCCCAAGCACCAGTACACTTCCTCCTTGAACATACCACGACAATGTGTATTCTTCCATCTGACCTTCAGGTTTAGCACTACCACCTTCAAGTTTAGCACTATCAATACCGCCATTACCATTGACAACCTCTCCAGATCCCATAATCTCAATTGTATCATGCACCTCGCCATCGTGATTTCCAACATAAGAAATCACGAGCTTCTGCTTTGTAGCCACCAGTCTAATGTACCCAAACTCACCCCCACGGTACAAAGATCGTGTTGGTTGTGGATAGATTGGGTCATTGGGATGATCCGGTCTTGGTTCCCAGATAGGTTGCCAGTCTTGCCCTGCCATGCCAATCACAAGATGAACTGTATATCCATTTTTGTCCCCAGCTTTCCAGCCCACACCATTACCACAAGTGTAGTTATTTAGCGGGCAAAATTTCTCATACCTATGAACATGACCCCAAAGGGCAAGGGTCACACTGTTATTCACCAATAGAGGTTCCAGGTGCTCAAGCATCTTTCCTCTTAACGCAGCATCCCTAATTTCATTGCTTGTTGTGTACATGGGTCGGTGCCCTTGGACTACTACAAAAGGAGTCTTGTTCCTGTCAATTGATTCCAAATCATGCTTTAAGAAATTATACTGGTTGCTCCCAGGAAGGAAATTGGTTTCTGTGGATATATACACAAAATGTACTACTCCCATATCAAATGAGTAATAAAGATTCTGAGTTGCTGGAGCTACAGTTCCGGTGGGTTCTGAAGAGTTTCCGGGCATGTTGAACCTTAAACTGTAGGGTACACCACACTCACCACCGCCATCTTTTCCATAATTAGCCCAATCAGGTTTAAATGGCTGTAAAGGCCAGTCATACTCATGATTGCCAATGCATACATGGTATGCCACTTTGGTTGCAATAGGTTCAATCTGCGCAAAGAAATGGTCCCATAACCATGAATAACCTCTTGCATAACTAATGTCTCCAATGTGTGACACAAAGGCAGGCTTGTTTCCTAGAGCTTCAATGTCACGGAGGATCCACTTCACCGTTGATATGCTTTCATCTTGTGTACGCAAAAATGTATTGTATGGTGTAGCTGTTCCCATGTCACCAAAAAGGAAAGCTATTGTTTCATTTGAATCACTATTCCTCGACACAAAGCTATGAGTTGCACTCCAACTTCCATTATCATTTCCAACCTGGCACACAAAAAACACCACAATCCAAATTAAGTTTCTAGTTACCATATACCAAACTATTAAATGAATCAGACTTACGACCTAAGCATCGTTAGCAAAATATGAATTTATCTTACCAAACAATTTTTTGACATAATTGAGTATTCTCAAGTATAATATAGATATACACTTTAATTTTTATCTCTAATGGATTCTAAACATGGTTTCAAACACAAATGTATAGCCAAACATAGTCAGGTTTTACAGCTGATCACCTCTAAAAGTGGTTCAAAGTATAATTTGTCTAAAAAACATTACCATTTCTCATTCAACTAAGAATCATTTTTTCTTACCATAGAGCAAAACACGAAGGTTTTAAATATCAGTTGCATTAAGGGTTTTGCAATTTCGGCTGTTACGGATGTTGCATTATAGATTGTGGTTGTCGCGGTGTGAATTAATCACAACATGGAACAAATCTTGTTTCTTCATAATTTCATAACTATAATCCTTTTCATAGTTTTTTAGTGAATTTGTTCATCTAAAAATAAAACTAACCACTAATAAATTCAGGCTTCGTAGTTTTTTAGAAGAGCCAAGAGCATTAAACAAAATCAAATGAGACAATAAATTTGTTCCATTCTAATTCACACTATTAAAACGGTAACGGACACCACCTTTACTGTTTTGTCACGACCGTTTTCACAGTAAAGAACCGTTTCTTTTGAAAACATTACACGCGCATTTAATTAAAGTAACAAAACAAGATAGAAAAAGTTATGAAAAAACAAAAAGCTAAAAGTAATGTCACGTGAAACCCAACCCATAGAAAATGAAAAACTACAACAACTACTATGCATTGAAACTGAATAGTAATAAATAGAAAGAAAAACCTTGTAATAATATTTTTTTCCTTTATCCAAACCAGTGATCAATGCATCATGTATATAACCAGGATCCCTCCAACCAATACTTTGATTAGCAGGAGCATCACACATATGTTTCCTCTCATATCTCTTCAAACTCGCCACCACCAAACCTTCCATCTTATCCTCTCTTTCCCCATACTTCACATACGTCTCCTTCGGATCCCGAGTCACATACATAACACGCATAGCATCTTCTTCATCAGCAAATGCAAGATGAATCTGCTCCGGTCCTCGACCTGAATTAAACGAAACCTCTTCAGAGAATCCCAGAAGGTTTCGAGTTTGAGGTAAGGGGTTGTGATCATGATCTTGACGCTTAGGGTTGATTTCGGATTGTGTCCATCGGAAGATTCGGAAGGAGTAATTTGATCTGAGGTTGATTAGAGGGAGAGAAAGGGAACCTGAACCGGATTGCCATGATGGTGATTTTGAGAGGAAGAGGTAGCCGATGTAATTGTCGTGGGTGGAGTTTGGTGGTGAGTAGATACCTACGAAGTCGAGTTCAGACGGTGATTGGATCCCGGACCACCGTATTTCTACGGTGTCGCCGGATTTAGTTAGGGTTGTTGGGGTTACGTTTATTGAGGGTTTTGATTGGGCAAGGTTGGTGTTCAAGATCAAAAATAGTAAGAGTAGAATCATGGTTAATTAATTGTAATGGGAATTTGTTGAAATTGAAATTCAATGAATATGTTGATCGATTGAAACTAAATGGAACAAGATCATTCAATCATTGTTCTTTGAGTAAGATATGTCATGATACTCTCGTCAAGCTAAAACTATTCAAGGATCATCATCTTTATCCATTTGGTATATTGGTATATTATTGTTTTCTCAAAATTAATTTATCCGTACCAAAATAAATGATATGTTTGGCCATATTTACATTTATCAATGTACGTATAACTTTAATTAGTAATAGTTTTAGTTATTCTTTTTTTTTTTACACATTGTTTGGTTCGGGGGTTTTGGAGGAGAGGGGAGGGGATATGTTTAAATTTTTATGTTTGGTTCAACTTTTAACGAGTGGGAGGGGAGGGAAGGAGAGAAGTAATTTTTTATCCTTAACTTTATAAACTCAAAATAAGGATTAAATTATAATGATATATTACGTAAAAAAAAAATCTAATGGATATTGTTCTAGTGAACAAATAAGGGGGTGATAATTATATGGACCGTATAGGTGAAATGCGTACTTCTTTAGATATACAAATTATGGATCATTTACAATGAAGGACAAACTCCTATTTATAGATTTTTACAGGTGACAATTATCGATAACCACGATCATGGATACCCCATGATCATAGTGGTTTCTTTCCTCCACCGCCGCTCCCACGTGGTGGTGATGATGGACGGTTGTCTTTTGACTCTGGTGAGGATCGTGGTGGTGGGGGTTGGTTATCTCCTTCCACGTAATGCATGCCTGCTGGGTCTTTGATCTAGCAGTTATTTTCAGGGCGAGGGCGCCACCTCTATGCCGCGTCGCCCTTGGATAGCCTTCCCGCCAAGTTATCTTTTTAAACTTCATGGGTTGGATGATTGGGTCATCTTGCTATTGGACATATGCTATTTATTTTTGGGCCTTAGTCCAGTCCAGATATATATAACAAAAAAAATAATGAGTACAAAACCTAAAAAAAATTGTCGTAAAAAAAATATAACCTAAAATTTTAATATTCCAACAAGGATAATTTAGAATTTTAATAAAAAATTGAGGGTAATTTTGTCAACATAATAAATTATGTTTTACCTCGCTTCCCTTCCTTAAAAATCTCTCCCCTCACCTCCCCTTCCCTCCCCCTCGGTTGAACCAAACAAGCCCTTAATTCATTTCATTCAAAACAATAGGTTCATGCTGGGCAATAATTATAAAATTGAAGACTATTATAAAGTGAGTCGCCTGAGTTATCTCATGAGCTACTCGATTTACTTGTCTCCTAACATAACTGACCTTTCAGTTGTTATTAGTAACCAACATCTGACGACATATATTGATAATACTACCAAGTTCGGAGTAGTTTGTGTGTCCCGCGATAATAGATTGAACTACCTGCAAGCAGTCGCTTTCAATTTCAATAGTTTCATTCTCCATATTCATAGTGCTCAACCAATGAAAAGCTTTTGGCACACCCAAAGCTTCTGACTCCGCAATCTCTGGTACCCCCATAAAACATTTCGAGAAAGCTCTCACAATTATCGACATTGCATTTGAATGCTCCTACTGCCGACTTTTGCCAAGTGAGTGCTACTGTTACTGTTGTGTCTTGTTTGTTGCTGCTCTGTTGCGTTTTCGGGTTTTCCAATCCTAAAGCGTATCTCTAGCTCGTCTTATAACATCAAAAGTTGTTGGTATTTTGTCATGACAACATCTTTGATTTCTTCTCCATCATAATGCCCAGAGACGATCTTGGCCATATTGTCCTCATCAATCTCTTCTAACATATTAAAAATCATGACCACAAACCCAATAGCATTCTCAATGTATTTGCTCACCATATGCCATCATGCTTCCATGTCTTGCCAAACTTCCTCCGTTGTTATACACCCAAAAAAAAAAATGCCTTTCATTTTCTTCTACTTGCTCACAAAATGGACATTTATTATTACATTGTACTCCCTTCTCTATATATTAGTCAACTCCGAACGATAGACATTTGGTGAATTTAGTTATCTATTATTAAAAATTATGAAAATTGTATACTTTGAAAAATATTCGTCGAGAAAAATCAAACATCTCATATGTTAATATTTACATGTATATATTAGTAAAACAATATGGTCAAAGTAGGTCAAATGAATATTAGAATATGAAAAATTAGCTTTTCAAGAATCTATTTTTTTTAAAACTAAAGAAGCTAAGTGTAGGAACTTTCTAAACAAACACAGTAGCTTTAAAAAAATTTCAAAATCTCTGTATAAAAATCTAATCTCTAGATTTTTTTTTTAAAAAATCACTTATTTTAAATTTTTCTAAAAATTCTTATTTTCATTTTTTGGCTTTCAAATAACTAACCTAAATAAATCACGACAAACGAACCCTAATAGTGCGTCTCTATTCCATCAATCATAAATGCTGAGATTCAATTTCAAATTTCAATTGAAATTATGAAATCAATTCAAACAAAAAACAAGCAAATCAAATTTCAGCAAATTAATCAAAGAAGTTAAATTATAAAAGAAGAGAAATCTGGTTTCAGCATATGTGATTTAAAAGAAATAGATATGAATTTTAACTAATCACAACAATTTTTTCTAGATCATTCAACCAAATCAAATTGATCTCTTCGTCGTCGATTAGAAAAGAAGAGGAATATGAAGATTCACGGATCCTTAAATTATTACCCAAACAATAAATTTTAACTCAAAATCATTTTAATTCCCTCAAAACATTACATTCTCTCGTTAAAATATTTTATCCAAACACACTCTTAGTTCACCGGCGAAGAAAAATAAAAATCTCACAACCATGCCTATATCGGTTAGTTAGTTAGTTAAGAAGCTCGTGACTGGTACAATATGGAAGAGGACTAGAAGTTCCAGACATCATATATCAAATAAAAAATTAAAATAAAATGCTAAGCAATTTACAGTATAAGTTTAAATTATCCATTACAATCTCATACCTATCAAGATTTAACAGAGCCTATATAAAGATTAACTGGATATAATGTCACTAAGCCCTAAAGAATCCAACGCACAGAAACAATGTCAAGGAAGGGAGTTGCCTTCAGGTCCCCTTGTAGGCTGATAAATAAACTCTAAATAGTCAAAATATCCAGTTGACTATGACTACAGGACATATTTGAGCACTTGAATTCTGTGTTTGTCAAACTATGCGAGTCTCTCGGCAGAGCGCTTTGACAGCAGGGCCGCCTTAACAATATTTCCCCTTGTAATAAGACCAACCTTGAAAAATGAGAAAAATCAATCAGCTAAAGTCACTGATGTAAAAACAACAAAAATTAGAGTTGTAAGAGATTAATAATTCACCAGCTTTCCATCTTTGTCTACCACAGGTAATCGACGATACTTTGTTTCAAGCAACAGCCTAATACAATACAAGTAACAGTGTCAGGCATCAGGAGAACAATGTTCGCAACCAAGTTTGCTATAAGATAAAGAATCAATTCCATAAATTCATGAAATCAAATGGTTGCCCTGATGTTAACAATAAATTACCAAAGATTTTTGTTGTCCTCATACATTAGCAAGAAATTATGAATTATTATTATATCAGTAACTAAATAATCGGAGGAAAAAGCCATTAAATGTGTGTGTGAAATGTGATAGGTAACCCCTTAGTTATTTACCTAGTCAGTTACTTATTTAGTTAGTTAATAGTTGGGGGTAGGGATGTAGGGATGATTACCGAAAATAAGATTTGGCTATAAATGAGAAAAGGGGTTGAGAGGAGAAGCTATCTTATCATTTAAGAAAGATGGTCCTTCGGACATTTGGGAGGTTGCCAAATGCAGACCTCGAAGTTCTGCATTGGTGTTCTATAATCAAAGGGGTTATTCACTAATTATGTGATAAAATATCATTCTGTATCAACTGGATGAGAGCTAAGATGAGTTAAGAGGAGGAACTATCTTGTCATCTGAGTAGGTCAGGGCCTTTGGTCATTTGGGAGGTTGCAAACCTTTAAAGTTTTTCACTGTTGTTCGGTAAATAAGGGAATTCTTTCCTAATTCTTTGTAAAAGAAAAATACTGGTTATACGAGTATGCAAAATCAGTACCTGGCAGCATCCTCCAGACTAGTGGATTCATGAACAAAAAGTGGACTTGGAGTCATTAAGTCACCAACAACTTTGCCATTGGTCTTACTGAGCAGCTTTTGTATCTCATTGAATGTCTGCCATGAAACACAACAATTAGACTTCACATAAGTAGCCAATTAATAGAACGATATTAGTTATTATCTCTATACGAAAACCATTTCGCTTCTGTTTGGGAACAAGTGACTATCAATATTACAGGCTAGATGAAGGTTTTTCTCAAATGCTAAAAACATATACATGGCACCACACTACACAGGGCTACATACAACTAAAAACAAAGCAATAACATTTAACAAAAAAAGTTCGGTTGCCACAGAAAATCAGTTTAATGTAATTAGAACCACTCATACAGCGATGCAATTATTGCTTTTATATGACAACAGCAAGGTAGCAGAACATAAAACGGCTATACTTACTTTCCAAGAACTGTCGACATCAGGGAATAAGCTTGCTTCACTGCTACCTAAAAGCCACAGAGAACAATCAGTAAGAACTTGCAAAATTACGCAGATAACTTGTTTCAGAATAGCTGAGTTTTAGACTTGCACCAAATTTAAACACCACCATTTAGCTCTCTACTTAGTGACTTACCAAAACAGAAACTACTGTTTCTTTCTCACTAAAACCACATATCTTCAATCTTTCAACAAAAACGAATTTATTTATTTATTTATAAATTATGGAAAATTGCTAATAAGCACCTTAGGGCATGTTAAGGAAATAATGATAAAATTTCTATCTTTGGTTTTTAATCTGTGCCGTTAGTGCACTTGTTAGCAAGACCCTGATAACGGAAAGCTATGATTAACTTGTTCCATACATTATAACCATTCTCTAAAGGGCCAAGGCTTACCCAGACATTGATTTAATAACTTGCTTTAGTAAAGGAAATTTTGCCACTTTAGTAAAGTAAATTAAACAAAATATTCATATGATGTTTCTAGCCTAGGTACCTGATATTGTATCAATTGCTAACAAGTCATAATCTGAAACAACTCCAACCTGCAGCACCCAAAAAAAGAAACAAAAAGTAAACAACAAGTATAATGAGTAATCGAAACAACACATATCAATATTTCTATTTTCATACATAAATCATAATAGAACTAAATTAATCAAGTACCAGATTCCATTCGTCATCGATTACCGGAAGTCCACTGATTCTTTTACTAACAAGAGCCTCCAGAGCTATAACAAAAAAAAAAAAAAAAAATTATTAACATTGGATTTGGATCACATAATAACGCAGAAACAACAATTATGAATATTGAATATTGAACAGTACCTTCATCAACAGATGTAGTGATTTTAGCAACATGCAAATTTTTCTTCTTAGTCATGAAATCAGAAACTTTATAAGTTCCATTCGCGCGCTAAATTAAAAAACAAAACCTATATAAGAAAAAACAAACACTGTAGCGTAACAAACAAGCTTGATCTGAAGAAATAAAAAAAAACACTTACCGGTACCGAATTAACGGTTTGGGCTGAGACTGAGACGAGACGGAAACCAACGGAGTTAACGGAACGCCGCCGTTTTGGAACGGCGGAAGAAGGAAACGAAGAAAGCGAAGAATCGCATTGAGGTAAAAGGAATCGATGTGAAGCACCAAGTGAAAGAGTGTTAATCAAATGAATCGAATTCATTGTTTTTTTTTTTTTCTTTTCTATTTTAAGAAAACGATCTCGGTTTTATTTCTATTTATTTAAAATTTGAAATTGGATGATTCTATTTTGTGAAGCAAGATGAAATAATTGAATTGAATAGGGAAAGTATAACGATGATGGCGGTGGTGATGGAATAAATAATGAATAATTGAATATGAATGAATTTAATAATAACTTGAAAGAGAGAATAATAAGTGTTTAAATAGATGGAAAAACGGAAAATTAGTTGAAGGAAACGTGAGCGTACTTTACTTTTCCGTTGAAGGAGGTGGAATGCGATCAATATTGACACTCAAGCATTAGAGTCGGTATCGGCGTCTTTGCAACGGTGTCGTTTTGTTAAGCATCGCGTGTGTTTAATGTGTTTGTTGACAATTATTTTTCTTTCATTTTTTTTTTATATTAGTTGACAATTATTTTTCTATCTAGTACTTTTCGGTGCTTTTTGGTTAACAGTTTCTAATTTTCGTATTGAGTATTGTGGAATTTTGAGAGCAATTTCACATACGCCGCTGTTTCTAGAAAACTTGATTTTAAAATTTATTTTATTAATTAATTGAAATTTATTTTAATTTTGCCAGCATAGGGACTAGGGGTGCTCCGAGACCTTTGCTTTTTTGGAATCCGGTGGTGGATTAGTTAAAGAATAGATTGTCGGGTGGATGAGTCGCTTCTTGTCTTTTGGTGGTTGTCTGGTTTTGCTGAAGTCTGTCTTAACCAATGTTTTAAAAATCGGACCGGACATCGAACTGTTGTGACCACTGGTTCAAGGTTCAATCGGTTCAACCGGTTCAACCGTTTTATGGAACCGTTTAAACCGGATATTAAATAAATAAATATTAAAATAAAAAAATACACATCTCAACACTAAACACACATTTTACTATAAAAAAAAAACACAAATGTCAATTTATTACACTAGCCCACAATACTAAAGAATATGACCCAGCCCAATACATTAACCCTAAATCTAAACTACAATAGCCACAAATAAAGATAGGTCAAGGAATGCAAACATAGTGCAGCCGCCACTCTCTTCAAACTCATCTTTTTGTTTCTTTTTCTTCAAACTCTCTTAAACTTCATCTATATTTTCTTCAAATATTCAGGTTCTTATACATATTTCATCTCTTCTTTTTTCTTTTTCTTCTTCTTAATTTTCTCTCTATCACTTTCTCTCCCTCACTTTCTTGTCAAATTCATTGAAAGACTATAGCTTAATTTAAGGAAAAGTACATACACGAGAAAGAAGAGATTTAAACCTTTCAATAAACTTGCAAAATATAAAAAGTAGGAAGAAAAAAAATGGATTTTTGTGGAAAAAAATAGGGTGGCGAGATGAAGATGATGGTTTCTCTCTTTTGTTACTGTTCTGTCAAAAAGCCTGATCTATTCTTCTTTTTTGTTTCGTTCTGTTCAGTAAGGAAAATAAAATAATAAAGAAAAGATAACCCAAAAAATATCTATTTTTTAAGTAAAAATCTGGACCGGCCGGTTTTCCAAAACCGTCAACGGTTCACCGGTTCCACCGGTTCGCACTGGTTCGTACCGGTTTTTAGCGATTTTCTCCCGGTTCTGCGGACTAGCGGTTTTTAGCCTCCGCTCGGACCGGTACTGTGACCGGTTTCCGGTCCAACCGGTCGAACCGGCCGGTCCGGTCCGGTTTTTACAACATTGGTCTTAACATCTCTACATGTCTATGCTATTTTCCTTCTTCAAAGCTCCCTCGGGTATCATTCCCTCCATTGAATCTCTTTTAAATATGGCTTAGTCCAAATACATTCATTGGTTTTTGTGTTTGTATTTCTCTCTTCTCTTTTTCTCTCCAAACAAGCAAGGGCTTAGGCAAGTGGTGTTGGAGGATGTTAGTGGATCGACATGGGTTGTGGTTTAGAGTGTTGGCAGTCTGGTACGGGGTGGAGGGAGGTAGGCTCCGAGATGGAGGGCGGAGAAGGTCTACGTGGTAGAGGGTAGGGATGTC
The DNA here is from genome assembly GCA_030408175.1 of Trifolium repens. NCBI lineage: Eukaryota > Viridiplantae > Streptophyta > Magnoliopsida > Fabales > Fabaceae > Trifolium > Trifolium repens. The sequence goes on along the minus strand of CP125842.1, from coordinate 14,602,085 downwards.
AATGGATATCCATGGACGCGGATACTGTGAAATTCATGTCCGCTCCGTCAAATAAATGTGATATCCGTGCCCGCTCCATATCCGTGCGGATATCCGTTAAGCGGGTAATCCACGGATATTGAAGTATCCGCGGATATTAACAAATATCCATGGATGATATTTTTTTATTTAAAAAAAGAACTAACTATTGAAAAAAAAAATTAGTTTTTCTTAAAGAAAAAACATTAACACATAATATTCATAAATTTTGCTCTCTTTTTTGTCAATTGTAAGAAGTTGAAAAGTTTTTTTTCTCAAAAATTAAAATGGAAAGACAAAATATAAAAATACAATTTTTTTATATAAAAAAATACTAGAATTTGTATGTAAGTAGGGATATTTAAGTAATTTTACTAATTATTTAGCGGGTATGGATATCCGCGGGTGCGGATAGTATTAAATCCGCATCTGTATCCATTAAATGCGGATAATTGAAATATCCATTTATTTTATCCGTGGATATCCATTAAGTTATCCGCTCCGTATCCATGGCGGATTTTATCCGCAGATATCCGCGGGTATGGATATTTTTGCCATCCCTAATAGAGGGAGATATCGTGTATTAGGGAGGGAGGTGAGATAGAGGCAGATGGTTTGAGGAGCATGTTTCGAGGAAGGTGGGGGAAGGGACAAATACTTTCTTATAGACTGATCCCTGGGTGGATGGGACTCCTTTGGCTGAGCGGTTTGGCCGCCTGTTTGATTTAGCGGAGAATAAAGGGTGTACGGCGCCCGGGATGTTTTCGTTAGGGTGAGGGTCGGATGGGGAGGCCTGGGTGTGGAGGAGACGGTTGAGGGGTGGGAGGAGAATGAGTTGAGGGAGTGTTAGTCTTTACTTCTTACCCTTTCATTGCATGGTCAGTCTTCAGATTGGTGGCAGTCAGTGGCAGCCTGACCCTGACAGAGGTTACACCGTTCGGGGAGCATACCAGCTTCTGACTTCTCAGGTTTCAGCATCCATGGATGGTGCGGAAAAGCTCATTTGGCACCCTCAAGTATCGTTGAAGGTCTCCATCTTTGCATGTCGTCCATTGCGTGACAGGTTGCCCACAAAAGCCAACCTGGTCACTCGAGACATCTTATCTACTGCAGCACATTTTTGTGTTTCTGGTTGTGGCGAGGCGGAGTCAGCTCATCACTTGTTTCTCTCTTGTTGTACTTTTGGTTCTCTTTTGACACTAGTGCGTTCGTGAATTGGCATCCCGGTGGTGGAGTTCACTTCCTTGCGTGATCAAAATTAGATATATTTTTAATACATTAGATATATTTTTATTTTACAAAATTAGATATAAATTTTTAATTCAAATCAAATTAGAAATCACATAAGTAAGTTCAATAACGCAAAATAAAAAGAGTAAAAAAAAAAAAAAGACACATTATGGGCTTCTTTTATAAGCCCAGTCCATTATCAAACCCTAAACTATAGCCTACTAACTCTAAAATAATGAACCAGCCGCCTCCCCGTATCTCTCATTGTCATTATGTTGTTGTTCCCCTTCATCTTACTGATTCACTCTCATTATGCATTGTTGTTCCACTTTTTTTCTCTCATTTTTTTTTCCTTCATTCTTCTATTGTATCTTGCTTCTATGAAAACATGAACTTAAATAGATTGCCTCTTTTTTTTTATTTCAAGTAGGAAGAACCAAATCTCCAAGTTTCAATCTTTCCTTTCTTTCTTTTTGTTTTTAATAAAAAAGATCAGAAAAAGGCAAACACCATTTTTGTTTCTTTTAGTTTGCAAAAAAACAAAAACATAGTCTAACATGTGGAAGATGAAGAGTTCAGTTTGAGAAGAAAAGAGAAAGACCTTCCCTTGATGTTTTGAGAAACCGAGATCTTGATCTGTATTGTTTTTTATTTTATTTTTTAAAAAAACTGCATTTTTATATCAGTTAAAAAAACCCGCTCAAACCGGTCGGACCGGCGGTTTTCCCGGTTTTTACCGATTCTGGGCTGGTTCAACGGTTTTTTCCGGTTCCCTCGCGGACCGGTTTTAGGGGCTACTCGGACCGGATGCAAGTCTGATTCCCGGTCGAACGGTCGGTCCGGTTCGGTTTTTACAACCTTAGTACTAGCTGAATTGAAAACATTTTTTAATTCTTTCCGATCTAAGATATGAATGATAAGATTGGTGGTAAGTTATTGTGATTCTTTCCAGACTTGCACATATTCTAACGATTGTGTATCTGCTCTAACTTTTTTGTTGTATGAATTTAGAACATTCTTTTTCCCACAATAGAAATAATTAGGCTTGCATATAAGATAGTTGTGACAATGGTTGTATTTAAATTAAGTAAATTTATTTATAAAATTTTGTTTTAGAAACAATTTAGATGAGATAATTGGTGTAGACAATAGAAAAGAAGCATCAATACCGGTGGCGGAGCTAGGAATAAAAACTTGGGTGTACCACTAAAATAAACTATATATATATATATATATATATATATATATATATATATATATATATATATATATTAAATATGAAAATTATATTACACACAAAAGGTTGATCATACGAAAATTAAACTACATACCTTAAAATAATATTCTATGTTTACTGAGTGTCTTGAAATCATCAATTATAAGATCTGAATTAATATTTGTCCAATGTCCCTTTCAATGTAAACAATCATACTATCAGCTAGAAACTGATCTTCCATCTTGTTTCGCAACCTAGTCTTTATAATTTTCATTGCTGGAAGAGTCATGATAAGACGGAGAAATCTATCAATCAAGTAGTAGATTCTTGCTTTGTTAGTTGCAAACAAACACGAACATAACTCTTGAATAGTTGGTAAATTCTTCAAATCTGTTGATTGACGGGCATTAAAGGGGAATATCCTAAGCTGAAATTGCAAAGTAATCTTCTCTTGCTCATTGAAATCCATAGGATAATATTTTTCAACTAGAGTGCATATAGTATCAATGTTAAAAGCTTTATAATTACCCTTATGATTCAACGCACAACTAAGAGTTAACAAATCCATTATTTGCTCACTAAATCGGCTATTCAACTCTTGTAATTGTTGGTCAATGATAGCCAAAAATATTTCAACTTTAAAGTAATGCTCTATTGTGACCTCATTCTCTTCAAGACGAGAGTGTCCATATCTTGTTGTTGAATGAGTATCATCAAGATCAGAAATCTCAATATCATGTCTTACCCAAAAAGACGTCACATCAGTATACAACTTATCCTGACCATCTTCTCTCAGTTCTTGAATAAGAGTTTTTGTTCCACGAACTAAAATCATAGCACTAACCACATCCTGAGATTGTTGTTGTAAAGCTTGACAAAGCACATATGTTATCCCTATAATTTCTTTCATCAAATGCAAGATCAATATGAAATCAAATTCCTTCATGTAATTGTAACCATTATTACCATCTCCACATGTATTATAATTTGCTCCTTCTTTTGATAATGTTTTTAAAACACGACAAGTTGTTTCATACATATTCATCAAGCTACAAATAGACCTGAAATGTGCCCCCAACGAGTAGCCCTAGCTCGTTTCAAATTACCAATTTGATTTTCACCTTTATTGGTAATTATCTCATCAATCCCCAACAAATGTTCAATTTCATTTAGTTGGGCTTCTTGTAACTCATCATGTCACTTTGGTGAAGAACAAACAACATTGATAACATAAGTAAGTTTTTCAAAGAATTTATTGATTGGTTTTATTTCTCTTGAAGCAGTAACCAAAGCAAGTTGCAATCGATGAGCAAAGCAATGGATGTAGTATGCATAAGGACAACCCTTCATAAATAGTGCTTGTAAACCATTCCATTCTCCTCTCATATTGCTTGCACCGTCATACCCTTGATCACGAAGGTTAGAAACATCAAGGTTATGTCGAGAAAGTATATTGCATGTTGTTTTCTTGAGTTAAAAATGTAATGTCGTTCACATGTTCCACATCAAAAAATTGCTCTTGAATTAAACCACGTTTATCAACAAATCTTAATACAAGAGTCATTTGTACCTTGTTAGACTCATCACGAGCTTCATCCATAAGAATGCAAAATTTGGAATTACCAATTTCCTCACAAATATGCTCTCTAACCCTTTTAGCAAGAATATGCAAAAGCTCTTTTTGATCTTGATGACAAGTATATTTGGCATTCTTTGGAGCATTATCCAACACAACTGTTGCTACTTCATCATTATAAAATGCCAAGAGTTTTAACAACTCAAGAAAGTTACCTTGATTTTTTGACTCGCTAGATTCGTCATGGCCCCTAAAAGCACAAGCTTGAAGTGTCAACCAACGAACAATGTCAATTGAAGCTTTGAGACATAGTCGACTATTCTTAATTTGACATGAGCTTTGTTTTTCAAAAATATTCCTAAGATGTGCGTCTTGATTCAACAAGTCTTGACAAGCTTTCATTGCATTGTTGTGTGACAAGCAAGAATATTTCCCTATATGCTTAAGAAAAACATATTTCTTTCCATCTCTCACTCTTTTCCAACCTCTAAAACTGGTAGTAATAAAGATACTTGGTTCTTTGCTAAAAAGATAACATGGTAAGCAATATGCGGCATCCTTTGAAGGTGAATATTCTAGCCAAAAAAGAAAGATGTCAAACCAAGCGTGTTGAAACTGTCTTGGATGGTCCTCTTTACCAAACAAATGATATTCTTCTAAAAGGATTCGATATGAACCCCATTACAAATAAGTTCTCCATATTTGATCGACATGATTTGGTGAATATGACCATATTGGAGAACGCTTTGCAGGATCACGTTCTAAAGAGTTCAAAAAATCATCTAGAACTTCAACTCTTTGATGCGTAGAAGTTGTCACTTCTTCAATTCTTGATACTTGAATTGATTGAGGTGCAGAAGTTATCACTTCTTCAATTCTTGGAACTTGAACCGGTTGAGGCGTAGAAGTTATCACTTGTTTGATTCTGAAAATTTTAACAGGTTCGGATGTAGAAGCATTCTCACAAATTTTTCTCTTAAAAAAATGATTAATTTTTTTATTCTTCATCTATATTTTTCAGTTTTACAAGAAATCAACAACAAATCAATCAACTAAATTCATATTTAGCAACAAACAAAGTACACTCACAATCAATAAAAGTTTCGTAATGTAACAAACTAACTGGAACACCACTACACAAGTACACCACACAACAACATAAACTTCTCTAAATAAGCAATCATTGATTTGAAATCAACATACACTTTCAAAATAGGAACACAACTACACACAAGTACACTACACATGGAACACTTCTTTTGTCGTTTATTAATTTCTCTAAATTTGCAATCAACACACACATCACAACACACAATATTATATCTTCAAATTTGCAAATGCAACAGGGTAAGGTTACATGAACTTTCAAAACTGGAACACAAAATTGCTTCACAACAAATTCCTTCGAAATTGCTTCACAAAATTTACAAAACAATATTCAACAATCAACACACACAACAATCAAATTAACGAAAGTTAAGTCAAAATCATTCATTCATGATGAACAAAATTGCTTCACAAAATGTCCAAAAACAATATCAATATATCATTCAAAAATTATTCAACAATCAAATGAACAGTGTGTTGAAAGGAGTTCAAGAAAGCTTACATTAACTTTCAGAAAATAAAGTAATGTTAAAATCGATGTCTTACAACACGAAGAAGAAGTGGCTGATCATGACTCGCCGTCGTCGATGACCGTCTTATAGGGAAATGAGAACAACGAATTCGCGTTTCAGAGAGGGAAAGATAGTGGCCGACATGCGTTTCATAGAGAAATAACCAGTGAGAGAGGGAGAGTCGGAGAGAAAAACATAGAGTGTGTGAGAGTTAATGGTGAAATTGGAAAAGAGTTTGTAGTTCGTACGCAAGACGCGAAAAAGAAGGAAAATACGTAAAGCGTTTTTTTTAAGGTATACTACTTTTAAGTAGGGGTGTCAAAATTATCCGTTAATTCGTTCTTCATTTTTTTATTATAAGATGTTTTTGAATTCGTCTCGTAAAATATTTTCAAAATATTATTTTTTTATAATTTTTATTATCATATAATTAAAGATATTAATCATTTAAGTTTTATATTTGAATTATATCAGAATCTCCATTTCTTTATTATAAGATGTTTTTGGATTCGTCTCGAAGAATATTTTCAAAATATCCTTTTTTTAATAATTTTTATTATCATACAATTAAAGATATTAATCATCAAAGTTCTGTATTTGAATTAGACCAGAATCTTCATTTTCTTATTATAAGATGTTTTTGAATTCGTATCGGATAATATTTTTAAAATACCATATTTTTATAATTTTTATTATTATACAATTAAAGATATTAATCGTTAAAGTTATATATTTGAATTAGATCAAAATATTTATTTCTTTATTATAAGATGTTTTTGGATTCGTCTCGAAGAGTATTTTCAAGATATTATTTTTTCATAGTAATTTTGATTATCATACAATTAAAGATGTTAATTGTCAAAGTTATGTATTTGAATTAGATTAGAATATTTATTTCCTTATTATAAGATGTTTTTGAATTCATATCGGAGAGTATTTAAAAATGTCATTTTTTTTATAATTTTTATTAGCATACAATTAAAGATATTAATCGTCAAAGATATTATCATACAATTAAATAATCTCAAAATCTCTATTTCTTTATTATAAGATGTTTTTGGATTCGTCTCAAAAAGTATTTTCAAAATATCATTTTTTTTATAATTTTTATTATCATACAATTAAGGATATTCGTCATCAAAGTTATGTATTAAAAGTGAAATTAAACAATAATATTTCAATTAATTTTGTTGGATGGATTGGATATCCATCCATCAGAAAGATGATAATGGATGTATTGAATTGAATTTTATCTCTAACTAGCCGAGATACCCGTGCTCGCACGGGGAGAGCGGCGTCGCCGCTCCCATTGTACTTAATTACTCCACAACTATAGGAATATAGGACTTCGTACAAAAAAATAGGTTCTCGTAGAGTTTAAAAAAATAGATCATCTTATATTAATATATAAGTAGAAATATAGGACTTCATATAATTTACAAAAAATAAGCTCCCTTATATTAATATATGAGAAACATTATGATTAAAAAAAATAGGACTCCGCACAAATTAAAAAGGATAGGTTCCCATATAAAACAAAAAAAAATTAATATTAATAGACGTATAGAAATATAGATTCCTATAAAAATTAAAAACAAACCAATATATATTTATTCAAATTAATATATGAGTAGAAATACAAGACTTCGTATAAATTACAAAAAATAGGTTCCCGTAGGAATTAAATAAATGAATCATCTTATATTAATATATGAGTAGAAGTATAGGACTTCATATAAATTACAAAAAATAGGTTCCCGTAGAGATTAAATTATAAATAAACCGTCTTATATTAATATATGAGAAGAAATATAAATACCCGTTTAAATTACAAAAATAATGTGAGTAAAAATATAGCTTTTCTTGCTATTACTCGACTGCCTTGTTGCATCATAATTATTTCCTGACAAAACAAATGAAAGAACACTTAAGTTGAGAATGTGGCTATTGGATTATCAGGAGGTTTGATACTGAAAGTAGACATTAGATAATATGTTGTTGGTTTGCAACACTTAAGTTCCCTACTAGAAAACACGTTTTTGGTAACCGATTTAGAGACTGAAAAATTTTGGTTACTATAGAGACCGATTTAGAGACTGATATTTTGAACGTAAACTTAAAAAAAATTCAGCCTCTATATCGGTTGCTACATAATTATAGAGACCGAATTAGAGACCAATAATTAGCAACCAATATTTCAGTCACTATAGAGACCGAATTAGAGACTGATATTTTGAGGCCAAATCCAAAAACATTTCGGTTGTTAAATCGGTCACTATAGAGACAGAATTGGAGACCGAAAAATAGCGATAAAAAAACCAACGCAAATGTTTGTTGTTTTTTTTTAAACCGAATTAGAGATATTTATTCATTTATTTGTAATTATAATAAATAAATAAAAATAACCTTGGTTGATTCCTATACTACCGTAGAGAGATAACACATACCTTACCTTATTCTTTGAGTTTCATCTGAACCCTTTAAGCAATTCAAGTTCGCCCCAAATTGATTCTATTGTCCTCACGCCCTCTAAACCCTTTTGATTTCGTCGTTCAACAATCGCAAGAGTAACCCTTTTTGGCCAATCGCAACAATCGCCCTCAAATTGATTTCGCCCTCATATTTATACTTTGCTTCTAGTTTGAAACACATCTCAATGATAATTTAGCATCAAATTTCTAATCATGATTGCAACACTTTTGCTGTTGATTTGCAGAGCGTCTATGATTTGTTATTTAATTGGTTCTTATGATGAAAATATTTTAAGCAGGTGATAACTCTTTTTCTAAGATCAAAGCTCAAAATATCTGGAGTAAATAATGGAAGTTCTGGTGAAATTGTTTCAGAAGAGCAACTTGGTTAGCAAACAATCTTTCCTCAACGTATTTTCATTCCTGTTCAATTCTAGTTGATTGATATTTCTCTTTCCATTTAATATATATATTATGTGAATTGGGGCTTAGGGTTTAAAACCTTTGAATTAAGGATTTTTTAGGCTGTGAGAGATTTTTAGTGTGCTGTTATGGAATTAAATCCTCAATAACATTTATTTTGTATATCCACCCATGTTGGATTTTAATTTTCTACTTTTGAGTTATCTGTGTTTTGCATGCTTCTTTTGTTTTCATCAAAAACCCATATCCTTGGTAGTAATCTTCTTCTTCCTATTTGCATTTGTATTTGTGTATCCACCTATAAATTTGTTCCTTCTTATTTTCCCTTCTTTTCCTATATAGGTTAGCAAATTAAGCAACAGAAAAAAGTGAGAACAACCACCAAATCTCATTCTTGAAAACAGTATATTGTTTCTTTTTCACATTGAAAGTGAGAACCTGATACCCCTCTGTTCTTGGAACAACCAAATAACATTCTTTTTCATATAAGCCTAATGTATTTTGTTCCACTCCTTGTTGATCTTGAATTGGTTTCACTTTTACAAGTCTTGCATGTTTATTGTTCTTTAACTAATAAACATAGTACTAGTGCATATGCTACAGGTGTGTGTCCATATGTATGCCAGAATGTTGCGTATTTTGTTTCTTTCATGTGTTGGTTGATTGGCTTGTTTGAGATGATATGGTTGCTAGCTATCTTACATTCTTGTGATTGATACCTTGTGTGCCTTGTTTCATTCAAATTGATGATACCTTGTGTGCCTTATATAGTATAGTATAAGATATAGAATTCAAAACTTTGATTAAACAGCTAAGTGGTTCCTAGGCATTCAAGTGCTAGGTATTGGGTTAAGGAATCAATTGAAGGTGATCATTAGACTTATATAAGAATTTTGAGTACTGCCGGATTTTATTCATAATTATGTAGAAAAATGTGTTAACAATAAAAGATAGTAAGAAAAATGTGTTAACTAAAACAAAAATTTTTAGTATATCACAAGGTCAAAACAATAAACAAGTTTTAATTATAAAATCTAAATATTAATGTATTCCCAGGTCAGTTCTCATCCTTTTCCTATTTTTGTGTAAAAGCTAAACATTAATGTATTCCCATTTTTACTACTGTCAAGGATTTGGAAGGGGAGAAAGAATTCTACATTGACGCAAAATGGCAAGAAAGATAAGAGAAATGGAAAGTAAGGCAAAGCAAAGAACGAGAGGTCACTTCTAGTTATTCTACTAAACAAAGAGGAATGTAAAGAAGACCATGGTCGAGAAGATGACTACTCGTAACTCGTAAGTGATCACTTCTAGTGATCACTTGTGAAGGTTAGTTATCTACAGGTATCTCATTATCTCACTTTTTCTAATGTTATGAAGATTATTATCTCCTTTAAAATGAACTAAAATGTTGTTATTAGTATGGAAAAAGGATTAGTCTCCTATATATATTTGACAAAAGTGAAGTTAGTTATCTATTGATAAATTCATGTGCTTGCCAGCACCCTTTAAATCATATTTAATAACTGTTTTTTTTTTTTTGAAAATTCTTCTACTTTAAGTATGTTCGTATATTCAGTATTACCTTATTATCATATATTTTAGAGGTTTCTGGAAAGAATGGATAGATGCAGAACCAAGGGCATAGTGACTATGACAGAGTGTAGCTTGGAAGTTTGAAGCTTGATCTTAAAAATTGTCAATTGAGGTTTTTGTTCTACACTTTTCTATATAATGATCACCATTGTTCTCCAATGTTCGTTCCATGTGAGGGTTGTGATTATGGTGAAAGAGAATTTGTATAAATCAATTGTCCAGAAGTCTTGATGTGAGGTTTTTTCTTCTAGTGTATTTTGGAGCTCTTTTTTTATAGACTATTGATTAAAAATTAACTATTGAATGCCTCAACTTTTGTGCAGGTAAGTGTAGTCATAGTACCAGGAATGCATGAAGCATGTGGATTAGAGGCTTCTAGTATGATACACGATGTAAAGCCTTGATGAACCGGAGTTTTAATTTATTTTCCATAGAAGATTTATTTTGTAATATTGACTTTGAAAAAAAAAGCATTAGTTAAAGCCTTGTTTAATATCATGCTAAGTTAGTCTAAGTATAAATTTAATGTAATAGCCGATACTTAAAGCTTTAATTTATTTTCTTTAGGAGATTTATTTTCCATATAATCTTTGATTAAGCATATAATTTACTAATGTATATATATATATATATATATTACATGGGCTACATTTTTTTTTAAAAAAAAATATTGAAATTAGCAACCGAATTAATGACCGATTTGTTTTAAAATTAAATAAAGTGGTCACTAAATCAGTTGCTAATAGCGTCGACAATGCGTCGAACAATCTGTCTCTAAACTGTTCTTTCAATTCAGTCTCTTAATTGGTTGCTGATATTGGTCGCTAATTTAGTCTCAAAATTCAGTTGCTAATCGGTCGCTACAAAATTGGTTGCTAATTTGGTCACTACAAATCAGCGACCAAGGTTTTTGCTACTGATTTTAATTGGTTGCTAAATCGGTCGCTAATTGAATTAGCAACCGATTTTGATGAAAATCGGTCGCTAAATCGGTTGCTAAACACATGTTTTCTAGTAGTGGTTGAAATTGTTCAGTTCTTCTTTATATAGTAAATTTAATTGAAATGACATAGGCTTAATAAGATTTAATAAATAAAAAATTTAAAATTATAATTATTAAATAATAATTTTTGAAATTATTTATTGAATGGACATGACCTTCTACACTAAGATAAGATTTGTACTGTCAACTTCCTATAATAAAAAGAAATAAAGTTTTATAAAAATATATAATCTAAAAAGAAGCAATGGATAGACGCCTCTACACTAATGGTGTGCTTGGTATGAGAGAAAATGGGAAGAGAGAAAATAAAACACGGAAATCAATCTATGAATTTGGACTAACATTAGTTCAAATTCATAGATTGGTTTCCGTGTTTTATTTTCTCTCTTCTTATTTTCTCTCCTGTCAAGCAAGGCATAAAGTTGCATAGTCAGAATTTTTTATTAAGTGGTTGGATGGCTTTGAATGACATCCATAGACACATAAGCTACCTCAGTAAATTATATGTTTCAACATGGGCAAATTCTAACCGGCACAAGCATATTAATTTGTGCAGAATGCACAAACACCTTTTTGGTAGCTACATTCCAAACTGGTAGTATATCAATGGTTGAGATTGATCTTAGGCTTGTACATTTCCCCACACCATATAAAAACTTGGTTTGAGTAATGTTGGAGCGGTTTTACTTGCAACCCAGTTGGTTGTGTTTTTTTAATACCTGGAACGGATACAATTATATGGTCAACTGGGTCATGGGCTGGTCATTAATGTGGAGTGGGTCATTAATGAAGGACAGTGAATTACTAAAAAAAATGCTGGCCCATAAAATGTTTAATATTTAATTAATCATTTTGAAGAACTTATGTAATATTAATTTATTTTGAAGAAAAAATTGTGTTCGTTAGGGACAAAAGAAAAATAGCGGGACTAAAAAAAATAGAAGATTTTGCGATATATATATATACACATATCGACGAATTAAAATTTTAATTGTAGCAGCGCGATTTTAATCCCCATAATGAAAAGTGTATGAAGATAAATAAAATTTTATCTAGGATGAAGAAAATTGAAGTGTAATGGATTAAGCAATGTTAAGTAGTTCAATAAATAAAATTTTAATTATCTAACTAGCGAATTAATTGAACTAAGTGTAATGGATTAAGGAATGTTAAAAATAGTAGTTCGATAATAAAATTTGAATTATCTAACTAGCGAATTAGGTGATATAAGTGTAATGATTAAGGAATGTTAAGAATAAATAAAACTTAAATAAGTATAGAGATAGTAGATAAATAATCAATTATTATATTAAACATTAAAAACTCATATTTCTGCTATGATAATAATAATATAAAACAGACTGAAAGTAAATAAATAAGCAAGTGTCAGGTGCCACTGTGCACATGGCGGGTGCTTTGAGATGGAGTGGCATGCCACTCTTTGTTGTTGGCAGGCGCCATGTTGGTTGTGTGGCACGGGCCACATTGTTGTGTTTGCTTCTTTTTGTTTTTACTTCTATTTTTTTTCTCCAATTTATTTTGTGTCAACTCACACATAATAGTAAATCTCCTCCCCTAATCATGGGGAGGTTGCTGGTGTCGTTGAAAATTATCAACAAAGATTAATCTACCATTAAATAGAAGTTTCCAAAAAGGAAATAATCTACCATTAAATAATTAATATAGCCAATTTACTCAAAAAAGATTAAAAACAATATTTTTGAAATAAAAAATAATTTTATTGGGAGTAAATTCATCGCATTAGTCAAATTTAAATTCTCTAAATATGGAATATCTTGATTTCGGTCTAATCGGTTAAGAAGTTACAATAAAATAGTTAGAGAAGTGAAATTTGAATTCTCTAATTAGGGAATTTGATTTCGGTCTAATCGGTTAAGAAGTTACAATAAAAATAGTTAGAGATTAGCAAATATCTTGATTTCGATCTAATCGGTTAAGAAGTTACAATAAAAATAGTTAGAGAAGTGAAATTTGAATTCTCTAAATAGCGAATATTTTGATTTCAGTCTAATTGGTTAAGAAGTTACAATAAAATAGTTAGAGAGGTCAAATTTGAATTCTCTAATTAGCGAATATTTTGATTTCGGTCTAATCGGTTAAGAAGTTACAATAAAAATAGTTAGAGATTAGCGAATATCTTGATTTCGGTCTAATCGGTTAAGAAGTTACAATAAAAATAGTTAGAGAAATGAAATTTGAATTCTCTAAATAGGGAATATTTTGATTTCGGTCTAATCGGTTAAGAAGTTAGAATAAAAATAGTTAGAGATTAGCGAATATCTTGATTTCGATCTAATCGGTTAAGAAGTTACAATAAAAATAGTTAGAGAAGTGAAATTTGAATTCTCTAAATAGGGAATATTTTGATTTCGGTCTAATCGGTTAAGAAATTACAATAAAAATAGTTAGAGAAGTGAAATTAGAATTCTCTAAATTGGGAATATTTTGATTTCGATTTAATCGGTTAAGAAGTTACAATAAAATAGTTAGAGACGTCAAATTTGAATTCTATAATTAGGGAATATTTTAATTTCGGTCTAATCGGTTAAGAAGTTACAATAAAAATAGTTAGAGATTAGCGAATATCTTGATTTCGGTCTAATCGGTTAAGAAGTTACAATAAAAATAGTTAGAGAAGTGAAATTTGAATTCTCTAAATAGGGAATATTTTGATTTCAGTATAATCGGTTAAGAAGCTACAATAAAAATAGTTAGAGATTAGCGAATATCTTGATTTCGGTCTAATCGGTTAAGAAGTTACAATAAAAATAGTTAGAGAAGTGAAATTTGGATTCTCTAAATAGGGAATATTTTGATTTCGGTCTAATCAGTTAAGAAGTTAGAATAAAAATAGTTAGAGATTAGCGAATATCTTGATTTCGGTCTAATCGGTTAAGAAGTTACAATAAAAATAGTTAGATAAGTGAAATTTGAATTCTCTAAATAGGGAATATTTTGATTTCGGTCTAATCGGTTAAGAAGTTACAATAAAATAGTTAGAGAGGTCAAATTTGAATTCTCTAATTAGGGAATATTTTGATTTCGGTCTAATCGGTTAAGAAGTTACAATAAAAATAATTAGAGATTAGCGAATATCTTGATTTCGGTTTAATCGGTTAAGAAATTACAATAAAAATAGTTAGAGAAGTGAAATTTGAATTCTTTAAATTGGGAATATTTTGATTTCGGTCTAATCGGTTAAGAAGTTACAATAAAATAGTTAGAGAGGTCAAATTTGAATTCTCTAATTAGCGAATATCTTGATTTCGGTCTCTGATCCATCACACTTAGTTCACCTAATTCGCTAGTTAGAAAATTGAAATTTTATTTATCGAACTAAGATTCTTAATATTCTCTGATCCATCACACTTAGTTCACCTAATTCGCTAGTTAGAAAATTGAAATTTTATTTATCGAACTAAGATTCTTAATATTCTCTCATCCATCACACTTAGTTCACCTAATTCGCTAGTTAGAAAATTGAAATTTTATTTATCGAACTAAGATTCTTAATATTGTTTGATCCATTACACTCAGTTCACATAATTCTCTAGTTAGATAATTGAAATGTATTTATCGAACTAATATTCTTTGATCCATTAAACTAAGTTCACCTAATTATTAATATTCTTTGATCCATTGGAATTTTATTTATTGAATAGAGTTAAAATAAAATAGAGTTGAAATAAAATAAATGTTAAATTGGGAAGAAAAAAAAAACATGACAACTACTGGCCCGCGCCACATAAGAGTGGCACGAGCCACTCAATCTCAAAGCATTTGTGCTTCCCGCCAGCATTTGTGCTGCCCGCTACCACTCTCAAGGCTTGCATTTATTTTTCTTTCTTTATATGCAACCTAGACCTGATACTCCCAGGATCATTAAATGCCTCATTTGTCTATCACATCTTAAAGAAGTATGGGTCACAAGATATATAATAAAAATTATATAAAGAAAATGGTGATTAGACTGAACAAAATTTGGGAGGGAGATTGAAATTTCGGAGGGAGAGTAGTGGCTTGTGCCATTGGTTGTGTGGCAGGCGCCATTGAGAGGGAGTGGCGGGTGCCACTCTTGGTTCCTTGTGGCAGGCGCTTTGAGATGGAGTGGCTGGTGCCACTCTTGGTTCTTGTGGATGGTGTCAAGTTATTGTGTGGCTCGTGCCACCTTTGTTGTCTTGGTTTTTTTTTCTTCTTTTAATTTTGCATTTATTTTGTTTCAACTCTATTTGTGGTAAGTTCCACACCTAAGTATCTGAAATACATAAAAAATAATATAATAGCACTACGAAAATGCAAAAAAAAAATCAAATACTAAGCTAATTTCATTAAATAAATAGTGCATTTTTCGGTGTTATCAAATTCTCCGAAACTTGAAGAAATATAAGTGTAATGAATTAAAATATGTTAACAATAGGATAAAAAAAATTGAATTATCTAATTAGCGAATTAGTTGTCGTAAGTGAAATGAATTAAGAAATGTTAAGAATACGATAAATAAAATTTCAATATCTAGTAGATAAATAATCAATTATTATTAAACATTAAAAACCCAACAACACAAATGATAAGAATAATAAAACATAGACCGAAAATAAATAAGTAAACAATTTGAGTTCAACGATAAATAAAATAAATGCCTAGAATTTAATTATAAACTAGTGGTGGCAGGAGCCATTGGTAGTACCACTATCGAATACAAATCAAGTTTTGGCACAAAGTAATTAAATTAATGTCTTACATATTTCATGTTCTCTAAAGCAATCAAATTAAAAATTATTACCAACCAAACCAACCAAAGCAACATATGTCTCCACAAGGTAATCTATACCTCAAAACAGATTCTGCAAAATGGACAAATTAAATATTTGTCAATAACACCAGTTTTAGAATTATTAACAAATTTTAAAAAGTAAACAATAAATTTATTTTAACTCACAGTGTCAACATAATCAGCAACCATATCATCAACCATATCCATGTCAATAACACCCAGACAAACCTCAATTGATTCACTTGAAGTATCCATGTTGCTACTGGATTCTGAATTTATAACCACCATCTTCTTGCTCCTTTCTACACAATCAAAATTCAGATAAAATAACAAAACTTATCAATAACAATAATTGAACAACTCCTAAACCATTTTACAACTACACAAAATTAACTATACCACATAAAAGATAAATAAAAAACTATGAGGACAATTTTTCTCTTTCTTTTTTGAATTAATTTGAGTAGATATTGTTTTTTTTTTTTTTGAATTGAGTAAATAAATAACTATGTGGCAGGTGTCATTGTCTTGGCTGGCGTTGCTATGAAGGGGAGTGGGGATACTTTAGTGAGTAAGTAAATAACTATGTGGCAGGTGCCAGGTTCTTGTGGCAGGCACCAACTTATTTTGTGTGGCACTGGCCACCTTTGTTGTTCTTGGTTTTTTTTTTCTTTCAATTTTCCATTTTTTTTTCAACTCTTTGTGATAAGTTCCCCACATATAGTATCTGAAAAACATAAAAAATAACTACGAAAATGCAAAGAAATAATGAAGCACACAGCCAACACAGTGGATAAAATCAAATTTTGTTAAAAAAAATTAGGAACACATCTTAACAAAATCTTTCCTTCATTTCATATATGTTATTTTCTTCATTTTTTTAAAAAATATATACTCAGTTTAATTATAAAGAAAAATATGTTCTTAATAAAGTTAAGAACACAAAATGGGTTTATAATTTTGAAGACATATCTAGATCTCATACCTTGTTTTCAAAGAGGAGAGCTTAAGATGACAACTTAAGGCTTTAATAGATCTCCTTGTTTTCAAAGAGGAATGTTGAAGAAGATGAAGATGAACACAATGCATGAAATGGAGATGAAGTGGGCGTGTTGAAGAAGATGACAATAATGATGCAGCTGTCATGCCATACGAATATTGATGGTTCTATTTTGATTTTGAAAAGTTGAAATGGATAGTAAGGATCCAACTTCCAAGAATTTCATTGCACATGTTATGGGTTATAATAATCCAACTTGATAAAATGGTTTATTTGACTTTTATTATATGGTGTGGTTTGACTAGGTCTATATTATGGAATTTTTTGTCCTATTCAAATTTATGTGTTTGTGCATTCTGCACAAATTTACGTGTTTGTGCCAGTTAGAAGCCACCTTCAACATGTTGTCATTTCCGAAAATTATTACAATAAATTTTACTTATTTATAATTTTTTCAAATTCTTATGTTTTTAGCGGTTTACAATTCAACACATAGAGGTAAAATTAGAAAATTTTATGACTTAAATGCATTTTGATATTTTTTTTTAACGAAAACTTTATTGTAAATTTGCTTATATATAAAATCAGAGGTAGTATTAATTTTTTATTAAAACTAATGGGTATTGTCTTGACTCATGAAATATTCATTGTGTAATTGAATATAGCTTACACATAGCACGTGAAGCAAATATAAAAACTATGGATAGGAGTTACTTGGGAAGCTTTGAATTCCCAAACGGATAGCACGTGAAGCTTATAGATGTTTCTTAGACTTGTGAAGCTTATACATGTTTCTTACTATCTCCCCCACGTGAATAAAGCTTACGCATATTTATTCCTTGCATGTGAGTTAGCTTACACAAAGTTAAGGCTTGCATTTACTTTTTTGCCGTTAGTAACTTGTGTTGATGTGTGAAAGTACATAGGTTGAGTGGTAGAGTAGTATTGATTATGACAATTGAATTTGAACTGGTTCGGTCGTTAAGTTCAAATCTTAGTAATAGTTAGCTTCAAAGTAGTACATTTGTCCCAAAATATAAGTAAAAATTGGTTAACAAAAATGTGTGTTTTTTGTCTGAATCTCTAACGAAAAAATTGCTTTGACTTATTTTTACTTATATATTGGAAGGAAGGGAGGTAAGAAATTTTTTAAAAAAATGTCAATTAATCTGCGTGTAAAAAAAAATATAAGCAAAAGTGATTGAAAGTAATTCGATGTATTTTATTCAAAATTTCGGATGTGAGTCGGACAACAAATTTCCAAAGTTCCTTTCCATCGTTGATATCCTTAATGAAATTTAAAGCTCTGGCCATCTTAAGCAACATAAACTATATAATAAAAACAACCAATTTGTTAGTTTTTTATAGTTTAAACATGGTTAGAAAATAAAAGTGAAGCTTATAAGCTTATGAACACATTTATGCTTTTGGTTATAAAAGTATGAAGCAAACTTATGAACATGAAGCATTTCTGTCATTTATTTCTAACGCATAAAACTTATTTTTTTCCCTTTCTTGCTCACTCTCTTACCCTTTCTAATGCATAAAACTTACATTTCTGCCTCTTTTACTCACTTTCTTACCCTTTTTGAAGCTTATATATATATATATATATATATATATATATATATATATATATATATATATATATATATATATATATATATATATATATATATATGGTATTGACATAAATGACAGTGCAAGAAGCAAGGGAAAAAAATATGTTTTTTATATATACATTTAGTAAGCTTATATATACATTTCTGCCTCTTTTACTCACTTTCTTACATTTTGCACTTTTTTCATAAATTTGAAACGGTCCAAGAAGCAATAAGCAAAAAGGGAAGCTTATAAGCTTATGAACAAATTTCAGATTTTGGTTAGTCATGCATGCAAGAAGCAATAAAGTGACCAAAAAGGGTACAATAACACTACAAAATCTCGGAACTGTATGATTTGAAAAAGCTTAAATTTTTTTGATATGTTCCAAAAGGGTAAGAAAGTGAGCTGTTCATCTTCCTCATAAGTGTTTAAAACATAATCATCAGGAGCAAAGGAAGCTTATTTTGAAACAGTTTGGTGTTATAAAAAAACGGTAAGAAGAAGATTGAAATAACACATTAATGGTGAACTTGGATTTGCGATTCTTACCGGTGTGATAGCGGTGAGCAAGGACGGACGATTTGTTCAAATCTGAGCTTCGTTTGCGTTGGTGTGATAGCAGAGAAAAGATGAACTTGGTAGGATGTTGTGAGAGAAAAGCTGTTTTGAAAGTGGAGAAATGAAGTTGGAGTGATAGGAAAGAAAAATGAAGTTGGAGTGTTGGTTCCGTGTTTGCAGTAAAGCTTTTGCATTTTGGTACTCCCTCTGTTCCTTTTTAAGTGTCCGTTTTGAATAGTAATAACAAATTAAGAAAGTTTATTTTTGCACCTTATTTTCCTATTATACCCTAATTCTAATTCACCAACAAAATCCTATTTTTTTGCACACACTTTCTCTTTCCAATAAATTTAATATATTATTTGTCAAAAAAAAAAAATTAATATATTATGCACACAAAAAAAAAACAAAATTTAATATGTTATGTACCAACAAAAATAAAAAGATTTAGTTTTCCAAATATATAGCATTAATTAGTTTTATTGAAAAAGATATGAGTAATTGACAAAAGGTATAATTGACAAATCGTACCCTTAAAACACCAAATGGACAGTTAAATAGAAACGCTAAATTTGACGTTTTTGGACACTTAAAAAGGAACGGAGGGAGTACTTGGTTTGCTGACAATTAAGGAATGTCCGGTGGACAATAACCAACGTACAAAAAAAGTGCAAAATCATGTACAAATTTTAAAGTTCAAATTGGATAATAACAAAATCCGTAATGTAATAGACTGATCACATAAAAGACAAAAATTATATGGTAAAAAAAGACAACAAATGACCTTAAATGTATGATGTGTCAATTTATTATTGGAGGATATTGGAGGGTATGTTGGTATAATTACATGTATCTTGTTTATATAAATATATATGATGGATGGATTGGATTTTTTGAATAAAGTTTAATAGTTTGTTAATGGATTAATGGATTATTTTGATCCATCCATTAGCAATCCAATCCAAATTCATCAATTTTGACACCCCTACTTTTAACACAGGAGTATATTAGTAAATTACTATCTATATAAAAAAAATTGGGTTGGGCCGTGGGCCAGCTGGGCCACCCCTATCTTCGCCATTGATTCAATACCTTCTTTGAAGAGTGAAAGCTAACATACTCTTTATAATGTGTTTGAAATGAACAATAATGTTAAAGAACATACATAGATGGATGAATATGTTGCCTCCATGGAGGTAAAAAGAGAAATTTGTTAATTACAAGTACTACTATTACTAGTATTACTATTAATGTATTATATTGGTACATCTGTTAAAACTATGTTGTTTGTTGTGTCACAATGACTAGAAAACTTATCAATTGGGGTATTTAGCGATCAAACAAAATAATAACTATGACTCATTTGCAAAGTTGTAGTAATGACATAATTGTCATTTGACAATGAAGAAATTAAAGTCCAATTTGGAAATTAAAGAAAATACAACACACATTTAATATAATTTTATTTATGAGATAATATTAAATACTTCATAGGGTATAATATTATACAAATTAAGTTTGAGGTCCATAGTCTTAAAGTCATCCTAACAAATATTTTATAAAAATTGATAAACCTTGTGAGACTTATTTAAACCAAGTTAGTTACGATCTAATTTAAACATACTAGATCATTAGAGTTAGATATCACAAAAGAGAGTTTTTAAGAGTAAATATCACACAAAACGACTAATTAATACTCTTAAAACTTCATTCCACTTAAAGAAAGTTAAGCCTAGAAGTGGTCATTGAGACGAAACTCTCCCTCCTCCAAGTAACTATTATGATCGTCTTTTCCGGGTCCTCTTCTTCCTCGGATACAAAGTTCATTTTCACTTCATTCTCAACCATTTCATCAGGATGGTCAACATGTATTTCATTGTGTGGAATCAAAGGCTTGGGGTACATTTCCATTCATAAGTGGATTTGCTCCCATTTGTCTATGTGGTGTATTATTAGCTAACTCTTGACGTGATAAAAACAACTTATTGGAAGGTAAAATATGTTATAGTGTCTCACGAACAATAACATTGTCGGGAGAAAGTCCACCACCAAATCGCATTGTCACATGAACAAATCAATTAAAGCATAACATTTGGGTGTTGAGGTCAATCTCTCAACCATCGTGATTCGGGTCCTCAAGGTATTCGATTCAACAAATTATCAAATGAGCTAAAAGGTCTCCGGGCATCATCTATAAATCGCTCAAACATATTCAAGAACAACAATATACATAAAAACAAAATAAAATAGGGTGAATTAATAGTACACAAGTTTACCACTTGTAAGTTTTTTTCGTGTGTTGGCTTTTTGTGTTTTAAGAAGTCTTAAGGATTGTTACTTGATATGCATGATTGTATCTGATTTGCACAATTTTTGTATTCCTTGTGCTAGAGTGGTGCTTGTTAATAATGTTTTGTATTTTTTAAAAAAATATCTTATAAGATTTTATTCTTCTTATTTTTCATTAATATTTTGTTGAACTGATATGTTTATGTTTATCCATATTCAATCACGGTATTCATGTTTATCTGAAACAACTTTAACCTGCCGCCGAATATCAACAATAGTGACCCTTATCAACAACTCCATTATAGAAAGGTGCATATATGTAGGATAAATTATCACGGTAATGAAGTCTATAATCCATATTAATCCTCTTTTATGCTATGAATGAATTGAATCTTTGTGCTAGAATGCGTCAAAATCAATGAGATTTATAATGTACACAAAACATGCAACTACCTAAAGAAACTGATGCATGTAATGAAATTTTATAATAATATATAAATCATATGTCATGCATGGCATATTATGAAGCAACATTAATTGCTTTGCATAATAGATCATATGATTATTTTTATTTACATGTTTGGTCATAAATTGAACGATCATCATTAATAGTATATATCACCTAAACGATTTTAAAAATGTGACATTGTTTCTTATCTTTATTCATTGTTTCCTCAGCCATCATGTGAAATTATGTGAAACAAAATGGAATCAAAGCATGGGTCATGAGTTTCATAATACATTGAGTCATTCACAATGCAAGAGGGTTGGTCAAAGTTCGGATATACCAAAATGACAAACTTTTTCACTTGTCTCAAAGTTCTATAAGGTGATCATCCTTATAAGTTATGTTATTAATGAAAGCAAATCATGACGGTTCATTTATCTCAAATGGATGAGTTAAAAAACATGGTGAACATCATGTTAAACAAACTAGTCATAATATAGACCGTGTTGCAAAAGTCACCAAAAACCAATAGACCCAATTTGAGTCAAGTCCCTACAATACCCAAAAGAAGCAAAACTTCGATTGAAGAACAAAAAAGTGTGGCTAAGTCTCCATTTATCCAATCCAAATCTTCATCATAATACAATGTTGACAATATCATCTTGATAACATCGGACGATGATGAAATAGACCAGACGAAAGAATCAACAAATGTATCTAACATTTAGTCCATGTACTCAAAGGGGAGCAAAGTATAAAATCAGTTTGTAATGAATCTATGTTGAATTGTTTATTTAGCAACTAGTAACTATTACTAAACTTGTGATAGATGAAGAACAGTTATCTTCAAAGAGAAACCAACCAAAAATGTCAAAGAGATTGTGTTTCTCAACTTCACCAACTTACAGGGAGACATGTAAAGGTTCATAAATTAGAAATTAAGGAGAATAAGATAATATATAAGGTGAACATGTATCACTTAACTATATTCTTCTATATTTTATTTTCTCAAAATGCATATATAATAGTTTATTGAGACCAACTTTGCAACCATAGAAGAATAAAACTCTAACGTGTGGAATAACATGTTTCATGTTATGTTTGTCATGCTAGGAATGATATCATGTATTGATTATGCAGTAGTAATCATTTTCAAATTTCACGGGTAACAACTAATGACAACATATGTATCTTTAAAACTATTTTTTATGCATTCAGGTGAGAAGTGGTTCAAGATTGAACAGTGGCAGAACCAGGGGGTGGCTGGGGTGGGCCGCGGCCACCCCCAAAAAAATGAGAAATTACTATAATACCTTAGGTATGTTAAAAAAATTAAAACTATGTATTAATATACATATTTATTTGCCCACAATATATAACCAATGATGCGCGTAGCCCAGTGGTTCCGGATATTAGATTATGCCTCTTGTATTGTAATGGTTGCTAGTTCAAGTCCCAGCAACCCAATTTTTATTTTTTTTTATAGACATAACAATGGACATTTCTATTTACCAAAAAAAAAGGACAATTTCTATTATTTTTTTCTCCAATAAATAGCACAACTATTTTCAAATAAAAACAATTATTCTCTTTTAAGTATATGTGTAATATGATAAAATATTTAATTTTTTGATGATCAACTTTGTGCAGGTATTAATTTAAAGTAAATCATTGATAATTTTAAGTCACTTAATACACGTAGAATATTATTTAGAATATGCAATTTCAATTGAGTTTAATGGAGATGCACTGACTGTGTAAAATAATTTTACACGATCAGCCAATAAAAAACCATCATTTTGCCATGTCATATTAAGAAGGTGGGGTGTAGTGGGGTGACGTGGCGGAAAACATGGTTGGTATTGGTTGACTGTGTAAAATTATTTTACACTGTCAGTGCATATACCTTTTTCTCATTTCAATTTATTTTATGATCAAAATAGTGTTTTTTATTGCTTAAATTTTTGTATAAAATATTATTTTTTAATTAATTTATATATTATAATTTTTTTAGCGGTCCTCCCGAATTTTATTTCCTGGTTCCGCCACTGAGATTGAAACCCTCGTAGGCTCACGAAATGAATTTCAGACTCTGTGTCCTAGAAGAATAATTGATACTTAGGTAATTTCACTTACTAACTCACAACTTTAAAATAAATATTTACAGCAACGTAATAATTATGTTAAATAATTGTAGATAATTAATCTGATGTCCTTTAAGATAAACTAGATAGAGAAGAAGACTGCATCACAGACTATATGGTTACTCCATCCTTGTTTGTGGTATGTATATATATGTTAATAATGATAAAAATATACTAGTGTATTCTTGTCAATATAAGACAAATTAGTATGTCGGTGTTGTAATGGTGATCGTGATGGTTGTCCTCTATATGCGTTATAGTCTACCTTTTGGATGGACAATATTGGTGTTGTACGTGATGCTAGGAACAACTTACAGCTTTGTACTTTAATATTTGTTTGTTTAGTTACGTCTTAAGTTCCTGTTAGTTGCTTTTGCCCTTTCTTGTGCTTTGCGTTTGTTCCCTTAGTTATAGTTTTTATTGTTTTTTTATAGCTAAATTATGCATATTGTATATTTATTTTTAACTCCTCATGAGTACTTCTTGTGTTTATGAAAGAGTAGTATCAATATATTTTTTATTTTATTTTTTAAAAAAAGTTAGTATGATTCCTTATATATTCGATAAACTGATGTAAATTGTGGTGTAACAATTGAAGAGTTCATAAAAAATTATGGGAATAACTTGATGCCCTATTTCGAGAACCTAAAACATGTATGACTTTTAGCTTTGTTGCGTGTTAAATTTACCATAAACATATTATGAAGTCATTTGATTTTGTCTGACATACTATAATGTTGTTAGATTTATCTTTAAAATGAAGATTGTGTTGGAAATTGGTTTTTGATGGTCACCGTTGTTGATGAACAAGTGTTATATCATTGAGGTAAGAGATTTGATAGAAGTACTAATATACTTTGACAACGAGTCATTAAGAAAATGGTAACATATACCTGATAGTTTGTATTTGAATTTTTCGTTACTCTATTAATTATCTTATTTCTTTTTACCACTTGAAATTTGAGTGAAAAATTATTGCAAAAATGGTACAAACGTGGGAACAAACTACTTTCCATCCGAATTTATATATGAAGTGCAATAGCACAAACAATTGGGAAATAGTTGTACATGTAAGATTTGTTTACGAAAGATTTTGACAACAAAATATTTTATTTATTTTAATCAATATATATAGGGGATTGCTAACATACTCCCACCTAAAAATATGTGGGAGTAAGTTAACAAGCCTACTTTCACTCTATATTGACTAAAAAACCATTTGTATATATTAATATATGTTTTAAACAAAAGATATATTTTTAAATCACATCTTATTATATTTTTTAAACAAAAAATATAACACTCATGTTTCCTTAACTAACATTCAATTTCTCGTCACATCTCATAACTAACATTCTTCATTAAGTATATAACGCCCCAACTAAAATATCTAGAATATTTAGTCAAGACATACATAATATGGATCTGAGTACAATTAAAATTTACTGAATAAATTAGCAAGATACAAATTGTTTAAAATACAAAAGGGATAACACATAAAATACAGCGATAAAAGCTAGTATTCCGAGTAAACAAGGTAATAAACTAAAAGCAAGACGAAGAAAATAAAATCTTCAAGGCGGACAATCCAAGCTCAGCTCCAACTGTCAGCCTCCTACCTGGTCCTTGCTCCGAATATCCTGTTTACCTAAAAAAAATTGTTTGGAGTGGGGTGAGACTACTAAGCCTCAGCGAGTCCTACTACCCTCCTAGAGGTGACTACACCGGGGCACCTAGAATCAGTCGTTTCAATACTAACATATATATATAATCATATCCTGAACTGAAAGTAATTGTGTAACACAGAAATTAACTCTTATTCATTTTAAACACAAGGACACTCTGAGGTGAGCATGTCTCAGAGGCCTGCCATATCCGTCAACCGATTCGGTCACGGCATGCAGCTCACAATAACGTATCCTAATGGATTGTCCCAATGGGAGTCCATAACGCGATATCACAAAATCGCTCATAACTGACTGAAACTAAATTAGTTCTTACTACCAATATTTCCCAAGACCCGGGGAGCATGCAACCTATTTTATTTCTAAGTTATACCCTAATGATTATCTGCGATTGACATTATGTTCGACATTATATTAATTATATTACTGCAAACTATCTGATTATAATGAGGATATAAAACGAGTGTAGAAATCTTTATTTAGAAAATGGAAAATGTATGTAATTCTGTACAAGCTCGCTACGGCGAGTCACCAGCTCGCCATGGCGAGATTATAGGTCCTGACCTAAATCGACTCGCTGTGGCGAGTAGAAGCTCGCCATGGCGAGTTTCATCAGCTCAGAGCCCAGCTCGCCATGAATGCTCGCCAGCTACTCGCTGTGGCGAGTTCATGCAGAGTTTGCCCTGTTTTGCCAAAAATCATATTTTTCTAAAGTTACACCTACAATCCTCATTTTATCAGCGCAGTAGCATAATTTACATAATATATAAACAGAATGGAGGGAAATTCGGGATTAATTCCCCTCACACAACTTTCCTAATTATTTCCTAAATTAACATGCAAATTCATTAAATTGGGGTAACTAGCTAAACTATCCTAAAGAACCCACCTGGTAAAGGAAGCTTTATCACTGTTACAAGCTCAGCTACAGCCACCAAGTCCTCAGCATCAGGACTCACTAGAACCCCACTTGTGTTCATGGACAAAGGATTAACAAAGAAAGGAAATCACGTTGGTAAGTGCTTGACATGAGTTAAGATGATTAGAATTTAATGTTGAGTTCAGAATATCCCACCTCAGGTTTCTAGGAAACTAGCACGATCAGGAAAAAGCACATGCAGCCATCTCTGCAAATTCTCGCTGGGGCGAGTGATTCGGCTCGCCGGGCGAGCGTGACAGAATTGAAAGGGGAGATTCTGTCATTTGTCCAAAATTCCACATACCCACAGTACTCAGACACCAGAATTCATGGCCACACACATGAGCAAGACAGAATCAGTTCATTGAATAGAGAGAGAGAGCTCGAGATTGAGGTTTAGAAGAAGAAATTGAAACATGAACTTACCCATTTCTTGGTTCCAATGGATGGGAATGGAAGATATGCCTCTTGCATGTTGATTCTTGCACCATAGTTGGATGAAGATGCTGGTAGTGATGATGGAGGACGAATCAAAGTGCTGATTGCATGTTGAAAAATGGTACCAACTCAAAAATTGAAATTAAAGGACATGGGTCATTGTTGTTGTTAAGGGTGGTGGTTTCGTGAAAGTGAGAAGATGAGGGAGGGTTGCTGACTTTCCTTCCATTGATTGCAAGCTTGGTCAAAACATAGAATTTTTAGAGGTTAGGTGTGGGGTGATGTTGTTGTTCGTGAGAGAGAAGGGAGGAGCTTGAGAGGAAGTGTTGTTTCTTCTTTACTGAATGTGGCCCTTCAGTAAAATAGATAAATGAAATTGAGATGGTCTAGGTGTATAAATACTACTATAACATGCCCTAAACATTCTTTTCTTTAATTCCCAAATTATGACACTTAATTCCCAATTAAGTTTCAAAATACTCTTTTAATTAATATTCTTCTATTAATTAAAATTGGGTTGTTACAATCTACCCTCCTTAAAGAAATTTCGTCCTCGAAATTCAACTTCTCTAATTCACATCAGGGCAGGTTGTTTATGTCCGCAAACGAACTACACTTCGTCTATTCTCTTGTTAAAAGCATTCAATCCCTTGGAATAAAACTTTCCTCTCTAATTACTGGCTAAGGTTATCCTCACATTCTCCAGATTTTAGTGCTGCGCACTCTGATTCAATCTCCTACAATCATCTTCTGACAGAGTTACCATTATCTTAGTCTATGAATCCCCGAACACCTTAATTACGGTTAGTCTCCTTCCGTTACCACAGGTACATAACTCCAACTTTATCGGGCCTGGATGCCGGTAAAAGCTAAAACCTAAGGTACGAGCTCGAGTGTTATTACAACAAATTCTAATTCTTCCATTCCAGGATCATTCCCTTTCCGAACTCTATCATGCATGACACGTCAAATATACACCTGTACCACGTGTTGTCCAAATACTCCAGAATCGATTGAAATATAAAACGAGTGGTAAATCGTCGAGACACTACTGATTCTTTTGTCAATGAATTGATCTCATGTGCAGACGACCTATAGTTATCCGATAAAATCCCACCTACAATTTTAATCTATTCTGGTACAGCACGGTGATCGCAGTTGTACGTCCAACATGCGGATGCATTTAGGTTCAGATTATCTCTCAAGGTCAAGGTCCATCTTGTTGAATTTCCTTTATTGGTAGCTAATACGTGAAACTGGGATGAGAAAATCAGATTCCCTACTTGGCTGGTTGCACACTTAAGTGTAAACTTGTAGTGCTGAGGCTGAATAGAAAGATTTAGCTTAGAGCGGTTGACTAATTATCTTAATAGATCACTGAGGATAAGAAAAGGGTTTCCAAATGAGATTGGTATACTACTCCAAGCGGGTAAGTAACTCTTACACTTGTGCTAATTACTGGTAACTAGACTTAGAATTGAAATGTTCCGGTTTAAGCGTTCGGGCTTCGGTATTTAAGGTCGACACGCTAATCTATGGTGAATTCAGAAGATGGGACTGCCAAGTTTGAATCCTTAACTCTGATTTTGCTAGAACAACTGAACTCCACTGGGTTGGGAATAACTCCGAACTTAATTCTGAATTTAATTTGTAAAGGTTACGAAGAGATGGACAACTAATTATAGTGAGGAATTGATGTAGCAGACTCGAGTGTACGAAATTTAAATGATTTTTTTGATACTGAGCTAAGTCATTTGTACCAGATTAACTACGGATGTCGATTGACAAATCAATCAACGAGCAGGAAATGAAACTGAAATTATTCTTGACCTTCTTAAGAATAATTAACTTTCGCAGATAGATCTTTCTTGATAATAACACAACTGAAAAACTGAAAAACATCTAATGCGGTTACTTATGTGTGACATTAATCACTATTAATGTAACTAATTGGCTTCAAGGAATTTCAAAAGTTTGCACCCTAATTGAATTTAGGTACGGCACGTGGTTGTCAAGCCATTAAGGCACGAGAAGAATTTATCCAACTGGGGCATGATTAGACGGGTTAGAGAATACACACGTTCATGGTGTTCCAAGGCTTGCGAATATTGAATTGAGCATTGTTCGATTCAATGACTCTGCTGAAATAGGATCTCTAGAGACAAAAAGACGTTTGAAGATTTATCTTCCATTGGTTTATACTCATGTTCTACAATTCTAATTCTTCTGCCAGTTTTCTCAAGTTAGGGCAACTATGTTTCCACTCAAAGATTCCGCTGACAATTCTCACCGGTAGGACGTCTAACTGATCCTAATATCCTCTTAGCTGGGAGGTCTGAATGTATGGAGGTACTGGTTGGCTAACCTGAGTTGAAACCAACTTGTTTGCCTGTGTCTGGGTAACTAATTATGTGTACTAAGAAGATTGGTCTGGGTTGCTGATGTCTCTAGTAAGGGCTTCTACTTGCTAATCTAATCCAGTCATGACCCCTACTGTTTGGCACTAGTGTTGTTTCTGAGTCGTCGGCTTCTAGTATTAATATCCTAAACGGTAAAAAAGGTTGGTTGGCATCCGGATAGTGTTAACATATACCGATTTAATCCTAATCTTCAGACTGGGTGTCTACTTTGGTCTACGATACTATAGTAATAGCCTAACGATATCTGACTGACAACTCTCAATATACGGTTAATGATTCTACTAATTTATAGTTGTCAGGTCCTAGTGCTTGAATCCGTGTAGTGTGAAGTCGAACTAGTATGGAACTAAATTGCCGGTCTCTAAACTATCTAATGACAAGGCAACTACGGTTCGACTCTGGCGTCTGATCGTGCTAAAGGCAACTCTCAATTGTTATTACTAATCAAAACCTATCCTATAATGGTTCGGCGTGATTTCCGGTATAGGGCGATAGACTGGTCCTATTGATGGCGCCTAGAGGTGGTTATCTTAAATGTTCACCTACTGGGTTTTGCGATAAAAGGACATTAAGGTATAGGCGCTGAGGTTCCCTATTCTTAACGGGGTAGTTAATTGGTCGTAAGTGCTCGATCGCTAGTTTTTGGTTACTTAATTTTACGGTCTTAACAAACCTATTGGGATGACGGTGTTGCTAAGGAAGGATTCAGCTTTGTTGTGAGTCAATGTCTTTAATGTTCTATTATTGGTTTCGAATCATTCGATGGTAGTGTTCTATGAACTAGCTTAGGTGACTGTCGGTGTTACAAGTGATTCCTATTTGTTAATCTAGCCAGTATTTGGTCTCTAAAAGGCTGCGGATGTACTGCTAAAGACTGGTATTGTACTAACTGAAAGTCCTAATTGTCGTATTAAATGAAACCTGTCTCTTACTAGTGAGGTTGGATTGTTGTTACAAGTTGAAAGGTCGAAGTAACTTAGTTAAGGGCATACTAGAGGAAAGTTTAATAAGGTGACTTTAAAGAAATATTGGAATGTGCTTGTGCCCTAATTTTGTTTCTCTAGTCTAGGTAGTTCAATTTGAAAGTTCTATGTCATGGACATCTATTTGGTTCACTACACTGGGTTTCTAACTTGAAACCATAGGGGTGGTCTGAATTTAAGGTGCTATCTCGGGTATGGATACAGATAGTATGAAGTCTAGTTGGTTAAACTAATTACGGCTAAGTCCTAGTGGTCTCAGTTCAATCTTTGTTTTTATTAGGACGAGTTCACTCATTCTAACTTCTTGTCTGCACTCAACTTCTAACGTTACCTCCAAAAGTGTTTCCTCAACAATCCCTAAATGTACAGGTTGGCTTAGGATCAAGTACACAGAAATTTCTAAAAGATGGAATGGTAAGAACATGAATGAGGGCTTGAGACCGTTCACCATGGCTAAAAATG
Source organism: Trifolium repens (assembly GCA_030408175.1). Classification (NCBI taxonomy): domain Eukaryota; kingdom Viridiplantae; phylum Streptophyta; class Magnoliopsida; order Fabales; family Fabaceae; genus Trifolium; species Trifolium repens. The sequence goes on along the minus strand of CP125842.1, from coordinate 14,571,187 downwards.
ACTGAACAGAGAGTAAGGCAGCAACAAGCAGTAGCAGCAACCTGCTAAGCTCGCTGTAGCGCACATTTACTCGCTAAGCGAGTTAGACAGAGTGGAAAAGAATGATTCTGGGGTTCGTCCAATTCTTCGTTGCATAGCACCATAACTCCCAGTCATATACTAACTTGAATTTGGGGTGAGTTTTGATTTACTGCTTACTGTTCTAGGGTGACGATTGGTCCACGAACTTGGCTGAATTTAGGCTCTCGCTAGGTTAAGGATACTTATAGGTTCAGAGAGTTTACCTGACACTCAGTGTCAGTTGAATACTGTTGTGTACTACACAATTCAGTATATGGATACACTTGCATTCCTTGCTTGCATAGACAACTTACTCCTGTGGCACCAATTGCCATTGTTCCAATACTCTCCTTAAAGAATCTCCCTCAACGATTGTTCCTCGATTGCAGCTTCGCTACGGGTTTACCGCTGGAATTCCAGAGTTCACTTCAGTTCTAAACCATAATACCCTGCCTACCATATACAATACTGAGTTGATCAGGCTCAGCATGCGATGGTTTCAGCGTAAACAGTCCAGATCCATAGGGTCTGTATTATTAGGAAGGATTGGAATGACTCATGGCAAGGTCCGATACTGGATCAACCAGGCTCTGATACCAATTATAACGCCCCAACTAAAATATCTAGAATATTTAGTCAAGACATACATAATATGGATCTGAGTACAATTAAAATTTACTGAATAAATTAGCAAGATACAAATTGTTTAAAATACAAAAGGGATAACACATAAAATACAGCGATAAAAGCTAGTATTCCGAGTAAACAAGGTAATAAACTAAAAGCAAGACGAAGAAAATAAAATCTTCAAGGCGGACAATCCAAGCTCAGCTCCAACTGTCAGCCTCCTACCTGGTCCTTGCTCCGAATATCCTGTTTACCTAAAAAAAATTGTTTGGAGTGGGGTGAGACTACTAAGCCTCAGCGAGTCCTACTACCCTCCTAGAGGTGACTACACTGGGGCACCTAGAATCAGTCGTTTCAATACTAACATATATATATAATCATATCCTGAACTGAAAGTAATTGTGTAACACAGAAATTAACTCTTATTCATTTTAAACACAAGGACACTCTGAGGTGAGCATGTCTCAGAGGCCTGCCATATCCGTCAACCGATTCGGTCACGGCATGCAGCTCACAATAACGTATCCTAATGGATTGTCCCAATGGGAGTCCATAACGCGATATCACAAAATCGCTCATAACTGACTGAAACTAAATTAGTTCTTACTACCAATATTTCCCAAGACCCGGGGAGCATGCAACCTATTTTATTTCTAAGTTATACCCTAATGATTATCTGCGATTGACATTATGTTCGACATTATATTAATTATATTACTGCAAACTATCTGATTATAATGAGGATATAAAACGAGTGTAGAAATCTTTATTTAGAAAATGGAAAATGTATGTAATTCTGTACAAGCTCGCTACGGCGAGTCACCAGCTCGCCATGGCGAGATTATAGGTCCTGACCTAAATCGACTCGCTGTGGCGAGTAGAAGCTCGCCATGGCGAGTTTCATCAGCTCAGAGCCCAGCTCGCCATGAATGCTCGCCAGCTACTCGCTGTGGCGAGTTCATGCAGAGTTTGCCCTGTTTTGCCAAAAATCATATTTTTCTAAAGTTACACCTACAATCCTCATTTTATCAGCGCAGTAGCATAATTTACATAATATATAAACAGAATGGAGGGAAATTCGGGATTAATTCCCCTCACACAACTTTCCTAATTATTTCCTAAATTAACATGCAAATTCATTAAATTGGGGTAACTAGCTAAACTATCCTAAAGAACCCACCTGGTAAAGGAAGCTTTATCACTGTTACAAGCTCAGCTACAGCCACCAAGTCCTCAGCATCAGGACTCACTAGAACCCCACTTGTGTTCATGGACAAAGGATTAACAAAGAAAGGAAATCACGTTGGTAAGTGCTTGACATGAGTTAAGATGATTAGAATTTAATGTTGAGTTCAGAATATCCCACCTCAGGTTTCTAGGAAACTAGCACGATCAGGAAAAAGCACATGCAGCCATCTCTGCAAATTCTCGCTGGGGCGAGTGATTCGGCTCGCCGGGCGAGCGTGACAGAATTGAAAGGGGAGATTCTGTCATTTGTCCAAAATTCCACATACCCACAGTACTCAGACACCAGAATTCATGGCCACACACATGAGCAAGACAGAATCAGTTCATTGAATAGAGAGAGAGAGCTCGAGATTGAGGTTTAGAAGAAGAAATTGAAACATGAACTTACCCATTTCTTGGTTCCAATGGATGGGAATGGAAGATATGCCTCTTGCATGTTGATTCTTGCACCATAGTTGGATGAAGATGCTGGTAGTGATGATGGAGGACGAATCAAAGTGCTGATTGCATGTTGAAAAATGGTACCAACTCAAAAATTGAAATTAAAGGACATGGGTCATTGTTGTTGTTAAGGGTGGTGGTTTCGTGAAAGTGAGAAGATGAGGGAGGGTTGCTGACTTTCCTTCCATTGATTGCAAGCTTGGTCAAAACATAGAATTTTTAGAGGTTAGGTGTGGGGTGATGTTGTTGTTCGTGAGAGAGAAGGGAGGAGCTTGAGAGGAAGTGTTGTTTCTTCTTTACTGAATGTGGCCCTTCAGTAAAATAGATAAATGAAATTGAGATGGTCTAGGTGTATAAATACTACTATAACATGCCCTAAACATTCTTTTCTTTAATTCCCAAATTATGACACTTAATTCCCAATTAAGTTTCAAAATACTCTTTTAATTAATATTCTTCTATTAATTAAAATTGGGTTGTTACAAAGTACAATTAGAGATAAAGAACAATATGTAATAGAAAGAGAATCTAACGGTTAATGTAATCGTTTTGCTAATAGCGGTGAATATAACCCAATACCAATTGAACTAATCATAGATGTTCAAATTAAATTAGGAATTCAATTTCTAACAAAGTGAAAGTTGTATCGGTGAAACGGGCATAACCCAATTTGTATTAATGAAAATAGTGCTTTAAACATTACATAAATTAATAACCTAAACAATTAATATTGGAAAATCAATATGAGACATACAAATTAGGAACACAAAAAGCCTGGGATTCTACAAAAGGCGTTCTTAGGTTATTAATTTGTGAAAAGTTTAAATCACTTGTGCTAAGGGCACTTGTTAAAAATAAAAACATTTCTCTTAAAAATTGTGTAATTAATTTGTGAAAAGTTTAAAAATATAATTAGTTACACTCATTACAATAAAACATTTTAGCTTTTCGCTTAAGTTATTCTAGAGGAGTTCAACATTTTTTCTGAGTGGAGTTTTGCTCCATTTTCCTTAGCTCTATTTATTCCTTTTTAACTCATAGATATATGACATATGGCTAAAATAAATCTGATGACTACAATTAAAAGTTAAACTTTAAGTTTTTGTTTAATAAAATAAAAATAAAGAGATAAGTGTGTCTCTCCTTCTTCCTTGATACACTTTCCATCTTCCTCCTCTTATCATTGCATCTCAGGTCATTCTTTCTATCGCTGCTAGCGGCAACGCCACCGCCCCTATCCCTTACGGCGGCGTTCTTACTCACTTCTGCTTCACTCACGCTCCATTTCGCTGTCACTTCTATTCTTGATCAAGGAATCGTTGCTTTTTTATTTACTCTTGTTTTTGCTTTTCAATGTTGAAATCCTAAATCATTTGATATAATAGAATCATGTAATTCCAAAACTAAAGAGGCATAAATAAAATTAATTTCAAAGAAAAGATAAATGTCGAGTTTAAACAATAAGAGAAGAAGAACTCCATCGAAACAGAGAGCAGCGGTGGAAATAGCGATGACAAAGAAAGTTGCAGCGATGAGAATAAGAAAAAGATGAAACTGTGTTCAAATATATTTTTTTTATTAAACAAAAGGTTAAAGTTTAACTTTTAATTGTAGTCATCAGATTTATTTTAGCCACGTGTAATAAATCTATAAGTTAAAAAGGAATAAATGGAGCAAAGCTCCACTCATTTTTTCTATGTTGTTTTATTTTTTGACTAGGTTTGTTTATTGTTGTTTTACATTGCACTCTTTTTTCTTCAATGTGATTTAAACGAGTTTTTTTAGTGAAGTTTTTAACGAGACCATTGTTTTTAACCATATTGATAGTCTCTCGTATATTGGTCCAGTCACCAAAGCTTTGGTTATATTTTATGTTTTAAAATCATAATTTTTTTATGTTTGATGAATAGGTGTTGGTTGTTTTATGAAGTGTCATATTATTTTTTTTACGCAAATCTCTTATTGTTTAAAGATAAGTAATAAATACCTCAAATGTTTTGGTTAGTAGTCTGTTATTTCTCATTTTTATAAGCAAACCAATAGGGTTTAAGGAGTTCAGAAGGTTGGTTGCTTTGCTAGATTTTTATGCAGACTAAATGCTTTTCCTGAATTTGATAGGCAATTTTTATAATCAACTAGATCTCTTTATGGACTACTTTTTACACCATTTTATTTTTTCTAATGTTAACTTATTTAAATAAAACCATTACTACGATTTAGTAACGCTATATGATAATCAACTTGATAGCTCGATAATCCTCCATTTTAACAAAACTTTGAGTTGGAAATCATAATATAAAACTTTAGGGCATCACCACAAACAAACTATGAAGCACAGTCTCGAATTAGGCATAATCTAGTGTCGAACACGAGTATCAAATTAAGCTTACACACATACACTTTGCAAATAGAATGATATTCCAATTTTGTAACAATTAATACCAAATGCATCTAAGTTCACATTTCACATCAAAAACCTCATACCTACTTAAATTCCATTTTGTTGGTAATGATTTAGTAGCAATTGCCAATAAAAAATCACAAAAAATGATGACATTCAGTCACACTAGTAGAAAAAAGTTGAAATACCGACGAAATTTAGAGACGAAATATATTTCTTCTCTAATGGAGATGAAATTAGAGACAGAAAAAGCAGTTAGAGACATATATATTTATTTTAGAGATAGATATTTTCATTTTAGAGATAGATTTTGTCCGTCTCTAATAGTTCAGAGACCAGGAAATTACCGACAGCATCAAATCTGTCTCTAGCATGCTTAGTGACAGAATATTTGCATTTTAGAGACAAATTTTGTCCATCGGTATTTAAGAATTTTCTAGTAGTGTCATATGATAGCTTTAACAGTTAAGTTGTAATGTTTTAGTAGTATTTAGATAAAATTATATAGTAAAAACATAAGGAATATAGCTCAATTGAAAACAAGTTTATAGTTTGAAGAGAAAACACAATTTTGGTAAAAATGTTAAAAAAAACCATTAAGAAAAATCGTGCCACTTTACATTTCAAGAATAGCACAAGAGCTACTTGCCTAGTCATTCACCACCGCATCAACCTCCTAATGCACCGGTTCATGAACCATCGGATATACAACCACTAGATTTGTCCCTTGTTGTAGCTGCATAGCAAAATTATTGAGCTGCATGACCGGGACGAAGTTGAGCTCTTCAATGATGAAACAATCATTCTCGATGTTAGTAGGGTCAGGCGCAACACCGATACCAACAACCTCCACATCCGACTTGGTAGTGCATTCCGATGTGTTGGCCAACCTTTCCTCTTGTTCCTCTTCAATCATTTGCAACACCAAATTTTGAGTATCTACTGTACCTTGAATAAACAATGGATTTTTTTGTTAAGTAATACAGTATAATAATTGATTAGAATTTCAACTTTAAAGTAAGTAAATATGGTATTCAAAATTAGAACATAACTCTTACATATAAAATACAATATTTCTACTAAACTTAATGAACAAATAATAAATTGTTTTATTAATTAAATTTTTGGGTTAAATATATTTTTTGTCTCTATGAATATAAAAAAAATTGTTTTCAGTCCCTATAATTTTTTTTAACAACTTTTGGTCCCTCAAATATTTATTTTCATGAGTTTTGGTCTTTGTTTTTTAGTCAAATCCTATATATCATTTGAAGTTTTAGAAATTAATTTTTCACAGTCGTATTTAGTATATTATAGGAATCTCTCTTACAAAAGCCTAAAGTTTTTAAAAAGTGATGAAATAAATATGAATTCTTAGTCTTTTATGCATAAAATTCATAAATAATTCATCTTTTGGTAAAAAAATTCTAAATTTTTGTAGGAAAAGTTCTTATAATATTATAAACATGAATACAAAATCCCATTAAAAAATATAAAAGTACACAAAAGTTGATTAAAATGCAGGAACCAAAAGTTGTGGAATAAATAATTTGAAGGACCAAAAGTTGCGGAAATTTTTAATAGTGATTAAAAATATAATTTGAAATATTTATTAGGACAAAAAATTTATTTTTATTTTTATTTTACAAGATAAATTTTTCTATTAATTAGTTTTTTTTTTTTTGGTAAGGTTCTATTAATTAGTTTTGTTTGACTCAATTCTATTAATTTAATCTTGTGTATTCTATTATTATTTTTTAAATAAAAGTTGTCTATATTGTACCATTAACCAATTAATTTGCAGTAAAAAAAGCCAATTAATGTAACTGGTGTTTCTTGGTTTTTTAATTTTTACCGGTAACCTTTAACAGCACTTCACGTCACCATTTTCACTTCACATCATCACTCGAAGAATCTTCAAACAACTCTTTCCTTTCTTTCTTCTCAAAATTCCCAATCCTTATCTACCATCTCCACCCTCCCCTCACTCCCCCTGGGCCCACACTCTCTCTCATTCAACGGTTCAGATCTTCTCGTTAGATTGTGTTAGGGTTTACCCAAACCCGCCGTCTCTATATACTCTCTCTTTCTCTCTCTCACCTCTCTCTCTCTCCTCACCGCAGTGCTCTGCTCTGCCACCCTATTCTCTCATCTTCCATTTACCCTAATTTCACTTTTTTTATTTCATTTTCTATCTTCTTCGCATTTATCACCGTTTTTTATATTCACTTCCCTCTCCTCGTTTTCCTTTTTTCCCCAATTCAAAAACCAAAAAATTACTCTACAATTTCCGCGAATTTTGTGGTATTTATTGTTTAATTTCGTGAATTTCATGAATCTACTGTTCGCTGAGTTTATCTAGGTTTTTTTCTGTTCTTCCTAGGGTTTCGTTGTTCTCAATAACAAGAGGAGGGGGAAGAGAAAAAAAAAAGAAAAAAAATCGAAAAAGGGGAAATTAGGAGAATATTTTTGAAAAAAAAAACAACAAAATTTGATTATTTTTTTGGTTGAGAAATTGAGATGGCTCAGGTTCAGGTTCAGCCTCAGAATGCCATGTCCGGTCCTAATGGTGGTGGTGGTGCTGCGGCTGCTGCAGCAGCAGCGGCTGGTGCTGGTGGAAATCAGTTTGTGACGACTTCGCTTTACGTTGGAGATCTGGATCCAAATGTAACGGATTCTCAGCTCTATGACTTGTTCAATCAATTGGGTCAAGTTGTGTCTGTTAGGGTTTGCAGGGATTTGACAACTAGGAGGTCACTTGGTTATGGTTACGTCAACTTTAGCAACCCGCAAGATGGTTAGTTAATTTTGTTGTTTTTGTGTTTAGCTTTAATTTGATGAATAACTGTGTTAACTTGTCTGATTTAGAATTGGGTTTGTAGAAAGTTTTAATTTTGATATTTAATTATTAGTTTCTGTAGTAGGTTATGCTTTAATTTAGGATACATGTTTCACCTCTAATTTGTTGTTAAATTCATAACTTAACTGTTTTCTTGTTAATCTCCTGGTGTGAGTTTTAAACTAGTGGTTTGATTTTGTATACTATTTTGTCTATCCGCCATGGTCCATCCATCAACAACATGGATGATTTTAAAAAGAATTGCTCGGAACATTTGTTATCTTAACGAATATGTGGTCAGCCAAGTTTTGATGGGGATTATGGTTGTTATATATTGCAAATAAGATTTATTGCACATTAAAGTTCCCGATGTATGCTGCAGTGCAATAATTGCTAATGGACTTTGTTTAACGAATGAATACACAAAAACCTGTATGCGTGCTATCATCTTTGAGGAATATGAACTTTGCATGCAATGTTAAAAGCTAATTTGTGTCCGGGAGATTCTTGACTTTTTTGTTAGAGTATAGGATACATATGTTTTCCTTTCTTTCCACTAATTTAACATATTATATTAGCTAACAGATACCATCACTACTCGAGGACCCTGATGTAACCTTTGTATATTTCATGTTGAATGGATACTTACTGAGTAGTGTGAGAACTAACAGTTAATGTAATACTGCAGTTGAAATCCTGTGGTTATAAATGATTCTGGTTACCCCTAGGGGGATTTAGATCATCTAAAGTGAGTAAAGTGTAATGTGAGAAAATCAAGGGTTGTTATTTTAACAAACTCATGATTTTTGAATTGTTAATCAATGGCTAATATTACTCACTTTATATTTTAATGTGAATTGCTCATTTTAGAGGAGCCGGATCCTGGGTAACTGAATTTTTTAGATGGAGACTGTTCAGCAAATAGGAATAATTTGAACCTTGATTCATATAGAGCTTCTTTTTTGCAAATTTTGCACACCAGTTCAGCAAAAAGGAATAATTTAAAACTGGATTCATATATAGATGTTCTTGCAAATTCAAAGGCCTGCATATATAGTGTATGTGACCTATATTATGCATGCCTAATTTGCTCTTTGGCAACCTTATATTTGGCTTTTGTTATAAAAAATATGTTTTTTTTTCCTTCTCTCTATTGCTCTCTTGCGGTTGCTCTAATTTGTGATTCATGACTTTGATGTACGATCTTCTAACTTAACAAAATTCTCAAGTGCTACCTCTATTCCCAAACATTTGTTGATCTGCTTTCGGAATTTTGGTCTTCCTCTTGTTGTGGTTACTCCTGTGTTATAGACATAGACATCTCATATAATGTATGAGCTTTGGTGAGTTGAGGACTCTATTTGTTAACAGATAGATTGGTTTATCATTAATACATCATGTGAAATATTAAAATAATAGAATGTTTTGTGTACTTTGTTATAATCAATCTTATATTTATATTATATTCATTGAATGGCTGTCCAGGTGTATTGTTGCAATTTGTTTTCATAATCTATCCTCATGTCATGAAAAATTTGCGTGATGTGATTTTCACTTACCTAATTTGTATACCCATCGACTCTACCTTCATTTACAGATGTTCACATTTTTATCCTCTTGTCTTGAGTAATACATACTTTCATTTTGTTGCTGTTGTGGTAACAATGTGTCTTGTATCTCTGCTGTTCATAATATATTTTCCGCGTGGATACAGCTGCCAGAGCGTTGGATGTTCTGAACTTCACTCCTCTCAACAACAGGCCCATTCGTATCATGTATTCACACCGCGATCCCAGTATCCGCAAAAGTGGTCAAGGAAATATATTTATTAAGGTATAAATATCTTAGTTCTTCCACATTGTCTTGTAATGGAAAGAATCCTGCCAAGCTTCTGGATTGCATATCCTAGTTAGACCTCTTTTTTACCATTTTGGATCTTTCTTATTTAACGATTATTGCAGAATTTGGACAGGGCAATTGACCATAAGGCATTGCACGATACCTTTTCTTCATTTGGGAATATCCTTTCTTGCAAAGTAGCTGTGGATGGATCTGGCCAATCTAAAGGCTATGGCTTTGTGCAATTCGATACTGAGGAGGCTGCTCAAAAAGCTATCGAAAAGCTTAATGGTATGCTGTTGAATGATAAGCAAGTTTATGTGGGACCCTTCCTTCGCAAGCAAGAGAGGGAAAGTACAACTGACCGGGTAAAATTCAACAATGTTTTTGTTAAGAATCTCTCTGAATCAACCACTGATGATGAGTTGAAGAAGGTTTTTGGTGAATTTGGAACAATTACCAGTGCTGTAGTAATGAGGGATGGGGATGGGAAATCAAAGTGCTTTGGATTTGTAAACTTTGAGAGTACCGATGATGCTGCTAGGGCTGTTGAGGCTCTTAATGGGAAAAAAATTGATGACAAGGAATGGTATGTTGGAAAAGCTCAAAAGAAATCAGAAAGGGAGCATGAACTGAAAGTTAAATTTGAGCAGAGCATGAAAGAGGCTGCGGATAAATATCAAGGGGCAAACTTGTATGTAAAAAATTTGGACGATAGCATCGTTGATGATAAACTTAAGGAGCTGTTCTCCTCTTTTGGTACAATTACCTCTTGCAAGGTATGTATAATTGATATGACTGGTTTCTCACCAAATATTTGCTAGGTACATAGTCTATAGGTTGCTAACTTTTTATATGAAAGGTAATGAGAGACCCCAATGGCATAAGTCGAGGATCTGGGTTCGTTGCATTCTCTACTCCTGAGGAGGCATCTAGAGCTGTAAGTCATATTGCATATTCTTGGTTAATCAAATAAAACAGATTGATTTTTAGTTTGAAAATGATTTTTTTTTTGTTGTGCTCAAATTGTTTGCTAGCTCTTGGAGATGAATGGCAAAATGGTGGTAAGCAAACCTCTGTATGTGACTCTGGCCCAGCGGAAAGAAGATAGGAGAGCTAGGTTGCAGGTATGTGTAGGTGCAATTATTTATTACCTCCCCATACTAAAAAAAACTGCACCTGTGGGATCCAAAAGGAAAACCTTTGATGGTTGGATGTTGACTAAAAAACTAGATAATAGAACCGGTGCAAACATGTGAACTGGTTCAAATCAGCAAAGCTTTTGTTGACTTTGTAGTAGATAATTAAACCATTATTTTTAAATAATCAAGGCCTAAATATTAGCCACACTTATAGATTATTATAATATGGTCATTTTGTTTATGATTTAATATGACATATTGGTAATTTAAAAATAAAATCCATGACTGTGCTGATTTTTAAATCACAATTCACAAGTAATACAAATGTAGAATTAATCTTTTGCTGTTTGTCCCATCATATTCTAAACACTCCATCCTTTGTGTGTGTGTGTGCATCCATCTTTTTACTGACTCAGTTTTCTTGGAAGAGTTTTTGGCAGTCTCACAATTTTATAGGAGTGAATTTGTGGGCTATGGGGGTGTTGTGTCTTGTTTATTGTCAGATTAGATTAATTAGTTTTCTTGGGAGAGTTTTTGGCAGTCTCACAATTTTATAGGAGTGAGTTTGTGGGCTATGGTGGTGTTGTGTCTTGTTTATTGTCATATTAGATTAATTATGTGTGTTCATTTTTTAGTCTCAATTGTTATGTTCATGCAGGCTCAATTTGCTCAAATGCGTCCTGTCACAATGCCGCCATCTGTTGCTCCTCGCATGCCTATGTATCCCCCTGGTGGTCCTGGTATGGGTCAACAAATATTTTACGGTCAAGGCCCTCCTGCCATCATTCCTTCCCAGGTAAGCCAGTTCATCCGTTACTTTTGCAGCACAATCATGAATTGAGCTATATATTATTCCTCTGATTTGTTCTCAAGTTATGGAGTAATTTCATTATATTATGTCCATCATTGGAAAATTTATCAGGCTGGATTTGGTTATCAACAACAACTTGTACCCGGAATGAGGCCTGGTGGGGCTCCTGTGCCAAATTTCTTTGTGCCAATGGTTCAGCAGGGACAGCAAGGGCAGCGTCCTGGTGGAAGGCGTGGAGGTGCAGTCCAGCAGTCCCAGCAGCCAGTTCCGCTTATGCCACAACAGGTTGGTGGAATTCCATCTTGTGTTTATTATTTTGTGGATCATCTTTCCATGTTTGATCACTGAACTGATGATTTTGGTATTGACAGATGCTCCCTAGGGGGCGTGTGTATCGCTATCCTCCTGGTAGGGGAATGCCTGACGGTCCCATGCCTGGAGTTGCTGGAGGCATGTATTCTGTTCCTTATGATGTGGGTGGGATGCCCCTTCGCGATGCATCACTTTCCCAGCAAATTCCAATTGGTGCTTTGGCTTCTCATTTGGCTAATGCCTCTCCTGAGCAGCAGAGAACGGTAGGCTGTCACTTTAGCTGATGTTTACTATGTTGATAATCCTAGAGTTCATCCTGAACTCCATTTGTTGAATTTTAGTTGCTGTAGCTAACCATTGTTGGTCGGTTGTATATTTGCAGATGCTGGGTGAGAATCTGTACCCCCTTGTGGAACAGTTGGAGCCTGACAATGCTGCCAAAGTTACTGGCATGCTTCTGGAGATGGACCAGACTGAAGTTCTGCACTTGCTTGAGTCACCAGAGGCCCTGAAAGCAAAGGTGGCAGAGGCAATGGACGTCCTTAGGAATGTTGCGCAGCAGCAGGCTGGTGGTGCTGCTGACCAGCTGTCTTCATTGTCACTCAATGACAGCCTTACTTCTTAAGATATTTATGTTGCTGCGACTTACTTTCTTGTTGAATGACTATTTATCTTTTCCGGCACTGGTTTTATCCCCTTTCCAGATTGAGTTGTTTTATTAGACTAGGTAAGGTCGGTTTTTGGATCTCGTTCCTTGGGTTGAGACTTGTTTGACTGCTGATATTTATTATGACTTGAATTTAGAACATAAAATTGTTTGTTTGTTTGTGTTTGGTTACTGGTTTGGGTGTGGGTAAAAGATTTGATTTTGCATAAATGCATTTAACTTGAGCTGTTGAAAAAATAAACTTAACTCGAGGTCTGTGAGATGAATAATGATAGTTTTGCTGCATCGCTTTAGTTGGTGGTATGAACGAGCAAATCAAATCTGTATATGCACTCAATGAAATTGAAATGACCCTGCTTTTCTTGATCACGGGATGGCATCATTGTGTAGACTTCCAGTATGTCTGGTCGGAAGCATAGCACATGTAAATTTGTTCTCCCAAAAACTTGGGAGGACTTGTTGTCTACAAGCCAAATGTAGATAAAAGTGGACTTTGATTTCTACAGCAGCTGCATGCTCCAGCAGCTGTGGTGCGGGGATACCACCTCTAGAGTTTTCTGCAGATTTGGAAAGGCAATTTGTAGAATGATGTTCTGCCAATAGATCTTGCTTTGAAGTTGTCGAGGCAGATCAATGTACCTTCCAATTCCCATCGTTGTGTCCATTTTGTTATGGCACATAGATACAGACTAGGGGCCTCGTAGAAAGAATACTTCAGGGCTGGAGTGAAGAGCCAACACATGTGTTTTTGTGTCTTTAGGTCGGCTTGCTTTCTGTGTAGTGCTGTACCTTGAATAGTGTTGAAGTAATAATGATGTTTGTCAACATTAGGGTGCAAGAAGCTTATCAGAGTAGTTTATGGGTCTTATACTCATGAAATACTCGAAATATTCTCTTCTCCCCCCTTGACACTTTTTAACCCCTCAATATTCCAATTTTACCCCTCTAATAGGAACGTGTTTTCCCCAAGAGTCATGGGGTGGGAAGAGAAAATTTCAAAATACTCAACATTCAATGTGAGACTTGTTTATGCTTGATATACCAACAATTCTAATATCATAAAATTTGCAACTCAAATATGTGCACGGGTACTATATAAAAAGAAACTATGTAAATATGTCAGGGTCTTTGGGGACTATCCTTCTTCCATCACTTCCTCTTTATTCAAAGTCCTCTCACCCTATCTGCACTCAAATTCCCATATAGGGCACACAAAACCTTAGAGTTATCCTGTTTGTCAAAAGAAAAAAAATTTGGTTCCTAAATTTTGATTTAGTAAAATTGTGTGTATCGACACCAAAATATAAACCTTCACGTTATATATAAGAGAAAAAAGAATATACACCAATGGTATAAAATAATTTTAGTGTAAATCTGTACTGGGCGAGGTAACCCATGCCCATTTAACCAAGGCCCAAGCCGTCGTGACCCGACTCGCCCGACCTGTCTCTAATATCCTAGTCCAGGCCCAATTCGCCAGTTACTAATTTAGGCACGTGAATACCATGAACCCCACGATCACACCCCCCCGAAAGCATTTATAAAGGTAAGTGACAAGCAGAACAATTTCCATACCATAAAAGATACCACAACCAAACATATATCCCCTAGAGTTCCACCAGGAACACAACCAATCACAACCATATTTTTTGTCACATCATCTTACTTAACTCCATTTTCTTGATATGTTTTAGAAGATTAAAATATTCTTATCGATTGTTAGTGTGAAATTAATTTACATTGACAGTGCATGTCATACTCTATATAAACGGCTACAATAGGACCTCAAGCTGATAGCTAAGGTGAAAATAGATCACCTATCAACAGATACATATGCTAAGATTATTACTTTTGCCACCCTATAATTTTTGGGGCGTGCCCTACGAAATGACCAAAATGCTCCTGTCCGTAACTTATGCTACGGACACCCCCAAAACAACCACAGCCTACCAATTACTTTAGTAGCGGATGTTATTTTTCAAAATTACTCATTTTTCCTACATCCGTGACTTAAACCACTGAAAGGTATTTTGGTTATTTCGTAGGGCGCACGAGTAACTCATAGAATGGCAAAAAAAACAATCTATGCTAAAACCTACATTAGACTCAAGTTAGGCCAATTTTGTTCTTCCGAATAGGCAAGGCTAAGGTTTTTATTTATAAAAAAGGTCTATTTAAGTAAAAATGATAGGCTTCAAGTTCCAAAGAAAACGTTTTAGGTTTACCATACAGAAGACATGTCTATAACTAATATTATATTATGTACTTTGTGTTAAACATTTGAATTTATTTTATTGTAAAAAATTTCATTAATTTAAGTATATTAGCTTACATAAACCTTTGACACATCTAAATACATCCTCTATCCCTTATCGTATGTAAACAATAATTTTTAAAGTTCGTTGAATAACTAATACATCTAATTTATATTATAGATTAGATATACAAAGTTATAGATCATAAAATCATAAATTATAATTGATATAAGTCATCGTGTAAAATCATTCTCTCTAGTTTAATTTTATGGTACAATCATTTTCTCTTGATATAATTGTTAAATCTCAATATATAAATACTTTAAGTAGGCTTGCAAATTATAAAGAAATCTACATATAAAAAAGGATGAAAAAATTGAACAAAATCAGATTCACTGATTTACAAATTAAGATCAAAACCCAAATTCACACATTCTCAATCCAATCTCATTACAATATCTTAAGATCAAACCCAAAATAAAAATATAATCAAGAAGGAAAATCCCCAAATCAGTAGCAGTCTCCTACATTAAGATCCATCTATATCATCAAACTTGTCTCTGCCACCAATATGGAAGCACCTCTTCAATCTCAGTATGAGCAAATCTCTTCCATCTTGTCATCAAGTTACATAGTCATTGAGAGCGGGGAAGGCAAATGGTGGAAACCTCTTCCATGACAGCCGGGAATGGTGCGAGGATACAAGGAGTAAGGGTGTGCTGGGAGAAGAAGTGGGGAAAGAAGTATAAATATGTGATGTCAATTGTGAAACTCAAATAATATAATGTAAAGAACAAAACAAAAAAAAGAAGAATTTTTCAAGCAGAATGGAAATGAGTTAGTGTTCTTATGAGAACACAAATTGAGCTCTTGACATAGCATATAAAAGTTCATAAAAGAAACACGAGCACTGAAAATGCTCTAATGCACTTAAATTAGGTGCATTAAAACAAGGCATCATAAATTTACAGTAAGCTTTTAACTAATTATAATTATAATACCATCTACTATCTAGCATGCATTCGCCTTCGCTTCCACACACAAATATTTTAGAAAAATGCTCTACAATTTTATTATTCTCCTAGCTAAATTGTTTAAGTAACATGCACAAACACTATTGATCTCGACTGAAGAACTAGTTGTCATGACAAGAAGTGTTATAACTATCCAACAACACACATGTATAGAGTATTGTATACTGTCACAAGCTATTCATGAAATACCATGCCAGCCGGAGACTGAACATATCCTAGAGTTTCCTTCTTTCCTACCTGACATATAATTCACTCAGCCCGCTTGTTGATTTATATGCCTCAACCGTAGACCAACATCTGCATCACGATCTTGTTGATTTAAATTTGTATCCAGTAAAATGGTATCCTGTACTCCTGTAGTAGTTGCTGCTTCGGTTGCCCTCTCAACATGTTCTCCAAAGTTATGCAACCGCCGGCCAATAAGATATCGGTCATCACGTATTGAATTGTGGAGATTTGTGAACCAGACGTGAAATCTCTTGGCACAAAAGCACACGAAACTGAAAGAGAGGCATCCCAACCATGCAAATCGATAGACAGCAGAATTGACCACCAATGGGTACCCAAGCGCTGGAAACATACCTCTAGCCAAAACATAAGGTACACATAATGCTGTCAATAGTTTCATTATGATTGGAAGTACAATCTCCCGTAGGACCCAAAGACCTTGCAGCCTGGAGAAACCATCCTCTCTCACCCTTTCAAACTTTACTCGCCAACTTTCATCCATTAGAGGCATCATGTGGTCCAACATAACCTAATCAATGAACCAAGTCAATACTAGAAAAACATAAATGAATACAGTTGATTGCCAGTGACATATAAAATAAACAAAAAATTACTGATGAGAAAGAGAGGCTGAAAAAGAAACAAGGTGGTATATTATCCCTTATTCTTATTAGTCAGATGTGAAAACATTTCGACACTTTCTCTTGGTTGATGATTCTTTTGTCAGCTGAAAGGAAATTCATCATCTAAAAACAGTAGATGGTAAGAAAACTAAGATCATAGTTCAACAAAAAAATTCAGATTACATTTCCAACTAGGGTACTCGGTCAGGCAAAATTCTCTAATGAAACTCATTCATATATCAATCTTTCAAAAACCGTCATTCATAATTCATCAGCCCTTGCCATTTAAATCCCCAAGAAAAAATCATAACATCATTAGTAAAAAGTCATCATATTAAAAGAAAGAAACACACTCTACATGGCAAAATAAATAATAGATTCTAACAAACAAGTCATATGTCGCCAAATGAGAATACTGCTTGGATATTATACTGCCTATTTCATGCTTTGATGTCAACCTTTGCATAATTGGTCACAAACCCATATTAAAGAGAAGGGATGTGTTAGGTAGTCAGAAGCAAAGATAAGATTGAGTCTTCATGAATCATGGCATGGATCAAACAAATAAAAAGGAATGAATTCAAGAATCTTTCTTCACTATACAAGAATTTGTTTGATCGATAGCAATGCAGCAGGATACATTTACTAGTCACCTGAGTACAATAGAAAACTAGAAATTCTAAATTAAAATGGAGATTGACAAACATCATAACATTCATTTGTTTAATGTTATATCTTGAAGCATTTAAACAAGTTGAAAAAGGTTTTATACAAGATTTAAAGCTAATAAACAGAAGATTAATAGAGGAAATGCTCACAGTTAAGGAAACAAACTCACCAATCTAGTCCATATCTTGAGAAATATAAGGCCTAATGCCCAGTCTTGATAAAGGAGGAATACTGGACTTTCATCCACCGGAACTCTCATTGGCACAATGACCAAAAGCTCAAATAGAAGCCCAATTAGCACTGGGATGACAAATATCTGAAACCAGAAAAAAACGTATTGATCACCAAAGAACAAATGAGAATTTATGCACCAACAAAAGGTTGGGTTCATTAAAAACTGATCAGCAACCAGAATCATCCTTACCCATATAGACAAAAGTGCAGAACTCTTGACAACAATGCTACACCACTTCCATATCTGGTTCAACAAAACTGAAGTCCTCCTTTTTCTAACTTGCTCGATTGAGTATCTAACTCCGGCAACAGCAGTCCAGATCACATAACTTCCAATGATGAAGGCATACAGATCTAACAAAAGAAATAAGTTAAATACATTCAGAGTTATGCAGCACAACGACAAAAGAAATTAGTTCAATCAATTGCTTACCGTTGCACTTAATGCCATGAGTTATAGGAAGACGAGGAATGGAATTGAAAAGTATCCTTCCCAGTGATATCGGTACAACTACCAGGGCAGAGTTGAAGACAAGGAGAGTCATCCAAGCAATGACCAGTAAAAGAACAATGCGAAGTACGAAGGCGTAACTGCTGTAGTCATATCATATATCTAATCAGATGATGACAGTAATACAAAAGCATACTTATTAAGAAACTGATGACTCCAGTAGACTTTTCATGCATTGCATTATGCAAAGGGAAAAAAAAAACCATGAAAAAATATCACACCTACCTTCCTCCACCCCCAAAGACAAAAATGTACATAACTAAATAGATAGACACAAATGCAATATTGGATGATTTATAATCATAGTTGTAGGATTTTGACTAGTAAGGAACTCACTCAGAATCAGATTGTTCATCATTGTCATAATCCTCTCCAGCATCTGCATTAGTGACTCTATTCAAATCATCGCCTGCAAATGGAACTGCGCCCTGATCGTGTACCCCTGCTTGTGCAATCTGTAATCTTTCCTGCCTACCTCGCTCCCCATTCCCATTTTCTGGATTACCATTGTCATCGGGACTAGGCAGTAAGAAATCGGTTAAACCAAGTGCCCAACCAACTGCCGTAAACCAATAACGAAGTAGGGATTTAATAGTTGTCCTCAATTTAAAATGTTCAATAGCAAATGGTATACAGATCTGAAAGAGAAGCATGTTAGCTGGAATTTCGGTGAAGGGATCAGACAGCCTGCAAAAATATGCATATTCAAGTTAACAGAGAGTTATGTGTGTTTTGCATCAATTACTAAAATTGCTTAAGTGGCCAACTTACAGTATTTCAAGTGGAAAAATGGAAGGAGCCATCCGCATTGCAAGTTTAACTGGCAAAAATACCAGCATAACAATCAAGCTCCCATAAACAGCAACAGATAACAAAACCCTGCGAGCATGTTTGTGCACAGGATCATCTATCAGATCACGGAATGGATTATAGTTTGGATCAGCGGGATCCCGAAGGAAGTACAAAACCCCATTCCGCAAAACCTGCCATTAGTAACAAATACATTTTATGAAACATTGCATAAAAATAAAAAAACAAAGCTTTAAGCATTATATGTGACAAGAAGTTACCCCTCTAAGAAGGCTGACAAATATGCTAATTTGTAGCATGTACACGATCCCTACGACCCAATGAACCAATGAGCTTGCTAAAGGAGATGCAGAGAAGAACTGAACTCTGTGAGCCATTGTCTTCCCGAACATCTGTATCGTACAAACATCGAGCCACCACCCACACATGAGGGGAAATACCCCTAGTTCAATAACTAATAGGAAAGCAACCTTTACCATTGTCATCAAATGCCTCATTGCTGCTAAAAACTGTCTGAAGAGAGATGGAATTGTCTCTGCTATAGAAGCAATACCATAAAATCTTCCGGTAGTCAAAGGTTCGCCCTTTGTATAACGAATTAACGCAACAATACCGAAGTAGCAGAAAATTAGAGTCAATATGAAAATATATCCAATAGCCAGAGTAGTGACATCAGAAATCCTCGAAGTTCCAATTGACCCTCCATTCAAGAGATCAGCTGAAACAGATGCAATTGTGTTGTTTGACACTTCACTCAAATCACTTGCATTCACTTTTAGCATTTGTGCAATCTGACCAATTGACCCACTCTCTTGAGCATCAGTTGATAAATTTTGAACAGCTGTTAATGCATTTTTCAATGTAATATTTGCAAGGGAAAGAGAATTGTCTGTAGGTGGGACCACCACTGATAACACAGGACCACTACCAGTTGAAAAGAACAATGATAGATAATGAAGAATGATGCGGCCTAATGAGAAGGGCACAAATATTACAACCCCAAGGAAAATCATATTGCTTGCAAGCACCTGCATAATGAACAAATCATTCAGTTTGCCAATAATAAACATTGTATATAGAAAATTTATTTCATGAGAGGAAGAAAAACATTAAGATTTTTTCAAATAAAACTAATCAGAAGAAGTCACACTGTACAAAACAAAGAGATTGCTGTATCAAAGCAATGACTGATTATCATTTGAAAATCATCACCCAGCGAATATTGCTTCAGCTGATGATGTGAGAATTTACACTATAAAGAAGCAATTGCATCGATAAAATGACCAATTAACTAGGAGAAATAAAAATCAGAAAAGTGAAATAATCTTGCTGTAATAATGAAAACACAGCCGCAATCAATTTTCAGCAAACAGAACATTGAGGTTTCTGCAAATAAATTCCCCTATTGAAGTTGGGAGTTAAAAGCTCCACCGGCTTTTGTAGTTTATCCTTTTAAACATATGATTTTTTTGGTTTTTATTTACACCTTACAGCATAGAAGTCAGGACCACCAGGATTAGTTGGTCATTGAAATATAACTGATCATAGGAAGTAGTGTGCAGCTATAGACTTACAGTAAATGCATTTTCAACCAAATGAAAAACTGGACCCTGCATGCCAACAAGTTCATCAAAGGGTACATCTTCTGCTCCATCAGCGTCATCCAAACCATCAAACATCTGTTCAACATGAGCCTCAAGACGTGCTGCTTGCATCTCCCATCGAGCAGCAACATTTTCAGCATTTCTTCTAATTACTTGACCTGCCCCTGCAACTCCTTGTGCTCCACCAGCATCTTCTCCATTTGCATCACCATTAACATTACGATTAGCTTGCCCAGCAGGCCTTCTAGCTATTCGCGCACCATTTCTATCCACTTCATCATCTCTATCAGCATCCTGCCCCCCAATTTCTCGCAAATGCCTAAAGTAATCTCTCAAAGAAGTTGCCCCAAGAAAAATGAAGACAATGCTTGCAGAAAGTAGGAAGCCATGGAGGCAATCCGTCAGAATAACTGCAGTTGATAAATGACTTAAGAATAACCTCTGAGCTTCACCCAAACTCCTCACAAAAGCTAAACGCCATATCCAGAATGTTATGAAAGGTATAATCAAGAGCCACACAGATAGCACAAAACTCAGCCGCAAAAAGAACTGTAAGACATGGCAAGCTTTCATCGCCATTCCAACCACAAACTCTTGAAAAGGCAACCTAGCAGGTGCATTCTCTGCATAAACAGGAGAGAAGGAGAATGGATGCTTGCAGACCTGCATGACATATTAAACATATTAAGAAAATGACCACAACCAACGGAAATCAAGCACAATTTAGTGGGATGCACCGGGGGCAAGGTTTTTCGACAAATTTGGTGCCTGTGTCACTGTTTGTATGTGTGTGAAGCAAAACCGTATATGCATAAACTTCAAAACAAAATTTGCTGCAAGCCTATTAAATACACTCATATAAAATTTCATTTGTCTTCTTATTTCCAGTTTCGAGTTCAAAATTGCTAGCTTTCATAACAATAACAACTCTTAGTTACAAATAGAAAGATTAGTTGTAAATTTGCAATACAATAGCACAAACTATACCACTTTCTTTCAATTTATTATTCTTAGCAACAGGTTATGAAATTCATGAACCTTGTTTTCATCACTAGACAGCTTATCTGAGCTCAAGTTATGGCGAGACCTAGCTTCATTCGTTCCAATTTATGAATAAAAGGAACCATCATCACGTCCATTTCAAAGATAATACACTAGATAATAATAAATTCAACTTAATTCATGTCAATTTATGAAAAAAGGAACAATCATCACGTGAATTTCAAAAAGATAATACATTAGATAATAAATTCAACAAAAAAAGAAATACATCCTAATTTATGCGGAATATTCTGAGCACTAAGAACATGAACAATTATGAAGAGAGAAAATTAACCTCGCATTGACGAGCGTTGCTATGATTAAGCCACTGAAGGAGACAATCTTGATGGACAAATTTGATACTACCGCTACACGCACACGGATAACGAAGAGGATTATCGGCGTCACCAGGGTTCCGGCAAATTCGGCAAACATCTTCTTCATCTTCATCATCGTCGTCGTACTTTGCAGATGGCGGCGCCGTCGATGTCGAGGTTTCCATGATCTCCTTTCCCTTGGAAACGCGTGGAGACGAAGCGGAAGAGGAAGGATAAGAAGAAGAGGGAGAGTTGGCGATGGTATTGGCGGGGATAGGGGTTCCGTCGAGAGAAGGCGGTGGTTCGTGAGCGATCTCCATCACGACCGGGGACCGAGTCCGCGGGGGTGAGTCAGAGCGGACCGAGTCGGTGGAGGGTGATAAAGACAATTAATTAAAAAAGAAAAAAATTTGAATTGAGAGAGAAGTTGAGAAAATGAAGCGATGTGAGAGAGAGAGAGAGAGAGAGAGAGAGAGAAAGGGTGATCGGAAATTGCTGTGTGGATTTTTTGTTATTACGGGATTACCCTCGTTCGGCGATTTATATTACGCGTGTTATCGTGTGTTGGTTATGTATATGGTCATGTGAGTTATGGATAACGTGGAGTACTATGATTTGTGTGTGGGTTGTTAATTTCTATGTTTATGGATGGATGATGGTTATGGTGGTTATGCCATTGCCTGCACCTGATAATCTCGTACCTTTTTTTTTGGTATCGTTCTTCATTTTAGACGGTGCTTTTATAATTCATTCACACTTTTTTGTGAAATATTCGTGAATATTGTATTTTATAATTTTTTATGAAAAGAATATTTCCAAATATTTAAATACCATATATAGTCTCTCAAATTTATCTTTTGGTACAATTTTTTTGTCATATACAGGTGGATAAGTGGGATGATCGGGATTCGAACTCCGATCCCTGCATATATAATACATTGTTCTACCGACTGAGCTAAAATTCACGGAACATTTCTTTTTAGTACAATTTAATCCGTGCTTTTATAATTTATTCACATTTTTATGATAAGAATACTTTCAAATATTTAAATACTATATATAGTCTTTAAAAAAAATATTTCCTCTGATTGATTTGTAAATGATAAATAGTAGACAGAATAATATAACATAAATATTTATGATATTGAATTAATCGACAAAATTTGAGGCCCAAGTGAAAAATAGAAAAATTCTAGTTGGAGACAAAACACAAGTGGGCCACCTGAATTTGAAATTTGAGGCCCAATACCGCCTTTGCAGCCTGCATACAGCAAAAATATTGAAAATTCGAAAATTGCTATCTAGGTCCCTTATATTACTCCCAGGCCCCCCATCTTGACCAAAATCCTCTTATAAAGCATTTGTGTCCTAGAAAACGACGGAAACAAATTTTGTCACTTAGGATACAAAATTATGTTAAAACAAAGTAGATCTGTCTTGTCGCGCACATATGGGCACAAACCACACAATTTTGTTCCGTAGTTACTGAAACACCCATTTTTTAAAATTTTGTCACCTAGGATACGAAATTTTATTAAAACAGAGTAGGTCTGCCTTTTCGCGCACATCTGGGCACAAACCACACAATTTCGTCCCGTAATTACCAAAATGCCCGTTTTTTAAAATTGTCACCTGGGATACGAAATTGTGGATTTTGTTACATAGGATACAAAATTATGGATTTTGTCACATAGGATACGAAATTGTGGATTTTGTCACCTAAAAACCAAAATTTCCTGGGACCAAAACTAGGGTATTTTGGGATTTTTGGAGACGTGAGCATCATGAGGGGCCTAGATAGCAATTTTCTGAAAATTCTGGTTGTGTCCATGAAGAGTCTACGGGCTAAGAAAATTGTTTAGCTGGCTTTTGTGGTAGTCCAATTGAATCTTGAAATGAGGAAAGAGTGTTCTCACCCGTAAAAAGACCGAAGAGATCGAAAAGGACAAAAAAAGAAAATTTCTCTTCCCATTCTCCACGTTAATTTTTCACCCCTTTAGCGCACAATAAAATTTGGTAAACGTTTACCGAAATTTTAATGCGCGAGAGGGGTAAAAAAGAAACGTGGGAGGTGAGAAGAGGAATTGTAAAAAAAATAGGAAGGTGTTTTAGATTCTCAAGATAACTCAGACGAGGATTGTCAAGAAGCTATGAAAACGTGAGAATTTGAAAAGCAATTGGGCCTTTATGCGGAGATAAAGAAGGTTATGTTGAACTTTTCAATGCGACGAAGCTCATGAAAAAAATTCTTTCCAAAGTGTTTTAGATGACTTTATTTTAGACATTTTCCGTTTTACCCTTTATATGTGTTTTTCGTTTTTTAGGCATGGACTCAGTATGTATTGCTTAATGCTTTTTTTTTTTTATGTTTTTATCTGAGCTACTTTCGATGTTTTTTGTGGAGGAGTTTTCTTTTTGTAATAGGCGTTTTTTAGTGGATATTTTAAATTGGATCCTCTTTCATTGTTTCTCGTTTATATTTTTTAATTAAACTTTATCAGTAAAATCTTAATTATAAAAAAAAAGTGAAAAAAAATTCTAAAAATCCTTGAAAATAATCTCAACCAATTCTATGTCCATATATATGCCTTACTAATGTTATGTTTCAGAGATACATCGTCTAACTTTAAATTTATAAAATGCACAAACTCTATCCCACCATAGTATTGTCCAAAATATATCAACCTGACATAAATTTGTACAAAGACTAACTAATTATCCAAAACATATTAAAGATCACATTATATAGACAATAAAGTGTCGGTCTTTCGTTCACAAAAAAAAATATCAATCTTTCATTGACACTTGTTCATCTACTTATGAAAACAAATGCAATATTGGTCAAATTAAGAGTGGGAGAAAATTACGCCATTAACCATGAACAACGCTCTTACTAAATAAAATCTCCTTACCAAATAAAATAGTTCTATCAGCCCTCTTATAATTAGGAGTTGAACCTAATTCATCTTACTAAATTGACTTATATGTGAGAATTGGCTTATACGTGAGAATTGTCTCTATTTTATAAACACATATTCATGTTATTTCACAAGCGATGTTTGACTTATTAACATACTCCCTCATGCCTAGCACTGTTGGTTTCGGGACGCGGATATAAATGGTGAATGGTCCTATAAGAAACTTGATAGTAGACGGCCCATCGAATCGTGAAAAGGATCTGATACCATCTCAAAATCAGAATTTGGTCTAATTCATATAAAATCGGCTTACAGGGTAAAGATTACCTCCACTTTGTAAACACATATTCAGAACTTCTCGCAAACGATATAGGACTTCTTAAACACTTGTCATGTGGAATTTCATTAGTCACATGTTGATATAGTTAACAACATGAACAAAAGTGAACTAAAATATATTGGCAACTAAATTCTAGTCTAAATTCTTCCATCAATTTTCGTCATTTTCTTTTTTTTTTCTACTTTCTTTCCACAAAACCAAACAAAAAACTTTGTAATAATAAATCAAGGCTTGAAGTGATTATTGGTAATTAACTAATTAAATTTCAATTCAACATGGTGGAATATTGGCCATCATGTTGTTTGAGAAAGACACGGTTCCTTTATCATAATTTTTCCCCATTTTGCAAAATGAAAATGATATATATTTAACACAAACTTATCCTTCGAAATAAAGTATGCATATGATGGTTTTCAAAGTCAAAAGTATCGTTGCATTATTCTCTCCACTTTGTTAAAGCTGCTTATTGGAAGGTGATGTGGAGGTATCTACCAAAGTGTTTTCCAAATATTTAACTATATATAATGACTAATCAAAACAACCAATCACGTAAAGGGTTTTATTGGAACTAAGTTACAAACTCATAACTAAGAAACAAAAATTGGTTGGTTAATTTGTCAACTCTTTCATGTTGTTTTCTTTCCCCCTTTTACTTTTTTATTTATTTTTTCTTGCTATTGAAGCAAGTGAATGTGCTATGTGTGGGGAGTAAATGTGATCATGCATTTGGAATATTAACAACCGTCCAATTCTAATCAAGCGGGGCAAATTAAAAGAAATTTTACTTTCTATTTTACAACTTCAAAAATAGATTAGAATCATAACTATTTGATTTTGATCGAATTGTTATCGATGTTTTATAGATGTGAATTTGTGAAAGGCTGACTGCTGGGCATTTAGCAAGTAGCCATGGGCCTCATTCATAAATTAAAGGAAAAGAAAAAGCAATTTTGTAAATCATCATCTATAGTTCTTTCATGATTAAAGATTTTATCTTGATAGATGTGTTTTGATAAAATTATTCTCCTACAACGACCCTGGAGTTCTAAAGCATGTCAAATGTGAATTGATATTTAATTTTAAAAGTCGAACATATGGATATATTTTTTAATAAATAATGGATACTTAAGAAAAAGTTTCATTCCTGGACATAACTTAAGTGTTCTACATAGAATTAATACTTAAAAATTGTCCAAAACTCTAATAATGAAGTTTGTCATGTTTACCGTAAGTTGTCTTTGAATAACTTTGGAGAGCATACAATAAATATGTTTGTTCATGATGTCCTTTTTGATATTTTTATGTACACTGAAATATATGTGGGAATAAAACATTTTGTGAACTTTTTAACCAACCTAGAAGATCCATTCTCAAACCAAAGGATGTTATGCTCTATAAGTGGATGTGCGGAAGACATGCATATATGGGTTTGACTCAAGTTTCACTACTTGTGAGATTAAGGGCCGATGTTTTTATTGTGGGACAAACAACTCTTAAAGTTGTTTCAAACGTGTAGTGACTAAACATAAGAAAACATGTTCTAACAATTAATATGTTTTTATACAATTTGCATGCAACATTTTTGACTTCCTAGCGCACTAAAAATCTCGTAAGTCTTTTGTAAAGATTAAAATGACATACATAATATAAATGTCTCCTAGCGGTCCAATTTATTGTTCATTTACCTTTTGTAATTTAAAAATTGAATATTGATTTAATTTGATGAATATCTCTTAAATGTAACGGTTAAGAACTCTAATCTTTTTTTTAATACAAAAAGAACTCTAACCTTCTGCACAATACATTGCGGTCATCAAAACTTTAACCGGTTTTTATGTATTGATCCACCATAAACCACATCGTCACATTGAATACAGAGAAATACTTAGTTATGCACAACTATAAATATGACATGTTAGACACACATACAACAAATAAAAAAAATTAAAAAGAAAAGAAATAAAGTGGTATGGATTAATGTGACAATTTTATTTTTCTTTTAATAATTTTAATTTATATGTGTGCTCAAATCTTATGCTCAAATATTTGTGCCTAGGTAAGTGTTCCTCTTGAATATAATTCTCCGATCTAGCAATCATTAACAACAGATGCTACAAACATATCAGACATCATAATTCTTACTACTTGGTTTACTTATACTATGATAAATTGGCAATAATCTGACACCGCGTTTCACGGAAAGTGTTTCAATAGTACTATTGTAAATTTTGACTCTCACATATTAATACTCCTTCCGGCTACAATTATAAGCAAAATTGCACTTTTTAGATTCATTGAATAATTGATGTATCTGGACTATAATACAGACCAGATACATTTATTATTCAATGAATCTAAAAAGAACATTTTTGCTTATATTTGTGGCCGGAGTGAGTATATTATTAGCATCCTCCAATTTTATCACATTTCAGTGATTTCACCAATAGCATGCATACCCGTGACACTGACACATCTAATTCCAACTTAGCCGGGTCTTGAATTTGAGCACATTAGTACATAAAATAAAATTCTACATCCTATACATAAAGTTGCTTAGAAAGCTAGAATACTTGGTATACATAGCAAAATGTACATAAAAGACTATTTGAAATGTTGTACTGAACATATCAAATTAGAACAAGCACAAGGAGTTAGTTTCTATAACAAATCAAATAAAATTATGAGTATGAAAGATATACACATTTAATATCGGACAGTGTCTAAAATATTGTGTCATCCTTTACAAGAGGAGATTCTCTCCGGTTGAATTTACCTTCGATGACATCTCAGTCACTCATTGCATTTTATGTAGTGTACTGTTCAAATTGTACTACGTCCAATTCCAATGTAAATTGCACCGGTGAGGATCATGTCTCCGCCCTTTACCTTGTTTCATGTCAACCTCTTCAACAATTAACAGGTAACCAAAATATTCAATGTAGGAGAGGGTCTCACCTATACTACGTACCATTACCATACAACTGTGTCCTTAATGACTTTCCTCCCCACCATTTGTATTTTGTGGTCACTTAATAGTCACTGTTACTAGCTTCTCTTTCACTCCATCACATATATTATTTTAACTTTTTTGGCAACATCTAAATAATTAAATCATAGCTGTGAAACTTTATATTAAAGCAGGATTTGTAGTTTGTCGGTAGAGAGATAAAGCATCCTATGACAAATATCCGTTTGGAGTAGTAGTACTTTTTCTAGTACTAACTTACACCAGCCATTCCCATTTTCTCTTTTCTTTCACTTTCACCACCCAACTCCATTTTGGCACCACAATAATCCTTACAAAACTTGTTCAACTCTTCTTCATGCTACATTTTGCAAGGTACAAGTCATAGCACTAAGCTCTTGTTAGTGCACTTTTTCTCTTCCATATATATTGTAGTTTACTATTGTAGCTATTTTTTTATTAACCCTCTGGTTCTTAGAGGAAGGACACCCTGATAATCTAGAGTTTGGCTGCAAGGTAAGTAAAGCCTAGCCAACAATTGTTCCTACCAGGAATTGAACTCGGATTCTCTTGAACGATTCGTCCTAAGGGGAACTCGTTGAACCCAATGTTTTGGTTACTGTTGTAACTTGTAGCTATCTCAGTGCAGAGGATTTTGACCTGTTTACAATAGTTTTAATTTGAAGAAGCATATATGTCAAAGCTAGTACTAGTACTAGTATATGTTAAGACTTAAGAGTCCCACCAAATTTTAAAGGATGAATATTAATTAATCTTCTAAAAATATGCATGGAAACATGTGAATATACAGTTAGTGCCAGCTATGCTTATCTCTTATTCATGTCTGGTAGTATTGGGGGTTCAAATAGAACTCAAATCACTTATTTAGAGTGACTATGATTGATCTAACCTGTTGATTAGAAAGGTTCTGGGCCAGCAAATCCTTCACTTGATGAGTTGAACGGTTGAGCAGAGCAGTAAATCACCAACGGAGGGGGGGTTGTACCTGCAGGCGCTCCGATGCTTAAGTCAGAAAGGGCACAAGTACAAAAGAGTGAGAGTATAGAATGAGAATTGAATTGAATACCTGACCCTCCAGTGAAGGAGGGTATTTATAGGTCCCCCAGCGCTGGGCCAAGGTCCTCTTAATGGGCTGTGCACAACGGCCCAATAGGAGAGATTGCTAGGATTTCTCCGTTGTTGGAGCAAGGAACCGACACTTAGTCCTTATCCTGGTGATGAGCTGTCCCGCATCGCATGGGGAAGTCGTTGAGCTCATCTGGAACGTGCCCTGAATAATAGGAACACGCGGAAGTTATGGCGGCGTATCGATTCCGGGCAGGGGAGCTCACCAGCTGTTGAGCAGGAGCTCTAAGGTCCGTATGACGAGCAGGAGCTCTAAGCTCCATATGTCGAGCAGAAGCTCTAAGCTCCTTATGACGAGCAGGAGCTCTAAGCTTCATATGTCGAGCAGAAGCTCTAAGCTCCTTATGACGAGCAGGAGCTCTAAGCTCCATATGTCGAGCAGAAGCTCTAAGCTCCTTATGACGAGCAGGAGCTCTAAGCTCCATATGTCGAGCAGAAGCTCTAAGCACCTTATGACGAGTAGGAGCTCTAACCTCTCTATGTCGAGCAGGAGCTCTAAGCTCCATATGTCGAGCAGAAGCTCTAAGCTCCTTATGACGAGCAGGAGCTCTAAGCTCCATATGTCGAGCAGAAGCTATAAGCCCCCTATGTAGAGCAGGAGATGGATTGGGCCAGCTCTAGGCCCAGTCCAGAACAGGAGCCCCCCAAGTCTTTGCTCCTAGGTACAGGAGTAATGACTTAGAGTCATCTAGTTTGTCGAGGACATCCTCGATGTGTTTTAATCATTCGCGAGGTTGTGCTCACGATAATTGTTTCGAATTTAGAGGACATTTTATTCGCGGGAACATGCTCACGTGTTTTGTCCTCGCATAATTTGTACTTATGCTCAAGAATTTTGTGTCCTTTAGTTTGTCCCGCGAATTTATTTGTGGAGAGATTATCTGTTTCTGGATGGGCAAATTATCCTCCCCGAAAGGTATGAGCGTCATCCGCGAAGTTGTGGATGGGCAGATTATCCTCCCCGAAAGGTACAAGGACGTGAAGGCCGCAGATTTGGCAGGTGAGGACGGCATGGATGTCGAGGAGGGTGACGATGAGGAGGATGATGGGACAAGCAAGAAGACCATTACCCCCGAGGATGATGACTAATTCTGGGCTTGCGCGCCATCACTTGTTTTTTCCTTTTGCTTTGAATACTCCGGGGGCCTGCGTGCCCGTTATTTTGTGTTTTTTGAATATTTCGTTGGGGGCCTTTGTGCTCGTTTGTAATTTCTGAACAAGTGGGCTTTGTCCCCGTTTTTATGTCATGTTTTTGTTTTGCTAAGTATTTGCCTTGCGTTTCATATTATTTGCATTGCGTTCAAAATATTCTGCTCGTCTTATCGTTTGTTAGATTTCTATTGCGAAACATCCTCAAATATTTTTAAATATTTTTCTAAGTGTTTTTCGAGCAGAGCGTTGTATTCGAGGCGTTGAGCGAACTCGAATGAGCGGGGACAGGATCGTCGGAGATGCCTGTCCTCGCGACTTGAACCTCCCATCGCGAGCTGGGTGTTAAGCCTGGCACGAGGACGACGAGCTCGTCAACAGAGTTATCATCGTCAAAAGCTCATCCCCATCTCCCCTCAGGGAACAGGGTCTGTGCTTGGATTGGGTTTAAGATGGATGTTTGTGCCAAAGCATCCTCCGTTGTCCAGGTGTGTCTCCCCGTCTTCTAGGAGGACACTACCTTGGCTTTGTACGCCCTGTTCGGCAATAACTTAGCTATAATATTGTTTTTAATTTTTGGGCGTTCCAGGGTCGGGGAAGTTCCTTTCCCTGAAGGTTTGTCCCTGTCGGAGGGCATCAGCCATCTCCTGCTCCTCGTACTGTATGTACGGCTCTGCTTTGGCGAGGAGCTGGGCCAGAGTTTTGGGTTTCTCGATCCCCACAGCTTTGGCGAAGTCAGTGCGGGGACGAAGGCCACGTGCGAGCAGGTACCTCTTCATCTCGTCGGTCGTTTCGACCTGCACGGCTTCCCTGTAAAACCTCTCAATGTATGCGCGGAGAGATTCTTTTGCTCCTTGAAATATGGCTTCCAAGGTGGCTACCGTCTTCGGCTGCTTCCGAGAGGCGGTGAAATTTTTCTTGAATTGATCCGTGAAATCCTGCCAGGAAAACACAGACCGGGGAGGAAGACTTATATACCAGGTCAGAGCTCCTTTCCTTAGTGTGGTGGGGAAGAGTCTGCACCTGATGGCTCCACTTGTTTTGCGGAAGTTGAGGATGGCGTTGAAGTTGTTGATATGATCATCGGGGTCGGTCAATCCATCATAGGAGGGGAGATTAGGGAGCCTCTCTAGTGCTGCGGGGATAGCTGCCCTCATGATGTCCCTTGAGAGAGCGCAGGCACTATCCTCTTCCTCGCTCCCGTTGGGGGAGAATTCAATAGCATCGTCATACCGAGGAGCCGACGAGGGACTTCGGTATTCGCGGTTGTTGCGAGCATGGCGGCTGGAGGAGACTCCCTGCCTTGCCATATTTTGCAGCCCTTGGGGGGAATGGGGAGGCTGCTCGACCGTCTTCCCCTTTTTTGTTGTCGGGGAGACTCTTTCCTCGCGTAGAGGTGGAGTTCGACCCCTTTTGTGGCTTGGCGGCTGGATCCTCTCGCGGGCAGGACGCCATTGGTGGGCAAGTTCCTGTCGAGGAGGGGACCTAGACGAGTGATGTCTCCGCAGGGGAGAGTTGGCTGCCCGCTGGGGGCGTTGTTTCTCGAGCGCTTCAATCCTCAGATTTTGTTGCGCTGTCAATTTGTTATTTTCCTCGATGAGGGCGAGGATTCTCTGGAAATCAGTTGGTTGGGCAGCGGGTTGTGCGCTGACTACCGGGATTTCTTGCGTGTTCAACGGGCGCTTCCCTGATTTGCGCGCCGTCAAAATTTGCATGTCATCATCTTCCTCTGACGACAACGCAGTTTCATGCCCATCTCTAGGGTCAGATTCTAGGATTGGTTCTCTCGCAGGACTGAGAACCGTGTTGTGCCTCTCGGGAGAGGAGGCAGTAGGGATGAAGTCAGTGTGATCATCGATTTGATCAGCGTTGTTACGAGTGTTGGACGCACTGGCCATTGCGATGAAGGTTTGTTGAAGAGAAAATCGGTTTTGAACTTTGGATTTTTCAAAGAAGGGGAAACCAGCTTCCCACAGACGGCGCCACTGATCTAACCTGTTGATCAGAAAGGTTCTGGGCCAGCAAATCCTTCACTTGATGAGTTGAACGGTTGAGCAGAGCAGTAAATCACCAACGGAGGGGGGGTTGTACCTGCAGGCGCTCCGATGCTTAAGTCAGAAAGGGCACAAGTACAAAAGAGTGAGAGTATAGAATGAGAATTGAATTGAATACCTGACCCTCCAGTGAAGGAGGGTATTTATAGGTCCCCCAGCGCTGGGCCAAGGTCCTCTTAATGGGCTGTGCACAACGGCCCAATAGGAGAGACTGCCAGGATTTCTCCGTTGTTGGAGCAAGGAACCGACACTTAGTCCTTATCCTGGTGATGAGCTGTCCCGCATCGCATGGGGAAGTCGTTGAGCTCATCTGGAACGTGCCTTGAATAATAGGAACACGCGGAAGTTATGGCGGCGTATCGATTCCGGGCAGGGGAGCTCACCAGCTGTTGAGCAGGAGCTCTAAGGTCCGTATGACGAGCAGGAGCTCTAAGCTCCATATGTCGAGCAGAAGCTCTAAGCTCCTTATGACGAGCAGGAGCTCTAAGCTTCATATGTCGAGCAGAAGCTCTAAGCTCCTTATGACGAGCAGGAGCTCTAAGCTCCATATGTCGAGCAGAAGCTCTAAGCTCCTTATGACGAGCAGGAGCTCTAAGCTCCATATGTCGAGCAGAAGCTCTAAGCACCTTATGACGAGTAGGAGCTCTAACCTCTCTATGTCGAGCAGGAGCTCTAAGCTCCATATGTCGAGCAGAAGCTCTAAGCTCCTTATGACGAGCAGGAGCTCTAAGCTCCATATGTCGAGCAGAAGCTATAAGCCCCCTATGTAGAGCAGGAGATGGATTGGGCCAGCTCTAGGCCCAGTCCAGAACAATGATACCACAAATTTAACCAAAATATTAAGGCTCAGTTGCACATGTCAGTGATGTCACTTCTTTGATATCATCATCTAATTCATTCCTAACAAATGTAAGACTTCAAATTAAGTACATATGAATTTCCAATATTTTCCAATATCTTTATTCTCTAGTCTGTACTCATTATAGTTTACTTTTTAATATTTTGGTTGCACATTGCAAATTTTAGTTTTACTACCAAATATAGACACTAATGTAGGAAATAGAATTTCTTCTCACCGGTAGTTATTGTACAACTGCATGAAGTTTTGTTTTTCTGTTCTTGAATAGCATCTGAAATCATGAACCACAAGCCATGGCATTGGAGGAAAAAATCTATGGAGAAGACATCCTTTTCAGCTGACAAAATTGTCAGTCCTTCTCAAATCATTGAGAAAGAGGTACTTAGAGCTTTGTTTCACACATTTTTACATTACTACTTAGTACATTTTTGGTATCACGGTGATTCACCGTAATTTTCTAAAAGTTATATTTTGTCGCTTCTGCAAAATCACGGTAAGTCACCGTGATTCTGACATACTCACCGTAATACTAAACATACACTTATTCTCTTATTATCCTCTTCTTTTCTGCGAATCGGAAACTTTTAAGCCATTATCCTCTGCTAAGTTTTGGAAAAGTGTTAAACAATTTAACTCTCCTTTTAGAGCTGAATTCACTAGAGAAATTTTTTATTTGATTAATATACTGACAGTACTAACATTTTATCAGGCACACAATCTTTCAAGCGATAAGGAAAGTGCATCGAGAATATCATCATCACGAAGTCTAAATGAAAAGTTGGCAAAAGTCATCCTTGATTCTTCTGTTGGAGTAGAATCTGATGAAGATTTAGACAAAGAAGTATCTGC
Organism: Trifolium repens; assembly: GCA_030408175.1. Classification (NCBI taxonomy): domain Eukaryota; kingdom Viridiplantae; phylum Streptophyta; class Magnoliopsida; order Fabales; family Fabaceae; genus Trifolium; species Trifolium repens. The sequence continues at coordinate 14,537,194 of CP125842.1, read as the reverse complement.
TGAGACTGTTTCTCATGCAGATGAAACATTGCAGGAACCTTTGCAGCCACTAAGCGCTGTTCAGGGAGAACAAGAGCAAAAGTCGTGTGTTGTCATTCCGAAGATATCAAAAGAGCATGAAAAGGTTAAGAAAGAATTGGAAGAGAAGCTGAAAGAAGCAAATAAAAGAATAGATGACTTAACTTCTGAGAATACTTGTTTAACTAATGCTTTGTTCTCGAAAGAGGAATCTATTGGGGAGTTTCTTAGATGTAAACAAGAAGCAGATGAAGAGTTTAAGACTCTGATGACAAGGTTAGATTCAACAGAAAAGGAAAATGCATTCCTAAGATATGAGTTTCACATGTTGGAGAAGGAACTTGAGATACGGAAGGAGGAGATGGACTATAGCCGTCAGTATGCAGATGCATCGCACAAACAATATCTTGAGAGTTCTCAGAAAGCCTCAAAGTTAGAAGGCGAGTGTCAGAGACTCCGTCTTCAGCTTCAGAAAAGATCTCCCGGTATTGCTGGCTCAATGAATACAAAGAATGAAATTGGAATGATGAGAAGAAAGAAGTCAAATCCTACCAGGGATGTAGTTTGCAAAAATAATGACATTAGAAACTCTACACGAGTATCTGAGAAGCATATCGGTTTGATGATCAAAAGTTTACAAGATTTAGATGAGGAAAACAAGGCTCTCAAAAGAATTTTAACCAAGAAAAACACTGAGCTAGAGTCTTCAAGATTTATGTACACTGAAACAGTTTCAAGGTTATCACAGGCTGAAATTCTGCTTAGAAAGTTTTCCGAAAATCACAAGTCCATGGAGCTAGCAAGGTGTTATCCAACATCAAATAAACTTCCATTAATGACAAGTTTTGACATTTCTAGTGATGATGAAGCTATCTCTTCTGGATCATGGGCAAATGCACTTATTTCGGAACTCGAACATTTACGAGTTTCAGAGGCTAAAACTCATGATAACAATAAAGCAATAGAAGTTCATGACATGTATTCCATGGATGATTTTGTTGAGATGGAGAAAAGAGCTATAGTTTCTGTCAATACATCAAAAGAAGGATACTTATCTGATGTAAGTGGGAGGGAGCTAGTGCCAGTTGAACAAGATTTTGGCCTTGGTGAGAGGAATCAAAAACCATTTGATTGGCTTCAGATTGTTTTGCATGCAATGTTGAAGGAAAAACGCCTATCGAAACGAAGTCTTGATGAATTATTTGATGACATAAAAATTGCATTCGGATGTATAAATCACTCAACTGGTCGCAAATCTGATATAACTCAAAAGTCAATGCATCGTGAAGAATCCGATTCTTTTCATGGAAACAGTTTCGGTGATTTTACAGAAGCAGTAAATAGAATTATCAAGCTCGTTGAAGGAATTGCTCCGAAGTCATTCTTCTGCAACAATTGTCCAGATTGTTTGGAAGAGAACCAAGACTCAGACATATCTCAATCACCTAAATCCAAAGATTACTTTGTTCATGTTTTCCAATGGAAGGTTTCGGACTTGAATCCTCTTCTGCATCAACTTGTTCACACCTGCAAAAATTTACTATCCGGAAAAGCTGATTTTGAAAATTTTGTTGAGGAAGTGGCATTTGCATTGGACTGGAGCATTAATAACTGTGCTAACTCCACAAATGCTTCAATTGCGAGGGATAAGATCAAGAAGCATTTTAACTCTTTTCAGTCAGCAAATGAAAATGAAAATCAAATAGATGTTGTTGGTAAACAATCTTTCCGCGCACATTCAGTTGCATATTCAAATGATCAGTCTGATGAGAGTAATCGGTATGATTTCCTTGTAGAAATGAGAAAGTTAAAAGAGGATCTGAGTAATACAAAATCTGCCAAGGAAGACTTGGAAGTAAAGCTTCTATCAGTAACTGATGAGAGTAAGAACATGACAAAACAGTGTCAGGAAGCACAAAATAGCATCAAAGGTTTAGAATCAGAAATAGAGTCATTGAAAGAATCCAAAGCCATATTTGAAGAGCAGATTGAAAAACAAATGCTGATAAATGAAGATCTTGACACACAACTTACAATAGCGCAGTCAAAGTTAAATAACATCTTTCAAAAGTTTTCGTCATTAGAATTTGAACTAGAGGATAAAAAGAACTCGTGCGAGGAATTAGAAGCAACATGTCTTGAGCTTCAACTCCAGCTAGAAAGGTAAACAGGAACTTATCCCTTTCTGGTTTCTAGTCTTTTGCAATTTTCTTTTGCTTTGCTGGTTAATGAATTTGATTTTGTAAACATAAACATGATAACAGCATTGCAAAGAAGGAATCACCAACAAATGACAGATGCGAAGCGGAAAAGATATATCGAACTGTAAGTAGTTTGCTCTATCTCATGATGTAGAAATTCCAAACCAGTACCACGCTCTATGTTATGAACTAGTATCAATTGTTTGCATTATCAATTTTATTTCTATTTTCGTTTGAAATAAACACTTCATCGATAAATCTCAATGATAATAATGAATAAATAAAAAACAGGGCTGGGAGATCACAACAGCTTCATCGAAGCTAGCCGAGTGCCAAGAAAGTATTATCAATATTGGGAAACAACTCAAGGCACTAGCTTCATCTAACGAAACGGCACTTTTAGACAAGGTTGTCTCCGCAACTAGTTCAATGGCCATTCCATCTCAGAAGAAGAACTTGATCAAACGATCTTCACTGCGCAACCAAATGTTAGCAGAGGATGATGATAAAGAAGCGACGCACGAGTCTATCGAAAACGAAGAAAGCAAAAATATCGAAAATGAACAAAAGCCAGCCCTTCTTCTATCTGAAAAAGAAAGTGCTTTGGAAACTTCTAAAGTACAGGTTCATGGTCAAGAAACAAGTATGACTTCAGAGAAAAATGATAGAAGCAATGTCAAAGGATACCTGACAATTGTACCTCATAAAAAACAAGGTGGATTTGATTTTCTGAGGAAGCTGTTTTCAAGAAGAAAGAAAGGGAGGAGTAGAGGAACCAGGTTATTAGCAAAAGCATGATTGAAACTACAAGAGTGATATTGCAAAGAAAGTTAAGCTCAGAAGCTATTATTCTTTCTATTATGTTTGAGTTTAGTATTTGACAGATTTTGGTGTTTTTAGGAGGCAATGGCTTGTTTCATTATTGAGGTTTGGAGCTGAGGCTATCCTGTGAGAGGTTTTCTGTTGACTGTTGAAGATATTGCTGAGTGTATTTCAGGTTAAACGAGCTGATAATATATATGGACGAGTTTGGTTTGCAATATTGTTTTCTGTATCATGCCAATAAACTTACCTAACACTAACAAAAAAAAATTACCCTCATTGTCACTTCCTAGAAGGAATTGAACAAGATGACTCAAATCGTAATGTATTTGGTTTCAAAATTGTTTTCGAGCCTGAACAAATTAAGAGACAAAAGATTGAACATAAACCGATATTTTATTCCCTCACTAAAATAAACTTTTGTCCACATAACTTAAAAGTTTATCATGTGTTTTTATGTGCAGTACTAATCATTTCCGAATCAAGAAATCCTTGTGTAATTTGATATCATCAAACATAAAATAAGCACGGCAATGCTCATATTGTACTTCAAAATCATTCACATAATTTTAATAAATCCACTGTGATTACCGATTCTCCAATGTAAAAAAACAAAAACCAATAACATGTTTGGATTCATAGTTTACTTGGAAATGAACATGTTTTGATTCATACTACCATATATATATCTGCAAAGAGCAGCTTCTTCCTCCAATGTTCAATGTCACCATAAATTCTCAAAATGCATACACATTCAGGAAGCATGAATTTTATAGAACTTCTAAAAAATTAACATAGTGAAAATAAAAACTAGACTGCAAAATTTTGCCACAGAGAAATTTGCACTTGCAAGCCATGAATTGAAGTTGAAGTCATACTATGTATGACCCAGTTTACCGAATATCCCTTCACTTTCAAGTTACCGTAATGGCATCGTTATTCCAAAGGATCTTCCCTTAAAATCCACTTCCCTTTGAATCACATCAAAGGTTAAATTCACTTAAATTTGTTTCCCATGTATTTGAAACTCGATTCAACGCGCAACAGTTGAGACCTCAATTGCAATCAAAACAAAACAACGCACAAACTTAAAAACCTTGTGTACAGTATATTTCAAAAGGTTTTGATACTGGAAATAAAAATACTTAACAGTCAATATTCTTACATGCCATGCTCATCCTCAATCTAATAGAAACACCCATCACAACTCTTCAATAACTCATTTGTACACAAATTAAACACATTGCTAAAAGCCAAAAGTCAGATAAAGGAGTCTTTGATTTAGGAGTTGTTATTTGAACATCGAAATACACACAAATTACACTAGCAACAATTTTTGTTGTACAAAAAACCATTTCCCTTTGTTAAGTTTCTTATGAAAACTCCATAGATTATAAACAATAACTCCCAACTCATAGCTATGCTTCTGAAACTTTTAAGAATTTGATTTCAAAATACTAGTCATTAGAAAATCACTTAACTTTCATTTCTACAAATAACTGTAAAAAGAATTGGTAAAACACCAACTTAAGTTTTCTATAAGAACTATTTCATCAGCCAATAACACTGATAAAGAGATTAAAAACAAATCAGGGTAATAATAACTAAACATACACAACAAAGAGATTAATTATGGAATGTATGCAACAAAGTTTCAAAGAATAACTAAGAGCTTGCATACATTGCATAATCAAGCTACCTCCATTGGAGTAAAAGATAAGAGCTTGGTCATGCACTGCAGCAAGTTTAATTCACAATTCAAGATTCAAAACTATTTCAATTCCGCAAGCGTTAAAGCATATATTCTAATAACATCTCATGAACACAAGTAACCATAGAAAATAACGCATAAGAAAAAATTCAAACCAAAAACATAATTTATATGATACTTGCAAAATCTCATACAAAATCTAAATAACAATTCAACCCATAATCTAAAAACAATAGTAAATACTAAGAATCAACTTGAAAAGTTTTCCACAGCAAAAACCATGAACCGAAAACTGAAATAAAAAACCAAAAACACCTCTTTTTTTTTCTTCCCTAAACAAACGTTTTCAACGGTAAGATTTTTGGAACCTAGCACGAGCACCACGACCACCAAACTTCTTTGGCTCACAACGTCTAGGATCAGCAACAAGCAAGGTACGATCGTAACGAATAAGAATATCCTTAATCTCGTTCTTGCTGTGTTCATCAACATACTTTTGGTAGAAAGCAACAATAGCCTTACCGATACTTTGCCTAGCGGCGTAAGTCTGAGAAATTTTACCACCGCCCTTGACACGGATGCGCATGTCGACGCCGGCGAAACGGCTTTTCCCTAACAAGAGGATTGGTTCCAAGGCCTTGAAACGGAGGATTTCTGGTTCAACCAATTCGATGGGAGCACCGTTGATCTTGATCAATCCACGGCCACGCTTACAGTGGGTGACGGCAACCGCGTTCTTCTTGCGGCCAAAGCATTGAACTTGCTCCAATTTCTCCATTTTTCTTCTTTTCTCTCTGGTGTAATTGGTTTCTCTTAAAACCCTAATTCGTCGTGGCAGAAAAGAGGAAGAACAGAGAGGCTTTATGAGACTAGGGTTTTTGGATTATTATTATTACAGTCGGTGGCGGACCTAGGGGTGGGCTGAGGTGGGCCACGGCCCACCCCTACCTCAAAAAAATATTTTTTTTATATGTGGAGTATTAATTGAAATGTATTATTAATTATTTTAAGTCATTTAGTATATATATTTGTACAAATATTAATCTATATATTAATTTAGAGTTTGTTGGTTCCTTAAAGATATTTTTTATTGGAAAATATTAAATAGTGCATCTGGTGTACTAGTTAAGCACATAAATAAGAAAATTATGTCTTGAAATTTGTGCATTCAATATATTGAAAGTATAAAAAGTTGTTTTTATTAATATTAACTTTATGTTTTATTTTTAATATGTTTAACAAGTGCATCTGGTGCACTGTTTAGCATGACCCTTTTTTATTTTACATTGGAATCATAAAAGAAAAAAAGTTTTACTTTGGTTCTTAAAGATATATGTTTTTGTCCTTTTGGTCACTTTTATTAGTTTTTGGCAAATAATGTTAACTTTGAGACCAATATGAAATCTATTAAACTAGATAAAGGACTAATATGAAACTAGATAAAAGACCAATGTAAAACTTATTAAACTAGATAATAGACCAATATGAAACCAAACTTAACGTTTTTTGCAAAAAGTTAACAGAAAAAACCAATGTGACAAACATAGACATGTTTAATGGACCAAAAAAGAATAACTTTTTTTCTTTATGAAACAAATGTGAAACAAAAAAATATGTTTAAGAGCCCAACAAACTAATTAAACCTAAAAACAACAAATATCACAGAGACACGTTGAACCTAATATGGAAAGACAAATTTTTTTAATATAGGGATGGTGGGGTGACCATTAACCCTCAAAAATCTAAATTTTAAAATGAGGTACAAAATTTTGGTATGTAAGGAAAAAAAATGCATTGAACTCTATTTACTTTTTTGTTGTCAAATAATGGCAAAACTTATACAATTTAAGTTAGTAGAGGTGAAGAATTTGGAACTTGGATATATTTATATTGCGCTAACATGCGTATAAACCAATCTTAATTTTTCCACATGCCTTTATTTATTAAAATGACACCTTTTTTTATTTATTAAAATAACTTGGTAGGGAGAACCACGGTTCGATCCCCCGTAACTGCGATCGGGAGGGGGCTGAAACCACTTGATGCCAGAACTGTTCTCCGAACCAGATTTAAACTGGTGGTATAAACCAAAAAATAAAAATGACACCTTTTTGTTACAATATGAATAATTAGCTTTCAAAAAAATAAAAATTAACTGATATTATATTCACAGATGCAAAGTGGGGGAAATTCTAACCTAGGCACAAACACAAATAATAAGTGTTGGGCACACTCACACAACTTAAAAAAAAATAAAGAGAAAAGAAATAAAATGATAATGATTGATGTGACTATATTATTTTTGTTTTAAACTTTTGGATTTGTGTGTGCGCGCCCAAATATATATTATTTGGGTTTGTGCCTATGTAAGTATCAAATATTTGATTCAAATAGCAAACATTTGAATGTATACAAAGAGAAGAGCATGAGAAAATAGTTGATACCATATTTTTAGTTGAGAATGAAAAAATTGTTGAGTGTCTAAAATTGCTAATAGTATTCTCTTAAGACGAATCGTTCAGGAGAACCTGAGTTTAATTCCTAATAAAAATAATTCTTTACTTCCCCATGACCACACTCTGGATTACCGTCTCATTCCCCTAAAAATCAGAGAATTAAAAACTTTGCTAATAGTATTGAAATACATAATGTTGAATAAATTGTTTAATATCTAACATTGCTATTGGTGCCTCTGTCTGTTATTTTTGTTTTGTTATTGGCTAACATGTGTATTGATTTTACAATTATAAGTTGTTAAATATTTAGATATTCTTTGTAAAAAAATATATTTTTGATATTCTAATACACTTACCAATAATGAGAGATAATGATTGTGAGAAAAAAGAACGAGGAAGCGATCAATCATGGAACAAATAGTGGAGAAGTGGATGAAAAGTGGGAAGAATAATTTTTTAATATTTTAATCCAAAATAATGACATGACAAAATGAAAGTTTTTTATTAAATGTCTCTGTAATTCTACTTTGCGACTTCTTTAAATTCAATTGATATTAATATGATGTGTGTGTAATGATGATTTTACACCATCTGCCTATATTCTTTAAATGACAAAACTTATATGCATTGCTTTATGTGCAGTTTTTGCTATTCCACTCACAAAGATGTAGTTTTTGTGTTTTTTAATTTAAAAAAAATAAAAGAAAACTGTTTTTCAATTAAAATAACTACTCTTTGTGAGAATAAAAGTAAAAACTGCATGTATAGCAATGCACATAAGTTTTGTCCTTCTTTAAATCCAGAATGAGTATAAATGAAATTTTTTTTTGGAAAATGAGTATAATTGAAATTAGAAACAAACATTTTGCTCTTAAATATTTATGGTTACATATTTACCTCTCACTTTGTGTCATTGTGGGATTTTAATTTTAAAATATGACGTTACTAGGGATGTCAATGGATATCCATGGACGCGAATAGTGTGATATCTGTGTCCGCTCCTTCAAATAAATATGGTATCCGTGCCCGCTCCATATTCGTGCGAATATCCGCTAAGCGGATAATCCACGGATATTGAAGTATCCGCGGATATTAACAGATATCCATGGATGATATTTTTTTATTAAAAAAAAGAACTAACTATTGAAGAAAAAAAAAATTCTTAAAGAAAAAACATTAACACATAATATTCATAAGTTTTGCTCTCTTTTTTTTGTCAATTGTAAGAAGTTGAAAAGTTTTTTTTCTCAAAAATTAAAATGGAAAGACAAAATATAAAAATACAATTTTTTTATATAAAAATATACTAGGATTTATATGTAAGTAAGGATATTTAAGTAATTTTGCTAATTATTTAGCGGGTATGGATATCCGCGGGCGCGGGTAGTATTAAACCTGCATCCGTATCCATTAAATGCGGATAATTGAAATATCCATTTATTTTATCCGTGTATATCCATTAAGTTATCCGCTCCGTATCCATGACGGATTTTATCCGCAGATATTCGCGGGTATGGATATTTTTGTCATCCCTAGACGTTACTTACGGTTTTTTACGGGAAATCCTTAGTGATGTTACAGTTACATGATGTCTTATTTGAAAAAATTGAAATTAACTAATTGGGTGATTGAGGCTTAACTATATTATGCAGTTGAAGACTTGAAGGTGTAGGGTTTAGTTAAAGGTGAATGGCTTATTAGATCGGTAATCTTGGCATTATGAAAAGTCCAGCCCATATTCATGTATCCTCTTTATATATACTAGCGGGTTTAATGGGCACGTTCCGTGCCGCCGAACGTGTCCATTTGTGTGCTACGCATTTTCTATTATGTTAACTTATATGTTGAAAATTATTATAAATTTTTCGCATATCTATTTTTTTTATGAATAGTTGGCTTTTGAAAAACAACAAATTAAGTCATATAGAGATGTTGAATTAAATATAAGAAATTATTAAGTAGAAATATCTGAGATATACATGTTAGCATAATAGAAAATGCTGACAAAATGTAATAATTTATACAAAATAAATAAGCACACGAGAAGTATGATATCTATTAAAAAGTATGACAATTGATTCTATTCATTAATTCTGGTTATGAGTTTATACATATGAAACTCTCATACAGAAGGATTGAGATATTATCCCTAATGATGAAAATGAAATGCGATTTAAATTTCGAAAAGATGTAAGTGATAACAACATTTGCCAAACATACACATAGTTGTCAACATTGCAAAATTAACAATTACCAAGTCAAAGCAAAATCACATGACTTTGTATTGAACAAAAACTAAGGTAAATCATAATAGGGACATGATAATAAATTATGATGCATATATGGCTTTCTTTAGTGGCCAGACGGACACATTCTGTGCCCATCTTTATGATCCATATTTTCTATTTTGTTAATTTATGTTGAAAATCAATCTAATTTTTTTACACATCTACTTTTTAATGAAAATGCGGATATTACAATTAATTTATTCATCCATGCGAACCAAATGGCTTGATTTCATCGTGAAAAATAAAGAATGACGTCTTTGTTATCATTGAATTGAAACCATATGAAGGAAATTAAAAAACAAAGGATTGAAATGGAAACAAAAAAATAAAAAATCAATCATGAACGGAGCATTATACAAAAATGTGACTATAATGATCTAGCACATCAAAATACTTAAAACTACAACTATGAATATATTTAAAAATACACTTACCCCTAATATTCGTATTTTGTATCCAATTTCACAATTCATGTAGATAATCTTCAGGCCATAGCAAAACAACACGAGTAATTGAAGTTGTTGGTAACATCACACAACAACAGCAACAAAAAAATACACACTACATACTATATTGTTAGTGTTTGTCCTGTAAAAAAGAAAATATTGTTAGTGTTTAATTTGTGGTTTCCAAATTCAAAAGAAAATCACTATATGATGAAATTAAATTATGTTAAAACACGTCAAGTTTGAGGGATATGAACCCCCTGCTAATGGCTTATGTTAAAGCGAATATTTGAATTTCAAGTGAGGGGTAAATTTGTCCAAATAAAAAGCTAGACCAAAATAAAGACGATTGCTCTGAAAAAAGGGTAATTCCTATTAAGTTTATGTACAAGAAAAAGAAATATCTAGTCATACAAAATAAATTTAATTGCAGATTTGGTCTTTTATTTTTATAATTTTGTGGAATTATCTCTCTTATTTTAAAGTTAAATAGTTCTAATCCCTCCATCAAATATTTGGTTAAAAATATAATATGATATATTTTAAATGACAATTTTAAAGAAATTTTCATACAATTCTATCGATATTGTTTTTTTTTTTACGTTTCATTATTAGATTATATATCATATCATTTTTTTTGACAAAATATATCGTATCATTTAAAACATACAATGTAATCAATTTTTGCAGTTCAAATATATGGAGAATCAAAACTGTTAAATTTTAAAATAGAACCAAATTCGTAAAATGATAAAAATAAGAAACTACAATTAAGCCAACGATTTTTTTTTTTGTTTATGCTCAAAACACATTAGAATGGTTCGAGGGAAACAACAATTGATTGATTTAAATGTTATGAGATTTGAACATTTTAAGTAAGTGATCGTGTGTTCAATTTATGATTCATGTGTATGAAAAAAGACTTAGTTAGAAGAAGAGAACACACTTTATATGCCTACAAAGGTTTCGACGGAGATTTGTCACTATTAAACGGCAATAGAAAATTTATACATATAACATATTAGTCATAAGAAAAGCGTTTTTCTTGCGTCTGCAACTCATGGTCTCTATTATTTCAAAACCCTAATTTCTTCAAAATTTTCCGCAACAATGTCATATCCAAATCTCATCCACACTATAATGATGTCTGTCAAATTCTAGATATTGGAACGTTCATTTGCTTTCTGGGGACAAATTTGAGAATAAAGTGAAATTTGATTTTCCACCTTCTCCATCTCACATTACAAATTTTGGTTTTAGATCTTTTAGTGTTTTGGGTTCTGCTATTAATGGTATTCTTTGTATATTCCATAAGCAAAATGATGTCGCGTTATGGAACCTTGCCACCTAGGAAATAATTAAGGTCATTCATCTTGGTTTTGCTGAGTTCATGGTCTTACCACCTGTATAACTCGTCATGGATTTGACTATGATCATGTTACACATGACTATAAAGTCATTCAACATCTAGGTTATCTTATTATAATTAACAAATATCCTATGTTGAATTTCTTCTGGAAGAGAAATAGTCTAAAGAGTAATTAATGAAAAAAATTTGATATTGATATGCCAAATATTGCAATAAATTGGATAGGTAACAATGGTGTGTACACTAATGAGGTGTATCATTGGTGGGGGCTAAGTAATAAGTTGGTGTCATTTAACTTGTGCAATGAGGAGTACTTTATTACACCTTCGTTCTTAGAAGATTCACATGATGATTTTGATGAAAAAGGAGTATTATTAATGATTTACAATTATGCACTCCTCAAAATCATTAGGTAAATCTTCTAAGAACGTAGGTGTAATAAAGAACTCCTCATTGCACAAGTTAAATGACACAAACTTATTGCTTAGCCGCCACCAATGACACACCCCAGTAATGTACATGCTATTGTTATCTATCCAACTTATTGCAATATTTGGCCGATCAAAATCATTTTTTCTTTTCGAATTACTCTTTAGACTATATATCTCCCAGAAGGAGTTCAACATAGGATATTTGATAATTCTAATAAAATAACCTACATCTTGAATGACTTTATAGTAACGTGTAACATGATCATAGCCATATCCATGATGAGTAATACAAGTGATAAGACCAGGTTTAAACTCAGCAAAACTAAGATGAATGATCTTAATTTTCTCGGTGGCAGGGTTTCATAACGAGGCGTTATTTTTCTTATAGAATATAAAAAGAATACCATTAATAACAGAACCCAAAACACTAAAATGTCTAAAATCAAACTTTGTAATGTGAGATGGAGAAGGTGGAAAATCAAATTGCACTTTATTCTCAAATTTGTCCCTATAAAGCAAATCAACGTCCCAATGTGGTATCTCAACTTGGGTTACAATTTGACATACATCGTCATAGTGTGGATGAGAATTGTATATGAAAATGTTGCGGAACATTTTGAAGAAATTAGGGTTTTGAAATTATAGAGACCATGAGTTGCCGACGCAAGAAAAACGATTAAGAGATTTAACAGCTACTTTAAACCACATAAGATCATGCATAAGAATAGGTCCAAAACAAAAACATAGATTTATGTGATACTTGCAAAATCTGATACAAAAACTAAATAACAATTTAACCCATAATGCAAAAACAATAGTAAATACTACGATTCAACTTAAAAAGTTTTCACAAAATAAAACATGAACCAAAAACTGACATTAAAAAAAAAAAAAAACAAAAATACCTCTATTTTTTTCTTCCCCAACAAACGATTTCAATGGTAAGATTTATGGAACCTAGCACGAGCACCACGACCACCAAACTTCTTTGGCTCACAACGCCTAGGATCAGCAACAAGCAAGGTACGATCGTAACGAATAAGAATATCCTTAATCTCGCCCTTGATACAGATGCACATGTCGACACCGACGAAACAACTTTTCCCTAACAAGAGGATTGGTTCCAAGGCCTTGAAACAAAGGATTTCTGGTTCAACCAACTCGATGGGAGCACCGCTGATCTTGATCAATCCATGGTTGTACTTGTAGTGGATGATGGCAACCGCGTTGTTCTTGTGGCCAAAGCATTGAACTTGCTCCAATTTCTCTATTTTCTTCTTCTTCTCTCTCTAATGGTATTGGTTTCTCTAAAAACCCTAGTTCGCCGCGGCAGAAAAGACAGGCTTTATGAGATTAGGGTTTTTGGATTATTTAAATGCCCTTATATGTTTGTTTTTATAAAGATAAAGACTAGCGGGCCTCTGTTCCCGTATGTGTAATCCACATCTTCTATTTTGTTAATTTATAATGAAGATTATTCTAATTTTTTATATATATTTAATTTGTTTTAAATGAATATTTGGTTTTTGAAAAACAACAAATTAAGTCACATAAAGACGTTGAATTAAATGTAAAAAATCATTCAGTAAAAATGCGGATATCTCATCAGATGAACTATCTATTGATATATTAAGTGAGATATACACGTTAGCAGGATATAAAATGCGGACAGAATACCTTGTGTCCGTCTGTCCGCATTTTCTATTTTGCTAACATGTGTAAAAGATTATTCTAAATTTTTTTATATAGTTTTTTTTTATGAATAATTGACTTTGAAAAGCAACAAATATCACATAGAGACGTTGAATCAAGTGTAGAAATCCTTTTAGTGAAAAATGAGGATCAAATTTTTTAATAGGGATGGTCGGTTGACCATTAATGTCTCATAAATCTAAATTTTAAAATGAGGAACGAAATTTCGGTATGTAGGGACAAAACAATGCATTGAACTCTATTTACTTTTTTTTTTGGGGATCAAATAATAGCTAAACCCATACAATTTAAGTTTGTAGAAGTCGAGAATTTTGAACTTGGGTATATTTATATTGCTCTAACATGTGTATAAACCAATCTTAATTTTTTCACGATCCATTTATTTATTAAATTTGCACCTTTTGTTACGATATGGAAAAATAGATTTTAAAAAAAAATAAAAAATAATAACTGACATAATATTCACAAATGCAAAACCCAAATAATCAATGAAATAAAAATACATGAATGTTATATTTGCTTGGATGAGGCCCTTCATTCAAAGTGACCAAAAATTTGATTCAAACAAGAAACATTTGAATCTATACAAAGAGAAAAAAAAAGTGGGAAGAGCATGAGAAAATAGTTGATACCATATTTTGAGTTTAGAATTAAAATATTGTTGAGTGACATTTGAATCTATACAAAGAGAAAAAAAAAGTGGGAAGAGCATGAGAAAATAGTTGATACCATATTTTGAGTTCAGAATTAAAATATTGTTGAGTGTCAAAAGTTGCTAATAGTATCCCTTTAAGACGAATTCTTTAGGAGAACTTAGTTATATTTCTGATGGGAATTTAGTTAGACTTTACTTACTTTACGACCGAACTCTTGATTACCGTCCCTTTCCCTTGAAAATCAGAGGGTTAAAAACAAAAAAAGTTGCTAATAGTATCAAAATATATAAAAAAAATTTTTTACAAAAACAACAAGATACTAATTCATTCAAATTGATAGAATACGTCTTTTCTGGTGAACAAATAAGGGGGGTGATAAAGTATATGAACCGTATGTAAGAATCAATAATTCATGTTTTTCATAAAAAGTCTGACCCCTTTACAATGAAGCACAAGCTCCTATTTATAAATTTCAATAGGTAGTAGTTATGGAGCTCCACGATCACGAGAACCCCATGATCGTGACGGTTTCCTTTTCCTCCTCCGCCTCATACACGGTGGTGATGGGCGGTTTCTTCCTGTTTTGGTGGTGATCATGGAGGTAGGGGGTGGTTATTCCTCTCCACGTGTTGGCTTGCTGGCGAGACCTCTGTGAAGACGGTTATATCTGAGGCGAGGGCGCCATGTGTTGGGCGTGTCGCCTTTTCATTTCTTTCCCGCCAAGTTTGCTAATTTGAATTTAATGGGTTGTACAATTGGGCCATCTATGAATTTGGGCCTATATCTTTATTTTTGGGCCTTACCCCAGTCCACAGCCCCCCAAGCACGAGGCTCAAAGAGGCGAAGTGGTGAGAATGATGGTCGTGGTGGATCGTGGGGCATAACCGCCCATTGCTTCCTTTCGTGTGCATCGCCCTTCCGTTATAAATAATCTCCAATGTGGCGCTAAGTCTTGTTTATACTCCTTCTTTTTTCTAAGTTTTGCGCTTTTGCTCTTTTTCAGAATATGGATAACACTATCCCTGTATTGGAGTCGCCTGCTATGCCCGCCATTAGGCGTGTGAGAAACAGAGTTGAAGAGAACCTTGAAGATCTTTTGGACAATGTGGAGGAGTTCCAGACTTATGTCAATGAACTTAATGACTACAAATGGCGCCTGACTGATGAACAGAAGGTTTTCCTGGAACTTGCCTTGGAGTTATCTAAGAGATTGGAGAAAGACGCTACCTTTATCGAGACCACCAATGCTGTTTTTGAGTGTTACACCGAACTGGAGGATACGCTGGAGAAGAAGATATCAGTTACTAAGGATATCATTGATTTGCAGGAAGAGTCGTTGTATCTCAATTTGTCCGCTGAGGAGGCCGTTGAAAACCGTATTGAAATATTGGAGAAGGAACATCGCCCGCTGATGAAGAGGAAAAGGAAACTTTAACTAGATATCGAATATGATATTGCTAGACTTATCAGGACCCGTTCATCCCTGGCTCGCCTTAAGAAAAAAATGGACAGGTTGCATGACGATCAAGACAAAATCATCCCTGACCTTGACGTCGCCAAGAAGTATAAGAGTGAGATTGAAGACTTGCAGGCTGATACCGTTGCAGCGGCCTATGTTGTTGCTTAAGCAGTTTCTTCCTCTAGTATTTAGGCTTTTCGGTTTTTTAGTTGTATTGTGCCTTGGTGCCCTTGTATTCTATATCTTTTGTCTTATCAATGTTGTACTTTGCTCTATTATCAATGAAGCTATTATTCCTGCAGAAAAAATGCATCTTTAGTTGTTTACCTCGCCTTTGGGCGTGACCTTAGGTGTGGCCGAGCATGGGGCTCGCCTTTGGACACGCGTCAGTCATCGTACTGGCTTGTTTTCTTGAAACGTTTCATCTTTTCAAACTTCCTTTTTCGACCGATGCTTTCATCTTATAAATATGTTGCTTCTCTTTCATTGTTTTCTCTACTTTGATCACATACTTAAGAATTTTATCAACTTGTTCTCCATTTTCTTGCGCTACAAAGGTCGATTTTGTGCTTTTCTTAGTAAGTTTCTTCGCACTTTCTTCGCGAGTTTCCCGCCACCCACGTTCTCCACTACTTTTCAAGTGGTAACCATTTCTTATCACCAGGTATAACCGCTATTTCCTTTTTCTCTTTTCCTTATCTTTTGATTTCGCGATAGGGTTTCTAGGGTTTCTGTAAAAATGGTTATTTTGAGAGATCTTGGTAACGACGAGAGGAACCCTCCTCGTCCTCTCATTATTGGTTCTCCTTTAGAGCGTCAAGTTCGTGAACACTTCATTAGACCTGATGGTTCTTTCAACTATAGTGGCTATTTTTCTGAAGTCATGGGGGAACCCATTAGCCCTAGGGAACTTGAGAGTAGTAGTGATAGTAGTAGCGGAAACAACAGTGATTGTGTAATAATTTATCCTTCGTCTTTCACAGGAAAACGAAGAGACGAATCGCTTGCCATAGTTGTTGTAGGATCTGAAGCTATGGCCATGGAGGTTTCTTCCACTTACCAAAGTGTTGAGAGCGTTGTGGAGTACAGAGAGAAGTTTGACGTTTCAGGGACCTTTGACGAGAAAGACGTCATACTGGAGCCGGTGGAGGAGGGCGAGTATGTACTTGACGTGCCTCGCTCTGAACATATCTCTTTCTATATGCACACTAGGCTTATAGAGGATTTTCACCTGTATTTCCCTTTTACTGAATTCCAACAATCCATGCTTAGGGTCCTCAATGTCGCTCTTCCTCAACTTAGCCCTAATAGCTGGTCCTTCATTAAGGCTTTTGAGTTAGTTTGTTTTGGCCTTGAAATTTCTGAGCCTTCTGTGGCCGTCTTTTTCTCTTTTTATCATGTCAAAAATCTATTCCCCCAGAATGTGGTCTCCTTGAGTACTCAACCCAATAGGGGTTTGTTTACTTTGTATAGTTCTAATTATAAGAATTATAAAGACACCTTTGTGCGTGTTCGTGGTGCTGAACATTGTCGGAGTGTGATGTATGGCGATGATGGCGCTCCTCTTTTTCCCTTTCATTGGACGGCTAACCCCAGATTGATCAGGGGCGCCCTATATGAGAGGTTGAGTGAGTTTGAGAGGGATACGGTGGCGTATCTAGAATCCTTAAACCAGATGAGTCCTAGGGAACTTTTAGATGCTGTTCGTGCCCCCGCCGTTTTAGACAAATATCTCAGTAAGTTGCCTAGTGAATTACTTTGCTTTTTTGTATGGCTTGTTTTCTATTGCTTCTCGTTAATCCATGTGTGACTAATCTTTTTCTTTTCCTTTGTAGAAGATATGTCGAGTTTGACTCTTGCTCAGAGACAGCATTTCTTAGAGAAGGCGAGGAGGAAGAAAGAGCAGCCTGAGAAGAAGGTGGATGTCCTCAGCCAATTGGATGTGGGCGAGGATAAGAAGAAAAAGAAAGGCGACTCTAGGGTCAGTCTCCAAGTGAACGCCTCTAATTCTAGTCCTGTTGCTGGGGAAAAAGCTGCTAAGACTGAAGGGGAAGTTAAGTCTCATGTGAAGAAGAAATTGAGAGGTTCGTCTCGGAAAAACAAGAAGGACCAAGAGATGGTGGATGTGGACAAGGACTTGGTCGAGGTTGATGATCATGTGACAGAGGCTTCTCCTGTGATTGAGGAGGTCATTGCTGGGGTGAACCAAACTGGGGCGAGCCAAACTGGAAGGGCTTCACCTTGGGATCCTCTCTTTGATCCTGAGGTGTTTTTATCCAAGATGGTGGATATGGCCGGGAATTCTGCTCGTTTCAACACAACAGGGTCTGACGAGCTGGCGAGGATGGCTCTTGGTTATGAGCTCAAGGGCCTCTTACTTAATTATGCCTTGGCGTCTCGCCAAAAGGCTGAGTTTTCCATCGCCAAAGAAAAAGAGGCTCTGGTGGAGAAGAACTTGGTCAATCTTGAGAAGGACGTGAAGGCTGCCAAGGAGAGATGCGAGGGCGACCTCAAGACTTTGAGGGAAAAACATGCTGAGGAGGTTGCCAACTTAACTAAGAAGCATGAAGGGGAGTTGGCGGCGGCAAGGCGGGATAAAGAGACAGCGCTCCAGACCATGAACGTCGTCCAAGGTAGTCTCGACGCCAAGGACAAGCATATTAGGGCCTTGACTAAGGATAATGAGGTGGCTCTTGCTGAACTAGCGAGCTTGAGGCAGGAGAAAGAGAACTGAGGGGCAGAGAAGGATAACCTTGAAGTTATGATTGGGGAGCAGTACGATGAAGGATTTCAGTTTGCGCTGGATCAAGTGAAGATTCTCTTCCCTGACCTCGACCCAGCTATTCTTGGTAAGGCTGATGCTATATCTACCATAGAGGGCGACAAGTTGATTCCTCATGCTCCTGCCGAGACAGTCCCAGACTCGCCAGCCAAAGAATCACCTACGGAGGAACCACCCGCACAGAGCTCGCCTGCCAAGGAATAGGCTTCTTCCTTCTCTTAACTGTTTCTGTGATTTTCACCTTGTTTTGATGATCGCCCCTGCGTGGGCTTGGTATATTTTGTAATGACAGTACTTGGGTGCCCTTATGAGGCTTTTGTATTTTGTGCACATTTTTCTTATAATTGCATGCTCTTTGTTTCGTTTTGACTAGACATTTGAATGCTATACACCATCTTTTCGCTCCTATGCATATCTTTCTTTGTACTTCGTTGTGTGGCGGGATACCATGTTGCAGTTCTGAGGCGTCGTGCCGGGTTACGCCCCGGTTTACTTGGCGTGAATTTCTATGTGTTGACCGGTCCACATTTTCTGTTAGGTTTTCCTTGGTTTTCGTAATTGCCTGTTGAACTGGCCAAGTTTTTTATTGCGGTAGTTGGAAATTGATTTCTTCATTTATTTCGGAATTACGGTTACACATGTTTGGCTTTGATAACTTCTTGCCTATAAATAGCAATCTTTTCCTTCTTCTTTTCTCATCCTTTCCCTTTGCAACTATCATCTTCATACCATTGCCTCCTTTCTTTTTCGTTTAAACCTTAAGATGGATAGGAGCAATGCCAAGAAAAACGTTGTAGGGAAATCCAAATCCCAGAGGGGGAAGAAGAAAATTGATGCCTCTGCTTCCAAACCTCCATGTACCAAGGCGTCGAGGAAGGTTAAGGCGAAAAACATCCCTGTTTTGCCCAGTTCATCAAGTTCTGACGATATTGATGAAGATTATGCTGAGTTCTTGAAGACCTACGTTCCTGAGGAGTTTTCCGTTTATGCATCTCCTCCCGGCGAGGAAGAGGGTTCCCAAATCACAGTGCAACCTGCGGCGAAGACGCCGGAATTCTCGAAGGTGAAAACCTCCAAGCGACACCCTCGTAGATGAGGATGATGGTTCAGGATCTCCTGGTTCACCTGGGCAAAAAAGTGGAAATATAATGCCAGGAACTGGGGAATCCTTTTGGATAATGCGAGTGTTGATGCATATTGTAGTAGTTTTCAAGCACTTCGCGTATCCCAAAATCAGGATTATGCTAGTGTTGATGCTTATTGTAGTAGTCTTCAAGCACTTCGTACATCCTTTTGAATTTGATTTTGCTTTCTTTGAATTTGTATCCGAATCTGATGTAGTTTTCTTTGAATTCGTATCCGAATCTGATGTAGTTTTCTTTGAATTTGTATTCAATCTCCAGTTAATAAAATCAGATTTTGGATGAAACCATTATTGCTTGATCGCCTTTGAATATTTGCTGTTTATGATTTCCTGGACTATGATCCTGCCTGTCTTTAAGATGGATTAATAAATAAAGAAAAAGTAATGTATTGAATTACCCTTACTTGTATTTTGAAGTGGTTCTTTTGGGCGTCTCCCCTTTGATGGGTTGCGCCTTAATAACTTGACCTTTGTTTCTTTTTCTTTTCTTCATTTCCAACTCGTGAGATTTACGGATAACGTTTTGGACTTTCAACCATGCTTTGATATTTTGGACGCCCTCCACTAAAAAGTTTAAAGGGTAACGCCTAGGATTCTCAACCTGATTTTCGTCGTATCCTACTCGTAAGATTTATGGATGTCGCCGTTTCTATTTCTGACGTTCCCAACTCGTAAGATTCACGGGTAACGCCATGGTGTTTCTACTCGTTTCCGTCGTATCCTACTCGTAAGATTTATGGATATCGCCGTTTCTATTTCTGACATTCCCAACTCGTAAGATTCACGGGTAACGCCATGGTGTTTCAACTCGTTTCCGTCGTATCCTACTCGTAAGATTTATGGATATCGCCGTTTCTATTTCTGACATTCCCAACTTGTAAGATTCACGGGTAACGCCATGGTGTTTCAACTCGTTTCTTGATTTTGATATAAACACGTGTCACCTCTTTACAGAACCAAAAAATTTGAAAACGGTGGGCCTCGTTAAAAACTCCTATTTTCATAGGAGAAAAGAGTGTCCCGCCGCTATTTATTAATTGGAAATGAAAGATTTCAGTACATTTTGTCATACATTAGCAATAACTTGACCATAAAAATAACATTAAAGGTTGCACGCCGTGGCGTTGTTTTTCTTCACGTGGCGGTTAACTGTAGTAAAACCTGAGATTGACCACGTTCCATGTTCTGTGTAGGACTTCTCCTTCCATTGTTTCAAGTCTGTAAGCTCCTCCTTCGAATGCCTCGTTGATTCTGAATGGGCCTTCCCAATTTGCTGCTAGCTTTCCTCCCTTATCTTTTCCCATAGGTCTTTTGAGGACTAAGTCTCCCTCCTTGAATCTTCTTGATATAACTCTAGTATTGTACCTCCTAGCTGCTCGCTGCTTTGACACGAACTCTCTGAAGTGGACTTTATCTCTTAACTCTTGTATCAAGTCTAAGTTCTCTTATAGTGCTTCTGAGTTTTCCTCTAGTGTGAGGGTATCTCTACGCCAACTTGGGGGGTTTATTTCTGTTGGGATCATGGTGTCCGTTCCATATACCATGGTGAAGGGTGCCTCGCCCGTTGAAGATTGGGGCGTGGTATGGTATGACCAAAGGATTGGTAGGAGGTGTGCTACCCAACCCTCACCTTTGCTTGTAATTCTTCTTTTGATTGCTTTTAAAATTACCTTGTTGGCGGACTCAGCTTGCCCATTGGCCTGTGGGTGTTCTACGGATATGAAAGTGTTATGAATTCCCTTTGCCTTGCAGAAGTCGATCACCTTTTCGCTTGCAAACTGAGTTTCATTATCTGAGACGATGTACTTAGGTAACCCGAATCTGCAAATGATTTTTCTCCAATAGAACTTCTTGACTTGATCAGCTGAAATGTTCGAAAGGGCCTCTGCCTCTATCCACTTTGTGAAATAATCAATCGCCACTATGATCCATTTTTCCTGTCCTGTCGAGGCGGGGAAAGGTCCTAGGATATATGTTCCCCACATGAAGAAGGGCCATGGAGACAATACGAATTTCAGTGGTTCTCCTGGGGCGTAGTGTAAGTTTGCAAACCTCTGGCATTTGTCACATGTCTTCACATATCTGGCTGCGTCGCTGTGCAATTCTGGTCAGTAGAAACCTGCTCTGAGTATCTTTCCTGCCAGGGATCTCGCCCCAATGTGGCTTCCACATGATCCCCCATGTATCTCTTCTAATATTCCCTTGGCTTCTTCTGGACTAACGCAGAGTATGAGGGGTCCTGAGAATCCTCTCTTGTAGAGCTTATCTCCTAGCATGGAGTACCATGCTGCTGCTCTTTTTAATTTATATGCTTCCTCTTTTGCTGCTGGTAGAACGTCTTCTTGGAGATACCTTATGATTGGTGCCCTCCAATCTTCTGCTTCTACGATCATCATGACTGTCTCTTCTGTGATACTAGGGCTTGCAATGGTTTCTTGTATGAACGTCTTGTTGCTTCCGGGCTTTTTGGTGCTTTCCAGCTTTGATAACAAGTATGCTCTTGCGTTTTGCTCTCTTGGTACATAAACCAATTTGAATGATTTGAAATGACTGGCTAAGTTGCGTACTCTCTCAAAGTATTTGATTAATTGAGGATCCTTGGCCTGAAACTCTCCTGATACTTGGTTTGTTACCAACTACGAGTCGCTCTTTGCTTTGAGATCCGTTATATCCATCTCTTTTGCTAACTTCATTCCGGCGAGCAAAGCCTCGTATTCTGCCTGGTTGTTGCTCGCCTTAAAAGCAAATCTCAATGACTGTTCGATAAGTACTCCGTCTGGTCCTTCCAATACTACTCCGGCCCCGCTTCCTCTGATGTTGGAGGCCCCGTCAACTGATAATGTCCAAGGTTGTTCGCTATTCTCTTCTGCGGGCGTCGTAAGCTCCAGCAAAAAGTCTGCCAGTATCTGTGACTTGATGGCGCCTCTTGGAGAAAAAGTTATGTCAAACTCTGACAATTCTACTGACCATGCTACCATTCTCCCTGCTAGGTCTGGTTTTCTCAATACGTTCTTGATAGGGTAGTCTGTTTTTACCACAATCTTGTGGCTTTGGAAGTATTGCCTTAGTTTTCTCGTCGTTACTACTACTGCTAGTGAAAGCTTTTCAATTTTTTGGTATTTTGCCTCTGCTCCTTTGAATGTTCTGCTCACGAAGTAGATGGGTTTCTCTTCTCCCTTTATTTCTTGTACCAGTGCAGAACTGAGGGCTTTGTCTGAAACGGCGAGGTATAGGTATAAGACATTACCTTTCTCAGGGCGAGTCAAAATTGGAGGCGAGGTAAGGAATGTTTTCAATTTTTGGAACGCCTCTTCGCACTACGTGCTCCATACAAACCTTTCGCTTTTCCTGAGTGTGGAAAAGAAATGAAATGCTTTTTCTCCTGCGCAAGATAAAAATCTTGATAACGCTGCGATCCTTCCTGTCAACTGCTGTACTTCCTTGACTGATGTAGGACTTCTCATGTCAATGATTGCTTGGCATTTGTCTGGGTTCGCCTCTATTCCTCTGTTAGTTAACATGAACCCAAGGAATTTTCCTGATTGTACTCCAAACGAACATTTGGCGGGGTTTAGCCTCATGTTATACTTTCTTACTGAGGCGAGGATGTCGCTTAAGTCTTGATCATGCTCGCCCAGTCTTGATCATGCTCGCCCTCTTCTGTAGTCTTCACGACCATGTCATCAATGTATACCTCTAGATTCTTTCCTATCTGCTCTGAGAATACCCTATCCATCAATCTTTGATATGTGGCTCCTGCATTCTTTAAGCCAAACGGCATGACATTGTAGAAGTAGTTGCAGGTGTTGGTCATGAATGCTGTGTGGGAAGCGTCGGCGGGATTCATCTTGATCTGGTTGTATCCTGAATATGCGTCCATGAAGCTGAGCATCTTGTACCCCGATGCTCCATCTATCAGCCTATCAATATTGGGTAAAGGATAAGGATCTTTTGGGCACGCCTTGTTCAGGTCCGTAAAATCTACGCACATTCTCCACTTTCCGTTCGCTTTTTTCACCATTACAACGTTTGCTAGCCATGAAGGGTATTTGATCTCTTCTATGAATCCGGCTTCCTTTAATTTGGTTACTTCCTCGTTGATGGCTTCTCTTCTCTCCTCGCCAACTTTCCTCTTTTTTTGTGAAACGGGTTTGGTTTCG
This sequence comes from Trifolium repens, assembly GCA_030408175.1. Lineage (NCBI taxonomy): Eukaryota > Viridiplantae > Streptophyta > Magnoliopsida > Fabales > Fabaceae > Trifolium > Trifolium repens. Next base: position 14,513,538 of record CP125842.1, on the reverse strand, counting down.
GGGGAGATGGATAGTTTGTGTGTGATGATTGTTTCATTTATTCCTGGCATATCTGAGGGATGCCATGCGAACAGGTCAATGTTTTTCTTAAGTGTCGCCAGGATTCTCTCTCTCTCTTCTGGTTACATGGTGGTGCCTATGTTGGTTGTTTGGTGCGCTTCACTGCCGATCTGGACCTTTTCTAGTTCTTCAATGGGATTGACTCTTCTGTCTTGGAATTCTTCCCTTGGGTCTAGGTCTAATGGGCTGATCATGTTGACGCCTCCTGCTTTGGAAACAGAGCGAGTTGAACCTGGGGCGTTGGATTCTCTGTGCTTTATCCTTAGACTTGATTCGTAGCAACGCCTCGCCAGTGCTTGATCTCCTTTAATGGTTCCTAATTTTCCATTCTCTAGTGGATACTTTATAGATAGATACAACGTTGACATGGCTGCCTCTAGAGTATTGAAAGCTGGTCTTCCAATGATGATGTTGTACGATGTGAAGGGGGTCTTTACCACCAAATATCTTACCTTAATGGTCTTGGCTTGGTCTTTGGTTCCGAATGTTGTGAGCAAAGTGGTGTAGCCCATAACTTCAACCTGTTCGCCCGCAAAGCCTACTAGTGTGTCGTTGTAGGGCAATAAATGCTCGTTGGATAGTTGCATGGCTTTGAAGGCTTCCTAGTACATTATGTCTGCCGAACTCCCTGAGTCAATAAGCACTCTCTTCACATCGCAGTTTAGAATTTGGACCTGGATTACTAACGGGTCATCGTCGTGTGGCATGACTTCCCTTTTGTCTTCTTTTGTGAATGACAAATCTGGAGTGGATGAGATAGATGTGTGTCCCACAAATTTTGCTTCGAATTCTGACCGCCTCACGTAGCGTTTGCGGGCGTTATTGGATTCGCCTCCTCCTGCGAAACCTCCCGCAATGGTGTTGACTGCTATCCTTACTTTCTCGCCTTCTGGGTTCGCTCCTTGATCTCTCTCTGAGTCTCTCCGTACTTTTGGGACTACGACCTTCCCGCTGGCGGCGTCATCTAGAAACTTCCTTAGATGGCCACTTTTTATTAAGTCTTCGATGAGATCTCTTAGCCTGAAACATTTCTCTGTGTCGTGTCCCTTGCATCTATGATATGCGAACCATGCGTTCATGTTTTGTCCCAATTTGTACTCTTTTCCTCTTGGAGGGGGTAGTCTGGAGAGTCCAGTTTCCAGAATTTCGTCTAGGATATAGACTCTTGCTCTGTTCAGAGGTGTATACTCTTTCGCTGGGAATCTTCCCATGTCTCGCCTCACTTGTTGATGATATGGTTTCCTTTGGGGCTCATGCCCTCTGTGGTCTGGTTGACGTCGTCTCTGCTGGTAAAACTCTGGGGCTCTGTTTCCTTTGTTAACCGGCTCTCTTTCTCTCGCGTCTCGTGATCTCTTTTCGGCGTTACTTTCTTCGCCTTTGATGTAGCATTCCGCCCTCTTGATAATTTCTTGCATTGCGGTTGCTGGTTTTTATGCTAGGGATTCGTTGAAGTGTCCGGCTTTCAGACCATTATGGAATGCTGCCACGAACATCTCTTGATTGGGATTTGATACTTTGATGGTTGCTTCACAGAATCTGGCCAGGTATTCACGCAGGGTCTCGGCGTGGTTCTGGCGAATAGTGAATAGACTGGTGGCGGTGACCTTGATATGTTTTGACCCTGAGAATTGTTGGATGAATTTGCGCTGGAAGTCTGTCTAACTTTCTATTGAGTTCTTTGGCAAATTCATGTACCATCTCAACGCTGCTTCCTTTAGGGTTCCTGAGAGCAACTTGCATTTCAGATGATCTGCAGCGCCTATGATAGCGGTCTGTGTTCCAACTGCCATCAAGTGTTCCGAGGGGTCGGTTTTTCCATCAAACGCTGGGAGATGGGGTGTTTTGAAGTTTTCTGGGACTCTTGCGTCCCATAAGGTTTGAGCCAAGGGTTGAGAATCGTTAATTTCGTCCTCGTCCTCCTCGTTTCCTTTATCTGCTTTTTCTTGATCCATGGCTGTAACCTTTGCCTGAAGTCGCCTTAACTCGGTGACGGCGTCAGTTAAGGTCATGTTGGTGCCTGTGCCACCGCCATGATTGGGTGCTCCTCCCGTCATGTTGAGAGGTTTTCGTCTGTTGAAGGTGGTAGGCTGGGAATCGTTTTACCGCAGCCTCACGGTGGGCGCCAAAATGTTCTGGTGAACAAATAAGGGGGGTGATAAAGTATATGAACCGTATGTAAGAATCAATAATTCATGTTTTTCATAAAAAGTCTGACCCCTTTACAATGAAGCACAAGCTCCTATTTATAGATTTCAATAGGTAGTAGTTACGGAGCTCCACGATCACGAGAACCCCATGATCGTGACGGTTTCCTTTGTGAAGACGGTTATATCTGAGGCGAGGGCGCCATGTGTTGGGCGTGTCGCCTTTTCATTTCTTTTCCGCCAAGTTTGCTAATTTGAATTTAATGGGTTGTACAATTAGGCCATATATGAATTTGGGCCTATATCTTTATTTTTGGGCCTTACCCCAGTCCAACGTCATACAACCACATATTCAATATCGCTAAAAACGTAAAGGATGAATCTGCGAACATAGTCACATCATCCAAGTTAATAACATATAACGGAAAAATGTCTACTACAAATTGAAGTTGGAATAATGTCACAAGAAAGGTGGGTTTGAATTGTGACCTTTTTAAAATTACTTAAATTATTTGTTAAGACAAATAACTCAAGACATTATTTCTTTTAAGTAGATCAATAGATTACACTCGGATGAATATAGAGAGATACGAGTGTAATAATTTGAAAGTGCATGGACCGGATAATTGTGTATATAGTTGTTAGATTAGTTGTGATTGTGTGTTTTAGTTGTGATGAAGATAAAAGAGTTGGAGAGAAAGAACACACAAAAAGTATCATGGTTCACCCAACCTTGGGCTAGTCCAGCCCTCACAACATTGTGAGATTTTCCACTAAAATATTTGATTACAAGATCAAATACACAATGCTTTTCTTCACTCGAAACGACTTCTTGCATTTCTTCACTCAAAAGGACTTCTTGTCTTTCTTCACTCAAAAGGACTTTTATGCCTTTCTTCACTCGAAAGGACTTCATGCTTTTCTTGACTTGAAAAGACTTTTACAAACACTCAATCTACCTCAACGGATAGATTTGAGCAATTACAATAAGTATGATTGATTTGGTTTGTGTTCTAAGAACACTTTGAATGTGTATGATGAATATCAATCAAACTCAACAATGAGTATGATGAATTTAAATTAAACTCAAGTATGAGTATGATAATTACAAACTTTTATCAAATGTCTTGAGACAAATGTATAGATATATATTTTAAAGTTTGCTTGAAAAAGTTTATGACTTGTTTTAGATTTTTGTTAAAACAAGTGTTTAAATGACACTCTGTAGCATGTAAACTCTTCAACCTTTCTTCATGTGGAGCTCCTTGTATTTATAGACATGAAAATCAAAGAGGAGCCTAAGAGAGAGGTTTCAAAAGAATATGACCGTTGGAAGTATGTTTGTTCATTTGAAGTGGATTTTGTCTTTCAATGAAGTGCTTTATTTTTGAGTCATGATTCTTTTAATCTTTGCACTTTTAGATGGATAGTCTTTGGAGTGGCCCCACTCTTATTTATGTGAAGAGAAGATATTTCTTTTGAGAAATATGACCGTTGCATCACTGAGAAGCAATCTCTCAAAGTGCTTCAAATAGTGCATGAGATTCCATGTGCTTCAATAGTGTGTTATCTAGGAATGTCAATGGATATTCATGGACGCGGATAGTGTGATATCCGTGTCAGCTCCGTCAGACAAATATAATATATGTGTCCGCTCCATATCCGTGTGGATATCCGCTAAGCGGGTAATCTGCGAATATTGAAGTATCCGCAGATATTAACAGATATCTATGGATGATATTTTTTTATTAAAAAAAAGAACTAATTATTGAAAAAAATAATAATTTTTTTAAAAGACAAAACATTAACACATAATATTCATAAATTTTGCTCTATATTTTTAATGAAAACACTCAATCTACAAACAAAAATCACCTTACAAAATTGCAAAAGAGCCAAACAAAGCTATAATTTATATAAAATAGCCAAACTGCAAAAAGATAAAATATAAAAATACAATTTTTTTATATAAAAATTCTAGAATTTATATGTAAATAGAGATATTTAAGTAAGTTTACTAATTATTTAGCGGGTATGGATATCCGCGGGCGCAGATAGTATTAAACTCGCATCTGTATCCATTAAATGCGGATAATTGAAATATTCATTTATTTTATCCATGGATATCCATTAAGATATCCGCTCCGTATCCGTGGCGGATTTTATCCGCAAATATCCGCGGGTATGGATATTTTTGCCATCCCTAGTGTTATCGTTGCTTGCCCATAACGTTTTCGTTGCATATTTGCACTTCAAAATCTTGCATGGTTTGTAGCATATGTTCGCGAATGTAGCCCACATAACTCATCTCGACGAAGAGTCATTTCGATAGGTGAAGTTCAATTAATCATGCCCTAGACATTGAGTTGTACCCGGTGTAAATTCGTACGAAAAATCAAGCTCGTAAAATCTCCACGGACAGGAAACAATGAAGCTTAGCTCGACAAAGTTGACCTTAACATAATTCGAGCATGAATGTTCACTAGTTCGACATTCCCAACAACGACAAACTTCAAGTCTTCATGCTCATACTCGCACATGACGACTTGGGGGTCTCCTGTTCTGTACCGGGCCTCCAGCCCAATTGCTGAAGAAACCCACTGTCGAGCACGACCCAACTTCACAAACCCACGACCGCGCACCTTTTCTCAACGAACAATATCTCGCCAAAGTGTAATGTCCGACATTCAGAATGATGAGCATGTACTGTCCATTGAGGCTCCTCAACTGTTTTCCGTCAACCATTGATATTATCATTATACTCATCAGTGGTCTTGGTCCTGCGCTGGGGGCTATATATACTCTTCTCATGCAGAGGAGTCATAGACATTATTCTCTAACTCTTAAAACCTTAAAAATTAATACTATATATACTTGACATGTTTCATATAGTTTCAAGTGTTTAAATTTTAAGTAGTAAAATTTAGTCTAAAATCTTAAAGTTCTCGTCAAATAGAACGTCATTTAACTATATTTGTTTTGAAAAATATTCAGAATTTTTAATTGTTATGGGTGCGTTTGTTTTAACTTTAAAAAAATAGATTTTTTATTTGTATTTTTGAAAATTGATTTTGTAAAACCGTTTTTCAAAATATCACAAGTTTTTTTATATTTATTTTTTCTAAATTGAAACACTAATTTTGACATCATATAACATAAACATACATTATTGAAGAACAAAACATAGTCAAAATCACAATTTTTTGAAAAAAATTGTATTTCAAAAATGATTTTTATGAAAATCTATTTGAAATAGCTTCAAATTAAGTGATTTTTTTGAAATTTTGATATCGATTTTTTTTCAATAAAATGGTAAAATGCCTAAAATGACATTTTAAGAATAACTATTCTAACCAAATTTTCATTTGAAGCTTTTATAAAAAGTTTCTTTGTAAATTTTCTTACACAAAATTATGTAACACTATAAAATCTATTTTAAAAAAAAAGCCAAAAGAAACAGATTTTACATCTTACTCAACTCAATTAACTTTAACAGATTGGATAATAAATTTGGCTAAGATCGACCAAACTCAACCCACGAATAAGTTTAAATAAGAGAAAATATCAGTTTCGTTTAAATATGTGAACCTCAGCCGCCCCCGTAGTTGCTGTCATGTTTGTGCACAAACTTCATCCTAACACGTTCCTTTTCTCATTGAGATTCTTCGAATCCAACATTTCATATAAAAAGAGAAAAAACAAATGTGCTTTTGGAACAGTTAAGAGAGGACTTTAAGGATCAAAATGTGTGGTCTGGTGGGTGGAATTAAGTGGAGGCTAAGCAACATTGATAGATAAGTCATATGAGAAGTAGGTAGAAGTTTGTTAGCACTTCATTTTTGCACCAAAGGAATATCAATCTATTTTAACAAAATACGGTATCAATTTGTTGCACCTACAATACAATATATAAATTTTAGAGGTCTCTGCAACGGTATAACAAAATCGCAATTACAGTTGTATTGTATCTCTCACATTTGTTTTTTTGTTTTTTGTTTTCACTACCAGTTAATCTGGTTTGAGGGTCAGTTATGACATCAAGTAGTTTCAAGTTCAAACCCTCTGATTGCAGTTGCGGAGAATTGAACCGTAATCTTCCCTACCAAGTTCAGCGTCAATCACCACTGAAACAACTAACGATTGATTACATTTGCTTGTATTTTGTCGCAACATCGAAGTTTGCAATGTAATTAAATTGCAATCACAATTTGAAACTATGTTTGGCAGCAAGCATTTCTTTTTTGAACCAAAATAGTTATAACCAACCAAGCATAATTATAGCTTCAAAATGAAACATGTTTATGTAAATGAATCAAGTAAGAATAAAAGGCAAAGTATATATAACTTTCAATTATTCGCAATTTCAATATCAATAACAAGAGAAAATTAAAAACACAAATATTTTGAAGAAAAATAAAAAAAGACAACAAAGCTTTTAGCTCCCACACAATAATGTTCAATAATGTGGAGCATTACATGATTGTGTGCACACACAAATCAATTACTTGATCCGACGGCAGATAGTGATTCCATCACCAACAGGAAGCATACAGATTTCAATCCTAGGGTCCACAGCCAAAGCCTTGTTAAGCTCCAAAACAAAATCCCTATAATACCTAACATACTTCCTTAGAGGAGCATCAGGGGGTGCTACCACAGATCCATTCCATAAGGTGTTGTCGTAGCCGATCACACCTCCCACTTTAACAAGCTCAATCAACCTCTTGTGGTAGTTGAGGTAATTGTCCTTGTCAGCATCCACAAAGATGAAATCATAACTACCATGATTTTTTTCCTAAAATTTTAATGTCACAAAATCAATAAATTAGTCATGTTCATTAATCATTTCTATAAATGTTATTTTATTCTTCAATTGGGAGAAATTAAAAAATGGTATAAAGTTGTCCCGTGAGGTTAACTCAGTTGGGCAGAGGACCGGAGTTTGAATTCCGATAATCTCACTTATTCACTTTAAAATAAAAATTTAGTTACTCGACTACTTCACAAAAGAATAATAATAAAGCTTACATCTTTAACCAATTCATCAAGAACTGGTAGGGCAGGACCTTCTCTGAAATCAATTTTGTGGTCAACACCAGCTTTTTTAATTACTGGTAGACCCAATTCGTAATTTTCCTTGTTAATGTCCATGGCCAAAATCTGTGACAATGACAACCAGATATTAAAATATGAGATTAGACTCTTGCTTTTAATTAAAAAATCAACAAAACAATATTATATTTCAATTACAAAAATATTTGATGATTTAATCTAAGTTCACTTTTATTTTATTTTTTGTTAAAAATGTGTTAAATATTAATTAAAAATCACGCATTCTAATCCGAATAATCAGTCTAACAATTTCGCAGTTGATCCAGATCTTACCGACAATCTAAGCTCATTTTTTGGGTATATAAATGAAATGACAAAATTTTTATAAACTCATACACATAAATAAGGGAGTTGAGGTTCAAACTTCATTTATGACGTTCAGTCTAACAATTTCGACATATTTTTATCAATCAAGCTATGCCTTATCGACACGATCTAAGCTCACTTTTTTTTTTGTCTTAGTTGAAGCGGTAATCCACTAGAAATTAAACTCACATAATAGTGAGATCCCAGGTTCGAACTCGGGTCACGACGTCCGGCCTAACAATTTCGACATATTTTATCAGTTGAGCTAGGACTTATATGACCGATCTAAGCTCACTTTACCAAACACAAAAAATAAAAAGTTCTTAAAAAAAAGGACATAATTTGAATGTCATTATGAAATATCCAATTGATAATGGGAAAAAATAATTTTTCTTAAAAAAAATTACCTTTCCATCTTCAGGAAGAGCAAGGGCAGTGGCAAGGAGGGAGTAACCAGTGTAGACACCAATTTCCATGGTATTCTTGGCATTGATAAGTTTAAGGAGCATACTCAAAAATTGTCCTTCATCTGCAGAAGTTGTCATGATGTTCCTGTTGATGTTTTTGTTCAATAATCAGTAATCACAAACAAATAAAAAAAACAATCAAATTAACAGAACATAATAAAGTAGATCAATTTTTTTTTTTTACCATGGGTGTTTTGCTGTGACCTCTCTCAACTCTTTCATGGCTTCATGTTCTCTTGGGAAAACACTGGTCTCTAAAATATACTGTAAATTATAAAATAAAATAAAATAAAAAATTATTAATTTTTTTAAGAACCCAAAAATTGATTTTAAACAATAAGATGAAACAAACAATAAATTTTAACAAAGGAATGAAAATGATTGTACCTGGAAAAGAGCATCACTTTGTAGAAGACTTTTGTGACCAACCTCTGCGTGTCTTCCAGCTTCAGTTTGCTTTTGATCCTCGTTGGTTGCCATTGTTATATTGTTGAATTGTTTTGTCTCTTTTTTCTCTGTTTTTGCTCTGTTTTGAAGAGTTGAGTGGATGCTGTTAAAGAAGAAGATAGGAAGAGGGTGGTTTTATAAGGGAGGAAAAAACCGGTTCAAACCGGTTTGGTTAAGGGAAAATGCTTTGGTGTTTGGTTGAGCCGGTTGGCGAGCGGTTCGTGGTTGGTGAGGTCACTTAAGAAAAGCAATGAATGTGGGCCAGCCCACTATAATGTTTTTCTTTTTGACAGTATACAGTTTTTTTAGGCTTAATTAGTTCTAAAGTCTCTTAAAGATATTTTTGGTTTCACATTGGTCCCTTAAAGAAAAAAAGTTTCGTTTTAATCCTTTAACTATATGATAGTTAGTCACAATGATCCTTTTTTTTAGTTCTTAACACTAAATATATCAAGTGGGCTAACATTACATGTGGTCCACCATAGATCTCAATAATTTTTTTAATTTAAGCTGTTTGATCTTATTGAAAAAAACTAACCATGGAATTTTGAATGTCCACTGTATCTAACGGTGCACTATTTTTCAACTAAATTTTTTTCTCTATTTCTTCATCTTCTTCCCTAATTCTTTTTCACCTTCATCATCATCTTCATAACATTTTCAAACAAAACCCAAATCTTCAAATCAAACCCAGAAAAAATAGTTTAACCCAAATAATTAAAAAATCAAAAAGAAAGTAAACAAACAACAACCCAACAACATTAACTATGAACAACATGAATCCACGCAACAACCCACAACAACAATATTCCTCTTTTTGCTAAATTTTTTTCAACCCAACAACATTCAATCTTCCTCCTCAACAAGATAAATCCCCAACCAAACAACTGTCTCAACTGTAAACAAATTTAGACAAAAAAACTCTAAAGGAATATCAAAAACCAAATCAAAGTTTGATTAATGTTTTAAAAAAATCAAAGAGAAAATTAAACCAAAGGTAAAATTCATTACCAACCAACAACAACAACAATAAAAATAAAATAAAATTGTTAAGTGAGAATTTTCAATATTATAGAAAATAAATCACGAAGACGTTCACGTGAACATAATTCAAATGTTAGAAATATTATACGTAATATGCAGGAATATGATTCGCATCATGATACTCTACTCTACTTATTTGCATCCTAATATGCACTAACTTTTTATTTTGTGGCACCTAGTAACTTCACATAATATTTTCACAAGTTTATTTAATAGACTAGACAAAACATATATGAGTGTTAAATGCATGCTTAAATCTCACCACCTTATTAAAGTGTGCGTTAGATTGAAGTGTGCAATTACATCTTTGAGTTGTCCTATTAAAATGTCCTATTAAAATGAAGGGCCAAGATTGTTTTGATGAAAATATTGAGGTTGAAATTTGAACTGTTCAATATCAAATGATCGATATTTATTACCATGTTAAACTGTTAAAAAACATTATGGCAGAAAATCCAAGCCCATTGAAGTGTTGTAGGGCCATGATAATTAATCAATTGAATCATAGACAATGTGTCATATATTTTATTTTGTCAATGTGTTGTACTACTATATTTTATTTTAAAATTCACAATTATGTCATCTAATTGTGGATTTTAATGATAAATTTATTCTAAAATGATACACAATTAAGGCAAGTCTATAGTACACAAGTGTGACAAATATTTTATTATGGACAAACTTATTTTCACTATTAGTAAGTCTTACAATTAAATCAAATGAGATGTATATGACATATTAATTTAATAATAAGATTTACTGATTTAATGATAAAAACAAACTTGTGCAGAATAAAAGATTTATTTCACTTTGAAGATATTGTGAACCAACTTAAAAATACAAATAAATCCCATTTTAAAAAGCTTATGTCTTTCCATGCATATATATATTATTTGCAAAATTAGTTAGGGTAACTATGTATTTTAAAAAAGGTTAATTAAATGATAAATAGAAGTAGGTCCTCAATAGTTCTAATCATTGTACTATAACTATAACAAAAAATAAATAAATAAATTAAAAAAAAAAACATGTACAATACAAAATTGTACAAACCGGGATGGACGGTTGGATGTGGGTGATCTATAAAGGGGGTTTGGTTGAATGGCGTGGTCCCATGGGTGTGGTTGATAATTACACATGGGATATGGAAAATGAAATTGGTTTGGGGTTGGTGAGTGAGGTCAGTGAGGATACTCTCTATCTAGACGTGTCAGTTTACCAATTTTTTTTTAAAGGAGTTTACCAAATTTGTGGAAAGGAAATTAAGTAAATTATTATTGGAATGTTGTTCAGTTGAACTCCGTTTACTATGATGATGTAGCTAGCATTGCAATTGCAACACTGAGTCTTCTTATGCTAAAGTGATTTTTCTCCGTACATCTCTATTATATACATTACGAGATTTTCATGGAGCTCTATCGTGCATTCTCAATAAAATAATCTTACATGTCATTATTACAAAGCTTCTACTTATGCAGAGCTTTTAGCACGAGGTCTTTGGTTCGAATCTCATTGACAACAAAAATTCAATTTTTATAATATTATTATATGGAATTCTACCTTTTTTTTTTGTTTTTTAGAGAAAATTAGCTTATTATTAGTATAAGGTCTATTGCTCGAATCTCATCGACAGCAATAATTTAATTTTTATAGTATTTTAATTTTATAGAAAGCTACTATCCTTTTTTTATAGAAAAAACAACCGTATTTTTTTATAATAAAACAACTTTATTATTACTTCAATCAACAATCAAAAGTTTATACTATTTTTATCAACCTAAAGAGTTTTTTTTTATGTAATTTTTTTTGAAGAGGTACTTAATTATAGTTTCTTTAATATTATATTGTTTTTTTTTTTAGAAACTCTAATATTATATAAATTGATAATATGAAATATATTTTGACTAATTAAAATTTGAATTTTGATAGTGAAAGTAGTCATATTTTGTGTTCATCACTTCATCGTGTTTTCATTATTGTAACTCCGTACCCGTTTGTGTAATCGATATTATTTTTTTCTTCGTGTGCGATCGATATTCTGTATTGTGCAAATATAAATAATTATTTAATCTCTTTTTTTATTAGACTTTGTTAATTGATAACTACGTAACCTCCTTTTTTTGTTGTGGTTAGTTATTAAGAAGAAAAAAATTTATTTTTTTGTTACTATAAAAAAACTGAAAACCTACTTTTATGTGGAAGTTGTGCTTAGTTATTAAGAAGAAAAAAAAAATTATTTACTAAAAAAAACTGAAAATCTATTTTTATGTGGAAGTTATTTTTTAAGGGTAAAATTGGAATAACAAAAAAGCCATCCCAAAAATTTGTATCCCCTTTATATATTAGTATAGATTACCTCCAATTGATGAAATCTATGGAAACCCTAAAATAAATTACTATAATTTTTTATTTTATATAATCTATGGAATTTTTGAATAATTTAAGCATTAAACTTTTTATAAACTTTCATTCAAAGTTTGTTAATATTCATTTGAAAAATAGTATCGAATTTATAATTATTTTTTATTGATGGAGTCGCTAAGAGTCTTGGGAGACGGGGAGAGATAGATAATCTCTTAGTGTTTTTGAACGAGAAACATGGAATGGGGGGTACTTCCCACCCCACTATGTTCCTGTAACATCCTTAATCATGTATCATATTTTCATACTCAAGTAAATTAAATAAAATCAATCTCATTAACAATTGAAAGAAAAACATTCAAAATAGTATAATGACATAGACAATCTTCAAAAGAAAAAGAAACATACACTACATGAAATATGATTTTTTGAAACAACTTTTTTTATTAAAAGTTGTTACAAGTCGCTGGCAAAACTACGCAAAATAGTTTTGCCAGCAAAAAAAGTTGTTGGCAAAAATCATATTTCTTGTAGTGATAAGCAAATAATTACCATTACAAAATGAAAATTATCATGTGAGAGAGATATAGAAATAGGGAGAGAGATAGAGAGAGAGAGAGAGAGAGAGAGAGTGAGAGAAAATTTACAATTGGTGTAGAATTGACAACACATAACACTTTTCACCCCCACTATTAAAAATAATGCACCTTGAATAATTAAATTCGAATTCTGATTGTGAGAGTTATCCATATTTTATGTCTGTCACACTTTCATTAGAATTACCATCAACTGCTGAATCTATGAAAAATCTAAAATAATTTAATATAATTTTAGTTTTTTATAATCTTTGGATTTTTTTTTTATAATTACAATTTTAAACTTTCTATAAACTTTCGTTCAAGTCTTTTGAGGATGTTAATTTATCAATGTGAGTGGAGATTTACACATAGATTTTTTCTCATTTGACGATCACGCTTGAAGATTGCTTCTTTGTGTTACGGTGACAAGAAAAGTGTAAGAATAAGATCAAGGTCAAAGTATGTTAATATTGATTTAAAAAATAATATATAATTTACAATTATTTTAAGTTAATGGAGTCCCTACAGAGTATTGAAATATGGAGAGATAATCTATCAGCATTGTCGAACGGGGAACGAAGGAGTACTTCACATGTCACTATGCTCATCTAACATTCTCAAACATACATTGTATTTTCATACCCAAATAAACTAAATAAAATTAATCTCATGGACATTTGCAAAAAAATATAGACAGCCTTCTAAATAATATAAAATGAAAAAAGGACATAGACAACATTTAAAAGAAAAAAAGAGTCGATTGAAGATGATTTAGAACACAACCATCCTTGAAAGACTTTATCGCAATCAAAGAATCTTGGTATATTTTAATTTTATAAAAACCTATGCTGCCAAAAAGTCTTAAGGCCATGAAGTTTATAATTATTTTATATTTATAGAGTTCCTATATAGTCCCGGGGATGAAGATGAAAGAAAAAATCCTACTAATAGTGTAGAACAGGAGGCGAATGAATACTCTTCATCTCGCTCTTTGGTGTAACATCCTTAAACCTATATAATTTAAAAAGGCTAAATTGTTCATTTGGTCCTTACGTTTATTTTAGGTTTGAATCAGGTCCCTTACGTTTTAAAAGTTTGAATTTGGTCTCTCACGTTATCAATGTTTGTATTAGTTAGTTCCTTCCGTCAATTGATCCTTACACATGGTTGGCGGTTTGGACAGGTGGAAGTGATTTTTGACACGTTCACAACCATATAATAAACAGAACCTTCACAAATAGAAAAAAAGTTAGTGTTTGCAAAGGTCTTTGTCGTATTTTTTTTGTTTGCGAAAGTTCTGTTTATTATATGGCATTCCACGTGTCCAAAATCACTTCCACCTGTGTAAACTGTCAGCTACGTGTAAGGATCAAACAAAGTTAGTGAAAAATTTGACGGAAAGGACTAACTAATGCAAATATCGATAACGTGAGAGACCAAATTCAAACTTTTAAAACGTAAGGGACCTGATTCGAACCTAAAATAAACATAAGGGACCAAATGAACAGTTTAACCATTTAAAAACTAACTCAATTTTATCATAGAATTTTAAACCAAATTACTCAAATAATATTTCAAAACAAATACATAAATAATTTTAAAAAAGAAAATTATCCCGTGCACGGCACGGGCTATCATACTAGTATATATAAGTTTGATAATTTAGACCTACTTAAAAATATGAAGGTCTAAATTAGCAAGGTACACTTTTTCTATTATGACTACAAATAATTTTCTTCCACTATTTTAAATAAGTTCAAAGTAAAGGACAATTTTAGAGTTTTATAAAAAAACAGTAAAACGTGTTTTATTCTTCCTTAAAATTCTCAAACAACATTTTTCTAATAAAAAAACATAAAACTGTTTTATAAAAATGTGTGTAAATTAGTAAATGGGTGCACAACATTTAATAAAATTTACATAATTAACCCTCAATTTTCTAGTGCAAAATAACTAAATGTCAAGGGTTTTTTTTCTTCATGTTTTTAAGTGAGTCTAAATTAGCAAACCATATATATATATATAGTGAATGGTAATTTTTTGTTTTGAAAGTGTAAAAATCGTGAATACCTACTTGAAATTTTTAAAGGGTCATGCTAAATAGTGCACCCGGTGCACTTGTTAAACATGATAAAAAACTAATTAATAGATAAAAGTAATAGTGATAAGATAACTTTTTATACTTTCAAAACATTGAATGCACAATTTCTAAGAGAAATTTTCATAATAAGTTGCTTAACTAGTGTATCGGGTTAACTAGTGTATCGGATGCACTATTTAGCATTTTTCATTTTAAAAATATCAAATATTCTCTTATAATTGAGTGGTGTTTGTCTAACTACCTCAACCTCCACTTATTTAATATGCGATGATCATATGTATATTAAGTGCCTACGTGGTATTTGTCAACATGACTCCACGTCACATGAAGTAATTGATCATGACACACGTCATATAAGTAACTGAAATTTGCACAAATAGAAAAGAGGGAGGATATAATTGACTTAAATTTGCATATATATATATATATATGGGATATGCTATAACACACCCACTTAATTTTATGAAGGTATGCATTAGTAAGTTATAACTAAAAAATAGATAAATACACCTTCAGGTGTATGTTGCTAAAACACTCCTTCTAAAAAATAAGTGGGTGTACGTTAACAACTCCTATAGGCATTTGCTATAATCCACCAACTTATTTTTCAGAAGGTGTGTGTTAGCAAAAGATAACTAAAAAGTTATTAAATACATCTTAAGGTGTATGTTGCTAATGCACACCTTCATAAAAAAGAGTGGGTGTGCATTAGCATTCCCCTATATATATAGGATGTTTCAAATGAGAGGGCTTTTATTTTGTGAGATGAGAGGGTGCAATCTCAACCCTTAGATTAATTTTTAAAGTGAACTTTAATTTTTTAAAATGTAGATAATCTTTTCATTTCCTATGCATCTTCTCTCTTTGTCTCACCTGAGAGTGTGACGGTTGCGTTTTTTTCTCTTTCAAATCCAACATTTCCAAATCTTAACTAAAGCTTTTGTATCAACTCTAGTTCTTAATTAAAAGTAATAATTACACATGGTATGTTGAGATCAATGTTGAAACATTATACCAACGATAAACATAAACAAGATAAACTAATAAAGACAGAAAACAATAAAGCACACAAGTGATTTGTTAACCCAGTTCGGTGCACAACACAACCTACGTCTGGGGGATATCAATCCAGAAAGGAAATCCACTATAATAGTTTTAGTTCAAAGCTAAACTCCATCGTTTACAACATATCGCCTAGACACTACCCGTGCAACTTCACCCTAGGAACCTCTTAGAGCTGAGATCCCATCTCACTTCCACTCAATCACAAACCCTGTGATGATATTTATAAATAGGGTTGAAAACACTTTCAAAAACAAAACAAACTTTGTGCTTCAAAAAGCTTTGGAGTTGTTTACAAATTACAACTCAATAACAATAGTCCTAAACTTGCATCAATGAGATACAAGAAAGGCTCACAAATAACACAAGACTCAAAACCCTAAAATGCACTAAGACAATGACGGCTTTAGTTAAGAATTAGGTTTTTCGTCCTTGCATAAATAAGGTGAAGCTAGCACGGGCTTGCTCTCCAAGCATGGGCTTGATCCACCAACATATCCAGCTCATACATATCAGAATAATATACAAAGTTTTCTTAATCAAACGAACGTGGTCAGGAAATAAACATGAAGAGATTCTGAATAAAAGCATGTATCTTTGATTCATTGAACAAAGGCGTGGATTCCATAAATAGAAAAGGCGCCAAGTCAGCGTGCAAACACATCATACTGGACGCGTATCCAGATCTTGGAACATGACATCAAACATCTTGCTTGTATATTTGTGTTTTGCAAAATGATGCCAACAACCAAATATCCAACAGAATGAATCAGAAATGAACACACAGCTCTTTAAATAGTAGTTCTGAAAATTACAACTCGCCGAGCGAGTTCCAGCTTGCCGTGGCGAGTTGACCTTTCTTCATCAGAAGGTTTCTGCCACGTCATTGATAAATTTCAAACCTCCTTCACTCGCTGTGGCGAGTACATTGCTCGCTCTGGCGAGCTTCAACTCGCTGTGGCGTGTGTGCCATTTTCCAAACTGATGCTCTCTGACTTGACTCGACCTGCACTCGCTCTGTACACGCGGTGACGAGTGAGTTCGCTTCTTGCTCGCCGTGGCGAGTTGTTGGATTATGAAATGTTGAGCTCTCTGACTTGGATCGCCGTGCACTTGCCCTGAGCTCGCCCTGGCGAGTTAACTTCAATTTTTTTCTTCAAATTTTCATTTCCTGCACAAATGGGTGGGATTTAGAAACGCTTGACAAAAATAGCTTAAAACAAATATATACAATAAAGTGAGGAAAACCTAAAGAATATCTTACAAAATAAGTTAATAAGTGCTTAAAACATATATGTATTTTAGCTACTTTTGGGCACTTATCATGGAGTCACGTTGGCATGTGTCACAAAGACGCTTAATGTACACGTCATGACCGCAGACAGAATAAACAGAGGTATGAGCAATTTGATGGACGCCACTCAATCTCATGGGGTATTTGAGGAGCAACACTTAATGTGGATTTCTGAAAGGTGGTTGATTGCTTCTTATAGATATGAGGTTCACATATGGTTCTTCATACTTTGTTTCACTGGATTTCTGAAACATGGACTTAGACTTTGGTTATGAGATTCACGCATGTCTTTGGTGTGCTTCATAGCCAAGGCTTCGTCTAGGCTCTGAAGCCACATTGCCTGATAAAGAGATAAAGGACATATACGTTGTGGCTGATTATGTTTCACTCGTGTGGTTGTGTTTTGGGTTCTAGCAACAGCTGGTCGATTAGATATTTGTTGTCGTCCTTTCCGTTACCGTCGCTTGGTTCGATTTCGATTTGGTAAGAAATGAACTTTTACTTGTTGTTATTGCAGCGAGTTATCAGTGAGTGTTTTTGTTACCGTGTTAACAATGAGATTCATTTGTCGTTCCTTAAAGAAATGAGTTCGTCTCTATTTTGATGCTTGCGACATTTTCACTCATCTCTTTTATTTTGCAATCTAGTTTCGGGCCTCAAGTTAGGCTTGTTGGATTTTGTTGTTGATGTGTATTTGTTTGCTTAGTTATTTGAGTTTATTAACCAGATCTTTGTTTGATTTTGCTGACCACTTATGTGTAGATTGATTACTGATGTAATTCCTTCACTTTTATGTGATTGCTGGGTTAAGTTTTGCCATCCCAACTTTTTGTACTCTTTTTTACTTAACATATTTTTCTTTGCTTATAAAAGGGATGTTGGTATATAAGACATGTGTTTGAATTCAAAATTTCTCAATTGTCCATACTTACGGTCTTTGAGTTTAACCACCAAACCATTTTTTTATAAAAAAAGAAGTTAAATAAGTCTTTAGTCCAACTCTTAGTGAGATTTTTGTTTTATTTTGATAAGCTAATGTGATAAGTTTATTTAATGACTAAAATTTTACTTTTTTAAAATGAATAAGTGTGGAAGTATTGGAATTCGACCCTATATATAATATGCAATAGTTAGATCCTAGTTATATTCCTGAATTTGTTGTTAGGTGTAGACTAATACTAGAAAGGAAAGGTGAAATGCTTTCAGTCAAAGTGATGGAGACATAGTAATTATGTGGTTGAAATCAGAAGAGAGGTTGTTGTGCGAGAGTTGTTGTGAAACAAAAGGACAAAAAAAAAAGTTTCCAATTTGTCTGCTCCACATTCCTACTCTACTAATTAGTATTTATTACAAGGCTCAAATGCTCCTCTTGTTAAATGGCTTGGTAATTTAAGGTTGACTATTTTGTGCAGCAATTTTTGTAAATACAACTCTGTCATTCCAATCTTACATTATGTATAATAATTCACCTATATGTTCGAATTAATTTAAACTTAATTATAGACATGCTTAATAACAAAGATTAAATTTATAATTTTATTTTAGTGTGGAAGCCAAAACTATATGAGCATGTATATATAAATTGAATCTACATCATGTTAATTTATTAAGATCATAGGATTTTAGGAATACCTCGATAGAAGAATATGAACTAACCGTAGTCTCTCCGATAGCAATCCTGAAACATGAGAGACGAATGACGAACATCTGTTGGCTTGTGGTTCTTCCTCAACCGGGACTCCTTATGCCATGAATTCTCTTCAGATGGGGAGAAGATATTATTTGCTGTGTGTCCGGTATATTGGGGACCATAGCCTATATATAGTGTGATGGCCAATAAGGGTTCCCATTATTCCGAAATGGGTCATCCTGACATCCACTCATATTGAGCCCATATCCAATTAATTAATTAATTACCCAAATAGAAATCTAATTTGCCTTTTTTACTTAATTTGATCACTAATCAATTAAGGCTCCAAATTGATAAATAGCTAATATAATTAATAAAGATATTTGTCCATCCAATATTATTGGAATATAATAAAATATTCCAACACTATAATTTTAAAATATAGTTTATCATTATGGTACTCTATTTTAAACCATAAAATCGTTCAATTGACTTTAATTTTGTTGGTTGTTCTATTTCAACTTAGTTTTTGCTTATTCTTCGTAGTTGATGTTAGTGCTTTAATCTAATCCCATTTACTTCTTTTGACATCATCTAGCATTGTTTTTACAATTTGAGTTTTATTTTCATCAATTCTTTAGGCCTTACTGTATTATGAATTTATGATATTATTTTCATCATGTGATTTTGCAGCATATTAATTCTATTGTACACAATAATAATTCATATCATTAATTCATAGCCATCTTAAGAGCTCTGAAGCTGAAGCTTGAAATGAAATTGGTTGGATTGGGTTCAACTTACTATATATACAAATCTCCCCCTAGGAGCATGGTCTCGGGTCTCTTACGAGCTGCCGGTTTTGATGCAGTCAAAGTACTAAAGTCATCTGATTAAAATTAAACAGTTCATTTAAATAAAGTTTTGATGTTTTAAAACATTTAAACTTCTAATCTTAAATTTAAGGTATCTGGTCTTGATCAAATATTTTTAGTTGTACTGAATATAGACAGTCACGAGTGCTGACTGCACCCAATTTAGATCCATTGTGTTGTGTCTCCTGTATTGATGAACTCCAAACTTGCATTTGTGATCGAAATCTACTCAACAACAACTTCAACGACAAGATTAGTACTTATTTGGTCACATTTCTTTGAATTGTTTCATGTTCTTCACATTTTTTTCTTGGTTTTTGAGAATTGGTATGATTCGCTACTTAAGTAACAATCATATGCATGCTGAATTTTTTTAAATAGTAAATTTTTGTAAAAATATGTGGAGTCAATGCGTTTTTTTTTTTTTTACAAAATTTAAATTTTTGAATAAATAAATTTTATAAATAGAATTCTCAAAAAATATCTCGAAAGCACTCGTAGAAAGACTTTTGTTAATTTTTGTTTTTTTTTTCTCTCAAATCAATTTTGTTATTTTAGTATCTATTAAATTTTTTGTTGTTAATGTACCAAAAAAACAATTGTTGCTATACTAGTATATTTATTGTTGAACTTATGTTGTGAAAATAAAACGTTGAATTATAAAATTTAAAACATTGGTTTTAGTAAGATATGCGAAGAACATGGACAATAATAAAGTGTTCAACATATATCGTGTAATCTTTTCAATAAACGGTTAGGATTGATTATTTAAATAGTGTACCAAGCCTGTTCACGGTAGAAGCCGCCATATTGGAGAAGTCTGTTTAATACTAGTCATCTGGAGCGTGTGGCTGCTTATGCGAATTTCAATGAGGGTGATGTGGAGGAGGTCGAGAAGTTCCAGGATTTTGTCAACAAGGTTTATTTGCTCTTGGATAACATTATTTTTGCCGACATGAGCATGAATGTTGCCCACCTCACCTACCTTGAAGACCTTGAGATGGTGAACAACACTATGCTTGAGGTGCTACTTGTTGCAAAGTTATATGACACTACTTTAGGTAACCAAATTAATATACAATAATTGTACTTAATTACTCATTTATTTATGCAGGCCTGAATCATTTACCACTTCCATATCATTAATAGAAGAAAAGTAAATGGCCAAATAGAAGAGAAGGGATGAGTGTTTATAGAAAATTGGACCACTCTCATTGGCCAAATGTCATGCCATGGCGACACCAGTGACCAATCACAATTAGCCACTTGACAGACCTTTAACTGATGCAGGAGGCTTGACCACTTGCTAATCTGCTATTTAAATAGCAGATGCTGTTTGCCAGATAGGTAGTGGCTGTAAATTCAAAATTTCCTCAAAAATTCTCATTTTTATAACGTTTGCTATTTAAGTAGTAGAAGAGCAATATTTAAAACTAGCAGAGGGTGTGAGAAGCATGAAAGACGCCAAAAGAAATTCTCAAAAGATAGGTTTTGATAGTGTATTTTACTTTCCCTGCAAAATGTTCTATGAGAGGAGTGGGGAGCATTTCACAAAAAATATTTGGACTAGGCTCAACTTGCAACCCAATTTCCTTAAGATCTAGTGAGGAATTCTGCCCCCCCACACCCATATTCCTTTTTCCCTAAAAAGATTATTTTTGCCCTTATATTAAAACAGTTCATAATGTATCTTTCGAACATTTTTTGCCGTAAAAAATAATATTTTCCGTATTTTTATGCATGGACGAAAAAATCTTTTTGGAAAAAAAAGGGACGATTTCTCTTCCCACCCCCTGCTTTTCTTTTTCACCCCTGAGTTTCCGTTTATACCCTTAAAAAAAAGTTCGGTAAATGCGAACCGAACTTTTTAAATGATTGAAAACACATGTTTTTCTATATTGGAAAAGTTCGGTTTTGGGTAAAATTGGATTTTTGGGGGGTGAAAAAGAGACGCAGGGGGTGGAAAGAGAAATCCTAAAAAAAAAGAGCCTGTAGTGGGAAAGAGAATTTTTCTTGCTATATAGTGGGCCTTGAGTAAAATCTTAAGGAATAGATTCATATACTACATACTTTTCTTTAGGAGTGTGACTAGCACAACAAGAGATAAAAGAGCTCCCAGAATTCTAGTGTGAATTTTTTTTGTAGAATATCCTAATTTTAAATTGGAACCAAATCATATTTCATCTTAATTTGAATAAAGAGTATTGAGTTTCTGGACAAATAAAAATAGATATAAAATTCTTGAAAAAAGAATAGATATTAAATTTTTATATTTTAATCTTAAAATTTTATCAGTCTACAAAGATACCCCTTAATAATTTGAAAGTATTTGCCCAACAAATAATTAGAATAAGTTACATAAATAAATTTACCAATAACTAACTTAGATATAATACTCACAAGTCACAGCTAACTTATAATCAAATAATATAACCTTTTCTTATTGGTTGATGGGTGTAAAAACTCCTAAAATTGAATTAGAAAAAACCTTCTATGAAAATAATTACAGTAAACGGAATAGAAGAAGCATTAGAACGAATATTCTGAGGATGACATGTAATAATTATGACAAGATGATGCAAAGCACGAGTAACACCGTTTGTTACACGAACCATCATCATAAGCATAAGCATATGCATATCTTTCTTCTTCTAATTTCATTCACAATCTAAATTCTAAAAAACAAAAATATCTTAAATTAGGATATTATTATATATAAGTATAGATTTACTGTACTATACGTACTCTGTCTATCCTTTAATTACTCTATCTCTCTTTTTCTTGTCGCATTCTTATTGCTTTTTTTTTCTCACTCGGTAATAAATAAATAAATAAATAATTATCAATAATTTTTTTTAATAATCTATACTAATATATAAAGGGGATAAAAAAAAAAAAGAAGGTTACGTAGTTATCAGTTAACAAAGTCCAATAAAAAAGGAGATTAAGTAGTTATTTATATTTGCACAATACAGAATATCGATCACACACGAACAAAATATCAATTACACAAACGGGCACGTTCGCGGCTAATAATAATAATAATAATAAAATATAAAAAAACGAAACAAAGGAAAAAAACAGTAATTGTTGTAAGAGAAGAATCATCATCATCAATTCATCATCCCCTCAGAACTAAACGCTTCTCAATCAAACCCCCCAACCTCTTCCTCTCACCCACCCATTTTCAATTCAGGATCTCTCTCTTCTCTGGTAATGCTTTCTTCATCTTCATCATCATAATCTTAACATCAATTTTATATATGCTCTTTCATTCTCTAATCTTTTGCTTATTATTACAAAACTGCGTTTTTTTAGGTGTGGTTACAAATATGTCTCAAAAATTTGATTTTTATTCCGTTTAAAAGCTCTTATATCCGTTTTTATCGACTTTTTGTTTGAGGATCGTTCAACCCATTACGTTTCATGCTCAATTTTGGTTTTTTTTTTTCAACCCTACCCTTTTGATTGATCATCGATTTGAAGCTATGTTTTTGTTTTTTTTACAAAATTTAAGTTGAATTTTAATCCTTTCGGTTTTGATTCGGGTTATTGTACTTTCCCTGTTGAATTTGGCATCATAGCAGTAGGAATGTTTGATTTGGTATTGTAAAGTTTCATTCTTTTGATGACCCTAAAGATGTTTATTGTATGTTTTTGGACCTGATTATTTGTTTTGCTCATGTTGTATGTTATTGTTAGCTTTTGTGTTGTGTTGTGCCTTAGGATGCAGACTTAATTGCTCTCTTTTGTATAGAGATGTCGATGTTGATTAATCGTTATTTAGCTTCTCGGCATTTGTGTAAATGCATTTTAACTATAATTGTTTTACCTCAGTATGTGATAATTGCTTCAGTTTTATGGAATGGTTGGTTTTGTTGATAAGTAAATGTGGTCAAAACGATAGCTGGTCTTTCTACATTTGTTGTGTACCCTTCAAAGCTTCTGCTAATTTCCTTTCAGTAAGATAATGTGTTGTCAAAACGATAGCTGTTTGCCACCAAACTTGTAGCTCAATTGACCTAGATTCTGATTGTGTCTAGCGGATTATTATATGTATGACTCTATTGTGCGCCTTATACATTAGATTGAGATTTGAGAATCTATAATATGTTTTTTGTTCATTGATTTAGGTGGGATATCTTGATTTTGATGCAAGGTCAAAGGAGGACTATTGGGTCCTTCCCGGCAATTGTTAGCATGATGCAAGGGCCTAGTTCGAGTGGCACCGATACTAATCACCAGTCTTCCTTGAATCATTTGCAAAATTCAGTTGATTTCCGGTTGTCAGATTATAGGGGGTCTTCTGGTGAGACTGCGTGTTTACGTGGTACCGGTCCTAATGTGAACTTTAGTGGCTGGAATACTGGTGAACCCAATTCTGGACTGAAT
Source organism: Trifolium repens (assembly GCA_030408175.1). NCBI lineage: Eukaryota > Viridiplantae > Streptophyta > Magnoliopsida > Fabales > Fabaceae > Trifolium > Trifolium repens. Next base: position 14,489,665 of record CP125842.1, on the reverse strand, counting down.
CTGATTGACCAAGTCGAAGACGAAGATCTAATATCAGAACATAGGTTGTCTTCTTCATATGGTGCTACTTCTGAGGATGGTGTAAGACCTGAGGAAGGGCAATTACCTGGGAACCAATCCAGAATCCACCCTTCCTTTTTGCAAGGTTCCAGCTCCAATCATACAGCCCAGAGTATTAATCTCGGTATGGGGCACATTTCGAACTCTTCTGATCGCGGTAAAGGAAAAGAAACTAGTAGTGGTGTTAATAACCACAATCATTGTGAATTAGATATAGAGAAGACATCACTTGGCAGTTCTTCATTTAATCATACAGGAACTCCGTCTGCAATGGCTTGGGGAGATAGTGGTAGTTCAAGTTCTTCTTTAGCTAATTGGGGTCCTTCTTGCAAAAGAAAGACCCTTGAAGGAAGTTCTATGCAACTGTGTACTGGAGGAAGCTCGAGTTCCCTTGTACAATCTGGAAATGGTTACTGGCTTACTGATTCTGTTGATCTTAATGCTCCTGGAAGCTTAGGTGATTTGTCACCTTTAGAGGATTTTCGTGTTACTAGTCCTCCATTTCAGCAGAGTACAAGAAATGAAGTGAGACAAGAAGCTTCAACTATGTTTCCTTCTATGATAAGTATTGCGGAAAATGTGGAAAGGCCTCTAAGAAACTTTGATAGGAGAATAACCCATCTACAGCATCCGGAATCTGTACCTCTTAATTTAACATCAACAGGGAGTACTAGACATCATAACCACCCTTCTCCGCATCAAATACCTGGCTCTTTCTCATTTAACGAGTCCTTGGATTTGAGGTTAACAGCTGGAGCAACAGCTGCCAATTCTGCTGTGCCTCAAAACCAGTCACCTGCCCTGCATATGCATCCTTTTCCGTGGAATAGAGCTGCTAATCCTAGAGTGTCCAGATCTTCAAGTTCTTATAACTCGGGAGAAAGAGCAGTACGTGAAGATTTTAATTTTAGAATCTTCCCAAGAGATAGTACCGAGCATCCCATGAACGTGCCTGCATCTTCAGGACATGAACCTGCAGGTTGGTATACATCTTCCAGTAATGTGAACAATGCTGGAGGTATGCCTCCTCCATCCTGGATTGGATCTAGTTCAAATGTCCACTCATCACCTAATCCTGGCTGGACTTTTAACCATGAAGTCCCAACAGAAAATCTACAGAGAGTTTCAGAGTTCAGTCCTTGGTCACTTTTCCCTTCAATCAGTTCAGCTTCTGGTACTCATAATGGCCATTCCTCCTCTACTTCCGGCCCTCCTTCATTTTCTCAGGGTTCTAGCAGCAATCAACCATATCCAAGAACATCATATTTGACAGAAAGAAGAGGCGGTGATGTTCTCTCTGCTCCTCATTCACTGCGAACATTACCCTCTGACAACGAGGGGAGACGCCGGCTTATATCTGAGGTATATATTGCACTTTTGCTGGCAAGGCAATGCCATGCTGGTTTGATGATTTTCCTATACTAAATATAATATATTCATTCATATTGCCTGAATTTATAATTTAGACAACAGGAATATATTTATTATTGATTAAATAAATAGTGCAATTTCATTGATTCATACCATGGCTCGGAAATACTTTATGGTCTTGATATTCATGTAATTTCTGTGTGCTGCTTCATATTTTTATAGTTTTTCAGTTTCCTTATGAGCAGAATAGTTTAATTTTAGCTGCCAATGAAATTTGACAAATAATTTAGCTAAATATGGTGCCTACCAGAACTAACTATGTAGTTATTCTATGTGCCAGATTCGTCAAGTCCTGATTGCAATGCGGAGGGGTGAGAACTTGCGTGCTGAGGTTCGAACTTTAGTGTATAATTATATCTCTTGACAAATTATGACATGCATATGTAGTGTTGTGACATCAGTATTCGAGGTATCATTGCCATCGTTGTTTTATTACACTTGATGATTTTTCAATGACCCTATTTCTCTTTTATCTGAGGGAGATACTCATCTTCGAATGGGATACTTATGAAATACGTATGGCATAACTGTGCTAATAGTATGCAGCAATCATAACCATTAGACTCCATTAACTGAATGTGAGTTGAAGGGAAGATATACTTAAATAATACTGGTTAATTTTCTTTTATTTTGCATGTTTTGAGATAAAATTTCACATTATATTATTAGCTCACATTTGTTTTCAAGTTGGCATGCTTGTTTATGCTTATAGTTAAGTTGAATAAGAAATGTTTGCTTTGAAGCAAGCACGGGCCTGTAGACTATAGACTATTGAGAATGCTAACTTCACAATTTTTGCCTTTGGCCTACATTTGCAATGTCAGGATTATATGCTCTTTGACCCTTTCTTATATCATGGCATGGCTGAAATGCACGACAGACACAGAGAAATGCGCCTTGACGTGGATAACATGTCTTACGAGGTAAAAAGAGGATATATTGTACATCGATCCATCAGCAATGTTCCTCTATGTTAGTTCTTACTTCAACTTGAATTGCAGGAATTGTTGGCATTGGAGGAGCGAATAGGAGACGTAAGCACTGGACTGAGTGAAGATATGATTCATAAGTTAATGAAACAGCGATTTTACATGTCTCTCATGACAGAGTCTTCTGATCTCGAACCTTGCTGTATCTGTCAGGTATGAGTAATGGCCAATTCAGCTGGTATGATACAATAATATTTCTGATTTCTTCTGATGCTGATACTTAATTTTACTCGTCCTTCCATAATCGTAGGAGGAATATGCTGATGGACAGAGTATTGGTTTGCTAGATTGTGGGCACGAGTTCCACAGTAACTGCATCAAGCAGTGGCTAATGCAGAAGAATCTGTGCCCAATTTGCAAAACAACAGCCTTAGCTACGTGACGAGGAGAATCTCTCCCTCATCACATATCATATCCCTTTATCAGTTTGATCTTTTGGTGGCTCTATCTATTACTTATTTTATTTCATGAACTTCCTCTCATCTGTCAAGATTGGGAACGTAAACATACACAAAAAAAAGACATAAAAATGAAACATTGGTGGTTAAGCTATAGTAGAGTTACATTTATACTGTGATAATGGACAATTACATGTCCTTTATGATAAGCTAAAAGCACTTGAATTTTATTAATTTTCATTATAAATTGAAGACTATTGGCCGCTGAATTACCGAGTATATTACATGTGTTGCTTGTCGTTAGATGTGATATAGATAGTCTTTATCTGTTTGATTTGAATCACAGATGAATTTTTTTTATGTTGGTTTTCTTTTTAGGTACAATTTATATGTTGATTCTAAATTTTGCTAAATGTTGATATTATCTCCCTTCTACTACAAAACTAGGTTTGAATCAGATTATTGCTTATAGTTAGAAGTATTTGCGATGACTATTACATTTCTTACTCAACAACAAAAACTAGTTTTAGAGTTGAGGTTTGCACTATCCTCATGAAGGCTATCTATGCCATATCTCTAGCCAATATGGACTTCTAACACACTCCCTCACACCAAGGACTGAACAAGCTTGAACGTGGAATCAACAATAACGAGTGACTCAAATATTAGAGGTCTCCACAACAAATAACAAATTGATCTAAGATAAACTTTGATACCATGTTAGAATGAGAAACAATCAAAGAAAAGAGAAACAACAAAACGAGGCTAGGGTTTCTATTAGAGTGAGTAAAACTTGAGAGTTGAGGTTTGCAACACCCTTATAAAAACTATCAATGCCATATTTTTAGCCAATATGAGACTTCTAACAAGCTTGTCTATCTCACTCTGTGAGATTATGGATTTTAGACTCTAGTGCTTTTGATCATGTTGTAGGTAATCCCTCTCTTATCTCTAACTTATTACCTCCTAGAATACATCACAACATCACTGTTGCTAATGATTCTAAAGCACAAGTTACTGGTATTTGACAAGCTTCACATTTGCCATCTCTACCTTTAAATCATGCGTTATTTGTATTCGATTCACCTTTTAATTTGATATCAATTAGTAAACTTACTCGTTCTTTCAACTGTTCCAAAAAAATTTGTTCCGACTCTTTCGTTATACAAGACCGGAGTACGGGAAAGACTATTAGAACAAGATTTGAATCACTGAGTCTCTATTACCTTAATCTTCATTCATCCGTCGTTTGTGGTGTGTCTGCATCTTCAGATATCATTTATCTTCGTTTGGGTCATCCAAGTCTGGATAAGTTAAAGGCGTTGCTTACTCAACTTTCACATTTAAAGACTCTTGATTGTGTCTTGTCAACTTTGTTTTAGTACCTATCCTAGATCCATTTATAGTTTGTTTCGTAATTTTTTCCATAAAAAAAACTGTTAATTTTTGTTTACACTTTTTTTATCTAAAATTCATTTTTAAGTTCAACATTGTAATTTTTATAAATCTCAATGATGCCTATTATTATTATTATTATTATTATTATTATTATTATTATTATTATTATTATTTGAAAATGAGGCGATTGAGTAAAACTAAGCTAATCAACAGATCTTCATACATTTCTTGTTAATTAAACACTTCACCTAGCTTAGTTACTTTTTTTTAGGTGTAAATATGTAATATTTATATGCCATATTCATTCGTAAAGTTGTATGTCAAAACAATTCCCTTATTGTTAAATATCTTCATATTAAACATTTATTTTAAATTAATATTGAAGTCTTCATAAATTAGTTGATCCCTGGTTGGATATCGAGTTCTTATAAAAAAGAAGTCTAAGTCAAGAAGACTTTCATCCTCTAGACACTGTACCTACAAAGAACAGAGATGATCACATATTGGGTAGATCATCCAAAAACATAAAAACTTGAATTCTATTGTGTAGATTATCCAAAATTGAACACATAGTTAGATAAATTGTCTCTTTTATTAAATGTTTGTTATCATCAAAATATTTAATTAACGAGATATTGTCTTAAACACATTTTGCTCTAATAAATACCTCTCACTTTTGGCGTCTACTGACTTGATTATGATGAGAGTGTGTTGATGTACCACCCCCAACTTCACAACAGGGTTAAACCACTAACTTTCCCAACCAAACGATGCATAACAACCTTACCATCCAGATCTTAGGTCTGGAGAGGATCAACACTCAATAACATATCAAATGATTTTATATTTCTTTAAAATTTACATGAATGATCTATATGTTATAAACTTTCAATCTAACAGTGAATTTTGTAGAATTTGAAGTCGTTAATTTTTTTTTGAGTTGTGTAGCATTACTCAAATATTATGTTACATTGATATAATCCGACCTCTCTCCATATATCAATGTATAATAAGGGATATTGAGTATACTTATCATTCTCTTTATTTTTCCTATCGTAATTTCTCAATCTATGAAATGGGAAAATAATGATGATTATTGTGAGATTGATGGATTAAAGTTTTTACAAATTAACCTTTTGTCACACAAAACATTATATGTATATTCACTATTGTCATAAATGCAAATTTTAAGAAATGTATCTTGAAAATAATTTTTTTTGGAGATAGACGAAATGATATGTCACTAAAAACTCACATATTTAAAATGGAGGGATCGAAATTTGAACTCCGATCATGACGTCCGACCTAACAATTTTGATATTTCTATCAGTTGAACTGAGATCTATGGACAACTTAAAAGTTATCTACATAGCATAAAATTGACAATCATCTAGATACAAATTTAACAGGATTGAGTTCATTTTGTATGGCTGCATTAAAAGCTAAAACAACATGTGCAAGAAAAGACGTGCCAGTGCAATATGTTGGATGAGATGTCTCAGTTTGAGTAGTACATCGTGCCACTGGGTAAACAATTTGTGCAAGACATATATCCCAATGCAACATGTTGAATAAGGTGTCTCACCATTATGTAGGACATCTTGTCCCAAACTGTAGGTTGAAAATGTTTTTTTTTTTTTGACAAGAGGTTGAAAATGTTATCATACACAATATGTATCTCTCCAAATTTGTTACAATACGCAAATTTATTGATTGTGTGCTGTTATAAGGTTTGTTATCAAACCTATGCGTTAGATATTGGAAATCATAAGTAACTTTTGAAACGTTTTAAATTAAACTTTATCTTATAAAGTTAGTTTTAAAACAAAGTTTGTTTTGAAATAGAATTCTATCACGATGCAATTCAAACTCAATCATATCTCTGGAGCCGCATCTCTATATAAGATATCTATTATTTAAAGACTCAACTCAGACTCAACTCAACGTTTTCAAGTACAAGCAATATTTAAAGATATCTAGTAAGAACTTGTGTCGTTACTCAAGTTTGTACCAGCTCTAGGACTTAGGTGCTAAGTTTAGAGTTAGGATTTCTGTTGTTATTGCTGAAGATTTCAATCACTCGAGACTAGTGATTTGGGGAAAGTGAGTGAATTCTCATACTTAGGGAGAATATGCTCTTAGGTAGAAGGTGCACTAGGATTAAGAAAATGCATAATCAGCATAGAGTGTAAATATGTAGTAAGATTAAGTATTAATTCAAAGTAGTGGTATTCCTTACCTGAATTGGTATCCCTCAAAATATGTGTAGTGTCACTGAACTGTATAAACAATTACTTATGTTCTTTACTGCTTTCACTATTTATATTCCTGCATCATATTGCCTGATAAGTTGTCACATATATCGTGTAAGACATTTGTCGTCTGAAAAACTTAATTTCAAAGATAGTAATTGTTATTATATTACAAATAACATATTAAATAATTTTTATTTTTTCTAAAAATATTTACGGATGATCTTTATAATATAATCTTTTAATCTAACAATAAATTTTATAAAATTCATTTGTTATAATATTATTTGGGACTTATGTATCATGCACCACATAAATCACTCGTACATATTAGACATAGTTTTAAAAGTGACAATCATCTAGAGACGGGAAACAATTTTTTTTTTATGTGACATATTATTTGACAGATGGAATAACATTGTATCAACTTAATCAATACTTTGGGTAAAATGACGTGTAGATAACAATTTAGAACAATCATAATTAGTACTCAAAATGTGCATGATTATTCAGTACACTTTTTAAACTAATCATCATAACTTTAAAATAACAATCATTTGCTCTTCAACTAACATGTAAAAGTTCGTGAAAGTTTCATTTTGAAACTGTAATACAAATGCAAGAGAGGCTACTCCCTATTTATAAGACACGCTTTTAGGAATTTATTGTACTTTATACATACTCCTATAATTTTATAAAATTTTACATTTATTAGGAGTAATAAATATTTTTCTTTACATTTGACCAAAAAAATATATTTTTCTTTTTTCTATACATTTATCAAAAAAATACATTTATTAGTAATAATTATATTTTTGAGTCAAAGAAAAAATTATTATAGCTGTATATTATTGAGTCAAAGAAAAAATTATTACAGCTGTAAATTATTAAAAATTCTTTGTCAAATTTCTTTTTTACATTTATTAATATTTTCATTACAAAATACGTGTATTACAGCTGTATATTATTAATTTTTTTTGACAAGCTGTATATTATTTTTTCTCTCTTGTAATATCAATAACTGTATAATTGTAATGTTACTATGAAAAAATAACAAATATATTTAGTAAATTTAATACTACATAACTAGTTTTCTTAATACCTTTAAATTTTGTAAATGAATCTTATTATTGGGGATCAAAATTCATATAATCCGTTTCAAAAAAAAAAAAAAAGACATTTTCGTGTTGTATTTTCATGGTTAATCAACTTTCAGCCAGCTAATGAGTAATGATTAATAAGTTTGTACTTCGTCTGTAAGCAAAAATTACTTTTTAAGTTTATCATATGATTAATGTATTTGAACTGTATTATATACTAAATACATTAATTATACTATAAACTTAACTTTTGCTAATCATTAGAGGGTAATTAAGTATTGCAAGTTCCCATTTTGATTAATGAGTAGAGTAGTTTTCTACTTTCTAGTGTGCTAAAGTTGTTGTATTGTGTATAGTTGTATTGGATACTACTATAAAAAACAAAGGGCATAATGGTATACGTACACCGCCCATTAGCAAAACTACCTGACCTTTACTTGCACTACACCCATTTTCCCGCTTCATAGAATCTTAAAAGCGTTTAGATTGTCTTCTAGTTGTACACTAGTATTAATTGTTGGTATTATAGATTTTTTTTTTCTTTCCAAAGATGTACCTAGACATGAAAACATACACAAACCAATCATTATAGTTGGTCTAGTGGTGTTAACATTAAACTTAATAAGGAGAACCACAATTCGATTCCCGCAACTATAATTAGAGGGAGCTATAATCATTTAATTTCAGAACTGATCGCCGAATCAAATTAAACAATCCAGTGAATTGTGGTGAAAAAAATAATTTACATACACAAAAGATATATTCTGTATTCATGACTAAGTAAACCATAAAAAAAAATATTAAGCATATAAACTTTTATGTCATTCTAAGATTAGAAAGTTATGGCACTATGGAGAATGATTATATTTACTATTGTAAAACCTGCCAGAAAATATATATTCATTGTACATATATATTATTTTTATCTCACATATTTTATATTTTTTTTTCACCTTTAATATCTCTCATTAGGCGTATATTTTTTTATAAGGGAAAATATCTTTCTTTTTTTTTTGAAAAAAAAAAAATATCTTTTTCGTTTCTGAATAAAAGGCACATATACTTCATTTTTTAAGACCATATATACAATAATTGATGTACTCTCTTTTTAGGTATTAACTTTATGTATTTATGAAGGAATTTCATCCTAAAAGTTTTTAGTATAAGTTTTTGTTCTTCATACTTACTCTTTGGCTCCGTTTGGATTGATGGAATACAATGGAATGGAGCGGAGCGGAATGTTCTAAATTGGAACATTATGATTATATTTAATTCCGCTCCGCTCCATTCCATTGTATTCCATCAATCCAAACGGAGCCTAAGACATTTTCTCACCCAAGCAACAAAAAAATAAATAAAAGGCTAAACGCGTGGCGGGTTAATTCGATAATACTAGTGTCAATATTTTAATGATGATTAGAATTTTTGTATCCATTTTTAATCAAAGACGGTGAACATATGATATCATCACCAATATAAAGTGAATACAATGTAGTTTCAATGCTAACAACATAAATCTAAATCATCATTACATATACTCACAAAGTTAGCATTATTCTTTCTCTTTTGTTAACAATACAGTTAGGAGTGTACTCATTGCGTAGATAAGAACAAAAATTCACTCATCATTTAAACTTGCAAAATAGAACAAAAATGGTTACGGGATATCATTTTATTATGTTAACCGGTTAATATTAACAATGAATTGGTCCAAATGATAATGATTTTCTTAAACATATTGTCACTGTTTGATTCTTGACAAGTTGACTCATATATATGGAAAAACTTTGGGTTAGGGTTTATGGAAAAAATTCAGTTTAGGGTTTATGGAAAAAATTCAGTTTAATCCACTTTATGTGCACCATAAATTTCACGATGGAGATTAGACATCACTAATTACGGTGGAAACTTCGTACAAATTTTATGATAACATAAAATAAAAATTAATCGATTATTAGTTGAGCCAGTTCATATACATTATTTTGCTTCGGTTTCAATTTGACTCTCAACTAATAATGAGCTGTGAAATTAATCCTCAAAATTAGTAGGTTTTTAAACTAGATATCAAATATTTAAGAAATAAATAAATTATGTTATAGGAAAAGAGGTTAGGGGTAAACTTAATGTGAATTAGAAAGAAAAGATAAACAAATTCCATCATAAATTAGAAAGAAAAATAAAAAAATGATCAATAATAAATTAGTTCAAGTGGTTCCAGGGGCAGTTCTAAGGCCCAGTAAGCTTGGGCGGACTTTGGCCAAAATTGTTGGTACTTTTAGGGGTTACTTTAGAACAAACTTGAGATTCTTAGAGGTTAGTTTAGGGGTTAATTCATATATTATGTATATGTGAAATTTTATCCAGCCTCTACAATAATCCTGGCTCCGCTATTAAGTGGTTCTGTAAAAAAAATTAGTTCAAGTGATAAATAATTTTGACCACTTAAGCAGGTAATTAGAGTTCGATCTTTGACTTTTACATATAAAAAAATTAGATTAAAATAGAGAATTCACCTAGTGTGTCTCACGCGTACCTCTTTTTTTTTTTAGGTCTAAACGCGTATCTCTTTTTATTTGTTAGGATTAATAGTAACAATAAATGCATTATGATTATATTTTGGATGCTTCTATACCAAACTTATCATTTTTATTTTCTACTTTAATTGTTTTTTCTTAGCAGCTTCAACTAAACTCTACTCACTTTTATATATAAATACATCATTCCCCTCGTCATTTTCATATGTTCTTTTGTCTCTCTTATACTCTATTTCTTTCTCGTTGAAAAACATGGCCATGAGTGTAGATCATGATCAAGGTGTTCAGTCTGATTTCATATGGGAAAATCCACCTTGGTTTGATCTCACAAATTCTGATAACTTAGGTGAGAGTAGCAAACAAAAGTTAAACATGAAATCAATGAACCCGGACGTAGAAATTAACGAAGGAGAAGCTCTTGCAAATAAGAAGCGAAAGCGAGGTGGGGCTGTGGCTAGAAGTGAGAGTAATACTACAATTGGTGAAGGAAAAGATGGAAAATATCGCGATTTTGATCATGAAATGCACATATTAACCGAGAGAGAAAGGAGAAAGAAAATGAGGAACATGTTCGCTAGCCTTCATGCTTTGCTTCCCCAGCTTCCTTCTAAGGTAAATTCATTTTCATTTTCAATTAGTTAAAGGGTATTCTTTTTTAACTATTTGAAAATAGAATATTATTCATTTTTTCACTTGAAGTTTATTTTAATGGTATATGTCATGATTATTATCTTTTTATGCCCTCTATCTATTTCTCAAAATACTATTTTAATTTTCTCCTTATATATTAACAAGTTCAAAAAATAATAATTAAAAACATCAGATTCATAAGCAAAGTTAATCACAAAAGATGATTTTTTTTTTCTTGACCATGACCCTAAAAATCCCTTATCTACACTTTTGTGTGAATTTTTAGGGTTAATTTTGTACTCCGGTGTTTGTATTTCCTTGTTGTTTTTATTTATTCTACTCTTTTGGTGAACTATATGCACTAAATCTTCTATGTAAACCTTGATAATTCTTTTTGATCATAGTTTGAAGGGATCTGGCCTAGATACAATGCCAGACGTGGATCGTTTGTTTTTAGCAGTTTTTTTTATCAAAATTTGATTGTCGATTTCTAACTGGCAATTTTAAGTGTTAGATTGATCTGACAACTGTGGTCCAGTAAAAAATTACTCTCAATAGTTAGAGAGATTCAATAGTCAACAAATGACAGATATATTTTTTTACCAGCTGTTCACAGCTAATAAAAAATTAACAAAACCAATTTTAATCTCGAACTTGAATGTAGCATTTAATTAATATTATTTTATTTTAATTTTGTTTGTTTAATAATTTTTTAGCCAAAAAAATATTTACTTATTTAGGGTTTAACTTGGCAATCGATATTAGAGCCAACCCATAGGCATAAGGTTGTCTTTATTTTTACATTTATAATTAATAATAACATTTTAAAAAATTTATAACAACTTTTAACAAATTTAAGTAAAAAAAATAAAAATTTGGAGGACAATTTTCAAGTAATAATCGTCAATATGCAAATTTTTGTTTTATAAAGTCTATACAATTGTTATATTCTAATAAAAGTTTTTGTAAAATTACAGCAAATATAAATGTAAATATTTCCTCTTTTTCCCGACTAAAATAATAAATGCACCTCAAAAGTTGTTCAGGAAAACTGGAAATCGAATCTTTGCAGAAACATATATCGATTAGACTTTATTTTTGCTTTTGGCAGATCTCTAGATTATTATCAGGGTTCTCTTTTCCTGAAAGCCGGATCGAGGGCTAAGACCACCATCAGAATAAAACTTTGGTGTCACAATGTTTCATTTACTGATTAAGATGCTTAATTTGATTATTTTTCAGGCTGATAAATCAACCATTGTGGATGAAGCTGTGAAGCAAATAAAAAATTTACAACAAATTCTTCAAAACCTAGAAAAGAAGAAGCAAGAAAAGCTCAAATCTGTATCCCCAATTGGGACTGAGTCATCATCAGTGATCAACAACACAAAGTGGCATCCCTATGAAACAAGGGAAGCAATCTTAACTGATCAAGGGTCCTCAAGTTATAATAATAACTTGGCTACAAGTGCAATTGTAACTTCAAATCCTACCAATGCATTATCAATATCTGCACCCCCACCTCAACTAGTAGCTTTTCAAACTTGGTCTTCTCAAAATGTTGTCTTGAACATTTGTGGTGGAGAAGCACAATTTTGCATATGTGCTACTAAGAAGCCAGGTCTCTTAACAACAATTGCTTTTGTGTTTGAGAAACATAGGATTGATATTGTATCTGCCAACATTTCTTGCAATGGAAATGGTAACTTCTACATGATTATGGCTCGTGTAAGTTTTAAACTTGCACCCCCTCTTTATCATTTTCTATTTTATTTTATATTAAGAGTGACATAGTCTTATAGTTTATTACTAATTTATTAATGAGAAATATTCAGCAAACAAAATGAAATAAAAATATGTAATTTTTTTCATTTTTTTTTTGGTAAGTAATTAATTTCATGAGAGTGAATAATTACTTAATGGAATTATGCTAATTATTTTGCAGGCAAAACAAGGTTCATATCAAGACACAAATTCATTGGAGGAAACTTACAAGCAAGCGGCTTCAGAAATTATGATGTGGATCTCTTAAAATTTTGATCATAAAAATTGTCTTCCTATTCCGTATTTTATTTTCCCGTATCAAAAACAGTTAGAAATGGCCAAACTATATGGATGGTCCTAGGAGGGGTGTAGTTTTTCATTCATTTCTATGGTGTTGTTAGTTGTTACTTTCAAGTTTGAACTAGTTTATTATATGTTTTTTGTCTTTGGCTTTTCCAATATATAACTCCATAAGGTTTATTTAAATTACTATAAGTTTTTTTTTTCAGATAAATTAATTAAGTTTACATTTGAAAGTGCTATAATTTAACCAAGAATGAATTGTTTCAACCAGGAAATATTTTAGACCATTAAGTAAATGGTCAGAGACTCGATCGATCTTTAAATAAGTGAAATTTTTTTATATATATCATCTGAACTAAAGTGCCATGATTTAAATATTGAATGTTCAAATAGGTGGACTACATTATTTTTTCATGAAAAAGTAAACACTAAATTGTCCCAACGTTGCCGTTTTTTGTACAAAAGAAGAAGTACACACTAAATTTTAACCCATAATTTATGATAATGGATCCTCTCAGTTGTAAAAAATAATTGATAATGTGAAATTTAGACCATTTAACTTATAAAAAGAGGATAGGTTTGAAATTTGAATAAAAATGAGAGAAGTTGGTTAAGAGTTGGGATGTAAAAGTTATAAAAAAGATATGGAGGGGATCCATTCTCACACATTATGCCGATATCAAATACAAATTTTAAATTGAATTTATAAATTTTACAATAATATTAAGAGATTTTCTATAGTACAATATTTGATAGCTGAATGATTTTTTAAAAATATAATTTACTATTGTTTAAAAAATTATAATAAATAAATACTCCTTCCGGTTTTATATATAAGCAAAATTTGACTTTTTAGGTTGATTCAAAATGTAATGTATCTAGTCTATAAACTCATTTGGATTGGTCTGGTGGTAATGACTTGAGACTTGGGACTGTGCTCCTTCTTAAGATCTTAGGTTCAATTCTCTCCGATGCACATCTGGGTGAACTAATTTAGTTTTCTTCAAAAAAATATATCTAGTCTATATTATTGACAAAATAAATTACTTTTTCAATAAATTTAAAAAGCCAAATTTTGTTTATATATAGAACTGGAGGGAGTATTATTTAACAAAAGTGTCGGTGAAATAAATTTTATGAGTTTCAATTATTCTCTAATTATGAGGATATCTATCAGGTGTGGTCTTTACAGACTATGAATTTTAAATTAGGTCCGAGCTTAAAAAGCCCTTCGTAAGGGTATTTTAGTCACAATGGGGGGCCTTGAGAGTAAAGTATGTTGAGAATAATGCATAAATATCTTTTTTAGAAGATTTTATATTTAAATATAGTTTAGATTTATATTTAAAATAAAATAATATTAGTGTTTATGATTTATATTTATGCTTAAAATCTTAAGGATTTCTTTAGAATTTATCGGATTAGTTTGTTATTTAAAGATATTATTTGCTTTTATGTAGCTCTATATATAGAGTCATACACCTATTATTTTTAATGAGAACAAAAATTGGAGTTTCTCCACACAAAAATATATCCCACCAAATTCCGCAATACAAAAATACAAAAAACCATATCAGTGGTATCAGAGCGCTGAGGTGAAGATGGAAGAAGATGATGATGAAGAAGATGAAGACGAAGAAAAGGAAAAAACCATATCAAAGTAAGGGGGCTAAAAAGCAATTTTCATGGACGGATGATTTCAATCCTTCGCGTAGTGACCGTCTCATGTATAAATATGAATTCTTTTAATGGAGGTACCTCAAGAGTATTAGTGTCATCGTACTTTGTTTGAGATGCCTCTTGTTTAGATGAATAACAATATATCAAAAATAGAGTGTTTGGACACTATGCAAGGATTTTGATAGACATGAGAGGGGGGGGTTGTCATGTTGAACTATGGTGGCTTTGCAATTAGAGGCTATTGTTGTTGACACTCTGATTGATGCTAGTAGCCCTAAAGAGGCTATTGTTGTTGTTGTTGCAAGCCAGAACAAGTGCATGATGTTGAGGATCATTTATGGTTCTGATGTGTTTGGTTATCTAATATGTTTCTTTAAGTGTGATTTAGAAGAGGGATGATCATCTCAAAGAAATTGGAGTTTCATAACCATATGAGATCAGAAGCAATCGATCAGAAACATTGTTGATCAAAAATATAGTTATGTTTTTCAAAATAGGCTTATACATGGAGATACAACAAGTCAACACCATGTATATAAAAAGCATTTTATGAAGTGCTCTTTTATGACTAGCAAAAGTTACCACTTCAGAAGCAATGTCAAAAAGATCACAAGCATCATCAGTAACAACATCAGAGGCAAAAATTTGTCAATACCAGATGATTAAGAACATTTTTATGAGATGATTGAAGTGGTGATTTATTTTGTAAAAAAAAATCATCAGAATCAATGATGCAGATCAGAAGCATATTGAAGGTTCACTTTTGGAACTTTGGTTAGTGATGTAACACAAGAAAGGAGGTGTTTAAATTATGTTTCCCATTTTAAAAATTCTTTTTATCAAACACAATTAACTACAATATTCTTTATCAAAACATGTATCTTATGTTTAAATGAATACAATGGAGATGAAGTTAAATCATAAGAAATACAAAGAAAGTAAGAGAAAAGACAAGATAATTTTTATATTGTTTCACTATCAACTGGTAAGCTAGCCCAATCGATTCTTTTCAAAGTAATTTTCCTCCCAAAACTAATAGAGACTTCAAACTATAATCGTATAACCAAAAGTCCATGCTTTCAAACTAGAAAGACCTCCACTAAATTAGTTTACCACTAGGGATTTCTTGCTCAAAAGTCTAGCAGAGTCAACTTTGACTTTCTTGAACTTAAAGAGACTTCCTGTCTTACACGAAGGACTTCTTGCCTCAGCAGTTGGAGGGCTCCCTTGTTGAGAAACAAGATGTTGCCACTAACGGGCTGGTTACCCAATCTATGAATTTGTAGCAGTGTCAAACAAATTCATGACCTAAGATTCTAACTCAAATAACAAGGATATACAATTAGAAATCTTATATCATTCTAAACTTGTATTGATGACAAATTTAGTTGATGTACAATAATCTAAATTACTCTCAGCAGAGAGGATGTAACTAAGCTCAAACATCATTTTTCTTCTTGGCTTTTTAAGATTCTCCTAAAGAATCAAGAACATGTCTTTTTTATATTAAAAGGTTGAATGTCTAAGATTAACATTATTGCATTCATTCCAATACCTCTGATATTTCTTAAAGTACATTTTGATATGCCATAACCATGTACAATGGTTCAACACCTTCAACACCCACTTTTTACACTCCACATCATCTTCTCTTTCTTCCACCTACTCATTCAACACTCTACCCTCTCCAATGGTTTTTTCATTCAACACTTACACTCTACCCCACCATTTTTTTTAATTTCATATTCTTATTTAAATTTAAATTTTTATGATTACATAAAAATACAATTATCGATTAAAATTTAAATAAAACTATACGATACAAATCATCGATTAAAATTAAAATTAAAATTTTCGATTAAAATTAAATTAAACTCCCGATTACAATTATAAGAATTTTGGGTGTTGAAAAGATTATTGGGATCCATTTCACTAAACAAATACTAAAACTTCAAAAAAAACACTAATAGAAAGATAATAATAAGATTAAGAGAGTGAAAAACTTGATTATTTTTTCTGTATCCAAATCAAATGAACCAAGTCTCTATTTATAGAAAAAAAAATCATGAATTTTGGTATAAAAATAAAAAATTAATTTGCAATGAAATAATTGATCTCAAATGATAAGGATGGGATAAAAATCTAAAAGTCTCAACTATCCAATAACATGTTGCCAAGTGGTGGGAGGACCCACTCCCTCCCCCACCACCTGCCATCTTCAACGGGTTGAATGGTTTCAACACCAAAAAATGCCATTGTGTTTCAACATGCATTTCAACAACCCCATTGCATTGTTTCAACAGTTGAAAACGTTTTTCAACATCCCCATTATAAGTGGTCTAAGATGTAAAGTACTTCATACCTAAAAAGCTCAAGACATCACCACTTTAATGCATTTTCATTTTCACAGAAGATCATGAGAGTCACTTGTTGAGTTCTTGGTGCATTGAAGTCTTTAATAGAGCATTGTGTAACCTTGGTGAGCCCACCGGTGATTTTCTTTCACTCAATGGATGTGTCATCTTAACACTTGGTGAGCATCTTCATCCGTGCACACACTTTCACACATATTGGGGTATTTCTCACACACATGATTTGCTATATGTCTCTTAGGCTATGTTTGGGAAATTGGGAGTTTTAAGAAGGAAATGAAATGTTAAGGAGGGGAATGGAGAAAGGAGGAAAATTCTTCCCCTTGTTTGGGAGTTGAAAAACCAACAAAG
Organism: Trifolium repens; assembly: GCA_030408175.1. NCBI lineage: Eukaryota > Viridiplantae > Streptophyta > Magnoliopsida > Fabales > Fabaceae > Trifolium > Trifolium repens. The sequence continues at coordinate 14,472,403 of CP125842.1, read as the reverse complement.
GAGATAGAGGGCTTATGTGATAATTTTACTATTTTTCCATTTTTTCTCTTAAAATCAATATATTGTGTTATACCAAGGTTGTTAAAATCGCGATTTAAAACGTAAAAATCATAGTTTTTACGTTTCTAGGTAGCAAAAACGAGTTAAATCGCTGGTAGAATCGTTTTCTGGTAAAATCGTGATCTAGAACGGTTTTACACGATTTAACTCGTAGTAAAATCGTGTAAAATCGTAGCGAAATCGTGTAAAATCCTTGGTTTTAACTCTTTGAGACAATTTTACATTTTTTAATAAAAAAATAAAAAATTGACAATTTCTTTAAAAAAAAACTCAATTTTTATGAATATTACATTTTATTATGGTGATTTAGTATATTTTAGCTTTGAAATTTTAAATTATTAATGCATTATAGTATTATATAAGTATATATAGATGTTATGTATATAAAATTAATATTATTTTAATATGAGGTAAAATCGACGATTTTACGTTTCAATTTTACCTAGGCAAAAAGAGTTAAGGTAAAATCTCGATTCTGACAACCTTGTGTTATACTATTTTTCCCTTTTTGGGAATAAAGTTTCGATTTCAGATAAAAAATAATTTCAGAGTTTTTTCGGAACAATAGTTTACGATCTTTTTTTGGGAAAAAAGATCTAATATTTATTCGAAAAAAAAGTTCCCAATTTTTCCAAATAAAAGTTTTCGATTTTTTTTGGAAAAAAGTTCTCGCTTTTTGCGGAAAAAAAAGTTTCCGATTTTTTCGGAAAAAAAGTTTCCCATTTTTTCAGAAAAAAGTTTCGGATTTTATCCGGAAAAAAAATTTCCGATTTTTTCCTGAAAAAAAGTTCTCGATTTTTCCGGAATTTTTTTTATCTTTTAGAATGAAATTAGGCTAGGGTTAAAATTGGAATTTTGAATTATTGTGAAGGTAAAATAGTCAATTTATATAGTTAACCCTTTAAAACCCCCCAATTTGGGGGAACTTTAAAATTGGATAAAATAAACCCTCATAGACCCCCCAAAACATTTCCTTATTTTTTTAAAATTCCTCTTCCCAAGCCTTTCCTTCCCCTCTAAAACCCAACTTTCAAACATAGCCTTATACTCTATTTCTTTCTCATTTAAAAACATGGCCATGAGTGTACATCATGATCAAGGTGTTCATGTTGGTTTTATTTAGACCCTCTACTAATGGACTGTGGGATTAATCTTTTAAATTAGTCGATTTTTGGATCGAATATTATTTTTTAAGAAATAAATAAATTACGTTATATAGGAAAAGAGGTTACAGATAAACTTAATGTGAATTAGAAAGAAAAGATAAACAAATTCCAGTATGAATTAGAGAGAAAAATAAGTAAATTATCAAAATTAATTAGTTTAATTGTTAAATAATTTCAACCACTTACACAGTTGGTAAGAGTTCGATCTTTTGTGTATATAGAAAATTTGGTTAAAAAAGAGAATTCATCTTGTATGTCTCACACGTACATCTGTATATTTGTTAGGATTTATAGTAATAATAAATGCATTATGAATATTATATTTTGGATGCTTCTATACCAAACTTATCATTTTTATTTTTTGTATTACTTGTTTTTTCTTAGTAGCTTCAGCTAAACTCTACTATATTTTAATATATAAATACATCATTCCCCTCCTTATTTTTCGAAATCTTTTTGTCTCTTTTATACTATTTCTTTCTTATTGAAAAATATGGCCATGAGTGTATATTATGATCAAGGTTTTCATGTTGGTTTCATGTGGGAAAATCCACCTTGGTGTGATCTCGCAAATTCTAATAACTTAGGTGAGAATAACAAACCAATTTTTAATTCAATGATAAAATTAATCCTACCATATTATACGGTCTTGTATCTTGAATAGACCAATCTTAATATGTCAATAATGATATTGATGTTGATGTTCTTTAAAAATGGAAAAACATCTAACCAAAAAAAAAAAAGAGGGGGAAATGGGACTATCTAAAAAAAGAAAAAAATAATAATAATAGGGCCATGTGCCCAATTATAATGCAAGCAAGGATAAAATTGGCATTTCATATGTATCTTCTTTTCTTAGACAAAAAAAGAAAAGAAAAATAATGTCATGTGTCCAATTATAATGCAAGTAAGGATAAAATTGATATTTCATATGTATCTTCTTTTCTTAGACCCACTTAAAAACACGAAGTTCGTGCACTTTTTCACTTTGGACAAAAAACCTTTGACATTTAATTATTTTATATTAAAAAATTGAGGATTAGTTAGGTAAATTTTATTAAATGTTGTGCATTCATTTGCTAATTTACACCCACTTTTATAAAACAATTTTATGTTTTTATATTAGAAAAATGTTGTTTGAGAATTTTAAGGAATGATAAAACATGTTTTGCTGTTTTTTTTATAAAACTCCAAAACTATCCTTTATTTTGAACTTATTTGAAATAGTGGAAGAAGAATATTTTTAGTCATAATAGAAAAAGTGCATCTTATTAATTTAAACCTTCATATTTTTAGGTGGATCTAAACTAACAAACCTCATTTTATATATATGACTTGCCTGCAAGTAAACTTCTACATGATTATGGCTCATGAATTTCTTGAAAGCGAAAACCTGAAAGGAATTGTGTTGATTATTTTGCAGGCAACAATATACTGCATAAGGTTTATTTAAATTAAGTTTATTTTAAAATTAACACATGGAAATATATTCATTTTTATCATTTCAAGAAGTTAGTTGTTACTTTAAAGTTTAAATTAGTTTATTATATGCTATTTACGTTTGGCCTTTCCAATATAAACTGCATAAGGTTTATTTAAATTAAATTTATTTTAAAAATTAACACATGGAGATATATTCATTTTTATCATTTCAAGTGTCGTGATTTAACCAACAATAAATTGGTTTAACCAGAAAACTCTAGACCCTTAAAGTAAATGGTCAAAGCTCAATCTTTAAATTGGTGAAAAAACATAGTTGTCTAGAAATAGAAAAGGATATTGATTTGATTATGAAGGCTTGGGCTGATGCTATTGAGAACAATGGGGTGTCGTCTTGAATTTTTCTATTTAGGCCCTCTATGATATTCTCAGGCCCTCCAAAAAAACTCAAAATACCTCTAATTTACGTCCTAGGGTAGTTTGGATTATAGGAAACGAAATGTAAAATGTTTTGTTTCGTAGAATACGAATTTTAGTTTTGCGCACAAGGCCATTATACTAGCGCAGGCTTAGGCAGGCCGTTTCCCAGCACACCAATATTTCGTTTCCCACGTTACAAAGACGTTGTATTTTGTTTCGCAGTTAACGAACACTAGTACAAATATGACTTATTAATAAGCCTTTTACTTCAGTGGAAACAATACCAGATGCAAAAAGTAATATGAAATACCTTTTACAACTGATTTCAATTTTACCAGAATTAAAAAATACAAAGATATACCCTTTTACATCTGGCCATAATTACCCCAGAAGCAAATGAAAACGTGGTGGCAATCCTGTAATTATCAGTAAAATTGTGTAAATTGATTTTAATTCTGATTATTTTTTCCCATAGGTAAAAGGTATTTTATCCCTGATTATTTTACTTCCCCACGCAGCCTCGCAACTCACAATCCTTCCTCTCTCGTTCGACAACCCTAACAACTCACACAGCAGAATCACGCAGCCTCACAATCTCCCGATCTCTCGATCCTCAATCTCTCAATCTCCTTTCTCTCTCGAACGAACGAACCAACCCTATCTCACTCAAGATTTAGATCTCTCTCACTCACAACGCTCTATCTCTCTCACTCACAATCACTCACTCGTGGTCGCGCATTCGAACTCTTCATCTCCCTCAGTGAAGAATCGCGAATTCGAACCCTAGCCTCCAATCCCTTTTACTGAATCACAAATTTCAATCCCTAATTGCAGAATCAAGGCTCTCTCTGAACCCTAAATTTCAACTCAGTGAACACGAATTGAAGCTCTCTCTCGTTCCTCTCCCTCCGACTGAAAACGCAAACAGGTACTGATCCTATTCTTAAATTTGTTTATGTTTTCTTAGTTTTTATTTCATTTAAAGTTTTAATGATTTTTTTGTCTGGTATAGTGGAAATCTGTTGTTTAAAATCTGTCTGATATAATTTTTATTTCATTTAAAGTTTCAGTGATTTTTTGAATGAAAAATTACATTATCAATTCCATAAACTTACTATAGTTGTAGGGTTTTACTCCAAAATTGAAATTGAGAAATCAATCTATAAATAAATCTCTGAAATCTGTAGGGTCTTATGTGCACATTTTTCTTGTATAGGTAATGATAATTGATACAAAACAATCATCAATGTCTATTTTTTGTTATTCTGATTTTTTTTCAGTTGTATAGAAACTTGTAAGCATATATACTTTTCCTATTTTTTTTGTCTGGTATAGTGGTTGTTTGTTGGAACTTAATTAAATCTCATCAAAGCTGGGTATGTATGTTAATTACTATATATCAGTTTGTTAGTAGTTAGTTTAAAGTTAGTTATCATTATCGCGAGATTGAGCATCCAGTAGCGTTACAACTCGTAGGAAGAGTTTACTGCCCATTTGGGTCCTAGAGAAATTAGTCTTCGCAGTTTCACGTAGAGGATAACTGGTTTATACAAAAAAAGTTAGTTATCATTGTTAGTTGTTATCTTCCCAATTTCATATGGACTTATATGTATAAATAGGATCCATTAAATTGATCAAACTATCAATAATATATGTTTACTGAAGCGTATAAGAAGATCATGTCGATATAGGGTTGATTACGCCGATAGGTTTCTAGCGAAGGCATGGCAAAAATCAATTCTGACAAAAGTGTCATGTTTTGTTTGGCAAATTTTTCAGAATAGAGTAGCTATGATTACTTTGGTTGAGTCTCATAATGTTTATGTCCGGTTATCTCGGTATAGAAGGTAAGCTTCTGTTGGCTGAGAGTTGCTTAGTGGCAAGACGCTAGATCCCATTGTGCAATATTGACGACGTGTTATATGCAATTTTAACCGAAGCCGTGTATTGATCTCTCTACTCAGTGTCTTGCGGTTGTCTTTGTTTTTGATTTCTACTGTCTGCTGCCAGAATTAGGAGCTTTGATAGTTTCTTTAATATTGGCTTTATAGATGTTACGTTTTGCCTTGCCTGCTATGTAGGATTGGTTTGATTCATTGATACTGTAATGAGGTCATTTTGTTAGCCATGATGCATGCTACTGTAATTGTTTGATTCTGCATAATTGTATCGGGTGGACTTAGGTTGGTGAATTTGCACCTCTTGTGCATAATTCACTTTTTATTATTAATAAATTGTTTTGCCTTTTCAAAATATATATATATATATATATATATATATATATATATGTTTAAGATATGTTTACTGCTATTCTTTACATTTCTCTCAACTATGAGTTATATTAAGAATTGTAATATTAATGCCACATTTCTACTAAGCTACTAGTTTCTAATGTATTTTTCATCCTTTTACATTTTTAGCTGTTACTAGTTTCTAAATCATTTTTTATTCTTCATTCTGATTTAAGATGATTAACATGCCTTAAAAATTTCATACTTTTGTTTTGTCATTTTTTCTCTTATATGTGTGTAAGATGTATACTAGTTCTTGATATCTAATTAGTTCTCAAAATTTTCCTATTGTAGAGTTGATTTGACTGTTTGGAATAGGACAAAGAGCAAGTGTGAACCTCTAATTAGCTTGGGAGCTAAGTAAGTTCTCTATAATTCACCTTTACATTACTTACACTTTAAAATAACTACATTTTTCAAGACACATAACATAAAGAGAATATATTCTATGAATTTCAAATTGTGTGTTTGAAATTCTGCATTTGTTTTTGCAGATATCAACCATCTCCTGAGGAAGTGGCGGCATCGTGTGATCTCACATTTACCATGCTTGCTGGTCCTCAAAAGTGCGGTGTGTATATTTCTGTATAGTTTTTTTTAAAGCTTATGTATAAGTTATGTGCTAGTTATATATGTTCTATTCCATTTATCAGGTTGATGTTGCTTGTGGTAAGCATGGAGCTGCAAATGGAATGGGCTCAGGAAAAGGGTGCTTTTTTTAATTCAAAGTATTCTTAAATAGATTGCTATAATTTGACAGATAATAGAATTTGAAATGGATATTGATGTTTCCAATACAACGATTCACCCATCTCTTGTTCTCTTTGTTCCCTTATCATCCGACTAATGAAACTCTTATCTCTAGTTTGACTATAGCCTATCCATAGTAATCAAACCAAGACTTTGCATATATTTTTATCACATTACTAATGTCTGCAAGCCATATATCTATTCAATTGTTTACTTTTTTCCGTAATGAAACGATAGGAAGATATTGTGTTCAGATCTTATCTAATACGAACTTGCCTGTGTAGAAATGTTCATTTTTCTCTAATGTTTTATTAACACTAGTGATTCTTTGAATTAATTAATGTCTTTCTTTTATCATTCCTTTAGTATTGGTGCTACATTTTAGGAAAGGAATGTATAGAGCTATTGTACATTGAAATTTTAATTTAGTAAGTATTAGGCTTTGACGTTTTAGTCATGTTAGTGTGGTGAACTAATAATCGCTTTTGGATGTTGAATGGTTGCATTAACTAATGACATTACTATTTTTACTTAATTCGGATGTTGAACGCGGTGGAATTTGTCGCATCATGTTTTCGATTTTTAATTTTGGATGGTGTTTATTGTGAAGTTATATATGTTTATTTGCAAGTTATGTTTTGGATCCTAGCGGTTAAAAAAAATGCAGGATTATAAAAAAAAAATATTGAACTTTTTACATCTGAGGACAGATTTGGCAGATGTGAAGAGCGACACTTTTACAACTGTGATAATGTCAAGTCAGATGTAAAAGGTCTAATTTAATTTTAAAAAAATAATTAAAATAATGATTTTCACATCTGAGAAAGAACGAACCAGATGTAAAAGGTGCACTTTTTACATCTGACCGGGCCAGTGGTAAAAAGTGTCAGACTTTCTATTACTCGTAGGTTTATGACTGACTTTTGCCAGATGTAAAAGGTGCTTTTCGCCAGATGTAAAAAGTGTTTTCTGCACTAGTGGAAGTGGCTCAATATGTAAAAGTGGTTTTGATAGGACAGCTAGGGATTCTGCAGGTATATAGACTGATTTCGTATCACAGGAAACGAAATTGCGCATGTTTGTCGGCTAGGATACGAAATATTGATTTCGTCATCTACGGGGCAAATTTCTGTTCCTTGGGCGTCAACGTGTGGTATGCATGACAGGCGCGCTACTGTGTCATCGTTTTCGTAGGTATGAAACGAAATATGGATTTCGTCACATACGGGGCGGAAATTTATTCCTTGGGCGTACCAATTGTGTTATCAGTTTCGTTACTTATGAAACGAATTTTAATCCTTTCATTTCCTAGCATACGAATTCCTAACCAAGGGCAATTATGTCACAACGGGAGGCCTAAGAGTAATCGTAGGGGGCCTAAATAGCAAAATTATGTCGTCTTTCACGCCTTATTTGTCTAAGAGTCAAAAGAAACGTATAAAACAAAATGCTAGAGTTGTTGTTGCTGGTAATGCTTATCGTACCCCCTCCAAGGGTACACCTCGTTACTCATATTAATAAAGATTCTTGATTGGGAAATTAGATGGATTGATTTGGTGGGCAACTCTCTCAGTTTATTAACATCAATTTCTATTATGGTCGTTTTGGATTACTGAACTATTATATTTTTTAGTTTTTTTCTCTTTATTTTTGCCCTTTTTTTAGGGTTTTGGTTTTGCCCCCCTCATGTATATAATTTTTTCATTTTTTCTTTCTATTTATATATTATTATAAGAGATGGGTAGATGATATGGGTCTCCAGAGATGCCAACATAGTTAGAATGTAAAAAAAAATATATATGAAATGATCTTTTCTAAAAGACAAACGTAGACAAACACTTCATTGACTCAGAAAAATGTCAACATGAATTTTAACTCTCACACAAATATGTGATCGCAATACCTCATCAATCTATTTCAACAAAATATGTGATTTCATATATTCTTTTCTAGTTTTCCTTCTCAAACTCCAATGATCGATAAACTTTTATCCCTCCTAAGAATATATTTAAAACTCCATATATTCTTTTTCTTTCTTTAACAAATTCTTTTGCTCCATAATTCAAAAAAACAAATTGACCTACCAAATTTTCTCTAATATTTAAAATTGAAGTGACTAAATTTTAGCTTTAAAATCACTTGTAGTCCCCTTTTTTAACAATTCATGATTTTATTCGTCTATTTTTAAATATAAAAATTTAGTCCTCAAAATTTTAAAATTTTAAAATTTTAGACTTTTTCCCTACCTTTGAATTTGGAGGTTAATTTTGTTGATTTGTTGTTGAATTATTAGTTGACAAATACGAATTTTACAAAATTTACTAATGAATTAAAAGTTTATATCATATAGGCAATCTCCGTCAAATTTTAAAGGAATTGATAATCATTTGATATGTTATTGAGACCCATCAAAATTAAGAATATTCAATAATAATTCATGTGTATGTTTGGTTTTGCGGTAAGAATATTTAATTTTTGAGGCTGAATCAATTCCACTTTTAAGAAATCAAACAAGCCAAAATCAATTATACACGTTCAGAATTAATTCTAGCTGCTCCAAAATTGAAACCAAACATACACATAAACCGTTAATCTATTGAACATATTTATCAACCTGATTTGCCATAAATCATGTTCATAATTAGAATTTAGTCCGGTATATTTTAAATTTATTGTCGCTACGGAAAAAAATCTACAATAGTCCTATATGATTTTTGATCTTTAACGGTCTGTTTGGTTCTATGGAAAGAAAGTAGAAAAAGAAGGAAAATTATGGAAATCAATGGTTGAATTTTGACTAACTTTAATCTAGGTTCGTTCATCGGTTTCCGTCATTTTTCTTCCTTTCATTTTCTTTTCATAGAACCAAACGGATAATAAAACAAGGATTGAAGTATTGCGATCATAGTCCATACCGACATTTTTTCGATATGAATTTTAACTCCAAGTAATAAAAACAGCACGTGTTGTATGTAATTCACCTCACTTTAGTAATTTCAATTTGAATAGTGTGTGAATGTGATGGTTGAATTTGAATGAATATCCTTGAATGCATATATGCACGTTTCTGCGGAGTTTGTCTTGTCCTTCCTGCTGTGGCCTGTACTAGTCATTTGAATATCTTGTCTACAGAAAAATCATTCAACTGTGTACAGTACAATTTCTGAAACATGAAAACAACTTAACATGCACGCGAATGTATCAATATTATCATCCTCTAATTAATAGGATAAACAATTTGACTTCATTTCTTGGATATAGCCTAAAAGCAGCAAGACATGGACGAATTATGAATGAAATCTTACCCAATGTTGAATTAAATTCTTCTAGCTGGAAAGTTTACCCCATTACCTCATTCCTTAGGTGATGTGTTTCACCTTATAGAGTAGAATTTGAGTGGTTGGTGTCCCAATAGAGGGGAATCAATGAATCTAATTAGAAAAAGCTAAAAGGTGTAACTTTAAATAAAGGGTCCCAAGTGATAAGTGCAATATAGTATGGGGTTGAAAGACAAATTAAATAAACGTCAATCACCCGACATATAAAGTTTAATCCGAGCAGCTTAATAGTAGGTGGTCCGATAAATTTTGTATAAATTTTTATAATATTTTAGATGATTAAAGGTCCAACAAGTAAGAAACTCAAAAGATCAATCCATCAATTTATTTTTTAAAGGCTCGTACTTATACTTTTTTTTGAAATATAATATTCTGCTCATTCATTGTCCCAACAGACAAAAGATTGAAAATATGAAGTATGATCGTCCCAATGATGATACACTACTGTTATCTTTAGATCATTTCTCTATATAATTAGACTCACCAAAATTCGGTAAAAGATACACAATCTATATCTTGTTATCTCTACTTTCACTCATTTTTATACTGACTTAAATGTCATAATAATTGCAAATATTATTTCACTGGCTAAGCATAATGTGATGTCCATTTTGATAAACAAATATGTTCAACCTCGCTGGTCCACTCCAGGTCTCGGTTACCATCTTAAAAATTCAGTGGAATTCAACTTAACCTTAAAAAATGACTTTTAAATTAGAAATTGTTGGTATTTATAAATTTATTTGTGTTCATATATTATCTTCATATTGTATCTCAACTAATATGATTACTTATCGGGATAAAAAAAAGTTAGGATGGTTAAGGTTGTGCATGTGATGTGTGAGTTAGAGTGTTCGCGGGTAGTAAACCGACTAATTCAAATATTTTGCCGTTTGATAAATGGATTCAATTTGTCGTGTCCTTCAACCCAATTCTTATTCATTTTCATCCTTTTGATTACGCAATTTCCAAATGAATTCTAGTTTTTTATTTTCCGGCTTAGCGTGAGATAAAAATATACCTAATTCAATCTTGTTAACATTGAATGAAAGTAAAAGAAATGAGGTCTTAATGCCGCGTCTGTTCCAGCAAATCAATCATTCCCCAAAAGGATTCTCTCTTTATTTTGTTTTCTTTCGCATTACTTTTTTTTTTATTCTAGATTGGTGATTGGAATGAACTATTTCAAAATTTTAAAGATGAATCAAAAAATGGTAAAGGATTCTGAAAGATGGGAAGATCCTTTTAAAAATTTTAAAAAAGAAAAAAAAATATATTAGTTAAATGACGTTCAATTTAATAAGAATTTCAAAATTTAGAGTAAATTTTACTATTTAAAATTTAAATATTTGAAATTATATGAAACATGTCAAATGTAGTATATAAATTTATGATTTTAACAAATACAAATCTTAAACTATATTATAAAAACTATAACAATTTTTCAAGTTGGATTCATAGGCTCATGGGTTTAGAAGTATAAAATTATCTGAAATCACTTCAAATTTAAATAGGTTAGTTCGAATTAGACCTGTATTTAAACAAATTTGAGTAAACTATAAATTAAATTGGGCTACCAAGTTGAACAGATCACCAATTCCCGTGAACCCCAATAAACACTAGTAGTAGCCATCACACACAATGAAAAGGGACTTAAAAGAGAAAAACAAATAAGCAAGCACCCATGTAGCCATGTGATGATTCCATGGTTTTATTCCCATTCCCACCAACATGTGACCATCATCCATACCTTCTATTTGTAAACCACATAAACTTTTTTCCCAGGTCATTTTAGTGGGACCCAATAGTCCTCACCATGTTTCCTCACATGTGCCTTGACCTTTCAAACTCGTGCAACCTTGCTGTTTTCTCTGTTTTGTTCTTGCTCAAATCTCATAGTCTTTGACTATAACTGCTATTCACCTACATGCTAACAATAATGTCCAATATAAAATAGCCTCCCCCTCGAACGTACAGTGGCTATAATATAGACTCGACTTTGTCCAGTGTTCGGCAGTTGTACACGGCTCCGTTCCGGTGAATGGGAAGGGAGTTATGTACCTGTAGGTGTTTCTACACTTAAGTCAATTATGAGTGTGAAGCAGGTTTTTAGATTCATTGTCTGGTGGTCGGCCGTTACAATATGCATGGATATTGTGACTGTTGACCAATGAAAAATCTTCATGGGTTGCTCCCACATAGAACCTTGCTTGATGGTCTAAGAGGAGATTTCCCCAGCTATTGAGCTTCTAAACCCAGTCCAAAATAATAACTTATTGGTAAATTTTACCTTTAAAATAAATAAATAGAGTGTTTAAAATTTGAATTTAAAATTTTACATATATAATGCGATGTCTCTTGAGCTGAGACTAATTTCTATTACAATTCTTTTTATTTTTATGGTGTGCCAATATTTTGAATATCTTGTTTGTATATTTGCTCTCTTCCAGCTTTACAAATCATCAAAGATGAGTAAATAAAATTGAGTTGGGTCATTGGAAGATGAGTGCAGGAAAGAACAACGTTCAAATTGATTTTTTTTTTGATAAGCAAGAAGCATATATTATAAGGGAGTACTAGGGGTACTCAAGCCCTTACAATATTGTTTAGAGATTCATGAGCTTAAAATAGAGCTCATAGGATCTCTACTCCAGGTAGAAAATATAATACAAGAATCAGGTGTCAAACGCCTACTAAACCATAACCACGAATAGAACTGTATGTCATCAAACAAAGTAGTAGCATCCGGAGAAGCTCCGTTGAAGATCACTTGGTTTCTGAGGTTCCAAATACACCATGTCGTTGTTAGCCATATCAGGTGCTTTAGGCGCCCTTTATTTTGATGCTGAAACAATTTGCCGAACCTTATGAAATGGTCACTTCCCGCGATATCTGATGGAATACTCTTCCCTATCCAATTAGAAACCGCTTCCCATACACCCTTAATGAATGGGCAATGGAAGAATAAGTGTGATACCTCCTCCAAGTGATGTGTACAGAAGGCGCATTTCAAATCATTGGGATTGGCCAGAATGCCCCTACGGTGAAGCGCCTGGCGCGTCGGAAGCCGATCTAACAATAACCGCCAAGCAAAGATCAACACTTTCGAGGGGGCGTCATTCCGCCATAATTTTTTCATCACTTTCAACCTATCAGAGTCTCCATCATCCACCTGCCGTTGTTCTAATAACATACTATAACAAGATTTAACCGAAAAAATACCTCGTTGGTCCGGAATCCAGCGCCACCGGTCTGAACAGTGTTGTTGTAATGATATGCCAACCAAAGTGTCTTTGAGTGTAGCTAGTTGCTGCTCTTCTATTTCCGTCAGTGGACCATTCCAATTCCACTCCCAAGAAGCTACCGTTGCATTTGAAATGAGCCTGTCAGCCACCATAACTCCTTTGTGTACCTCCTTTTCATAGAGAGTGGGAAATAGATCTTTAAACAGTTGGTTCCCATTCCACTTAAAATTCCAAAACCCAATATCCTTTCCGTTCCCTATACGGCAACCGATATGATATCCAAACCAGTCCGCATCGGGGTCGCTGTCCCTATTGATAACATCCTTCCACCAAATGGAAGCCTTGGTATGTTGTAACATGTTTCCATCACCTAACACAGCCGAAGGAAGATGGCCGTACCTGAACCGCAGCAAATCGGACCAAATTGCGTCACTCTCAGACAAAAATCTCCATTTCCATTTACTCAATAATGCGATATTGAATAATTCCAAGTTTTTTACTCCTAAACCACCTTTATCCGTCGGTAAACATATCTGTTCCCACTTGACCCAACAAATTTTTGTGTCATTTGAACCGCCACCCCATAAGAAGTTTCTTTGTATCCGGACCAATTTCTGAATAATACATTTGGGTGCTTTGAAAAAAGAGAAAAAGTACAGCGGAAGGCTAGAGAGTACCGAATTAATTAGCGTAATCCTTCCCCCGTAGGACAGGTGACGGCTGCTCCATGAAGTTAGTCTACTTCTCATGGTCTCGACTACCGGTTTCCATGTTGCTTGTCTTCTAGGATTTGCCCCTACTGGTATCCCCAAAAATTTGAAAGGGATGGAATTTGCCCGGCAACATAAAAAAGAGGCCCCCGCTGACAAAAGAGATGGGTCAACATGTATGCCGTACAAATTACTCTTGACAAAATTTATTTTTAAACCAGAAACCAATTCAAAGCCTCTGAGTACTGTTTTAATGGACCACAAATTACTCCAAGAGCCTTCACCCATTATAATCGTGTCGTCCGCAAATTGTAGCAACTCAAAGTGATCACTGTTACTAACTTGGTACCCTTTGAACTTTCCTATGTCTACCGCTCTTCGCATCAGCCCGGCCAGGCCTTCCACCACTATTAGGAAAAGGAATGGAGAAAGCGGATCACCTTGACGAAGGCCTCGTCCGACATTGAAATCCTCAGTTGGACTTCCGTTGACTAGTACTGACATAGAACTGGTGAAAATGCAAGCTTGCATCCACTTTACCCAACATTCAGAAAACCCCATCTTAATCATCATACGTTCTAAGAACCGCCAATTTACCGTATCGTACGCCCTTTCGAAATCCACCTTGAACATGAGACATTCATCTTTTCTACGCTTCGCCAGATCAATGATCTCATTCAGCACCACTACTCCATCCAATATCTGACGTTGTGGAAGAAAGGCTGACTGACATTTAGAGATTAGCTTGCCCAGTACTTTTTTCAATCTATTTGCTAGTACTTTAGAAAGAAGTTTATAGATGCTCCCAATCAAACAAATAGGACGGTAGTCAAAAAAACCTTGCGGATGATCTTTCTTCGGAATAAGAGTCAGAAACGACGCTGTGAATGCCTTTGGTAAAATAGCATTTTTGTGAAAATCATTGAAAAAAGCAATAACATCCTGCCTCACTATATGCCAACAAGCTTTCCAAAAATTGATATTGAAACCATCCGGACCCGGACTCTTATTGCCATCACAGCTCCATACGGTGTCTCTAATTTCTTCTTCGCTAAACGGTTCTAACAGGACAGTATTATCCTCTGCAGTTAAAGTGTTGAAATTAATCCCTTCAATGAAAGGCCTGTTATTCCACGCCTCTGCAAGATGACAAGAAAAGTGGAGTTTTGCCTCTTGCTTAATTTCCCTCACCCCTTGAATCATAGTATCCCCCTTCATAATAGCTACAATCTGGTTTCTGCGGCGCCGGGCTTTAATGCTAGCATGAAAAAAGCGAGTGTTAGAGTCACCTTCTTGCACCCACTTCGTTCTTGATTTTTGGCGTAAGAGACTTTCCTTTGTATGAATCTGATCCCAAAACTGCTTGACTAATCCTGTAGTGTTGAGGTGGTCCGAATCAAGAACATCATTAGCCATCTGATCCTCCATATCATTCAATTCCTGTACAGTTTTTTCAATATTGAGTTCCACAATCCCGAACACCTCCCTGTTCCAACGCCTCAGAGCCTCTTTTAGTCTTTTCAATTTTTCTTTCAGAATAAAAGCACTGCTGCCCCGTAAAATGGTTGATTCCCAGGTGTCTTTAACAAAAGGAATGAACTCCGGGTGATGAAGCCAACAATTTAGAAACTTGAACGGCTTAGGTCCCCAATTCAATGTTACATTGTCTAACCAAATGGGACAATGGTCAGAAATATCACGATCACCTATCCTCTGATTAGAAAAACCACCCTTCTCTATGAAACCTTCTGATAGCAAGAAGCGATCCAAGCGACTCATTGCTGACCCATCGGAGCTGAACCAAGAGAACTTTTTGCCAATCACCGGGATATCGACAACTTCCATCGCATCAATAAAAGAACAAAACTCTGACCTCTCTAACTGGCCCCCAGAACCATGTCGACCCTTTCTTTCACCCACATTAGTAACCGAATTAAAATCTCCTCCAAGACACCATTCACCATGATCATTGTTCGACTTTAATTCTAACAACTCAGCCCATAATTTTCTCTTCCCAGGCAAAAGGCAGGAGGAATATATATTTACAAGATACAATAAATCAGATTTCCATTCAACACAGATACCTAAGAACCCATCGCCAGAGAAACTGTGACGGAGAGTAAATAAACCTCTATTCCACATAATCAATAAACCACCTGACAATCCACACGACTCCTTACACACCCAGTCAACATCATTGTGCCCCCACAAATTGTGTATCATAAAGTCCTCAAAGGAAGTTCTTTTTGTTTCTTGCAAAAAACAAACATCAAACACACCTGACTTGATAAAAGAATGTAAATGACGCCGTTTCGCACTGTCCCCCCAGCCACGCATATTTAGAGAGAAAATCTTCATGGCATACCTTTTGAAAGCTGCTCCCTTTGAATTCTGAGTTCTTCTTCTTTATTTTCATTAGCCAGGATCCTTTGCACATAGATTTCATCACCCTCTTCTCCCACCACTCCCAAATCAAGTACTCCCTTCCATACCTTCTGAGCTGCGTCGTTATTAAGATTATCAATATTTCTTGCATTGCAATTACGAATATCGGAAGAATTGATTGAGCTGCAACACAGAATCTCTCCCGCCGATGATAACGAGCCCTCCTGATGCTTCTTACGAGTTGATTGAGACGGTGGATTACGGACCACCCCTACATCACGTTGACTTTGCCCTTCGTTCCCCGGAGCGGCTGCGTGTGAAATGGACTGGGAAGAAGAAACCGAGGCGGAAGAGCACAAATTGTATTTTTTAATAAGCTTCTGTTGCCTTCTGACAGTTGCTGGAATTGGATGAGTACGTGTTGTAATTTGATGCTTAGAAGCTTGACTCACCCGATGGCTAGTGGGAGATAAAATGGGTGGGCCATTGGTCAATTGATTGTAAACTTTCCTCGGTCCATCACTGTATACACCACCAAGTTGTTTGCTAGCACCTCCACTATTGATACAAGGTTCAGAATGGTGGACTGGACCCATTCCTTCAGACTGAGTAAACCTTCTAACCACACCCCCTTTGACAGCAAATTGATTTGGAGTAAAGTTTTGTGGTCCACCATCTACTTCCTCCTGACCCAACAAAACTCTACTCTTCTTCAATTTACTATCCTTCTTACTCACACCCTCCCCCGGACCCTCCTCACCTCCTGGCTGAGTGGAAACATGTTTAGAAGAGATTTCCTTCTCATGCTGTCCCATTGAGTGAGCTACTGACAGATTATCATCCACACTATGGGCATTAACAGGAGAAGTTACAACAAAAGGGTGCTGCTCTCCTTCAGGTGATCCCTCTCCCACCTCTTCCAACAAAGGCCGACCTAATTCCTCGACTTCTTCCTCGTTCTCTTCCTCCTCTTCCTCCTCCTCCGAACCTCCATCCCGCTCGTTGGTGGCATTATTTTCGGGCAAAATAATCCGCATGGGTCCATTGGAGTCTTCTAAAATTCGGAGACGAAAAATCTCCCCATTCACCATAACATCCACATATTCATCCAAGTGTTGTTGATACGAAGTACGAATTAGCAATCTAGCTACATCCATAGTTACTCGCTTCGTCGTACTGATATCAGAATTCAAGAACTCGCCCCATGGTTGGACCAACTGAGAAAAGAAGAGATCATTCCATGCATGAATTGGAACACCATAAACCCTTAGCCAAGCAACTCGAGATGTATCCATGTCTTTAGTACTCCATGGACGGATATCCTTGAACCATTGCTCCAACCACCCTTTTGCATCATCCCTTAGGGCCTGCACTTCCCCATCCTCATATCCCTCCAACAACGTCAGGTTTGCCCCTAAAGGGGTAACCTTGACCCCAAAATAACCTTGTCGATTGAATGCGTTTTGAATATTGTACGTCATGCCCGGCTGAATTACCTCCCCAATAAATGCCTTCTTTAACCTCGACATATCCTCCTCCGCTGCTTCGAAAGAAAGATGTACATGTTGCTGTGATTTATCGTTATTCAGCGCCTTGTCTTGCTTCACAGCTCGGGCATAGGATTGCTCCTTCTCGTTCTGTTGCGTTATAGACAAAGTGACCTTATTATGCACAACACGTTGTCCATGATCCTCTCCATTTCTGTTGCTATCGCGCCGTTGCCCTTCTACCTCCTTGGAGTCCATGACAGGTTTCCATGATGTGATAGTACGATGAAAGTATGATAGATTAACAGAAATCTTGTCCCGTCCTATCAAAATCGTGTCCAACGCCTGTTCAAGCCGACGAACATCGCGAACCTGATCGAAGCGTGCAAAGCCAAACCTTCGTCCTCCTCTGTCCCTTTTCACTGGAATCACTACCTCCACTATGTCCCCGTAATAGCTGAAGGCATTAAGCATTGCCTTCGCTCCAAATGCTTCTGGAAAGTCTGTGAAAAAATACGTCGTAAGGCGGTCGTGTTTCTCCTTGCTGATCCTCCTGGT
Source organism: Trifolium repens (assembly GCA_030408175.1). Taxonomy (NCBI): domain Eukaryota; kingdom Viridiplantae; phylum Streptophyta; class Magnoliopsida; order Fabales; family Fabaceae; genus Trifolium; species Trifolium repens. Next base: position 14,454,553 of record CP125842.1, on the reverse strand, counting down.
AGTAGCGATGTCTGGAATGTTTCCTTTAATCTTCCTGTGACGCCCTTTAACGAATTGCCAGTGCTGAACATCGTCGTCGTCCTCCATGTTGAAACCCTAGCAGGTAATCTTTCTTTTTAATGCTTTTTAATGTTCCCCCAACGTTCAAATTGATGTATAAAGTTACAACAAAAAGAAGGGAAAATAAAATGAAGAAAGGTATCTTTCTTCTTTGGTGAGCAGGAACAGCCATGAAAAAGAGTCACCAACATAATGATTATTCAAGATGATGTTCCTTGGAAGTCAAAAACACTTCTCTATCCATAGTACTATCAGAAACGTGTACTTCACCAAACGGCACTGAATGTTTTCTTCCCACCCAACCCAAAAACCACAAGATTCCCACAAAAATCAAATAAATTAAATCTTTAATAAATACAAAAAATAAACTAAATCTTTAATAAATAAAAAAAATAAACTATTTGATCAGAGCGAGTGAACTCTAATCGAATATTTTGTTCAATTCAAGTATATATTTTGTATTAAAGTGAATACGTTAGAATCACGACAATTTACTGTAATAATCATATATCAACCGTGATATCAAATGACACTTAAAATAATTCTTACATAAAGAGATAAGAAAAAATAATCAAATCCAGAATTTCAGTTCTATTTACCAATCTAAATAAAAGAGATTCTAATTAAGCACCAACTAATTAAACTTCACAGTCTATGTTCATTTTTTTTTCCTCTCTATTTTTGTATTCAAAATCTAAATAATTTTCCAACTAACACAAATTTTGAGAAATTACAATAAGGAAAAAATAAAAATGAAATTAGTCAAAATGGCTGCATGCAAAATCGTCAGAATTTCCGACGGAATCTTGAGGCCACGAATCCCGAAGAAGCTTTAGCAACAATTGCGCCTTCCTCTTCGCTCTCTCTGTGCAATCACTTTGAACCAAAAGCAAAAGCTGAGTCAGCACTCCCGCCGCAACCGCCTCACGCTGACACCGTTCCGATTCAGAACACAGCGCCATAAGCGCTCCGGCAGCGTACTCCGTCGCACGATCCGATATCTTCAATATTATCTTCACAAGCATCGGTACTGTTAGCGCATGACCGGCGAACGCCGCGCAACCTGCCGGAACTCGGCACAATAACTCCACTGTGGCCAACGCCCTCTCCGCGTCACACTTCTCAAAATCAGCAAGCCGATCGACAAGTACTGCAGGCGCACCGGCGGCAACCGCACGGTGGCGCGTCTGTTTCACCAAACATAGCGCGAACAAGGCTTTAATCCCTACCTTGAGCGCACGAGGATACGAGATCGGATTCCTGAGTATCTCAACAACACCGTCGTAGATCCCGTCAACATTACTCACCTGAGCACGGATCTCCGGCGAGTGAGTCCCGGAGATAACGATTTCAATTAACGCGGCCGAGTTAACTCGGACATCAAACAAAGAGTGTGAAAGAAGACTCGTGAGGTAGTTAATCTTATCTGAATCAGAAGCGAGTGAAGTGCATTCTGACTCACTGAGTGGAAAAAGAACAAGCAAAGCGAGTGACTCATGTTTCAACTCGTTTAAAACGTTGTAATCGAAAAGAATAGGTAACACAATATGACGAACGTTGAGAGAAGCAATAAGAGAACGGTTATAATCCGAGTCACGAGCTAATGATCTGAGTCGACGAAGCGAGTTAAGTTTTATTTGAGCAGGGGTAGAATGGGAAGAAATTTGATTAAGCAAAGAACGAACAAGAGAAGGGTCTGCGGGCTGTTTGGGAGTTGGAATCCGCTGAACACCAAAAGCGCGGTTAGCGACGCACCACTCTTGGATTAAGCGGCGGAGTGTGTGATTTGGTATGAAGGTGAAATCTGTGAGATTAACTCGCGTGACCGGACACGTGGTGTTACCGGTGTTAATCCATGACTCGATGCTGTTACGGTCGTAAGTTTGACCGGTGGAAACGGTAACAGGGTCTCGCATAAGCTCAAGAGAGATTGGGCATCTGAAGTGGTAGGGAATTTGAATACCTAAATCCAACGGTTGTAAAACACCACGCATTTTTTATTTTTTTTTGAGGTTAAGGGACAACAAGAAGAAGAAGAAGGAATGGAATGGGGGGTTTATAATAGGAGAGTGGGGGTGGGGGATAGTATAGTATATAGTACGAGATAAAAATGATGAAGAGAATAATGCTAAATCTGAAGGCTCTGTAAAATTCTCTTTTGATAAGGTGTGTGTTTGGTTTCTCTTATATGAGATGAAACAGAGAAACATACCCAACAGGAACAGAGAGAGGGACCAACCCTTACTCCTCTGCCATGCCCCCTGACTCGTTTCTTGTTCCCTCCACACGTGTGGTGTGGTGGCATCTAAGTACTACTTAACTTGGAATCTAACCCTGGTTGGGGAATTCAATCAGAGAGAAAATAAATTTTGGTCAAATGAAATATGCTACAATGGGTCCCACTATTATTTTCCTGCCCAATATAAAATCTTACTCCTGTATACATCAACTAATTGAGTCCGTCCTTCATTTCATTTTTACTTTATTTTGTTAAATTTTTTTTTTCATCATTCTCTCGTTGAAAAATACTATCTCCGTTTTAAAATAAATGAATTAGTTTGACTATTGCACGTATGTCAATACACGATTTTGATCACTAATATTTTTAATTCTTTATTAGTAGAAATTATAAAAATTGAATATTTTGAAAATACTCATCAAAATAAATCAAACAAGATCTTATATGCTTATATTTATATCTATATATTATAAAAAAAGTATGGTTAAAACATGATAAGTGAATAGTATCATTTAATCAAAATAGCTCGAATAAAATAGGACGGAGGTAGTATATTGATGGATTGTACCAAAAAAAATATTGATGATGGTTCTGTGAGTTTTTTTTATTTAGTTGGAACATTGTATTATGATAGTTTATAATCAAATTGACGTTTGAACGTCAGTCATCCTACTTATTTCCATGAATTTAACTCAATTTTTAATATGGGGTGGACTAACATTGAATTGTTTGGGTTGAGTAAGTCGATGTAAATTTATTTTTTTTGCCTATATTTTCTCAAGCCTTTTTTACCTATGTTTTGGTGTAAACTTTTTACTGGATTGACATATTTCATTCTATGCGCTTTTAATTTTTTTTTTTTTTGACAAGAAATAAAACTATATGCTTTATATAAGTAAAAATTTACTTTTTAGAATTATTGTAGAATAAAAGTATCTAAATACATCAATTTTTCAATAAATCTAAAAAATTGAAATTTTGTTCTTCATAATTATTACTATGTGAAAACCGTGTCAATTTTGATAGCAAGAAATCCACTTCCTAGGAGTATGATTATTTGATGGTTCACTGCAAAGGTGATAAATTGTCTATCGAGTGAACCGTTGCTTATTTGCATAATCTATTTTTTTTTTTTGACAAATTTGCATTGATTCTTGTCAAAGCTTTTTATAATTATGGTCAGCTAACATGCACTCTAAAAGTAGTAGAATTTAAGCATAGTTAAAATAGTTTTAACTACATTTTGGTAAAAGTAATTTTTGACCTTTCCTTAGTAATTAGTATCTTGATAATAACATGTCCCCTTTTGAATTAATGAAATAATCAAAATGTTTGACTATTTATTTTTATTTTATAATTTAAAATGTTTGAAATTTAATTTGGATTATTCGATTTTGATTGAATGATCACTAATATTTTAAATGCATAAAGGTAGTGAATTCTACTTGCAGATGAGTCAAATTTAATTCTTACTGTATGATTAGTTATACAGTTAAACAAATTAATTTTGATAGAAATTCTTTAAAAGAGATTCTAACTTTTAAGGTTTTGTTGGAACAAAGTGGGTCTGATAATTGTCTCCTAGTGGAAATGAATTTTGATGATAATAAAGTATTAAAATTACAATTAGTGTTACTAATATTTGCTCTAATGTGCAGAATTATAAGTTAAAATTCAATCAGAAGCATTACGAATAAAAGCAGAGAAGTCATGCTAAGAACAGGCCCGACCTTGAAGGTAAGCAATGGGTGCAATGGCCTAAGACCCATTATTTTTAGGGGCCCAAAATATTTTGTTATACATACCTATTATTATTGAAAATAAAAAATCAATTATATTTAAAGAAAGAAAATATACTATTATATAAAAAATCAATTATATTTAAGGAAAGAAAATATGATTAAGCCAAGGAAATATGTGTTATTTAAAATGTGCTTGAGGTCCAATTTTTTTTATGCCTAACAAATAATTAGGCATAATGATAGGATTAAAATAGAACCATGCAGAACAACAAAAAGACGGCACCACTTGTCTTTGTTCCTAATTCATACTGAGTTTGTTTTATTTTTTTTCTTTCTAATTCTTGCAATGTATGTAAGAATATTAAATGTTATAGGTTTTTCTGGTTTAGGTTTTGGCGTTGTTTTATTTTTTGCGTTCCTAATTTTATTAACAAGTTATTTATTTTATTTTCTACAAATAGTTAATACTTAACATGTTATTTTTTTTATCTAATTTCAACCATTTGAATCTTACGATTTTTCAATTGTTCTTCGAAATCAGCATTCTACTCCCATGTGCTATTGTTTTCTACTTGAGTTTTTTTTTCTATTTTAAGCTTAGAAAATGTTGCCTAAGAAACATTTATGTGGTGATGAAAAAGGAAAAAAAAATGAAAGGAAAAGCTATTAAAATCACAGCAAGCGGCTCTTGAAAAATTTGTTTCCAAAAAGGTAGAAATCCAACAAATATGTATTAATGCTATTATATTAAATGAAAGAAGTTTTTATTTTTGGCCTGAGGCCCATAAAATGTCAGGAACGACACTGGCTAAGAAGCTCTGAAAGACATCAGAAGCTAAAGCTTAAAGCTCTGAAGAACCTAGTTCCGAAGTAACAAAGCAAACTCTGAAGTCCTCAGAAGCTGAAGACCTCAGAGGCAACATCATCAGAAGCTGAAGTAAAAAGAATTTACGTCATCCAAGAAACTGACAGACTATAACCAATGATTGGAGAATTAGCTAAGAATGGTTTATGTCAAGTATGAGGAAAGGAATATCACTACAAGAAATATGATTTTTTGCAACGATTATTTTTGTTACAGGTCGCTGGCAAAATTACCTTTGGTTGTTTTCCCAGCGACTTGTAACAACTTTTAACGAAAAAAGTTGTTGCCAAAAATCATATTTCTTGTAGTGTATCTGTTTGTACAACGTTAACCTTATCCATAAGTGGAACGTATTGAAGGATTGTATTGTCGTACTATTATTACTCAAAATGGTTGAGTAATATTCAAATGTGTAACGTAATGGAATTGGTTTTCTTTCTTTAGAAGACAATTCACAGCTCACAAAATAGTATGATCAACAACTGACACCTTATCTCTCGGCAACGGTCATCTCCAATTACTCCTCTATAAATAGAAAACCTCATTGGAAGAAAATGACTACTGTTCTATTACGCAAAGACTCTGATATTTAAGAAAAATCTATCATTCCTTCTATTCTTCGTTCTCTGTATCTTAGAATTAGAATTTGAGTATTTGTGTATTGTGTTGTATTTTGTAATCTTACGATTATAGTGAAATTCCTTGGAAGTGCAAGGGGACTGAACTACTCTCGGTTTGTGAGAAGGACGAGTATAAAATTGCTTGTGTCTTTTCTCTCCTTCTCTCTTCTCTTGTTTGTGTTTAATCCGCCGCAAAACTCTTAGAGTTTGAGAAAAGTTTTAATTCCAAAAACACAATTCAACCACCATTTCTTGTATTTTTCCACACCTTCATTGATTTGCCAAAAAAATAGATGTAGACTTGAGATTGTATATTACTTAACTAGAAGATAAATGGAGCACTTGCCTAAATAATAAAAGATAGAGTAACTAATAACTCAACTCTTTTAAATATATAAGTACTACGGTACAATTTATGTAACTTAATATTTATAATTTTTTTTGTTTTCACCACCAGTTGAATCTGGTTCGAGGGTCAGTTCTGACATCAAGTGGTTCCAGCCCCCTCCCGATCGCAGTTGCGGGGATCGAACCGTGGTCTTCCCTACTAAGTTCAGCGTCAATCACCACTGAATCAACTAATATTAAACATTAAGAAATATTATTAATCTCTGACTTCATAAGTAAAGTAATATAAAAGAATACTCTATATAAAGTAGATAAAATCCAAGGATGTTTTTCAGTATCATTTTGGTTTGTTTGGTTAGAGGAATCAATGGGCAAATTGAAAAAAGAAGTAATATAGGGAGAGTTAGGATAATATTTGATGAGAGAAAGGGGCAGGTGCAAATAAGTTAAGGAATATGATTAGGTTTGAATAATCGTTTGGTAATGGTTGGAGTCAAAGATGAAAAAATTAGAAGAAAATGGGGGGTCCAGGTTGTCTAACCTCTTTATTGGGGAAAAAAGACAATTTTCGTGTGGATAACAATTGCAGGAGCTTGCCATCCTTAACAAAGTGGTCCCAGCTATGGACGTGGTTCCATCCATATTCCTTCATTTTCAATTAATCTACTTGCATGATCTATGAATCACAATAATTTGTTTAAAAAAAATAGTGATAAATTTTGAGAAATAATGAACAGGATAAAGAAAATGCTGGGTGCACTAGTTAAACAACTAAATATAATATATAGGATTAATAGATTTTATCCTCCGTAAAGTAGACAAGTTTTGTGTTACTCATTGTAATTTTTTTTTCGCAGTTAATTTTACCCTTTGTAATGTTGTTTTTGTTTTACCCCTGTAACATAGGGGGGTAAAATACACTGCGGAAAAAAAAACATTGCAGAGGATAATTTAAAAAAAAATAAAAAATTACAAGGGTAACACAAAACTCGCCTACTTTGCAGGATGTAAAAGATTATTAATTAACCCTACTTTGACAAGCATATTTTATGTCTATTTTATCTACTTAAATTATTATTTTTTGACTTGATTATGATATTTTTTACTAAACATTTATTGATAATATATAACCATTATTATAAAACCTCAAAATTAATCTATTGAGTACATCCGATATGTTATAAGTACTAATAACATATAATCTATTGAGTAGATACAGATGACTTGATTCTGGATCTGTCCCTGACTATTATTATAGAATCTCAAAATTTTAAGGCTTGATGCCGTCGCTCACTCTTCACTCCCATAGGGGCCGGGCCATGATGATCAGGGACGGACCTGGACATACATTTTCAGTGGGGCTAAAAAATTTAGCGGCTATTAAAAAAAATTATTCTGATAATTTCGTTAAACTATAAACAATATATAAGATTATTATTAGTATAACATGTATAGGCTACTCAAAAAAAAAAGTATAACATGTATATCCAAAAAAATACAACAAATTCAATTAGTTATTTACCATTTTTTGACAAATAAAATTAATATTTATTATTATAAAATTAAACTATATAACTTAAAATAATATTTTATGTATAGCGAATGATTTGTAATCATCAATCATAAACTATGCACTAATATTTGTACCAATACTAAATTAATATATGTACCGAATACTTACAGTCATCAATAATAAACTTTAAACTAATATTTACATTAGTATCTATATGAATATGTATATAGAATGACTTAAAATTATTTATAAAAATATTCTCTTTTTTTTTCGAAAAAAATTTGGCTAGGCTGGTGTGGCTATAGCCACACCTAGCCTTAAGCAGGTCCGCCCCTGATGATGATGCATAAGTCATAAATAATAGTATTATAAATTATGGATATCTATATAATATAAACTTTTAATTCAAATGTGAGTTTTATAAAATTCGTATTCATTGTGATATTATTCATGACTTGTTTTGCATCATGCATTACTTAAACTCCATTTTTATGTTAACATGGTCTAATACGAGACTTACTTTAGAATTTAAGAATTGAAAGAAAAGCAAACTTACTTTTTTTTGGGTCATATTAAGCAATGCCTCCGAAGAATTTGTTAAGCAAACCTAAAAAAAAAAAATTAAACAAAATTAATATTAGAAAGATAATTTTGTATACTTTTAAAATATTAAATGTATAAATTTCAAGATAAAATTTCTTTATTAGTATACACCTAACTAGTATCAAGGCACACTTTAACAAAAAATGATTCATTAAAATACGCAACAGTGGTACCAACAAAGAAAAGTTAGAAGAGTTGAATACAAAATGAGGCAAAAATAGGCCACCAGCCCACCCTGATACAACCAAATACAGTAAAATATTGGTTATGCTTGCTTCAGTTTAGAAATAGAAATAGTAAATTGTGGGACAAATGTATGTATGTATAATATATGGAGTTTGGTTGAAGAGTTGAAGGAGTGTATGTGCAGTCACATATATTTGTGATGTTTGGATCAAGTGGATGAATGAGAGAATTGAGAGGACGGTGGGATGAATTTGGAGGCACGCGTGGGTGAGAGACAAATGCGGCCCAGAAGCACGAGCATGCATGAAAGACACCCAAGTGTGACCCTATTGTCTCTGGTCAACCCGGCAATGTTTTGCATATACAGCTTCTTCCAAAACATACTGTTCCCTTCTTCTCTTCGCACGTGTTTCCAGCTGTTTGTTTTCATTACTTCCTCTCTTTTTTCACTGCTTATAAGTTATAACACTACTCTCTAACTCCCGACTTCCAAATTAAAAATACTTTTTGACCGCACCTGTATTAGACTCGACTTTTGTCCTGCATTCAGCGGTTGCTCCGCGATGATCAAGTCAGTTTAGAGTGTGAAGCAAATATTTTTAGAGAGTAAGAATGTTGTATCTGACTCCTCTGAATGAGGTGTGTATATATAGCCTCCAGCGCTGGCTGGCGGAAAACAGCTGAAAAACCATGATTAGCAGTTAATGCTCTTCATTTCGGTGGTTGGCCATTACAATATGCAGAGATATTATAACTGTTGACCAGTGGAAAGTCTTCGTAGGCTACTCCCATATTGGGCCTTACTCGACAGCCAGTGGCGGAGCCAGGATTGTTTGCGAGCCTGGGCACAATTTTAACTGCAAGCGGCAGATTTACATGTGACATAATATCTATACTAATATATAAAGGGGATACAACTTTTTGGGATGGCTTTTTCAATATTCCTATTTTACTCTTAAAAAAAGCTAAAAAAAAAAAACTAAGCACAACTTCCACATAAAAGTAGATTTTCAGTTTTTGTATAGTAAAAAAAAAAAAAATTCTTCTTAATAAATAGCCACAACAGAAAAGGAGATTAAGTAGTTATCAATTAACTAAGTTCAATAAAAAAAGGAGATGAAGTAGTTATTTATATTTGCATAATAGAGAATATCGATCACAACAAACAAAAAAAAATATCGATCACACAAACGGTCACGGAACGTGCCCGTTTGACGGCTAGTATTAATAGCGCAATTTAGATTTGATAATATTTATTGCTGAAAAAGTCTTTTTAACGGATCGTAGGATCGTAAGATCTCATTTGATAAACAATTATAAAAAGGAAAATGCTAAATAGTGCCCCAGGGGCACTTGTTAAGCATCTTAATATGGAAATTTTGTCTCAAAATATGTGCATTCAAACTTTAAAAATATAAAAAGTTCTCTTCCCAACATAAAATTTCCTTTTTATTTATTTTTTGGGTATGCTTAACAAGTGCCTCAGGGGCTGTTTAACGTAACCCTTATAAAAATAATTACAAAAATTAACTTAACATAAAAAAATTATTATATAAATTTATTTATTTTTTACAAAAAAAAAAAAAATAATCAATTAAAAACACTCATATTATGGTGAATCCCATTATCCCATGTATTTAAACCAATTAAAATCCACGGAGTCCATTAAAGGATGACAAATTCCCAAGTAATTAAATCAAACAAAACCCACCGAGTCCCAAGATCAGTGAATTGAGTTTTCTCTTCATCTTCCTTCTTGCTGGGATCGCGTTTTCATGTTCCGTTTACATTTTCTTTCTTTTCCAAATCCTCTCACTCAAGTTCCTCTTCATCTTCTAAAGCACATAGTTTTTTCTTTTGGTGAAATTTCTAAAGCACATAGTTTGGATCTACCTAACAGAACACATATCTCTTCCGATCTGTTTTGCCGAGAAGCCCGGACACGCGCCCAGGCATGCTGGGCGGTGGCTCCGCCACTGTCGACAGCACAAGAGGAGATATCCTCATTTATTGGGCTTCTAAGCCCAGTCCAAAACTGTTTTAATTATTCCATACAAATTAAAAAGTGTAACTAATTTGTGTGAAAAAATATTATCCAAACATTGAAATCTACACATAACACACAAGCGAACTTCAACAACACCAGCTTCACTTTCATTCAGACAATTTTGGATCCACAAGGCCAAACCAAAACCAAATTAATCCACAAATTCCAGCTCTTCCTCCTCCTCGATGGACCAACATACCACGAACACGAAGCATTGTGACGACACTGACGAGACATTTTTGGGCGCAATAATGAAGAGATATCATCAAAACGAGTTGAATCGGCAAAACAAGATATGTTCATAACATTAAGACATCAAAGTGGTTAAGAGACATCAAGTGACCCTCATTAGCACTAATCATCTATCTCATTGCACGTTTTATTGGTTAAGTTGCACTTTTGGTTCCTTAATTTTTATTAACTTGCAATTTTGGCCTCATAACTTTAACCATTTTTGTAAAAAAGGTTAGTCCCCACTTAATTTGATCACTCAAGACACACATAGACAATGGCATAAGTTATGGTGCATAAGCCATGTTTATGCACCGTGCATAAATACCCAAAATTGCTTAGTGTACCCTTCAAATTTCTAGTGTACCTCCCAAATTACTTAGCACACCCCCTAAATTTTTAGGGGGTGCATTAGAAATTTGGGGGGTGCGCCAGAAATTTGGAAGGTGCGCTAAGTAATCTAGGGGGTGTGCTAAGCAATCTGGGGGTGCATTAAGTAATTTTCATTATTTATGCACGGTGCATAAGGAAAAAGCTTATGCACCATAACCACTCCCATAGACAATGACTCACATATCACGCGTATAAGTCAATGCATACATGGACTCTGACTTGCATGACATGCTATCCCAAGTTGTACTAATTAAATTTTCACAAAAGTGCTTCCTTTAAAATGAATTGTTCAGGAGATCATAAATTTTTTGCTAGACTTTATTTAACTCGTGATCGAACTTTGAATTATTGGGACTCGTTCCTTGAAAAACAAGGGTCAATATTCAAAAAAGAATATGAAGAGAAATAAAATGTCATCATTTCTTTCTCTTAATAATTGAAGAATAATTTTAAAAAAATATATACATTATTAACAAACTTAATGTAAAATTACTTTTTTTTTAATTTGCTTTTATTTTTGAAAAAATAAATTATATTTTAAGCCGAAATTAATAGTTAAGCTCATAGGTTCTTAGGATTATTCCTTAGTATTTCTATTAAAAATATGCTTTTGTGATTTGTTCCGATAACATGTCCTAGTCGTTAGTGTCGAACCTATGCAAGGGCTAGTTGGCCTTGCGATTTGCTCTAGGAATTCAATTTTTTTTCATGAATAGTCTAATCCAAATCTTTTATAGGTTAAATAATTCTAAACTAATATTTTGACTAACAATTGAAACTACTTTCCACTCTGTCCTACCAAGTGCATGACACGTGCTAACTAAGCTCCAACTTCCACTATCCCTAATCCATTATTATTAGGGAGCTTCTATGGTGAAGTTGTCCTTATGACTTTTTTGGTGAAGTTGGCTTACGTGGTCCAATAGGATTAAGGTATTTCTCTGTCCCCACCAAATCATTATTATATCATTATTATATGATGTGTATTTTTTATTATGATACATGGTACACCTTCATAAATCAATGGTGTATATTTAAACTTCTTTATTCTAAGATCGAGTTATGCTCTGATACCAGAGTTTGGAACCAAGTTTGAAACAAAATGCGGAAGATGTTTCAAAGACAAATTTAGATTTTTTTTGTCTAATTTTTCGAGCTGTAAGGACAACTCTGTTACTGAGCTTTGTAGCTTATTTAATTCTTTTAATTCTGAGATTTCAAAATCTCTTTTTGGGGGTGCTACCCTAAGGCTTTGGCTTCTAATTAATGATTTTTCATCTGTTTCTTCAAACATATTTTTGTCATCTTCTATTAAAGAACAACTCTTCCTTGCCAGGGTTTTAAATATAGGTGACTCTAATGTCACTATAGGGGTGAATAATTCATCAATATGAATTACATCTTTTCCTGTAAATTCTATGCTATGATGTGAATTACTTAAAGCATAATTAATTCTATAGCATATTGTAAAGGGATGGTTTCCTTTTTTCATAAATTTTGAATCTTCTAGTTTGTAATTAAAGATTATGGATCTGTCAAGATCTTTATCTTTTAGGGATAATCCCATTTGTAAATTTATATCAAACTTAATTTTTCCATATTTTAAATTGCATTTTCCTTGTGCAATTATAGATTGTCTATCATTCGTAATTCTAGAGTCTCTTAGAATTATATTTAACGGTGTATCAATACCTTTCATGAATGTACTTTTGATTAAAACTTGAATAGTTGATATGTGAATATAACCGATTTTATTTCTTTCTTTTTCAGAAAATCTTGAAATTCTTTTTTGAATTTGTGTTCTATCTATGGTAGATATAAAAATATTTCCAGAAGTAGAATCAATTGGAATTGCTTCCTCTCCAACCATTATTCCAAATTTCAAAATATTTTTTCTTGAGAAATATTCCTTGAATTTATTAAACTTTCTTTTAAAGTTTTCTTCTGCAGTTAAGGATAAATCTGCTTCTTCTATTTTATGATCTAGTATGCTATCAGCAAAATAACTAGATGTTTCTTCAAAAAGTGAAATTTCAGACATTTTTCTCTAATCTTAAACTAAGATCTGGATCTAGACCTTAATTATCAGGTTCAGTTCGCATTAATTTATGAGAACAAGAATTTCTCATTTTATAATATATACTAGCCTCTCTTCCATAGAACTGTCCGTCAAAACCGGCTATATATCTTGAATCTTGAATAAAATTATACAAATCATGAACTAAACATTGTAATTCATGTTCTTCAAAATCTGTTTCAATAGTTTCTTTAAGTTTTTTAAGAAAAGTTGTTTCTTGGTAATGATTAAATTTAAATTTGTCTAAGATTATTTTAGCCAAATCTGGATAAGGAAACTCTTTCAATAAATAAGTTGCCTTTTTATCATAGTCCTTTATAAAGACTAATTCTAAAATTGTATGATCATTACTGGGTTCTGTGTATTCTATCTCAAAATAATTTGAAGATATTCTTTGAATTTTAAAATTCGAATTTTCCATAGCTAATGATTCTGAATAAAAAGTAATATAATCATACCTGATATGATTCTTCTGAAGTTTCTTTTTGATGTTTTTGATTTTGTTGAAATCTTCGGATTGAAGATATTTTTGTGTTTTGTGATATAATCTGTTGATTATATTGTTGTTGTGGGTGATCCCTCCAGAGTATTACCTCAAGGATCTAGCTCCTCCAGAGTATTACCTCAAGAGCTACTACTTAGAAATAATTCTAAGGACAGAAGAAATAATTCTTCAGAAAACTAGATAGTAGTTTCGTATTTTCTTCAACTGTGTTTACAAATGAGCTTAATGCTCTTATTTATAGTGGAGAAGGGCTCACATAGGTAAGACGTCCCTTTCCATGACAGCACACTATAGTGACATGCACTCAGAAAAGCATCATGCACTAACTTAAAGTTTCACGCACTAAGGAAAAAAGACAAACAGTAATTTACATTATTGAAAAGCTAATCACTAAGTGGTTCCCATCTGACTCAGATGTGATAAGATACCACTGTACATTATTGTCTACATTGTGATGTGTGGATTTTTGCTAGCAGCTTCCTTGTCTTCTTGTGCCGACGATTTTCTTAGGCAGTTTTTACAACTATGCCCTTTGTAATACTGTGAAAAGTATTGACAGCATTCTTCTTGAATTACCTTTGGTAATTTTTCATGACCATCTTTCAATTGGTCAACTTTTTCTTCAAGGTTCTTAATTGCCTTGATATCCTTGTCCTTTGCAAGCTTTCTAGAATCGCTGTATACAACCATTGATGAATCTTCGTAAACAACTCTGTAATTTGTCTGGGAGGACAATCTAGTGACTTTCTGGTGAAAGTGCCTGATTTGTTTAAGGTAGATAGCAGGGTGCCATTCAGTTTTTTCTCTGTTTATTACTGGATATTCCTTATTTGAAATTCCAATCTTAATGAGGTATAAAGGTTTTGTTGTAAGTTCCAGGGTAATTTCGTCGTACCAAGGATATGTGGATTCAACTTGAATAAAAATTTCTTTTCCTTTGGCAAACAAGTTGTTGAATTTCTGTGCCAAATTTTGTAACTCCTTTGGAAGGAATTTGAGTTCTCCAAAAGTCTTTCCGGCTTGTTCTTCCAAGTATATAGTATGGATCAACCCATTTTGAAAGAAAGATAGACATAAAGTACTGTCTATTCCTGGTAGTACGACTGCTTTGGTGCAGCCAATTCTGTTAACTGGATAGAAGCATTCAGTGGTGAATTCTTCTACATAGTTGTTTAACCATTTCCATGTGAGACTGAATTCCATGTAAGTTGGTTCAGCTATCTGGAAACTCTTCTGATGTTCAAGCTGGCGAATTTTGTCGATTGACAATTTCTTTTTTGACTCCATTGTGGGAGATCTTTGGAGGTTCTTTGCTGTTGTAATTTCTTTGTAGGCTCCATAGAGTGCCTCTTCCGCTTCTTTCATGGTTTTGTATCCTTTGTGACGTACATTCTTGCCAATGACATGTTGTTTAGCTATTGCCCATTTTCTATAGATTCCTTTCATTGGTCCATCGAAAATGACATATGCTTCAAACTTTCCCATTTCATCGTCTACGGGATCGCTTATTTGGATGGTTGCTGATAAACCATTTTTTCTGGCTTCATCTTCTTCCTCAACTTCTTCAGCCCATGATTTCTTGCTGTTTGAAGTTGTTCCTGAGGACTCGGCTTCCTGTTCTTCATTTGATTTCCATCCGTTAGATGTTACTGCTTCAATAGGAATTTCTGCACTTTCTGGGGCTGTATATTTTACATAGTAATCATACTTTCCAGAAGGTTGTCCTAGCAAGTCCCAATTTTCTTTATCTTTGAGAGCTTTGTCTAAGCTTGCTGTTGAAGACTGGTCTGTATTTGTTGTCATGTTTTGCAAACTTTTGAGTGTTGTAATCATCTCCCCCCTCTCGTCGGAGATCTTTTTTCTTCTAGAATCGATGGCAGCGAGCTGCTCATCCTTCTGCTTTATGTTGTTTTGAAGTAGCTTTATTGCTTGCTCCATTCTCTTGTTAGTGTATCTGCAAAACTGTTTTGTTCAGATTTTATGTATTGAATATATGGCTCGAATTGTTGTAACTTCATCTGCCATCTTATTAGTCTGCCTTGTTTATGGTCAGCTTTAATTTTATATCTCCAAAATCCTGTAAGATATTTAGAGTCTGTACGAAGAAGAAATCTTGATGGTAATAATTCAATTTTCCATTTTTCTAATATCTTTACACATGCCAGAGTTTCTAGTTCCTGGATATGGTATCTAGATTCTGTATCTGTAAATGTACCAGAAATATATTTACATAAATGTAATTTTTCAGTATCCTTTATCAGGATTTTAGAAGCACTGTAATCAATGCTTTTTATAGTATCTGTCCCTTCCCTCGAAGTTTCAGATTCTTTTGATTGAAGATCACCAGATTCTTCAATTTTATATCCTTTCTCATTAAGAGAAAGTTTTGCTTTACCATTAGGTAAGGCTCTCATACAACCTGCCCAGGTTGTTTGTGATGCGTCTGTCTCTATAATTAAAAAATCTTCCTTTGTTGGATTATAGAGTTCAGGCAAAACTTGAATTTTTTCTTTAATTATTTTAACAATATCAGAATCTGTTTTGGTCCAAGACCATGGAATTTTTTCTGAAATTTTCTTTTGCAAATGTTTTCTTTCTTTTGCTAAATCTTTGAAAAATCCTTCATTAGCAATATAATTTAAACATCCAAGAAATCTTTGGATTTGTTTTCTATCAGAAAGCTCATTTGGAAAAGCTTGTATTTTTTCTTGGGTATGAGGTGCTAGACTTAGTTCCCCATTTTCTTTTAGAATTAAACCAAGGTATTCTATTTCTTTCTGTAAAAGTTTTGATTTCTTTTTTGAAATTACAATACCTTTTTCTTTAATTCTTAAAAGAACAGTTTCTACATCTTGAAGATGTTGTTCCTTGTTTCCTTTTGTGAAAATAAGTATATCATCTATATATGCCAAACACATATGATTTAAACCTTCAAGAGATTTATCCATAAATCTTTGGTATATTGATGGTGCCTGTTTTAATCCAAAAGGCAAAACATTCCATTCGTAATGTTTTTGAGGTGGACATGAAAAAGCTGTTAATGGTTTTGTTTCTTCAGCTAGTCTTAGTTGATAATACCCAGACTTTGCATCTAAGGAAGAAAACCAATTGCATCCTTTTATTTTTTCTAAAATAAAATCTTTCCTTGGTAATTTATAAGAATCTCCAACTGTTGCTAGGTTGAGTTTCTTATAATTAATTACCATTCTTCTTTTACCTCTTTTTATTTCGTTGTGATTTTCGACATAAAAAGCTGGTGCAGAATGTGGGCTTGATGAGGGTCTAATAAGGTCCTTATCAAGTAGATCTTTACATTCTTGTTGAAATTCTTCAACATCTCTAATAGAATATGGAATTCTATTTGGAACATTTATCTCGTCATTCGGGTTTTTGAGTTTAATGACTATAAGTTCATGATTAGTGTTTTTAAGGCTGTCTAGAGGGTTATCCGAACAGACTTCATCTAATCTTTCTTCTATACTGATATGGAAACTTCTTTCTTCCCACATCGTTCTTAATTCTCTAAGGTTTCCTTTAATAAGATTTAAGATCTCATTTCTTGTAACTATTTTGGTAGTTACTATTTTGCTATTCTTTGGATTTCCCAAGTCCTTCCATTGAAGTGATATTGTATCCTTTCTTTGAGTAAAAGGTTCATATAACTTTAAAAAGTTATTTCCTATGATTAAGTCTAATCCTGAATCATGGAGGTATATTGTTGGGATAAAAAACTTATATCCTTCGATTTCTATAGATACATCTCTAAGGTTGAACCATATCTGATGTTTTGATTTATCTGCAACTATTATTTCTTTTGGTTTGGCTAATCTTTCCCAATTTCTAGAGATAGATCTTTTCCCAAAACAAAGAGTTGCACCTGTATCTATATAGGCTAAAAGATTTCTACTTTTTAGTACTATTTTGATAAATGTAGCGCTTGGATTTCCTTTACCAAGTACTTTCTTCGACATCTGAATCTGTTTCTGTGCAATATTCATAGATTTCTTCATCAGATTCTATGTCTGATTCTATAGGTTCATATCCTATTGCATATATTGCATGTAAGACATTTTTCTTAGGATTCTTCTTAGGACACTCATTTGCATAGTGACCCTCTTCATGACATAACCAACATGTACATGATTTTTTACCCTGTGGGCATGTTTTCTTCTTAGGGTAAGATTGTTTTTTCCTAAAGAATTTTTTGTCTCCTTTTCTAAATTTTCTAAAAGGGACTTTCTTGAATTTCTTTCTTTTATAAGGTTTTTGTGACCTTATTTTTCTAGTTTTCTTTCTAGAGTTACAACCATAGTTTCCTACTTTGTCTTGTAGTTTGTTACAACAAAGGGATACTTGAGCTTCTCTTTTGGCTATCTTTTGGCTACACATTTCTTGAAGCCAAATTTTTAAGGAAGTTATTCTTCCTCCTAAAGTATTGTCTACCTTTCCTTCTGCTAATGCTGAGGTAAAGAACACCTTCACTTGAGCTGACACTTTTTCTGGTAACTTGTCATAAAAAAGTTCTAACAAGTTTCTAGAGATTCTTGTACTATTATCTATATTATAGTAATAATCCTGGAATTCACAAATAAAATTATCTACATAGCACATATTGCAGATTTTTAGGTTGGTGATTTTCCAAAGGTTTTGGTCAGAAAATGCTATTTTTGATTGAATGGAATTTTTCCATCCTTTGAATTCTTTTATTAGTAAACCATAGACCCAGTCTACTACTAAGGTTCCTGTTAGAGGTAATTCTCCCATAACTTCTGATGGCAGAGTAGAAATGTATTTGTAAGCATTTCCTCTAGTTTTATATTGAAGATAGTTGAAAACTTCAGCTGCTCCTAAATGTTTAAGATCCTCGTTTAACTGGATTAACACACTATTTGTATTATATCAATCTCTAAGGTCTTTTGCTGCATCAACACTGCAGTCTATATCTAAAATCCCTTGTCCTTGAAATGGATTTTGCGTAGGTACATAATAATGAGGTACTTTCTGGAATTTTTGTTTGGTGAATTCTCTTTCGAAATCTGCAGGTCTTTTAGTTCCTGAAGTTTCTCCTTGTTCTTCTATTTTGACATAATGAGGATTTTCTATCTCATTTTCGTTAGCCTCTTCTTCTGAGCTAAAGTCATAAATAATTTGATTATTATCCTCTGATTTGTCATCATAAGTTTCCTGACTTTTACCACTAATATCTAGAGAGACCATTAACCTTTCTAAATTTTCCAGTTGCCTATTAAGGGTTTCTTCTGTATCATCCATATCTAAAAGTAATTAGACGGTGGTTTGATTCTTAATTGTGTGGACTCAGAAGTTTCTTCGAGTTTAAAAGTCTTTTCTTGAGGTTGGTTTTTGGGTATTTCTATTTGTTTTCCCTTATCTTCCCCTCCTTTAAGAAATTTAAATAACTCATCCATAACTTCCAATTTAATGTAGATATTTTCTACATTTTTTAGAACATAAGTTAACATACATGCTATATTGTTAAGTTGGGGATTTGCTGTATGAAAGATGTGAGGATATCTATGCAATTCATCCTTTTCATAACAGGCAAAGTTTTCTTCACGAAAGTTCCAGGTTTCATGAGTTTTATTTTTACTTTCTTCAGATCGTAAATTTTCTAAATATAATGTTTGTTTTTCTAAGTTATCTAAAACTTTTTGTAAAACACTTGTTATACTTTCTTCAGTCATCTTGCCATAGACTGAAGGTTTTTCCGAAGGCTTTTAGCTAGTTCCTTATATTCTCTAGCTAAATAGAAGTTTCCTGAGTTTCTAAACCAATAGTGTAGTCTTTCGAACCATTTAATTTGAATTTTGTATAGAGCAAGATCAGCCGGGTTAGGATTAAGGCTGATTATTGGATAAATTAATTTTCCGCATGGACTTCTTAGGAATTCATTCCCGTGTCGGTTTACTATCATATTATTTATTGAACTTGGATTATTTGCCATAAAATAGCTACCAAATTTTTGCTACTAAGTTTGTGCTAATGGGTTACTTGGTTTCTGGCCATTAGATTTGAGATTTGCATATAGAAATTTTTTGTGCCTTTGCCACACTAGATTTTGACTTTTTTGGGTGAAGTCATTTTGATGACTGCATGTTAGAATTCCCTTTATTATTATCCAGTTTACATCATTCCGTATTTAATATGAGATAAATTTTACTTGTAAATTAATTGGAAATTTAATGTATATAAAAAGTAAAATTTCTCTTACATTGAAGACCAAAGAGAATAATAAATGAGTAAAATTTGGCTTTTTAAATTTATTGAAAAAGCAATATATTTACTTTATATTATTGATTAATTTTTTTTTGATACAAGAGAGGCCGTTAGGCCAGATTACAAAGGAATTCTACGATTAAAATTAACACCAACACTGTCATGCCATAAAAGGTTAAAACAACCCGGCAGAGGATTATTAAGAATATGAGTACCCGTAGGTATAGTAAGAGCATGCTTCGCAAGCCAGTTAGCAATCTGGTTTGCCTGCCTGTAAATGCGATGAAAAGACACCTCCCAGTCTTGCATCTTAAGGCGATCGATGCGGGTAATAATAGAAGAATAAGGATGGTTTGGCAGACATTCCTTGACAATGAGATCAACAATAGTTGCTGAGTCGGATTCAAACATAACTCTAGTAAAGCCTTTCTCCTTGGCGACCTGGAGAGCGGAAAGGATACCCCAAAGTTCAGACATTAGAGCTGAGCACGTTCCTATGTTTTTTACAAAACCACCCCGCCACGTCTCTAAAGACTCCTCCACAGGCTGCATTCTAATTAAGGGGGATTAGAGCCCCGTCGGTGTTGCACTTCACCCACCCTTGCGTTGGTCGGATCCAACCTACCTCAATTGACGTATACATTCTCTCCATATGAGGGAGTGATGCTTCAGACCTGTAAAGTGACAGCGTTAGGGTCGAAGATCTTGTCCGCAAAAATGATCTGATTCCGGTGGAGCCAGATGCACCAAAGAATACTGCCGAACAGGACATGTCTAGTACTTTCCCCGTCTGTTGCTGGTTTAAGATACCTCCGAAGCCATTTGAAAATATCGTTATCATCCTTTCAGTTAAAGACAAATCCGAAATTGTACCAGATCGGATGCACACAAATATATTATTTTTTCAATGAAACCACATAGACTATGTGAAATTACTTATCTATTCTTCCGAAATTAAAAATAAAATAAAAAAAAATAACAAAACTTGTCCATTCCAATTTTAATGAAAGTTAACTAAAAAAGAATACTATCACTATACATATATATATATTAATTAATTCAATATAGAAATATTATCTTAAAAGTTATACATTCAATTTTTTAAAAAAAAATAGAGTATTTTTTATATAATTTTTTTTTACTTGAGTTCTTTCACATATGTGCATGCACCTCACGTACTTAGCAGATTTTATGACAAAAAATAATTATCGTTAAATATTGGTAGAAACTACATTTTTTTTATGATGGAAAAATTTATAGCATAAAGAGTCACAATACACTTGATTTTGAATTGTGAAAGGAGTGACTTCAACCCATATTTTTTTGGGCTCCATATGGCCCAACCAAGCCCATACCATGAGCAGCCACATTACAATTTTTTCTAATAGAATAAAAAATCTAATACTCTGGAAAGAATCGGCCCTCTTCCTCATGCGTCCGCTCCAGTGGCGGTGCTGTGTGTATGTGAGGGGGTGCAGTTGCACCCCTTGAAATTTTAAAAAATTTATCAATATTTTTATGTTTTTTACACCCTTTGATTTTTTTTGTTTTGCACCACTTACTTAAAGATCTAAAACACTTGTCACTATTCTCATTTTTTCGTTCCAATTTTCCTCAAACAAAATATCAAACCAAATACATAAAATAGTGATAAATCCTTAAACAATCTTGAAACAACACTAAGGTAATCAATAAAAAATATATAGTTTAGGGTCTTAAAATTTGAGATTTTTTTTATATAATTTCTATAGTGATAAATTGTTGATGAATTATTCAATTTGGGGTTCCAATAACGTATTTGTGTGCTTCGTTGATTGCTTGTTTCTAGTTTGTAATTTGGTCGAAATGCATATTTGGATTTATGTTTTACGGCTAGCTAATCCATCCACAAATTTGTTTCAATTTTAGCCAGGTGGAAATCAATATTTTCATGAAGCTAAAATCCGGTTATTAGTCTGTAAATCGAGCAATAATGAGAAAACTATCCACTTGATTGTGTATTTATGTTGTTACCATATCAATACTTATGTACAAGTTTGATTTCTTTTTTATTTGATATATTTCTCATGTAATCAATACTTATGTCGAAAGAGATTTGTTCAACAATATAGATAACAAGTTGATTATTTGACGATTTAAAAACATGAAATCGCACAGTGAACAATTACTAAACATATATATGAAATTTTATATATAATTAATTATTAAAATATTAATTAAAAATTTACACCCCATGAGTCAAGGTCCAAACACCGCCACCGCTCCGCTCCTCATTCTCACCTTCGTGCCGGAGTTTATGATTTTGCTCAACGCTTTGCAATCCAACTCAACAATATTGTTTCTAAAACAACAAATACCTTTTTGTTGTACAAAATTTTATATCTATAACATGATATAAAAAAATTATTCAACTATTAATCATAGAGATAAAAAAAAATATGTGAAAGAAATAATAAATTGATATAAGTACTAATTGTTTTTGTTGTACAAAATTTTATATCTATAACATGATATAAAACAATTATTCAACTATTAATCATAGAGATAAAAAAACATGTGAAAGAAATAATAAATTGATATAAGTACTAATTATTTTTTTTTAAATTGATAATCAATCAATCAACTATATATATATATATTTAAGAAAATAACATACTTCGGAAAAATAATGTATACACTTTTGAAAAATCAGTACATCATTAAATTTAAGTTCCACCCACACACAAAATAATTATTATTTTTAGTTCTTTAAGATTATTTTTCACTAAAATAAAAAGATATTTGTTCATATAAATTGGTAGAGTACATCATATTCAAGTGCAAATTCAACATCGCTAAAATTGAAAATGACAAATTTGTGAAACGTCTTACTCATATCTACAAATAATATGATAAAATTAAAGTGATTAGAAATTTATGCCTCCAAATCTGCTTCGTTGACGAACTTAATCACGGTGTGAATCAGTAGTTGACTGAAGTTGATCTGTCAATTTGAATCAAACAAATACGGCAACAAGATGGGACAACAAACGAACACTACATGAACACGGGAAATCAAATGAACACAACACAAAAATGAGAAATCCAACAACGTCGAACTGAAACGACAAAATCAAAAAAAAGAAAAGAAACTCATCTATGTGAAAGATTATAGCTAATATATGAAAAGAAACTTAGAAAGTAGAAGGAGCTTATCTCTCTAAAAAATTATGGCAGACTTTTGAAATCATGAGAGAACTATGTTCATTTATGTTTGTTAGATCTTTTTGTGGAGTGCAGCTTTGCTACTTTTCCTAAAGCTCATTTTATTCCTTTTCTCTTCACAGATTAAAGACATGTGGCAACAATACATCTGACGGCTAGAATTTAAAGGCTATAATTAAATAATAAAAAGATTAAAAACAGAATAAAACAAAAGAGAGAAAACACGTGTTATGATCTTTCCATCTTCTTCATCACCTATCGCCGCAGCCACCCACGCCACCGCCGCCTCTTTCCGGACGTCACAGGATGGCAGTTTTTCTCCCTCTTCTCAATAGACCGCCACACACCATCTCGCTTTTTAGCTGCGTTGCCGTCAATAAAATTTATGAAGAATCAAACTCATACAATCCAATATTTATATACCATGTACATGATTTACATCAGCAAGGCGATTACGATCCATTATCAAACTCATAGAATCAATTAGGCAAAATAAAAAATTCATTACAATAACTTATCAAACTCATACGATTCAAAATTCAATATTCATATACCTATTACATCATCAAGGCCATTACCAAACTCAAGATCTATTAGTGTTCTGTTTTACTTCTAGAAAAATTTGTTAAACTTATAAGATTCCAACACAAAGAAACAGAGTGGATTGATTTTAGAAGACCACAACTATTTAGACGACGGCAATAACGCACCGCCGCTGTGACTGGCAGAAAAGGGCGTCGGCGGCGGTGGCGGTGGTGGCGGCGGTGGCGGTGGTGGCGGCGGTGGAGGCTGGCTGTTGATGAAGAAGATGAAAAGGCGTGTTTGCTTCGTCTGTTCTGTTCTGTTTTAATCTTTTTATTATTTAATTATAGCATTTAAATCCTAACCGTCAGATGTATTATTGCCACATGTTTTTAATCTATGAAGAGAAAAGGAATAAAATGAGCCTTAGAAAAAGGAGCAAAATTGCACTCCTTTTTGTGAGATATGGTTTTTCTTTCTTTTGGTAAGTTTAGATTGTTCTTTTTCACACATCCAAAGAAACAATGCCATTCATTTTCGCTAGCAGCTTCACAATAGTAGAGAGATGAATATTGAATTATATTACTATTTTTTTTTTTGGTAAAAAAAAGAGGGCATAGCCCAATTATATTACTATTCTATTACCCACTTATCCTGGGTTTTCTTTATAAAAAGTATGGGAATTTAACCATTATTAGGGAAGAGAAAAAAATTAAAAACTTGCTCAACTTTCCTACACCATCTATTTTTTGAATTAAAATTAGAAGAAAAAAAATAAACTTTGTTCAAAACTTATTTGGATTTATATTTTGTACTATTTTGTTGTATGTGTGATGACTATGTTTAAATTTTAAATTTAAAGAATAAACTTGTGAAATTATAATATTTTAAAATTTTCACATTTTTTAGTCAATGGTTTCTTTGTGAGCGAGTCATCCAATTCTCGATCCTGTTTAATACTTATATAGTTATTCTATAGAGACTGATTTATCCAATCAAATATTCACTTTTATAGAGTTTAAACATGCGGTCGACCAATGGTCTAGAGATTCGACTAATAAATCAATGACCCATCCCTGACAATTTCACAATAGTATCAAGTTTTTATTTTATTTTATGTAACAATAGTAGATAGAGAGTCATATTAAAATTACAACTACAAATTTCAAGTCTCATACCTAAAATAAATAAAAACAAAGACCACTTACACAAAACTTAGCATTAATCTAAGCTACCATGTGTTTACGACTATGAAACACCGACACACAATTACAGGCATAGACAAAACATTGATACAAGTAATTATTTGAAAAAATAAAATAATTCAATGTAACCACTTGTCAATCAATATTATGTCAGTGTCCGACATTGATACGTGTAGAACACCAAACACGCCTTTAATCTAATGTGTCAGTTTTACATAGTTCACACGCAATTCAATGTTACAATTTTTTTTATACCCTTTCCCTACACTCTTCTACTTGGCATTTCATCAAAAGGAAATGATTATTTCACAATGCCACAAGCATTGCCAAAAGAGTAGTGGCAAAAGACAACAATAAACTAACTGGCTTGCAATTTAGAATGGCAAAGCTGGATTCTAGAGAAACTCCACGAGGAGAAGTTATTTCAGCTTCAGGTAACTGACATAATGCTCCAAATGTCATGTTTGCCTGTATAGAGAAGAATGAAATCAGTGTTGACAATTACGAATTGCGGAAAATTGTAACAGTGCTATGGTGCCGCTATTGCACGATATTTCGTACTACTAAATAGTGTATTGCGGAACAATAACAATCTGTTCAAATTCCGCTATGTGATAGCGCTGTTATAGCCACTATTTAATAACACAGAATGAAAGTGATGGCTACAAACCTTGCAAGAGGCTATGTTTCCACAACCACATACTAGATGACCATTAGCTACATCAACTGCTTCTGGAGCTCCCCCTCCATCACTCCTCTGAAACATCAATGTGATAGAAAGAAGTTGATTATGCTTGCTAAAATATCACAATTCCATTACTCTATAAGTTGAAAATATCAATTCAAAAGCTAGTTTTACTTTAACATAAGTTAATTAAAAATATGATAACCTTGTAGAAATCGACAGCGATGAAATTAGGCCAACGTTTTCCAGCTGCTTGATAGCAAGTGTTGACCATGTCAAGCAAAGGAGCTGAATTATCTTTGCAAGATTGAGTTACATCCGGAAGATCTCGAAAGTAGTTCACTAGGACTAATGATCTTGATGTTGTATTCATAGTTGGTGATTCTGCGCGATTTGGACACGAACCAGCTTTCATTCCACCATTTGAATTTCCATCTGCAAAAGTACAATCTTGTTAGCAATAACATTGGATAACATCAATTTAAGGAACTTGTAGTTTTACATACATTGGTTTTCTACTAAATATCGCCATTCATAGGCTATCCCTTCCGAAGCTTCTTTCGCTGCTTTTGAAGTGAAAACTACTAAACGCTGGTTCTTCTGGACCATATCATCTACTGTTGGCCAGTCTCCACCATTTTTTGGCATTCGAGAAACCGGAAACCAGTATTTTCTCAGTCCAGCAGCATTAAACACCTTTGTTAGGCCTTTTGGCGAAGTAACGTAATCCTCGATAATGATAGTAACGATTTCTGATGGGTTTGCTTCCAGAAATACTTGAATCTCTTTGAGAACATTAATTGCAGGTTGCTGCATTGTTCACATTTTGGATAACTTAATTATTTAAGTAAAAGCATAACAAGATTTCATATTCACATAGAAATAAAAGTTAAGTTTCCAAAATTCTATTTTGTATTTAATTTGGAATACCAACAAATAAATAAACCATTTGTTACTTACAAAAGCTGTGTAATTGAAGCACTGGCCACCAAATGAGTGACACAGCCAAACATCATTCTCAAAGTCATACAAATCAAGCATCAAACCTCGTACACCATTCTGAAAGAAAAATGTGAAATATAAGCTTAAGGTGCTAAAAGCTGAAATCATTTATATCCTCAAAAAGTTGTCATAGCATAAATTTTTGTTAGGCATTGGAAAATTAACAGTTGATAATTTTATTTTCATTAGCTTTGCACTATGCATCTGTTTTTGGAAAAGTGATGCTATTGATCAGTGTAAGTTGTGTAACTGTAATGATGTAATGTAAATAATCCTCACCAAGTGACCAATTGTTGCCAAGTTACAAGATGAAGTTATTTTTACTCTTTGGATCAATTTATTTGAGTTTATCTACTGGTGTAAGCACTTGTGAGGCTATTTGGGAGAGCTTATAAGTTATAACATATTCATAAGTTGTTTTCAGCTCCACAAGCTCTTAAATATGGCTTATGAAAACAACTTATAGGTTATATGAAAACAGTTTGACTTCATTTTATTTTTGTTATAGAAATAACATATACATAAGCACTTATTCGATATGATAAGTGTTTAAGCTATAAAATTGTAAATTAAGCTGTTTACAAGTCGTCACTTCTGTTTTGTTTGTGTTTTAACTTTGACCATTAACTTTCTTCTTATACGTGTATGAGTGTCTTATATATGTTGGACACCGATCCAAGGAGTGTCGGAGTAAAGGAAAAAATGAATTTTTTTGGACACCTATCTAAACCGTCTGACACATGTTGGACGAGTGTCATACGAGCATTGGACAGTGACATATATCGGACACCGCAACATGCCTAATCATAGAGGTATTTGTGCTTCATAGCTTTTGACCCATTAAATTCCTTCAAAGGTTAGATTTGATTACTTCAAAACCAGATAATATTGTTTTAGCTGCTTCAACATTTCCCAACATATCATTAAAAATTTACAAAATTCTCAAACAACAACGTAGTACCATTTCATATACTAAGTCTCTTAACTAATCCAACAAAACAAGTAATTAATTAACTAATTGAACTATTCAATAATGTAAAAATATCCTAGTTGTTGTTTGGTCAATTTAAAATATAATCTCCCATAACCCCACATGCATCACATTCTCAAACTAAACTATCATATACAATGAATTACTGCTATTATTATTCTCCATCAACCTAACAACCACTTTCAGACTTTTTCAATATAAAATTTAAAAGTTGAAAAATAGAAAGTGGGGACATTGTGTTCTGGTGCAATATTCAGAAAAGCATAAGCTTAGCTTTCTCGGTAAGTAGGCTGAGACGTAACATAATGTAGGACATGACAAATGATCATCTAACTAACATATGCTTAAAGTTTCAATGAGGTTTCCTTTTCTTTTCACTTTCATTTTTCTTAAATTTAATATTTTCCTAGAAACAACCAAACACCCTAATTAATTATTCTTGGATTTAGTTCATATATATTTTCCTGTAAACATTTCTTACATTGTCAATCAATAGATCCGAAGCACGAACATTCTTCGAATTAGACATGTCCAAATGTCAATGTATAATATTGACACGACACTGACAGTCTGACACATATGATTACATTGAATTATGTCAGTGTCCATATATGTGTCTCTGGGTCGGTGCTTCATAGATCAATATTTTTTTTTTGAAAACTTGGTATCTGGCCCTAAGACCAACTAATTCAAGGGGACCAATCCCACCGCCCACTTGCGGGGTCCCATTTAAAGCCAGAGTTTTTAATGCTCCGTATGGACTAGCCTACCAAAATTGGCACTAGGGGAATCGAACTAGAGACCTTGAGAGTTCATAGATCAATATTAATTGTCCGATTGTCTTAAAATTCGATTATAATTACTTCTAAACTCTAAAGTTGCACTTATGATTTGCATAAACCTTTATAAGCTCATAGTATATGAAAATTGAAATCATAAAATTTGTAGAAAACATTACATTAAGCTGAGCAGTGATGGTGTCTTGTTGATTTGTGGGAGCAAGAATGACAGAACCAGTTGCTGATTTCTGACCCAGAAGTGCAAATGAATTATGCGTTGTTAACCATGAATACCTATTAAATGGCAACCCCTTCACCTATATAAAAACCAAAACTTTACAATGTTAAGTACCAACAAAACATTCATATCAGAAGAAAACATAAAAAAAGGTGAGACCTTTGAAGTGGGGTTTGTTGGCTGGGCACGTGTGCATCTTGGTCGCACGTTTCCATTTGCCACACATGTTTCACAGTGTAAACCTGAGTTGCAATTTTTGTCTGCTAAACATATTTGTCCTTCCTGTTTAAGAGGGTTAAGCTCAGAGAAGCAAAAATTAAAGGGTAATTGAAAATAACAATTATTATTAATTTTTATTTAAAAAGTGTACCTTGAGAGCAAGTGAGGAATGGAGAAAAAGTAGAATGGCAAAAAGGGTTATTGTTGTTGAAAGAGTAGAATTCTGCAAGAGAAAATGGGGAAATTGAAGATTGTTTGTTAGAACAAGGAAAAAATAGAAAAAAGAAGTGGAAATTAGATTAGATACCTTCATCATTTGGTTTGTTTTGTTGATGTGTGTTTGTGTGCAAGGAAGGGAGAGAAAATGTTAATGTGGTATTGAAGGTAAGGTAGTAATGGCACAATAATAGAATGTGACAGTTATTTATAAAGAAAAGATGAATGGGAAATTTGAATTTGTGCAGTACAAGGTGTGAAACCTCTGAGCAAGACGTGTTACTTGGGCCAAGGCTAGTACTCGACATGAATGAGTCTCCTACGGTAGGAGAGGAAAAAAAAAGATCTTTGTGGAATTTTTTTTTTTAATAAATTGGGGAATATTCTAGTAATACATGTATTTGAATATTTAATTAAAAATTATTATGGTTCCACTATTACAGGATCAATATTGGTATTTCTCATCAATTAAAATATTTGTTTATTAGTTTGTAGTTTAAAATATATGCTGACTAACCGGATTAATAAGTGGTCTACTGTGGAATAATGCTTAAAATCATCATAAATTCTAACGATTGTCGATAATACTTTATAAGAGTAAAAATTACAACTCTTCTCATTTTTACGACTAAAAAAATGACATTATTAACGTCAATTCACTACGAGTTACATATTTATTATATGTTGTTTTAATTAAATTGGTGTCAATTAAGTCATTATTTTAATAAAAAAATAAAAATAACCATTAAATTACACTTTCAAACATAAACATATATTATCGATGCTATTTTAAATAATTTTTAGATACTTCAGCTCTAACTATCCAGGATCTCTCAGGCCCATTTTCACCTAATTGGACTAACAAACGAATGAAAAAAAAAAAAAAGAATTTTGATGATCGGACTCCGAATGGATAGACAGATTGTAATAACAGTCACATCGAAAACCTATTTTTGATGAAAGGGTCATGAACTTTGACTGAAACAACCAATTTTGATCGGAGATTTCAAATTTAATCAATCTAACCGTTCAATATCACCTAATTAGACTAACAAACGAATAAAAAAAACAATTTTGATGATCAGACTCTGAATGGATAGATAGATTGTAATAACAGTCACATCGGAAACCTTGTTTTTGATAAAAGGGTCATGAACTTTGACTGAAACTACCGATTTTTGATCGAAAATTTCAAATTTAATCAATCAGACCGTTCAATATCACCTAATTGGACTAACAAACGAATGAAAAAAAAAGAATTTTGATGATCGAACTCTGAATGGATAAACAAATTGTAATAACAGTCACATCGAAAACCTTGTTTTGTTGAAAGGGTCGTGAACTTTAATTTAAACTACCGATTTTGATCGAAAATTTCAAATTTAGTCAATAAGACCGTTCAATATCACCTAATTGGACTAACAAACGAATGAAAAAAAGAATTTTGATGATCGGAATCCGTATGGATAGACAAATTGTAATAACAATCACATCGGAAACCTTATTTTGATGAAAGGGTCATGAACTTTAACTGAAACTACCCATTTTGATCGGAAATTTCAAATTTAATCAATCAGACCGTTCAATATCATCTAATTGGACTAACAAACGAATGAAAAAGAAATACAATTATAACCAGACTCCGAATGGATTGACAGATTGTAATAATAATCTCGTAGAAAATCTAGTTTTAATGAAAGGGTCATCAAGTTTACTTAAAACTACTGATTTCATCTGGAGATTTTGTGCAGCGCACATATACATATTTTTTTTTTTATTAGAAAAATGCTGAGAATTTTGATGATCGGACTCCCAATGGATTGATAGATTGTAATAACAATCTCATAGGAAATCTAGTTTTAATGAAAGAGTCATCAAGTTTACTTAAAACTACCCATATCAGCAATCTGTCATTACAATATGTCATTAAAACTAGATTTCATATGAGATTGTTATTACAATCTGTCAATCCATTCGGAGTCCGATCATCAAAATTATTTTTTTCATACGTTTGTTAGTCCAATTAGGTGATATTGAACGGTCAGATTGATTAAATTTGAAATCTCCGATCAAAATCGGTAGTTTCAGTCAAAGTGACCCTTTCATCAAAACTAGGTTTTCAATGTGACTGTTATTACAATTCTATCTATCCATTCGGAGTTCGGTTGTCAAAATTCGTTTTTTTCATTCGTTTGTTAGTCCAATTAGATGAAAATGGATCTGAGAGATCCTGGATAGTTAGAGTTGAAGTATCTAAAAATTATTTAAAATAGCATCGATAATATATGTTCGAAAGTGGAATTTAATGGTTATTTTTATTTTTTTATTATTAAAATAATAACTTAATTGACACCAATTTAATTAAAACAACATATAATAAATATGTAACTCGTAGTGAATTAACGTTAATAATGTAAAAAAAAATTTAGTCGTAAAAATGAAAAGAGTCGTAATTTTTACTCTTATAAAGTATTATCGACAGTCGTTAGAATTTATAATAATTTTAAGCATTATTCCACATTAGGTCACATGTTGATCCGGTTAACCAGTATATATTTTAAACTAAAAACTAATAATATAAATATTTTAATTGATGAGAAATATCAATATTGATCCTGTAATAGTGGAACCATCCAAATTTTTAATTAAATTTTTAAATACATGTATTACTAGAATATTCCACAATTTATTCAAAAAACAAAAAAAATCCACAAAGATCCCGTTTTGTTCCTCTCCTACCGTAGGAGACTCGTTTAAGTTGCGTACCGTAGCCTTGGCCTGTTAGCAGACGTGAAACTATATTTCTGTTCTAAGGTGGACCGGGTTATTATTATTAAGCAAAATTACACGTTTGATCCTTTATTTTATTTTTTTTGTAATATTTTGGTGTTTTATATTTTATTTGTAACACTTTGATCCTTTATCTTATATATTTGTAACATTTTAGTCCTTTATCTTTTATAACATTCACATATAAACCCTTTTTTTCATATTTTTTTATTAAAAAAATATTGAATTTTATTTGTTAAAATACCTTTTTATTAAAATTAAATAAAACTCATGATTTTGATGAATATGTTCATCATCATCAATTCTTTCATATTTTTATGTTCTTTAAAGGACCAAAATGTTACAAATAAAAGATAAAGGACCAGAATGTTACAAAAAGATAAAATAAAGGATCAAAATGTTACAAATGAAAGATAAAGGATTAAAGTGTTACAAAAAATAAGATAAAGGACCAAACGTGTAATTTTGCCTTATTATTATTACCTTCTTCATAGGGATGACAAGTAAGCTCAAACTCGTAAGGTCCATCCGCACCCTAGTCAACGGGTGAAAACCCAAGCTGATTGAGTTTGGGTTCGGGTGACACCCGATATTTCGGGTGTGGATTTGGGATCAATCAAATCCGCACTCGAAACTCGAAACCACACCCGTTTAGATATTAAATTACATAATTATCCTTATGTATATAATTGTAATTTAATTTCTTAAAAGTTTATGTTAAATACTATGTTAGCATACTATGTTATTGTTGCATTTTAATGTAATTTCTTGTAATTTAACATTACACAATTTTATTGTTGTATTTTATTGAAAATTTGAACTATACTTATTACCAAACTATATTGAACAAGGTACCTGACAGCTCTCTCATTTATATACTCCTCTTCCTGTGAACATTCTGGAGTCCATCTCTAGAATTCCGATTTGCTTAAATGAAGACATTACTGATGGTTATACTTGGAAAGGAAACTTAGATGGCATCTACTTAGCCAAAGCGGGATACTCTTGGATTAAAAACTTAACTACAACAGGTTTGAGTGATGATCCTCCCTCTTGGAAGTGGCTGTGGAGACTTCCGACTCCGAAAAAATATAAATTCTTCTGCTGGACAGCTTGTCATAATTCCCTCCCTACAAGAATGATGCTACATAAGCGTGGCATGCTAAACATTGATACGTGTCCCCGATGTTCCACGAGCCCGGAAAGCATCTTGCACTGTGTTTACACTGATTTTTGGTAAACAAACGCTAGTTTGATTATTACAAGAGAGATCAACTAGTAAATCTCGGGACATATTTGTGTGTTAATTTCCGGAAAATTTATGAATGTTCAACATCTTTTGCTTGAACAATTATTGTCTGATTTGCATTAAATGCATTAAAAAGACATTGTTTCGACGAAGTCGAAAGGATCAAATTAAAATAAAAGCGTTGCAAATAAATGTTAAAGAAAGAATGCTTATTCTAATGAACAAACAGAATGGAAGAAAGAGTCGAAATAAAGATTGATTGGAATATAAATAAAAGATGGTAAATTTGCATTTGAATGTAAATGGTGGATGGAATCCGTTTCTATGCACTCTTCAACCCTTTTGCACACGCGGCGTGGGCATTTAGAGTTTTTAGAAAATAGGATCCAACCCTTATTTCTTGTTACAAACACATATATATAGACCTTGTAGGAAAGACAACCACTAGATCCTACGGTCGAAAATAAAAGTAATAAATAACTACCTATAACTTCACTAAGATTTTGACACATGTCTTATTTAATAACATTCTTAATCTAAGATTGACACATGTCCCTTTGAATGACTATCCTTTAATGACTTCTTCGAATCATATGTCTCTTCTTGTTGAAAATGAAGCCTTCGACTACACCCTACTATCTATTGCATCGACTCGAAGTCTTCGACATCCATCAATCTGTTGCATATCATTTGTCGAGCGTCACAAAATAGTCTAGTCGAATTCCACTTAATATGGCTAATTTCGACCAATCTTAGTTTGAATAATCACATGGCTAGCCAAAATGAGTATTTTTCTTCTTTTCCAATTATAACATCAATGCTTGAGCAATATCATGAATTTTATAATTTTGGTGTTAACAGAGGCCCCAAAAAATGTTGTTTCTCGAATGAAATGAGAGGAATAACATTTTTAATCATGTCACTGATTCAGAAATACACTTAATGTCCTCTTTGGAAAACTTAGCCAAATTTTTAGAGAAGATAATTCATATTTCTTCATCATTTTTATATAAAAAATTATGGTAAAACTTTACCAATTTTTTGGTCAAAAATAATTTCTACATCTTAGTAATATGTTTGGCCGAAAATATAAATATCATTCTTAAAATGATATAAACAAGAATATTTGACCAATTTTACAACATGTAATTATTTCGATCTTTCTTCAAAAATTATTTCGACCAATGTAACGGTTATTACAATTAAAATTTAAAATGAATCACAACAGTTGTATTGGTATAGTTGGTTGGTGGTTCTACTTTACAGTGCAAGGGGGCGAGTTCGATTCCCACCTATGTCAATTTTTGTTAAAAATTCAAATTTTGAATTAATTAACAAATAACATGCAAAAAGCAATAGGTGTGGCTCGAACCAGCATATTCCAAGTCGAAAAATCATTGCACAAGCCACTGAACCACTTCGACCATTACAATATAATTTTGAACTGCAATGAGGATAAACTCATAGTCGAAAAACAAAGTTTCGACCAATATTACCGTTATTAACGGTTATATACAATTAACGGTCGAACTATTTCAGAATAGTTTCGTTTGTCTATTTGGCAAACAGTTTAGACCCGTTTTGAAGGGATACAAGTTCGACTCCAACCGCTGCCATATTTCTGTTAAACATTTGAATTTTTATAATTCAAACGAACTAACGGTTATTATATTTGAACATTCGAATTTAATCATAACTGCTTCCTTGGTTTGACTGGCAGTCGGAACCGTGTGTAACTAGAGGTCGTGAGTTCGAATCCGACCTTTGCCTATTTTTGCTAAAAATTCAAATTTTGAATTAATTAACAAATAAAATACAAAACAACACAAGGCAAGGATCAAACCAATTACCCGTTGGTCGAAGAGAAACCCCTCAACAGCCACAACCACTAGACCACATTCATCAACTTTGAAAAATTATGAACTGCCACTTATAATAACCATAATTGCAGTGCATATCTCCAAATTTATATATTTTGGAAATATTTTTTACATAAAATGTTTGGTCGAAATCATCATTCTTATAATAAAATAAGCATATGAAAATTCGACCATTTTTCTAATATCTCATGGTTTCAACCAATATCTCGATTATTTTTCATACTTGATAAGATGAACAAAATTTTGAGCACTTTACCAATTTCAATATGCATGACAAAGTGTTACATCAAAATTCAATTTCAATCTTCTAGATATTGGTTTCTAAAAAATTATGGTCTCAAAAACCATTTTCCTTATGGTTTCAAAAACCATTTTCATTACGGTTTCAAAAACCATTTTTGTTTTTGTGCACATAAAGTGTTGAATCAAAATCATATCACTTCGTGCATTCTTTAAGAACAAAATGATTGTTCTTATTAGTGTTAGAATTGCATCCAACAACTTTAAAAAACAATTTTCCGAAAGCAAATAACACACAAAACAGTCCCACTGGGCGTGCCATTTTGTTTACACTGATTTTTGGTAAACAAACGCTAGTTTGATTATTACAAGAGAGATCAACTAGTAAATCTCGGGACATATTTGTGTGTTAATTTCCGGAAAATTTATGAATGTTCAACATCTTTTGCTTGAACAATTATTGTCTGATTTGCATTAAATGCATTAAAAAGACATTGTTTCGACGAAGTCGAAAGGATCAAATTAAAATAAAAGCGTTGCAAATAAATGTTAAAGAAAGAATGCTTATTCTAATGAACAAACAGAATGGAAGAAAGAGTCGAAATAAAGATTGATTGGAATAGAAATAAAAGACGGTAAATTTGCATTCGAATGTAAATGGTGGATGGAATCTGTTTCTATGCACTCTTCAACCCTTTTGCACACGCGGCGTGGGCATTTAGAGTTTTTAGAAAATAGGATCCAACCCTTATTTCTTGTTACAAACACATATATATAGACCTTGTAGGAAAGACAACCACTAGATCCTACGGTCGAAAATAAAAGTAGTAAATAACTACCTATAACTTCACTAAGATTTTGACACATGTCTTATTTAATAACATTCTTAATCTAAGATTGACACATGTCCCTTTGAATGACTATCCTTTAATGACTTCTTCGAATCATATGTCTCTTCTTGTTGAAAATGAACCTTCGACTACACCCTACTATCTATTGCATCGACTCGAAGTCTTCGACATCCATCAATCTGTTGCATATCATTTGTCGAGCGTCACAAAATAGTCTAGCCGAATTCCACTTAATATGGCTAATTTCGACCAATCTTAGTTTGAATAATCACATGGCTAGCCAAAATGAGTATTTTTCTTCTTTTCCAATTATAACACCAATGCTTGAGCAATATCATGAATTTTATAATTCTGGTGTTAACACACTATTTGAGGGACTGCCCTTTCTCGAAGAAGATATGGTTGTCTCTTGGTTTTGAGAACATAAATTTTTTCCTATATCAAAACATCTTTTCTTGGATCAGACGAGGCACAACTTGTGGCAATAAGCATGTGTTTATGGCGGCATGTTGGTGGTTATGGAGAGCGAGAAATAGCTTGTGCATGGCTAATGAGGTTATCTCCCTCTATGAGGTGAAACTTCAGATTTTGTATTCTACTAGTATTAATTCCAAAGTCTTCGCTACTCCTCCGACTGATGCGGATATTGATCAGTGGGTATCTTGGCATCCGGGCCAGGAAATAGCGGTGATCCTCAACGTTGACGGCAGCAGTTTAGGAAATCCAGGGCCTTCGGGATTTGGAGGAGTCTTGAGACAAGACAATGGGAACTGGATTTTTGGATTTGCAGGGACTGTGGGTATTTCTACAATTCTTCATGTGGAGTTGCTTGCTATTTATCACGGTTTGAAGGTGGCCTGGGACCAAGGGTACAGAAACATCATCTGCTATTCTGACTTAACTCTCTCTATTCAGCTTGTTGAAGGCGAGGTCAGCCCTTGGCATCACTACGCTTCTATTTTGGCCAACATTAAAGCCCTGGTGAAGAGGAACTGGAGTATTTGTTTCAAGCACACAATGAGGGAAGCCAACTCTGTGGCAGACCTTCTAGCAAAGACAGGTGCTGCAGGCACGCACGCTTGGACTGAGATTAGAGAACCTCCCTCTGCGGCTATTCCCCTCCTTCAAGCTGACGCCGCTCGGGTTATGTTTGCAAGGAGATAGTTTTTCTTTTTATTTCCAGCATTCTCTTTTCTTTCTTTTTTCCTTTTCTGATTGTTTTATCCCCACTTACCCAAAAAAAAAACTATATTGCTATTGTATTTTTGCGGGTTCTTGCTACGGGTTCGGGTGAAAAACCTCGAACCCAACGGGTGTGGGTATGGGTGTGAGTGATATTTTGCCACCAGAATAGCCTTTGGGTTTGGGTTCGGGTTCAGATGATGAATTCAGGTGCGGGTTTGGGTAAATCGTGATATTATTATTATTACGGTATTCAATAAAAATCCATAAACCGTTAATCTTGATGATCTTGATGAGTTTCAATGACATATCAAATGATTTTCAATTTCTTTTAAAAAATTATGAATGACTTATAAGATATAAACTTTCAATCTAACAATAGGTTTTGTAAAATTCGTATTCATTATGATATTTTTTACAACTAGTGCACCATGAAAGACTTCATCACGTCTTCCTTTTTTTTAACCACCAGCATTCGGCTCACTGGATCTCCTAATTTGGTTCTGGGGTCAGTTTTGGCATCAAGTGGTTCAAGTCTTCTCCCGATCGTAGTGTTGGGAATCAAACCATGATCTTCCCTACCAATAAAAACAATAACCCTTTGGCCATTCTACTTGTCCATCATGAAAGACTTCATTAAGTCTTCCATGTTAGAACTCGCCTTATTATTATAGTTGTGTGCGCCTTAAAATTTTATTTTGTTTTCTCGGGGTGCATGGAAAGCCGAGGAATAAGTGGATTTCATGATTCTGGCTACTGGCCTATGCATGGGGTATATATATATATATATATATATATATATATATATATATATATATATATATATAAGTATATAAAATAAGTCAATGTGGTCGAAATTGGAGGAACAATGTGTTGTGTAGGGTGTTTTACTCGGAGTAATAGGTTAGATACATTATAAGTGAGATTTCGTCCGATGATAAGGTAGAGTAGAACCTAAAGCAAACTAAAATGGTATGATAGCACACGTTAGTCACAAACTTTAGATTGTATTTGAATGAATCATTATTCATGCATGCTTCAAACTTCGATCTCAAAACCCTTTATTAATTTTCCTTTAATCATGTCCATTTTAACAAATTTCAGGACATCATGAGGTGAACGAATTGAGCTTGCTAGAACCAAGGGTTGAAATCTTTGGACCAAGCAAACTGGGTTTAAGTTTGTAGAAGCAATGGATCTTACCCTTTTAAATTTTTATGGTGAAAAAAGTCCATAGGAATGAGCAACCCACCATGGACTATGCGGCTGTTTTGACGGAACTAACTAAAATAAAAACAACAAAAAGGTAAAAGAAAAACTATAAGAATATGAAAATGGGAGAGCATGAGAGCTATGTGTGAAGTTTTTCACACAAACACAATGGTCCCCTCCTTTTATAGAATTTTTCAAGCAGTCTCATTAGTTGGAGCTCTATTCACCGCTCCCACGTGGCCAATCACATTTGGCCATGTGGCAATCAGTTTTTACTGCTTGGGAGACAGTTTTTTTACTGCCAACATGTTCGCTGTGGGGGATGCGAACATTCCTTGCAGGTAGCGAAATGCGCCTTCCAAATTTTTTTCATTATGCATACTCACATCGAATCCTAAATAGCAAAAGGAGTAAAATAGAAAGATGCGGGGGAGCGCAAGAGTCTTAGGGGTACGAAAAGAAAATCTCTGATGTTTTAGCCCGCAACTAAGTGGCATAGTTATAACTCTTACAAAATACTCCCTCTGTTCCTTTTTAAGTGTCCAAAAACATAGAATTTAGCGTTTCTATTTAACTGTCCATTTGATATTTTAATGGTACGATATGTGAATTATACCCTTTGTCAATTACTCATATCTTTTTCAATAAAACTAATTAATGCTATATATTTGGAAAACTAAATTTTTTTTTTTAATCTTTTTTTTGGGTACATAACATATTAAATTTTGTTTTTTTTTTGTGTGCAAAATATATTAAATTTATTGGAAAGAGAAAATGTGTGCAAAAAAAATAGGATTTTATTGGTGAATCAAAATAGGGTATAATAGGAAGATAATGTGCAAAAATACACTTTCTTAATTTGGTGTTACTATTCAAAACGGACACTTAAAAAGAAACGGAGGGAGTACCAAAAAAAAAATCAAATCTTTTGTAGAGGTGTCATTAATTTTTGGGTTAATAGGCTCTTACCCCTTGCAAAGTATGCGAGTTTGATTTTACCTCTTGTAATTATTTTTTAAGATTACCCCCCTATAATTTTTTTTTGCAGTGTATTTTATCCCTCTGTGTTGAAAAAAAAATTAGGCAGGGGGTAAAATACACTACCAAAAAAAAAAATACAGGGGATAATCTAAAAAAAATAAATTACAGGAGTAAAATGAAACTCGCCTACTTTGCAGGGGTAAAAATTTACCTTAATTTTTTGTGTACGGGGTTCAAATCCCCCTTTCTAGAAAACCTTTTTTTTCCCAAATTTTTGTTGAAAAACTAAAACCAAATCTTTTACTCTAAATTTTTTTAAGATTTTTCCAAAATAAATTTTGTTATTTTTTTATGCAAAAAAAAAAATCTTGATTTTTTGAAAAATAAAGTTGGGGCATATTTTTTATTTTGAAGGCTTATTGGCTCATGTAGCCTCTGAGAGAAAGAATTTGGAGTACCAAGTCCCAAAATGTGTAAATTAAAATTGTTGTTAGACATTAAAGAAAAGTGTTTACCAAAAAAAAATATTTGATGAGGGTGAGGTACTGAATATTATTTTAGTGGAATCCCAAATATAATAATAAACAAACACAACAAATCTCAAAAAAGACAAAAACAAAATGATAAACAAACATAAAATAAATTTCACTTTTCTATAAACTCTCTAAAAACTAATTTATAAATCATTTTATATTAAAATTACTATTTTTTAATCCGTAACAAACACCAAAAAAAGATGTCACATCATATCTTTTAAGATAAAAATTATGGGTTGGGACCAAAACTGCAATATATGTCAAATAGAGAGCAAGAACGATCAATTTTAAAAGAATTTTGCTTTTTAGTCTCTAATTTCGTGTGTTTGGTAAAATAGGAAAGCATGGTAAGCCAAATGATTATAATAATAGTGTTTAGGACCCGTTTGATAGTCAGGATAAGAGACAGGATAACATATTTGTATCATATTCTGTCACAATCCAATGTTTGATGAGACAACATGATATGATAACTTAATCCTGTAACTTATCCTATCATGCCTCTGTAGTTATAATTCTTATCCTGACTATGAGCTAGGTTAGAAACCAGCATGATATGATAAGAAACAAAATTACCGATTTGTCCCTAAAAAAATATTTTAAAATATAATAAATAAAAATATAATAAATATAGATATAAAAAATATAATATATTTTAATATTAAATTAAAATTTATCATTATTTATTTATTGATATTAAAATATTTAGAATAATTATTATTAAAAATTAATTTATAAAATATTAAAAATTAATTTCAAAAAATATATGTAACTGTTGCATAAGGGTAATCTCATAATTTCAAAAACTAAAGTAAAACATGTTACATAATTAAAATTAAAAAAAAAAATAGTAAATAATGTTATCATCTTTCTTATTATGTGTGTGCACCAAACACATGATAGGATAAGTGTTTATCCTATCACTATCATATCATATCCTTATCCAGCTTCTTATCATATCATGTTTCTATCCTATCATGTGCATCAAACGGTTGAAAGGTGAGACCAAACCAACCCATAGATAAATAAATAAATAAAACATAAACAAATCTCAAAATCATTCGGAAAATGTACAACCCCTTAAAAAACTACTGATATCAAGTGGTGAAGGGAGAATAAGTGAACACTTGTATTATTTATTTCACAGAGAAATGAGGGTGTAAAATAAGAAGAAAGCTCTAAAACTTTATCCACAAACAATTTTTATTTCTACTTAATATTTCGATTTTCTTACTTATTACAATCAAGCTCTAAAATAGGATGGTGTTATGAGAAAAACCATTAAAAAAATAATTTAATTTACTCCTTGTTGAAGGACTATATCTTATGCTATCTACAAAATTATTCGTTTTAAAAAATGCTCGAATATTGCGCACAGAAGATACCTTGATTTATCCAACAACAAATATGTCACGAACGACAAAAACAAAAACTGTCAATATACTTGTACCACATATGTTCTTAAACATGTACTGTCCACATCCCATGTAACAAAAAATCTACATGAAAGTATAGATTCATACATTGCATATATAATATACCTCCCAAATGACTCAACTCAACCATGTTTCCTCACCCGAACAAGTTTCGATTTGCAACGTCTAATGCTTCTGGGGCTCCCCCGCCATCGCCTCTCTGAAATGCACAATCAACGCCATTCGATAAAATGTACCAACTTGTAGCAAAATTTTTACAATTCTACATTTTATTTCAGCAAAACAAAATTAAAATAAAATTGTACCTTGTAAAAATCGACTGCAATGTAGTTAGGCCATCGGTTACCAGCAGCTCTATAGCAGATATGCATCTTGCGAATCAATGGCGATGAATTATCCCTACATGCTTCATTAGAATTTAGTACATTTCTGTAATAGTTCATTAGGACTAGTGACTTTGTTGTTGTGTTCATTGGAAATGATTCTGCTCTATTGAAACAATGACCTCTACTCATCCCATCATTTCCATCTGCAATTTTAAATGACACGACAATTATGATTGATTGACAGTGTAAAAAATCTTAATACAAAGACAATATATATGAATTGAATCCTCTAAAATTTAATCTTAGAGAAAAATAAATGCGACTCACATTTATTTTCGACAACATATTTCCACTCATATGCAATGTGTTCAGAAGCCTGTTTACTTGCATTTGAAGTAAACACAATAAGCCTATGATTCATGTTTATCATTTTTTTGACTGTTGGCCAATCACTACCATTCTTTGGCATTCGCGATACCGGAAACCAGAATTTCCTCAAACCAGCTTTATTAAACACTTTGTTCAAACCATTTGGTGATGTTACATGATCCTTGATGAATACTGTGACAATCTCGGTTCTGTATCGTGTGAGGAATGCCTTGATCTCTCTCAGAACATTAATAGCAGGGTTCTGTTAAGCATCTCATAAATTAAAATCAGTGTTTTAAACAATGTAAGAGAAATGCTTAACTTAATCAAGATTTTACCAAATCAAATGAAATTAGAAGACTTTCACCATGCATAATCATTCGGAAAAATTAAAGGATCTCTTACAAAGGCTGTAAATATTGTGCACGACCCGCGACACAACCAAATTTCACCATGGTAATCATGCATATCTAACATTAATCCTCTCACACCATTCTGCAGCAGAAAAATGGCTTATTAAAAACAATAATCATATTTATCGCGAAGAGTAATTTCGTGAAACATAGCGAGCATTGTAAATTTACCAAACTATGTAATAAAAATGAAAAATATATGTAACATACATGCAGCTGATCTGTAATGGAGTCTTCCTGGTTCGTGACCGACGAAATTTGAGAGTTTAAACTCAAATTCGCTGCCCTCGAAGCGAAAGAGTTGTGTGTTGTAAGCCATGAATAATGATTGAATGGAAGCTCCATCACCTACACATACAAATCATGCACAATAATTAATCTTATACAAAGTTTTAGTTTAGCATCTATGGAATAAAAATGAAAGAAAAAAAAATGTATGGTGAGGACTAAGGACTTTTGAAATAGGACTTGAAGTTCGGACTCGTGTACACCGGCTTTGCGAGTTGCATTCCAGACATTGCAGCCCCGTACCACAGTCATTGACGTCGTGGGAGCATGTTTCCCCAATCTGTAACAAATTGTTTCATATAGGAAACATAAAAACAAATTAAATTTTTTATCATGTATTAGCTAATGAATTGACATAAACTAGTTAATTTGTAAGTGATAAGTATTGGGAATTGATTCTGAAATTTTGAATAGTCATATTGCATAAACATACTCATAACTCAAGAATTTGAAATAAAAATATGAATGAATATTTTCAATGGATTGGATTTCAATCATGATCTAGTGAACCGTTTAATTAAGTCAAAACTCAAGGTTCAATTAATCTTATCATTGTGTTTATGATTTGATTTATATGACAACAAATGACTCCCTTGCAACAAGAATTCTAGTACACAAATATGTGACAATTTGTCATATCAGACTTATGGTCTGTTTTGATTGGCTTTTTGAGCTTGTCAGCTATACTGTTTGGAAAAATTTATAGAAACAGCTTATGACATGTTCATAAGCTGTTGTCAACTTATTTTCATAACCTCTCCAAGATAGCTTACGAAAACAGCTTATAGCTTATGAATACAATTTTAACTTCATTTTTTCTTTTGTCTAGGAACAGTTTATGCATAAGCACTTATATGATAAGCGCTTATGCCATAGACACTTCATTAAGTTGTTTATTCATACAGGGTGTTAGGCCTCATGAAGTAGCTTTTTAGCATGAAATAAGAGAATAAACTAACACTTTACAAATTTTGATATTAAGCTTTTAGAATCTCAATTTTTTTGAATTAGGATGGAGTGTATACTTATGGTTCAAATATGTCAAATTCTTGAATCTAAATATTTGTTCAATTCCATAAATTCATGCACAACAGCACAAGTACCTAAATTTAAAGCACTTCAAATCAGGAATAACTTTCTTTATTGTTCAAATATGTAAAATTCTTGAAAATTTTAAACATTTTTTATATACTTTTCTAATGATAATAAAGTACCTGAACAAGTACATAACAACCAAATACAAGACTCGCGCTGATCAAAGTGGCGATGAGAAGGTAGTTCTGCAAAAAAAATTACAATACAAGAGTGAAGTTTTTGCAATGGAAGAGCATAAAGATTGCAAAATGTAACTACACTTACCTCCATTAGCTATTTTAATTAAATTTGGTTATGTTCAACAAATTACAAAACCAAATTTTGTGTTGCATAGGCAATGAATATATCAAATATTTCACTCTTCTATATTTTATCTACCTTATTTTACATTACTTCTGCTAAAAAAATTTCTATCATTAAACTAATTGAAGCTGAAATTTGAGATTTTGCCTTTTTGATGTTCTATTCCAACAATATTCC
The DNA here is from genome assembly GCA_030408175.1 of Trifolium repens. NCBI lineage: Eukaryota > Viridiplantae > Streptophyta > Magnoliopsida > Fabales > Fabaceae > Trifolium > Trifolium repens. The sequence continues at coordinate 14,410,501 of CP125842.1, read as the reverse complement.
ATGACATTTGTCATTTTGTCTTAAGCAATTTCAAAGGGTTATGTAGCTTAGAATAATAAAAATAATCTTTGATGTTATCACAAGAGTCTTATGATAGCTCAGTTGGATTGTTTATATTAAATAAATAAACTAAAAGGCTATGTTTTTGTATATTTTAAAAATAGTTGCAAGCAATAGTAATACCATAATGGAGAGCCAAAGAACAGAGAAGAAAAAACTAATAAAAAAAAAAGACATTGTTTACTTATTATATGACACATCTTTAGAACCAAACCATTTTTGCAAATTCACAATGAATGACAGAGTGGGCATATAATGTCTAAATTCAAACCTTTTTTTTTGTTAACTAAGTGTAACTAACCATGAGATTTTTTTTTTTTTTTTTGTATAGTTGAAAGGAAAGAAAAGAGACAAAGAGGAGAATTTTTTAAAACATTAACCATGGAAAGAATTTTGAAGGAGCTAAAGCTTTTTGAAAAGATTGTAGGAAGTAAGAGGTCAAAAGAAATCCTAGACTCTAACTTGAAACTTACTTAAGGATTTCATAAACTTTGACTTGTGCCTAAACTTCACTCTTGTGCATGTTATAGTTGATCTATCTTAGTTCTTTACTCTTAAAACTTATCCTAAATTCTTCTTATCTTAGCTTAATTGTCTGAGGACAAGCAATGGGTCAAGTATGAGAGTATTTGACACCTCTAAAATATGCATAGTTTTAGTACCTATTTTATCAAACAAATCTTGCTTGTTTGTCAAGTTATTGGAACTATTTTACTACATTTGCTTTGTTTTGCATTTTGTAGGTCCGAACACATGAACAAAGTGGAAATGTGCACTTTCTAGGCCAATTTTGCTATAGATAATTGATCAAGTCATCATAAGTACCTTAAAGGAAGACTTCCTTAATGAAGGATAGGAGTTAAAATCGTGCATTATGGCCTTTTTGGTCGTTAAACTATGGTTTAAGAGCAAGAAAATCTAAGATCAAAGGTCAGAAGACCTGTCACGACCGTTACAGGCACATCAAATGAAACGATAGAGTCTAAAGACTCTGTCATGGCCGTGCCAATAGCTTACACGGTCGTGACAGCTGATGCTGAAGAGTTTTGCCAGTTATAGCTTTTGGTTTTCCTTCTATTGATGGCCATAATGATCACTTATATCTCCCTTTATCTCCTAGGCTACAAATTTGATCAGTTTAGAGGCCTATATAAAGGGCTCTACTTCACTTGTAACACCATCATTCCAAGCTTGTAACACTTGCATTATCAAATAAAGTCTTTTGTTTATTTTCTATTTTTGTTCTTTTTTATATTCATAGTTTAAGTGTTATCATGTCAAGGTGTTAGTAGTCCACCCACACCTTGAGGTCATGGAGAGTAGTTTATAGTGTAGGTTTGTGATTCTTTTCCTATGTATTGTTGTTGATTGTGATTACTAGCAAATATATCATATAAGGTAGATGTTTCTATTGAATATTCCAAGGTGCTGGTGAAGAACCGAGTGGCGCAGCCAGTACCTCGAACCCCTATCATATATGGCCAGCGTATTGCGTGCACCTTGCACTTGGGGTTGTGCGGGTGGTTGAATTTGTGGTTACCTAGAGTAATTGACAACTGCTGTGAGAAGGGTAGTCATAGAGGAGAGACTTTCACAACCTATAGCTTGCTTTTGAAAGGGAGGTTTTCATATGGCAAAGGTATATTTGGGAAAGGGTTAGGAATCTATGTTATAGGTGAAATTCATGATCTTGGGGTCTTTAAATTATAAGAAAACACCTGTTATAAGTTGTTTGCTTGATTGATCACTAAAAATTTAAAAAAATCATCGTCATCATCTCTCTAGTCATCATAATCGGCATCACTATTCTCTAACCTTTATATATAAAAACTCATCATTTTTCTTAAATGAGATTCTACCCTGTTACTTATTAGTCCTTGTGGTTTCAATAGTTTTTTTGTTACGACGACATACCCGTGCTCTTGCAAGGGTGTCATTGATCAGGGATGGTTCTAAAATCTAGTACTCCACGGATAATTGGTTAGAAGACACTTTGGTAATCATATTCCCTTGTCTATGCATGATACATTGATACTCTCATTGCCAAAGTTTCTAATCTTATGCCACGGATAATTGTTTGATATGAGTGGGCAATGCATGTCAAGGTTTCCAAAGTATTCTGAAGGGGATTCGCTAGTGAACCTATTTGCATCCGGTTTGCATAAACTGGTGGGGGCAAATCGAACCTAAATCTTAGTGTGATACACACGATTTGGAATTTATGTGCAAATATTATCATATTTGTCTTCATCTTCTTTTTGTTCAAATATTTGTAGCAGACCCCAACATAAGATCTCACAATTTTAATATAAGCTATTTAAACCAATTTTTTATTTAAACTTTTATAAAAAAACTGTTAATTTTTTTTTTAACAAAAAACAATACACTATAAAAATTATTTCTAAAAAAAAGGTAAAATAAATGGGGCCAAAATCTCTTATATTGTTCAAGTATTTGTCTGTCTCTTCTTCTCCTTTTTTGTGTAACAAATCACACACAACACATGCTAGTCATAGGTCTCATTGAACTTCACATGTTACAGTATACATTTGTTTTTGTATATAGGAGATGGTCCAGACCTGTGTGGCCCTCTACCTTGCTGAGAGGTTAATTAATTAGAACTTTTTGAATGTGACAAACCTCTCTTCTTTCAAGCCTCAAAATATAGCAGAAGCGGAAAGAAACACCAATAGCCACGTAAAGGATTAAACTTTTACAATATGTAAGAAAAGAATCTGTCCTTTTTTGGAACAAAATTTATGTACAAAACATATTTGAAACATAACACCACTAACAACTCGTTTATTTGTTTGATTAAAGTATAACATAAAGGGGAAATGGAGGTATTGAAGCTTTATCATTGATTAAAGAGGTAAAAATTCAAACCAAAGCTTCAATTGTATGCCACTGCCAAAATAACAAGTCATATTGTCACACAATAAAATTGAAAATTGTGAACCACAAACACTTTTCGGATTAAGCGTGTCTTAGTGTCGGACATGTGTCAGTGTCTGACATTGACACTTATAATTACATTAAATTGTGTCATATTTTAAAATATAATTTTTTTTGGTAAATTTATTATTTCCTAAAATATTATTAATATTGACGTATCATTATCTGTGTCGTGTTCGGTATCCGTGTCTGTGTCCATGAATTTGAAAGAAAAAAGACAAATCAAAAGTATAATTGCATGCATTCATGGATGGACATATTTCATGTCATAATTAAATGTAGTGAAACAGGAACATATTTTTGGACATACTAGTCAAGTTGCTTTTTCAACAATAATGGCTTTTTTGTATAAATCCAGTTGAATACTATTATATATAATGAATCAAATTGAATATTATTGTATAAAGATCAATAATTTTTGTATATCCACATTTGACAACTTATATGACAACTTTTTAAAATGATTAACAATAATGCAATGAAAATAAAAAATTGTCAATTTTTTTTTTAAAATAGTGTAACCGTTAGAAATTTCACATTTAAAGCAAATAACTAAAATGTATAGAATTCAAACTTGAATCTCTACACTTAAAATGCGATTTTTCTATCAACTAAACTAAAATGTGGGAACAAAAAGTGATCAGTTATATGTTTGAATTTCTTTTTGTGAATATAACAAGGTGGAACAATTATCACATGAATATCTTGAGAAGGATGGCAAAGCATAGCAACAAAAAATTAAAGCCAACCTCTGGCCCCAAGACTCTGAATTAAATAAGGGAAATCTTAATAGGTACTCCATCCGGCCATCATTACAAGCAAATTTCACTTTTTTGATATATTGGAAAAGTGATGTATGTGGTCCATATTATGAACCAAGTACATTACTTTTACAATGTACCAAAAAAGTCAAATTTGCTTATAATAGTGGTCGGAGGGAGTATCTAAGGGCACATATTAAGGAAATGAATATAAAAATGTTAATTTAGAATTTGTCTATTTAATGTTTTAAACATTAAATTTTCTATTTTATTAAATTTTAATTTTTTATATTTAGATATTTTAACATGTGTTCTTATGGTACCGATACATGTTAACATGATCCATTAAATAAGGTAAATGCTAACTAATGTCTCAGGACACTAGTTAAAATAGCAAAAATAGAAATATATTGTTGGAAAACGTGTCAGGAAAATTGGCTTGATGCCTTTCTCTATTGTATTTCATACTATATATAATAGTATTAGTAGTTACAGATGATTACAAAGAATAATAACAAATATTTTATTCCCTAATTTATCTAACCAATTATAGGAAAGAAAGTTATTTACAATAAAGGATAAAATCAATTCCTAATTAACATCCCCCTAATTAACGTACATTTAACTTTTTAAAAATTAAAAATCTATTAATTTTAATGCAAAGTTGCTTCTTTTAAATTCTTTAACCAGTGCCCAAGGGACATCGGTTAGCAAGACCCATTAAATAAAGGTATACCCTACACAATAGCATCAAAAGAAATTGTTGTTGCTGTTCTTCTTCTTCACAAGTGCACATTTATTTGAGCCAAACAAGAGTACAAAACTATCCCTTTCTCTCTCTCTCTCTTCATCACACACTACACAGTCATTCTCAAAAGTCTCAAAAACCCATTTTTTGTTGCAAATTGAACTTTGTTCCAAAATGGGTCAAATTCAAGTACCCTCTTCTTGTATTATTCTACCTTCACCTTCTTAAATTCTTAACTGTGTTTTCAACTTTCTTCTTTTTCAACTCCACCATGTTCCTCTACAGATTCCCCTCTTTGTTGGGATTGTTACATTTTCTTGGAATGCACTTACCTCTTCTAATGGCTGGTTAGTTTTCATTCATTCATTTATTCAAAAGTTCTTTACTTTCTTGTTTCTTGCTTCATTATCTTCAAACCCTTTTCCCCTTTTTTTGTTATGAGAAACAAAACAAGTGCATTTATTGATTGAATGAATGAATATTTAATGAAGATTGTTCTATCTGATTGATATTATTGCTGCTGCATTTACATATTTGTGATGATTGTTCTGTGTTTACCACTTTTGCTTGCAATTTTGCATTATTACTACCATTTCTTTGCTTCTTTTTTTGTCTTTTCCAAAATAAAGTTGCTTGATGGATTTGTTTGCAGTTGTAGCAATAGTAGCATTTAGTAATAGTACTAGAGTGGTTGCAGGAATCAGTATAGAAAAATTTCAGCATACCCCAGATTTATAGCCTTGGAAAATAATAGCTATTACTTTAGGTCTGTTCAAAGTGGAAATTTTTGACTGCATTTAATATTAGTAGTTGGATAAGCCTATACATAGGTTACACTCTCTGTTGTACTTTTTACTTGTATGGACTATATGAAATTGATGTTTTTAGACTTGTTATGAAATTTAATGTATGCAATTGGAGATTCAAAATCATGTGTCCTTGATGAAAAATACTAGTTAGGAGTTTGATTTTTGCTGCCCCTATTTTCACTGAGGTTTCTTTTTATCCATATTGTGGGAGCAAAAACCCTTTTGAAAGAATTGGGGACCTGGTTCGGTAAACAACTTAATTAATTAAGCATAAGTAAGTTTATCATATAAGTGCTCATATAACCAAAGATGATCGAACTCGAACTTTTTTCATACGTAGTATAAACTATGAGTTGTTTCCATAAGCTCTTCCAAACAGTCTCACAATTTCACAAGTGTCTATGCCAATAGATAAACTCAAATAAGTCAATTCAAACAGACTCTAAACATATACACCCTCTGTAACAAAATATAAGCAAAAGTTACTTTTTAGGTTCATTGTATAGTTAATGTCTTTGGTCTATAATATAGTCCAAATACAATAATCATATAATGAACCTTAAAAGTAACTTGCTTATATTTTGTTACGGAGGGAGTAAGTGACTGTTTGGAAATCCAGTGCCGCTTCTGGATGTTTGATCACCGCTACAAAGTGTAGCTTTTAGGTAAATGTGAATTCTCAGTTCTCGCCCTGGTTTTTTAACAAAACCAGACGCACTAAATCATTGCTGGGCTTCCACTGGATAGTGTAAAATTTTAGGAGCTTTAAAACATAACCTGCTCTCTTATTTTGTTCCTCCAAGTATAAGAATGCTCTGAAGTAAAAGATAATCTATAAGGTCATATCCAGTCCATGTTTCTTCAATATTACTTGCTAACTTGTCGTTAATTTACTCCTGTCCTGTGTTTGTGAGATGACGTCAAATCCATGTTGTGGTGCCCAAATAAGACATGATCCTATGAACATCAATCTTAGAGATTTCTGTGAAAATATTAATCAGTAACCAACTACTTTCAATTTCAATATGCTTTGCACAATAATTTTAATATTCAAGACGTATCCAAGGGAAATTTTTACTTGGTTAGGGAGCCAAAGCTTTCATTTTGTTGCACATATAGTTATTGCAAACAGTAAAAGTAATAAAAGAAGCATGTATCCCAAAATAATACGGTGAGAATTTCAAGAAACAACAAATATTGGGATTTTCTCGGGGTATAGATTTATCTTCTCCATCCTGAATACTCTCGCAGAAAGACCAAATATATTATATCTTGTGAATTGCAGCTGCATATTAACCTTGTGAGAGTTATCATGAATAGTCCATATTTAATAAACTGCTGGTAGTAAAATGTTGGCTTTGCAGGTGACGGATTATAAATGTGATTTAGTGGTCTGATATTGCTACTCCTTTTGCAGAATGCCCTTTGGATTTTGCTGCTTCAAACTTTACACTGGCGTCCACTTTATGCTCTGACCAAGGTGAGCGAGGAAAATGTTGCCGCTACATTAATGCTAATATTGCAATTTCTGTTGCTCGTTTTGCTAATACAACAAGCAACCTAGGGGTCCCTCTAAATACCTCTGATATCTGCCTTCGAACCATATCTCAGACCTTGCAACTTTATGGAGTTCCACCACTTGCAGCAGTTTTCTGTGGATTCGGGACAAAAATTCGTGTTAATTATGAATGCAAAGGTCGGACTAGTGTCATGCAGATGCTGCAATCTCCCAGATTTGTGGAGGTCACAAAATATTGCAAATTGCCACTTGGAGAGGAAAGTAAATGTAAGAAGTGCTTAAACGCCAGCATTGGTTATCTGCATCATTTAGGAATTAATGATAATATTACATTGAGTACATGCCGTGATGCCAGTTTTACTGCACTAGCAAGCCAAGTTGATAAGATTTATACCACTGATATTGCAAGTTGTTTCTTTGGCGTTCAAGGACTTCTCGGGCCTACTGGTAATAACAGTTTTAAATTACATGATTTAACAAGAATTGTTTTCACACTCTCTCTTAAGCTGTCTATCTACAAGAGTTTATTCATTTGTTAATGCTATTGCATAAATAGTTATATGCATCAGACTCTTTATTATATGAAGCAATAGGATTGGATGAGATCTCTACTTTTGAATGTTATATATACTCATCATATTATCTTATAAAAATAAGCAATGTTGCTAAAATCCCTTTCAAGGCATGCATAGAAACGGGTACTCATTTTTATTTTTGCTAAAATCCCTTGCAACTCTTCTTTATTTTCCCTATTAAATGTTAATCCCACAGCTATTCCTGTGAAGATTCATTGTCAAAAACCAAAATGTTCATTCAATTTAACATATACAATGAAATCTGTAACTTTACCAATCAAGTAAAACTTTGCTGATCATATTTTTGCAACTTTGATGCTAGTTTCAGAATCATCCCCACCATTACCTGCTCCCGAGGCTTCTCCGAGTCCGCTGGTTGCTGCTGATAGCCCAAGTCAACTATTGTTAGGTCTACCTTCTAAGGGAAAACACCATTCATATCACTTGACATTAGTTCCATGTATTGCTATTGCAGTTACAGCTGTTGCTTTTGTGATGTTCATAGTCTTGATAATTCTAATTCGGCAAAAAAGAAGAGAGCTAGATGAGCCTGGTAATGTTGCTAAACCCCATTCGAAAACCTTACCACCTATGCCAACATGGAAATTTCAGGAAGGTAAGGTTCTAATTTATTGCATTTTTTTTTATATTTTCTTTCTTAAGAGTAAGATCAAAAGCAGTGCTTAATCTATTTTTCGTGGGATCCTTTGCTTCCTGTTTGGGGTCGGTCTTTTGTTTTGGACGGGGGTGCAGGCTCTTCATCTATGTTTCGAAAGTTCAACTTCAAAGAGATAAAGAAGGCAACAGAGGGGTTTAGCACCGTCATTGGCCAAGGAGGCTTCGGAACAGTATATAAAGCTCATTTTAGTGATGGCCAAGTTGCAGCGGTAAAGCGGATGAACAGAGTCTCAGAACAGGGAGAGGATGACTTCTGCCGAGAAATTGAGCTTCTTGCTCGGCTACACCATCGCCATCTTGTTGCGTTAAAAGGCTTTTGTATCAATAAACAAGAAAGGTATTCATTTCTATGCGCTTATTTCTGTTTTTTGACAACATATATTGACAAACCCAACCCTTCTGCACGTCTAATGGCAGGTTTCTGTTGTACGAGTACATGGGAAATGGAAGCTTAAAAGATCATCTTCATTGTATGTCTCTCATCTATACATTGTTTTCACTACCATATTTGAGATTTAATTTGACCGGATTACAAATAGAACCTCTATCTCCTTCTCTCATGTGGATCTTTTGAACATCTAATTTAGCGTCACCTTTGGCCATACTGAATATGGAAATAATACACGGAGGCCTCAAATTAATGACATTAATATAGTTAAGAGAAAGACAATTTACTAGTTTTTTCCTCTATAACTCCCCCCTTAATCTCAAGTGATAAATTTTGTTGATTTGTACAGCCCCTGGTAAAACACCATTAAGTTGGCGAACTAGAATCCAAATTGTTATTGATGTGGCCAACGCCCTGGTAATTTATCTGACTATGATTAATTTGATCCCCCATTTTTTATTTTTTGGGTTTTATTTTTCAATCTCCTTTTCTGTCATGTACAGGAATACCTTCATTTCTATTGTGATCCTCCGCTTTGTCACAGAGATATCAAGGCTAGCAACACTTTACTGGACGAGAATTTTGTTGCTAAGGTTGGATGATTCCCTAATCCCATGCCACCACTTCTATTAGTATTCATTTTGATGTTATGTATGAATAATGAAAATCTACACAGTTCCATTAGATGTTACTAAAGTTTAACTAATTCCTTTTTCCCTATGACGCGTCATTTCACAGATAGCTGATTTTGGCCTTGCACAAGCTTCAAAAGATGGTTCGATATGCTTTGAGCCTGTAAATACCGAAATCTGGGGAACTCCAGGTATAACTTTTTTTCTTCTTCACCGTGTTTCACTTAGGTATTTTGGCTTTGTATTTGCTTCAAAAATGGTACTGTATCTAGGAACTCCGAGCATAAACCATCATCATTGACAATTCTGAATTCTCAATGTTAAATGCATTCCAGGTTATATGGATCCAGAATATGTTGTTACTCAAGAGCTCACCGAGAAAAGCGATATATACAGTTTTGGGGTGTTACTACTGGAAATTGTGACAGGAAGAAGAGCTATTCAAGATCATAAGAATTTGGTAGAATGGGCCAAACCATACATGGAATCAGAAACTAGATTATTAGAGCTAGTAGATCCTAATGTGAGGGAGTCTTTTGATTTGGATCAGCTTCAAACAGTAATCTCTATAGTAGGATGGTGCACACAGAGAGAAGGAAGGGCAAGGCCTTCCATAAAACAGGTACTTAGGCTTCTGTATGAGACATCAGAACCAATGCACAATGAGTTTCTACAAGCTGTTGAAGATGAGGAGAATCAGGGAAATGAGCAGAGAGGCAGAAGAAGCAAAGGGAAAATGTTCAGAAATGAAGGAAATTTTCACAGCGGTGATGGAAGATATCTTGCTTCGTCTTCGAGTACATCTCGGTCATATTGTAGTAGAAGCTATTTACTAGAAAATGGGTCGTCGCAGTCATCACCAAATAAACTTTCATTCTGAAACAATTACTTAGTTCCTGATTAATATTTCTCAGTTACTACAAATTTTTGATTTGTTAGAAGTAGGAAAAGCGTTCATATATGAATATTGGATTGGGAGAGATGAGAAATATATAACTTCATTTGCTTCTATGCATTGGCTTTCTTTTAAGAAATTGTTTAAGATTGCCTTTTAAAACCTACAACTAAAGTGTGGTGTTGTTGGTCGCTATAGCTTCTATTATTAGTATCTTATTAAGGCAATGGCCTTTGAGACTGACCAAAATCCAGATATGTTGCAAATAGTTGAAAAAAATAAGTGAGAGCTACTTTTAATATAAATAAATCATTTTAATGAATATCAAAATAATTTTTTATATAATATCAAAAGACTCTTGAGCTGTGTTTGGATGAGAAAATTATATTACCTCACAATATTCCTCATCCAAACACAATTAGTGATCTATTTGCAACAATCACAGTAATGTTCAAATTCAATCAGTTCCAACTGAACTTTCCAAGTGCAAAACCATAAAAAGAATGATGTTCAACTAGGAATTAATAGTCTAATAAGTCAACATGCATGAACAAATTGTATATTTAGGATAAAAGTGGAAACAGTACTGTTTTTACACATTCTCCTGACTTGCTGAAAATAAGGAGCAGTGATTTTACAAGGTTCAAATACAATACATGCAGGCCAGTGACTAAAAAAACACACACGCCCAGCATATAATGTTTACAAAACATAAAAGAAAAAAACTCGAAAAAATGACATTGCAAGGGAGAACATATATTTCCTGACCCTTGATGGTAAACATTTAAGGGTTCTCACAACCCCGTGGTTAAGAAATCAAAGAAATCGAACTTTTTTTATTGAAAAATATAGCATTAGTAAATATTGAATACTACATTTTTCAATAAAAATGTTTCATGTTTGATTCCTTAACTCGTGCTCCTAAGACACTCATTAGTGAAGTATTTGCCTTAAAAACACCAGAAAGGTTAAAACAAATAGCAAGCTGTCTCTTACTTAAGTTTTCTTAACTACCAACAGCAGCCAGGAATTTCCTTTTGCTTACTGGTTCCTCGTGCAATACTACCACATCACTCACTTTCCCCAACAAGTCCTCCAACTTGTCCACGCCAAATATCTGATATTCCAATTGTTTCTTGTACCGTTGCTGGTATACAGCTTCAAAACAACTTAGACGTATCCAACAGGAATAGCTGACCAGAATCTCCTGCAGCTCACACTTAAACTGCTCAAGAACACGGCCATCAATTTCACATCTGGCTGCTCTACCCTTATTACACTTTCCATTAAAACTTATTTCCTCGCGTTCTTCTATGACTACTCTTTCTTCATCTGACAACTCATCCGAAGAGCAGCCACCAATGACAACATTTGCATTTTCTTCCAGTGCCCTTTTTCCTTTCTTATCTTTCTTGGCAAGAGACAGCGGAGGAGCACCTGATCCTCCCTTCCTGTTTCTGAGATACACAAGTCTGCGAGCCCCTTTCCCTTCCACAGAAATGGCATCGCCCATTTTTTTGAAAAGATCAACCAACTTAAATGCCCCATATTCAGATATAAAGAGTGGCTTACCAAATATTTTCTGGTACTCTGCTGGTACTCGGACCAAGGGCAGGCATCCTCCAGAAAGTTCGAGTAACCTTATTATCTGACCCTTGAGACCATTTAAATCCCCAGGCTGTACCCATATCTGGCATTCAGTATTGTCGCTAGAAGGGACAGGTCCTCCAGCAACATCATTCAATCCAGATGGAAGGCTATATGATCTCAGAGATGTTGGTAAGTAAGACACGTGCGGTGAGTTATATTCAGACAGAGATTGTGATACCACTGAGTATTCCCTTGAGTTGTAATAGCTCTGTGACATCCCTCTATAAACTATTGCTTCTTCATTTTGTCCATCAGTGCTGTCATTGATATGGCATCCCATCAAATATCCAGAAAGCTCAACTGAACCTCCACGGGGTGGCGCCAAAGCCTTTGAGGGGGGGACGAAACCTTCTCCACGAGCCACAACAGACCAGTCCCAGACAAATTTACCAGCATTGCATAGGGCAGAAGAAACACCAACCCCAGCAGGGATGACAAGAATTATAGTGTATCCCCGCTGACCAAGAATGTGTAGCGCTGGAGCAAAATCAACGTCTCCAGAGATTAGCATGATAGAGGATGGTGGGGGATTGTCAAGAGCAAATAAGAACATGTCGACCAAGATTGCTTTGTCGGCAGCGTCTTTTCTCCCATTGGGAACATCAATAAGTTTAACACCAGTTCTCTGACAGCCCTCTCTAAGTCGCCTAGGGAAAGCATTGAAATCCCCATAAGCAGAAAACATCATAACAGCTCCTGTAATTACAGGGTGCACCTGCAGAGCCATTCTTATATTACCCGCCACATCTTCTGGGCGTACATCACTTGGAACAGGACAATTTTCAATATCCCAAAGGATAGATACCGGACCATCTAAGGAGCTACGGCATTGCTGGCTTATAGGACATTGAATTATGCTTGCATTTGATTCAGAAATATTTTTCCCCTTCTGTTCCATGGAATCCAACGACATTGTTGCCGTAGATTTGTTACCTGAGTTAGCCATCAATGTACTACAACACCACAACTTCCTGCACAGGATGGAGTGAAGACATCGTTAAACAAAATAAAATCTCAGCAACATGGTCTTACACAATAGTGACAAGGCAATACAAGACCCTAAATAGGCACAACCGTTACTTACAATTACACCATAAATGTTAAAAACAAGACCTGCAGAACTATGAAAGTGATGTTTTTCTCTCCTCCAATCAGAAGAAAATTAAAAGTGTAAACAAAAACTATCGAGTATTAACACACACGGGCTACCAAAATGTAATTAAAACCACTAGATCAAGAATCAGAGCTGATGCAAGGTTGCACAATGCAAAAAAATGGTAACGATACCAAAAACAGTACCAAGATCTTTGAACGCCACCACCACACCCAGAAGAAGAATTGAATCGGTAAGACGCAATACTTAGGATACAAAATCAATTCCAAACATCACTCCACTTTATATGCATCAGTTCAATCTATATTAACAAGACTACAACCGAACCTTGTCCTTTATAAGGGTCTGTCATGACTTATTAATGCACACTATGAGTGATTGAAATCAAAGTAACCCCAAACAAAATTCTCAACCCTTACCCACCATATAGTATACCATCACATACATTGAATCAAGAGTTCAAAACCCCAAATCAAAAGAAACATACTTTATGCAACTTCTAACACTTATCTTCACAATAAAGCAATCAAATAGAGTAACAAGTTAAAATTTCAAGTTCCACAAAACCTAGGTCTAGCAAACCAAAATTTAGAGCAAAGAAATTCAATTAAAAAAAGAAATTTTGACAGAAAATGATCTAATCAGAACCAAATCGGAGCAACAAAAACAAATCTTTTCTTAAAAAAAGAAGCAGAGAACTGAAAACTCAAAATCTAAAACAAGTAAAAAAAGTACCAATAATTAGTGGGAGTAAATGGAGAATTATTGAGGTGATTATTATGAGGAAACAAATCCGATGATGGTGCAGAGGCGTGAATCCGTGATTGAGGTGGTGTTCTGTAATAAGAAGTAGATGAATGATGAAATCAGAAAGAACATTATGGTACAAGATTATGAGAAAAAATAGAGAGAGAGAAAGGAAAGTACCTTGTTGTTGGTTGGGTGTAATTTTGAAGAAACACAAGATTTAGGACAAGAATTGGGTTAGGTCGGTGGGTTATATTATATATACTGTGGATGATAATTCAAGATAGTGAAGATGGTAATTGGTTTGGTGGCTTCGATAGTAAGGTAACTAAGGTTTTTTTTTTTTTAATACTCTTCTGTCTCACATTAAGTGTCTCATTTGAATTTTACACATGTAATTAATGATTAATTTGGTTAACTTTAAAGATAAAATGGGTTTAGTTACTTAAATACTCTTATTATGTGTGAAGAAAAAAAATTGATTGAAATTCGGTAAGAAATGTAAATCTTAAGGGGATGTATTGAATTAAGATTTCAAAAAATTTTAAAACACTTTTTTATAATAAAATAATCTTGTGGTATTGAATCAGGATTTTTATGGAATGTAAACAAATTTTGTGGTATTCAATTAAAACAATTAAGATATTTTTTTTCAAGGCAATGAAATCTGTTGGTATTCAATTGAGATTTCTCATTACTTATAAAATGTCTTTTGGTATTCAAAAATATACAGATTTCAATTTATTGTTTGGTGGAGTGGATTTTAATGGATTTTGTGAAACTTTTTAGTTAAAAATACACATACTAGTTTCTTTCAACAATCTCACATAAAACCTAAGACTTTTTCAACTCACTCCAAGACTTTTTTTTCTTCTGGCACACACTTGTTCTCTTTCACTTCCCATTCTTTTCTTGCCTGATGTGATAACCATGGATGTGCACCACTTCATTACTATATGTTCATTTCCCAAATTTTTTTATCATTCATCTTCTTCACCCTAGATCAACATGTTTTTCTAATGTCCATCTCCCTTATGAGAGACCTTATGCCCTTGTTTTTTGTAATGAAAGTTGCATTTTACTGTTCCAAGAAAAGAAAAAAAAACGTTTCTCACCCTTTTCCAATATTCATCCCCTTTTATAACAATTGTTATTATATGATTGATTAATATACCACCTAATATCCCAATTGTTCTTCAAGTAACAATTTTTAACCTAAATATTGTCCAACAACAATTGTATGAATGTTAGGTGGTAATGAGTTTGATGATTGTTGGTAAAATTATTATAGATATCATTATCGATACAATTGTTTGATTCTTTCTTTTGGTTTGATGAACATCAGTACTATGATTGTATGAAAAATTGACTCATTTTTTTGTAATAAAAAAATATCATAATATATTTATCTTAAAAGTCAATAAAGTCATTGAAATCTTGAAAATCTTTGTTATAATTCCATCAAAATTCAAATTAGAAAATCCTGATTGTAAAAAGTTTTTTAAAAAAAAATTTAAAAGTTAATACAATCCTTCAAAATCTGTTAAAATCTTCGAGACTTTTTTTGCCAAAATTGTCTATCAAAATCTCAATCCAATACACCCCTAGAGTTACTATGTGAATTTGAAAAATTGTAGAAATCCTTCATTAGAAAAACTATGCACGCTTTTTAAGATTTAGAGTTATTATGTGAATTTGAAAAATTGTAGAAGTCCTACTCCACTTTTATATGGTGGAAGGTGTACAAATGAATTGTTTACCCACACAACAATGTTAGTATTTAGTAAGAATAATTTAATACTCCCTCTAGTCCTTAATATAAGAGAGTTTACTTTGTAGATATATTGAAAAATTGATGTATCTAGTCAATAATATGGTCTAGATACAACAATTTTTTAATGTATCTAAAAAGTTATCTTTTTCTTATATTAAAGACCCGAGGGAGTAAAAAAAAGAGAAACATTCATAAAAATATAAAATTTGACCGGTTAAATTTTAGCTTACCGTACAAAAGTTTCTCCTTGCTAAGCTTACTACATTTTTATGGATTGGTTTTATGCATATTGTATGTTATTTGTTGTTGGGTTCTATTTTTAGTGGGGATAGGATTAAAATAGAGTAGATTGAGTTTTTTTTTTTTTTTTGACAAAGAGTAGATTGAGTTTTAGAATGTGGAAAAGTCATATTTATGGAAAAAGAATGGTTATGAGTTTATTCACCCTATTGTGAATAAAATCACTACTATTTTATTGTTTGTGAATCAATTCAATGAACATACTATTCATTCTTTATGCAAGTTATTTGTATCATTCCTCTTAAAAATATTTCTCTCAAAGATTTTTCAATGTTTTCATCTCAACCATTAACTAACTTTTATCCTTTTTTTCAAATCCCAATTCTACCCTCCATTTATAATCTTAATGGTTTAAGATTCAACATTATTCTCTCAAACAATTGTTTTTTGCAATTGAGAGGATCCTCCATTAGCTTGTAAAAAAAAATATTTTTCTAAAACAAGTTAAGATTTTTTTGGGTACATAAACCACAAGTTATGAATACTGCAATAGAAAAGAATAGTACTGTACTCTATTGAATTTGACTTTATTATATATTTATTTTTCAGATTTCAGAATGATATTTATGTCATTACAATGAGTCAAAAAAATTTGTCATTACAACAGTCAACCTCAGTACAGATTAGGAATACCTATAAACCTACTAACAAAGGAGTCTTGGATTTGAACACAAGTCAAGCTGTTTCCATAGATAGTAGAAGACTATATGGTACTGTAATAATCAATAGGATAATTAGAGCTGGGTACACGGGCTGGCCCGCCCCGTTTAACCCGCCCCGCATAAGTCCGCGTATTAAACGGGGTGAGCAAACCCGTCAGTAAATGTAAACGAGTTAAGATATAATAGTCCGAGTTCGGTCCGCATAAGTCCGCGGGTTAAACGGTTAACCCGCGGACTATTATAAAAAAAATTAAAAATCACTTTTTTCAAAGGAAAAAAAATAATATTGATATAATAAATGCTAAAAAAAACTATATTGTTAACAATTTTATGTTATATCATATAAATCGTAAGTAACAAATAAAAAAATAAAGTTTGTGACATTTTCGGGTTTATCTATCTTCTTTAGCTAAGTAATACAACCAAAGAGATAAAATTTGTAATTAATTATATATAAAAAATAAAATTAAACGGGTCACGGGCCAAACCCACGAACCCGCGGATTTAACCCGCATAACCCACGGTTTTAACGGTCCAACCCACACGGGTAAAAATATAAACGGGCCAAAAAAAATTGGACTTAAACCCGTCAAAACTGTGGGTTAAACGGGCTGGCCCGCGGAACTTGGCCCGTATACCCAGCTCTAAGGATAATAACTACTGTTCATAACTTTAAACTAAACAATGAATAAAGTAAACAACCAAATTCCCTGTAATTATTTTGTTACCCTTCAATATTTTTGGAAGCTAAATGATATATATGACCTTAAAAAAATTATATAGATGACCTCATTTAAAAAGGTTAAAACTCTCCTGATACACTCATGTGGAAAGGGAGAGAAATATCAATGAGCATGAATTTCTGAAGCAACTTCAACTAAATAAAAAACAATGAATGCGAAAATTGTTAGCTAACAGTAGTAATTTTCTCAGACCACTAAAAACAGAAAACGAGTGATTAATTAAGACAGCAGCCCTAACCAATAATCAATACATGATCAGGTTGGCATGGTGAAATTTCCAGGAGATTTAATGCTAATAATTTGTAAGTTACAAAAATATACAGTAGTATAATTTTAGCTAGGTAACAAATCACACATTTAATTGCCTATCCTTCTATTTAAATGTCATTAATGATCATCAAGATTAAGTTTTACAGAACTCACATACTAAAATGACCAAATCTTTTCTAACTAAAATATCCATGAAAATCTTTGCAAGGTGCATTTGTTTAGTATGTTGTAATTAACATATTTTATCAAACCTTAATTACAAGCACCGGTCAACAGAAAACACAGACAAAAGTTAAACCAAAACACACAGCAGTACCAGCCTGCAGTGGCAGCCACCAGCACGTGATCGACTCAAATGCAACGTTGACGCAAGCTTCTTCAACAACGCAGGTGCAACCGGATGGTGCTGGATTACACGTGATTATCGCGGCAGATTTATACTAGCAGGTTGCAACGCTATCCACCAAAGATTCGACACGATTGAAGGGGAAGTTATGGCAATTAAGGAATCTATGAATGCAATGATTCAAAGAGGATTCTTCAAATATTTGTTTTGAAAGTGATTCAAAGATTGTTGTTGAGCTATTTCCCTAATTATGTGGATTCCTCTGAGTTTTGTATGTTAATTTCTAGTATTATGTCTTTGTTAATGATTATCCCAACTTCGAGGTGAAGTTTCATTAAGCATCAAGCGAATAGAGTCGCTCATACTTTAACTAGGGCGGGGCCTATTCTTGATCTAGTCGCTGGATATTCGATTTGATTCCTCCTTGTATTGAGAACACTTTGACTAATGAAATGAGTTGAATTTTATTTTGTCCAAAAAAAAATTGAAAACCTAAGAGCAGCATAAACAAAGTTCACTTGTCTCAGACAGTTCCAAAAGATTGGTAGCATGGCAATGAATCAAAAGGTACTATATAGAACATCGGTAACAAATATGAATAGTGAGAAACGATCCAATCCAACTATGGTAACAAATAGTGAGAAACATTTGTTTAAACAAGCGCGCAGTTTACCTAAGATAGGTGCAGTATGGTTCATTTTGACAAAAATTCCGAAAATCCATCAACAAAACTATATACATTTTTGAACTATCAGCTAACAGAATCTTTAGTTTTCTCAAGCACAACAAAAACACCAATCTAATTAAATCTATAACATTATCAAAAGACTTGTAAACAACAAATATGAATATCCTCAAAAAAAATGATAACTATGAAATGCTCAAGAAGCCGTATTTACATTACCGCGTCCACACAAATTAACAAGCATGGAAGCTGCAAAATTGCATACAACTTGAAGCATCATGAATCAGTATACCTTTCCCCCCACCAATTTAGAATCTGAACTGAACTAACTAATTTTCTTTGCCATAGTCGCCAATGTTGCCCTCATCGCTAAAGCCTTCGAAGTCTTTAAAGGATCATCCTCCAATACACAAGGATTCACACTTTTCCTCTCATGTTCAAAATCACTGACCAAAGCAGAAAAATCCTCCCTCATCAATAAACTATTATGAAGAATCGAACAAGCACCGATATAAGCCACAGCCATCTTAATTTCCTCGCAAACCGGTCGACTCAAAACACCCCATTTCCTCAAACTAGCATCTGTTTTAAAAGCCGGAATTCGCATTAGTTCATGAGCAGCATTGAAATTCTCTTCCACAGAACCAGAAACAGTTACATTATCAGCAAAAGGTACCATAAGCCAAGGAAGTAAAGGATAACCAGAATCACCAATCAAATACTGATTAACCCCGTTATTAACCGAAGGATCGTTCAAAAGATTTCCTTCTTCTACATCATTAAACAAACTCGAACTTTTAAGAATCGTAGAATCGGTTTTATGACCGAAAAACCCCGCGGCAATGCTGAGAATTCTGCTAGTGGAATCAACCACAATCTGAGCTGCAATTGTGGATTGTTTGGAAGCCGATGAAGATGAAATTTCGAAGCGAGAACAGAAAACAACGCCGGAACAATTAGGCAAACCGGAGATTGATTCGAAGTTTTGCGCAACGGATTTAACGTCGTTTCCGTTGGGGAAAGAAATCCAGAAACGAAAATTAGTACAGAGAACTCTACAGAGTTGTTTAACACAGAATTTAGCTACGGAAACAGGGACGTTAAATTGATTAGAAATTTGGGTATAATCAGAGCCGTTAGCGAGACGAAAGAGACCGATACCGAGACGAACGGCGGCGGAGAGATTAAGAGGGAAGAGATAAGAAGGATCACGACATTCAAGAAGAGGTTCGAGTAAATTGGTTAACCATTCGAAAGTTGAAGAGGTCATGAGGAAAGAGTTTGGGAACCAATCAGGGTTAAGAGTGAGATGGTGGTGTTTAGGGCGTTTGCGTTTGCGGGAGAGGAGGGTGGTGGTTGTGACGGCGGTTTGTTGAGAGAAGAGGAAGTGATGGATGAGGGAGAAAGTGGTGGAATCGATGGAATTGGAGTGGAAGGAATTAGGGTGGAGAGAATTAGGAGGGAAAATGAGGAGAAGGATTAAAAGGAGTTGAGAAACTAAGGAAGAAAGTAGCGCAGCCAATTTGCGTGATTCCAATTCCATGATGATGATTGTTTTTTCTTTTGGGAGAGAAAAGGAACGGAAATCGAGGTTAGAGTGAGAGAGAGTATTTTTGTTTGGGAATGAATGAATGGGTAAAGGGTAGAGAGTCAGAGAGAGATTATTAATACTGACTCTGTGTGTAGAATACTGCCTTTTCATTGGCTCTAAATATAACCTTCTATTTCGGCGCCGTTCTGCCTTTTCGAACCTTCTATTTTTGTCTCACGTGTCATTCTATTCTTACCCCCAAATTTACATCTTTTCTCAAAAAAAAAAAAAAAAAACAGTCATTTTAGTCCCCGACTCTGCAGCTCGCTGTCAAATTGGTCTCTGACTTAAATAAAAATCTAAAATAGTCCTTGATACTGTAATCTGTTAGCCATTTAGTCCTTCCCGTTAAATATGACCGTTAACTCAGTCAAAATAGCTGACATGGCTAATGTGGGAGGACACATGTTATGCTCTCTTCCTATCCAACGATTGGGATTAAATTTTTAAAATTATGAAAAAAAAATCTCAAAACATCTCCATTCCACCATCTCCCTCAAATCATACATGGGTCTCAAACAAATCTCTATGTTTTTGGTTTTTTTATTTGGATTGCCCTTTGCTTTCTTCACTTTGTTTTTATCTATGCTGGATATAGTTATCGGCTTTTTGGGTACATAATTTATCTTTATTTTCCTATCTTTTTTACATTCAATTTTACTTTATGGGTTGTTGCACTAGACCGGCAAATTTGGTTGTGACTTGTGAGTCTTGCCAAATTCCTTGCTAGAGTTTAATTCATATTTTTGTCTACCTATACATTTGATTCCTTTTTTTTCTTCCTGTGAATCTTTGAGTCTTTCCTCTTTTATTTGTTGGTGCAAATATTAGAAGGGTGATGGTGGATCTTACAACGATGGTGATGGTGCTTAAGTCTTTGGCGGTGGAGACGTTGATGGCCACATATATTCACTCCATCTCTTGTAATGATCTCTTGCCCCTGTGTATCCCCTCCAATTTTTTTGTCTATCTCATGCTCTCACTTTCTCTCTATCTAAGATCTGGGCTTTTTTTTCATTGTGAAATGAGGCTTTTTTTTTATATTTTTTTATTTTATGAAAGAGGCATTTGATTTGTTATGAAGTTGTGTGTTTGGTTTGCATTGCAACTAAAAGAATATGATATGGTGGATTTGGAGATGGTGAGGAGAAGTCATTTTTGTTTTTGAGGAGTGTTTTGAGATTTTTTTTATTCATAATAAAAAAAATTAATCTAAACCGTTGGATCATTTAATCACCACATGTTGCTATGATATGAAAGGGAATACAATACATCAGCAATTCATGTGTTCCACAATTGTGACACATCAGCTATTTTGACAGAGTTAACAGGCATATTTAACAGAAAGGATTAAAATGGCTAACGGATTACAAAATCAAGAACTATTTTGGATTTTTATCTAAGTCATGGACCAATTTGACAGTGAACTGCAGAGTCGGGGACCAAAATGACTGTTTCCCAAAAAAAAAAAAAAATTCAATCGGTATCATCTGCATGCAACTACAGAGAATAATCTATTGAGTTTTATAGGATCCAAATTTTAACACTAATGCATGATTAAGTTATAGAGATTGAACTTAGAATTTTGGTTAAACTAAAAAAGATAGATGTTATCTGATCTAAATGTTCTTAGTTTCAATTTATTACAACAGTTTATTGTCCTTAAAAAAATTATTATCTTAATCGATCTTTGCAAAGGTTTTTTTAATTATGAAAGAGTATTTTAAAATATGTCTCTCTTAAAATATTTGAATAATCGTCGGGATAGACATTAGAGCATGAATATTGATAATAGTATGTATTTGTAAATTATCCAAGTTCTAAATCGAGCAATATGAGTTGAACTCACGTTTTTGTGAAATATGAGTTGATTTTTTGTGAAGGACAATAATTGAGCAATATGAGTTGATCTCAAAAATAAAAATCTGAATGATTATTCTAAATTAAACAAGATATCTTTTACTATTTAAAAAGATTTATTATAAAAAATAAATCATAAAAATTGGATATTAAAAAATAAAAACCTGTTCTTACCGTTTCGACTTAAAATCTTGAGAAGATATCATGTGTTGCATCCCTTACAACAAAGGATAAAGAGTTATCAGTTTTCTTCTTTATTTGTAGCTGAAACCAATAAAAATTGTAGGTATAGAACTTTGTACCTAAATTTAGTCCTTAATACAAAAAAGTTTTAAAGATGAGCATACGTGATTATAAAAACATTATTTTCCTTTTAATTTTAAGACTCCAAATGATTTTATGTAAATTTAACTATTAATTAAGATGGGGAATGATACATCATATACGCTTTCTATGTTAAAAAAAAACAATTGTCAAGTAAGCCATTAGATTTGGTCTAGTGGTGAGGGGTTTGGGTCATATCCATAAGGTCATAGGTTCGATTCTCATTGGTAACATTATAAATCAAAAAAAAAAGAAAATTTGTCAAGTAGTTTAGTAGCTAAAAATTCCACCTTTAAGATGGATGAGTGAGATGAACGAGATTCAAACCTTAATTCCCCGTATATATAATGCAATGTTCAACCAATTAAGCTAAACTCACAGGACCTATGTCAAAAAATTATATGCTGACATCCGATAAAACATTATCATTATGTACCCAATAAAAAATTATCATTGTTCACGTGATACCATAAATTTCAAAATATTCTTACAAAAGTGGAGAAATATGCAACAACTAGTATTTTTTTGTCAAATCAAAATCATGGACTCACAATAATTTTACACAATGCATATCAATTAAATTTTAAATCCTGAAACAAGTAGAAAAATCCTTTGTTTCAGTGAATTTAGTTCAGTTGGTAGGGACGTCACACTATATGTGTAGAAGTCGGGATTCGAATTCCGGACACTCCACTTATTTACCTTTGTTTCAAAATAAGGAAATTTCTAGCCACTAGACTACTTAACAAAAAAAAATCTTTGTTTCAAAATGATACATGTTAAGGAATCTTCGAATTTTACTAGTATCTTAAGAGCACATGTTAATAAATTTAAAAATAAAAATTGTGTTGAAAATTTAAAAATAAAGATTGTGTTGAAAAGAACAGCTTTAAGCTTTATCCTTAGCCTCTTGCGTGAGTTCTTTAATTCCATTGGTTCCTACCTAGGCCTCTTTATTATTTGGTAAGATATCCTTGATCCATAACTGTCATAATAAAATCCATTCAATATCTAATTAATCACAGTTATTATAGTAGGAAGTTATGATAGTATTGTAAGTGGTTACCATATGTTTTGGATTCTCTAATTGTTAGGCTATGACAGAATGTCTGCACTGGAGAGCTGGACTAGGTATGCTCAATTAAAATGGCACACAACCACCACCATAGCACCTATCCAAAGAGACGAGAGACGATACGCCGATGAAAATATACATGTGACGGTATTAGATCAGTTCGTGTGCCAGGAAGATTTGTGTTAGTTGAACCTTCTCAATTGAGTTTCTGCAAGAATTGAATATCGATTTTTAAACTATGATATATAATATATTGCAAAACAGTCGCATTAGCTCATAATCAAATCAAAACCAATCCTGCAAGTTTTGCAAAACTTGGCAATTAGCAACATTTGAATATGATACTATTGATTTGGTAGCTGGAATAATCAAGTTAAGGAACAGCGTGATAAGGAGGTTGAAAGTTCGACCTCTACTCCCAGCATAATACTAACGATACTACTAATAATTGGTTGGATAAATGGAAATAAGCACATGGTAATCAAATTGAACTTTCAGAACAACAAATGCTGTTCAAGTCAGGTACAAAAGCAACAAGCAAATTCAACATGTATCTAAGCAACACTTTTCAAAAAGAGATCAGTGATAGAACGCGGAACATTCATTACTAAAGCAGACTCTTGAGGTCACATCTAGCTACTGAGAAAAAGTTCATCCAATATGTACAAGAAGAACTAAGTAATGTTGAGCAGCCTGACAATAATCGAAAAATTTAACCAAAATTCAGCATGAGAGCAAGGGAAAAAGTTTATCGCTTTACTGAGATTTTGTCTACACAGATCCATGTTTAAGACTTGAGCATCTTCTCAATTGCAGACACGTAAAATTCCTTTGGCATGGTACCAACTATAGCATCAAATTTCTTCCCATTTTTGAAAAATAAAACCACTGGTACAGCCTTAATATCATACTCTTCGGCAATTTGCATATCAGTGTCTGTGTTGAGTACAAAGCACTTGAGTCTTCCGGCATACTCTGTTGCAATCTCGTCAATAACTCGGTGTACCATCTTGCATGGACCACACCAATTTGCAAAGAACTCAACAAGGACTGGAGTTTCACTTTTCAAAATCGATTTTTCCCACAGATCTTTGCTAACTGGTGTAGCTGTCAATCAACAAACTCACATAAATTAAAATGCCATCATCCAATGATCAAAAGTATAATACAAATTGACATTGCAAAGTTCACAAAATTAAAACCAGAGGACTGGCAAAAAAGTAAGAAACACCAACGAAAAAGGTATTTCGACATAATTCCGGCTTTAAGTAATATAGTTCATGTAAACAGAAAAAAACTTCCTACTCATTGTAAAACACAAATTATTTCAGATGCCGTTCCATGTGGTTAATTCTTTGCAGTGAAGGGATATAATGTTATCTCGCTCCTAATGTTACGTTCCGTCCTAGTGAATAAATTCAAACAAACTGTAGTTTGTAAAAGAAACGTTTATTTATACTTAAATATACACCATGGAGGTTAACCTGTGTAAGCATCCAAGCCTATAAATGAAATGAAAGAACCAAAAAAAGTATAAAAAGAGAGCACAGATTAAGAAAAAAAATTGAGAGCTTCTCCATATTAAATTTCTTCAGAAGTAAAGAACAAACATGACAATTCAAAAATATCGAATTGGAGTCAAATTCGTAAAAGGATACAGAAGAAGAAAAAATACTGTTGTAATATAGATAGGAACTCAAACCAAGAATTAATACTTAGTACAATGTCAACAACACCTTGCAACTTGGTGAAAATTATTATTTAATCAAGCAAGAGAAGATGAAACTGATCCTAAGGTTTATAATGATCTTAATCTATAGTTAATTAGCTTAAAATCACATAGTAACATATTAGTAATTCACACACCTTACTAAAAAACCTAATAGACATTGCTAAATGTGAAAAAGTATCAAAGCCACAAAAATGTTAAGTTACAAAAAAAGGGAAAATACATTAAAAAAAAGAATCTTATAAACATTACCAACATAGGTCTATAATCTCTCATCTAAAATATCAAATAAAGAAAGCACTAAAAATGCAATTCAAGCAATCCTATTTTTTCATATATATATATATAATAATAACCTAAGACATTTGATGGAACCCAATAGCTGTTAATAATTTTGTTAGTATTTCCAATTTCTAATAGAACCCCCCTAATTCTTGATGTTGATACCTGTGGTTTGTTGACGACGCAGAGAGTGAATCTTGGGAAAAAGAGGAGGAGGGTTTTGAAGGTAAAGGGGTTTGTGGGTGATTTGGGAATGGAATACCGGAAATGAAGGAGTAAAACGCGAAGGGAATGAAGAAGAAGAAGAAGAAGAAGAGGAAATGGGAATGTGAGAAGAAGAGGGAGGAGAAGTGAGAGAAAGGGAAGTAGCCATGGACGATGACTGGTGAGAGTGATAGTGATTCGTGTGAGAGGAATTTTGTGTTGTGTTGTGTGAGTGTCGAATGAGAAAACAGAACAAACAATACAATGGGACCGCAGAAATCATTAATATATGAATATGTGGATGGATGGAATGGATCTTGAAGTCCGGATACGCGACACGATACGGATATGATACCGATACGTCGATATGTGAAAATTTTAAAAAATTCATATCCGATACTGTCGCGATACGTTATTTAAAAATTAATTTTAAAATTAAATATATAAATGCACAATAATATTAATAATAATAATTTTTTTTAAAGACAAAAAATAATAATTATTATTATTATAAACGCCAATAGTTCATTGTACAAAGAGTACACACAAGCCAATTAGCTTGCACAAGAGCAAAACAGTTTGAGGCTCAACATACAAGGGTTCATCGGTCCTAACAAAAGACATATAATAGCTCAAAAAACATATAATAGTAATGACATCAAGCCTCTTCAACAAGTTCATCTTGTAGCAATATCAGACAATTATATAGGTCATGCAGCTGACCAATTAAAAGCATAAATCAGTCATTCTTATACTAGAATTTTGGGACAAGCCTGAATACTTACACAATCTATTATATAGTAGGACACCATAGTGACTTCAGAACAGTGACAAAGACAAAAAATACTAATTATAATAAATTAAAATCATTAATACTAAGTTAAGTATTTGTGTTTCATTAATATTGTCCTAAAAAATAATGATCACCGGTACATTTTAAGTTATACATCTTAAGTTAAGTATTATACAACATCATTAGCACTATCCAAAAAAAGACATTGTTAGTTACCCGTGTAACAACATAATAGTTTGACATTCACTAGGAAACACGGATTCTATCGGATATTATTTTTTATTTAAAAATAAATATTTAACCGATACTTTTCCGATATGAGTATCGGGAAGTATCGGACGCGTATCGGATATTATTTTTTTATTTAAAAATAAAGATTTAATCGATACTCTTCCGATACGAGTATCGGGACGTATCGGAAAAGTATCGGTATCGGATGCGTATCGGACACGATACTTCACCAATTTTAGAGTATCGGAGCTTCGGGAGATCTTCATACTATATTTTTACAAGTTTTAAGATTAAATTTTCTTTTGTAAAAAAAAATGTTTAAATTTTCTTATTAATAAACTTAATTAGTGTTTGGGATACTGTTTAACATTTTCCTTAAAAACATCATGATAATATGTATAAAATCTTACTCTTAAAAATTAAAATGTATTGAAATCTACAATTTATAAATTACTTTTAGTAACAGTTGTTTCCCACGAGTTTATAGATTATTTTCACGTCATCAATATACAGGATGCTAAACAATTATAGCTACCAAAATAAAACCTAAAACAAATATGATAGGTGACTGATAAAAAAAACACGCCCGGTGGGACTCGAACCCACAATCGCTTGATTAGAAGTCAAACGCCGTATCCATTAGGCCACGGGCGCCATTTTCTAGTAATTGATGCATATTATAATAATATAAAATTAAATATCTAAACTGTTCACGCCTTAACTTCTTTTTATTATAGATGTTACGAGCTGATTCCTGCATAAGTAGTCCAATTCTTAAGGCCTTGTTTGGTTTGAAGGAGAAAAAGAGAAAGGAAAGAAAATTACGAAAATCAAAAAATGAACTTGAAGTCTTGAACCAATTTTAATCTAAATTCATGTATTGATTCCTGTAAAAAAATTTCCTCCGACTTTTTTTCCCTCGAACCAAACGCACCATAAATGTTAAACAAGAGTCAAAAGGTGAGTGTCTGTTGAACGAGAACTAATCTGCATGCAAGAAACATTTTTATTATAAATGTGGTTGTTCCATCCAAGTTTAACATGATGAGGAAAGAATTCACTTTTCACTCATTCCCTTTTAAATAGTGTTTGTCTAATCATTCAACTCCTTTTCTCTCTTCCTATCTTCCCTTTCTTAACAAATCTACATCATACTTAACAACATTTAGTGCACAACAAAGTTTCAACATTACATATTCACATTCTAAATACACCATATTTGGTATTTTCTGTGGCACGGTTCAAGGAAGCAGAGACACATAGACCAATGATTTTTCTTGTATCAGCTGGATCAATGATTCCGTCATCCCAAAGCCTCGCCGTTGAGTAATAAGGACTTCCTTCTCTCTCGTACGCCTCAACTACTTTCGTTTTGAACTTTTCTTCTTCCTCCTTGTTCCACTGTATTACAACCACAAAGACAAATCAGACAAACCATAAATTTGTCAGCAGGTAAAATAATCTTCTTCTCGATAACTTTGTTCTTACCTGAATTCCTTGCTTTTTCTTATTGCCTTTCTCTATTTGAGCCAGAACACCAGCAGCCTGATGAATATTATCAACTAATGATCAATCAAATCTTCGAGTTGAATAATTTGCAATGAATCATGACTCGAGAGATAAACTACCTGAGCACCACCCATGACAGATATTCTGGCATTAGGCCAAAGGAACATGAAGTTTGGACTATAGGCACGACCACACATTGCATAGTTTCCAGCACCAAAGCTTCCGCCAACAATTATCGTGATTTTAGGTACCTGCAGATTTTATTGAAGCAAAAATTATCATTAGTCCTTTATAAATATCTGTCATTCTTCAATATTAACCTTTATAATAATAAGTTAATTGTTGAATCAAAATAATAATACTATTTGCAAAGAATGTTATAAGTAGTGTACTGGAAACCACTAACCTTTGCACAAGATACAGCCATCACCATTTTTGCACCAGACTTTGCTATGCCATTTGCCTCGGATTTTGAGCCCACCTACCAAATTAACATGTATTATAGTTTCATTCTTCATCAAACTACTAATGTAGTAGTTTTCCAATATCATAACTAGGAATTGTTTACGGAAAGAATATTTTGATTTAGTATTTCTTGATTTAAAAAATGAGACACAACTTAACAGTAAACATTTTGCTTGATCATTCTAATCATTTCCAGAAAAGTATGACTGTCATAAGAACACAAAATGATGGATGACATTAAGTGTAATTGTCAATCACTTCATAAACCAATCGGCATGCCTACAGAGTACAGACAGATTCCATGAATTAAAGAAAAATACTCCCTCCGTTTCATTTGAGTCGTGCACGGTTCTTAGAAAATGATTAGTTGTGCTGATTTCAATGATAAAATGAGCTTCATTCACTAAAACACCATTATTAATTATAGTTACCGGAGTAAGTAGGTGGTTGCAGATACAATAAATTAAATAAGAGTACATGAATGGAAAAAAATAATTAATGACATTCATCTTGAGAGTTCACTTAGTCTTACAGTTTCATTGATCCACCTGATTTCCTATATTTATTTATACATTATTATTTTGTTACCTATGACTTGTAAAGCGTTTGTTCATGTAATCAACGAAAATACTACATGATTAGCATCCCCTGATTAAAAAACACTATCATATAATGAGATTATTTACACCACAAATCCAGTGATGTTATGACGAGAAAAGGAATTGGTCTACTCAGAAGTCAGAATATAATGAAGCAGTGCATCATAATCAGATAAACTAGAGAAATACCATGAATCCAGTGATGTTCTGAAGGAAAACCAAGGGAATGTTACGTTGAGTACATAGTTCAATGAAATGGGCACCTTTCAGAGCAGATTCATTGAATAAAATCCCATTGTTTCCAATAATTCCTACAGGCTGTCCAAAAATCCTAGCAAAACCTGTCACGAGAGTCTGCATATAGATTTCGAATAAGTATATATTTTGCATATAAAGAATTACTCCAGTACTCTTTTTTTCTAGGCTGCCAGTGCACTGATGACTTGCGAAACATTTACAGGTTGCTGTATATACTTGGCGTACTCCAAATATTTATAGTGAAAACCGAAAACCAACAACCAATAAATGTTTCACGACTCATCAAGGATGCACACAAATATAAAAGTAAATGTAAGTTCCATAGGAACCCATTCACATAAATACAATGATTAAATTAAACAGGTAGAAAGTGAAGTGAATAAGCCCTCACAGTGCCATACAGTTTCTTGAATTCATCAAATTCACTTCCGTCAACAATGCGAGAAATTACTTCTCGGATATCAAACTGCTGCTTAAGATCAGTGGGGGCAATAGAACGAAGTTCATTGACATCGTACAATGGCTCTTTATATTCATAATTCATATTTTGCAATCCATTTGTTGAGACATCTCTCCCAGCCATATGCAAATTCTTAACAATGTCCCTCCCAAGTGCAAGTGCATGAAGTTCATCTACAAGAAACAAAACATGTATAATGTCATTAATACAAACCGATTTGATTTAATTTCATTCTTAGCTATCACGTTATCTATCCACTTAGATGTGCAGGAAAGAAATTATCCACTGCGAATACCTTGAGCAAAATAGTCAGAAACACCTGATGTCTTGCAGTGCACAGCAGCACCTCCCAAATCCTCTGCAGACACTTCTTCACCAGTGGCAGCCTATGAAATCAATCAATTAATGTTAATTTAAGTCATAGACACGCATAAAATACATTATCATAAACAAAGACACTGTTTAAGACAAAAATAAGTAGCCAGATATACATCACACAAAGGATATTGGAGCATGATAATAAGCTAGAGCGAACCTTAACAAGAGGTGGCCCAGCTAAAAAAATAGTGCCATTTCCCTTGACCATCACACTTTCATCAGCCATAGCAGGTATATAGGCACCACCAGCAGTGCAAGAGCCTAACACCAATGCAATTTGGGGAATCCCCTGAGAGGACATTATAGCCTGATTATAAAATATTCTACCAAAGTTTTCTCTGTCCGGAAATACATCAGCCTGCTTGGGAAGGAAAGCGCCGCCACTGTCGACAAGATACACGCACGGCAATTTCAATTGTGCAGCAATCTCCTGTGCCCTAAGATGTTTCTTAACAGTAATAGGATAATAAGTCCCTCCCTTAACAGTAGGGTCATTAGCCACAAACATGCAAAGTCGGCCATGCACCGGACCTATGCCAGTCACAACCCCACCAGAAGGTAAAGGCTCTTCATACAACTCATGTCCTGCAAGCTTCATCATCACTCAAAAGTTCAAATCTTTCTTAGATAAACACATTACCTATTTCTGTATTTCTCACATTACCCTTTTGGATTAGCTTACTTTTGAGCTTATGCAAAACAGTTTATGCAAATAAATAAGTTTTTATACATTATTATAAGTTTGTCAAGATAGTAGCTTATAAAAATACAGTTTTTGTTAATAGAAAGTTATAAATTAACATAAAACCTACCTTATCTATTTACATAAGCTAAAAAATAAGTCAATCCAAATGGCATAAGCGGTTATCATATAAGTGTTTACCTATAAGCTATTTCTATAACAAAAATATAAAATAAAATGAAAATGAAAGGAGAATGGTATTAATTAATGTGTAATGAATGAATAAATGTTTAAGTAAGAAGATGAATTAAGAACCTGAGAAAGCTCAAGGAAGGAAGAACCAGGATCAAGAAGAAAATGAATTCTTTGTCTAGGTAGAAGTTTGTTTCTACTATTATTTCTCTTGACAGCTTCGGGTCCACCACCATCAAGGACTTTATGGACATGAGATTGGAGTTGAGTGATCAAGTGTTCCATCATGGTTCCTCCTCCGCCATTATTAGGAAGACTAGCACCCAAACACAAGTCTCTTGTTAACAGAAAATTGGATGAAGATACCCAATTTGATTTTCTTCTGATTAATCCAAACATATTTTCTCTTCTATTGTTCACTCCGTGCTCGCAAGAGTTATTAATAATGTCGTGAAGTCATTGAATTCTACTCTGGACACACTCCAGCTAACTATGTCTATCGGATCGGATGATGATGATGATGATGATGATGATGGTGATTAAAATACACGTTGATAAAAGCCCTAGGATAATCTTGCCACGCATTTAATGTTTTTTTTTTTTTTATCAAATTTCATTTCATATACTTAAGTATTGCATAAAATATAAGTATTGCACGGAATAATATATGATAATATAAGACAAATATTTAAGGTAATTGAATAAAATTTGTCTTTTATGATGTTTAGTGGATAAAATGTTATTTTTGTATTTGAGACAATTTGTGAAGATGACAAAAAGTTGTTATGTGGTTTAGTGGGTAGTAAGAATTTCAATTTTTGTTCGGTCTTTTAGTCCTAGTTAGTTCAGTCCAATGAACAGTTTTAAAATCAAACACAGTATAACCGAAGTTGTCTTGTTCAATCTCTTATGTTTTAGCAAATCAAACCTACTCTTAATTTTTTTTGTCAAATAATTTCGTGGTTAAAAGTTCATCCCTTGAGATAAATAAGTAGAAGATTTTGAGTTCAAATTTCAATTATGCATATAAATTGTAATATTCTTATCCATTGATCTATGGTCACGGGGCTTACTTAGTTGTGACATTCCATATGTCGGGAGTTCAAACCCACAAAGGATGTTTCCAGCTTGGTTTGAATTAACTTTGAGACAAAAATTTATCCAATATTAGAATAAAGTTACTCACGATCTAGTTCAGTTTAATTTAGGATGACTAATTAAGAATTTGGTCCAATATATTTCTATTTAGCGTGGTTTAATTGGGATTTTTTAATATCCAAATTAAAAATTATAATTTTTTTAATAAATATTAATATTATAAAGATACAATAAAATAATAAGTTAAATGGAAAATATAAAGAATGATATATTAAAATTAACATTATGGAATGGTAATCTATAATAATACTAATAATCCAGACTAGTTTAATAGTTCACACAACGTATTCTGGTGCTATATTTACCACTCTCGCTCACACTATCCTCACTCCAAGGATGCCCTCGATCTTTTTG
The DNA here is from genome assembly GCA_030408175.1 of Trifolium repens. NCBI lineage: Eukaryota > Viridiplantae > Streptophyta > Magnoliopsida > Fabales > Fabaceae > Trifolium > Trifolium repens. The sequence goes on along the minus strand of CP125842.1, from coordinate 14,378,046 downwards.
ATAATTTGCTTGTGAAGAATCCCCTCAAACTGTTTCATAAATTGCTTGCAAAGAATTTTAGCTCTTGGATTGTGTTAATTTGGGTGCATTCGTTCCTGACTTGATTTTAAATATTAAGCTTTGGTTTTCTTTTCAATAAAGAGTTTTAATTTTCTCTTAATAAGAAGTTTTGTTTTCCCTTTTAATAAGGAATCTTACATTCCCGTGTTTTTGAGGCTATCGAAGACAAATGAGCTACATAGCTTGGATTTTCTGTGAGCCATGAGTATATTAAGTTGGAACTCTCATGGGTTCTAAAGCAATTCTTGGTTTAAAAGACATTATTTGTGTTTATAAACTGGAAATTTTTCTTCTTATCGAGACTTTGGTTCACTCTAATAAAATAAAAGATCTTTGTTATGCTCTTGGTTATGACTGTTCTTTTTTGTTGATAGAGATGGAAGAAATGGTGGTCTTGCTGTCATTTGGAAATATAGTTTCAACTGCAACATTATTAATTTTTCTTCTAATTTTATTAATCTCCAAGTCCATGACACCATGAGAAGGGTTGGCGCCTCATGTCTTTTTGTGGTTATTCTGGTAGTGCTAGATGCAGACAGTCATGGAACCCCCCCTTCATGACCTTGCTTCCATGTTTACTGACCTTTGGTGCATTATAGGGGATTTCAATGACCTTCTCTTAAGTGAAGATAAAAGAGGGGGTTATGAGTGTTTGTCTTGACTTTATAAAGATTTATGTAACAGTGTTAGTGATTGTTCCTTCATATGCCCCTCGAAGGTTAGCAATACATTGAGTTTAAAAGTCTAGGGACGAGCTGTGCATTAGAAGATTGTCCTGGTCGCGCTATGCATACTCAGGCTTGATCCTTAATGTTTCTCGAGGCAAGACTCATCAAATTTGTTGCTATCACGTCTAAACACTCACATATTCTCCTTAATTTTGAGCATGAGCCTTAACCTGAGATTCTACTGCAAATTTTGGCCCCATTTTAGGAGAGAGATTTTGAAGCTTACTACTCTTGGCTAGAAGATGGGCACTTCCCACATAATATCAATGATACAAATATTGTGCTTGTGGCGAAAGTTAATCATCCTGAAAGCATGAAAGATCTCTGTCCCATAGCTCTTTGCAATCTCGTCCACAAAATTCTCTTAAATTCTAGTTAACCGTCTCATACGTATCCTTCCTACTTGTATTTCAGATTCACAAGTGGCTTTTGTACCAGACAGAGATATTCTTGATAATGCATCAACAACCTTTGAAGTCCTCCATTATATGATGTGTAAAAGTCATGGCAAAGAGGGACTTATTGCTTTAAAACTAGATGTCAATAAAGATTTTAATCGCGTCAAATGGAGTTATTTACAACTGATGATGCAAAATGGGATTTTCAATTTTCATGTACTTGAGTTAAGTGGATCATGCGGTGTGTTACAACAACAAATTATCACGTCCTCCTTAATAATGATCGAGTTGGTCTATCACCCCTTTTTGTGAGTTCCGCCAAGGTGATCCTCTCTTGCCTTACTTGTGTGTATATACACACACTATCGATTGATTGATTAATGATTATAGTCCAACATACCCACCACTATAGTTTTGAAGGAATCTAATATTTGCCCATCCACCCACAAAGTAAGTTATTGAGTGAAATAACTTCGGGTTTCAAATGATATAAAGCTATTCAACCATAGAATCTTAAAATTGTTCACAAATTTTTCAACAACATTAGGTTAATTAATCTATTCTACATCTAGACAACTGATAGACAAAAGCTGTGGTAATGTCACTTCGACACAAAGCTAGGCCCTTATATGAACCAACGACTAAATTAAATGCTCATGCGGCAAAGTAATCTTCAGGGACATAAAACTTCAAACCATTAGCCTGCAACCATTGAAAATAAACAAATGAGAAAGACATAAACCTAAAGCTGAATAAAAAAATTAAGGCTAAACTACATATTTGGTCCCTTACGTTTATTTTAGGTTTCAATTTAGTCCCTTACGTTTAAAAAGTTTCAATTTGGTCCCTTACGTTATCAACGTTTGTATTAGTTGGTCCCTTCAGTAAGATTCCACTATTCCACTATTTCAATTGGACACGTGTCAACGTGTCCAAGTGTCCACGTGTCAATCCACGTGTGCAAACCGTTTGCCACGTAAGCAAACTGTCTGCCACATGTGCAAAAACTGACGGAAGGGACCAAATTGAAACCTAAAATAAACATAAGGGACCAAATTGAAACCTAAAATAAACGTAAGGGACCAAATGTGTAGTTTAACCAAAAATCAACATACTAACGAGTAATGACAACAAAGGTCAAACATTATTCAGAAGTAGAATTGCAGCTTTAGACAATAATAATATTCACAACTGGATGAAATATACTCAAACTTGCTAGAGTCAAAAAGAAGAAATGGATGGGACAAATGCGCTCGAGTCAAAAAGAAGAAATGCACTCAAACTTTGCATTATGAATCATATCATGATGCCATTATTCATCGATGTTGTCGAATGCGGACCATAGCGGAAAACAAAATATTTGCCATTCTATGCCGCAACAAAATGCCATGGCACCAACATCCTTCACAAAGTAGCTGTGATGGTTGTCAAAAAATCACCACCGCAATCCGCAAAGCCAATAGATTTGATAGTACTGTTATTCAAATCACAAGTTATTTCTTTGTTGCTAAAATTGTTTAAATACCTCTGCAAATCCAATATCAGCATCACTGTGATCTGATTCTCTCCCAGCTGCATCACCGACATAAAAGGATCTACAACACAGAAAATGCATATTTTAACATTTTCAACCCTTTGTGGATAAAATATCATGTTGTTCTAAATAAATTTAAGAAAAGAATCCAATATATAGCATCAATTGTATCAAATAGAAGAAAAACTAACTGATCCATATCGATGGTAATGCCAGAATTGAAGTGTTTCTCCATGAGTTGCCACATCCCTGGTTTTGGTTTCCGGTACGGATCATCTTCCTTTGGTCCAGCTTTGCCTGATTTACCTACCCCACAAGCTATAAAAACCTGTATAGATAAAATTTGCTTACTTAGGCCAGTTTCAAAGACAGCTTATCACCCTACTGCACAATGAAGTTGCTACAATGAAGGGAGGAAGCCAAAGTTGTCAAAATTAAGGTGGCTTTCCAGCATACTAGTGAGGTTGGCAGCAATGTTATTGTTAAACCTAATAACTATTTAAAGTAGTAACTGAAAAATAAGAACCAAAAACTTGAAGAATAGCTTTCAAATATCCATTTAACCAATATAATTTATACAAAATTGCTCCACGGTCCTATAAGTTATTTTATTGTACCAGATTAGTCATTTATGTTTCTTTTTTTTTTATGTTGGTCCCTTAATTTCATAATGTTGACGTCGTTGATAATTTTGAGTGGTACAATGTTGATTTGTCTATTATGGTGCTTGCGTGGCGTGTCCAACTATACATTAATAAAAAAAATCCTGTAACCTAGACTCTTCAAACGCAGAATCTGTATTGGTAGCAGAACTAGTTCTTTCTTCAAACATGATTTTATTTCAACCATGGAATATCAATAAGAAATGAAGCAGTTCTGACTTTCACCTCTTTGGGAAAGCTGCTAACAGAAGTTCTTAAACACTTGAAAGCTTTAGCTACTGATAAGCAATTATCTAAATGCTCTTTTCTAGTTGTTTATTCACAGTTTGCAATAATGTTGATACTGCAAATAAACAAGAGCCAGGAACCACGCATTTTCACGTAAGCCAGATGGGTATCACCGGGCCCAACATTGAGATACATCTGAAACAAGGACAAACACAAGGCGCACACACCATAACTCAGGAGAGCAACCCATGATCTCTGAAGTTACTAAGGGCATGGTGATGACCTGTATCCGAGATCTTGAGAAATGGAGAGTGAGGGAGGAAACTGCCCAATTTGGTTATCCTCACATTTATTTATACCTACTGCCTTACGCAGTAGAGGATACCTCGCTTTAGATACAAAACACAAACTGACAAAGTACTAGGCCTTGATCCCAGTATCTCGCCGGCAAGGTACAAAAGCCATACATGCTAGGACCCAAGCCTTGGTATTATGACACCAGAGTACCCCCTACAAATCTTAACGAGAACAGTTTCGTATGTGGAAATATACTACACTGCATAAAGATTATCCAAAAGCATGATAAAAGGTAACTAAGACAAGCGGAATATTTTTGTTCGGAAGACCTGCCAAATTTAACTAGTAGACTAGTCATCAGCCATAAACCATTGCATATTCATACCATTCATACCAGGTGGAGAGAGAGCACTGGGAATATTTCAAAGAAAGCATCTTTTTTTAATATTACCTTTTGATCCACTAGTAAGTCTATTCTCAACCAAGCAATCCACATCCACTAATCAAAAACATGATTGCCTAGTGATCCTATCTCCAGAAATGGAAAACTCAACCAGCAAAACAGACAACCCATAATTTAATGGATATAAACAACATAAGCTACATTTGTATAACCAACAAAATCACCTGAATTGGGACCTTCACTTTCTCAATAAATTGATTTAGACGTCCAATTTTTGAGTCCACGGCTTTCTGTCTGGTGTTCTTCCAACGTTCGATATTGGATTCGTTGGTGAAAATTACCTGCAGTACCCGACAACCACCAGAGTAAATAGCAATAGCATACTACAATGTAAATTTCATACTGGTAGTACCACTGAATAGGAAAGAATATTGAAATTAAAAAAAATGGGGCAGATACCAATAGCAAATTGTTAGTAGGCCTCTGATTATAAACTTTGTGTAAGGTGCAGAGATCAAATGGGCCAGCTATCCTAGTCTAGAATTATGTTGTAATTGAATAAAAGGAATAAGAGAAGGAAACGAAGGGTATTCAGTTGTTTTGAAGTGGTTATGGGTGGTTGGGAGAGGAGGCAGGCTCTCTAACTCCTGTCTTTATGTGTAACTTCCATTATTAATAACTACCCATCCTAAACTTTGTATTCTGTGTTCTCTGGGTATTTTCAGTAATTTCTATTAACATAGATACCAGTTCTAACATAAACTTCTATTAACAGCCAAAATTCAATAATAAACTTTCTTTTACAGATAAAAGGGACATACCAGCTTGTAGCCATTGTTGTATAGGCTTTGTAGTTTATCAGGAATTGAGGAATACATGAGGGACCAAGCATTTGGACCTACTCTGAAAGAAAAAGATAATTTTCTCAAAAATTAGAAACTTTCCGCAGGATGATGATAATAATAATAATAATAATAATAATAATAATAATAGTAATAGTAATAATAATAATAATAATATCGAATCAATAGGCCAATATTAATAAAATATATCCATTCTCAGAACGTGTCAGTGGTAGCAGCACCACATGACCTCACCAGAAGGCCTTAATACTTCCATTTATTACACCCAAAGCAATAGCAATAGCAATAGCATTAATGATCACAATGTTATGACTTCAGATGTAGACATACTTTTTCACAGAAGTGTTTGCAAGACAGCCATCAAAATCAAATGCAGCAATTTTACTTGAATCTTCCAAACCATCATCCTATAAATTATCAAAGCATAGAACACGGGGGAACATGAGTATGCATTTTTTGTACGTCCTTTCAAATTTTTAACCAAATAGCTGACAACCGTTCAGTACAACAATGCTGGAAAACACACACACACACGAAGGCTACTACTCTCAGATTCTCACCCGTTCAAGAAAAATGACTGTCTGGAATGCCTTCCATTTAGGCAAAAGGGTAGCATCCTGGATCAATAATTTCATTGAAAGTGGAGTAAAATATGTAAGGATTGATCAGTAACAAAATTATAAGCTTGAAAATGTATAACCTTTCATTATCAAACATCGAAGCTGTCAAGTAATCAAATAAAGTAAGAAAAAATATAAGAGGCAAAACCTCACCTTGTATGTGCTCTTGACATCAGAAGCTGAAAAGATTATATTGTCCACTTTAACATCGGAGGTGGATAACTGAAACCAATAAATATGAATAAATTTACGCAATTTGAAGGGCAAAACAAAAATTGGAAAATAACAAAAACAAACAATACACGGCTTCTGGTTTAACTGTATACATATTTTCTAGATGGATTCAACTCTTTTTCCTGTTCATCATCCTCCTCTCTCTAGCCTCATACTACTCCCCATTGCCATTGTCACCCTCCCCCTCTTCTTATCTTGTCTTGTTTGGTACTGGTATACTGCGTGTTGTTCTCCCCATAGCCTCTTTCTCCCCATCGCTGCTTTAGCTCTGTCTCCCCCATATGTGCTTCTCTTCATTACTCATTTTCACCTTTCTCTAACATACACATCCTCGTCTCAAACTATACATTGCTCTGTTACTCTAATTCGATAGCCTATGCTTCTATCATCAAAAGAATCTTCCCTTATTTGCTTCATGGTTTACATTTTCTAGAATCACTAAGTAAGCTATGCCACAATGACAACTTTTGTTTGCTGTGTTTTTTCATTCAAATTCCATGTTTTTCTGGGAATAAAAAAGGCTATTGACAGATGTGAGGGATTTTTGTGAGATTTAAGCAATGATTGTTACTATACATTCTAAATATTTGCCCTTCTTTATTAGAGCGCCAATCATATTTTCCCTGTGAAAAATGTTGGACCGCATAATTGAATTAGTCTTACTATGATATGCGCAAGATACAGTGTAGGAGGAAGAGGGGAGATAGAGGAAAGTGAACACAGGTTTTTGGGGGAGAAGGAGGCCCGAGACGGTGGATAGATGGGTGAAAGTAAAGGTTCAACAATGTTTATTTTGGTCACTCTTGACTTTTGTTTGGTCTTTGCTAACAAAGATAACATATAACTAGACATCCAAGAAACTACATGACACCAAACATGCTACATAAGAACTTCAAACGACATTAAGTGAGATAATGGTATAGTATTTTATGACGGATGAAAGTCAATTTCAGTGACTTATTTTTCAATTTTATTACATTCTTGGACTAATGTGACAATGCTTTCCATTTTAAGGACCAAAATAAATGTTTACTCTCAAATTATTATTTCCAATCTTTGTAAGATCTTCGCACAGGAGATCTAGGCTAAAAATTTTAAAAATTCTTATCGAGGTGCAGAAATCACCCCCACGTATCTCTTCCTAAGATACACAATATGTAATTCAAAAACTCTTAACCGGTGTGTGTGCTTACTTTTCTTTTCTTTGAAGCACTTTCTTCAGTATCTTGATCTTCATTTTGTATGTCTTTCGTTGCTTTACATTCCTATGAGAAAATAAGTGTAACATGCAACCATATGCCTTAGTGCAAGCAATAATCATGATGAACAAAGAAAAAAAGATCAAGAGAAAACCAAACGTCATAAACCAACATCTTTTCCAGATAAACACAAGACTTTCATATATTTACAAAATATAACTTTCAAACACATTTCCTTTTCAACATTAAAATGTTGTCAAATTATGGTTTTACCGAATGGTACACAAATTATCTAATGTGAATGTGTATTGAAAGTCATTTTCGAACTATTTGTTTGTATCGGATTGGGGTATCCCTTGTAGTTGTACTCCTCATAATAATATTCACTCTGCTTATAAAAAAGACCCCTACGTTTTATTGGAAAGCAGTCACACTAGTATAGGCTCGTGATACCACTGATGGGTTTTTTGTGTGCTTTTCTCGTGCAGACATGTATGGATTAAAGGCATAAAATGCAAAATATTAAAATTTGAGTCAGAAAATGTAGCTCTCACCTCTTCAGACTTGTCCTGTCCAGCAAATAACTTTGTCAGAGCTTCTTGGTCATCGCTCTGGAAATAAATAAATAAAAACAACAGAAACAAATCACTTTCAGAAAAAGGTTATGAATGAAAATCTCATCCGAAAGCATTGGAAAAACTAAAATTACTTATTACTGATTAGATTTTAAACATTCGATTAATTTCCCCATTTTACAATGTTTGAAAAGGAAAGCACCTTCAAGGAGGAAAAGCCGGTAATGGTATTAGGAGGGGAATGAAAAGAGGGTAGAGGGAAGCAACTGAGGTGATGCCATTTGGTAACCTCATAGCCTCTACTCTTGTCCCTTGAGACCAATCCCAATCTTAGGGTTTTAGACTGTATGGCTTCAGAGCATTTCTTGCAGGAAGAACGGTTGGACTTTGCGTACTCCACAACAACTGACTCGGACGGCGCCATCGAGAGAGCACAAGCGTTCAGAAAAATGGCGTAAATTCTGTATTTTGCAGTATATCAAAAGATTACAATATGCATAAATAAATAAATAAATTAAAAATACTACTAGTATTACATACATTACACATTACTACACTTATTAATGGGGTACACTAATAAAATTTGGTGCTACCGATCTCCATTTGTGTCACAATTGTTAGGTCACGAGAAGGCAGCCGGGGATCATTCACATTGGCGTCAGAGCAACCATACAAGTAAGTTTGACACCACATTTTTACCTATCTCTTACTTATAAAGTGTTCAATATCTACGTTTCTAAACAATGTGAGACTTAACTGACCTTACCGTTCCTAAGGTAACAAAATGTGTTCAAATAGCATTGGTGTAGATTAATTGGGGAATGGGAGGAGGTTTTCATACTGTAGAAAACTATCTTACAGGTTTTATTAGAATATTTTCTAAGTAACAACATTCAACAATAAGTTAAGTAGTTAACAAAAAATGAGAAATTATAGAGTGAGGAAGAAAGGGGTTTTGCGGCAGAGAGAGACCTATGAGAGCCGAGAGAGAGAGCAGAAATCAGAGAGATGGGAAAACGACGGTGGACGCTAGCAGGGAGGTGCGGTGTTGCCAACTGTTGTGCAAAAATAAACCGGCAGCGCGGCGCCTGACGGCCTAAGTATTTATAGGAGTAGTACTTTATTTGATGATGACTATGGAAATGGTGAGATGAAATTGGGAAATGGGCATGCAACATCGGTTTGTTTGGGCTGTGATTTACTATCTTCACTATATATGGACTATGAAGCACAGACACCTCTAGGTGACGTGTCGCGGTGTCCGACACTTGTATGACACTCGTAAAATACCTGTCGGAATAGTCAACCAAGTTTCACCAAAAAAAATTATTTTCCTTGCTTTGACATTCTAAAAAAGTTAAACATGTATTGAAACAATGTTATCAATGAAGAATTAAAGATATTAATTTTGATTAGAATATTTTTGATTTTTTTAAATAAAAAATCGATAAATAAAATCAAATTTTATCATATATATATATATATATATATATATATATATATATATATATAGCGGTGTTTGTGTCCTTTGTTTTTTACATTATCGGTGTCGAAGTGTCCGTGTCGTGTCGCGGTGTTCGTGTAAGAGTTCGTGCTTCATAGTATATGGAGAAAAAAAACAATTTTAGTAGATGTATTAAAAATTTAAAATTATTAGAATTTGATTTCAAAACTGACAATTAAAATATTTTAAACTTTTTTGTCAAAAAAATTCTTTTGAATATAAACTTGCTTTTTAATTCCCATTATAGTAGAGATAGATAAATTCGAACTCAAATTATCAATTGTTCATGTAGTTTTCAATCTGCATCATTGGTATTAGATAAGACGTATACGATTAAAGTATATACTTTTGATATTAAAATAATCTCAGTCGTCGATTATAAATCGAACGACTGAGATTGGTTACAGTATTCTACTGTAATGTAACTGTAGGAAATCTATTTTTAATAAATTCAGTTGATTAGAGTCTAGCTGATCTTCTTAGATTTTCCATCATATTATTCCGCTTATCATATATAAATATTGATTTAATCAGCCTTAATGTGCAATAAGATGATAATTAGATTATAAAAAAAGATAATTATAATGTATATAGTCGAAATCAAGAAGAACAAAATTAGAAGAGAAAAAAATAGATGCACGAAAAACATGCGACAAAAAAAATTGACATCTACTGAAATTATTCACTTTTCTTTAAGCACTAAAAAACTTCTTAATCCTTATCATCTTTCTAATTGAGAGGTTGTTTGTTATAGTATTTTAGGGAAAAAAAATCACTTATTTTTTAAAAATAATCACTTTAAAAATATTGCATTTGTTTGTTACAGATTTTTAAAAATAATCAGAAGCTAAAAATAATGAAAAAAACAGCTAAAAATGAAAAACCACGAGTAATTTCTCAAATAATATTTTTTTTTTAGAGGAGAGAAAAAATAAATGTTAAAAGAATAAAGTTATTTTTTTAATTAAGAAAATCATTTTTACATGTTGTATCCAAACAAACTAAAAATTATTTTTATTACGATAAACAAACACAGAGTAAATTCAACTTTTCTATAAAATCTATAAAAACTAATCTCTAGATTATTGAACATCAAAATCACTATTTTTTTAATATGTAATAAACGGGCCCTGAATCACTCTTCCTCTTTTCTGTTCTTAATAGAATAAACCTTCAATTTCGTTCCTAAACACTCAATCTATTTTTAATTTGGCTCTTAAATTATAGAAATATACTAAAAGGTTACTGAACCATTAACAAACACTAATGTTATTTTGACATCAAAATAGTTGTCGGACAACTATTTTGGTGTGGGTCCCGCTACCCTTGTATGTTTTCTATTATTTTTAGACCGTTTCGATTTGCGTGCATAGATACAAAATTTTAGTTGTCCCAATTAGACAACTTTTTGTGGTGTTCATATAACACCCCTCATTAACAAATTATCAATTTGACTCATCTATTATTTTCTTTCATATTTTTTAAAACGTTGAGAGACTAAGGTGCGTATGTTTTAGATTTTTATAAGAAAAAATCTTTGTTTTTTTTTAAAAAAATCATATTATAATTTTAATAGTGTTTGTTATAGTTTTTTAAAAAAATTATTTTCTAAAAAAATTATTTTTAACCTCAAAATATTACTATTTCTAATAGTTTTTTAATAATCTATTTTTTTTAACTAAAAAATCTAAGTAAAGAAACTTTTTATTTTTTTTAAAAAAAAGTGAATTTTTTTTACAAATAAACAAACGAAAAATAATTTTAGATATTCTTTAAATCTCTAAAAAAATACAGTAATCTTTAAATTTTATAAAATAAAAACACTTATTTCAAAGCTTAAACATAAGCACCCTCTTTATCCTAAATTGATATACTAATGACAATGAGATAAATTCTACTATGGATCACTTCTTCAAGTGGTCCATGGTGGACCAGTTGTGAATAGACATGGCAATAAAACTCATATCCGCGGGTACCCTCCCGTACCATTCCCGTTTTGATGGGGAAAACCCGAGTTGACTGGGCTTGAGTTTGGGTTTGGATTTTCCCTGATTTTAAACGACGGGGATGGGACGGGTAATGGGGACATTGATACCCACCCCGAACCCGTCCCCGCACCCGCCCCGTTTATGTAAACATCATATTTTTATTTTCTTAAATTAAATTATGTATCAAAAAGATATTATATATGTACAAAAACTTTTAAATTACATTCATACGTTTATTTTTATTTTAAGTTGAGTATTAAATAAAATTGTTTTCCCAATTATTTTCTTTGATTAGTAAAATAATACTATTAAATCAAAAAAATTCTCGACTTTTAAATCATTTTTTAATTAATAAAATATAAAAATACAACTCGAGTTCATGTGAAGCGAAGCGAGACGGAGATACCCGAAACTCATTGGGGATACCCAAACCCCGTCGGGTATGAGTTTGGGGTTCTACTTTTCATTCCCGCTTGAAATGGGGATGATACCCGAACTTTATGGGTTTGGGTTTGGGTAGGGGTGATCGCGGTGCGGATTGGTTCGGTTTTAAACATAAAAGTCATCCTAACCGCGAGATAAAAATGCATGCGGTTCGGTTTGGTTCGGTTGGTTTTAAAAAGTCATCCAAACCAAACCAAACCAATGCGGTTAGGATCGGTTTGGTTGTTGCGGTTTACGACGTAATATTTCGGTACCAAACAATTTTAAACATAGCAAAAAAAAAATTGAATTTCCGAAGTAATATTAAAGTACCAATAAAAGTTGTTTATCTTAAATAACATTACAGTACGTTACAATTTTAAATATACAAAAAAAGAATTTAAAATTCCAAAATAACATTATAGTATCGATAAAAGTTGTTGGTCAAAAATAATATAACAACACCAAAATAATATTACAGTACAAAAAATAACTACAACTTGAAGTTCCATTAATTTGGTGGACCGAGTTGGTAATTAGGCTATGTATATTTGAATATAATATAAACTTAATGTGGTATTGGAATATAATAGAAGCTTAATGCGGTTTTAGCGGTTAACCGCGGTGTTTGCGGCTCGCGGTTTTGCGGTTCGCGGTTGAATAAAAAAGTCATCCAAATACATTCAAACCAAATGTGGTTTTTGCGGTTTTCGGTTTGAATTGGTTCAGTTTGCGGTTTTACTTTTGGTTTGGTTCGGATATGATCACCCCTAGGTTTGGGGATGACAAAATCCGCTCCCGCTCCGCCCCGTTGCCATGCCTAGTTGTGAATAACGCTATAACGGATACGAATTTTACAAAATCGACCGTTAGATTTAAAGTTTATATCATATAGATCATCCATGAAATTTTTTCAGATACCGTTAATTTAGATATGTCTCAATACTATATCAAATGATTTTCAATTTTTTCTAAATTTTTTTATGAATGATTTATATAATATAAATTTTCAATACAACAATAAATTTTATAAAATTGATATTCATTATATTAGTTTTAATCATTTGTCCACGGCGGACTACCTAGCATTAGCTGGTTAGGGACTAAATTAAAAAAGATATTGATAATTTATTTATTTTTAATTCTTATCTTCGTTTCACTTCTAATTAATAAGGCTTCTTCTGTTTGGGAAAGCCATTATCCAAACCGTAGTTGCGTTGTAACAGAGCATCTGATGTCGTTGCTGCTGCTACCGCTTCCTTCCGCAACATTCTCTCCGTTCACTGTCGTTACTTCCACTCTTCGCGTTAAACCCTTATCCTCCCTTAAACCTCCACTTTCCACTTCAAACTCTACACTCTCCATTTCCGACTCTCCACCAACAACTGATTCAAATGCAACCACTCCAAAGAAGGTTCTTCTTCCCATCGGTTTCGGCACCGAGGAAATGGAAGCCGTTATCTTAATTCACGTCCTCCGTCGTGCCGGTGCTCATGTCACCGTAGCTTCTGTTGAGCCTCAACTTCAAATTGAAGCTGCCGGAGGTACCAAATTAGTTGCCGACACTTCAATTTCCGATTGCTCCGATCAAATCTTTGATCTCATCGCTTTACCGGTTAGTTATCATCATCATATTTTTTTTTTTAAATTTTTTTTATTTATGTTGATGTTATAATAACTATAAGAAACAGGGTGGAATGCCTGGTTCAGCAAGATTAAGGGATTGTGATGTGCTGAGAAGAATCACATGTAAACAAGATGAGGAAAATAGGCTCTATGGTGCTATTAATGCTGCTCCTGCTGTCACCCTTTTGCCTTGGGGTCTTTTGAAGAGAAAGAAGGTGATTTACTTCTTTTGTTTACAACGTTGGAATTTGATTTCGTGCATGTTTGAATTCACAGTGAGTTTAACAAAATCACACAACATCAATGTTCTGGCACACCGAAGTAGTCCCACATTGCTCTGAAATTGAGGTTAATGTAATGTTAGTTTATAAATAAGGGTCATGCTAAATGGTGCCCCGGGGCACTTGTTAAGTATACCAATATGACGTCTTTTTTAAAGGACAAAACCGCAAGGGCTCACAAAAGTGCCAAAGTGGCCAATACCTTGGAAATGTTGTGTGTGGAAGCTTAAATTGTAATTCTGCCAAATTTGTGGTACTCTGTGATTTTGGCAAACTCATTGTCAATCCAAATATTAACTATAATGTTTTTCTTTTTTGTTTTGGTATTTGGATGAGGCTGATTTTTTCCAGTTTGTCTTGCAAGATAACCTGTCACCCTGCATTTTTCCACAAGCTTCCAACGTTTTGGGCGGTTAAAACAAACATTCAGGTTTCAAAAGGGCTTACAACCAGCCGTGGCCCTGGAACGGCTTACATGTTTGCTTTAACCTTGGCTGAGCAGCTATTTGGGGAGTCTGTTGCAAGGGAGGTTGCTGAACTCATGGTAATTTGCTTTGTTAACTGAATTTTATACACTTTCACAATAGAGAATAATTGCTTGCATATTTAGGAAAGTCCACATTCTAACCGGATTCATATACTATTGTAGTGTCGTCAAACATTCATGTGGTCAATTTGTAATCCCTAAAATCAGTGATAAACCGGAAGCCAACGTTTAGCTGGTTGAACAGAACATTCAAATAACTAACTAATGTTACATACTGAATTAATTATTTGAATCAACTGAAGAGTTTACCAAGGGTGGAAAAAAAAGAAGGAAAAACTTAGGGTTTAGGATTCACGATTGAGGCAACACAATGATTTTTCTTGAAATCTAGTGTTTTAAATCTAGATCCTATATATTGGTGTTGAATTATGTCTGTAAGAATTAGTCTCTTCTACCACCTACTGTTCTTTTTGATATTTGATGCCGAAGGTGTGAAAAACACAAGAAGGGGGGGTTGAATTGTGTTTTTGGTAATTTAAAAAATTTCTTCTAAGTTACAGAGAACTTATCAGAGTTTGCAGCGGTTTATAAAACAAAACACAATCAAGAATAACTTTGAAGGTAGAGAGAAGAAGAGAAAGATAGAGACAGAGATTTTTATACTGGTTCCCCTCACAAACCGAGAGTACGTCCAGTCCTCTTGTACTTCCAAGAGAGTTCACTATAATCACCAAAGATTACAATTGCTCAAGCACACAAGCAAGAGACTTCCAATGCTCAAGTATACAAACAAGAGACTTCCAATGCTCAAGTATACAAACAAGAGACTTCCTAATGCTCAAGCACGCAGGCAAGAGACTTCAATACACAAGTTTAGAAAAACAGAGTCTGAACAATTGATATGAAGATCAATGTTCAGTTACAAATTAAATACAACTTTTGATACAAGACTTAACTTAGAATCTTAATACAAAATTCTAAGGTTCAACTAATGAATTAACAGAAGCTGAAACTGGAGTCTTGGATTTTGAATATGAGTTCAAGTTGTATTTGCAGTTTTGTGCTTTAGGATGAATTTAGCAGAGTAACAGCTCTTTTCAAATTGTTCAAGTGTCGTATCCCAAAGCTTCAAACTCGCTCCAATTTATAGATGAAGGTGGAGCGTGTTTGATTTGAATTTGATGCGGTGAGATTGCGCCAGCTGTAGATAGTACCTTTGATATCCAAATCAGGTAACCTTGTATGCGATCAATCTTGGAGAGAAAGATTTATCCAAATCAGGTAAAGAGTTCGTACAATAGTACAAACGTCACTATTCTGTGGATAAGATTGATTCCATCAGCTTTTGGAATGTCAGAGTATAATCATTGATGCAGAGAATGTTCTTCTGACAAAACGGCTCTCACTGCCCTTATCAGAGTCTGATATGCATCTTCTGATGAATAAAATTTGCATCCTCTGATGAACCAAATATGCATCTTCTGATGTCTTCAAGTTCTGATCAGAGTTTGCTTTGCCATATCAGAGCTTCCAATGTGCTTTAAATGAATATAAAAATTAACTTGAATATCTGCACACTTGGATTAAATAATTAGTATACCCTATTGTATATTAATACTTTTGTTATCATCAAAACTTAATTGGGTCATGTCAGAACCTCTTTTGTTCCAACAATCTCCCCCTTTTTGATTGATGACAAACCAAGTATTAATTTACAATGGTTGTTGATAAAATTTATCAAGCATCTCTTAGGTTGATGAGTTTTGCAAGCTCCCCCTAAGTTCAACAATGATTAATTAAATCAGTTTAAAAATATTCATTTGAATTTTGAACTTAAACTAATACACTAGACTTTCAGAGGCTAGGTTTGCAAGCTCTCCCCCTAAGTCTGATACCTATGAAAGAAAAGTGCAATTTTCTTTTATACGTACTATGTATCAGAAGTTCAAATTTCAACTAATATTTTCCTCAAATTTATATTGTATATGGACGTAACTGAAAACTAAAATTTTGGAATTTGGTTTCAGTTTAGCATCTCATAAATTAATAACAGCTCTTACTCCCCCTTTTGTCATTAAACAAAAAGATAAAACTGACAAGAAATGAATGACAATTTTGAAAAAAATGGTCAAAAGTAGAGTTTCAATGCAGTCAAGGTGGTTACAACTACTCCAATTAAATGGTTTGTCGTAAAAACCAAGAACTTGTCCATTTTGAAACCACTATATAAGGACCATGAACTTTGTCATTTCACTCAACACTTCCATTTCATTGTGAAAAATCAACAATGGAGAAGGATAGAAAAGTGATCAAAAGTAAGAGAGTGCAGGAGAAGAAGAAGAAGAAAGTGAAGATTCAACATGACTCAGAGTCTAAGAAGAAACTTCAGAAGATGAGGGCATCAACTTCTGCTCCTGTCAGAGTCAAATATCAAACGAGATCTAAGGCTAAACAACAAGAGTCCTTATCTGAGGCAGAATCTGAATGGGATTCTGATTGGAAGGAATTCTTGAGTACATATGTTCCTCCCAAGGAAGAATACCCCTCTTCATAATCAATGAGATCACTTTTCATTGATTTCCCAATAAGGAAGTGAAGAGAATGTCGTGAACTCTTCCATTTCCCTTAGATTCAAATAAGCTAGATTTAGGACTAGCTGTTTTATGTAGGATCCAAGTGAAAAGTTGGATAGAAACTTATGTAATCAACAATTTTCAATTGAATAAACTCATTATTTAGCTTTGAAATCTTTGTGTTGATTTTTGTCTCAAAATTATTTATGAAAGCAAAAAAGAAATAGTCAACAAATAATAAACATAGAAATAAATAATGAACACAGAAGATAATTGAATAAGCAACAGAGTACTTAAAAAAAATATTCAGCAAGTTACAAAACGGATATCAGAACATGATAAACATTAAACAAATAAACAGAACATGTGCTTAGAATCCTAGGGATTAAGGTTGATCAGGTTGCTGAGGTAATCTTGCATTGATACTTTGAAGAGTTTCCATAATAGCAGCCAGCATAGACGAATGTTCATCAAGCCTTCTTTGAAAATTTTCCTGATTTTCCAATACGTGCTGAGCATACTCTGGTGCATTTCTAGCCAGTTGCTCAAGCCTTGCTTGATCAGCAGCTCTTCTAGCTTCTTCTGCTAGCCTGGCTTGCTCAGCAGCTTGCCTTTCCCTTTCTATACGCTCATCCTCCAATCTTTTTCTTTCCCTCTCCTCAGCTTCCAATCTTTCCCTTTCACGCCTCTCCTCCTCTTCCTTCCTTGCTATCTCATTTCTCAAACTCAAGTCTGTAGTATAAGCTTTTCTGACAGAGCGAATCATGAGTACTAGATTTTTCTCCATAAGGTCACACTCTTTGTCAATGTGTGCTGTGTCAATAGACCTGTGTGGAATGGCACTGGACATTCTCCTAAGATTCTTGTCAACAGCTTGCAGCAGGCTAGTGATGTCATTCTGAGTTTGGTCAAGAGGTTCATTGATAATTCTTGAGGGTAGGTGAGGTGGGAAAAATATGCAGTCCAGCAAAAGGTGTTGGAGATGTTGTGATTGGTCAGGAGGGGTTCTTTGTAGGATTTCAAGATTCATAGTCTCATTTATATGTTGAACATGTGTCTTGATAGGTGTAGGTAAATCACATGAGTTGTCCACAGCCACATGTTGTGGGGATTTCTCATGAACATGTTCGTCAGCATTAAGAGTTTCTGAGACTTGATCTTGATCAGGTTCTGATGAAGTATTTTCTGGTGGGATTTGATGTTCTGGTTGGGTAGTCTCTGGTTCGGTATTTTCTGGGTGAGGTGTTTTTGGTTGTTCTTGAGTGTTCACATGATGAACAATCTCAGAGTTTGGTTGGGGATCATTTTGTGGTTCATCTTGTTGTGGTAGGTATTTCTTGATGGTTGGGGGATTGTGCAGGTGGAGGTGAAGGGGTTTTATCAGAATCATCATCAAAAGAAAGTTGAATAGTAGGTGCAGTGCTTGTAGAAGCTTGCGCTGCATCATTGCATATAAAATTAGCCTGAGATTCTGATGGGTGAGATAGGATGAGGTTAAACTGCTCTGATGATAGTTGATTCTCAGAAAAGTCAATGACTTTCTCAGAATTAACTCCTTTTAAAATCTTATCAAAAGCATGTTTAACTCTTATTTCAGAAGGGAATTGAAGTCTTCTGAAATAATCTCTAAGTCCTTTGCTGCCTCCAAGAAAATTAGAAAACTTACCAGTTTCATTACCATACAGAGTCTGCTGTTCCAGCAGATTGTGAGGATCATTCCTTTTTGGGAGCTTCTTGTGCATATCATCAAATGCAGCTTCACCAATACCACAATCATAGCTATCCTTCAGAGCATCTTGCTTCCTATTAAACTCTGCAACCTTAGCCAATGCTGCCTGTACAACAGCTTCTTCCTTTTCTTCCTCAGTAAGATCCTTCAGTATCATTTTCTTTGCTCTTGGTTTAGAGGATCTTGGAGCAGTAGTCTTTGTGGTCTTTTGAACCTTAGCAGCTTTCTTCACAGTAGGACTTTTGGCAGCTTTCCTCTTGACTGGTTCAAGTCTAAGAGGCTGTTCCAAAAGTCTTGATTGTCTTACAGTCAGTTTTGTAGGTTCTCCATCTCCTACATCAGCACCTAGCTTTTTCATGAATTCAGCATGTGCTTCTATCACTCTCTTTGCTTCACTATCTCTGACATGTACAAGCCAACTTTCACCAATGCCTTTCTCAGATTCTCTGAGTAACACAGGATGTGTTGGATGAACTATCTCATTGTTCTTCACCAGCTTTAAGTATCTTAATGTAGTATTATTTACAATCTTAGAACTAAGCAAAAAAGTACCTAAGCCAGGAAGATATGGTGTAATAGCATCCAACAAACCACTTTGTGCAAACATGTGGCTCAGTAGTCTTGAATGTCTGACAATAGCTTTGCTGGAGATAATAGACAGACACAGATAATCAAAAATTAGCCTTCCAATATCCACAATATTTCCTTTAGCAACATTATACGTGAACAGCTTCTGAACACTGGATATTTGATCAGTGCCTCCCAATTTGGACAGAATACTTTCAATCAAGATCCTGTAGATGATCTTGCAATTGTTTGTCCATTCAAACTTGTCCTTAGGATTGGTCTTAGGTTTGAATAGATATTCATCCACATCAGGACCTGTTTCATCAGAGTGTTTGATTATCACACCATCATGCTTGAGCTTCAGAGCCTCAAGAATGTGGGAGAGTCTGATAGAGATTCTGAATCCAGCCACGAAGGATTCAATCTCTGTAGAGATAAAAGACCTTAATCCCATTTCTTCTGGTGTTCTCTCTTTGAACTCAGGATTTTCTTTCATCTTTTCCTTGACCTTCCTGTCATAAACATCCCTTGTAATAACAGAGGCTTTCATCCAGAATTCCTTTACCATCTCAGTATATGTTGGTCCATTGAGAAGATCAAAATAATATTCCAAACCTTGCTTTTTGTATAGATGAACGACTTCAGCAAAACCGTTTACCCTAATGCTCTCAAGATCAACAGGATTCTCAATCGCCACATTTAGTTCGTCATACTTATATGGTCGTTGATCCTTTGCGAACTCTGTAGGGTTGGATTCATTTGGTAGGATCATACATGTTCTATTCAAGAATGTTGATGAGGATGCCATAGATGAAATTTGAAATTTAGGGTTTCTAAAGAGGGAGAAAGAAATTGCTCTGTGTTTTAGAAGAATGAAAGTGTAGGTTGTGAGAGTGCAAAAGTGTGAATGTGAACAGTTAGTGTGTTTAAATAGAAACTTACGCGCAAAAAACAAGTACACAAACACAGGGGTAGTAGAGTATTTTACCACAATTGGAAATTAGAAATGCTAATCATCATTAACCAACTTCTTTATCCTCTTACAACAAGACATGTGTATTAGAAGATTGTTAAATAACTGACACGTAAGTTTGAGAAAACGAAAGGGTTTTTACAAAAGATTTTTACTTACGCGCCAGAACCATTTACCTTCTAATCAGATTCTGATAGTATGTCAGAAGATACTCTCATCACAACTTCTGATACAGAAGGTTCTGATGACTTCATCTTCTGATTACTATTAGATTCTCACAAACTCAATTTTCAATCAGAGTCTAAGTTAATCAGAGATTTCCATCATGTTCAGATTCTTTTTGATAAAATCAAAACGTTCAACAGCTAAAGGTTTTGTAAAGATATCAGCCCATTGATTTTCAGTTTCAATGAACTTGAGATCAATTACACCTTTTTGAACATAGTCTCTGATGAAATGATTTTTAATCTCAATATGCTTAGCTCTTGAATGTAAAATAGGGTTTTTAGAAAGGTGAATAACTGCAGTATTGTCACAATATAAAGGAATATTGTTACTGCTGATTTGATAATCTTCCAATTGATATTTCATCCAAAGTAGTTGTGTACAACATTTAGCTGCTGATATGTATTCAGCTTCTGCTGTTGACATAGCTATGGTGGTTTGCCTTTTACTAGCCCATGAAATTAAATTCTCACCAATAAACTGGCAGTTACCACTGGTGGACTTTCTTTCAATTCTATCACCAGCATAGTCAGCATCACAGAATCCAATCAACTTGTAGTCATTGGATTTCTGATACAGTAATCCAATGTTACAAGTAGCTTTCAAATACCTAAAGATTCTCTTCACAGCAGTGAGATGAGATTCTCTAGGATCTGATTGAAATCTTGCACACAAACACACACTGAATAAAATGTCAGGTCTTGAGGCAGTTAGATAAAGAAGAGATCCAATCATACCTCTATACAGCTTCTGATCAACCTTGCCTTCAGACTCTTCTTTGCCTAGACTTGATGTAGGATGCATTGGAGTATTCATGGGTTTGCAATCTTCTAAGTTGAACTTCTTCAGAAGTTCCTTTATATATTTGGATTGATGAATGAATGTTCCTTTCTCTGTTTGATTTATTTGAATACCAAGAAAGAACTTCAATTCTCCCATCATACTCATTTCAAACTCATCCTGCATAAGCTTAGAAAAATTCTTGCAAAGAGTGGCATTAGTTGATCCAAAAATGATATCATCAACATATATTTGAATGATTAAAATGTCTTTCTTAAGGGTCTTTTTGAAAAGTGTGTTGTCAACTTGTCCTTTTTCAAAACCATTGTCAACCAAAAAAGTACTCAATCTCTCATACCAAGCTCTGGGAGCTTGTTTGAGTCCATAGAGTGACTTCTTTAGTCTAAACACATGATCAGGATTTGTCAAATCTTCAAAACCAGGAGGTTGTTTGACATACACTTCTTCAGATATGACACCATTTAGAAATGCACTTTTCACATCCATTTGATATAGAGTAATACCATTATTGACTGCATAAGATAAAAGTAACCTGATTGCTTCCAGTCTTGCTACTGGAGCATATGTTTCAGTGAAGTCAATTCCTTCTTGTTGATTGTATCCTTGTGCAACAAGTCTTGCTTTGTTCCTTGTGACTTCACCTTGTTCATTCAATTTGTTTCTGTATACCCATTTTGTTCCAATAATGTTCTTATGCTTGGGTTTGGGTACCAGATCCCACACATCATTTCTCTTGAATTGATTTAACTCTTCTTCCATTGCAACTATCCAAGCATCATCTGATAGAGCTTCACTTGTTGTCTTGGGTTCAATTAAGGAAACTAATCCAAATAATGATTCTTCAACTCTGAAGTTTGACCTTGTTTTTCTTGGACTATTCTTGTTTCCTAAGATGAGCTCTTCAGGATGTGATGATTTATATTTGAATGTGTTCCTTGGAATATCAGATTCTTCAGGGTTATCATCAATAGTTTGATGTTCTTGAGCAGCATCAGAAGGTGCATCTTCTTGAGCTTCAGAGTCTTCTATAGATTCTATGTTGTTATCATACTCTGGAGCTTCATCTTCTGACTCATCAGATCCTGACAAATCTTTAACAGGCTCTGACTTTTTATCATCAGGCTCTTTATCATCAAACTTTACGTGCATTGATTCTTCCACTATATTAGTTTCAGAATTATACACCCTGTATGACTTAGAGCGTTCAGAGTATCCAATGAAGATACCCTTACAGGCTTTAGAGTCAAATTTCTTAAGATGAACTTTGTTATTCAGAATGTAACATGTACAACCAAATTGATGAAAATAAGAAATATTGGGTTTTCTTCCCTTAAAGAGTTCATATGTTGTTTTGTTCAAAATAGGTCTTATATAGATTCTATTCTGAATATAACAAGCAGTGTTAACAGCTTCTGCCCAAAAGAATTTTGCTAAATTATTTTCATGCATCATGGTGCGTGCCATTTCTTATAAAGATCTATTCTTTCTCTCAACAACTCCATTTTGTTGTGGAGTTCTAGGAGAAGAGAATTCATGGAGAATTCCATGTTTTTCACAAATTTTTTCAAAAGATTCATTTTCAAATTCACCACCATGATCACTTCTTACTTTCAAAATTTTTGAATTCTTTTCATTTTGAATCTGGGTTTAGAAGATGCTGAACACTTCATATGTATCATCTTTATTTCTCAGAAATTTTACCCAAGTCCATCTACTATAATCATCCACAATAACTAATCCATATTTCTTACCATTGATTGAAGCAGTGTTAACTGGTCCAAAAAGATCAATGTGTAAGAGTTCCAAAGGTCAAGTAGTAGAGACAATGTTCTTGTTCTTAAAAGAACTTTTGACAATTTTTCCTTTTTGACAAGAACCACAAAGTGAGTCTGAGTGATATTTTATTTTTGGAAGGCCTCTGACAAGATTGTCCTTGCTAAGCTTAGAAATTAATCTCCAATTAGCATGACCCAATCTTTTATGCCAGATCCATTTTTCATCACTCAGTGTTAAAAGACAAAGCACTTGTTGTTCCTTTAAATCAGAAAAATTGACTTTGTATACATTGCCTTTTCTATTTCCCTTGAAAACAATGGATTGATCAGAGTTTCTAATTACAGTACATGAATCCTTATTAAACACAACATCATAATTACTATCACACAATTGACTTATGCTAAGTAAGTTATGATGTAGTCCATCTACTAACCAAACATCAGAAATTGACAAAGAAGAATTACCGACTGTACCTATACCAATGATCCTTCCCTTCTGGTTGCCACCAAACCCTACTGTTCCTCCCTCTTGCTGATTCAGGGTGTGGAATAAGAGCTTGTCTCCTGTCATGTGACGTGAGCAGCCAGAGTCCAGATACCATGAGCTTTCTTTTCTTCTTTGGGTGCATACCTGCAGCATACACTATTTCAGATTTTGGTACCCATACTCTGATGGGTCCTTTTTGGTTAGTTTTGAGAATCTTATTCTTCTTGTTAGAATAATCAGAAGATCTGGAGTCAACTGAGCCTTTAGAAAATTGTTTAGGCTTATGTTGTCTCTGAGACTTTCCTCTTGAGTGTGTCAGAGAACCAGTTACCAAGTTTGCCTTAGAAGTACTAGTGCCCCGCTTATCAACAGGCTTTGGTACTTTGACAGCTTTAACTTGAGTAGACATGGGTACTGATGTGAGGGGAACCTTAGTTTTAGAAGACTTAGGTTCAGAAGATGAGTTATCTTCTGATACCTTATCTTGTGGTTCCAAGCTCACAAGAGTACCAGACACAGTCAGAGATTCTGATGTACCCTTAGTGAAGTTTGAATAAGATTCTGATGGTGACTTGCTCAACACGACAGGTTTACTTAATTTTCCCACATCAGGACATGTAAGAGAACCAAGTCCTTGTCTTTTATAATAGTTGCTAAGTCCACCATGAATTACAGAAGTTACCCTAGTCTTATCTATGTTATGGTGCACAAACTCTTGTAGAGAGATTTCATACTCGTCATAAGGTTTGTGACATGTTCTGCATCCAGTCTCAAGCACCTTAATTGTTTTAAGAGATTTTTGATAGTTTGCTTGAGTCTGGATGAGATTTTCATTGAGGAGCTTCATTTTTTGTTTGCAAAAATCTAACTCACTCAATTTTTCCATGTACTTCACCATTACATCTTTCAAAGCTTTGGTCATTTGAGTATTAGACATTTTAGATATTACCTCATCAATGTCGTCAGTATCAGACTCTGAATCATTTTCATTGTCTGACTCACCAATGGCCATAAGCGCTAGGTTTGCTTCCTCAGAGTCTTCATCCTCAGATAGTTCATTAATATCCTCCCATGTTGCCATCAGACTCTTCTTGGCTTTGTTCTTGATCATACTCTTTCTTCCTTTACCCTTGGAGTTGAGTTCAGGACAATCAGCCATGAAGTGTCCAGGCTTATGACAGTTGAAACAATTTTTTGTGTCATCCTTCTTCTCTTTGCTGGTGTTGTTTCTTGATCCAGATCCTCTGCCTTGAAATTTTTTGCCCTTCCTTAGTGACCACTTTTGAAAGTTTTTGGACAAGAGTGCAAAGAAATCATCATCTGATCCTTCCTCTTGATTATCTATGGAAGATTCCTCTGCTTCAGATTCTACAACTTTGGCTTTCAGAGCCTTAGATGAAACTGAAATAGATGGCAAGGCCACAGATTTTAGCTTCTTCTGAGGCTCATCAGAAGATAGTTCAATCTCATGACTCATGAGTGAACTTATCAATTCTTCCAAGCCAAGTTTGTCCAAATCTTTAGCTTCTTGGATAGCTGTTACCTTAAGCCTCCACCTTGAAGGCAAGCTTCTCAAAATCTTCCTTACATGATCAGAGGTTGTATAACTTCTCTTTAGAACTTGGAGACCAGCCACAAGGATTTTGAATCTAGAATACATTGATTCAATATTCTCATCATCCTTCATTCTAAAGAGTTCATACTGTTGGATCAAAAGAGTAGCCTTTGCCTCTTGAACCTGTTTGTTCCCTTCATATGTGGAACACAAGGAGTCATAGATGCTCTTGGCAGTGGATTTGTCTGTAATCTTGAGGTACTCATCATGAGTTATACATCCAATGAGAAGATCCTTAACCTTGTGATGCTTCTTGTAAAGTTTCTTTTCTGTAGGAGTGAACTTCTTTCTTTCTTCAACAGATAGCCTTCCCTTTTCATCTAGTCCTTGGAAAGTTACCCCTTCTTCAACCAAGTCCCAAAGTTCATCATCTAAACCAATAAGATGACTGTAGATTCTATCTTTCCACCAGGAAAAAGTAGATGCATCTCCATTGAACTTTGGTGCTTTGTTGCTTGACTTATCTTCAACATCATAGTCATGAGGAACTGCTTTCAAGCTACCACTTGGAGTTTCAGTCATAGTGTTTTTCAACAGGAAACTGTCTCACTGTTAAGTGATTAAAAACAGAACCAGGCTCTTGATGCCAATTGAAGGTGTGAAAAACACAAGAAGGGGGGGTTGAATTGTGTTTTTGGTAATTTAAAAAATTTCTTCTAAGTTACAGAGAACTTATCAGAGTTTGCAGCGGTTTAGAAAACAAAACACAATCAAGAATAACTTTGAAGGTAGAGAGAAGAAGAGAAAGATAGAGACAGAGATTTTTATACTGGTTCCCCTCACAAACCGAGAGTACGTCCAGTCCTCTTGTACTTCTAAGAGAGTTCACTATAATCACAAAAGATTACAATTGCTCAAGCACACAAGCAAGAGACTTCCAATGCTCAAGTATACAAACAAGAGACTTCCAATGCTCAAGTATACAAACAAGAGACTTCCTAATGCTCAAGCACGCAGGCAAGAGACTTCAATACACAAGTTTAGAAAAACAGAGTCTGAACAATTGATATGAAGATCAATGTTCAGTTACAAATTAAATACAACTTTTGATACAAGACTTAACTTAGAATCTTAATACAAAATTCTAAGGTTCAACTAATGAATTAACAGAAGTTGAAACTGGAGTCTTGGATTTTGAATATGAGTTCAAGTTGTATTTGCAGTTTTGTGCTTTAGGATGAATTTAGCAGAGTAACAGCTCTTTTCAAATTGTTCAAGTGTCGTATCCCAAAGCTTCAAACTCGCTCCAATTTATAGATGAAGGTGGAGCGTGTTTGATTTGAATTTGATGCGGTGAGATTGCGCCAGCTGTAGATAGTACCTTTGATATCCAAATCAGGTAACCTTGTATGCGATCAATCTTGGAGAGAAAGATTTATCCAAATCAGGTAAAGAGTTCGTACAATAGTACAAACGTCACTATTCTGTGGATAAGATTGATTCCATCAGCTTTTGGAATGTCAGAGTATAATCATTGATGCAGAGAATGTTCTTCTGACAAAACGGCTCTCACTGCCCTTATCAGAGTCTGATATGCATCTTCTGATGAATAAAATTTGCATCCTCTGATGAACCAAATATGCATCTTCTGATGTCTTCAAGTTCTGATCAGAGTTTGCTTTGCCATATCAGAGCTTCCAATGTGCTTTAAATGAATATAAAAATTAACTTGAATATCTGCACACTTGGATTAAATAATTAGTATACCCTATTGTATATTAATACTTTTGTTATCATCAAAACTTAATTGGGTCATGTCAGAACCTCTTTTGTTCCAACAGATGCATGTTGTGAAGTCAGTTATGCTTACCTGATCTATTTCCCTTTCTTCTTTGATGATAGTTGATGAGAACTGATGACAGTAATGTATCGAAGAAGGAGTTCAATGAAATTGAGTGGTCTGTTGGCCACCATCCCCCCAGTGTAGGTTATTGTCTTATCTGTATAATTTGTTAAATCTTCCGTTGTCCGTGCTTTGGCAATGAGGTTCTTACATTATGTTATGATAACCAGGTTCTCATCCCAATTGCACATGGTTCTGAAGAGATTGAAGTAGTGACACTGATAGATATTCTAAGGAGAGCAAAAGTCAATGTCGTAGTTGCTTCTGTTGAGAAAACTCTTGGTGTCATGGCTTCTCAAGGAACCAAAATTGTTGCTGATAAATTAATTAGTGATGTTCAAGAGTCAGCACATGATTTGATTATTCTCCCGGTAATACAAATTCATGAAATTAAAAAAATAAAATTGACAAGTTGACTCATTAAAATTTGATTCCATAAAAAATTAGTTATCATGTTTACAATCTAGTCTTTCAGGTTGCTGCATTTTTGTGTGATGGTATAGTAGATCTTGCAACTATAATTCTTTCATATTGTAGTGTTTTTATATTGAAGTTGTAACTTGTAAGAACTTCAATTTAGTTAGGGTAGTCCTTATCTGCAGAATCATACCAGTCTTTATTAGTGTCACATCCATCCTTCATTGTTGCTAAGAATGTCATGAATTTTCAGGGAGGAACTGTTGGCGCTGAAAGGCTAAGCAAATCTAGAATTCTGAAAAAGCTTCTCAAAGAACAAAATTCAGCTGGAAGAATATACGGGGCCGTCTGCTCCTCACCTGCTATTTTACACAAACATGGTTTACTAAAGGTATTTCACACACTAATGTTACCATTGTGATTCCTTATCTAATTCTTTAGATAAGCCTTACTGAAATCTTTTACTGTTAAAGGACAAGAAGGCCACTGCTCATCCCTCTGTCTTAGAAAAGCTTAAAGAAGGAGCTGTTAATGATGCCGTTGTAGTTATTGATGGCAAACTGATCACTAGTGAGGGACTTTCCACTGTCACGGATTTTGCATTGGCTATTGTGGGCAAGTTATTTGGGAATGGAAGAGCAAGAAGTGTCGCAGAAGGCCTTGTTTTTGCGTATCCCAGGAAATAGAGCATGTAGTTTCAAGTACTTCGTTGGGGATAAGGTGGAATAGAAAAATTATAGATAGTGTACCCTGCCCAGGCTTGATTTGTTTTCAGGCTGCTCTAAACTCATATGCCCTTTTGCTCCTCGTGCTGAATAGTTGAATGATACTATCCATCACCATCTCCTCTGAGTCTCATTTTTCGAGGGATGGTTGTACAAGATAAAATACCTGCAGGTTACACGAAATTAGAACCTTAGTTTCAGGTTCAGCATGGTTGAACATGTGATGTGATTCTACACCTCAAGGCATTGTTGTCAAGTATAATTTCCAAATCTTGCAGAGTTGAAAATTGACTAGGACTGATGTGTGAAGATATTAATACCTCCCCCTAATTCTTAAAAGAGACTGAGACTTGAATTTATAGTTTAAACAATGAAAATCGCTCGAAAATAGCAGATACAAAAATCCTGGCACTACAAAAATCATTGCCAATTAGAAAATCTAACGTCAGTCTACAACTTTGTTCAAATTCTTCAAGCCAAACAAGTGTCATATGGATGTTTCGAATTCGAAGTAAACGGTTCAATTCTGATATGAAAAATATGCAGTTGTTTTTAAAAGCTTACTTGTGAAGTCCCATTTTGAAAAAATAACAATTTCCTAATCTCTTTCTCATGTAAAGAGTGGATCATAATGAATTGACAAAAAACCACCTGAGCTTTGGACAAAGCATAGAGCTTACATTTATCTGGAGAATTGATTTGGAAGTGCAGGAAACCTCATACATACATCATTCATACACATAATCCATATTAACCATAATGCTATCCTATTTATAAAGGATTCAATTTAACTGCAAAACTAAAAACCTAAAGAGTTTAAGTTTAAACAAAATATGCAATGGCAGTACAAATTTTTTTACTCCACTAATGAAGTGATGCTAACCTTAATTGATTGGTTACATTATGATTCTTTTAATATGTTTGTTCACAAATTCCAATTTGTCGTTTTCAATGATTGATATATAATTGCTAGGTTCATTTTATAGGTATCCAATTTTTATCTCTAGTGTTTATTTTTCCAACTTCCCTTTCTTGCTGTCCAATCCATCTCTCATTCTTGTCTCCCTCCCTTCAATCTCATAAGTTTTCTCCATGTCTGTTTTATTATGCCAAACATCAATATTCTGTCTTATTTTTGTGGCAAGTGCTAGCATGGACCACCAAAAAAGTTTAAAATTGTTTAGGTACATTTGAGCTTTTATTGTCTTTATCAGGAATTTGGGAGAATAAATTATTGATATGCACAATTTTAAATGAGATGTTATTTAAAAAGAGAATGACATGACAATATAAATTTTGTGTTGAGAGTTTTTTTTTTTTTTAGAGCATGATGATAATTATAGATTTTTCATTAAAAGTTTAGGCGAGAAAATTAGCTCTAAGATTTGTTATTATATAAAAGAATAGTATCGGAGAAACTCCAAGATTGGGACTTTAATCACTAGCCGCCAAACGGGCACGGAACAACGTGCCCGTTTGTGTGATTCGTTTTTTATATTCTATATAAATTGTAAAACTATATTTGTTGTAACTGGTTTTATTATATAAGAACTTGTTAAAAAAAGAGTAAATCATAATTGGTGGTTACTTTTTTTGTTGGTAGTTTTATTGAAGGGCAAAATAAGAATAATGAAAAAGTCATCCCAAAAATTTGTATCTTTTTTATATATAGTTTGTTACTTTTTTTTATTGGTAGTTTTTTTAAGGATAAGATAGGAATAATGAAAAAGTCATCCCAAAAATTTGTATCCTCTTTATATATAGTAATAGATACCAAATGTTTTAAATGAATGTTAAGCAACTAATATCATTATTGTTAATCATGTTTAGCGTGTTAAATAGAAAATACAAGGGAATCAAATTCCATTGATGAATATATAGAAACTAAAATTTAAATTGCATTGATAGGTGAGAAACATAGTTCAACATGCCACTGGCTGGTCTAATTATCATATACTACTTCATACAAGAAAATGACATTCAAGATTGTAAAATAGTTAATTACACAAGATGCATGTTTAGTACTTTAATTTACAACTCAATGTTCCTAGTACCTAATACCTATACATAAAAGCTAACATCTTGTCTACTGTTAAATTGCAATTACTTCATACGAGAATGGATCCTCGGCAATCACTGCATAGTGCAGGGAAATCACATCCGCCCATTTGAGTCAATTAGCCTGATCAACAATGACAGAGAGATCTACACTAGACATCCTCCATTGAGAAATACGCCGGAGAGGATCCCCTCTCACTTCACACCTTATATACACAACTCCTATTTATGACATAACAATGGCTTCATTCCTACAAGCTTTAAACAACTCACATAATCTACCATGGACCTGTAAGTGTCCTTCTCAAGAATTTTATTTTATTTGTCCGTAGCAGATCCTCCTTATTTTTCTGCATTTCCATAAGTTCTGCCTGTATCATATCAAATGTAGTCAGAGACAATCAAACATCAGTAAACAAATTAGTGATGAAGATGCGGCGCAAAGTGACAATGTAACATACCTGTTTTCTTTGTAATTCCTCATTTACTTCCTTAAGTTTTGCAACTTCAGCCTCTAGTTCAACAGTGTAGGCCTTCCATTAAAAAGAAACAAAATTTTATAAGTTATGTGCATTATAAAAAATGCTTACTGCATTTTAATATTTTGTTTGCTGTCAATTTCAACTTGATGCCTTTCATGATTAATTTCCCTTAAGCTTATAATCTTGTTAATTGTTATACACTATACATATGATGAAAGACAATGATAAATTAAGTTAACAAAATTAATAAATAAACAATAATTTTTGTTTCTAAATGTGTGAGGTGGTATGGTATCACTATAGTCCCGGAATGTATCAAATTACAAAAATGGCACTGCCTCACATTCAAGGACTAAAATGACAATATACTCGATAATTGCAAAAAATGGTTCATATTGACAAGAATGCATAAATGAATGAAATGCTAACCTGTTTGCGAGCGCGTGACCTCGCAGCTGATTCTCTATTTTTTATCATTCTCCTTTGTCTCCTTTCAACAACTTTTTCTACAGCACCACACTTCCTCCCTCTGTTGACTCCATAAGGAACCGGTGATGGTAAAGAAGGATCTATATTACGCTTTGTAATTGCATCCGGCGACATTTTACTTCCTGGAGAACCAACAGGAGCTGCGACATTCGCCGCAGATAAACCAAACATTCCAACAGCAGGCACTACACTTCTACCAGGGTTACCAAGTTGAGCATTGTTTAACAAATGAATAGGAGCAGCAGTAAATGCTACATTTGTAGGTTTCGGGAAAAGTGGTGGCGGCCGGTGAGATTGATTCAGGTTCAACGATGAAGGAGGAATAGGAATTTGTTTAGGCACTAAGTTATTATTGTCACTCAAATTACCATTATTTCCATTTGGTTGTTGAAAGGGAAGTAGATTGGTGTTATTGTTTGATCGAGAAAAATCACTAAACCATTTATTATTATCTGGTCTTTCGATTTGTTGAGCATGATTCGGCGCATCTTCTTTCACAACACCAGCTCTCACCAAAAACTCCTCCAAAGTCACTTCACCTAATGTTGGTTGTCTTTGAGGCATAGACGAACCGCTATTGCCACTATCTTTCATCAAATCCCTCCAAACTTCATCAACTTTTTTCTGACTAAGTGTCCTTGGCAATGTCAATGAGCCCTGTCTTTGCATATTATTACCAATTGGGTTAGGTCCTTCTCCCACTCCTACTCCTGTCAAGGTTTGTGTCTCTTCAACATTCCATATGTTTTTCAAGAGTTCATCCATGTTCATTGATCCAAAATCTTTTCCAACTCCACCAATGGTGTTCTGTAATTCATCAAAAGTGAGGGAGCATATTGAAGACTGGCTCGTTAGAGGTGGCTTTACACTCATTGCATCCCAAGTGAAGTTCATGTTTTGACCCCACTTTTTTCAAAGACTTAAAGTAGAAGTTCTTCCAATATTGAATTGAAAGCAGTGTCAGTTAATTAAGTGAGATCATTCAAAACCTAATATGTCTGTTTATTAATTAAGATCCACAAATGAATTAACCCAAAAAATAAATATAGAAACATTATTATGTACATAATAAAATTAGAAATCTGATGTAGACATAACATAATTTATTATCTTATCTCATTTCTCCAAGATATTAATTATAAAAAAAAAACGGCGGTGAGAAGAAAGAAAGAAAGAAATTACTGTAACTACCTTAGTTTGGTGCACGCACTTCGTGTGTGTGTGTTTGAGAAACGTTGTTGGAGTTAGAAGAGTGTCGTGTCTTGAGATCTTGAGATTGGGGGGAGTATGGTGGAAACGACAAGTGTCTCTTGAAGCTGTGCTGTGACGGCGGTTTATAAGAAGGAGAGACAGTCAGTTTGATTCAGTCACCACCAGATGAAGAATGAGGTCCAGATGTATCATTTTAACATTTTTTAATTAATTAATTAAATAAAACTATTTTTAACCAATTATGTCTCAAAACGTGGACCAATTGTGACTTAGATGTGATGTGTAACCAATCACATTCCAATATGTGGAACGATCTAGAGCAACTTCAATTGATGCTTCTTTCCGACAACTTACATTGGTGCCCATCACTTATAAATCCGTCCGGATGAAGTACTATCCCAGTTTTGAATATAAGTGTTTGTAGAATTGATTATGATTTGTTTGATTTCTCAAAAGTTGAATTAATTATATCTTTAGAATTGATTTTACTTAAGGTAGAAATCGTAGCTTCTGATTCTAAAATTGATTCTTACACTCAAATTTTTTGTTCAACTCACTTTTACATAAATATATTCAAATATAAATTACTTTATCTTCAAATCAATTTTGACCTGAATCAATTTTACAGAATCAATTATGCCGAAATCAATTTTTCTCACCGCAGAACCAAACATACACCAAGTAAAAAATAATTTTTTCAGATATATTGAATAAAGCGTGTATTTAGACAATAAAATAGTCTAAATGCATGATTTATTTAATAAATCTAGAAAATTGTTTTTTGTTTATATTTAAAATTGGAGGGAGTAACTTTTTTTTATAGATTTATTGAATAATTGATATATTTAATTTAAAATTTATAGCAAATATATCAATTATTAATTAAACTTTAAAAAATAATTTTCTTACTTATATTTGAAAGGTCGTGCTAAACAATGTCCTCGGAGCACTTATTAACCATATCAAAAATAAAAATAAAAGATAAAATTAGAGTTGATAAATATAATATTTTACACTTTTAATGTATTGAATATACAAGTTTTAAAATAAAATTTTCTTATTTATATGTTTTGTTTAGTATTTTTCATATTTGAAATCGAAGGAGTAGTTTATATTATTATAAACTCATAAATATATCAAAATATTATATATACATAAGAGTTAGAATTTAAATCTCAAACACTAACAACCGAATAATTCGACAAAAAAAATTTAATAATTGACAATTTTATAAGTTTACTAGCCGCCAAACGGACACGTCCCGTTTGTGTGATCGATATCCTTTTTTTTTTTTTGCTGTGATCGATATTCTCTGTTGTGCAAATATAAATAACTACTTAATCTCCTTTTTTTATTGGACTTAGTTAATTGATAACTACTTAACCTCCTTTTTTGTTGTGGCTAGTTATTAAGAAGAAAAAGATATATTTTTTTTTTACAATAAAAAAACTAAAACCCTACTTTTATGTGTGGAAGTTGTGCTTAGTTTTTTTTAAGGATAAAATTGGAATAATGAAAAAGTCATCCCAAAAATTTGTATCTCCTTTATATATTAGTATAGATAGTTTATTTTGACTAATTTATAGTGGGAAATTTATCTTTACTTCTCTTAATTTTGTGCTTGTTTTCTCACTAAAATTTTTAATTTGAACTAAACAAATTTTTTATTTATAAATTAGTTTAACTATTAAGTTATTAATGTTGGAATATTTTATTATATTCCAATAATATTATGTGGGCAAATATCTTTATTAATTATATTAGCTATTTATCAATTCGGAACCTTAATTGATTAGTGATCAAATTAAGTAAAAAGGCTAATTAAATTTATATTTGGGTAATTAATTAATTAATTAAACGGATATGAGATCAATATGAGTGGATGTCAGGATGACCCAATTGGGAATAATGGGAACCCTAATGGGTCATCACACTATATATAGGCTATGGTCCCTAATATACCGGACACATCGCATATCGCCTCTTCTCCCCATCTGAAGAGTGTTTAGGGCATAAGGAGTCCTGGTTGAGGAAAAACCATAAGCCAACGGATGTTCGTCATCTGTCTCTCTCTATGTTTCAGGATTGCTATCAGAGAAAATACGGTTAGTTCATATTCATCTATCCAGGTATTCCTATCATCCAATAATCTTGATAAATCAACATGTCGTAGATCATATAATTATATACATGCTCTCATGTTTATTTGGCTTTTGTACTAGAGTAAGATTATATATTTAATCTTTGTTATTGAGCATGTCTATGATTAAGTTTATATTAATTCCAACAAGTGGTATCAGAGCAGGTCTTCATGTTTGATTTGTTTGGATTTAAATTACATGGATGGTTTATTCGTATTAAGTTTCTCTTGCTCCTTTAGTATGAAACCTGATTTTTTTTTAATTTGGGTGTTTTCTATCGAGTTTAATAAATCCAGTGTCGTGACAAATTTTTTATTGATTGTTGAACGACTGTCAAATACTTTTAAAGGAATATGCCGATTTAATTTCTTTTGGATCCATATTCTATTTTACATCCAACAATAAGGTTTTGAAGTAAATGAATGTTCATCCATTATTCTTTTCAAATTTGGGATCCAGTATATGTGATATAGTGCACATGTAACTCGTTTGACATTCTTATTTTTGGATCTTCTCAAATTGGCAATATTTATTTGTTGGTTTTGACTATAAATAAATATTTAGCTTTAAAGTTAAATTTTCAGAAAGTAATCTAAAGTTTATTATGAATCTTTTTTTTGTGCGAGTCTGACTACATAAGGATTGATGATTTATGTTTTAAATCTGTATGCAATTTTCCAGTAGACAGTATGTTTACGATATTCAGCTTTAGTCAAATATGGTTGATTTATAAAAGTAATTTTCATTCATTCAAATATTTGATGATCTTAATTTATGGTATTGATTAAGATCAATTACGGGAATGTTTGGAAAATAAAGTTCTAGTGATTTTCGGCTAATTTGTTTGTAAGTTAAATATTTAGTTTGACTTGTTTATAAAGTTTGATCCTTAAAATAAGGATTAATATTTGATTTGAAATTATAGATTGATTCACATTAATTTTGTATTTAAGGTTTATTTTGAGAAATAAGGTATATAAAGATTTTGTATATATATATATATATATATATATATATATATATATAGTTATAGTTATTATATATATTTTTGTAGAAGGCCAATTGCAATTAAATAGCAATTAATAATGATTCTCAAAATATTTTGATTCAATCTGGTATCTAGAAAATTTAAAGTTTTTGATTCTTTAAACTTCGGGAAAATATAGATTCTACAATTATTTGTTTAAATATATATATATATATATATATAAAGTTTTTTGGTTTCCTTCTATGTTGGAAAATACAGTTAAAGAATTCTATTATTTATTTAAAGAATCATTGGGTATATGTGAATCAATTGTGGCATGAATATTCTTTGGTATATATAACGATTTAATTTTTATTTGAAATTAAATATTTGGCTTATAGTATGATTTTGGTGTTTCAATTTATTGTTATTTAGTTTCTACAATAATTTCATTTGTCATACTCTTTGGTTATATTTCATGCAAATATTAGTTTGGTGGTGAGAATTTCTTCTCACATTAAGGGATGTCATTTAATCTTATGATTATGAAGGGATATCATAAAGGAATACAGCCTACATTTTGTGAGTAATGCCTTGTAAATTAAGACTTTTTCCATTTGATTTAATAAATTGTCAGGTGATTTTAATTGAGTTGGTTGATACAACAAGTTGCCAAAGTAACATCTGTTGTCTAGATTTAATTCAATTGAAATCACAAAAAGGGTGTATAAAATAGTTCATGCAAGCTATTTGGGTCTGCCAAAAGGTAGACAAAGTTTGGCCGAATAATTATATACACATACATTCAATTTATTAAATTGTCTAGTTATTACGATTGAGTTGATTGAAACATGTTGCAAAAGTAACCTCTGTTGTATAGATTTAATTCAATTGAACTTACAAAAGGTGTAGCGTGAAATTGTCCATGTGAGTTGTCGTCGGCCCCAAGGAAGGCACAACTTGACCGGATAATTATATACTTGTGATGATAAATATGTGGTGATTATAAAGTTATTTTACCATGTGAATAATAGGATGCGCAAACGTGACTATTATTTGACATGACTTATCACCAATGTTTGATCATCGCATTGAGAGTACCGCTTGCAGTTAATTCTTACAATCCAAATATCGGGGATTGATGGTGCGCTTGGTATCTTGTTTAAGTCTTTTATTTACAAATAAAGTTTTACATGCCTCTATAATAACTTATTGACATGTATGATACAGTCGTGTTATTGTGAATCCATGCAAGTATTTAGTGGATTACACTAGCACCCATGATGGTAAATATGTGACAATATGAGGACTATTGTTTATCAATATTAATTGTCAGTGTTTGATCATTGTAACAAAATACCACTAGCAATTGATGTTAATTTTAAGAGATTAACACTGATGATGCACTGGGTATTTTGATTGGTATATTTTTGTTCTCTATAATCTAATATAATTTATGTATCTGCAAAATCGTGTTAGAATTTTAATTCTTAAAATTCTAACTCTCAGGAATATAAGAAGAACATTACGTTCTTGGATTTAGACTTTTGATAAAGATGGAGGAACCCAAATCTCTCACAATTCAGTAAATTTAAAGTGAGAATCAAGTTTATAAAGTTAGTATACTCATAATCACAAAGGTCGTGTGATCATAAAGTTTTAATTTCCAGGGACATTAGAGGTGTTATTTAAGATGACATAATTTTTTGTCATAATTTTCTTTGCTTAAATTAAAGTGCTTGTAATGCAATAAGGCGAAAGACAATCTCTCGTTGGAGAGATGACTTTTCATTAAGATTATTGAGCAAAGAAAATATCAGGAGCACATTATGTCACTATTTAATCTTGCTAAAGAGTTGTGATTTTGACAATCAGGTGACTTGGTCGAAAATATATCATTTAGTGTTCTCTTTGCACAATTAGTTCTTACCAATAAAGTTAGAAATAATTCTTCAATAGAATCATTTCATAAAGTGTGCAATGAAGAAAATGTTGGAGCAAGAGAAAATAAAATAGTGCTCATTAAGTAAATACCTCAAAGGATAAGGGCAAATAAAGAGTAATAAGGAAATTGATCAAAACTGATAAATATCCAATGATGTTGAAAAATACATCAATCTAGCCGGGAAATAAGTCAGTGAAGATTGATAATGTTTCAACTATTTGTTAGATTGTTATTACTAAGAATATTTGTATTTAAAAGACAATTTGGTGAATCAATTTTTTGTTAGTTTCTTTTTGTGTTAAAGTTATAAATTCTTTAAGTGTTATTTTTAAAACAAGGAATTCAATTTGTCTTTTAAATTTAAATATAAGTGTAGTCAATTCAGTTATGACTTGTGAAAATCTTAAATTGTTGAAAATTTTGAGAAATATAAATTTTGGTCCCAAGTTGATGAACATTTTGAGACAGGAACTGTAAAATCTCTTAAAGATATTGAGTTTGGGGAGAGATATGGTAAAAGAACAAAATTGAGTGAGGAAGAATTGGTTTCTAAACCAATTCATATAGTTACTGTTTATATAGTAAATTTGGATCCTCATAAGGACATTAATGTTTTTCCTCTCAATTACATTAAGAAATTAATTCATGAAGATCAAACTCAATAGCTTCAAGAGACTAAAGCATCAAGTGTCATAAAGTATTGACTCGAAAGAGAAATTACATTCGATGTAAAAAACTCTATTAGGACAGTCGAGACACTTGTAATTTATTATAATTTTGGAGTTTCATAAGATGGATTCCAAGATAGTATTTCTTAATGGTGACATTAAGAAAAACAATACGGTGCAATCACATAAAACTTTAAGTCAAAAGACACAAAGTAGATGGTTTGCAAACAGATGAAATCCATTTATGAGTTGAAGAAACTGTCTTATCAATGATACCACAAAAGTCTCATTAGGTAATTATCTCATTTGGTTTTGAGATATATAATGGAGAGTTGTGGGTTATACAAGTTCAGTGGGAGTATGTTTATATTTTTAGTTTAATGTGTCGGTTTTACTTTATTAAGTCAACAATGATATATGGTCGTTGTGCAAAATCAAGAAATCACTAACAAAAGTTTAGTGACGAAAGTTGTTACACACAGCTCTTTTGTAATAGGAAATTTGATATTTAAGGATTATCTCCTATGTATCATTCAGTTATGACAAAAGAGTTATATCAATAAAGTTGAAAATAAATTCGACATGAAAGCCAATAAACTAAGGGATTGTTTCATAAAGGAGACTATTTAAAAGTCTCAATAATTGCCCAAAAGAAAATCTGGAAATTTAGAAAATAAAGTACTTCCCTATATGCTTCAGCTTTGAGAAACTTAAGTATGATCTTAATTATACGCATTTGGAAATGGCGTATATAATAAAGATCATTTGGCAGATACTTGAGGAATTCAAAATTTGAATCATTGAAGTTAAGCAACCATAAAGATTGTTATAGAGAACAAAATAATTTGTATTCAGATATCGGAGATCTAATATTTTTGGAGATCATCAGTATGTTCGACTCCGATCCTTTGGATGTTTACATATAATGGACATCCTAACTCAAGAAATGACTGTAAGTATTAATGTCACTTGGTTGCATAAAATAAAAGATTTTTGAAAGACAATTCAAGTTATACTATGACATAAATTAGTCAGATAATGATTCAACAATTGTTTTGTAAAGTTTATTAATTTATAAGTTGTTGAATGATAGAACATATAGAGATAAATTTTATGCTAACTAATTCATTAATCGAAGACTTGACACTTGAGGTCTTTCATTTGGTTGTTGTCACTAAGGATGTCTTGGATTAGTGGGAGTCTCTATTCAGTTATGTTCTAACTTTGGTATTGATACAGATACATATTTGGTTAAGGTTTTCTGCAGAAATAAAGTTTGAGGTTATTATGCTAACTGATTCTGTATCATTTGTGCAAATAATGAATTTGCAAACTTCAGTTTGATCTCACTAAAGACTTCAGTTGGACCAGTTGGAAATAGGCATGATATAGAGATCACATTGCATGAAATTTCCATGCCACTCATCCATATCGATCTATGTCATCAAGTACATTGATGTGGTGGTCATCGAAGGTTCCGTCACGTTATACGTTAGTGACGACAGCCGCGTGGTTCCATTATTGATGTATGAGACGGACCAGATTGTAAAGTTGAAATCTAAAGATAAATAGCATTCAGATGCGCACCTAAAGATTAATGATATAATTATTACGATATATTGCCCAAGTGGGAGATTGTTGGAATATTTTATTATATTCCAATAATATTATGTGGGCAAATATCTTTATTAATTATATTAGCTATTTATCAATTCGGAACCTTAATTGATTAGTGATCAAATTAAGTAAAAAGGCTAATTAGATTTATATTTGGGTAATTAATTAATTAATTAAACGGATATGAGCTCAATATGAGTGGATGTCAGGATGGCCCAATTGGGAATAATGGGAACCCTAATGGGTCATCACACTATATATAGGCTATGGTCCCCAATATACCGGACACATCGCATATCGCCTCTTCTCCCCGTCTGAAGAGTGTTTAGGGCATAAGGAGTCCTGGTTGAGGAAGAACCATAAGCCAACGGATGTTCGTCATCTGTCTCTCTCTCTATGTTTCAGGATTGCTATCAGAGAGAATACGGTTAGTTCATATTCATCTATCCAGGTATTCCTATCATCCAATAATCTTGATAAATTAACATGTCGTAGATCATATAATTATATACATGCTCTCATGTTTATTTGGCTTCTGCACTAGAGTAAGATTATATATTTAATCTTTGTTATTGAGCATGTCTATGATTAAGTTTATATTAATTCCAACAATTAAATACTACAAATTTAACTAAATAACTCTTTTTTTTCCTTATAAACTAAGTTAATTAGTTTATAAAGTCATTTTCTACGAAACTTTTCATATTTATTTAGTGACTGAATTTTAGTACTAGTAGTACATGGTCCTTTTTGTTTATGATAATAATGTAACTTTGGGTCACAATTTCACCACAAATGCGGGAACCTAGCTAGGGCCAGTCCCACTCACTCTGTATGGCGATGAGGCAGGATAATATTTTTTATTTGGTGATGAGACAAGATTGACGCAAGTTTAGGGTCAATTTTTCTTGTTTACTTTGTAGACTAAGCAAGAAAGAAATATGTGCATTTTTGGGTAAATTTGTTTTTGCCTCATACGCTCATATTTGTCACATTACCGGGTAAATTAGTTCTCTATCTGCATTACATATCTATATAACGAAATTAAACAAAAGGAATATTTTTATAAATTTTGAACTAAATACATTTGATATTTTAGTTACTTAATTAAACAAAAAGTTATTTCAAGCAATATTATAGTATAGTATAAAGTAATAAGTAACAGTTATTTAAATTAGTGTTAAGGAAAATTGGGTGCGAAGGATAGATCTCATACACATAAATATACCCAAAAGAAAGTTGGTCATGCTCATTTATATCTTTCTATATTTATCTATTTATATTTATATGTATTATAAATCCTAAATAGATAAGGTGTTGATTTACTTTAATTTACTGTCATTTCACTAATTTAGCCGGTTATTGTTACTAGTACCACAATTGATTAATTTATTGCCCGTTTGTTTTCGCGGTGCAATAAAGCTCGGATACATGTTTGATCGAAGCCACGTCTCCATTGATTGAGGACGTGATGTCAAAATGCATTCTTCAATACCAATCTTTCCTGCTTTCAGGTGCGGATTTGCTCCCACCCCTTCGAGTTGGCGACGGGGCAACAACCTCTGACGCCCCACACCATTGCGGCAGGAGGAGGCTTGCCCATCAGCCAGCCTACTTTGTTTGCCAGGACGGAGGCGGGAGTGCTTGGTCGCTGGAGTTTCCTTTTCCTCAACCAATTCGGTTGTGTCAGCCGAAGCAAAATGAGAACTAAGGGGCGCATCTAAAGAACACGTTATGAGATATGTTGAAGGGGGCTGGTTGCTCCGTTATATGGGTTTCGGGTTCAAAAGCTAAATGGGTAACTCAAGGACTCCGACCAGAGGAGTCTTATTATCGGGAATGAGGCTTCTTGCTTGAAAAAGGGGGAGTGATTGGAGCTTCTTAAATATCACGACAAATGTTTGGTTTGGCAGTGAGAACAAAAATATTGCGTCCCAATGACCATTTTTCGTGATAGGCACACCGAGGTTAAAAACATCAGCCATCATGGTTAAAAACAAAAAAGCAGGAATTATATCATAACAATGAAAAATTTGTCAAAAAAATAATCATAACAATAAAAATGTAATAAATTTCAAATCCATGCTTGGCTAGAGCGTCTACCATTTAGTTTGCTTTTTTGAATATATGATATGATGCCAACAAATCTCACCAATTATTGTCTATCATGAACATTTAATTTCCACGTTTTTAATGGAATTATGCATTTTATTCTATACAAGAAAGTATATTATTTGAATTGACATTATAGTTTTGTTGCATAACACGTTCGTATATTTTTATTTTCTTTGGAGAAATTATTACGTAACTTCTAATATGTTTCCTTCAAACACTGTAATTAGTTTTTTTAAAAATTATAATAATATAAATATAACGCCCCAACTAAAATATCTAGAATATTTAGTCAAGACATAGATAAATGGATCTGAGTACAATAAATTAAACGAGGTAAACAGAAAATAATTCTTTACATTAGTTAATGAATTTAAGAAATACAGCGGAATGGAATAGAAATCCAAGATATACAAATAAACTAAAACAAGGAAAGACTAAAATCGTCTAAAGGGATGATCCAAGCCTCGCTCCAATCATCAGCTCCAACCTGGTCCTTGCTCCAGTTAACCTGTCTACCTAAAAAAATTGATTTGGAGTGGGGTGAGACTACTAAGCCTCAGTGAGTCCTACTACCCTCCTAGAGGTGACTACACCGGGGAATTCTAAAATCAGTCGTTACATACTAACTTAACTAATATAACATAATAGCATAATATAAAGGTGTATCACATATTAATAAACTCTTATTCATTTTAAACACGAGGACACTCTGAGGTGAGCAGGTCTCAGAGGCCTGCCATATCCGTCAACCGATTCGGTCACGGCATGAAGCTCACATATATCATATCCTAATGGATTGTCCCATTGGGAGTTCATAGCGCGACGTAACAGATCGCTCATGATTGACTGATACTAATTTAGTTCTTACTACCATAATTTCCAAAACCCGGGGAGCATACAAACCTAATTCTAAGTTATACCCTAAGATTCAGAATTGTGCCTGACTTCCTGTTTAACATTAAATACATTATATAACTGCAAGCTATCTATCTCAGATGAGGACATAAAACGAGTGCCTTAAGAATATTTTAAAAATTGAAAATATGAGTCATTCTACACTTAGCTCGCTACGGCGAGTTACCAAGCTCGCCATGGCGAACTGCAGGTCCTGGCCTAAATCAACTCGCTAGGCGAGCAGTTGCTCGCCATGGCGAGTTTCATCAGCCCAGAACTTGGTTACTCGCCATGAATGCTCGCTAGCAACTCGCTATGGCGAGTTCATGCAGAAAACACCTGTTTTGCGAAAATCCTTAATTTTAAAATAGTACACCTACAATCATCCTCTGAGAAAGTGCAGAAACATAATATAATTAATATAGAACAGAATAGAAGAGAAATTGGGGGTTGTTTCTCCTCACACAAGAAATTTCCTAATTTCCTATGTTAACATGCAAAATTCATGGTTTTGGGGAACTAACTACACTATCCTAAAGAACCCACCTGGTATAGGCTTTAACCCAAAGAATGCTAGCCCTGCTACAGTCTCCAAGCTTCTGGTCCAGAACTCACTTGAACCCCAAACTTGATTTTCTTGACAAGGATAGAAAAGAATGAACTCATGAGTGTTTGAGAGTTAACAATGGTCAAGGAGATAGAATGGTTAACACCATACTGAGAAAGGTACAAGAAAGATTAAGAATAACTTACCAGGAGGTTGGATAAGGTTGTAGAACTGAATACACAACAGAGCAACACATGCAGCAGGTGCTGCTTCACTCGCTGGGCGAGTGCCAGCTCGCTGTGGCGAGCGCGACATACCTGAACACAAGGTTCT
Organism: Trifolium repens; assembly: GCA_030408175.1. Taxonomy (NCBI): domain Eukaryota; kingdom Viridiplantae; phylum Streptophyta; class Magnoliopsida; order Fabales; family Fabaceae; genus Trifolium; species Trifolium repens. Next base: position 14,334,738 of record CP125842.1, on the reverse strand, counting down.
GTCGTTTTGCTCCAAAATTCCGATCTCTAACACACCCATAGCCTTCCAACACCATGGTAATGCCTCACGACCCGTATTATAGGAGGTAAACACACATGCAAAGGAGAATTTCAAGTATAGGATTAGGATTGGAGTGATTGGGTACAAAAGGGAGAAACTAAAACAATCTTAACCTTACCTCAAGAACAAGAATTTGATGTAAAGCTTTTCCAGCAATTCCTCCAAGACACATGCAGTAGCTTAGAACGGAGCAATTGAGATGATTGGATGTGTATAATTGGAAGAAGTATACGGCGTGAGAAGGTGAGAGGATTCTATGAACTCTTGTAGTTCCAATTTGCATCTTGCATGAGAAACAAGCTAATAACTTTGATGAGGTTATGGTATGGGTGGAATAGGCGTGGAAGGAAAAGAAATGGGAAGTAGAGAGCTTCCTGACTTAATTCTTAAGAAGTGATGAAATGAAAAATGAATGAGGGTTTTGCTAGATTAGTTTTCTTAAATACCCTTTTCAAGTGCAATGCCTCTTTTGCCCTTCACTCATTAGCAATTTGGCCCAAATCCTCATAGTTCTCTATATTTCTAATTAATAGAAATATCTCCAATTAGACTCCTTTAATTGATTTTATTTAATTTTCTTCTATTAAATAAAATTTGGGATGTTACAATAAATTTAAATATTATGAAATTATATTACATTTATTAATTTTAAAAATCATTAAAAAAATGCAATATAATTTAGCACAAATATACTAAAATCCATTTTGATAATTATATATTCAGAAGTAATTTTGATCCAAATCATCCAAACAACATAAATTGTTAAAAAGTACTTTAATATTAATGTATTTAATCATAAATCAACTATGTTCAACTCACTTTTTATTAAAGTCAATTAGGTCAAAATCAATTATCATCCACATAGAACTAATCATACACTTAATCACTTTGAATTGAAACATGATATAACTTTTCATAAAAAATGAATAGAACTAAAATTAGTTTTTTTTTTTTTGAAAAATTAGAACTAAATTAGTAAATTGCAAATTCTTTTATTATAAAATAAAGAATTATCCTTTTAAATAAGTAAAGAAGAAATTACAAATTTGTATCAGTCATATATAAATTTTACTTTTTCATTAAACCAGTGTCTTGATATTATTGAAGTACTATCATACTAGTATGCTGCCAAGAAACACATGACTAGATTGAGAATTGTATTATAAATTATTTTAAGCTATATATATTTGTACAAATATTAATGTAAATATTAATTTAGGGTTTATTATTGATGACTATAAAGAACCCGGCACACATATTAGTTTAAGTATTGGTACAAATATTAGTTTATAGTCTATTGTTGATGATTTCAAGTTACTCAGTATATATACGTAAAATATTACTTTAAGTTATACAGTCTATAATTTTATAATAATGAACTTTGACTTTGTTTGTCAAAAAATAAGAGATAACTAATTGAATTTATATTATTATGTAAAATTAGCAATTGACGTAACATATGACATGAAGGAATATGTTTTAGTGAGGTAATAGGGGAAATTAGAAACTATAATATAAGCTAATTAAATTAACTTATCAAAATAAATTATAAGCTAAAATTAGAATAAAATCATTGTTTTGACACAAGTTATATCATTTTAAGTTATACGGTCTAATTTTATAAATAAATTATAAGCCCATAAAAAAAATTACTAGATAGATTTTTGTGCTTTACATTTTTTATTAAAAAAAATTGTGGCTTTCCCACACAATTTTTCCTGTCACTGGTCTTGATATTATTGAATATCTGATATCTGATACTAGTATGCTGCCAAGAAACACATGACTAGATTGAGAATATGGATCCAGCTAAAAGCCTATAACATCTGGAGCAAGATCCAAGCTTAGAGGTCAGGGAGATAACGAGCAATAGCATGCATGAAAAAGTGAAAGCTCTAAGCCCTGCAAGAGTCAGAGTCTCTTGGTGTGGTGATTGGTGAAAATGAAATGCGTTCATAGGTCTCCCTAGTATGGTCATTGGTGATTGGAGTATGTTTCAGATTTATCAATCATTTATAAATTGTTTTATGTTTGGCACTTTATAGAAATAAATCAAAATAAATATTTTAAATAACATGAAAATTTTATCATTTTAAATATTTTAAAAAACTAGGCGAAGGAACGAATTATTACTTATTTAATATTCCCTCCATTTTTTTTTGTTTGTTGTTTGAGAAAAAAAGGTGAAATTAAGAAAGTGTATTTTTGCACTTTATTTTTCTATTATACCCTTTTTTTAATACTATATTATACGCTAATTTTAATCCACCAAAAAATTTCTATTTTTTTGCACACACTTTATATGAATAAGTTTAGTATAAAAAAAGATACAATAAAAAGATTATATAAAATTTAGTCAATAAAAAATATTAGAAAGAAGGGTATAATAGACAAAATATAACCTTAAATTATCAAAACAACAAACAATTTGAAACAAATTTATTTTCCTAAAACAACAAACAAAAAGGAACGGATAGAGTATAGGTTTGGTTCTATTTCTAGAGAACCAAAATTAACCCTACATATATATAGAATTGATTTTTAGTTTTCACATATTTGATTTCTCTAGAGTATATGTTTTGAAGGGAAGTTGAGAATCAAACTGAACCAATTCAATTTTCTTTAGTTTCGTTCAATTTTTTATCTAAACCAAATTAAATCAATTAATTTTCTTTTTGTATGGGTTGGATTTGGTTTATCGGTTTGATCAGTTTTGCCTGATTAAACCTCTATAAGTTTTTATATTATCCAATGTTAACATCAAAGTTAAAGTACTCAATGTTTATACATGCGAATTGAACATATCTTTGGCGCAAACAAGAGAATTTAAAGATACTAATGATAAAGAGGCGCTCATTGTACAAACATAGAAATGGTAAAGAGTGACCAAATAGTGGTAATAGTTTTTTGTAAATAGCATGTTGTTATTCGAGTTAAAAACATTTTAAAGAGTGACCAACTTTAACATGGTATTATGATCACTCTAATATGATATTAGGTCCACTCCTAAATGGGGGACATTGGTATTATGATCACTCTTAAAACAAGTGGACTATGATACTATAACCGTTCTTAATTCAAAGGGACGGTGATATTGTGATCGCTCTTATTTTGAAAGAACTATGGTCCTGACTACTCTTAAATAGAAGGGACAAAAAGAAAATAGGAGAAGTGGCTCGAAGTGCATCAAGTAGAAAAGGGAGAAAATAAAAGATTGGAATTGCCGCAAGTTTTGTGTGCTTTTCACAAAAGACTTAGCACTCTTTATCTAGTGTTGAAAATTAAATAATGTGTATAATCTAACCGATGCACGACTTAATATTTTTCTCAAATTACCCACTAGTATTTTGTACTATCCGAGGTGAGATTCTAGTTTTTTTAATTTCAATTTACACATTATCATGTTCTATGTTCCAAAAGAAGATACATAACATACCTATTTTGGATTAAATTGGACCATGTGAAAATATTGGGAATTAATTTATGTATCTTGGATTTGGAACATGGTTGAAAATTGGAAATAATTTAGTTGAAAGAGTAAACTCCCAAGTCTTGAGAGTGAGACTTAAATAGTGAGGGGTAAATTTTAAAAAATCAATGTTCAGGTTAGAAAGGACACATTCAATCTATAAATCCTAATTCAACTAATAGAAATGTCAAAATTGTTAAGTTGGATGCTATGATTGAGATTCAAATCCCAGCCACTCCAACTTTGTGTGTGTTGAATTTTTGCTACTTGCTGGTTAGTGGTGGTGAGTGGGTGCCGTACTGGCGACTCTAGGAATGTTAGAGAGCCTAGGCGCAAAATTTTAGAGGGAATTCTATCAATCCAACTTTCGAGTACAGTAATATTTTAAAGGGTTGATAGGCTTTTTGATATTTTAAAGGCCGGAATGAAACTTCCATCGACCGTTGGTATTCACTGAGTCGTCTTTTATATTTATAATGAGAAAATATTTTCTTGTAAATAAAAGGTTAACTGCGTAATCTAACTGCCCGCTTTCTCGTGTCCAACGTGTTACGACACAAAATCTTATTTATGAAAATAATTACTTTTAATTACTCAAAAAGTTGCTTCAGGTAGAAAAATTAATTTAAAGGTACTGTCAGCTGTCACATGTTCAGTACCGAATTTTAAGCGTATAAACGCCCGCTCTTGCGTGTCTGTTTACACTCTTAGAATTACCTTTTTGAAAATTGAATTTTTCCTAATTGATAAAAAATTGCTTTCGCAGTGTTTAGAATCAAAAACTGAATTTTTCTACGGTCAAATAAAGTTTTTATTTTTTCAAATTGAAACCGGTATCTCCGTGTTTCTACTTTCGCAGTAAACTATGAGTTCTAAAAACAAAACTAATTCAGACCTTAAACAATTCTCACTATAAATATTTATTTTCGACTCAATGAAATACCGTTGGAACGACGATCCTTACATTCCGGATCTTATAAAAAAAAATAGTGGGACAGCAGCCCGGGCACGTGCCCAGGCATGCTGGCCGGTATAATCGCCACTAGCCGTACTATAACAGCAGAGGTGAGGAATAAAGAGACTCGGTGATGGTGGTGGTGCTCATGTTAGTGGGGACCAAAATACAATTGTGTCGACAACAATTACTTGTTCTTAATGCGCTTACACACAAGGAATTCACCTGTGATTCCAAATTAAATAGGACATGACACCATTTGTTATGTAGGTTGGTACGTTTTAAGGCTTTGGTTGGAAGGAGAAGTGAGGCATATAATTGTACTGCACAAGGAATATTGCCGGGAATAGGATTTTGGGTAAACATTTATTGATTCTATAGACTAAGAATGTGAAAATTACAACAATAACATGAGATATGGACTGCATTAATAGTTTTTCTCTCTCCTTTTGGTATTTATTTTTATATTGACAGTTAAGTGATTTAAAATTACGTTATTTACTCTACCAAAAAAAAAAAAAAATTACGTTATTTTGTCCATAAATTTTAGCTCAACTGATAAAAATATTGAAATTATTAGGTCGGATATTGTGACTGAGTTTCGAGCTCAAGCTCCTCCACTAGTTAGTTTTCAATTGCTATTATTATTTCGTCTATCTTCCCAAAAAAAAAATGACATTTCAATCATGTGATTCGAGCAAAAAGTTTAATTTAACGATTTGAACTGAGTTGCTTATGAACTTGAAACGAATCGAGTTTGAGCTAAAAAAATTGGTATCAAACACGAGTCAAATTTTGAACTGAACCAATTTTTATCTAGTCGAGTTAATGTTAGTTCAAGTTCATTCATTCAGTCCTATTGATACCCGATTTTTGAGAGGTTTTGTAAGATAGTTAGCTAGTTGATTAGTGGTGTTCGCATCTTTAAGTGTAAGTTTTCCTTGACCAATTTTGAACAATGTGGATGTCAATAATGTGTTTCATGTGTGTGTGGTATTGACTTTTGTGTGAAATAAGAGGTTTAGATCCTCTCAATTGTAAAAGAAAAAACATTCATCCTCTCACTCGGGGGAGCAAAAGAAGCTCTAATGGAGTTTCGCCTAAGGGTTCACTATTTGCCTTCTATGGTTGTCGACGGCATATTCACTTGGCTTCTCAACAGAGAAGGTTGATAAAACACCGGTTGTTCTACCCGATGTTGGCTTTGTATCAATTGGCGCAAAGAAAATCAATCTTGCAGGTTCCAAATTCAGTTATGTTGCAAGATGTACACCGAGTGGAGGATGTGTGGGCAAAGATATTGTTTTGTGCGGCTTATAATGATTTGCAGAGAATAATATTTTGGCATTATTATAAATTGGTAGTAAATCTACCAATAGGAGGAATCCATAAATTGTGTATCCGGTTTGTAGTTGGTGTTCCTGATTCGTATCAATATTCATATTTGTTCCAGACTAGCCATGATCTACAAAGCTGATAGTCCAATTATGTCTTAAGCCCAAGGCGTGCCGCCCTCATAGTGCACCATTCAATCCATAGCAAATAAATGACCCCATCATGGTGCACCATATTCTTATGTTACACTGCCCATAGCGGATAAATGACTCTTGCTATGAAAAATTCATTCTTCATTAAACTCACGTAGTGGGGCCCTCCAGGTAGTTATTTACATCATCACATATATATATATATGCATATGCACTCATTTTCAAGTGATTTCACCCATTTCATGCCCATGTGCATTAAAATCGTGCTCAATCTGACCTAATACACAAAAAGATTCAAAAATAAAACTGCCCATCGCAGGGCGTTGGGATCCATCACAGGGCAATTTTCCCAGAATGGTCCCCCCTTGTAAGGCAATTTCCCCATAAGCTAAATCCTTTATTATTATTTTTTCAGTCTTTTCACATTGTTTTGTGCTTTTACTTCAAATTCTAGACTTGTCTTCAAATGAGATCAAACCTTAGGTATCTACCATGTAACTCTAGCTCCCGAGACTTTAATCAAATTCAGTTCGATAAACGTTTCGCTAAGTGTCACAATTCAACTTTTTCCCTCGCTCAAAAATTCATCTAAGTTCAAACAAAAACATGCATTTTAGAGAACTTTATGGATTATAACTTGACATACGTAAAATAGACACACTTGGTCACCTCTTGCAACTGATATCACAACCACTTTTTCATCCTGGCCATTTTTAACACATGAATCCGAATCAATTTAATTTGACTCGTATTTACTTCTTTTTTCGTGTTTGTGTTGGAATTGTAAATCTCAAATATAACAATCCAGACAAAAAATTGAAAGGAAAAAAAAAACTGAAAGAAATCTAACAGATGCAATTTCTTTTTCCTTCCATTTTAAATTTTGAAGTGCTCCATTCAAAGACTACAATACACTAACACTAGTGTCAAGGCAAACAAAAAGCCATCTTAGGGGCTAGCTCTTGCACACTCAGAGAGTTGTTCATCATCATCCAACAAAAAATAGCCATAGTTGCCATTAATTAATTAAGAAACAATACAAGAATCCATCAGTCAAAAAATAAAAACCCTAACTACTGTCAAAATAGGAGGTATTACAAAAATGACTTTGAAAGGGGGGAAAAACAGTATAGTATATCCGCGCAAGCAATAAAAAAACCCCCAAGCAATTCAAGCAGCTTCTTTACCTGGGACTCAATTTTAGCAACTTGTTCATCCAGTCCCTAATCTCAGTGACAATGTAGTATATGTGGAATAGACATTCATATCTTATAATTTAAATATGATCTTGCATCCACACAATAGTCAACCATTGATTTCAATGCAATGGCAACAGCATGGAGCTACATACACCAACTATAGAATAGATTCTCAATGTTGATCCAAAAATTAGCCTATCCCATCCACAACTTCAACACTTTATCCTTACCACCAGAAGCTACCTTTTCTCCATCTGGACTCCAATCAACAGAAAACACCTTCACAGAAAGAAAACAAACTTGGGTCAGCAACCAGATTGGGAATTTTTTTTTTTTTTTAAAATCACTCAATTATTTAACATCTATAACATACTTCATCGGCATGGCCCGGAAGGTCTTGCTTCAACTTACGAGTCCGAATATCCCAAACCTTGAAAATCAAACACAATGTAAGTTCTTGTTTTGCAAATGAAATTTGATAGGTTCTACTATTTTGGTAGGAAACCACCGTGATCAGGGCCTTTAGCACCTTAGTGGCTCCACAGAGTAGTTTTATCCACAAGCTTCGATCCAAAGGACCGGCTATGGAGCCGATATTCACTCAGGTGCTTAGGGAGCAGCTTAAAGCTCTTCGTTCCTCCCCAAGAGTGTGTTTTGCGGGGATTGAACCATGGTCCTGACCCACAAGCTCAGCGTTGCTTAACCAACTGAGTCACACTCATTGATTTCATAAGTTCTACTATACAAACCAAACCAAAAACAATAACGAAAAAAATGTTTATGGTTACCTTAAGTGTGGAATCTTTGCTGCCACTTAAAAGAAGTCTACTGTCAGCAGACCAGCTGTATAAAAGTCAATATGGTTAGTTAAATGCAGTTTTAAAGAAATATATTTGCCTAGCAGTTTGAAATAAGATTGAATGACTCGTGTTAATACCTGATCCGGTAAACAGGCCCAACATGGCCACGAAACGCAGTGACAAATTTTCCTGTAGTTCCATTCCATATCTTTACAGATTTATCAAAAGATGCACTCGCTATCCATTGCCCATCAGGTGAAAAATAGACATGATTCACAAGCTGTCAACAAACAAGTATAACTTATCATTAACCCTAAAAGATGGAATGTGCATAATAATGCATATAAAGAAAATTATAACTAGATAAATTGTGATTGAATCTGTATAACGACAAAGTCAACTTAAAGTTTTAACCTAACATAGACAAAACAACAAATAACAAGAGATAGACATATGCAAATACATATGGATGTCAATAGGTTTATTACAACCATTTTATGCATATCAAGAACGAGTTTGACTTTGCTCCATTTACCTATCCTTCATTTCTTGTCCATTTATGAGAGAGATAGACACAATTGGTCCTACTAATTATCCACTTGTCTCAATCTCTCTCGTAAATGGACAAGAAATGGAGGGTAGTATGGAGCAAAGCCGAATTCATCAAGAACTACTATATTAGATAACTCTTTCAAATCCTACTTTTCTAATCAATAATCAATAATACTGATACAAACTGAAGTCACATTGCAATTTGAAGAAAGAATAAATTTGGTTAGTTCTCATTGGCATATTTTGAAACAGCAAAGAAAAATAAATACCTGTTGATGACCTGTCATGCGAGTTTTGGGGTGCTTGTCGACAAAGGGTTCCCAAAGGAACATTGTGAAATCATCAGATCCAGAGACCAATCTTTCAGGGGCATTACCTCTCATTGCTTTGTACCTTTCAAGAGCGACCTACATACATCAACAGCATAAACTGGTATTAGTAAAACAGATGAAAAAAGTAGTTTCTAGAGAAAAGAACTTGTTAAATAAAGAAATAAATACTATTCAAAAGTAATAGCTAAATAGAATGAGGCAACAAATAACACTTCAAAACATAGGTCATTCGTTTGATCTGAAAAATATTGGGAACATATTAAAATTTCAAAACTCTAAAGATTGTGATCCAATTACATAAATCTGAGTTTATTATTTCCAATCTGGCCAGCCAGGGAAGGCCAGGTTTTGTAACTAACAACTATGGTTCAAAGGGCTAACATTACTGTTAGAAAACTAATAGTTACCTTCTTCATTTCCTCTGGAGATGAATAATGCTTTCCAGTATGATCAAAAGCTCCAGTTCGAAGAACATACTCTGTGCTTAATGCTAAAGAATTAACCCAATGCGCGTGTCCCTAAAATAAAATGATACATCACTAAAAATCAGGAAGTTTGGAATAGAATATACTAATATATAAGAAAAGTACCTGATGGAAAAGTAAGTACAAAATAAATTCGTTGTTAGAATTGCTCTTTGGGTGTTCTGTGACAAACTTTCTTTTGAATAAGAAAGAATTCATTGAGACAGAAAATAGTATAAGGAGAATGAAAGACGAGGAATCCTCTTAAAGCAAAGTACAACCAAAAAGAGAGAGAAACTCGATGGAACAAATTTTTCCAATCCATTAATTAACATCGGTGAAAATAAAATTCCAACAATCTTTCCCAGGATAACCTCTCATTTATTAAAATGACATTGCTAAATAAAAGTTCCCTTCTGTTTTATTAGGAAACATGACTGAACATAAAACAATTAACAAAGTATTAGTGAGATTTATTTTGAACCACTGTGTAAACCTTTTTCACACTACCATCCACTCATGTACACATGATCATTAAAAGACTCAATCATCACAAATGGAAAGTCAATTATTGAATGATGTGTCAACACATTGGATGATAGTATAAAAAATGTACAATTACATTCAAAAATCCTTGATAATTTGAATAGTAAAATTGCACATAAACAAGCACATAATCCTTGATAATTAGAAAAGATGGCGCCGAGGAGAAACAGATGTACATAGCAATAATCAAATTTTTAAACAAGCACATAAAAATTAAGTTGCAAAGGGATGAAGGCCCACCTTCAGTTCCCGAATTAGCTTCCCTTGTGTGGTTTCCCAAACTTTGATTGTACAATCCTGGGACCTGTAAAAAAACAACATAGTCAGAATATATTCAGTAATAATACGGAAATACAGAAAGATAATAAAGAGTCTTTTGCAAACTTGAATAAGAAGCATCGTTCTGGACAAAACTTGATTTAGAAGCAAAATTAATGTACTAATATCCCAATTCATGCAATATAAAAAATTGAGTGAAGAGAAAAACTCAGACTAAAATCGTGAAAGAAATTGGAATGAAAGAAGGAGAAATACCCTGTATAAATCACACCATCTCCACCCCATTTTACACATGTTACTGCAAGTGTGTGGCCACTAAGTATGATACATTTCTTTAAAGAAACATCCCAAATACGAGCATCTCCATCTTTGCTGGCACTTACAAAGCGACGGCAAGGAGCATTCAGGTGGACAGGTTCCCAAGAGATACCGGTAATCCATTTCTTGTGGCCCTATATTTCATATAAGTATACATCAAATTTTATTGTCCAAGAAACAATCTGTTATTACGCTGATTCTCAACCAGCGTGGCTGTTTCAAGTATGTATAGTGTATGTATCCCAGTGTTACTGATTGTGGTTGGCGGACCATGGCGGAAATCCAAAATCCATCATTTTTAAGCTGCCATATCCACCATTAAACGCCACGGCGCCGCCATCCTTCACAAGTTGGCCATGCCGTGGCGGTTGTCAAAAAATCTGCCACCACAATACACCATGCCAGATATTTGACAACACTGATGTATGCCAAAAAAATTATGATAGCATTGATAAGCCGTTCTAAAATATCTGCATAACAGTTGTATTTTCTCAGGGAACCAAGAATTAACAAAGCGTGCTACTCTTTTATTTTGTGTTTTGTAATTTAGTGGGAGAGGAAAGATGAGTGAAGTAAATTCAGTATCAATAGGAGTTGTGTATTTATTCTAACAAAAATAAGAGCCACCCCTCCAACCAATGTTTGGTTCCCTACTTTTTACAATCATTAACTTCTGCAAGTGATTCTTCAAAGCTTAGTTTAAAGTTCCTATTGTTTTTAAAAATCTTTGTTTTTATTGCATGTGGAAACAGTAGTGGAATATCATGTTTGAATATTTTCAATTTATTAACAGCAATCCGTTATTTATTATTCACTTGGTATAGTTGCATCATCCTAATTTCAACTAGAATGCCAAAGAAATGCCAGGACAAACAATCATGTCGACCTATCCTAGGCTATACCAATTTGAACAAAGAGATCTTTTAAAATGCCAGGACAAACAATCCTATCGACGCATTTAATTTCCAGACGGGAATAATCAAAATTTTGTGGAAAATTAAATAGGATTGAATAAATTTTGGAAACCCAATAATGTTTAGCAAATCCATAAATTTCAATTAGAAAATCGGGAATGGGTTTGACAATGAACTCATACACTCCTGCTGCCGACTTTCCTATTCTCTTCTGCTCAACAAAGAAGAATTAGAATCATTTTAGGCAGTTGATTTCATTTAAAACAAATTATATAATAGTAAAAACAATACCTCAAGTTTCTCAGATTCATCATAGTGCTGAAGCATGTTCCTCACTAATTTTTCACAAAATTTTGAATTTTGATTATTCCCGTCTGGAAATTAAATGCGTCGATAAGATAGGTCGATAGGATTGTTTGTCCTAGCATTTCTTTGGCATTTTAAAAGATCTCTTTGTTCAAATTGGTATAGCCTAGGATAGGTCGATAGGATTGTTTGTCCTGGCATAGTTTTGGCATTCTAGTTGGCATTTAATGCTTTTTAAATGCAAACATTATGAAGAGAAAAAGAACATAGCTTCATTTTGCAAAATTGGAATTCAAGGTTTAAAGACTTACAGTTAGAGCATTTCCTGACTGCTTTCCAGTTTGTGGGTCCCAACAAATAAGTTCTCCTGACTTGCTCCCACTTACAAGGTATTTGCCATCTGGTGACCATTCAATACAAAGGACCCAGTTCTTGTGTCCTGTATAAAATGGAAACAACTATATATAGCGTAATCTCGTTACAGATACAAAAGAGTGCATATACAATTCTAATAAGTCGCCTCATATCAATGAACAACTGCACAAAACTGATACAAACATAATAGAAACGGATATACTTATTTAAGGAACAACAAAGCTCCTTTAGCAGAGGTAGACCTCTGTAAATTTTCAAAATAGAAAAAGAAAAGAAACCAGTCAGAAATCCTCCCTCCCAAATCCTCGCTCAGAAATTGACTGTGTCATCTCACTTATAATCCATCCCTCTTATATTTTCATTTCTTCCTAAACTAGTCTCCACCTCCCAACTCAACAGTATAAATATTCCATTTCCTCTTCCTTCCATTGCTCCTCTACTTCCCATCCCTTTCCTCATAGTATGCACCCAATAATAAGCATCTATCAGAAACAGATTTAAACTATACAATATATCAAGAAGTTCTTTCTAGCAATGCAATCATGAGCACAATCCAACAGTTCAAATTGATTACTTATAGAGAAGAATGCTTAAATATTAATTGATTGTTCTTGCTTTAATTAATATAAATAAGTTATGTTTGGCGGAGACAAAGAAAGAAAAGCATATCATCTTGAAATATCAAACCTGTGCATGTGTACATTGGTGTCTGAGTGCCAAGGTCCCAAAATCGAACAGTGGTATCACCAGAACCGCTTGCCAGCTGTCGCCCATCAGGACTAAAGGCAACACTCAATACAGCTTCGCCATGACCTACAAATAATCTCAATGACATGAATTTCAAGGATTATGAAAAAATACATTATTAAGCTAAAATCTTGCAAAGCCAAACCACGTTGCTTTTTTACGTGATTTAGCATACAATAACAACAAATTGTTTAAGATAAAAATTCCACGTGCAACATCAAGCATGAGTGAAAGAATAAAATTAATCATATCTTTCATACCAGAAATTGTTGCTGAACATCGACTCACAGGACGAATCCGGAAAACAGCTTGAGGTTGACATACTATAGGCAATGCCTTCTCCACAGAGACTGAAGTAATGTTACAAAGTAAAATAAAAACATTAGTAAAAATAAAAACGAACAAATTTAAAAATGACAATTATGTTTGAAACCAAACATGACTAGCCTTTGTGTTTCTGCAAGTACGTTTCAAGTGGTACAAGGAGCTCCTCGTCTGATATATAAAAAGAATACGGCAATTTCTCTTCCTAAATTGAGAACATAGACAGTCAATCAATCTTAGCATAATCTATATCATGTCATATCACCATCATAATATAAAGATATCTTCAAAAGTAACATTTTTTGTTGGACTTTTTATGTAAAAAACTGCCTTTCACATCACAATAGTCTTTTTATTGAAAATGAAATTTAACTTAGTTCAGATGATGTAGATACTATAAAACTGATAACAATGTTTTAAAAACCAAACCGGTTGAACCGCCACTGTCTACTGTTCAGCTATTTGAGCAGTTAGATCATGGATTTATGGTTTTGCTCCCTCATTCGAGCGGGCCGATTCGATATTCCATTATATGCTTTTTTTTTAATTAACCCATGAAGCACAGACACTCCTCAGATTAGGTGGATGTCGGAAACCAACATGACACAAACACATATGATTACATGGAATTATGTCAGGTTTTTAAATTATTATAGGTGTTGAGTGTCCCCCTGTCATGTCATGTCTGTGTTTGTACTTCATAGAATCATAGGTATTAACCCTCCGGTCCTATCCTAGTATTCCGAAGTTGGGCCTGAGAGATAGGTAAAGTCTAACTGATATTTTTTTTTCCACCACCAGTTTAATCTGGTTCAGGAGTCAGTTCTGGCATAAAGTGGTTCCAGCTCCTCCCGATCGCAGTTGCGGGGATCAAACTGTGGTCCTCCCTACCAAGTTCAGCATCAATCAATAATCACCACTCAACCAACTAACGATCGGTAAGTCTAACTGATATTTGTTTGTACAAGAATTGAATTTGGGTTTTCCCGAACAATTGAATATTCAATTAGGTCTTTAAAACATTAAACCAAATAAATAAATTAAGGAAAATGCTAAATAGTGCCCCGGTGCACTAGTTAAGGAAACCAACTATAGAAAATTTGTCTTGGTATTTGTGCATTCAACAAGAAATGTTGTTTACAATACAAATTTTTCCTCTTTTGCTTCTGGGGCACTGGTTATACAAACATTATATAATAGAACACAGAACAAAAATATGTAAAAAAAAACCAAAAAATGAAAAATAAAGATGAAAATCGAAAAAGGGTGATTATTACATTGTGTAGAAGCTGATTAACAATGAGTTGAAGCTGTTGTGGACCGATGTTCTGAGGTAGATACATAGGAGCAGGGCCGTCCCTGACTATTTGGAGGCCCGGTGAAAATATTAAAAATCGGCCCTACTAAAAATATACAAAATAATTTAAAATTATTCTCTATTTAAATTATACGTAAGAAACACATAAAAAATAACTATCATTATATATAACGTCAAAAAGAGACATCCTAATCTAAGATTAAAATGTACTACACCAATATTTATGTCTATAGATAATTAATCTATTGATATTCATATAATGTTTTATAAACACTAACAATATATAACTATTATTTTAGGGCTTTAAAATTAATCTATTAATATACATATAATATTTTATGAGTACAAATAATATATAACTAATATTATAAAATCTTAAAATTTTAAATTGAGGCCTAAAAATTTTGGAGGCCCGGCACCGGCGCACACCCTGCACATGTGTGCAGGCCGGGCTTGCATAGGAGCACCAAGAGGAGCACCATCTGGGTCTGTCAAAAGACACATGACGTTGTTGATTATCACCCTCCTCTCCACTACTGTCTCTGTTTCAATCTCCATTTTTCAACTTCTCAGCTTGTTTTCCTTCTTCTTTTTGCGATACTGATTAGAGTGTGGATGTATACACGAGAAGACTTTAGAAAGGAAAAAAAATTAGGGATGAGAACGCCGCTGCTGGAATAGCCAGAGAGGGACGGCGGTGGCGAGAGGTAAAGGAAAGCCAACTGAGTGATGAGAGGAAGAAGACCTGCGTAACTGCTGCGTTCCTATCGTAGCCATTAAATCTTTATAATACACATGCCACTCATCTGTAAACTGAAAAGGAATAAAAGGAGCCTCCATAAATGGAGCAAAGCTGCCACTACTCCTTGACAGAGGTGTCTAGTGTAGGGGTATATTTGGTAAACCCAAAAAACTAACTTATAGCTTATGTCTTATAGGTTATAAGTTAAAATATCTGTTTGGTAACAGTTTTTCAAAAAGAGCTTATAGCTTATTTTACTGACTTATAGCTTATTTTTCATAAGCTATTTCAAGTAGCTTATAGCTTATAGCTTATCATTTTTTCTTCCACTTTTACACTTATTATTTTAACTATAATTCATCTTTACCCTTTGTAAATTTATTATCATTATAATTTAAAATAAAATAAGTAGATATATAGTTTAACGTGATGTTTTAAAAATCTGACATATCTCTATTATATACATTACGAGATTCCCACGGAGCTCTCTCGTGCATTCTCAAGAAAAAAAGTCCTATGTGGCATTATTATAGAGATTCTACTTATGCGGAGCTTTTAGTACGGGGTCTGCGGTTCGAATCACATTGACAACAATAATTCAATTTTTATAATATTATATGGAATTCTACCTTCTTTTTTTTTTTTAGAGAAAACTACTTTGTTATTAGTCTAAGGTATGTTCTTCGAATCTCATTGACAACAATAATTTAATTTTTATAATATTTTAATGTTATGGAAAGCTACTATCTTTTTTTTTAGAAAAAAAAAACCATATTGTTTGAAAAAAAAATGGTTTTGGATATATACAACTAAACTAGAGCTTCTCTCTTTTTTTGTTTTTTGACTCAAGCTTCTCTTTTTTTTTTTTTTGTATCTTTTTTTATCGAGTTTTTATTATTTTTTGTCATTCAATTAGAGATTCTCTAATATTTATTTATTGTAAAAACCCTATTTTTTTTAGTAGAATCTTCTATATTATATCTTTTTATGTAGAAATCTTTATATTTGCGGGGATTGGTATTTTTTTTATTTTAGAAATCCTAATATTATATTTTAATATTATTACATAGGTGAAATTCAATTAAAGCTTTTCTAATAATTTTTTTTGTAGAAATTCAAATATTATATTTTAATTATTAATATATATTATATTTTTAATGACGACAAGTTTATTTAATCTATTAAATATTATATATTTTCTATGTAAAAACTATGTCAACACTTCGACTAAAATTTGATTGGACGTGTATCTGTTATCCAATCATTCAATTACATGTTATATTTATATGTTGATTTGTTTTAAAATAAATTTAAATCATATTTCATATTTTTTTATGGGATCACTCATTTAAAATTGTATCTACCACAAATGAAAACTGATCATGTGATGAAGTGTGTCCAAAGATAATAGTGAGAACTGACCACGATAATTTTAGTGTAAATTGATGAAGGAAAAAATCAGATTTCATATCCTTATATAATTAGATTGCACACATTTGAGTCATGCAACAGAGATTTTATATATATATATATTGTGAGAGAGAGAGATAGATAGATATAAAGAGAATCTCTAAAATAATGTAGAATAGGAAATAAAGAGCACTTCACACCATACTATTATAATTATACATTGACTAAATATCTCTAAATTTTATCGAGCACGACGAAAAGTGATCCTTATAATCAAAAGCGTTCGTAGATAATAGTGAGAACTAAATACGAGAATTTTATTGATATTCATTAAAAAATAATAAAGAATTAACAACTATTTTTTGTTCATGGAGCAGTTAGAGTCCTGTAACGTACACAGAAGACGGGTAGAATGGGAGAGAGAGAGAGAGAGTCTCAATGGTGTAGAATAAAAAACGGGGAGCATTCCGCACCCCACTATTAAAAAAATACATTGAATAATAAAAATTTGAATTCAAAGTGTGGATCTATATTTTTATATTTTATCATGGGGATTATTTATTCAAAATTTTATCTATCACGATGAAAAGTTTATGTATATGACAATGAAAACTGAGCATGATAATTTTATTAATATTCATTAAAAATTAATATATATATATATATATATATATATATAGAGAGAGAGAGAGAGAGAGAGAGAGAGAGAGAGAGAGAGAGAAAGAAAGAGAGTGAGAAATCTATTAGTGTTGGAGAGATAAGAAACGGGAAGAACTTCTAACCCCCCATTTTTAAAAATACACATTGGCGAATTAAAATTTGAATTTCGACGGTAGGAGTTATCCATATTTTTATATTTTATCATGAGGATTACTTATTCAAAATTTTATCTAGCACGATGAAACATGATCCTCATGATGAAAAGTGAATGTATATGATAGTGAGAACTCAACACGAGAATTTTATTGATATTTATTAAAAACAAATATAGAATTAACAACTTTTTTTGTCGATAGGTCCCTATAGATCTGTAATAGAGGCGATACAGAGATAGAAATAGCGAGAGAGTGAGAGAGAGAGAGAGAGAGAGGATCTCTCAGTTGTGTAGAATAAGAAACGGGGAACACTTCCCCCGACTATTAAAAATACACATTGACTAATTAAAATTTGAATTCTGACTGCGGGGCATATCCATATTTTCATATTTCATATTTTATCACGAGGATCCCTTATTCAAAATTTTATTTAGCACGATGAAAATTGGTTCGCTATGAAGAAAAGTCTATGAAGAAGAAAGTGATAAATTAATGAGCAAAAAGAGAGATAGAAATAAACAATGGGAAACGGGAAACAATTCTCATTCTACTATTAAAAATATACATTGACTAATTAAAATTTAAATTCCGACTACGGGAGTTGTTTTTATATTTTGTGTTTATCAGACTTTCACTATATTACATCAAACTAAAAAAAATCTATGGGAATTGAAACCAAAAATAAATAAATATAATTTTAATTTTTTATAATCAATGAATTTTTTTTATAACTCCAATTTTAAGCTTTCCATAAACCTTCGTTCAAATTTTTTTCGGGATGCTAATTTATCAATGTGAGTGGAGATTCATATATAGATTTTTCCATTTTACGTTTACACGTGAAAATTGCTTCTTTATGGACAATGATAAAAAAAAGTTTGAGAATGGGAACATGGTCAAAATATGTTAATATTCATTTGAAAAATAATATAAAATTTATAATTATTTTTTGTTGACGGAGTCCCTGTAGAGATGTGAGAGAGGGAGAAAGAGATAATCTCATAGTATTGTTGAACGGGGAATGATGGATTATTTACCACCCCACTATGCCCCTGTAACATTTTTAAATTAAACATATAGGGAACATTCAAAGTAATATAAAATGAAAAATGACATAGACAACATGCAAAAGAAAAAAAAGAACATAAGCAAATAAATATTATTAAAAAATGAAAATTATCCTGTGGGAGAGATGTAGAAATAGTGAGAGAGAGAGAGAGAGAGAGAGAGATAGAACTCTCACGGGTGTAGAATGAGAAACATGGAACATTTTCAACCCCGCTATTTAAAGTGTATCTAGACTAATTAAATTTTCATTTGAGAACAAAGTTTATAATTATTTTATATTTAAAGGGACACTATATAGTCCCGTGAATGAAATTGAGAGAAAAAATTATCTATCAACAGTGTAGAACGGGAAACGTAAAAATATTTTTCATCTCGCTCTATTTTATAACATCCTTAAACCTATATAATTCAAAAATTATCTCAATTTTTATCGTAGAATTTTAAACTAAATTACTCAAATAATATTACAAAATAAACATATAAATAATATTAAAAAAGAAAATTATCCCGTGCACGGCACGGGCTATCATACTAGTAAAGTATAATAATAATAACTAGCCGCCGTGTCCGTTTGTGTAATCAATATTCTTTTTTTTTCGTGTGTGATCGATATTATGTATTGTGCAAATATAAATAACTATTTAACCTTCTTTTTTATTGGACTTTGTTAATTGATAACTACGTAACCTCCCTTTTTTTTGTGGTTAGTTATTAAGAAGAAAAAAATATTATTTTTTTTACTATAAAAAAACTGAAAACCTACTTTTATGTGGAAGTTGGGCTTAGTTATTAAGAAGAAAAAAAATTATTTACTAAAAAAAACTGAAAGTCTATTTTTATGTGGAAGTTATTTTTTATGGGTAAAATTGGAATAACAAAAAAGTCATCCCAAAAATTTGTATCCCCTTTATATATTAGTATAAATAATAAGTAGTTTAGTATAACTAATTAACTATCCTTATTATTTTGTTTTTATCAATTTATAGGTTGTTAATTATAATTTATCTTCTTTTTTTGGACAAAAATTATAATTTATCTTAATTATTCTATATTGTGAATATATTTTATTATTATTTTTATTACCAAAATATAATGAAATTTTTTTTTTTAAAATTCAGCATATATAAATTAATTTAATAATAATGTATGAAAGATATATTTATTAAATTAATAAATTTAAAATACTAAATTATTAAATTCTAAGTATCTTAGATATATTAATTTGAT
The DNA here is from genome assembly GCA_030408175.1 of Trifolium repens. NCBI lineage: Eukaryota > Viridiplantae > Streptophyta > Magnoliopsida > Fabales > Fabaceae > Trifolium > Trifolium repens. The sequence continues at coordinate 14,315,031 of CP125842.1, read as the reverse complement.
ATAAATTTTATTGAATTAAAGATGACCTTTAATGTTATTTTACATTCATCTGTCAGTTCAACCCCTAATTTTATCAAACACTTCAATTAGCTTAAGAATGTACATATACACTTTGACATGAAAGATATATTATATTATCTTAAAATAAAATAAAATTTTAGCATACACAAATTAATTTAATAATAAAATATAAGAGATATATTAATTAATAAATTTAGATTACTATCTTAATTAAGAATGTCCTTTTATGTCTTTTTACATTATCAGCTAGTTGAACCGCTAATTTTACCAAACACTTCAAATAGCTTATCAGCCATAAGCTATAAGCAATCAGCCATCAGCTATAAGCTATCAGCCATAAGCTAGCTTATTAGCCAACCGCTAATTTTACCAAACAGAGCCTAGGTGGATTATTTTAAGTTTAAGCCGTTTATTTTTTTTGGTAAGATTGAGTTTAAGTTGTTTGGTTTCACTAATAAAAATGGTATTTTTATAAGTTATTTTCTCATAAACTATTTTAAAAAGTTTATTTATTTGAATAAGTTGTTTCACATCGTTTAAAAAAAGCTAAACTATATATTTGGTCTCTTACGTTTATTTTAGGTTTCAATTTTGTCTCTTACGTTTAAAAAGTTTTAATTTGGTCCATTATATTATCAACGTTTGCATTAGTTGGTCCCTTCCGCCAGATTTCACTGTTCCACTGTTTCAATTGGACACGTGTCAATGTGTCCACGTGTCAATCCATGTGTGCAAAGCGTCTGCCACATGTGCAAAAATTGACGAAAGGAACCAAATTGAAACATAAAATAAACGTAAAGGACCAAATTGAAACTTTTTAAACGTAAGGGACCAAATTGAAACAAAAAATAAACGTAAAGGACCAAATGTGTAGTTTAGCCTTTAAAAAATGATAAATAGGTTAATACCCCTTGTAATATAGACGAGTTTTGGTTTTCCCCCCTTAAATTTTTTTTTGTGTGACTCGCCCTTTGCAATGTTTTTTTTTTTAGTTCATTTTACCCTCTGTAATGTTGGCCTTTACTCCCCCTGCAAGGAGTAAAAATGAACTAGAAAAAAAAATCAACATTGTAAGGGGCGAGTCACACAAAAAAATTAGAGGGGGAGGACCAAAACTCGTCCACATTGCAGGGGATATTAACCTATTTACCCTTTAAAAAACAAGTCATTCAAACTTAGGGCTGGCAACGGGTGCCCACGGGTGCGGATTTCACACTATCCAAACCCGCATCCGAATTCATCACCCGAATCTGAACTCAAAGGTTATTCGGATGGAAAAATAACACCCACGCCCATATTCGTTGGGTTCTGGTTTTCCCACCTAAACCCGTAGCAAGAACCCGCAAAAATACAATAGCAATATAGTTTGGTAACAAGCATAGTTCAAATTTTCAATAAAAGATAACAATAAAACTAGGTAATGTTAATTACAAAAAATTACATTAAAATACAACAATAACATAGTTTTGTAACATAGTATTCAACATAGACTTTTAAGAAATTAAATTACAATTATATATACATAAAGATAATTAGATAATTTAATATCTAAGCGGGTGTGGTTTCGGGTTTTAGGTGCGGGTTTGAGTGATCTCAAACCCACACTCAAAAAATCGGGTGTCACTTAAACCCAAACTCAATCAGCTCGGGTTTTCATCTGTTGACTCTGATGCGGTACAAGTGGGCCCCACGGATTTGGGCTTCCTTTTCATCGCTATTCAAACTGCCCCTAAGAGAGAAATGAATTGGTGGATATAAAGCCCCAATACTTTATATTGTTCCAATATAATCATCAGAAATCATGTTCAATACTAATATTAATATGTGTCTAATACTTTCTTCAAAATATACATGGAACAGAAGCTTTTATAAAACAAATTTATTTAGTAAAAAAAACAAATTTATTAATTCAGCAACTTTAATAAGAAATAGCATAATAGTTTCAATTATATTTTAACAATAATTTATAACAAATATTTAAATATTCTATTCTAAATAAATTTTTATGTTAATATAATTACAAACTTAAACATCGAATAAAAGTCAATAAACTAGTTATTTTGATATTTAATAGTTTAGATATTAGTTTTTAGAGATTTTATAAAAAAATAGAATTTACTTTGTGTTTGTTTATTGTAATAAAAATTACGTTTTTAAATAAAATAATTTTTAGTTTTTTTTTGATACAATATGAAAAGTGGTTTTTTTTAATTACAAGATATCATCAATCTTCTAACACTTTGTTCTTTCTCTGCTACTCTTAGCAGCTTCTCATTTTTAATTGTTTTCTAATTATTTTAGATTTTAATTTTTTAAAAAAAATTAAAAAACAAATGCAATATTTTTAAAAGTAGTTTTTTTTAGATAGTTGAAATGATAAGTCATTGAAAACCAATGGCGGATGCAAGTGTTGTCCATTGGGGGCTCAAGCCCCCACCAAAAAAAATGATAATTCCTTTAATATTAGTAGTATGTTTTTTGTAAGCCCCCATGAGTAAAATACATTTTTCATGTATAAAGAATAATTGTAATTTAAATTATCATTAAATTCTAAAAAATTTAAATAATTTTTGCAAATATATATGACTAGAATTGATTTTGGTAGAATTGAGTTTGACAGAATTGATTTTGGTTAAAAGTGAGTTGAGTTAAATTGATTTATGTTTGGATACATTTATGTAAAAGTGATTTTCAGCAATCTATATTGTTTGGATAGTTTCAATCAAAAGTGCTTTTGGACGTACAATTACCAAAATGGGTTTTAATTATATTTAAAACTATATATATTTCATTTAGATTATAAATAATTATTTAAATTTAATAAAAATGGACCTATTTATTATAATAACAAAATTAATAATTTTTGGTTTAAACAAAAATTAGTAATTTTTTTGCGTTATTTAACTAAATTGTTTGGTTAATTATAAATTATACAGTAATTCTTTTACCTTTCTAAAAAAAAATTATAATTCTTTTGTCTTTTTTTTTTTAAAGTAAATTATAATTCTATTGTCAAAATCTAATGGGCCTTTGAACTTTAGAGTCCATCTCTTTTTGACCCGCAAATATACAGCCCAATCGATCATCCATAACCTTGGAAATTTCACTGTAGCACGCCCCTAAATCAGCAGTCATGGCACGATCTTACAAAAATGAAGAAGGAAACACCAAAGTTGAGTTTTGTGTAGGAAATTGAAGAAGTATTAATGGACAATTTGTAAGAATACCTATGATAAAAAATAATAAAAGTAAAATTAGAATCACGTTTCTTTGCCGCAGAAGCTTGGTTTTCTAGCTTCAAGAAAACTCACGTCTGGAGATAGAATCACGGTACAGAGAATTGCGTTTTGCTTTAACCCAAACAACACAAAAATGGGGAAATCGCGTTTCGAGGCGCTAAACTCGCGTTTGCTATTGCTCACCGCCAAACCAAACAGATACTAAAATTTAGAACTTATGACATGTTGATGAATTAAATATGGATTTTTTAAACGATAAAGTAACGAAACTCGTGACCTAAAACTCAAATTTTGAGCTCGTTTTTTGTGGAGTAATTTTTATGATGTTATAATATACCTGCAAAAAAATCATTTAAAAATACACTTTAATATAATGGTAGAGACCAAAATTGAGTGCTGAATATTTTCGAGAGACTAAAATATGATAAAAAAGTAAGTAAAACCGAGCTTAGAAGATCACTATTTTATAAAGGAAAAAATATATATTTAACCATAAATAAAAAATATTCAGCCCTATATATACACTTTATTTCTCAGCCCCCATGAACAAAAATTTATTGATCCGCCACTGTTGAAAACTCCACAAAATGAAAGAACAGAAGTTCAAACTTCAATCATAATGTCCGACACTAACAATTTCAACATTATAATTGAGTTAGAATTTGTAGATTTTTTAAAAGTAACTTTTAATAAGTCTATACAACTATATGATAGACTATAGACCATACTTATTTCCAGTGGCGTAGCCACATACACCCGAGGGGGTTCAACTGAACCCCCTGGACTTAAAAAAAATACACGTATAATCCTATATAATTTATATTTTGAACCCCCTCATTTTTCTATATTGAACCACTGACCCAATTAAACTCAAAACAATTTTAACTTACTTATTTTCAAATTATATTCTATCTTTATTAGGGCTGACAATGAACCTAAATAAGTCGAATAAAGTTTGAGATCAATTTGACAATTAATTCGTTTAACTTGTTTGGTTCATGAACTAAATGAGTCAAACTTAAGCTAAATATTAAGTTGAAAATTAATTGAACCTAATGAGCTGAACCGAACTGCTCGTAAACTATAAACGAGTCGAACTCGAACTGAAAAAAGAGTTTATGTCAAACTCAAGTCTAGTTTCTAATCGAACCAATTCTTATCGAGTCTAGTTTTGATGTATTGACTTATGATGTTTTATGTTTTATATAGTATTTAAAAATGTAAAAAAATATATATATTTAATTAAAAATAGTTCGATTTGTTGACATCCGGTCCGACCTATTGAACTTTGAACCGGTATATACATCCGTTCAATAATCGATCCGATTCTGATTTGCTTGGTTAACTAACCCGACTATTAATTTTGATAGAACATTTTTTTGGATGAATTTAACCTTAGGATAATCTTTTTTTAAAATATTTTCTATTTTTTTGTAAACTATTTCTTAATTTTAAGCCGTTTTCAATAAAAAGATTTCCATTTAGAAAAATAATTGCTAACTAGAATATAAAAAATATTTTGAAACAAAAATTTTCTTAAAGGAAAATAGTCTGAACCCCCTGCTCCAGGTTCCTGGAGACGCCACTGCTTATTTCTTCAAAAAAAATTTACGGACTCAAATTTTAAAAAACTTAGCTCATCCTAAGACTATATTCTCATTCCTAATCATTATAAAAAAACAAAAAATATATCCTTAATCTTAGCATGCACTTTGTACAACATTAATTATAGAATCAAAGCATATTAACCCAAAAAGAAATTCAACTTTATATATCCCGTATATTTGTAAAATACTTTAAACCTAAGATATTTTCCTTTATAGAGCAGATTGTTAAGCAAACAAAATAAGTATTTCCCTTTTCCAAATATTTTCCTCAAAAATTGACAGTGAAATGAACAGTAGTTTTTTTTTTTGGGGATAAATAGGGGTTTAAAAAACCCAAAAAAAATTATACAATTATCATTCTGGAAGTAGAGGCTCCCAATACATCATCATCAACTAGTTGTTATACTTCTCTAGGAGAAACATCAAACAAAGTGATACCATTAACTAGATTACATTCAAGATTTGCTAAATAATCCGCAACTTTGTTCGCTTTTTTGAATAAAATAAATAAATAAATAAAAACCACAATTGGCCAACCACACTATCCACATCATTAGATCCACTCACGATCATCATTCGACAAAACAAAAACATACACAAATAATCTTCCAATCATTATGTCAAAACCACCCAATGCACCACCACCTCGACGACTCTACAAACATGTTTCTTGGTCGCTGGACATGCTCCGGGAAGAAGTGTGGCATAGAAAAAAAACACAACCACCTCAGCCGTAGTAGAAGTAGCAACCATCTGTTAAGCAAGAGTCTTTCAGAGGATGATTTACAAGAACTCAAAGCTTGTTTTGAACTCGGATTCGGGTTTGATTCACCCGAATTCGACTCGAAATTATCACATACTATCCCTGCTTTGGAGTTATATCATGCTGTTAATAAACAGTACAACAAGCATAGCTTGTCTAGATCATCTTCTTCATCTTCCATTGTTTCTGACAACGACGATGCAAACATCACCGTCATATTTAATCCAAGTGATTATTCATTTCAAAAACTCAACGCACACAATTTAAATTTATCAATAAATTAGATTTATTTAATTTTATGATTTATTTTTAAATTAATATTTTTGTTGTTAATTCAATATTATAATTGCTTCGATTTAATCAAATTAATAGAATTGTATCCCGTCATTCTTTCATTATTATACCATAATCAATATATAATGATGTTGAGTCATAGTTCACTCATTATCAAGATGATTTCCTAATCAATGTACATTAATATGTAACTAATGACTAATTCTAATATGGACTGGGGTGACAAATGGTTTATGGTGGACAGGAAATAACTACCTTTAGATTGATCTCCAATAGCATGCACCTTCCCCACATGATTATTGCTTCCAACTCAATTATCTCTCTCCTGTCCATCACTCAGTCTACTTTTTCTTTTTTCTAAATTAAAATTTTATTAATCTTTCGCATGGTTGTTGTTTTGCTCCTCTTTCTTCATTAAAACCAAATTACCAAATTATCTCATACAAAAATAGAATTATTTTCTGTAAAAAAAATAGAATTATTTAAAATCTTGTTTTAGATATATATTTTTTTTACTCACTAACATCTCAAATTAAACCATAAAAGCTCAAATTAATAATTTATCATTTTCTTTTTATGGATATTTTTTCTAAATCGTTAAGAAAATTCAAAGTTCAACCTTAAAATTTAAAGGCTCCGTTGATCTTCATCTTCAAAGTTCATCTTGTTATGGATATTTTTTCTAAGTCCTACAAAATTCCAAAGTCCAACCAAAAAATTTAAAGATTCCTTGATCTTATTCCTCTTTCAACCAATAAACTAATCACACCTTCAACTCAACAAAATAAAAATAAAAACTCGAATTCATAAAATCCATGCCTATGGCTATGATAATCAGACTTTGCATTTAAAGGGTTTTATGATTTTATTTTCCAGATCTATGTGAAAAGGATTCTTTCGATATTATATAACCAGAGTTATGCACAGCTCACACGTCTTCTCTCATATTGCTTCTCTAATCCTAATTTTCATGACCCCGTTTAATATAGCAATGTATAAATAGCAATCAATCTGTGAATAGACATTCAAATTTAGGGAAATAAAAGTATAACTAAAGAGGTGAGGTCAGGTTCTATGTGATTGAGAGTGGGTGTCTCAATTTGAAATAGAATGAAGAGGGATGGCTGGATGATGGTTTTTCGTTACTAGAAGTTTGACATTAGTTTGTGTTTCCTTTGGTTGTTTGATTTTGGGATGATGAACAAATCCAGGTTGAAGGGATGAACAGTGTCCTTAAAGATGAACACACATTTTAATTGATTTAAGAGATAAATATGTTTTTTATCCTCGTAAATATTTAAAGTTTTACTTTTAGTCCTCATAAATTTTTCTTCGAATATATTATTCCCTCCGATCATAATTATAAGTAAAATTGCACTTTTTAGATTCATTGAATAATTGATATATCTTGACTATAATACATATCAGATACATTTGTTATTCAATGAATCTAGAAAGTGTTTATATTTGTGGTCGGAGGGGTCCCCAAACATTTTCTCTTTACAAAAATGGTCCTTGCCGTTAAGTTGGGTTAACAGAAATTGATATGGACTGTGACGTGGCAGTATAACGTGGCAATAGATATCATTTTTTTACACTACTAGAAAAAGTTAAAATACCGACGGAATTTAGAGACGAAATATATTTCTTCTCTAATAGAGATGAAATTAGAGACAGAAAAAGCAGTTAGAGACAGATATATTTATTTTAGAGACATATATTTTCATTTTAGAGATAGATTTTATCCGTCTCTAATAGTTCAGAGACGAGGAAATTACCGACAACATCAAATCCATCTCTAGCATGCTTAGTGACATAATATTTGCATTTTAGAGACAAATTTTGTCCAACGGTATTTAAAATTTTTCAAGTAGTGTTAAACGAAAAAAATTTAGACGAAAAATAAAACTTTGAATATTTACAAAAACCGAAAATATATTTTTTGCAAATATTTATGATTAATTTACTTTTAATTTCAAGAAAGTTGTATAAACATCAAAAGGATTTAAACAAAATATTTATGATTAATATATGAAAAAAATATTTACAATTAATTTATCTAAATTTTATAAAATCCCCACTTGTAAAAAAATTTATATCCATTATTAATAAATAATTTGGTGTTAAAATATTTAGTCAATTTTAAAAAAATATTATATATATAGACACACACATATGTTTTTTCTTATGCGTTGAATTTTCACGAAATTATATAGATATAGATGTTATTTTTTTAAAAAAAAAATTATTAGACATTGAGTCATCTGATTTAATATCTTTATAATTTTTTATTGAGACCGGGTTATATAACTGAATCTTCCGGTTTAGACATGTGGTTCATCAAGAGATTCAAAAGTTCAATCAATGAACTAGTGACCAAGTACCTTGCCCGGTGCAATCATCAGTCCAATTTATAAAACATTGCTCAAATTATTTAAAATCAAGCATCCAAGGGTTGTGATTGGTATTCATTAGCTAAATATAAAGAATAATAAAATACCACAAAATAATTCTACAACTTTAAAATTTCAATATAAAATTAACTATATATGAATATAAATATTTTAACACCAAATTATTTCCTAATATTGGATTTAATTTTTTTACGGTTGGGGATTTTTTATTAATTTTTTTTCCACAAACACTAAAATTTATTTAAAAAACTAAGAAATTTTAAAAATGCCAAAAATTTATTATGATTTTTTAAAATTTCAAAATATAAAGACAAAAGCAATGAAGATATCGACTTTAAAATCAAATTTTAAGTTTATTGTTTCTGTTTCTATTTTTTCTCTATTTTTTTTTTGACTATTTTATTCTCCTTCTTTTTTTTTTTATTTATAGAATAGACTATTTTATTGTTATTTCCCTTAGTAGGAATAGTTTTTGTTGTACTACGAGTTTATTTTGTTTTCGTTTGGGTAAGGTCTAGTCGTCCATATACATATTTTTTCTATTTCTATTTATATTATAATGAACTATAGGTATACAATGAGTGTTTAAATGTATCGATTTAGTTGGATGTCTACTCACTCTTTGATGTCTAGATGCTCTTAACTTAAAAAAAAAATTATTTCTATATTTCTATGATCTATTTTATAATTATTTTTAAGCATATAAAATCTTTTTATTGTATTTATCTTATATTCTTTTTTATATTTTTTTTAGTGAAATTATAATGAAGATTGTTCTTTTTTGAGCATATCCTCTTTTTTATTGTATTTATCTTATATTCTTTTAATATTTTTTTTTAATATCTTTTTAACGAAATTACAATGAAGGATACAAATTTTGGAATGTGGTTAAAATTAGATAGGATAAATTGGCAAATTTGGTAGTAATCAATTTCATTATATTATATCACTAGTTTTAAAATCAATGCATTCGAACATGTTTATTAACTTTTATTCAATATTTAAGTTCGTCATTATAAAATTTTATTTAGGATAAAATATTTGAAAATTTGTTATAAAATATAAGTTAAACTATTGTTCTCTTTATTGTAAAACTTACTAAATATATTTTTCCACTATAAATGTATTTTATTAAAGTTATTTCCTCATGTGTAATTTTAAAAAATATTTTATAAAAAATTAAAATATTTAATTCTATTTTTTTTACATTGATATAATAACGCACTTAAATATCGAATAAAAGTCGATGGACCCGTGTAAGGGTCTGAAAGCTAGTTTATTTTAAAATATACACGGGACAATAGCTTAATAAGCTTATTAACAAGAAATAACACAGTGGTTTCACTTATATTTTAACAATATTTTATAACAAATTTTTAATTATTTTATTTTAAATAATTTTTCACATTAATCTAATGATGAACTTAAATATCAAATAAAAGTCAATAAACTCGTGCGAATGAATGAGTCTCTAAACTAGTATGAGTATATAATAAAATTGATTACTACCAAATTTATTCATTTGTTGCGATCAATTTTAATAATATTCCAAACTTTATGTTATTTATTGTAACTTTACTCTATTATTAAGAATATATTCTCAAAAATAGGAATAAAATTTGCAAATACATCTCAAGTGCCTCTTTTGTTAATAATTTTATAGATTAAATTGTCTAATAATAATTATACTTAAGATTCAAATTGACTGTCTAACAATAGACTTGAAAATCAAAATTACTAATAAAAGAGACACTTATAAATTTAATTATAATTTCAATACATTAAAGGACAAATATAACATTGAGTACACTTTTACACGAGCTCGATTTAGTTGTTTTCACCGTAAGAAATTATATACTTTGTTAGATCAAATCCTTTTTGAAATTTTAATTGAACTTCTTACAAAATAATTAAGACGTGAGATTTAAGATTATGGTCTCAATTGCTTTAATTTTTACAAGGACTTGATTTAGTTTTTCAACCGTTAAAGATTACCCACTTTTGTTAGATGAAATCCCTTTTAACATTTTAATTCAATTTTTCACACGGGTTTGGTTTAGTTCTTCAACCGTAAAATATAATATAATTTTATTATAATTTATTTCAATAATTTCTTTTTTGTTTTTGTGATTTTTCAATATTTTGATGCTTTTAGATTTGTTTTTGAATATTTTTATCTTCTATATTTTTGAATACTATTTATTTTAATTCTATATAAATATATTAACGTAAATTTTATTTCTATTTTTTTATAATTTTGTTTAGTTTAATTTTATCATAATCTATTTTGATAAATTTATTATTTTTATTATTTTTTGAATTTTTAAAATATTTTATTCATTATTTTTTTTTTGTCAAGTAGCCTAGTGGTTAAACTCACACATTTAAATGTGGAGTATTTAAGATTCTTTTTTGGTGACTAAAATAAGAGATTTTTTGTTGTCATTCACTAGTTTTAATTTTATCTGGAAAATTTAAAATAAAAAAAATACATAGATTTTCATTTTTCTGGTGAAGAGAAAGCAAGACTAATGGGGATAAAGTATGTTTAGGTGGAGTGCAGCTATGCTCCATTTATACATGCTCCTTTTATTCCTTTTCTTTGCACTGATCGATGACACGTGGCAAATAAATAATGAATGGTTCAGATTAGAAAGGTGTATATTTAATTGGTATTTGCAAAAAAAAAAAAAAAAAAAGGGGCACGATCTTCTTCTCCAATTCTCAACTGTTCCATCTTCACCTCACCGTGTCTCTTTCTCTCTCCGCTGCAGCCGCCGCTCTATGACTGTCACAATGGTGGACTCCTACCTCCGTTCTTCTCGATCCACTCACTGTAACACAACACCTCGCCGTCTTTGCCATCATCATCGAACTTCGCCGTTTCACCGCCGCCGTCACAAAGCAACCCATTGCTTAAACTATAACAACACAGTTCTATTTCAACACAACATCACTGCATTTTCTTTGTTATAATCAATATCTTGGACCAATTTTCACTGTATTTTAAATTGAATTCAAATTTTGTACTGAGTTTCGGCGGTGGCAAGATCTGGTGTGTGGTACGCGACTGTGACGAAGAATAGAGGAAAGACGCCGCCGCTGTGACTGACAGAAATCGGCGGCGGTGAGAGGAAACAGTGGTCTAATCGTGAAGATGATGTATTTGAGAAGGAAGGAACTGCGTTCATTTTTTGTTTAACAAATAGTTCTCCCTAGCATTTAAGTATAAACTATTTTAATCATAGAGCGGTGACGGAGAGAGAAAGGGGCGGTGAGGTGAAGATGGAAGAGGTAGAGAAGAAGAAGACCGTGTTTTCAAAAAAAAAAAAAATTTGTAAATACCAATTAAATATACACCTTTTTAATCTGAGCCATTCATTATTTATTTGTCATGTGTCATCAATCAGTGCAATGAAAAGGAATAAAAGGAGCATGTATAAAAGGAGCATAGCTGCACTCGTTTAGGTGCTGCTGACAAGATGATGGGACCAATGAAACAGAGAGTGAAAATACAATTTATTGAGTGTTTGAAGTCTATGATAATATCTATGCATTTGTTTCATCCAACGGTCAAAATCAAAATAGAAATTGTGAAAACCAATGGTCCATCATGGACCATTTGGTTGCCTAGTCCATGGAAGCATCAGAGAATTTGCTAATAATTTAAAAAATAAATGTTTTTATATTCTAATACACTCCCTAGTCGAAATTGAAGGTTGACGAATGTTGAGACTATTTTTGAAGTCATCAAATTGGTACATGAATGGCCTTTGTAAAAATGTCAGCAGGACATGTATAACACGTATTTGACCTTTAACAACATTTTCATGCACAAAGTGAATATCAATTTCAATATGTTTTGTGTGTTGATGTTGAATAGAAGTAAACAGCACTGACGTTGTCGCAATAGACTAGAGTAGCTTTTGTGATTGGACACCGTGATACTCTGCTTAACCGCATAATTCTTTGCTTAACCTCACTCCTCCACTGGACACTATTGTTATACATGCATGTTATGTCCCGCAATCAAATAGCTGACATTTTTACAAAGGATCTTCCGCTGCAGTTATTTGATGACTTTAGAAATAGTCTCAACATTCGTCAACCTCCAATTTCGACTACGGGAGTGTATTAGAATATAAAATCATTCATTCTATCAATTATTAGCAAATCTATATTAGTTACATATTATTGTAAATTGATTAGGAAATTATCTTGATGAATCAACTATGACTCAATATAATTGTATATGTTGATTATGATATAATGAAAGAATCATGGGATACATTTCTATTATGGTATCAGACTACCTCTCTAAGCAACCCTATGTCAATTATTTTTCTTCCAATAGCATGTGCCGACAATATGTTTTCTATCATCCCTCTCAATAGCTAGCACCACCAATCTTTTTTCCTTCCTTTCTCATCCTCTAAATAGCTACGACATATCATTGTGTAAAATCTTGACCCTTTTGACCACTTATCCCTCTTAACCGTATATGACTCTTGATCACACCATGCTCGTATATTCGAATACAAATGATAAACTAAGCGATTGAGCTCAAATGAGTTCAAGTTGGTAATAAGTTCCAGACAAATATTCGAAAGGACCAAAGTTCAAATTTTTACGGTAACAACTTTTTGTATCCTTGTCTCCCTATCAAACTTAAATTATCATACCCCTTTTCACTTAGAATAAAGGGTTAAAAATATAATTAATCAACTAATAAATTTAATTGAAATAAAAGTTGGGCCTTTTTTATATATTTGGTATATATACTTAAATTTAAATTTTGAATTTTGTTATGAAGCTGATGATTTGGCTACGAAGAAGATTAGGTTGAAACAATGGGCGAAGATGGTTGCTTGTGTGGCGCAACAATCTTCACAGACATCTGCTTCAGGCCATTCTGACCAAGTTGATTAATATTTAATACTACTACCTTCTAGCATGCATCTTTGAACACACGAGGAAGAGTGATTGGAATTAAATTGTGTGATAATTTGTGCATACATATTGTATGGATGGTATTTTTTTAGTTTATTGTTTGTTGGATTTGTAATTTAGTTATTGGATTGGTTCTAATTTTAATATACATAATGTACATTTCCAAACTCAACAAACATCAGATTAAGGTGGTGATTTGCTTAAAAAAAAAAAGATTAAGGTGGTGATTTGAGTTCTAGTTCTAGGTATAATTCAACATTTTATCCGTTATGTTTATTTTAGGTTTCAATTTGGTCCCTTATATTTTAAAAGTTTCAATTTGGTCTCTTATGTTTATTTTAGTTTTCAATTTAGTCATTTCCATCAATTTTGTCACATGTGGCAGACGGTTTGCATAATTGGGAAGTGATCTTCAAACACTCTTATCGTGAGGCAAATCACTTGGCGGATGCGTTAGCAAAGCACAGTTTTTTGGTGAAATATGAGATCGGTTTTTTCCAGGATTGTCCGGATTTTTGTAAACATTTGTTGGATGCTAATGAGAAGAGGATTACCGGCCCTAAAAGCGTGTCGTTGTAGTTTTCTTTTTCCCGGGCTTTAGCCCTCTTTGTAATAAAAAAAATAAATTTGATCCTCAACAATACAATCATTTTATTTTAGAGCTATTGAATCTTTCCCTATAGTAACATTAACATGTATTACGAGTTTTTAACCGAACTCTCTTAATAATACTTGCACATATTTGCGCTTATGTGACATTCATCGAGAGTTTCTCTTAAATACAATCTCTTAAGTTGGAACCAAAATCATGCATTAAATAAATTATTAAAATTTCAATTTCAAATCCAATTCACAAATAATTGTTGAACTTGCAATAAAATCAAAGAAAGAAAAAGTCTATGTGTATTTTTCATTAATTTTGTAATGCATTTATTTTACTTTTATAATTTTAATTATTTTTTATTTAGTACTATATCATTTGAATATTTTTTTAAAATAAAATTATTTATGTATTTTAAAGTGAAATTCAAATTCGAAGTTTTTTTTTATAAAACGATTTTTTTTGAATTTTTTTTAAAATATCATGCAAAAGGATTTCAAAATTCAAAATTTAAAATTTATTACATCTCCATTATTTAATTGGAGTAACAAGTTCATTAATTATTAAATCTACAAATATAGTAAAAAAATTATATTTTCAAAAACATATAAATTTTGAAAATGTTAATAAATAAACTAAAATAGGAACTATTTAAAAAATTCTTATTCATGTGCATGTATGAGTGCATGCATGCATGCATGTGTGTAAAAAAATAAATAATATAATTAATGTAAATAAATTTTAAAATATGCATAGACTCTTATGATTTCAATAGTAAAATCTATTTGAAGAATTAAAATTATTAGACATATTCTGACAATTGAATCTACTTTGTGCCAAAAAAATTAAATATAGATAAGATATTTAACTTTTCTTTGCACAAGGCACCCAAAATTTTAGGGACAACCGTCTCCCAATGAATCTTATGTTTAACTCTAATTCATTTGCAACTTCGTAACAAAAATTGGAGCTTCTAGTTGAATTCATTTGAGTTGCAAAACCATGTTGAATTTAAATTTTTATACAATATTGATGAATAAAAAAAACAAATCGTGGCATTATTACTATAAAAAAAAAGAGTTACATAATTATCGGTAAGTGGGATTTCACAATGATGGGTAAATGATCCAATTATCCCCATAAATGAAATGGATTCCTATATATTGATGGGCTTCTTTGTCTGTCAACCTGCAGGTCCATTACACATGTACTCTCCATAGTATACAGTCATGCATTTGCATAATAATTGGTATAAATATAAGGGGAAGGGACAATAATACTAATAAGTTGTGGTTGTGTGTGTCGTCCATGGTGTCAACCCATCCTTGAGGGAGAACAAGATTTTCCATGTAGGTATAAGAGAAACGACTCTCGAGCACAGTAAGAAAACATGTTTTTCTCTAAGGACCGCTATTCTTAAAAAAAAAAAAAACCTAAAAAAATCCCCCAAAAATGCCATTTTTTGAGGAAATATGTCCTTCGAAAAACATTGGTCACAAAACACCCATTTTCAGAGAAAATAGTCCCTCAAAAATGCGTCTGTATAATTTGCAGTTCGATACGTCTAAAGCCGATTTGATTGAAGTTTCCAAGATTTTCTTGTATTGGAGTAATTTCCCCATGGTCTTCCCAGATAGACCTGGCCACGACCCATTATCGAAGACAAAATCAATTGTGCCACATATATGGCAACCTTTAAAGTAGTGAAGGCCTTTATTATCATTCAGTGTGTCTTGAAACCCATGGAAGGTGCAATTGTAAAAAGAGATTTGTTTTTGGATGTGTGAAGAACAACAACTTGATCTTCGTTCGATCCAATGTGAGGTGATGCAGTGTTCTATTTTAATAAGAAAAGTAATGTTGGGAGTGATATTTATCATACTTTTAGCTTTTAAAAAATAAAAATGCTAACAAGTGCCTAAGGGTACATGTTAAGAAATCAATAATAGTAATATGGTTTTGAAAGTGTAGTGAACTCATTAAAATTTATAAAATGTTCTTTCTATACAAAATTTGCTTTTTTTTTTCCTTAGCAAGTGTTCTTGGAAATTTTTTAACACGACCCTTTAACAAGACTATGATTTTTTTAATAGTTATTAAAAACAATAAAACATGAAATAAAATACCATACTACAATAGTCAGCATATTCACATCAACTGTCGATGGCCTTAAAATAGTTAACATTGTTACCAAGTAAATTTATTTTTTGAGTATCTCAATATAATGTTGATGGCCATAAAATAGTCAGCATTCATATCAACAATCACACCATTAAACATCTTCAACGATAACCCATCACTTTCAATGAAAGATGTTTTATCGTTTCTAGTAATAATTGGTCGATTCATTACAAACCCAAAGAAAATGCTTGGGGGATCACAATTATCTCCTTAAGAGTAATTAACCATCACAACAATGGTATTTGAAGCAATTTGAATGAATTGTAAAGTGTTAAAGTTAAAAAAAAATTCTAGAACTTCATCAAGTGTAACATTGTTTTGTAACTTAAATAAACAAAAAAAATTACATTATAATTAATCACATTTTGGTATCTTGTAAATACCTGGTGGAGTCAACACAATAACTCTTCTAGTGTTGGGTGATTGAATGCTTTTTACAGCTTCAGTAATGGTCTTTAAATTACCACTACCATCTTGATTGGTACTAATATTCATTTTGTTACTCTCCGCTTACCTCAACTTCAAAGTTAACACTCCTTTGTAATTAATAACATTCCATGTTATTTAGTTCTCAAAATCAGAGTTTGATGGTATGCAGGTGAAGAAGAAGAAAAATTGAAATTATTGCTATCGTTTGAAAGGAGCGACCGCATTAGACACCAAAATATTATAAGCACCAATTTTTTTTACTTATTATGTGTGTATGTGCGTGTGCACCCGCGTGTGCGTGCGTCAGTGTGTGTTAGTTAAAATAAATAAATTATATAATTATTATAATTAAAGTTAAAAATAGACTTGAATTCTTATGATCTTAATAATGAAATCTATTTGAAGATTAAAATTTAAACATAAAGATTCTAAAAATTGAATCTATTTGCTGTGAATTTTTTAATATTTATATAATCTTAATTAATTTTTTATATTATATATTTATAATTATATCACTTATAAAAAAAATGGGCACCAAGGGTACCCAGAATCTCAGCAGTGATGTTTACTAGTTTGTACAATAATAATTTTAGTTGCTTGTTAAGATTTTTTTGTATAAATTCATTATGCATATTAAGTTTTGATATATAATATATTGCACCACATTTCATACGATTGTTGGGTTTGCTGAGCTCACCAACACATTTCATATTTTTTAAGTTTAACTTTATTGTTCTAACATTTGAAACTATTGTTGTGATGCTAAATGTGTTTATCTGAAATGTGAAAATCATTTCTTTGTAGTATTTTAAGGCAATCTCATATTGTAAGGAGATTGCCTCCACATTTCTTGAGAAGAAATTCTAGTAGTACTTATAGTTTTCTTAGTTTACTTTGTGCTATTCTATTTCCAGTATATTGTTGATGTGCCACATCTACAAGTGAAGGTTGAACACTACTTAGCATATAAGGCCTAAGTTAAGGAAACAAAATGGTGTCACACTATTGCTTGTAGAATCTATAGTGACAATGACTCTCATGTACCTAAGGTTGAAGTTAAGCAAATTTTTTTATGCAATTTCAGCAAGTATACTGAATCATACAAGTAGTAAAGTAAAATGGTAAGATCGAATGTCGAACTTAAAGATCGTGTTACCTTTCAAATTATAATTTTTACTTAACTAAATAAAAGGTCTCGATTTGTTTGGTTCGAAACAACAATAATTATAACAACTAAAGTTACTTGAATTTGATAATAATAAAAATATCAGCGATTATTTATTTATATAAGCTATTTTCATAAGCTAAAAAATACAGTCATATCCAAACGGACCTATAATATCTAACTAAAAATACCAAAATTGTTAAATTGAACATCTTTACTAAGAATTTGCCGTATGTAAACTTTAGTAATGTTTATCATTCATCTACATGTCACAATAAATAAATATTTTTACCAACAATAAAAATAGATTTAAACTTATCAAGTCAATAAAAATAGATTTATTTCACCTAATAAAAAAGACATTGAAAAAAATATTCACCATTAAAGAAATTATTTAATTTGTATTGACAACAACAATATAATTTTTTTAAGGGTCATGCTAAACAGTGCACTCAGTTCACTTGTTAAGCATACTAAAAATAGAAATAAAACATTAAGTTAATGTTGATAAAGACAACATTTTATACTTTCAATGTATTAAATGCACAAATTTCAAGATATAAGTTCCTTATTTATATGTTTAACTAGTGCACCAGGTGCACTATTTATCATTTTCCTTTTCTAATACACTCGTCCAATAAAGTCACCTTATATAGATATTTGGGGAGATATTTTAGAAACTAAACTATAAAGGTAACAATATGATGTGAATTTATTGAAATAATTCTTGATCAAATTTTACTTACCTGAGAGTCAAACTCTAGATTATCATGGGTCCATTCCTTTTTGACTCTTCCCAATGAGCCCTTAAAACGACTTGCCAATGTAAAACCGACTCTTTTTTTATTAGTTTTTTTTTGTTTACAAACGTACTTTATTTGAATTTTTTAAATAGTATTTTGGATTTATTTTTATTAAGTAGTCTGATGATTAAAAATTTTATTCTTAAAATGGATAAGTGAGATGACCGAATTTCGAACTATTTAATAATGGTGTGGGACACTATTTAATATTATAACCCTTAGAGCCCGTTTGATTGCCAGAATAATGAGCAGAATATGATAATTATATCATATCTTGTTTTAATCTTTTGTTTGATGCACCAATGAGATATGATAAATTATTCACTTTTTTAATTATATCCTATCACTTATTTGTAATTTATATCATGAGTTTTCTCTGGGTTAGAATTATCCTGTCAGCAGGAGGATCTCTCTCTCTCTCTCTCCCGTTCTCTCTCTCTCTCTCTCCATCCCTCTCTCACACTCTCTTTCCCCCTCTCTCTTCTCTCTCTCTCTCTCTCGTGTTCATATTTCAATTTTATGTTTGAGGACCGTTGATTAAGAATGTTATCATATTTCAAGTATACATCAAATGTTATTTTATTTATTATATTGTGTGTACCCAGTGGCAGAACTAAGGGGTGGCTGGGGTGGGCCACGGCCACCCCCCCAAAAAAAGAGAAATTACTATAATACCCTTGGTAATTTTATAAAATTAAAACTATACATAGATATATACTCGTTTGCACACAGGGTCGTGGGTAGGGGTGTGCAATGGTTTGAAACCACACCACACCAAACCATAAATTAGGATATGGTTTATAACCAAAACTATTTCAATGACAAACCGGTTATTTTATAAAATCAATTTGGATATGGTTCATAACCGGTTTGAAACCAATTCATAACCGGTTAGTAATAAAAATTGGATTATTCAATTGAACCAACTTTTTTTCTAAAAAATCAGGAATTTTTTCAAAAAAAAAATTAGAACTTTTTTCCGAAAAAATATTAGAAATTATCACGGAAAAAATCGGAAATTTTTTTACGGAAAAAATCGGAATTTTTTTTCCCGGAAAAATCGGCAACTTTTTTTCCCGGCAAAAGATCAAAAACTTATTTCCGGAAAAGTCGAGAACTTTTTTTCCGGAAAAAATCGGAAACTTTTTTTCCATAAAAACCGGAAACTTTTTTCCGGAAAAATCGGAAACTTTTTTTCCGGAAAAATCAGAAACTTTTTTCCAGAAAAACCGGGAACATTTTCCCGGCAAAAAATCGAGAACTTTTTTTCCGGAAAAATCGGGAACTTTTTTTCCCGGCAAAAAATCGAGAACTTTTTTTCCGGAAAAAATCGGAAACTTTTTTTCCGGAAAAACCGGAAACTTTTTTCCGGTTTTTGTCCCGGCAAAAAATCAAGAGCTTGTTTCCGGAAAAATGGAGAACTTTTTTTCCGGAAAAAATCGGAAATTTTTTTCACGCCAAAAAACCGAGAACTTTTTTTCCCGGCAAAAAATTGAGAACTTTTTTTCCGGAAAAAACCGGAAACTTTTTTTCCCGGCAAAAAATCGAGAACTTTTTTTCCGGAAAAACCGAAAACTTTTTTCCGGAAAAATCGGAAACTTCTTTTCCCGCCAAAAACCGAGAACTTTTTTCCGGAGAAAACCGGAAACTTTTTTTCCCGGCAAAAAACCGAGAACTTTTTTCCGGAAAAATCGGGAATTTTTTTCCCGGCAAAAAAATGAGAACTTTTTTCCGGAAAAATCGAGAACGTTTTTCCGGAAAAAATCGGAAACTTTTTTCCGGAAAAACCGGAAACTTGTTTCCGGAAAAATCGAGAACTTTTTTTCCGGAAAAAATCGGAAACTTTTTTTCCGGAAAAATCAGGAACTTTTTTCCCGGCAAAAAATCGAGAACTTTTTTTCCGGAAAAACCGAAAACTTTTTTCCGGAAAAATCGGGAATTTTTTTCCCGGCAAAAAAATGAGAACTTTTTTCCGGAAAAATCGAGAACGTTTTTCCGGAAAAAATCGGAAACTTTTTTCCGGAAAAACCGGAAACTTGTTTCCGGAAAAATCGAGAACTTTTTTTCCGGAAAAAATCGGAAACTTTTTTTCCGGAAAAATCAGGAACTTTTTTTCCCGGCAAAAAATCGATAACTTGTTTCCGGAAAAATCGAGAACTTTTTTTCCGGAAAAAATCGGAAATTTTTTTTCCGGAAAAACCGGAAACTTTTTTCCGGAAAAATCGGGAACTTTTTTTCCCGGCAAAAAATCGAGAACTTGTTTACGGAAAAATCGAAAACTTTTTTTCCGGAAAAAATCCGAAACTTTTTTTTGGAAAAACCGGAAACTTTTTTCCGGAAAAATCGGGAACTTTTTTTCCCGGCAAAAAATCGAGAACTTGTTTCCGTAAAAATCGGGAACTTTTTTTCCGGAAAAAATCGGAAACTTTTTTTCCGGAAAAATCAGGAACTTTTTTTCCCGGCAAAAAATCGATAACTTGTTTCCGGAAAAATCGAGAACTTTTTTTCCGAAAAAAATCGGAAACTTTTTTTTGGAAAAACCGGAAACTTTTTTCCGGAAAAATCGGGAACTTTTTTTCCCGGCAAAAAATCGAGAACTTGTTTCCGTAAAAATCGGGAACTTTTTTTCCGGAAAAAATCGGAAACTTTTTTTCCGGAAAAACCGGAAATTTTTTTCCGGAAAAATCGGGAACTTTTTTTCCGGGAAAATCTGAAGAAAAAATTCCCGCTGAAAATCAAGAACTTTTTTTCGAATAAAATATTGAAAGTTTTTTCGGAATTGTATTTATCTGAAATATCGAATAAATGGATATGGTTTACAAACCAATTATAAAAAAATGGATATGGTTTACAATTGGTTTTTTTTATTGGATTGGTGTGGTTTTCTTATAAAATGGATTTGGTTATTAAAATTGGATTTGGTTTGGTTAGTATTTTGGTTATGGTTAACCAGATTTTTTGCACACCCCTAGTCGTGGGTTCAACTCTTAATGACCCTTGTTTTTTGTTCTTTATTCTTTTGTCTTTTAAAAAAATCATGTTTAATATTCAACCCATGCACTCTAAATCAAATCATCTTCTCAATCCATTAAACCAATAAGACTAGTTTTAAAAAAGTTGATTTTTAAAGATATATACATGGCATATATATATATATATATATATATATATATATATATTTTTATTAATACAAATATTGGACATTTTTTTTTTTGACAAATGGACAATTTCTTTTTTAAATGTTGATTTTTATAGATATATATTAATAAAACATTGGACAATTTCTTTTTTCTCCAAAAAACAGCACAACTATTTTCAAATAAAAATAATCATTCTCTTTTAAGTATATGTGTAATATGATAAAATATATAATTTTTGGATGATAAATTTTGTGCAAGTAATAGTTTAAAGTAAATCATTGATAATTTCAAATCACTTAAAATACGTAGAATATTATTTAGGGTATACAATTTCATTCTTTTTTTATGATCAAATTTGTGTTTTTTATCACTTAAATTTTTGTATGAAATATAATTTGTATGAACTTTATTTCATGGTTCCGCCACTGTGTGCGCCAAACACATGACATAATAAGTGTATATCCTATCAATATCATATCGTATTCTTATCCAACTCTTTATCCAATCATATTTCTATCGTATCCTGACCATCAAACGGACCCTTATAATTAATCATTATTAATTATAGCCAAAAAAGAAAAAGAATAAATGGAAAATTAACTTGATGAATCTCATTGTACCAAAAAATAACTTGATGAATCTCACTCACGATACTTCGAGCCACTGAGCCATGTCCATGTGACAATTTCCGCATACAAGAAAACGTACACGCGCCTAACACCCAAAAAGAAAAAAAAAACCTACACGCGCCAATAACTGTTTGTTCACTCTCTCTTCAACAGTTCAACAAAAGACCCAAAAAAATATCTGGCTCACATTGCACAAGATATTTTCTGCCTGATGATGTGGCACCTAGAAAAAATCACTGACACGTGTAAAAGCGACGCCATGTGGAGCTTTTTTTTTTTGCAATAACTTCTTCTTCAACCGAACAATTCAACAAGAGGGTTTCTTCTTCTTCTTCTTCTTCTTCTCTCATTTCTAAATCAAAATTTCATCACTCTCCCGCACCATGGAAGAAGATCTCCGTCTCCGCCGTCACCTCCATTCTCCGACGTTTCCCTCCGATCCAGAGCCATTTCCCGAGTTGACTCGCTCAGGTTCTTACTCCGACTCCTCCGACACCACCGTCGACAACACCTCCAGAGTTACCGCTCCGTTTCAGGTAACTTCACATCCATTTCACGTAACTCATGTTAGATTTTTCAATTTCGTTTTTCGTTCTCTTTTAGGCTTCGATTTTTTATTTTTGGAAAATCGTGCTTGATCTTGTAGTGTGTTTGCGTGTCTGGATGAAACCGTTTCTGTAAATATCCGTTTGGATTTTAGATCTTTCGAGTCCATTTGCGTGTTTCTTTTATGGTATTTATTTATTTATTTAATCTCGAAATTGTGCTTTGCATGGCGTTCAAGCTTCCATGGCTTGAGTTTATGTTTTGTAAATCTTGTAATGAGCTAGATTCCGTAATTCGTTTAGTTTAACAGTATACGAGTTGAGAAGATCTGAAATTGCTAAATAGGAATTAGCCTAATGTGGCGAAGATTAATAATCGTGTTATGAATTTTCGAGCTGATTAATCTTAATTGATGTTTAATCGTGGATGCTGAGGTCTTGTAGTTGTAGTCAACTTTGTTTGTTAATTTTTTATGCGTAGTTATAATGTAGTATGTATTATGAATGATAACTCTAGTGTGTTTTGGGTAAATTGTTCTGGTTGCACTGATATTGATTTGTATCCACTGGTATGCTTTCCTCCATGGAATTACAATGCTGGTGTATGTTTAAAGCTTGTTTAGATTGGTGCAAGTTGATATGATATGATTCCCCTTTTTGATAACAATCAGAAATATTACATGTTTTAATGTGCTCTTATCTTCATGACTTGACTCATGAAAGGAATGTATAAACAACAAATAAGGAAAATCAATTTGAAAAGGAATAATTTATAATTCTTGAGGATGTAAATATATTTCATATGATTGTTGGCTCAAAACAGTCTTGGATCTAACATTGGTTTTGGCATTATAATTACATTTTTTTGTTTATATAGACTGAGTTCCTATAATATCTCATTTGCTTGACATAACTTATTTTTCAAAAGGCCATTTATTTTTTAAATTGACAATAAAATAAATTGTGTCCATCTTAGGACCTTATTTGTGAATTTGGAAGCTTTTCATTTCATTTACTTGGTGAGGATATACTAAATTCTAAATTTTGCACCAGGACGCGTCTAGACGATGGACAAATCAACTGCACAAGTTATATCTTAGCTCTTTAGAGGCCTCCTTTGTGAATGAGTTGCATCATTCTTTACATTTACGTGGCAGGAGATTTTACAATAATGCTGATGAAGAATATAAATGTAGAGCTCTGCAAAATACACCTACTATATCTAGGCAGGTTAGAGATAAATTCCAATTCAGAATCTCATTGTGTATATGTGTGGTAATTTTATTATTTTTCCCTTTATAATCAGGCCTTTTTATCCCTTTTTTTTTCTTTCAGTCTCTGGCTCTACAAGATGGCTGCCAGAAGAAGATCAACCTTGAAAAAATTGCACCTATGTTAGAGAGTGCAGCTGATTCTCATGTTCTTGCAGGAAGTGAACCAGGATTTGCAATGGTAGATAAAGCTTGTAGTTTGAGAGAGCCTATTGCCTATGACCATGGCTTACTTTGTGACAAGGAGATTCATGCTAGTGGAAGTTCAGCATCTGCCAACAGGTCAGCAAAAAGTTGTTTGGAGAAGCAATCCTCATTCCATGAAGAATCGGGTTGCAGTACTACAGGTAGCTTGAACTACATTTTCTTCTTGCATATTAGTTATTCTGTTGACTGGATAATGATACTTTCTATGGCTCTGTCTTTTCTTGCACCCTGTACACAAGATGATGTTTTTTCATTGCTCATTCTCAAGATAGTCTTAGTAGCACTTATATTTTAAAATTCCGTGTTTCGTGATTTAAGTTCTCCAAACATCAGTTTAATAAACTTTTATGAAGTCTAAATGACCACTGGCTTAAACAATGGCATAAAAGACACTGCATATCAGATAATTCTGAATTTGCCCACAGTAAAAGCTTGTTATTGTTAATGCCGGTCTCATTTAGACCGGTGGTTGCGGAACTGTGGTTAAAGATTAAGGTTAATATTTCTTTTATAAAATATTAAGTTAATATTTTAGAATATTTTGTTACCCGTCATTTAATCATTTGATCAGTATTACACCTTGCTACAAAAACGATTTTATTAGTTGAACAGAAGCACATCTTTTTTTTTTTGTTGATGATTGTGACAGGCATTGTTTCCAAGTACTTAAATATTTTATTTTTTTCATTCTATATCCTTATGTTTAAAGAAGGAAATAAGTCTTCGAGATGGAAAAATCTAAAGAATTAAAAGTAACTTCTTTCTTGTCTTGTGTTTTGGTACTTGATATGATAGTTGATATGCATAACTTTAGATCTTTTTGTTCATCTGTCATATTCGTGTTGCTGAATCAGTTATGCAGTTATTTTGTTATAATGTCATAACCATGTGGCATTTAAGATTTTTTTTCGCTTCAAATATATATATATAGATGGTGGTTGTACAATTGTAGTTCTGTTTTAATGTATGCTGCAATGGCTTAAGGAGATAAAACTTTGACATGATTATTTTTTGGAATATTAACATTTTAAGTGCTACGATTCTAGCCTGTGTACATCAATCGGCAGGGGAGTCAAGAGAGTTTTTACTTGCGAGAGTAGGATTTTTTGATACCTGGCCTTTATAGATATACATTTGAGTTTCGATTTATGTTTTGTCAGTGGGGTATTTAATTTGGATGGTTTATTGGCTCTTCCACAAAGCTTTAATACACAACTTCTATAATACCTGAGCCCTTGTTCTCCTGCTCTAATTAAGTCCTTGCCAACCATGTTCTAACATGTTCAAGTTTCACTTAATTTCCTTATCTTGCATGGATTCAGGCGTATAAACGGAGTAAAATGACTAACAGAAACCCTTTGGACATTAGATTTTTACATGTTTTATGCCTTTCTATGAGAAGTAAATCAATGCCTCAAGTAAACTGAACTATAATTAGATCATAAAAGGACAGAAAGAACAATCTTTAGTAATACAACGGTTGTAATTCTAAGCTGTATAATGTCAAGTGATGCATATCAATATCTGAAATGTGTATTTGATGACTTTTCTGCTCCTTATAATAAGTGATTTTTCAACAGCAAAGCTTTATTTATTCTGTTCTTCCCCACTATGCTTTTAAACCATTTCTGCAAGACTGTTCTACATCGTGCTACTAAAGTTCTGTGACTTATTTGAACATATTACATGATTGTGATAGTTTTTTTGCCCAGGAATAAGGTTGTGATATTTAATTATTTATATTTTTTTTTTTTGATTTGGCATTTTAGAGGTCACTGATCAAAACTTCAAGGATGAAGTAGCCAGTTCAAGCAGCATGCCCATGGCTAAAAGGTTGAAGACAGCTACAGCTAATGGTTCAAGCACTGATCAAGTACTGTGGAATTTATTATTTGTTGGAAACAATCTAAAGTAACGTTGAATGGGTTGCTTAGCTTTTTATGTTTCTTTTATGCGTAGGTTGTCCCATTTGGAAAGTTTCAGACAAACGATGTTTCAACTGTTAGCAATTCAACACCAGAGAATGAAGGACACAAATTGCTATCTCAACTCCCAGAGAGCTTCCGTGTCCCAAAGTCTGATCTGCCTTTTCTCCAGGATAGGTAATTATATGTAACTTAGATTAAAGCCTCAAATTCTACAGTGAACGCGATATAGCACAAGAGAATAGAAAAATTTACGTGGTGCCCTTTCAAGAAACTTGAGGGTCTTATGTAAAGGAAAATCAGATGTGGCAAGTGGAAACCCTATTCTTGTTGAATTTAGTGCTGGTTAGGTTACCGATACCATAGGGTTTAATGTAACATAGCGAGGAAGAATCCTTTGATAGCAATATGCTTCAACATAGTACAAAATATGATTTTGTATGATTTTTTGTTAGATGAATTTTGGGTGATTAACCAACTGTTTAGGTGTCTAAGTAAGTAATTCATTTCTTTAGTTGGCTTCCTCAAGTTTTCCGGCTCTAATTGCACTTTCTAATAAGATAGAGAAATCCGTCTTTACAGAAATCCAATGTCTTTATGGTTAATTTTATTTATCAGTTGGAACGTACATGCTTCCAAGTGATTCTGCAGTTCAATGATTTTGAACATTTCTTTTGAGGCTAAATAAGGTTTTACTACATAGGTTCCGGCATCTGTCTGTTGAACTATGGTTTACTGTCTTTTTTTTTTTTTTTGACAAAAACAAAATGATATTCATTCATTCATATTGATAGATTACATCGAATACAATCACATATTCAACATTCGCTAAAAACATAAAGGATGAATCTGCGAACAAACTCACAGCATCCAAGTTAATAGCATACAACGGCAAAATGCCTACAACAAATAATATGAAAAATTTAAAGTCACCGGAATGTCCATGCTTCCGGATCTGCAACGTTGATGCACAAATCATTGATTGAATCTGCAACTGGTTGAAGTTGATCTTTCAATATGAGTTAAACGAACACCGTAACAAGACGGGAAAACAAACGTCGTAACAAGACGACGAACAAACACAACACCGCACGCGGACGATGAAACCACAAATACAAAAGAAAACAACAAAAATAATATATCAATTTATGTGAGAATGATAATCACTTATTTAAATTAAAAACAATGAAAAAGACACAAAGGGGTGATTTTAGGCCAAGAATGACCTAAAACCACCCCCTTACCGGTAGAGGG
This sequence comes from Trifolium repens, assembly GCA_030408175.1. Lineage (NCBI taxonomy): Eukaryota > Viridiplantae > Streptophyta > Magnoliopsida > Fabales > Fabaceae > Trifolium > Trifolium repens. Next base: position 14,287,593 of record CP125842.1, on the reverse strand, counting down.
AGAAGAGATTCAAAGAGAAAAGAGAGAAAATATTAGGGCCGGCGTGTCTCTAAGACTAAAAAGTTTATATGTCAATAAGATTAGATTTTAACTATGGTTTACTGTCTTATTTTCTTGTTTTACTTGGTATTAGTATTTTATGTGAAATGTAGTATACCTTTTTTTTTTTTTTTTTTTTTTATATATATATATGGGGTTGGATCCTCTCCATCCATCACAAATTGAATTCGGACCTTCTTTTTAGTTTTCACACTCTTACGCTCTTTTGAGATGCTTTCATTACTATTGGGATAACATTCATATTCTTGTGGGAAAAATTGGATTCAATTATCAATTGCCCCTATCGTAACTGATGAAGGTTTTGAGTTGTGGAAGCAATGGAAGGTGGTGATTGCCAAGAATGATGGAGAGTGTAGAACAACAACAGAAATAATATTCAACTGTTCGTTTCAAATTAAATAATACATTCAAGTGTCACATTTCATAAATTAAAACAACTTATCGGATCTCAATTTTATGTTTTGAAATTAAAACTAAAACCTGAAAACTTAGGGGTACCTAAAGATATTTTTAATTTATTTATATGGATCGAAGGTCCCTTGATCAACATATCAAGTGCATGTACTACCACGTTATTGACAGCAAACCTCATCAAATTTCGCTGTACTATAGCTTTAAGATGGCCAAATCCTTTTCTCTATTTTTTATTAAAATCAACAACAATAACAACTCCACTGCATATATACCAAACAACTTCACTACCTACAATCAGAGATTTGGTATATCACATTCCTAGTGCTTTTTGTTAATATCTTGAATATTTTTGTCACCTAATCATATCTACCAACATATAAATTATTGACAAAAAAGTTGAAGGGAATTACAACTAGTACTTCGGTTTCAATGTCAAATGATCCATCAACAAGATAACATTTCAATCTCCATTAGCAGAAGCGATAACTAGAAAAGAAATTGTCTGTTTCAATTAATAGCTGATTATTTATTTAATATAAGCTAGAACAACTGCATTTGAAGTAAAATAAATATGAAAAACGAGTCTTATAAATATGAAAACGAGTCTTATAACATTAATATAACCATTCCTGTAATTTGGGTAAAAAATATTTTTTGGTATAACCCTCCAGTTTCAAGAAAAAGTAGGAATTGTTCCACCCATGAGCCAAACTCGAATTCTTTTAAATAATTCGTCATTTTATGAATCCATTAACCACTTGAACCTAACCACTTAATTAATTTGTGTAAAAGTATTGATTTGCTTCAAATTAATTATCATGATTCTCATTGCACCCTAACTTGAAACCAAAGAAAAGAAAATTTAATGTGTATGTGGACCTGATAGGAACCCACCTCAGAAGCCCAAATATAAATTTTGGACAAGATTATGTGAATCATCATTTTGTCCAAAGAAAAAAAAACTTCAAAGTCAGAAAAATAAGATCAGTGTTAGAAAAGCCCTGTTCTGCAATTTCATCGTCATTTTGTTTTTGTTTCTTATTGGTGTTTCACTGAAAATTTCAGCAAACCACTCCGTAGACTTTGAATTTGGAAAAATCTACGCCCCATTGACGACTAAAGTGCAAATTTTGCATTCTTTTTCGTCGACGGAGGCGCAATTTCAACCTTCAACCATCGACCCTTTTGTTTTTCTTCTTCATGGAATCGTGTCTGTAACGGTACCCATTTCAACTACCTCCACAAGCTTTGTTTTTTTCACTCTCAATCGAAGTTTTTGGGTAAGAAAAAGGTGGGAAATTAAGGAATTGAAAATTGGAAGTAAAATTAATTGATGGGTCTCGTTTGGAATCAACGAGGCTCGAGAACAGAGACAACAACAACAACACAAGAGGGTTTACCTGTTTCCGTTGGTGTTGCTGTTCCGAAGAAAAAATGGTCGAATTTGATGCCTTTATTTGTGGCTCTTGTGGTAATTGCAGAGATCGCGTTTTTGGGTAGGTTAGATATGGCGAAGAACGCAGCTATGGTTGCTGACTTGTTCTACAGGTCTCGTGTGGTTGTTGAAAATGATGATTTGGGGTTAGAGATGATTGGTGGTATTAAGAATTTGGAATCAGAGATAGAAAGCTGTGAGGAATGGTTGGAAAGGGAAGATGCTGTTACATATTCAAGAGACTTTGTTAAGGAACCTGTTTTTGTTTCTGGAGCTGATCAGGTTTATTTGATTCTGCTTATTTTCATCTTTCATGTTTTTTTTTTTTTAAGATTAGTGGTTAACTAGCTATTATTTTTCATCAGTTTTAGATCATTTTTGCTGTGTTTTATTTTATTTTATGCTCATGTGTTATTTTTAGACCTTTTGGTTATTTTTTTAAGGGTAGTTAAGTTAGTAGTTTATTCACAAGTTAGTTGATTATGGTACTGTAACCATATTGAATGACGTTATGATCGTCTTAATCCGGTTTGTAGTTTATTTCCTATCAGTGAGGTATAGACTTACATGGTTACAGTCATGCATTTATAATCTTCGGGTTTTGAACTTGTATTGTACATGAGCTGCTTTATCGGAAAAAATGTTTTTTTTTGACAGCTAAAATATGGATATTTTAATTTTCATGGCCAAGATTTGTCATGGGTTTTTAATTTTCAGCAAAATGCATTCAATCTATTTATGAATGAGATAGCATTAGCTTATCAATCTGTTTAGCAAAGTGCATTCACGTATGTTATCTCGTGATGATTGTTTTTATGAAGTCTTGTTTTCTGTCTAAAGTGATTAGTTCATTCAAATGCAGGAGTGGAATTCATGTTCAGTGGGATGTAAATTTGGGTTTAATGGGAACCAGAAACCTGATGCTGCATTTGGCTTACCTCAACAAGCTGGAACTGCAAGTGTTCTACGATCAATGGAATCGGCACAGTACTATGCAGAGAACAATATTGACATGGCTCGACGGTGGGTAAGCACTGTCATAAAAAGTGTTAATTCATTAGATTAGATCATTTGTTTTGTACATTTTACTTAATAGTGTATCATGGTTTTGTACTGATCTATAGTTCCATGGAAGTGTGTGGGATAATGCAGAAATTATTGTGGTTTAATGTTGTACATGGTTTTTATTCAGCTATATTTTCTCTCTTTTTTGACTGCATTTGAAATGCGTGTACCTTTCATTGCAAGCTTTAACCAGTGCTCTATGCGTGTACCTTTCCTCAATTGAAATTCGTGCTTGTTCTTGGTCTTTTATGGAGAGCATTTTTATTTCAAAATCTTTAGAAAAAAAGTGTCAACAGTTAAACTGATATTACTATGTCCTTGTCTATTAGGAGGGGATATAACCTTGTAATGACAACAAGTCTATCATCTGATGTTCCTGTTGGATATTTTTCATGGGCCGAATATGACATCATGGCACCGGTAAAGCCAAAAACTGAAAAAGCTCTTGCAGCTGCATTCATTTCGAACTGTGGTGCTCGAAATTTCCGGTTGCAAGCCCTTGAAGCCCTTGAAAAAACAAACATCTCGATTGACTCTTATGGTGGTTGTCATAGGAACCGGGATGGACGAGGTAAGTTACAATAATTTTGATAAACTTTTATATTAATGTCTGATTGTGCTGTTTTCAAAATCAAAGCTGCATTATCCCTTTTGTTGTCGGGTTATCTTGTTTGGAATATGGAAGGAGAAAGTCACTGGACTGCAGATTTTAGACATTGAAAGATTGTAACATGGTTGCAAATACTTACTAGATTTTAAGAATAAATTAGCTATCTATAAAAGTCTTTCTGACGAGTGTCATTGGACCTGGAAGAATGGTAGGGGCACACATGACATGACCGATTACCTGTGCTGTGATGTTGATATAGAAATATAAGTTGCAAACATTTGATCACTAGATCTTGGTTGGCATCCAAATCTCTAAAAAGAGAGGCTCTAACAACTTTTTGAACTTAATGCTTAATTCTCTTAGATGGAGATTTTTAAAAGGTGTTAGTCTAAACTTTAACTCAGTTAGTGATTTGATTTTGAGTAATACTGTATTATCAGTATGTTCCATGCAATTTATCTATTTTCCTGTTTTATTGTTTCTCATTTTCTTCTTGGATTCTGCATCACTAGTCCATATTTCCTATGGAATCGAATTCCTTGTAGTAACTGCGTCACTTCTCAACCGTCAGATCTAAATCAAAGGGTTGAAATCATCTGAAATTGATTTAACGAATGTATAATTAGATCCATTTGGTCTCAAAAATTTGTACAGAACAACAAAAAAATTTAATGAAAGAAGAAATTTTAAGAAAAGAATGAAGGAGTTTGGAAGTAGAAGTGTCCTTCCATCCACTTTCTTGAACATTTTGTTTGTATTGCTTTTTGAAAGAATTGGTGAGGTTGGTTGACTACACATATTCAGGTCAGGAAAACACACAATTATCCTTAAAGATTGATAGTGGCGTTGGACACAAATAAACACAAGCTATGCTAACAATTCATACGAGAAGTCTGTGTTATTATTTTTATTATAAATGTGTAAAATCCAATATGGGACTGACTTATGCATGTCACATTAGTTAATTTGCAAGTCTTTTGAAATTATTCCCATTGTTTATGAAAATTAACTTCCAAAGTTCTAATGAATATGTGATGTTGTTGGTATTTGTTAATGAATATTTTTAAGATGATTATTTATTTTATTTTGTAGCAGTGGACAAAGTGGAAACCCTGACGCACTACAAATTTAGCTTAGCATTTGAGAATTCTAACGAGGAGGATTATGTAACTGAAAAATTCTTCCAATCACTCGTTGCTGGTATGCAATATATTAATTATCTGCCTTCGCCTCATTTACTTTCATTTACTACATATTCAACATATACACGTAAAAATACTTGTACGGGAGGCTATTTGTGCTACTGTTATTTAATAGTTTCTTCTCCAAATTTTATTTTTTATTTTTAAAAAATTGCAAAAGTTTATTTAGAGTTGAGGCTCAGTTTTGGATAACTTGAGCAAAGTTAAGGGTGATAAATTGTTCACACTTAAATTCATAGTTCTTTTTATAATTGCAGGATAAAGTAGACATTATTATATAGTTTTAATTAATCAGTTTCTATTGGCAATGCTTTTGCTGATACTCTGCATCTGTGAAGAGTAGTAAACCGTAAACGGTACTGTTGGTACAAATTGAAGCAATTATATCGCAAATGAAGTGATCAATGACAATAATCTCTTGAAAGACAAAATTTCCTCTAATATGTGATAAATAAATGACACTCCGTATTATATTAATATACCATTAATTTGTATTCTAGTGTAGTGCTATAGATGCCGTAGAAGAGAAAAGCACATTTCTATGTATACTTCTCAAAAAAATTTATAACAGGTTTTGGATAGTAAAAAGTTTCACACTTCAAAAATATCAACAAGACCAACTTACAAAGCTTCTTCTGTAAATTAATCACTTATTGTAGGAACTATCCCTGTGGTTGTTGGTCCTCCAAATATTCAAGATTTTGCTCCTTCTCCTGGTTCAATTTTACATATTAAGGAACTAACAGATGCTGAGTCTGTTGCCAAGACCATGAGATATCTAGCAGAAAACCCTAAAGCATATAATCAATCATTGAGGTAAAATTACATGACGTAAACAATGAAGTTTCTCGAGTGAGTCATCCTTATATTTCATGAATATGGATGCATCCTGAGTTTACTTGTTAATAGGTGGAAGTATGAGGGGCCATCTGATTCCTTCAAGGCCTTAGTGGATATGGCAGCTGTACATTCATCTTGCCGCCTTTGCATTCACTTGGCCACACAGAGTAGAGAGAAGGAAGAAAAGAGCCCAGACTTCAAGAAACGCCCGTGCAAGTGCACTAGAGGGTCAAAAACTGTATATCATATCTATGTGAGAGAAAGGGGAACATTTGAGATGGAGTCCATTTACTTGAGGTACATTTCTTGATTTGATTCTTAAATTTGTCTTAAGGCTATAATCCAAAGTAGATTATAATCAGGTATGCAAATGCTAGGCTCCATGACTTTATGTTAAACTTGATGGCATCTCTTGGTTAATATCATATGATTGTGTTTTGGTCAGACTTCAGAGACAGCCCAAGCCGAAAAACCGACGGCCATATCTAGATAAACAGTATAATTAAGCGCTTATTGTATAAATGCTTATCATATATGTGCTTATGTATAATCTATTTCTATAACAAAAGATAAAATAAAGTCAAACTGTTTTAGTATAAGTTATAAGCTGATTTCATTAGCTATCCTGTTGAGGTTATGGAAATAAGCTGAAAACAGCTTATGAACATGTCATAAGCTATTTCCATAAGATCTCACAAATAGTGCCTCACAAATGTTTATGTCATTAGATAAGCTCAAATAAGTCAATCCAAGCATGCCCTAAATTCATTAGGTCTCTTAGTTTAGCTCATTCCATCTTTATTAAGAATTAAGAAGAATGTCATGAGATAACATAATGATAACTTGTTATTTTGTTACAAATATGTAGATCTAGCAATTTAACTATGGAGGCCTTCAAGTCAGCTGTTCTTAAGAAGTTCACGTCCCTAAATCATGTTCCTGTATGGAAGCCTGAAAGACCTGAAATGCTAAAAGGTGGCGATGAATTAAAGATTTACAAAATATACCCTGTCGGCTTGACACAGAGACAAGCTCTTTATACCTTCCACTTCGATGGGGATGCTGATTTCCGACGTCACTTGGAAAACAATCCCTGCGCCAAATTTGAAGTCATTTTTGTGTAGCATGTTATGATAAACTCCCTGAAATTTACATGATCATGTAGCAATAGCAATAGCACTTTCACTTAACTGAGGGGTGAAGTTTTAGAAATGAGTGTGGTAATGGAATTGGCATGGCTTTATAGTGCCTAATTCACTTTGGCTAACTCATTGTGGATTTACATTCTGAAAATATATACAACTTCAACAATATTTAAACCCCTTTTTTTGTTAGAGAATTGAAAATCCATATTTAATGCTGATTTATACATGAACATCAAGATAGTGTTTGTTAAACATAAAAATTATTTCACCCAAGAAGAATAAATGTTTAGTTTGAATGCAGGATGAAAATAAAGGAAAGAAAATGAACGCAAAGAGAAAAATATAACTGATTAGTAGTACTTGATTATGCATTAGTAATACTACCTTCTTCCTCACAAAAATACAAGTTGTTTAAGTAAGACATTAAACTTAAGTGGTTAACGAATCGTTCAGTAGAATACTTTTTAATCATACTTTATTTACTTTATGGTCAAACTCTAGATTATCGGAACCTATTTTCTGCGAGGCAGAGGGTTAATATAAAAAAGAAAGAAAAGAAATACAAGTTGTTTTCCTTTCACCATTGAATTAAGCTATGGTGATAAATCCAGATTTGACTCTTGGAAACCTCATAAGGTTTATGTGGTTATTCATGTGCTGGTCCAATCCACTTGGGGCATTACTTATGGAAGATTGCTCTTCCCACCCCCCCTAACTCTTTTTCACCCCCCTAAAACCCAAAATTACCCCTGAAAAATCAAAAAAATTGAACGAAAAAGTACGGATCTTGCGATCCGTCCTTTTTGAACGAAAAATTTGAACGACAAATTTGAACGTAGGGCGTGGAAAATCTATGTAAAAATACGGCCCGCGTAATCCGTCCTTTTTTCTTAGGGGCATTAAGGGAAACTCGGGGGGTGGAAAAGAAAACAGGGGGTGGGAAGAGCAATCTTCTAAGTGGCTATCTATGTGTGGTTTGGTTTCCCTTTTGATTTCTGCGGCGACTTGTTTTAAATAAATATCTAAGAGATGCCAAAATTCAACAATCCCCACAAAGCTAATAATTTATTCATTATTTTTTTTATTAATATGTTTGTGACAGAGATTGAGTCACAGACATAATGCTTCAAGTACCAAACAAACATGGGCCAGTTGTAAACATGACATTTCGGGTGGTTGTCTCTTTTAATTCAATTTTATGTTGGCTTATTTTTCTTTGAAATTATTACATGTCATGTTTTCATGTGTTTCTGTGAGTATAATTCAATCGATAGAGATATTGCATATAATATATAGAGATTGAATTCGTATATGATACATTATTCATTTTAAAACATCAAATCTTAGTTATTAGACTACTTGACCACTAAAAAAAATAGTTTCATTATTAATAAAAAGTTAAATTTATATTCTAAAAAAGACGTGGATCAACTCTTGTTGATTTGAGGACTTCGTTAACTAGTGATTTGTAAGTATTTATGCATTTTTTGAACTTTGAATTTTGTCCGTACTTGAGTGAACTTTCTTATCCAACTTACCTAAAATACTTTTTATATAAAAATAGAAAGAAATAAAACAATGTAGTGTAGTGTGATGAATGTAATCAATCTTTGATTTTGACTTTAATTGACACCACATGTGCATTTTACAAATAGTTTATAGTACAAGTAAAGGATATTCCTCTTCAATTACTACTACAAATTATTAAGGTGACCCTTAGCTCTAACCAAAGGACGATGAATGAGTTTAGAAAGAACCTCTTGCTTACTCCTAAGGTCCCAACTTCACTCTCCTCCTCTCAATTTCATCCTACAAAAATGTCCAAACTTCTCTCTTTCACAAACTCATTCTCAACACAAACTCTTTTCATTCCTTCCAATGTCTTCTTCATTCTCTATTCGTTTTCTCACCCCTCCATCTATCTCTCACCACAACAAAACTTGGCTATTATCAGCTGCAACTCCATCAGTTGCACCTGTTTCAACACAAGTTGATGCATCAAGATTGGAGCCTAGAGTTGAAGAAAAAGATGGTTATTGGATTTTGAAGGAAGAATATAGAGGAGGTATTAATCCTCAAGAAAAAGTTAAGATTCAAAAAGAACCTATGAAGCTTTTTATGGAAGGTGGAATTCATGATTTGGCTAATATGTCTCTTGAAGAAATTGAAAGCTCTAAACTTACTAAAGATGATATTGATGTTAGACTTAAATGGCTTGGCCTTTTTCACAGGAGAAAGCATCAATGTAAGCTTTCACTTTCTCGGATTAGACACCGATTACATTGAATTATGTTATTTTTTAAATTATTATTAGTGTCGTTGTGTCAGTGTTTATGTCTTTTTTGGTGCCTATATCTTTGTCCGTGCTTCATATGTTTAATTTTTAGAGTAAAACATCATTTATTTGCATCCTGAAAATATGCAAACTCATTGTTAATTCAAACATCCACTTAGAAATTCAGTGTTAATATATGTGAGAATAAAAAACTGAGTTTTTCTGTATTAATTTATTTGCTTTGTGAAAACCAGATGGAAGATTTATGATGAGACTGAAACTTCCAAATGGGGTAACAACGAGTGCACAAACACGATACTTGGCGAGCGTGATCAGAAAGTACGGTAAAGATGGATGCGCTGATGTGACAACGAGGCAGAATTGGCAAATTCGTGGCGTAACGTTACCTGATGTTCCAGAAATTCTTAAGGGACTTGCAGAGGTTGGGTTAACAAGCCTTCAGAGTGGAATGGACAATGTGAGAAACCCTGTTGGTAACCCTCTTGCTGGTATTGACCCTGATGAGATTGTTGATACAAGACCTTATACCAATTTGTTATCTCAATTCATCACTGCTAATTCACTTGGCAACCCTACTATTACAAACTTGTAAGTCTACACTTATCATCTTAATATTTCATTCATAATGTCACATGAACATTTTATATTTTTCTCTTTAGAAATTATAAATGAGTAGTGAGACTCTATAAAAAATTGAGGAAATAGTATATGTTGACATCGCAATTAATTTTAACATGAATCTATTTCCATATAGGATTTATAAAGGACGAATTTGACTATAGTTAGGCCAAAAGTGTTGTTATGAAAGTTAGGGGACTAAAATCGCAAGTTTGTGAAATTAGAGGGCCAAAATTGCAATTCAGCCAATTTTTTTTTTAAAAATGTGAGTTTTTCTATTCATCAAACGGTTCCAATTGATGGATTGTGTGATCCCTGATTACAAAGAATCGAAATTCTTATAGGGTGGGTTAGTAGCAGTAGTGGTTAGTAGTTGGTTACCGCTAAAGTATACTTGCACAGCAAGCAATAGACTTTAATGCATGAGATGAGAAATAAAATACTAGTAGTTTGTTACTGCTAAGTATACTTGTATTGCAAGCATTATAGTGACCGTGCATATCCTCTAAAACTTTTTGGTAAAATGCGCAGGCCAAGGAAGTGGAATGTGTGTGTGATAGGTTCACATGATCTTTTCGAGCATCCACATATTAACGATCTTGCTTACATGCCTGCTAAAAATAAGGAAGGTCGATTTGGATTCAACTTATTGGTAGGTGGTTTCTTTAGTCCCAAGCGATGTGCGGAAGCAGTTCCACTTGATGCATGGGTTTCTGCAGATGATGTTATCCCACTTTGTAAAGCTGTTCTTGAGACCTATAGAGACCTCGGCACCAGAGGGAATAGACAGAAAACCAGAATGATGTGGTTGATCGATGAATTGGTAAGTTACAAGTTTTTCATTTGGTCATGACACCATCCTTTCTTTCATAAATTATAATCAATCCATTTTACAACATTCTTTGAGGGGATTTGAACTCCGTCCCCTGAGATTATGTAATAGATGAAATGCTCGGATTCCTTCAAATTGTAGGCTTCCGGCATTTTGATTTATGAAATTAAGTAATTTTCAAATGATATATGAAATTGACAATTTTCAATAACATTAGTTATCCCGGATCAATCAATTTAGTCCCTAAAAATATCACTAATGCGATCGATAATTTTCAATTTTAGAGATTAATTTGAAAATTTATCAATTTCAAGTACAAATTTGTTAATTCACTAGTAAGAGAACCATTCAATTCTTTTGTTTTTTTTGTTATGTCAAGTAGCCCAATGGTTAGAGTTTTACTTTTTTTTTTTTTTGTGAAAAAGTGGGAGTATTAGGGTTCAAACCCTAGACCCTGCAGATCACATGCAATGTTTTTACCAACTGAGCTACCATTCAATTCTATCTTGCCTTATATGTGATAAATGTTTGAGAAATGCAGGGAATAGAAGTATTCAGGTCAGAAGTGGAAAAAAGAATGCCAACAAAGAAGCTAGAGAGAGCATCGAAAGAAGAACTTGTTCAAAAGCAATGGGAAAGAAGAGACATCTTAGGTGTTCATCCACAAAAACAAGAAGGTTTAAGCTTTGTAGGAATCCACATTCCAGTTGGTCGAATCCAAGCAGACGAGATGGACGAGCTAGCTCGTTTAGCAGAAGAATATGGCACCGGCGAACTAAGGCTAACCGTGGAACAAAACATAATAATTCCAAATGTTGAAAACTCAAAACTTGATGCATTACTTAATGAACCTCTCTTGAAACAAAAATTCCTACCTGAACCATCAATCCTAATGAAAACACTTGTAGCATGCACTGGTAACCAATTTTGCGGCCAAGCAATAATCGAGACAAAAGCAAGGGCTTTGAAAGTAACAGAAGAAGTCGAGAGACATGTCTCGGTTACTAGACCGGTTAGAATGCATTGGACTGGTTGTCCTAATACTTGTGGTCAGGTTCAGGTTGCTGATATTGGTTTTATGGGTTGCATGGCTAGAGATGAAAATGGTAAACCTACTGAAGGTGTTGATATTTTCCTAGGTGGAAGAATTGGAAGTGATTCTCATTTAGCTGAAGTGTATAAGAAAAGTGTTCCTTGTAAGGATTTGGTGCCTGTTGTAGCTGATATATTGGTTAAATATTTTGGAGGTGTCCCAAGGAATAGAGAAGAAGGGGATGATTAAAGTATGAGAAATGTTATTGGAACACATTTTTTAGGACAAAGCATTTGAGATGCAACATGCCACATATGCACTTGTACACTTGGATAAGACATTTTTCATTACTATTTTATAAGTTACACTGATTTTTTCTTGAAATAAAAATGTATTTTCTTTGTCTAGAAAGAATGTCACTTAGCTTCTTACATTATGACATCTGCAACATAATAAATTTTACGCAAAATTATATTATTGTCTTAACTTAATTTCAGGTAACGATTTAGTCCTTTATCTTTTTTACATTACTTTTGTTTTTTTTTGGTCCTTCATCTATTTTGCAATAGATTTTTGAAGCTTTAAATCTATGATTTTCTTTTACGGAATAAAATATATTTATAATTGAAAGCGAACAGAAAAAGAAAACTATAAATTTGAAACTTGAAATTCATATCCAAAACTAAAAAAGAACTAAAATGTTATATAAAAGAGAATCATATATAAATGACGAAAATGTTAACTAAAATTAAGTTAGGGACTAAAATATAATTTTAAATTTTACTTGATTTTTTTGGTTTTCACCACCAGTTGAATCTGGTTCGGGGGTCAGTACTGACATTAGGTTGTTTCAGCCCCCTCCCGATCGCAGTTGCGGGGGATCGAACCGTTATTCTCCCTATCAAATTCAGTGCCAATCACCACTAAACTAGCTAATGATTAGTAAATTTTACTTGATTTTATTTCAGCTAAAATTTAATCATATTAATATATTGTGAGAATGCAGAGGTAATTATATACTGTAATATTTTTGGTTGATAAAAATGATTATTTTACCCTTTCTTTCCTTTTCACTTTCCTAAATCATCTCAGCAGCGGTCGATAACCCAATCGCTCTCTACTCCGGTAACCCACTCATCTCCGACGACTATCTCAGCAGCGCTGATAACCTCTTTGTTCTCCCCCTCTCAGCTGGAACAGTGAGTTTAATCAACTTTTTATTCTTCTACTTGAATGATATATTGTTGTTGTGTGGAGTTGAGAATTAACTTTTTGTTGTTGGAAAACATGAAATTTTATGGGATTTGGTCTTAGTTACTTTGTTGGAATTGTATGATCGTATCTATCACAAGCACAGATACAACCTCAATTTAGTATAAGATTAGCTTTGGAAATTACAAGTCGTTTAACCTTTTTCTACTTTATAATTTTATAAAGAATGTTTATCAAAAACTATAGCCATAGTTTTCTAAAAGAGGTCTTGTATTGCATAATATTGGTACACGAAGTATGCTCACAACAAAGGATGGAGGTTTGAAGTGGTAGAGATATAGTTCAAATTTCTTGTAGTGAGGGTATGCTGCTGCATTATTTGAAATTTTGAGTGCCTTGAATCTTGTGAATCCTTCTTTTGATGATTATTGTAATTTGTAAATGTTGGCAGGCAATTTATGTAGCAGTTTTTTGCATTGTTATGACAAGTGATCAAAATGCTATTACTTTAAGCAAGATTGGAGATCTAGAGCAAAGGCTGAGATAGTGCAGTATGTGATTCTCAAATGGACCAGTGCACTTCTTATTGGTTTAGGCACAAGCCTTGTTGCCTTCTTCAACAACATTGAATTAAAGGTATGGTGTAGAATTTATTAATGGCTTGAATTTTGCGCAAGAGTTATTTGATCTATAAGCATGGAGCATGGACAATATTTTTCTTCTTGAGAGTAACAACATTACCTGTCTTAGACTTACTATATCACTTGTCTTTAGATCGGACCCAAAACCAATGTAAAATGTTGTTTTCAACCGATGTTAAAATTGATGAAATGGACGGTTTGCATGATGAAAAACAGTGATGATGAAGTGGATTTAATGTCAATTCAAAATAATGAGGATGATTCTTCAGCCGATGTTAACTTTGGTCTCTATTTCTCAGTCTATATTTGTATTTTGGGCCATATTTAGTAGGTATCCTCTTATGTAACAATGTTATTCATCTAGTTCTTTTATGCGATAATGAAAACTTGTACTGATCAATGTGAAATATGGACTAGTTAAGTTACTTTTGGTGATGGAGGTCAAGAAGAAGGTCAAGAAGAACCCTTTGAAGAAGAATCGAGTGATTTTACCACATATGGTTACAGGCGGACGATGAGATCAACAATGATGCTTTGAAAGAGCTTGAGGTAAGAGGAAGAAGCCATCCTATAAAGAGGTATCAAAGCAAAATCAGAATAGTTATCATTGTTTTGTTCCTGTATCTCTTAAGCTTAGATTTGTAGCGACGTATCTATATAATGTTAGGCTACATCTTTTGTTGAAACCGCTAGTGTCTAATTATCTGTTATTTTGACATTTGTAATAGTATCAATATTTGTTAACACTACAATTTAGTTTGAATAAGTGATCTTTTGATGACTCAATTTGATTAGTTTTAAATCTAGTTATTGTTTGGTTTGTGTTTGTTTGGAATTGGTTCTGTTGTTGGAGGAAGTTCACATTCTTGAAAATAGGCTAAAATTGCTGTTGACAGGTTAAGAAATAAAAAAACAAAATCCGACTTTACCCACGGTAAAGCCGAGGGTAAGAGCTACTTATGGCATTGCCGGGTAATTTTTCACGGCTAAGTCTCTGATAAATGATAATAACGTGGGAAAAAGATTATATATATTAATTAATCTATGCATAAAAAAAAAAAGAATAAGATGAATACAATAAAAAGATTATATATTAATCTATGCATAAAAATAGAAACAAAACAAACACAATGAATTATTTCAAAAAAAAAAAAACACAATGAAAAGATTATCGAAAGTTTGGTCAATATAAGAAATTATTGAAAATATGAATCTTTTTAGTGTGTTTTAATATAAAAATTATAAAAAAATATAAAAAGAATAAGATGAATACAATAAAAAGATTGTAACATACACAATAAAAAGATTATGGTTAGTGAATAAAAGAAATTATAGAAAAAATATGAATCTTTTTATTCTGTTTTTTTTTATATAGAAAATCTATGAATCTTTTTAAGATAAAGAATAGAAGTAGACAAGTATATCTCTATTATTGACAGCTCAAACAAATTAACAACATTCAAAAAAATATAATAATATCCAAAGTTTTCAATCTTTCCCTCTATATAAACACTTCTCAGTACCATACCATAACTTCCATCGAGTATCTCTATTTCTTCACTATTCTTCTTTTAAGATCACAAAAAACAGAGAGAGAAAAAACAATGCCTGGTGTTGGAATCCCCATTGGAGGGGGAAACAAGGAGTACCCCGGTAATCTCACTCCTTTCGTCCTGGTAACATGTATCGTTGCAGCTATGGGTGGTTTAATCTTCGGCTACGACATTGGAATTTCAGGTACAAACACAAACAAAAAAATCATATCAACTTTACTTTTTTGTATGATCTGTTTTGGTTTCAACTTATAATGCTTTTTTTTTTTATCAGGTGGAGTAACGTCTATGGATCCTTTTCTGAAGGAGTTTTTTCCATCGGTGTATAGGAAAAAGAACGAAGACAAAACGACAAATCAGTACTGTCAATACGACAGTCAAACACTGACGATGTTTACTTCATCGTTATATCTGGCTGCACTATTGTCGTCGTTGGTTGCTTCCACCGTTACTCGGAAATTTGGTCGGAAACTTTCCATGCTTTTCGGAGGTTTACTTTTCCTTGTCGGTGCTCTTATTAATGGCTTTGCTCAACATGTTTGGATGTTGATCGTTGGTCGGATCTTGCTCGGGTTTGGTATCGGGTTTGCTAATCAGGTAGATAACCTTTCTCTCTCATACTCCTCCGTTCCTTTTTGTTTGTTGTTTGAGAAAAAAATAAAGGTCAAAGTAAGAAAGTGTATTTTTGCACTTTAGTTTCCTATTATACCCTTTTTTGGAATATATTATATTCTAATTTTAATCCACAAAAAATTCCTATTTTTTTGTACACACTTTATATTTCCAAAAAATTAAAACCACCAAAAAAATTAAAGGCGGATGTAACAAACTTTTTTTTTTGCCCTTTCAAAAAAAAAAAGATTATATGAAGAAGTTTAGTAAAAAAAAATACAATAAAAAAATTATATGAAAAGTTTAGTAAATAAAAAGATACAATAAAAAAATTATATAAAATTTACTCAATAAAAAAAATTAGAAAGGAGGGTATAATAGACAAAATATAACCTTAAATTATCAAAACAACAAACAATTTGAAACAATTTTTTTTTTCTAAAACAACAAACAAAAAGGAACGGAGGGAGTATATTATATCTCTATTTTTTATTTTTATTTTTTCCTTTTTGATTTTGTTAATGTATTCTGTTTTTTTTTTTAGTTTTTTTATTTTATTTTTAGAAACATAATAGATCAAAATATGCGGTTGTGTTTGTGTCTGATATTATCTCATAACCAAATTTGGAATGTTTTAAACTCAGACTCTTATGTTTTAAACTCGGACCAAATTAGTATTGTTTATTTAATTTAATCCCACTTGATATTAAGTATTAATTAATTATTTTTAATTGATTTCATTTATTAATTATGTTTTTAAAATTTTTAATTTTACAGTCTGTGCCATTGTACCTTTCTGAGATGGCACCATACAAATACAGAGGAGCATTGAATATTGGATTTCAACTATCAATTACAATTGGTATACTTGTGGCCAATGTGCTGAACTACTTTTTTGCCCAAATAGAAGGTGGATGGGGATGGAGATTGAGTTTAGGTGGTGCTATGGTCCCTGCACTTATAATAACCATTGGATCGTTAGTCCTTCCCGACACTCCTAATTCAATGATCGAACGTGGTGATCGCGATGGAGCCAAGACTCAACTTAAGAGAATTCGCGGTGTTGATGATGTTGACGAAGAGTTTAATGATCTTGTGGCAGCTAGTGAAGCTTCAATGCAAGTGGAACACCCATGGAGGAATTTGTTGCAGAGGAAATATAGACCTCAGCTTACTATGGCCGTATTGATTCCCTTCTTGCAACAATTTACCGGCATTAATGTTATTATGTTTTATGCGCCTGTGTTGTTTAATTCTATTGGATTTAAGGATGATGCTTCACTTATGTCGGCTGTTATCACCGGTGTTGTTAATGTTGTTGCTACTTGTGTCTCAATTTATGGAGTTGATAAGTGGGGTAGAAGAGCCCTTTTCCTTGAAGGTGGTGTTCAAATGCTCATATGCCAGGTACACTTTTAACTTTCAATCTACTGCTATTCAATTTCGTTACATTAATTTGATATGAAATGTTTAATTGATTCAATATGCGTTGATGTGTATAGGTTGCAGTAGCGATTTCGATTGCGGCTAAGTTTGGAATTGATGGAAACCCTGGCGATTTACCAAAGTGGTATGCTATAGTAGTTGTGCTCTTCATTTGCATTTACGTCGCAGGATTTGCATGGTCATGGGGTCCGCTTGGATGGTTGGTGCCTAGTGAGATTTTCCCGTTGGAGATTCGTTCGGCTGCTCAGAGTGTCACCGTATCGGTCAACATGCTTTTCACCTTCTTAGTTGCACAAGTTTTCTTGACCATGCTTTGTCACATGAAGTTTGGTTTGTTCCTCTTCTTTGGTTTCTTTGTTGTGGTGATGACATTCTATATTTACTTCATGCTACCAGAAACAAAGGGAATACCAATTGAAGAGATGAACAAGGTTTGGAAATCACACCCCTATTGGTCTAGATTTGTTGAACATGATGAGTTTGGCAATGGTGTTGAGATGGGCAAGGGAGCTATTACAAATGTGTAATTATTTAGACTTGGTTTTTATTTTTCTTAGTAATTAATTTATTTTTTTACAGCAGTAATTTATTTTTATTTATTTTGTGAAACTCAGTACTATTGCTTTCAAAGTTAAGTATCTATTGAATTCCTTCCAAATTAAGGAGTTGCTATATTTTTCTCATGTCATCACTTGTTTCCTTGAACAAACTTACACTTACTAGTTGATAATTAATTAAGAAACATGAACATAATTAGTTTATTTTTAATTACTTGGTTTACTCTATGTTGAAAAATTAAATCACAACATAGGTTTGGCAAAAAATGGAAAATGTTATTATAGTAGTTTAGAGTTTAGGTTTAAGTGTGCACATGAATGGAATGAAAAGGGAGAATATAACAATAGTAACAAACAACAACAATCTGCGTCAAAAAAAAAAAAAACAACAACCATCCAATATTACATTGATAGATCAAATACTCTATTCGGGTGTGTTGGTTACTCTCATTCTTCAAGTTGTACAACAATAAGTAGGCATAAATTTGAGTTTTGTAGCCGAGTAGCTAACATATATAGTTATCTACTTAACTAAAAAATAATGTAAAATTCTAATGTACAGCGTTTGAGAAACTGTTTGAATGACAAAAATAAGTTTCAAAATTTAAATCATCCAATATAGGGCCCAAGTAAGATTGTACGGGTCCACTAGTGCTTTGATGGTGCAAATAAAAATTTTGGAATATATTCTTTGAAATTTTTCTAGTTCAGAAATTAATTTTAACAGCAATTTTTTTTTTAAAAAAATGCATTTGAAAATTTTTACGTAAAGGTAAAATGAAATTTCCGAGGAAGAAACGTGGGAGGGAGGGGGAGAGAATTTTTCGTAAGGAATCAAATCAGCAAGTAAATTTATAAAGAGCATCTCTCTTGCAAAATTTCAGTTCCACCTTCATTGCCATAGCCTCAGCCAGCTTCTCTCTTTTCTTTAGTGCACACTGCACAATTGAAGTTTGAGTAGTAACTATATACACCCTCGGTCTCTAATTTGTTGGAATAAAAAATTATAGTAGATATAAATCTTCTTTCAGTTTATTAGAAGCATTAACCAAGTGATTAAATTTAAGTAGAGATTGGAGTTCGAATTTCGATCATTCTATTTATCCATTTTAAGAGTAAAATTTCTAATCATTAAACTATTTAAAAAAAAAAGGCAAATGAAACTGTTACCGCATAAAAATAAAAGCTACTCAGTGTAGCTTCAACTTGAATTAATTTTTGTTTCTTAGGTTGAAATATATATAACCAAATATTTGTGTTTATACTAAAATTTATTTTGATTACAGTGGTGCACTTGAATATACAACCAAACTTAAAATAGACAATTTTCTCTCTTATATTCTCAATTGAAATTTAAAATAAAAATAAGGAACCAAAGTAAAAATTTTAAAACATAAGGAAACCAAGTTGAAACATAAAATAAACATAAGAATCCAAACATTGAATTAAGGCTAATGAGAATACATCAATATCCAATAAGGATATATTAGTAATTGTCAAAAATAAGTATAAATTAGTATAAACATAATTCTATTTTTTCATTTATTTTTTAAAACAACGTAATATTAGAATAGAACATATCTTTTAAGATATGTATAAGGTTTATATTATAGTTTGTTGAGAAAATATCTCTATGATTAGGTTTGTTTATTCCAACCCTAAAATTAAGGGATTTATTTTATATTTAAATATATTTATTTGATTATAAATATCAAGGTTTATCTATTCTATATCTATACCAATATATAAAGAGAATACCTCTTTCGCATGAACTTTCTTATTGCCAATTTTGCCCTTCACCCTATTCAAATGTTTGTATATGTTTAAAAATAATTTCCACGTAAAAATAGGTTTTCAGTTTTTTTTAGTAAATTTTTTTTTTCTTCTTCTTAATAACTAATCACAACAAAAAAAGGAGGTTAACAACAAAAGAGGGGTTAAGTAGTTATCAATTAAATAAGCATAATAAAAAAGGAGATTAAACAGTTATCTATATTAGCACAATAGAAAATATCAATCACACAAACAGGCACCGCTAGTAAAAAATAAAAAGTATTTAAGTCATTGACATTATCATTAATAATATTTATGTTTTTTATTGTTTTCTCCTAATCTTACACATAAATACCACAAATTCAACATGGTATCAGAACCATGATATCCGACTTAAACACAAATTTGACTGCAACTTTTTTCGAGAAAAATTAACTCTTGATTATTCTTCACTTTACTTTTTTTTTATATACCCTAACCGTCATTAGGATTTCTTTTTATTTTGTTCCACTTTTGTGGTTCGTGTTTACTGCATTTACTTTCTATTTTAACCTTATTCATATGTTACCCTAACACATGCCATCTTTTCAGAAACCCTTTACCCTTAGCCATCGTTTTTTTTTGTCCAGATTGATCGCAAGTCTCTCTTGGTATTGATTTAGTGGTCTAATTTTCCCGTTTGTGATACTTTAATCCGCGAGCGTTTTCACATAATTTCCTGTTTGTGATACTTTAATCTGCGGGTTCTGTTTGTGATACTTTGATCCACGGATCCCGTTTGTGATACTTTAATCTGCGAGTATTTTTATATAATTTGATATGGATTTATTGTTTCAAATGTTGTTCTACTACTTCTATGGTTGTTGTTGTTCGTTGGCTATGCAGATTTAGTTTATTTCCAGTGTTAATTTTGTTACAAATTTAAAGCTTAGTAAGCTTTAGCCTGAGGGAGTGTTAAAATAAAAAATATCTGTTATTTATTCTTTTATTGTTTGTATTATAGTTTGTTGAGAAACTACAATTCGAGATTTATTTAGGTTTTTTATTCTAAGCCCTACAATTGAGTTATTTATTCTTTTATTGTTTTTTTATTGTTTTTTGTCATAAAAGATATGTTTTGGGTTTGAGCCTCTAAAGACCACATTTAATAATGGCTGGTCCCTTATGTTTATTTTAAGTTTTAATTGTCTAAATTTCTTTTTTCTTTTTTTTGATAAATAAAATTGTCTAAAATTTATTGTACAAATATCATTTCTATGAAAATGGTATGGGTTTGATTTCATATTAAATGCGAAGATTAAAAATTGTATTTCCAATTCTGCATCATATCGTGGTCCATGAAATTTATAGCCATACAAGTGACACCTCTTCCAATACATCCATTGCAAAGAAAAATTCTATTAAATTAATTAACAAGAATGAAAGGGAGGAGTCTTTGTTTCTCGCATACTCTCTCCGGTATTATTTATAAACAAAAATTAATAAATAATTTTAGGTTTTTTAATTAAAAATTAGTCCTATTAAAAATTAAACTCAAATTATTCCAAACAATTTATTTTAAACAAAATTTAATCAATCATTTAAATTCAATGATTTAATTAAAAGAAAATTGTTCAGATAAATAAAAGTTACTATCAAATTTTACTCTATTTTTCTTATCTTAAAGTTTGAGATAATTGAATCACTCACTATTCACCAAGCACGGATAATGGCATTATGCAATGTCAACTCAAGAAGCTGCAATTCGCCGCATGTATCCAAAAATGGAATATATACACAACACACAATATACATCATTTACTACTTTTTAGATTTTGTTTGTCTTCTTTACTGAAAATAATAATGATCCATATATTTGGAGCACCCCCCCCATTTTCTGTTTTATTCCCTTTTTTCTCTACCAATATAATTCACTATATTTTGTTCTATCATCATTTTTTCTTTTTCATCCTTTCTTCCGTCTTATTTGACTTTCAATGAAATCAATGAACTGTTCTTCTCCTATCCATTATTCAAAGCTAAATATAGGGATTTAGAATAAGCACGGTTACTACTCACATGGGGATATAAATGGGTGGCATATCAAAAGAAATGCTAATTTATCTAAAGGAGAAAAACCAAAGAAGGATTTGACAATTGTAGGAATTAAATTGATGATGATTAAAGACATGTGCAATATATAAAATTTTTGCGATTATATGAGGGAACATATAATGCATTTAATAATTAAGTTATAAATTTAAGTGGTTAATAAATTTTACCGAAAGACTGGTTATTTAGAATTTAGAAGAACTCGTGTTCGATTTTTAGATGAATCAGTTTTGTGTTAGATTTTTTTTATGTTACAGTCGAATGTCGAATTATTAAAGCCTCATTTTCTTAGGAACGAAAGGTTTTAAAAAAAAAAAAACTAATGCATTTAATACTCATCTAGCTCAAAAGTAGTAGTGAAATACTAGTATGTATCTGTATTAGGGATGTCAATAGGGCGGAGATCGAGCGGAGGATAGTTTACCACATCTTTCCCCACCACCATTTAAAGTGTTCCCCATCCCCGTTCCCATTCTCCGCTTCGGGGAGTATTCTCCATTCATCCTCATCCCCACAGATTCCCATAGTTTCCGCGGAGATCCATCAACCTTAAAAAAATTATCAAATTTTTATTATTTTCAAATAGTAAAGCTTGATTATAAAACAAATAAAAATATTATTGTAAGTTTTGTGATAGTAATAAACGTCATATGTAAACAAATGTATACACATATTGTATGAAAATATAATTAAAAATAATTTATAAAGTACTTAAATATACATTTACAGTTATTTTAATAAAATTTTCGGGGACGGAGTCTCTGCGGAGCGGGGGGTAAATAACCGTCCCCATCCTCAAACCTCTTTCTGGGGAATTTTCTCATCCATCCCCATTCTTACGGGGAAAAAATCCCCATCTTCAAATCCCCAAATAGGATAACCCCCATGAGAATCCCTATTCACGGATGAAATTGACATCCATAATTTGTATCCTGCTCTCGTATCTTAATCATGCATAACTAGTAAAATTCATTAGACAGGTTCCACTTCTAATCGTAACATGTGTGAAAACTATGAGAAAGACATGTTACAGTTCAATCTTAGAAGTGCATATGTCAAATTCCTATGTCTGCTCGTATTCTTCTATATGCTCACATACTTCTCTTTTTGTGTTTGTGTCCAGCAACAATGCAGTGCGCATTGCGCAAGGTGCAAAGTGGTTCATCATCACTGGTCTAGTGAGAGCTGGACTAAACTTGAAAATGCATGCACAAAGAGCCATCTTACGAGGTTCATTATCCAGGGTAGTTGACTTTCTAATTTCAAAAGCATTTTCAACTCTAGGAATGAGATTATAAGTTAGAAATATTGTATATTTACCTTTAAAGACTTTAGCTTTATACTATTGTTTGTAGTTTTTTTTTTTTTTTGATGTAGTGAATAAAAGTGATTTGTATCTCAAGTAATTTAATGTATTTGTTTTAAATACATTTGATAATTGTCAATATTTAGTAAAATAATGTCTGAGACACAAGAGTGAAAGTACAATTTTCACTTAAAAGTATGAGAAATCCATAATATTGGTTTTACTAGTTTTAATCAAATAGCATTGAATTGAAGGAATATGCAACGTTTTTTTTGGACTCAAAGTGTGTGGCCACGGTTTTTGACGTGTGGGTTAAGCGGATAGGCAACGCTTTTTAACATTACATCTAAAGCTTAACCCACAATGTTAAAGCGTTGCCTAAATGTATAAGCAGCGGTTATTTTACGTTGTCTATTCCGAAACTGTTGCCCAAAACTATCATGAAAACCGTAGCTTTTGATGTATTTTAGGCAACGGCCGTATATCCCACGCCTGGAAAACCGTTGCTCAAAGATTTAGACAACGGTTATTCTGCTTTTAGCTACGGTTTTACAGTGTTGCAGAAAGTGAAAAATGGTGTACTGTATATACTATTACTAGTACTAAGTTATAGAACCTTATGAGTTTTCAGTTGAGATCATCAATATAACTTCATGATGTTGAATTTAAATATGAGGATCTAAATTTAAAGTAGTATATAGGGAACATTTGGTGTAGCAAAGAAATCAAGTGGTAAAATATTTTAATGGTTCATGTTAAATAGTGTGTGTGGAACACTAGCTAAGCATACAAAAAGGAAATATAAAAGAAATTTAATATTAAAAAGATAATTTTTTATACTTTCAAAGTATTGAATACACATGCTTCGAGACAAATTTTCTATATTAATATGCTTAGCTAATACCCCAAAAATACTTTTACTACTTTCCTATTTTAAAAATTGTATTGATGATATGTCTCGGTCACTATTCATTCATTTTAACAAATGAAAATGAATAAAGGCTTAATAGATCTTTAGGTCTCTGTATGTTCTCGAATTTTTGGTTTTAGTCCCTGTATTTTGTTTTGTTGTAAATAAGTCCCTGAATGTATAAATTTTTTTGGTTTTAGTCCCTAAAGTCAAAATCCGCAGGAAAATTTGCAGTTTTTGTGGAGATTTTTCTTCAGATTTTTCTGCGGATTTTGACTTTAGGGACTAAAACCAAAAAAATTTATACATTGAGGGACTTATTTGCAACAAAACAAGATACAGGGACTAAAACCAAAAATTCACGAACATACAGGGACAAAAAAATCTATTAAATCATGAATAAATTGTTTAAAAAGGAAAAAAGTATTTAAAGAATAAAATAAATAATTAAATGTAAAAAATAAGAATGGGTTGAACTAAACCGTGGTTGAACGTCTAAATTAAGATAGAATCGAAATTAGAATTAAACCAACTAACAAATACTCGGTTTCTAATCCAATAAGTTACATTGGTCCAATTTTTCAAACATCGAATTATAGAGAGAGAGGGGGGGATTCTACTATGAGTAAAAAAAAGTAGACGTTGAATAACATACAAGTAAGAAAACTTACATGTATAATGTCATAAAATTTTGAATAAAAATATATAGTATAAAAAATCATCTATGTGATTGTTCATACTCCATCTCAGCCCCTAAAATTGCCATGTCATCCAAACAAGGAAGGCAAATTCTAAGGTGAAGTCATGACTTCAACTTCACCAAAGAAGTCATCAATCTAGTGTGATTGTTGCACAAAAATTTCTATATGCCAACTTTAGATCTAATGGCTGGAAATTATGAGGACCAATACTATAAATTTGGTAGCTAAATCCATGGAAGTAGAACGACACGGGAAGAAATTCCTAAGAAGTCCAGCTGAAAAAATACTTTATCCAGTAATTACCCTTAGACCAAATTTAAATAATCTTGGACTTTATAAGGCTCAGATTAAATGGTTTAAACATCTAGAATATTGGTTTAGAAATACTGGAGATGATTTTTTTATCCAAAGGATATAAAGAATTAGCTGAAAATCTTCAGAAAAAACTACAGTCTATGGCAAGATGACTGAAGAGAGTATAACAAGTGTTCTACAAAAAGTTTTAGATAACTTAGAAAAACAAACATTATATTTAGAAAACTTACAATCTGAAGAAAGTAAATATAAACCTCATGAAACTTGGAACTTTCATGAAGAAAACTTTGCCTGTTATGAAAAAGATGAATTGCATAGATATCCTCACATTTTTCATACAACAAATCCACAACTCAACAATATAGCATGTATGTTAACTTATATAATAAAAAATTGTTGCTATCAAAATTTTCATCAAAGAATGGATGAATTTCAAGAAGAACAAAAAAGAAATGTAGAAAATATCTGCATTAAATTAGAGGTTCTTTCAAAACTCTTAGAAAATAAAGAAGAATATTTAACTATGGATGAGTTATCTAAATTTCTTAAGAAGGGGGAGGATAAGGGAAAACAAATAGAGATCCTAAAAATACCACAAACCCAACCTCAAGAAAAGATTTCTAAACTCGAAGAAACTTCTGAGACCACACAATTAAGAATTAAACCACCATCTAATTACTTTTAGATATGGATAACACAGAAGAAGCCCTCAATAGGCAATTAGAAAATTTAGAAAGACTAATGGTCTCTCTAGATATTAGTGGCAAAAGTCAAGAAACTTATGATAACAAATCGGAAGATAATAATCAGATTATTTATGACTTTAGCTCAGAAGAAGAAGCTAATGAAAATGAGATCGAAAATCCTCATTATGTAAAAATAGAAGAACAAGGAGAAACTTCGGGAATTAAAAGACCTGCAGATTTTGAAAGAGAATTCACTAAACAAAAATTCCAGAAAATACCTCATTATTATGTACCTTCGCAAAATCCATTTCAAGGACAAGGAATTTTAGATATAGACTGCAGTGTTGATGCAACAAAAGATCTTAGGGATTGGTATAATACAAATAGTGTGTTAATCCAGTTAAACGAAGATCTTAAACATTTAGGAGCAATTGAAGTTTTCAACTATCTTCAATATAAAACTAGAGGAAATGCTTACAAATACATTTCTACTCTGCCATCAGAAGTTATGGGAGAATTACCTCTAACAGGAACCTTAGTAGTAGACTGGGTCTATGGTTTACTAATAAAAGAATTCAAAGGATGGAAAAATTCCATTCAATCAAAAATAGCATTTTCTGACCAAAACCTTTGGAAAATCATCAACCTAAAAATCTGCAATATGTGCTATGTAGATAATTTCATTTGTGAATTTCAGGATTATTACTATAATATAGATAATAGTACAAGAATCTCTAGAAACTTGTTAGAACTATTTTATGACAAGTTACCAGAAAAAGTATCGGCTCAGGTTAAGGCATTTTTTACCTCAGCATTAGCAGAAGGAAAGGTAGATGATACTTTAGGAGGAAGAATAACTTCTTTAAAAATTTGGCTTCAAGAAATGTGTAGTCAGAAGATAGCCAAAAGAGAAGCTCAAGTATCCCTTTGTTGTAGCAAACTACAAGACAAAGTAGGAAACTATGGTTGTAACTCTAGAAAGAAACCTAGAAAGGTAAGAACACAAAAACCCTATAAAAGAAAGAAATTCAAGAAGGTCCCATTTAGAAAATTCAGAAAAGGAGACAAAAAATTCTTTAGGAAAAAACAACCTTACCCTAAGAAGAAAACATGCCCACAGGGTAAAAAATCATGTACATGTTGGCTATGTCATGAAGAAGGTCACTATGCAAATGAGTGTCCTAAGAAGAAGAATCCTAAGAAGAATGTCTTACATGCAATACATGCAATAGGATATGAACCTATAGAATCAGATATAGAATCTGATGAAGAAATTTATGAATACTGCACAGAAACAGATTCAGATGTCGAAGAAGATACTTGGTAAAGGAAATCCAAGCGCTACATTTATTAAAATAGTACTAAAAAATAGAAATCTTTTAGCCTATATAGATACTGGTGCAACTCTTTGTTTTGGGAGAAAATCTATCTCTAGAAACTGGTAAAGATTAATCAAACCAAAAGAAATAATAGTTGCAGATAAATCAAAACATCATATATGGTTTAACCTTAGAGATGTATCTATAGAAATTGAAAGGTATAAGTTTTTTATCCCAACAATATACCTCCATGATTCAGGATTAGATCTAATTATAGGAAATAACTTTTTAAAGTTATATGAACCTTTTACTCAAAGAAAGGATACAATATCACTTCAATGGAAGGACTTGGGAAATCCAAAGAATAACAAAATGGTAACTACCAAAATAGTTACTAGAAATGAGATCTTAAATCTTATTAAGGGAAACCTTAGAGAGCTAAGAATGATGTGGGAAGAAAGAAGCTTCCATATTAATATAGAAGAAAGATTAGATGAAGTTTGTTCAGATAACCCTCTAGACAGTCTTAAAAACACTAATAATGAACTTATAGTCATTAAACTCAAGAACCCGAATGATGAGATAAATGTTCCAAATAGGATTCCATATTCTATTAGGGATGTTGAAGAATTTCAACAAGAATGTAAAGATCTACTTGATAAAGATCTTATTAGACCCTCATCAAGCCCACATTCTGCACCAGCTTTTTATGTCGAAAATCACAACGAAATAAAAAGAGGTAAAAGAAGAATGGTGATCAATTATAAGAAACTCAACTTAGCAACTGTTGGAGATTCTTATAAATTACCAAGAAAAGATTTTATTTTAGAAAAAATAAAAGGATGCAATTGGTTTTCTTCCTTAGATGCAAAGTCTGGGTATTATCAACTAAGACTAGCCGAAGAAACAAAACCATTAACAGCTTTTTCATGTCCGCCTAAAAAACATTATGAATGGAATGTTTTGCCTTTTGGACTGAAACAAGCACCATCAATATACCAAAGATTTATGGATAAATCTCTTGAAGGTTTGAATCATATATGCTTGGCATATATAGATGATATACTTATTTTCACAAAAGGAAGTAGGGAACAACATCTTCAAGATATAGAAACTGTTCTTTTAAGAATTAAAGAAAAAGGTATTGTGATTTCAAAAAAGAAATCAAAACTTTTACAAAAAGAAATAGAATATCTTGGTTTGATCCTAAAAGAAAACGGGGAACTGAGTTTAGCACCTCATACCCAAGAAAAAATACAAGCTTTTCCAAATGAACTTTCTGATAGAAAGCAAATCCAAAGATTTCTTGGATGTTTAAATTATATTGCTAACGAAGGATTTTTCAAAGACTTAGCAAAAGAAAGAAAACATTTGCAAAAGAAAATTTCAGAAAAAATTTCATGGTCTTGGACCAAAACTGATTCTGATATTGTTAAAACAATTAAAGAAAAAATTCAAGTTTTGCCTGAACTTTACAATCCAACGAAAGAAGATTTTTTAATTATAGAGACAGATGCATCGCAAACAACCTGGGCAGGTTGTATGAGAGCCTTACCTAATGGTAAAGCAAAACTTTCTCTTAATGAGAAGGGATGTAAAATTGAAGAATCTAAGGATCTTCAATCAAAAGAATCTGAAACTTCGAGGGAAGGGACAAATACTATAAAAGACATTGATTATAGTGCTTCTAAAATCTTGATAAAGGATACTGAAAAATTACATTTATGTAAATATATTTCTGGTACATTTACAGATACAGAATCTAGATACCATATTCAGGAACTAGAAACTCTGACATGTGTAAAGATATTAGAAAAATGGAAAATTGATTTATTACCATCAAGGTTTCTTCTTCGAACAGACTCTAAATATCTTACAGGATTTTGGAAATATAAAATTAAAGCAGACCATAAACAAGGCAGATTAATAAGATGGCAGATGAAGTTACAACAATTCGAGCCATATATTCAGTACATAAAATCTGAACAAAACAGTTTTGCAGATACACTAACAAGAGAATGGAGCAAGCAATAAAGCTACTTCAAAACAACATAAAGCAGAAGGATGAACAGCTTGCTGCCATTGATTCTAGAAGAAAAAAGATCTCCGACGAGAGGGGGGAGATGATTACAACACTCAAAAGTTTGCAAAACATGACAACAAGCTTAGACAAAGTTTTCAAAAATGAAGAAAATTGGGACTTGCTAAGACAGCCTTCTGGAAAGTATGATTATTATGTAAAATATACAGCCTCGGAGAGTTCAGAAATTCCCATTGAGACAATAACACCCAATGGATGGAAATCAAATGAAGAACAGGAATCCGGATCCTCAGGAACAACTTCAGACAGCAAAAAATCATGGGCTGAAGAAGTTGAGGAAGAAGATGAAGCAAGAAAAAATGGTGTACCTACCTTCCAAGAAAGCGTTCTCGTAGATCCTATTGATCAGCAGATGGGAAAATATGCAGCATATGTCATCTTCGAAGGACCATTTAAGGGTATCTATCGAAGCTGGGCAATAGCAAAGCAGCACGTTACTGGTAAAAACATAAGGCACAAAGGTTACAAGACTATGGAGGAAGCAGAAATAGCTCTTTATGGATCATACAGAGAAATTGCAACTGCAAAAAACCTTCAAAGATCACCTACAATGGAATCCAAAAAGAAGCTGTCAATTGACAAAATTCGTCAGCTTGAACATCAGAAAAATTTCCAGATAACTGATCCAACCTACATGGAATTCAGTCTCAGATGGAAATGGTTAAACCACTACAACGAAATATTCACCACCGAATGTTTCTATCCAGTCAACAAGTTTGGCTGCACTAGAGCAATTTTACTCTCAGGTATAGATAGTCAAATCTGTTTATCGTTCTTTCAAAATGGACTAATCAACACCATATACTTGGAAGAACAACCAGGAAAGGCATTTGGAGAACTTAAATACCTTCCCAAAGAACTCCAAAATTTAACCCAAAAATTCAACAATCTATTTGCAAAAGGAAAAGAGATATTCTTGCAGATAGACTCAACATATCCTTGGTATGATGAAAACACCTTGGAACTAACTACAAAACCACAATACCTCATTAAAATTGGGATCTCAAACAAACAATACCCAACAATGAGCAAGGAAAGCAATGAATGGCACCCTGATAGCTACATTGCACAAATCAAAAACTTTCATAAAAAAATATCAAGATTATCCTCTCAAAACAACTACAGAATTATTTATGAAGATTCAACAATGATTGTATACAGCGACTCAAGAAAGCCTGCAAAAGAAAATGACATCAATGCAGTCAAAAACCTTGAAGCAAGAATTGACCAACTCAAGGAAGATCATGAAAAATTACCTAGAGTAATTCAAGATGAATGCCGTAGAATTTTTTCACAGTATTACAAAGGACACATGTGCAGAAATTGTCCACCAAAATCGTCGGCACAAGAAGACAACAACACATCACAATGTAAACCATAATGTACAGTAGTATCTTATCACATCTGAGTCAGATGGGAACCACTTAGTGATAAGCTTTGAAATAATGTAAATAACTGTTTGTCACTTTTCTTTTAGTGCGTATTACTTTATGTTAGTGCATGTTACTTTTCTAAGTGCATGACACTATAGTGTGCTGTCATGGAAAGGGACGTCTTGCCTATGTGAGCCCTTCTCCACTATAAATAAGAGCATTTAGCTCATTTGTAAACACAGTTGAAAAATATATGAAACTACTATCTAGTTTTATGAAGAAATATTTCTTCTGTCCTTAGAATCATTTCTAAGAAGTAGCTCTTGAGGTAATACTCTGGAGGAGCTAGATCCTTGAGGTAATACTCTGGAAGGACCACTCATACCAACAATATAATCAACAGATTATATCTCAAAACACAAACATCTTCAAGAATATTCCATTAACATCAAACTGAGAATTCAATCAGGTATGATTATATCTCTTTTAAATTCAAAAGTTACATTTCAATATCATATTATCGGTATGATAAACGAAAAAATAGTTCCAATTTTAATTGATACAAGAGCTGCATGGTCACATGTATCAAAAGAAATTTGTGAAAATTTTGAAATATTATCAGAACCAAGAACTGTTTTAAAATTTGATGGTTCCTTAAAAATTATGTCACAAAACACTATTATTCGTTTAAAACTCAGAAAATTAGAAGAGTTTCAACTAAAAATTCTAATTGATGAACAACCAAATAAATTTTTGTTTGGTATAGATTTTTTAGAACAATTCAAATATTCAATTACCTCTGAATATTTGTTGTTAGATGGTTTTGAACAACCAAGACATAAACTTCATGAAGAAACTATCAAGTCCTTTCTAAAAAATTATCATGACTGAAATTTCTCTTTTGGAAAACAAATCTAGTTATTTTGCTGATGGCATATTAGATCATAAAATAGAAGAAACAGATTTATCCTTAACTGCAGAAGAAAACTTTAAACGAAAGTTTAATAAATTTAAGGAATTTTTCTCAAGAAAAAATATTTTGAAATTTGGAATAATGACTGGAGAAGAAGCAATTCCAATTGACTCTACTTATGGAAATATAGTCGTATCTACTATAGATAGGACACAAATTAGAAGAAGAATTGAAAACCTTTCTGAAAAAGAAAGAACTAAAATTGGTTATATTCACATATCAACCATTCAGATTTTGATTAAAAGTACTTTCATGAAAGGTATTGACTCGCCCCTAGAAATAATTTTAGAGGATTCTAGGATTGTAGATAGAAGACAATCAATAATTGCACAAGGAAAATGCAACTTGAAATATGGAAAAATTAAGTTTGATATAAACTTACAAATGGGGTTATCCCTAAAAGATAAAGATCTAGACCGGTCTATAGTTTTTCACTATAAACTGGAAAACCCAAATCTTATGAAAAAAGGTAACCATCCCTTTACAATCTGCTACAGGATTAATTATGCTCTAAGCAATTCACACTACAGCATAGAATTTACAGGAAAAGATACTATTCATATTGATGAATTATTCACACCACTAGTAACATTAGAATCACCTATATTTAGAAATCCAGCAAGAAATAGTTGTTCTCTAATAGAGGTTGATAAAAATTTGTTTGAAGAAACAGAAGAAAGAACATTATTTAAAAGCCAAAGCCTTAGAATAACATCACCCAAAAGAGATTTTGAAATCTCAGAACAAAAGGAGCTACATAAGCTACAAAGCTCAGTAGCAGGGTTGTCCTTACAGCTCGAAAAATTGGATAAAAGAATCTAGATTTATCTAGGAAAATTTTCCATAATTCCCCAAAACTCTGGTATCAGAGCATAACTCGATCTTAGAATAAAGAAGTTTAAATATACACCATTGATCTATGAAGGTGTACCATGTATCATAATAGAAAATACACATCATATAATAATGATATAATAATGATTTGGTGGGGACAAAGAAATACTTTAATCCTATTGGACCACGTAAGCCAAGTTCACCAAAAAAGTCATAAGGGTAACTTCACTATAGAAGCTCCCAGCAAGGAATCAATCATATATATTCTGAATTTAAAAGAAGAATGATGAGGCAGAGCCGTATTGCATGATTTGGCATATATCTTTTACAATATCTTCCCATATCAAACAAACAAGAAGATTCATTTTTGCCTCTTTGGATGAAGCGTGGAGGAAGAATATTTCTGTAGCCTGTATTAGTTGGATAAGTACTACTGATATTTTATTATCACCAGATCCTTTTTTGAAAGAGATGATTTATTGGGCTCCTATTTTTTCTTAACTTTTGCTACAGTTGGATAATATTTATCATTGAATTTATCTTGTTCCATTCCTTTTTTTTTCTTTCTTAGTTGACCAACACATAAAGGAATGGTACCTAATAACTAGAACAACACGAGGTCACCATTAACCACACTACATTATTCCTTACATATCACTTCCTTTTGTTTCACCTCATACGAATAAAGTTTTTTTTTTTTTTTTTCTTTTTCTCCAACAATGATCATAGGCTTAATAGATCTTTAGGTCCTGTATGTTCTCGAATTTTTGGTTTTAATCCCTGTATTTTGTTTTGTTGTAAATAAGTCCCTGAATGTATAAATTTTTTTGGTTTTAGTCCCTAAAGTCAAAATCCGCAGGAAAATTTGCAGTTTTTGTGGAGATTTTTCTTCAAATTTTCCTGCGGATTTTGACTTTAGGGCTTAAAACCAAAAAAATTTATACATTGAGGGACTTATTTGCAACAAAACAAGATACAGAGACTAAAACAAAAAATTCACGAACATACAGGGACCAAAAGATCTATTAAGCCATGATCATAAAATGTAGTCTTTTGTTAGAGATATGTGACATGAAAGAAACGTTTTTGTTGGAGAATTTGGGGAAACTCGGGAAAAATAATGAGGTCAACTTTTCAGGAATATAAGAGAGGGATATATTATATTTTCACACCCAAAACTTTAAAGCATTTTAATTGTCCACCTCTATTATAAATTTACATTTTTTCCATTCACATTTGAAACCCAATAATCTTCCCTATGAAGATGTGACGTTTTCCTCTCTTGTGATTTTGGAGCATTTGACCAGATGTATCTCCCGAGCTCCCCCGGACTCCCCTACAAATGTTCTTCGAGTTGTGATTCGGCTTGGTCCGGGAGAATGAGTGGTCCTAGTATTGGATCAACTACAAAATGGCTACCCACACTTGGGGGGAGATTGTTGAGTTTCAAGTATGTGGTTAGTTCCACTTCGACTATAAATTAACACGAAGGGTGGAGATGTGACGTCCTTTATCTTGTGGTTTTGGAGCATTGATCCCATTGTTTCTCCCAAACTCCATGGGACTCCCAACAAACTCACCATTATTGGGACGACATCATTCTTATTGCCTCTTCTGATAATCTTCGCAAGTGTATCATATCACGACCCAACTCTGATTATTTACGATCAAAGACTTAGGGCCGTTGAATTATTTTTTGAGTATTGCAGTTACTCGACACAGTGGTGGTCTATTTTTTGCCTTAGAAAAGCTATGTAGATGAAATCCTTTGAACGAGCGGGCATGTCATCTTGCTAATCATGTCCCAAACCAATTGACACCAACCATAGCTCATTGCCAACACAAACACTCCTAATGAAGACCCATCTTTATACCATAGCCTTGTTGGTGTTCTTCGGTGTCCCACTTTCACGAGATTTGACATCTCCTATGCGATACAACAAATATATCATTTATGCATGACCCAACGGACGATCACATGTAGACTCTCCCAGTATTATGTTGACAAAATCAATTTAAAAATTAAATTTACTACAAACAATAAAAAATAATATTCTAAAATTTAAATATACACTCAACAACAACACGAAATTGCTTTAAAAAAAACAACACGGAATTGGATTAAGTGCAATTGATATGGATGCAGTCAAAATATATGGATTGTAAGATTAAAATTAATTGGTTCAGCTCTTAAGCATTTTTTTAGAGTTAAATATATTTTTATTTCTTTTAAATATAAATAACTTTCATTTTAAGTCCTTCTAAAATTTTTCTTCCAATTGTATATATTTAGTAATTTTTATTTTTAGTCCTCTAGCTAAATTTTCTATTTTTCAATTGTAGTCCTGCTTTTTTTTTCCTCTAAAATTCATGTATCATATTTCAATTAACTTTTTGTAAACATCATTATTAATATTTTAAAATACCATTAGTTTAATAAGTTAACTATTTAATCTTTGTTTTTTTCTTAATTTATCTATAACTTTAAAATTAAAGATTAAATTGTTAAACTAAAGATTAAATAGTAAAATAATTAAACTAATGATATTTTAATGTAATAATATGTTTCAAACTAATGATATTGTAAAAAAGAAGAGACTAAAATTGAAAACTTAAAATTTAGATGGGCTTAATAAAGTTCAAAGAAATTTTTTAGAACTAAAAATAAAATTTATAATTTTTTTTTTTTGGTGAACAAATTTATAATATTTAAAAGACTAAAAACATATTTCACATTTTTATTTAATCCTAAATTACGAGAACAAAATCTAAACCATTCAATTTTAATTCTATTGCACGACTGCCTTGAGTTTTGACGGCAGCAAAACTGAATCTCAAGAATATCCCCGGCTAACCATCACAAACGATACTAAGTTGTTATAGAAAATAATAATAATAATAATAATAATAATAATAATAATAGTAATAGTAGTGTAATAATAATAACAATATTATTATTATTATTATTTATAAAGCACGAGCATCTGACACGACACGAATATATCAACACTGTTGTATATTTTAACAAAAATTAAATTGAGAATTAAATTATATGCATAATTACAAACAACAAAAAATTAATATATGCATACACATCTAAATTGAACAAGTTATTTCATTAGAAAAAAGTTTTAAAATAATATATAATAATATTAAACTTTTTTTTTGACAAAATTAAACTTTTATTTATCCATGTGTATCTAAGTCGAATAAATGTCACACGAATTTAAATTGTGTAAGTGTTACACGAGTGTTGGACACCGATATATGGCACAAATTATAGTGCATAAGCCATGTTTATACACCGTGCATAAATACCCAAAATTGCTTAGCGCACCCCCGAATTTCTAGTGCACCCCTTAAATTGCTTAGCGCATCCTCATATTTTTAGGGGTGCACTAGAAATCTGGAAGGTGCGCTGAGCAATTTGAGGGGTGCATTAAGCAATTTTTATTATTTATGCACGGTGCATAAGGAAAAAGTTTATGCACCATAACTACTCTCCCGATATATATTGACACTGCAAATCTGCAATACACCTAATCATATTAAATAATTAACCGCATGTCATCCTTCTCCATTTCTCCTGATGAATTCCTTTTGGCCGGGGAAGGCGGAAGGAATGGCATAGAAAACTCTACCAATATATATGCCGACTACCGACCAGATAATTCATCAAAATCACCTTTCGTCATTCATTTGTCTTTTTCTAAACTAATTCTAATTAATTTCACTGTGTAGTAGCAAAATAATTTGGCATATATGCCACCTTAAAATGTGTTCAAAACCAACTATACGTACAAATCATTAAATAAGATTAATTGTGAGCCACATTTAACTCACCATATATATATATATATATACAGTACAAGCTACAGCTATTTAGTTATTAGTTGAACATAATATGACTTATCATAATTCGTCTTTAAATTTGATTAATTAGCATCATAGCATGCTATAGTATATATAGCTCTTGCCACTATATATATAACCAAGCTCAACACAAACATATATATCATATCATATATACATTCATTCATCATTGTTTGCTATGGAGATTATTGCAATTTTTGTTTACTTTTTCCTTTTTCTCTCAACTATCATCTCTTATCCATTCATAAAGAAGCACACTAAACACAAATTCACAACCAAGCCTAAGCTTCCCCCAGGTTCAATGGGTTGGCCTTATATAGGAGAAACTCTTCAACTCTACTCTCAACACCCTAACATCTTCTTTGCTTCTAAACAGAGAAGGTTCTTTATATCATCTTTAATTATACTTATATTACTTTTGCTAATCTTAATTTATTAATGGATAATATATGCTAACATAAGTTTTATTGAATAAATGTTAATTAGATATGGAGAAATATTTAAAACACATATACTAGGATGTCCATGTGTGATGTTAACAAGTCCTGAGGCTGCAAGATTTGTGTTGGTGACTCATTCTCATTTGTTTAAGCCTACATATCCCAAAAGCAAAGAGAAACTTATTGGTACTTCTGCATTGTTCTTTCACCAAGGACATTACCATACTCGCATTAGGAAACTCGTTCAAACCTCGCTTTCTCCTCAATCAATCAAGAAATTGATCCCAGATATAGAAACCCAAGTCATTTCCTCTTTGGAATCTTGGGTTTCTTCTGGACAAGTCGTTAACGCTTTCCATGAAATGAAAAAGGTTGGTCTTTGGAGTTTATAAATAAATGTAAAGATTCTGTTTCAGACCGGACTAAGACT
Source organism: Trifolium repens (assembly GCA_030408175.1). Classification (NCBI taxonomy): domain Eukaryota; kingdom Viridiplantae; phylum Streptophyta; class Magnoliopsida; order Fabales; family Fabaceae; genus Trifolium; species Trifolium repens. The sequence continues at coordinate 14,250,897 of CP125842.1, read as the reverse complement.
CCTCGAGAAGTGGACGACCCTTTCACGTATGTATGATTTGAGTAAAGTCCCTTCTGGATGGACCTTGGCTCGGTCCTAAACAGAATCTTTACATTATCTTATTGGATACTTTTATTGCATGGCATGATGACATTGAATTTTTGTTTGGTTTGATATTGACAGTTCTCTTTCAATATCGGCATCCTCTCTGTATTTGGTAACTTGGAAGACAATTATAGAGAGAAGCTTAAGGAGAATTACAGCATTGTAGAGAAAGGATACAATTCTTTTCCAACTAGGATACCCGGAACTGCATACTCCAAAGCACTTTTGGTAAGCTGCAATGCAATGTTTTGGTTTATAAGTTATGAAAATATCATTTGTACTTTTAAAATTGGGAGTTGGGTCTAACTCAGCCCAAGAAAACCGGCCCCCTCATATCCAATGCTATTGAACTTAGTGAGTAAAATATAAATGGTGGGTGGACTAATAGTAGAAACCTAATAGCAGGTGGTCCAACAGATCTTGCAGAGACTTTTATATCATATTAGAATTGGAAGTTGAATCTAACCCAACCTTTCTTTTAATATAATAAGGAGATATAGGCAAATGATGGGGGCGAAACCTGTTTTGTCCTCTGATGTCTAGATGCTCTTCGCCTTATAAAAAAAACTCAACCCTACAAATTCCCGCTTGTAAAGTGATGATTGCCTCTACTTTATAAACTCATAGACATGTCATCTCACATCAGATGTGAGACTTCTTAACATATACATTGAGTATAAATGAGATATTTAAGATTCTTTCTATTTTCTCTGTCTAATACTTTTTTTTTGTTAAATAATCTAAATTAGGCGAGGCAGAGAATTCAGGAGATTATAAGTGAAATAATTTGCAAGAAAAGGGAGCAGAGAATGATTGAGAAGAATCTATTGGGCCATTTGCTAAACTACAAGGACGAAAAAGGTGAAATTTTAACAGATGAGGAAATAGCTGATAATGTAATTGGAGTACTATTTGCAGCTCAAGATACTACAGCAAGTGTTTTGACTTGGATTCTCAAGTATCTTCATGATGACCAGAAACTTCTTGAAGCTATCAAAGTAAGATTTCTTATTGGTCCTTTTAATTAAATTGTCATTTCCTTAAAAAGATTTTAAAATCTGTGTAGGCCATATGAGTTGAAAAACAATACTTATTAATTAATGAATCACCTAATTAAACTGTTATAATATTGTAGATGGAGCAAATGTCAATATACCAAGCTAATGAAGGAGGGAAGATGCCATTGACTTGGAATCAAACCAGAAATATGCCTATTACACATAGGGTATGTCAAATATATATAGGGTTTGTCTAATATGTGCAAGATTACACATTGCACATGTTAAGGTAACCAAAAATAGTAACTCTTTATTGAAAAACACCAATTATTTATTCAAAAATTACACATTTAATAAAAAATGCACAGGTTTTCATACAAACTTACTTTTTTAAACTTCTTAACATGTGCAATTTTGCACATGATAGAAAAACATATATATATATATATATAACATATCAAATAATTTTTTATTTTTGTAAATTCTAAACCATATATATTTTGATTTTTTCTTCCATATTATAATATTACTCAAAGTTTATGTTGAAAGCAACTTCAATTCATGAATATATTTATCATCAATATATATTTTGTATTGTAGGTAATATTGGAAAGCTTAAGGATGGCAAGCATAATCTCATTTACTTTTAGGGAAGCTGTGGATGATGTAGTATACAAGGGTAAGAATTTGATATGGAATTAATTTTATTTTATTTTCAAAATTACAGTAATTAAGGTCTTTGGTCCAAGTAGACAGTCCTTACGACTTATGATCACTGATTTCGCTATGAGACTAATCCTCAAATCAACAACAAAATATCGTTAATTTTATCAAATAGAGTTGGACCATTTCTTAAATAAGAAAACTTTGCAAAGGTGAGGTCTATTTTACCCCTTTATAATTTTGGAATATTTATCCATCAACCAATGATAACAAGTCACATAAGCAGATTTAACTTGTAACAAACTTATGAAGGCCGCATAAAAATGTACTTATATCTGACTTGTTCTAATTGGTTGATGGATAAATATCCTCAAATCATGAGAGGGTAGTTTAGAAAAAATCTTTTGAAAATCAAACTCATTTCTTAATAGTCATGTTACCAATTTTTTTTTTTGTCAAGTAGCCTAATAACTAAAAATTACAATTTAAAAATGGATAAATGGAATAACCATATCTCAAATACCGGTCGACATGTTACCAACTTCTATTAGCGAAATTAATGTTTTACATGTACGTTTATTGCAAGCTTTCATTTTCAAAACTTTTTAGTATTTCCTACATGCATGTTTCTAAAATGTTGCTTTCATACAACTATTTAGGATATTTAATACCAAAGGGTTGGAAAGTAATGCCTCTGTTCAGAAATATCCACCACAATCCAGAATTCTACCCTGCTCCACATAGTTTTGACCCATCAAGGTTTGAGGTAAATATTCAATGATTTCTCTACCTCATGGTCACATTAATACAAAAAGAAATCTCTAGTTATTATGGTTTTTGAATTTGAATTAATCTTAATTAATTTTGATTCTGGATGACTTTAGGTTTCCCCAAAGCCCAATACATTTATGCCATTTGGCAATGGAGTGCACTCCTGTCCAGGAAATGAGCTAGCCAAATTGAACATGTTGATTTTAATTCACCATATAGTAACCAAATTTAGGTAAAATTTCAACTTCATTTTGATATATTCTCCACTATATATATATATATATATATATATATATATATATATATATATATATATATATATATATATATATATTAGTATCTAGCAATTTTATATAAATTTATATTTGGTTGGTAGGTGGGAGGTAGTAGGATATAATCAAAGTGGAGTTGAATATAGCCCATTTCCAATTCCAATGCATGGTCTACCAACAAGATTTTTCAGAGATCAATAAACTCAAGGAAGATTAGCTAGATTCTTTACAAGATATTTTCATTATTCATGTAATAATTCTTATATAACCTATGTATGTCGCATTTGTAACTTTGATATTCTTCCCTAAACCCAACCCAATCCAACCTCAAGTTTTGTGTCGAGCATGCATTTAGTCCCTTTTTTCGAATAACATCATTGTAAAGAGTGGCAAGCCGAGCACAATTGATTAATCTCAGCTTGTAATTCATAGCTAGCTAGTGATAGTAATCTATATTTTTATTGGTGGAAAATGTTTTCTTAATAATTATATTTTTTAAGAGTTGGATCTAATTTAACCTTACAAAATCGATTGTGAGATGTTTACTTGGTGCTTGTTGATATGGTTTTTTTTGGTTTTTGGTATTGCGGAATTTGGTGGGATATATTTTTATGTGGAGAAAACTAAAATTCTTGTTCTCATTAAAATAATAGGTATATGGCTCTTTATATAGAGCTACATAAAAACAAATAATATCTTTAAATAACAAACTAATCCTATAAATTCTAAAGAAATCCTTAAGATTCTAAGCATAAATATAAATCATAAACCCTAATATTATTTTATTTCAAATATAAATCTAAAATATATTTAAATATAAAATCTTCCAAAAAAGATATTTAGGCATTATTCCCAACACTTGTTTGGATATACGTTTCCAAGCCATAAACGTGCGTTTATATTGTCAAACTTGATTTTGAGGTATTTGAAGATGTTTGGCAAATTGTTCAAACGTGAGTCTCCTTTTCTCAAAATCGATTCTGGGTGAAGCTGCTGTGTGTAGCTTTTGCGTTTGCCAAAATCAATTTTAGAGAAGTCACATGACACTTTCCAACTTTATCCTCTCTGCTGCGTTTTTAATGTTGTGTGCTACAGTTTCCATGTCTAAAGAGGTTAACTAGAGAAGATAAAAATGATTTGTGCCTTTTTCATTTAACTATTAAAAATAAATTGTTCAGGTCCATTGTATTTGGCAAATTTTATTTGATAAATAAATTAGAGATAATAGAGAAAAACGTCACAAATATATCAACCCATCATTTTTTTAAAGGAAAAATCAACCCATCATACATATACATTTTTTAACAACCTAAAAAAATTTCTATAAAAAAATTTCTACTAATAATTAAGTTTAATCCTTTAAAAAATTAAAATTTAATAATGTAAAATAAATTTCAATAATTATATAAAATAGAAATGAAATATAAATTTAAATACATATATTAACTTAAAACCAATGTGTAAGCCCATTTTCGTAATTATACATTGAAAATCAATTTTTATTCAAATCATCCAAACAACATAAAATATTAAGAATCACTTTTATATTAATATATCCAAACATAAATCAATTATGTTCAACTCACTTTTAACCAAAATCAATTCTACCAAACTCAATTCTGTCAAAATCAATTATTCCTACCGCTGAACCAAACATATACTTATAAATTCATGTTCCGGCTATCTCGCATTCTATGCAAAACTCTTGTATACTCTTTCACGCTCAGCACTGTGGATTTGGCGCATGGATATAAATAGTAGTTTTGATACTGGAAATCTCAAATCTCTATTATTTTTTTTAAAATTTGGTCCCAAAAAGTTCAAAATTCTAAATTGATCCCTATAAATGTTTTAAAGTCAAAAATTCACCCTACAAGTTTTAAAAAATCGCAAATTGACCCCTAAAAATTATAAATTGGTCCATATTTTTAAATTTCAAATTTGACCCAAAACATTTTTTAAAATTTATAAAAGTATCCCAAAATGTTAATGTAATGATTCGTTTGATTATTATTTAATTAAGGGTAAATAGGTCTTTACCCCCTACAAAGTTAGCGAGTTTTGCTTTACCCCCTGCAAAATAACCGATTTAAAAAGTGCACCCAAGGGGGAAAACAAAAAAAAAATTGCAAGGGGGGAATCTTAAAGGAATTTTTTGCAGGGGGTAAAGCAAAACTCGCCTACTTTGCAGAGGGATAAAGACCTATTTACCTTTTAATTAATTATGTGTTTGTTGTGTGTAACTATTAATTGATTTTAAATATAGGTGTAATTATAGGCTTAGTTAGTAGAGGCTAATGCATTAGAATTAATATTATAGGCTATTTGTTTATTGGGCCTTAAGAATAGTTTTATGGGTTGGGCCATAGAATGAAAGAAGTGGGGGTGTGAATAAGAAAAAGGTAGAGAAATTAAGTTAAGTGGTGAGAAATAGAAATAGAAAGTCATAAATTTTATGAAAAGATAGAAAGAGGTAGAGAGAGAAGAGTGCAAGAGCAAAGAAGAGGAAGAAAAGCCTATAGTAAGATTTGAAGAGCTTAGAGGTGAAGACTAAAGAATTCATCTAACTTAAGATATGAGGGTGGAAATGTAATCTAGAGTGACTAATAGGAACGAGAGAAAGACTATTTCTCTATCCCAAACTTCCTACACTATTTTTTTTTTTTTTTGAGTTTTGGATTTCTTTTATGAAAATGAAATCTTTATGTTTTGATGATGATTGATATACTTATTCCTAATTAAAAGTACGGATTTTTTAGGTTAATAATGAGAATTTATAGATGTTTGTAACCATTTGTAAGTTTTGTGAGAAAATGAATAATATTGATTCTATGCATTTCAAGTAATGATTGTTGTTATTACTTGTACTTCCATGTTTAAGGTAGTGCTAAATGCTTCAAGTTGCAACCTTTATATTTTAAATGAGCTAAAATGATGAATTTTGGGGGTTTCAAAATGAGAACCTAAAAATAGGGCGTCTATTTCTGGGTTGTCTCGCTTAGCGAGCCTTGTAGCTTCACTAAGCGAGCATGGGTGTTGTTCTTGACCAGATTAGACCTTGTTTGGTGGTGCTCCTCTTCAGCTCCAGTGAGTGGAGGGGGGAGTGGTGTTTGCAGGTGCTCCGATGTTCAAGTCAACAAAGTGTGTGAAGTGAATGTTTTAAGAAAGAGTAGAATTACTTGTGCCTTCTGCATGAGTAGGCTTTATATAGCCCCCAACGCCATTAATGGGAAGATGGGATCGACGTTCTCGCCATTTATGATTGTTGAAAAACGGTCGAAAAGCCATGATTTGCAGTAAATGCCAACTATTTTGATGTTGACTGTTATGGAAGGTGCAACTTACTTCAATGTTGAGCAGGGGAAGATGCTATTGGGCCTTCAAATGTTTTAGGCCGAGTTCGCATATTTTTTTTTTTACAATTTTTTTATAAACATGTGCCCAGAAAATAAATCTAAAAATTATTTTTTAGAACTTGTGCATTTTTACTTTTAAGCATTAAAGTTTAAAAACCAAGTTAATTAACTAATTCAGATATGTAACTCTTTCCTACATCCTAATTTCCTAAAAATTATTTTTTAGAACTTGTGCATTTGTGTTATGTTTTTCAATGTAGTTTAAATTTAAGGAGAATGTTAACATTTGCCTTAAGGAAACATGTTAAGAATATAAATTTAAAAATTATTTTTTAAAACTTGAGCATTTTTACTTTTAAACATTAAATTTCTTACATAGAATTTCTATATTAGTATACTTTAAGGACACATAACATGATCCTAAATTTAACTCATAATACTCACATTAAATACAAGAAGTTTTGAAAGCAATTAAGTTGATTAACTATTCATAAGCAACTCTCTCCTACATCCTAATTTCCTACCAAAAAAACTACTACCTCCGTCTCAAAATATTAGAACTTATTCACTAATGCACATGTGCCAATGCATAATTTTGATTACGAATATCTTTAATTGTCTATTAGCAAACATTATAAAAATTTGATATCCTAAAAATACTCATCGAAACAAATCAAACAAGAACTTATCTGATAATATTTACATTTATATATTTTTAGAAAAACACGGTCAAAACAAGACATATAAATAGTAAATTTAATCAAAAAAGTTCTTATAAAATGGAACGGAAGTAGTACTTTCCTTAACTATTAGTAGCAGAACCATGTGATTGATTACAGTGTTGTAATTAAGTTGGGTAGAAAATGGAAGAGTCCAACACTCCCACGGCCACAGTTGAAGTGTTCATGTTGGCTAGCAAATAGAGCTAAGCTAGGAGAGTCCGACGTTTCTTCTGGTCTTGTGTGCGAACTCTCTGGGACCAGGACAGGACACGACACATCTTAATCTTGACACGTAAGTACGTACCGACGCAACCAATTCTTGATCCCGACGTGTTCTAGATTACTGCCTCATGTTTTTCATTCTCGAAATTTCCACGCTGGCATTCTTTTTCTTTTTCAAAACGGCTACCCATGCATCGTTGGATCTGCTCTGCATCCCCTTTTGTGATACGGCACATGAATTCTCGCCTGCCGCTTTTGCAGTGTGTTTGCTGTCTTTGTGGGTGTGTATGCGATTGGTTTCACTCTATGAAGCCCCGATACTCTAAAATTGGTGAAATATCGTGTCCGATACGCACCCGATACCGATACTCTTCCGATATGTTCCGATACTCGTATCGGAAGAGTATCGGTTAAATCTTTATTTTTAAATAAAAAAATAATATCCGATATGCGTCCGATACTTCCCGATACTCGTATCGGAAAAGTATCGGTTAAATATTTATTTCTAAATAAAAAAAATAATATCTGATACAATCTGTGTTTCCTAGTAAATGTCAAACTATTATGTTTGTTACATGGGTAACTAACTATATCTTTTTTTGGATAGTACTAATGATGCTCTTTTTGTATAATACTTAACTTAAGATGTATCATTTAAAATGTACTGGTGATCATTATTTTTTAGGACAATATTAATGAAACACAAATACTTAACTTAGTATTAATGATTTTAATTTATTATAATTAGTATTTTTCGTCTTTGTCACTGTTCTGAAGTCACTATGGTGTCATAATATATAACAGGTTGTTAAGTATTTGGGCTTGTCCCAAAATTCCAGTATAAGAATGGATGCTTTATGCTTTTAATTGGTCAGCTGCAGGACCTATATAATTGTCTAATATTGCTACAAGATGGACAAGTTGAAGAGGCTTGATGTCATAACTATTTTATGTTTTTTGAGCTATTATATGTCTTTAGTTAGGATTGTGGAGCCCTTGTATGTGAAACATCAAACTGTTTTGCTTTTGTGCAAGTTAATTGGTTTATGTTTACTCGTTGTACAATGAGCTATTGACGTTTATAATAATAATAATAATTTTTTATCTTTCAAAAAAAATTATCATTATTAATATTATTGATTTTAGTCATGTTTATATATTGTGCATTTATATATTTAGTTTTAAAATTAATTTTTAGTTAACGTATCGCGCCAGTATCGGATATGAATTTTTTAAAATTTTCACGTATCGGTATCGTATGGTATCCGTATCGTGTCGCGTATCGGGGCTTCATAGGTTTCACTATGGAGGTTGCCAAATTTATATCTCCATTCCAAGCAAGTTCCAAAATATTACTCCCTCTATCCCAAAATAAATGACCTGTTTGACCACTGACACGTTTGCCAATGCACAACTTTAATCGTTAATATCTCTAATTATATATTATTAAAAATTATAAAAATGGTATATTTTGAAAGTACTCGTCGAGACAAATCAAACAACATCTCATATGCTAATATTTGCATGTATATATTAGTAGAAAAATAAGGTCAAAGCAGGTCAAATGAATAGTATACTAAGTCAAAAAGAGGTCATTTAAAATGGGACGGAGGGAGTCGAACTTATTGACCATTACACGTATGTCAATGTATTATTTTAATTACGAATATTTTTAATTGTTCGTTAGTAAAAATTATAAAAATTTGATATTTTGAAAATATTTATCGAGACAAATCAAACAATATCTTATATGATGATATTTACATTTATAGACTTTTAAAAAAATACGGTCAAAACAATACATATAAATAGTGCATTTAATCAAATGAGTTCTTATAAAATGGGACGGAAGTAGTACTTGGTAATGCGATAAAAAAAATTAATTAATTTTAGGATAGCACTTCCTCAGTCCCAAAATATAAGTAAAAATGAATAATTTTTTTTTTTTAATGTATTTGGTTAAAGATTTATACCAGATACATTCATTTTTGTTGATCAACTTTTGTTTATATTTTTGGACGGATGGAGTGAGCAAAAATGAGTCAAAGAAACTTGATTGTATTTGTTTAAAAATTTGGACCAAATACATTCACTTTGACCAACTTTTATTTATATTTTAGATAGATGGAGTATTAATTAAGGAAATGCAATAAATTAATGTTTTAGGATATTTATGAATGGGATAATTCAAGATCTTTCATATTTGACTTAGAGGAATGAGACAGCGAGTTTAATAACATTTTTTAACCCAAAACTTTAATGTTTTAAATTTTTGGGTCTTATCTATTCAACTTTTATTTTTCAAAGTAATGTAATTTAATTAATTCGCCTCTCACTTACTAATAAAAGCTTATAAAAACTTCGTATCAATATTACATTAATACAAAAAACTAGTACTTTGGAAATATTAAGATTAAAATAATTATAAATATACCTCAAATATATTTAGGGTCCATTTGAATTGACTTATTTTTGAATTTATGAGAAAAAATGTATGTAAATAAATAAGTTTTTAGGTATTATTATAAATTTTTAAAGATAGTTTATGATAAAAACAACTTATAAAAATACAATTTTTGGTGGTGAAAACTTATGAATCTATATAAAATTTTATTTATGTGTACCTTAAATGACATTCGCGACTACATATGTGTACTTTTAACCATATACAGTAAAAAAAATTGGCATTAGAGCTTTGGTTTTTAAGATAAGAAAATTTCGATAATTCATAGTTCGGCCGCAAAGTTTGAAAAATTTGGTTAAAAATGGTTTCACACAAGAATTTAAATTTGAGTTTTTTCAAACAATTTATTTTAAAAGGAATCATTAACTACTTGAGCTTAATATCTTTATTTATCTAATAAAACTTGTTTTAGACTTACTAATGAAAATTATTGAGTAGGCACTTAATTCATGACAAAAAACTAAAAAATGAATAAGAACAAAGACATCACATTGGACTTTGGAAAATCATTCAATCCATCACAGTTAATTCATTCTTGTAATATGCTTTGAAATCTCAGTTTCGGAAAGTCATAAATCATGTTGAAGCTCCTACCTCTTGTGCTAGGCGTAGCGTGTCACAAATTATGGAGATTGTCCCTGCCTCCTGCGCTGGGCGTAGGGAGGGTTGCGCTAAGTGTAGTGCGCGCGTGACAGGTTTGAATGTTGTTGATTTTGTGAAAAAAATTGTTTTTGTATGATATCTGAATTGAATTTTGTTTTGTTTTAAAGCAAGGCAAGGGAATGAAGAGCAACCAAGGGGGGCGCTCCCCATATCCTCCCATTTATCGGGGACCACGACAGGGCGGTGGAACTACGTGCGTGCCTCAACCTTAATTCTTACTCGAGCGAATGAGTGAGAAAGACCTGCTTCTTTCCTACCGGCATACTCGGTCAACGCTTTTCCGGATGGATTTTAGGGCTGACATGTTTCATTCTTGTGACGAGGCAAATTGGTTTGTATTATTTAGGCATATACTCCCTCCGGTCCTTTTTATAAGATACAAAAGTGAATTTTTTTTTGTCTTTTTTGTAAGAAACTTTGACTAATTTTTAAATGTCTTAAATAATTAATTTCACTTATGTTCTTACTTATTATGAGAGTGAATATTAAAAATAAGTAAGTTAGTTGAATTATGAGTAATTAAATAGAGGTATATATGAAATAAATTAAAATTTATAAGAGTATTAAACGTAAATAACTATGCACAATGTGTTTTCTTGATCTGTGTGATTTTTTTTCAAAATGTTTCTTATAAAAAAGACAGGAGGGAGTATTTTTCTATAAATAGATGTTGATTTATTCATACAAAAAGTAAGAGAGAAATATGTAAGAAATTCAATTAGGATATGCCGCGCCAACACAAAGGCTAAAGTTTTATAGTGAAACAAGAGGGGTTGTCTCTCGATATGATTTTATGGTTGAACAAAAGATTATTGTATTTACCTTGAGAGAAGTCTAGATCAAATTGTGTCTCTTGGCCATATAAAGAGATTCGGGACTTGGATAAAGTTGAGTTTGAAGACTAATTGTTATAACCCAATTGAAATCTTTTGTAATGTAATCTTTTGATTTAGTAGAACGGATAACTGCTCTCTCCTTCAGAATAAGTCATTGTTGACCGAACTGAGTAAACAAATATCGTGTTGTTTCTTCTTTCTCCTTTATCACTTGTTATTATTACTGTTATTCCACTTGATTTTGGTTGTCGTTCTTTTGCTTCACACATCAAATATTTTATTGGTAGCTTATTAGTGTGATTTTTACGACAAATTCACAACATTCATAATTAAAATATGGGTGCTGCTAATATGTGCCTTAAAAAAGTGATAATAAAATGTAAAGTCTATATCTTTCATTATTTTTTCCTTTTAAAAATATTCACGGTATACTTTAGTATCCAATATGAGATTTAAAATGTGGATTTAAAATTTTATTTCCAATCACACATGATTGTGCTGTATGTTCCAAAAGGTAGCATATTAACTAACAACCCTACATCAACTGTAACAATCAGTTTATATATAAACTATGTTTCATCGATCATTTTAGTCGTCTATTTCAGTAAGCAAATTAAAGTACATGACTCTGTTCGGATAGTTTCGCATACATTCCAAATTTAAAACGTGATTCAAAACAGGGTACACAATAATTTAATGGTTAAAAACGAAATTATGAACCACACATTAAATCCTGAAACATAATAGAACTATAGAAGCTAAAGCCGGTGAGAAATCACTAGATTTTTTAATTCACTTTTCACTTGAAAACTACATCCAATACATGAATCATTTATATGACTCAATTATAGTCTATATTTGATTTATGGTTGTTGGCTGGTATATTTTGAACTTTGGTGTTATTTCTGTATTTATTTACTTAGATGATGGCTAAATTTAATACGAAATATTTATATAAAAAAGAAAAAAATTGATAAAAGTAAGGATTGTTCTTTTTACCAAACATAGAGATATTTATTCATTCTAATAATTAATAGAGTACATCAGATGCAAATATAAATTCAAAATTGTTAAAAACAAAAAGGTTGAATCTGCAAACAAACTCACAACATCTAATTTAATAGCATACAACGCAAAAATGTTTACAAATAATATGATAACAAAAATAATGTGTTCGGAATGTTCATGTTTCCAGATCTACAATATTGACGCTCAAATCACTGATTGAAGTTGATCTTTTAATATAAACTAAAGAAACATCACAATAAAATTGAGAACCCGATATCAAGACGACAAACAACGTCACATTCAAACAACAAAATCACAACGACAAAAAAACAACTAATAAATTCAATCAATATGAAAATCGATTATTTAAATTGAAAAGAAAAAAAAAATGCAAAGGGGGTGATTTTACCTCTTAACGGGTAAAGGAAGAAGAAGAGAGCTCAAAAAATAGTGGAGTGGAAGGAAACAAGGGCCGGATTCCATTTTCATGTCTGAAATGAAATTTAAATTTGAAGAACAGAGTTGATGATCATCAAAAAGTTTGAAACGTTACATATTGTCTGTCAAAAAAATAAAACTTTACACATGTAAACAACGTTTATAAAAAAAAAATAAAACAATCTCGGAGGTTAGTTCTGGACTTCTAGTATCAAGTGGTTTAAATCTCTTCCAATTGCAATTGCTGGAGATCAAATCGTAGTTCTTCCTACCAAGTTCATCGTCAATCACCATCAAACCAACTAACGATTGGTTATTTATTCTTTTATTTTTTTTGTCAAAAGTATGAACTATGAGTTATTATATTGATAATTATATTACGTATTATGACTAAGATGTGAATATATATAGAAAATATCCCTTATTGAGAACCAAAATTTATTTAACATTTCTTATCCAAAAAAGTGGCAGTGTCATTTAGTTGGTGGCTAAAAAACTACTCATATAGTTTGTGGATCCATTTTGATTTGTCGGTTGAAAGTTGAATGTGATGAATTGATGTGATGATGTTGAATGTTTAGAAAATGAAACATGCAAAAGACTTGCTCTTTTGATGAGTGTTGTGTCTAATATAATGATTTAGTTAATAACCAAAAAGATACATTGTAATTGTTGGTCCATTTCTATGTGTGACTTAAAATTTGAAGAATTTAGGAGAAATGTGAAAGGTTTTTAGAATATGACACATGAAAAAGAAGATATACTTATTAGATGAATTCTATGGGTGTTTAATATAAGGAAATGATAATAATTTTCCTTTTTTTTTAATCAAATGGAAAAGTTGAAACAGCCAAACAGAAAACAAAATGCTAATGCCCAAGTTTATTGATTTCTAAGGCATTATCAATTAAAAATACACACGAAGAAAGATTTAGGACAGCAATTTGTTGCTTTATTTTACTACCTTCAAGTACATATTGCATCAGAGAGGGCAGACCGGTCCCACTATTTGGAGGTCCGACTTAAATCTTAAAAATAAACCCTAATAAATATATATAAAATAAAATCCAAAATAATAATCATCATTGAAATTAAAACGGATTGATAAACAATGTTGAAGTTGAACTGGAAAAAAAAATAAAGAGATAATTAGCAATTCTCAAATACAATCATAAATCCTTACAAAAAAAATACAATCACAAATTAGCAAAGTAGAAGAATAAATTAGCAATTAGTAGAATAGAAGAAAAATCGAAAAAACTGAGTAATTAGCATAGCCGTTCCAATTAAATTAGAGGTCCGATTTTCAACGACCCTTAATAAAGACCAATTTTCTATTTTAGTTGTAAATAAGTAGAAAAAAAAAAACTTAACTAGGGGGTGCAAACAGAAAGTCAGTGTAGCCTAGAGGGTGTAAACAGCAAGTCAGCATTCTAATTGAGTGAGCTGGGCTGGAGGAAGTAGTTGAAGACTTTCTGTTTACACCCATAGACTACAATCACTTACTATTTGCACCCGTATGTACAAATTTATTTATTTTTTAAAAAATGAGGCCCCAAATATTTGGAGGCGTACACCTGTTCGCACCTCCCTAGGGCCTCCCCTGGGAGAGGGAAAAGTGTGCATCACTGCACTTAAAATTTTGTTTTTCATTTTAATTTTGTTTTATTTTCAATCTAAAAGGCTATGGTTGAATCGGGGTTTATGTAACAGGAGTGAATTCAGTATTCACTCACTGATAAAAGGAGCACACGGAAGGTGATGCGATGAATATATATAATTTATATTAGTATAATATTCGTACTTGTATATTTTTTAGTGTATACTCCCTTTAGTCCTTAATATAAGATGTTGACTTTTCAAATACATTAAAAAATAAATGTATGTAGTCTATAATATAGTCTAGATACATCAACTTTTTAATGTATCTAAAAAGTGGATTTCTTCTTATATTAAGGACTGGAGGGAGTAGTAAATAGGTGAATTCTTCGTATTTTTTATTGTATAATAAATATGTGAATTCTTCATAATATATTTTATTCAATGTGTATCGATATATTTAATGACATGGACAATTGTGATAAGTTCACAAAAATTATTTGTGAATCTATTAGAATTGTACATTTCAACAGTGTATCGGTACATGTTCAAATAAGATGTGTACCAGAATATTCACCATAACAAATATTATAGTGTCAAATTAGTTCCGTTATAAAATTATCCGTCATTGCAAGATTAAAAATCGGTGTTTGATAGTTATAATAGTAATATTTAGGCTAAACTGCATATTTGGTCCCTTACGTTTATTTTAGGTTTCAATTTGGTCCCTTACGTTTAAAAAGTTTCAATTTGGTCCCTTACGTTATCAACGTTTCCATTAGTTGGTCCCTTCCGTCAGATTCCACTGTTCCACTATTTCAATTGGACACGTGTCAACGTGTCCAGGTGTCCACGTGTCAATCCACGTGTGCAAACCGTCTGCCACGTAAGCAAACCGTCTGCCATGTAAGCAAAAACTGACAGAAGGGACCAAATTGAAACCTAAAATAAACGTAAGGGACCAAATTGAAACTTTTTAAACCTAAGGGACCAAATTGAAACTTAAAATAAACGTAAGGAACCAAATGTGTAGTTTAGCATAATATTTATCATTGACAACTTGTTTGATAGGCAGGACACCCGTGTGAGTCACACGGGATTACGCATTGTCGCTCCTGATTAATAATAACAACGAAATTGTTTTGATTGACCTCAAGTTCACATATCCGAGAGATTGTGTCCGTTTTAGAGTTAATCCGTCATGATTTTATCCTTTGTAGAAAAGGCGTCTCAGTGGTTTGAAAGGTGTGAGTGTTGTATATAAACCACCCTTAGCCTCGATTACCAAGTGATGTAAGACTATTTTGGTGTATCTGAAATAGTAACCCCTCAGTCGAGACTAAGGGGCTAAATGGTGTCGACCCACGAGCATGTGCGGTTCTGTTTTCCACTTACGGTGTCAATGTTCTGATCCGACTTGAAGTACACATCTTCGAGAAATTGTCTACTTTGTGGTTAACCGTCACAGTTCCCTTTGCTGAAAAGGTATCTCAGTGGTTTGAAAGATGTGAATGTTGTATATAAACTAGGAGTAAATATGTTTTTAGTCCCCACATTTTGCGAAATTGTCAAAAATGGTCCCTACATTTAAAAAATTGTTAAGTTTTTCCATTATCAAGAATGACCTATTCCATATATTTTTCAAAGGTCACTTAACAAAATGCTTATTAGTGGACCCCACCATTTTAAATTTAGTCCCTATTTTTTGCAAAATAGGCAAGAATGATCCTTATATTTTAAAAAAATTATGGAATGCAGGGACGATTCTTGCCTATTTCGCAAAATGTAGGGACTAAAATTTAAATAGTGAGTTACCCTAATAATCTTTTTGTTTGCTGATGTGGAAAAAAACAGACGGAATAGACCATCCTTGATAGCGGAAAAACTTATGGGAATTTTTTTACCATTTTAAAAATGTAAGGGTAATTCTTAACAAATTCATAAAATGCAGGGACTAAAGATATATTTAACCCTATAAACTATTTATCCTCGATTACCAAGTGATATGAAGTTATTTTAGTGTATCTGGATAATAAATGTGATTTGTAATTTAAAATATTAAAATATAATAGTTGAGACAATTTTATAATAATTTAGTATTGAATTAAATATGGAAAATTTAAAGTAAAAGATTATCCTGTAATATAAATAAAAAAATATGTTAGAGGTTCTGGTTTGGATAGGGACTAAAATTTAAATAATGAGTTACACTAATAATCATTTTGTTAGCTAACGTGGAAAAAAATGGACGAAATGGACCATTCTTGATAGCGGAAAAACTTATGGGATTTGTTTTGACCATTTTATAAATGTAAGGACCATTCTTGACAAATTCGTAAAATGTAGGAACTAAAGATATATTTAACCCTATAAACTATTTATCCTCTATTAGCAAGTGATATGAAATTATTTTAGTGTATCCGGATAATAAATGTGATTTGTAATTTAAAATAATAAAATATAATAGTTGTGACAATTTTATAATAATTTAGTATTGAATTAAATATGGAAAATTTAAAGTAAAAGATTATCATGTAATATAAATAAAAAAAATATGTTAGTGGTTCTAGTTTGGATCCTCAACTCCATAGTAGAAAAAAAGGCTCCTGTATTAATAACAACATATGAGTTAATATACAAAATCTCTATATTAATATATACCTAAAATTATAGGTTCCTGTTAAAAAATCTTCGTAATAATATGAGTTAAAATAACTTAGTCTTTATAGTTAAATTTATGTTTCAATTGTTCATGTGGCTAACAATGTGAACAACTTAGCAGAGATTATTGTGAATCTTGTGAGAATAATAAATATCACATATAATCAAATATAAATTAAAGTAATTGATTATACACATATAAAAGTTTTTTTTAATTCATATTATTTGTAGGATAAAATTTGGGATAAAATTTTGTGGGATAAAATTTCGTCTTTATCAATTTTTTTTTTCCATTTTAAAAGAGGAAAGTGGCGGCGCGTCGCTTTCCAATTTATTTGTAGTGCTAGAATATCGATTGAGAAGTTAATAATTGAATCGGTAGAATATCGATATTCTAGATAAATCGACCGATGAAATTGACATTAACCAAACTCAATACAAACGGATCATCTATATATTTCCTTGAACCAGCTATCTAGCAATCTATCTATATATTTCCTGCAACTTCGTACTCCAAGTTGCTAAGAGTGCAATTATATGGACATTATTATACTCCTCTTTCTTATCTTTCTCTCATCTCTCCTCTCATATCCATTCATAATCAAACACAATAAATTACATGAAACCATAGGCAAGCCTAAACATCCCCCAGGTTCAATGGGTTGGCCTTATATTGGAGAAACTTTTCAACTCTACTCTCAACACCCTAACATCTTCTTTGCTTCTAAACAAAAAAGGTTCTTCATTAATTTTTTTTACTTCATCCTTATTAATAATCCTCATAATTTATTGGATATGTACTAACTGAATTATAATTGTATAAATGTTAATTAGATATGGAGAAATATTTAAAACACATATACTAGGATGTCCATGTGTGATGTTAGCAAGTCCTGAGGCTGCAAGATTTGTGTTGGTGACTCATTCTCATTTGTTTAAGCCTACATATTCCAAAAGCAAAGAGAAACTTATTGGTACCTCTGCATTGTTCTTTCACCAAGGACATTACCATACTCGCATTAGGAAACTCGTTCAAACCTCGCTTTCTCCTGAATCAATCAAGAAATTGATCCCCGGTATTGAAAGCGAAGTCATTTCCTCCTTGGAATCTTGGGTTTCTCCTGGACAAGTCGTTAACGCCTTCCATGAAATGAAAAAGGTCGGCAGTCGGTTTCTATCAGACCAAATACATGTACTTTTTTGCTTATACTATATTTTGTCATCGGTGGATTAAGTACCACCGATGTAAATGCATAAATATATTTTGTCATCGGTGGATTAAGTACCACCGATGTAAATGCATAAATATTATATTTTCAAAAAGGCTCGAAATGAAAACTATTGTCTTATTGGATACATAATTTTATTGAATAGTGTTTAATTTTGTTTTCATTTGCCGGTCTTCGTCGTAAATTTATTGTCATGGGTCCTTCTCTTTAATTATTGATTGGTAATGATTTTCCAACTCATGGCTTTGGTTTGGTTGATTCTTGACAGTTCTCTTTCAATATTGGCATTCTCTCTATCTTTGGTAACTTGGAAAGCAATTATAGAGAACAACTTAAGGAGAATTACTGCATAGTAGAGAAAGGCTACAATTGTTTCCCAAATAAGATACCCGGAACTTCGTACTCCAAAGCTGTTTTGGTAAGTTACCGTGCAACATTCGATCTATATATGATTTTAGCTAGTAGTTTTAAATTGCGTTCTGCAATCGTAGTTGCAATATAAATATTTTAGAAGCCTTTGCAACTGCAATGCCATAGCAATTGCAGCTGCATCGGCTACATATAGTAACAAACCTATGTACAAGAGAATAACTTGACTAACATTTATATTTTTTTATAAAAAATTAATGATTTTCAAGAAATAAATGTCTTTGTATTATTTTTTTTGAAGGTTATTTAGACTTTTACTTATTGTGAAAACTTTATAGGCAATTTCTTTGCCACATTATAAAAATTTTCTCTCGATCTGTCCATGGTACATAAATTTGTCCAACACTTAAAATATAGCGGCATAACCACAATTTAAAACCATAGATTATAGACTAATAGTCTAAAGAAAATTGTCGTAATTTGGCTTCTAAAGATCCGATTCTCGGTATTTTCTTTGTCTAATGAATTTTTTTTTGGACAAATGATCTAAAATAGGCAAGGCAGAGAATTCAAGAGATTATAAGTGAGATAATTTGCAAAAGAAAGGAGCAAAGATCGATCGAAAAAGATCTGTTAGGCCACTTGCTAAACTACAAGAATGAAAAAGGTGAAATTTTAAGTGATGAGGAAATAGCTGATAATGTAATTGGAGTACTATTTGCAGCTCAAGATACTACAGCAAGTGTTTTGACTTGGATTCTCAAGTATCTTCATGATGACCAGAAACTTCTTGAAGCTATAAAAGTAAGAGCTTTTGTCCCCATCACATAGATTTTCCAATCCTAAAAATTGACCCTCTTTGTTGAAAATCAATAGTAATTAACTGTACATATTACTGCAGGCAGAACAAATGGTAGTATATGAAACCAATGATGGAGGGAGGATTCCATTGACATGGAGTAAGATAAAAAATATGCCACTTACTCATAGGGTATGGTATATAATATATATGCATGGTAAATGCGAATCTGAATTCCTGTTGTACTGTTTTCACGCAGTTAACAATCGCAATCGTTGAAACATGATTAGACAGCCTTAATTAATCTAATATAATTTAATTAATATTTTACAGTTTCAATCTTAACCGTTAATATTTGATCAGACGGTTGCTAACAGTTACTGCATTAACAAAAAAATACTTCTTTTAATTCGAAAGGAACTAAAGTTCATGAATACATTTCTGTAGGTAATATTGGAAAGTCTAAGGATGTCAAGTATTATATCATTTACTTTTAGAGAAGCTGTAGTTGATGTGGTATACAAAGGTAAGAGTTTTATACGAAAATTCTTTTGTACATTTATAGAAAATTTCATTTTCAAAAGTAATTCCTATTACCATACATGCATGATTAATTTCTAAAATGTTCTTTTATGCAATTATTAAGGATATTTAATACCAAAGGGTTGGAAAGTAATGCCACTATTCAGAAACATCCATCATAATCCAGAATTCTACCCTGCTCCTCATAATTTTGACCCATCAAGGTTTGAGGTATGCTATATATGCTTTGACATTAACAACTTTGTTCACCACTTAGTCAAACAAATATATAGATAAAAAAAAATCTTATTTCAATATGTATCAGTATATTATTGAGATAAATTATTTTGATAGGTTCATAAATAATATTTATTAATGTTGTTGAATTTATCAAAATTATTTACTTCAGTTAAATACCGATACATATTTAAATAAAATATGTATCAGATTGTTAAAAAACATAAATTAATAGTGCTTCTGAATATTTTGATTATGGATGGTTGCAGTTTGCTCCAAAGCCCAATACTTTTATGCCATTTGGCAATGGAGTGCACTCTTGCCCAGGAAATGAGCTAGCCAAATTGAATATGTTGATATTAATTCACCATCTAGTAACCAAATTTAGGTATATTTTACTTAATTTTTTTTCTTCCATATTTTATTTATTTATATGTAATATGAGTGTGCTCATAATTTATTTGGTTGTGTTGAATAATTTGATTGGCAGGTGGGAGGTAGTGGAAAATCGGAATGGAATCCAATACAGCCCATTCCCAATCCCTCTGCAAGGTCTACCCACAAGATTTTGCAGAATCAAATAGTCAAGGAGAGTGTTATATGATTCTTTGAATATACCTTGCCACCCCCAACACTAATCTCAATTTCTCCAATATTTTAGCGAGACCATATGTATATTCTCTTAATTAATCTCCAAGTAATATAACATACATATGCTATTGTAATGGGTGGCATAGCTTAATTGAAAACATATCAATTAAATCATGTATATGCATCGCTTTCACGTCATTAGATGAAACATACCCAAATCACTATTATTAATTACTAGTGTTATGTTATCTATATGAAGTATTTTGTATTTATGTTTTTTTTTTTAATTATCTTAAAGTAGTATATATTTGTATTTTTTTTATAGAGAAGAGGGCAAAAGCCCAAAAAAAATAAAAATTAAAGAGATATCAATCTAGGAGAAGAGTTTCTCAAGAGATAATAATAATACATGTCCCTAACCGGAGATGGACACACATAAAAAAACACATCATAATCAAATGAACAATCTAGATTAGACAATACATCCGCACACATTTGTTTGCTTTCCAATAAGTATGTGAAATTTTAAGAAAAATTTATATCGTATTCAGGGCCGGCTGTGGCCAAGTGCACGCAGTGCTATGGAACAGGGCCTCACAATTTATGGGGCCTCAATTTTTATTTTTTTTTGAAGCCCATCATATTAAAAATCGATCAAGTATTATTTCAAGATACAATATTACAAGTAATTGAATGTGGCGCAGTGGAGCGCGTCTTGTTCCTGGTGCGCGCGGAGTTCGAGGCCCAATGGTGGTGTTTTTTGATTTTCTCTTATTTTTTTGTTCTCTTATTTTAAGAGAACAGAAAAATGGAAGAACAGTGATGAAGGGAATGAACACATACCCATTCATATTGAATATTTGCATAATATGTATCCATTAATATTAAATACATATTACAATGCATAAATTATTTCAAATTGTGTTTCTTTTTATGAAATCATATTTATTTTTTTCTATAACTTATAAATAACTTCACTACTTTATACTTCTTCAAAAAACTTCACTACTTTATTTTTATTTTTTTAAAAAAACTACATTTTATTATTTTTTTGAAAATGAAGAGTTAATTTCTAATATTAAGTTGCAATTTTATTAAAAATACTATCAATTTTTAATGATATTAGCTTGAACGTGTATTTTGTTATTATTGATTTGAAAGTGATTATTTTTTTTACATTATTGATGTTGTTTATATTTTAAATAAAAGATTACTCTTTTTTAAAAATTATCGGTTCATTTTGAATGATATATCGCTTAATTTTTTATTTATCGGTTCATTTTCAACATTGTGGAATGACCTTTTTCTTTATGTTAATTACATGGATAAATAACTATTTTTGTTGTTGTGTTGATGCTATTTACAATTTAAATAAATGATATTCTTTTTTTATTTTTATTTTATTATTAGGGGTCCATTTTTATTATTTGTTTCGGGCCTCTAAAATCTCGGGACCGGCCCTGATCGTATTACAAGAAAAATGTAAACTTCTTTTATTACATTTTTAAAAACAGTCCTTACAATTTTAAAAATGTCAACCTAATTAAACCGAATAAAATTAACATGTTTCTAACTAGTTTGTAGACGCGAATCAATTTTAAATGTAAACTTCTCTCCTGTAGTCTTCATTGTTCAAGTGTTAGCATCTTCCGAACCAACAATTTTCCTATCATCGAAATTTTTTTCCCTCTTAACAAATAACTATGAAGCACGAACATTCATCGGATTAGGCGTGTCCGTGTCCGACACCGATACTTATGATTATACTAAATTATGTCATTTTTTCAAATTATTATCGGTGTCGCCATATCAGTGTCCGTATCGTGTACGGTGTTCGTGTCGGAGTCCGTGGTTCGTAGACAAATAACCTAAACTAACTCATGATCATAACACTACTACTTAACAACTATCTAGAAAAGCAGTAATAAAAATTACCACATCAATTAAAAGTGATGAAATGTGGCTCCAATTGCATGGTTCATGACTAGTCATAAAATAACGTACTAGTCATGAGGTGTGACTTAGAAAATGCCATGTTGCTAATTGATTGGGGTGGCTGAAAAGGAGATGCCGCCCTTAGCCAGAGGGATCCATGACCTTTGTGCTTGGGCACGTTAAATATTGTTCAGGTATGGTGGAGAGGAGGGGGACCGAAAAAGTACATTACATTAGTGGATCTTATAGAATGGTGGAAGATTTTGAAGCTACTTCCACTTTGTCTTTGCATATATAGTGGACCAAAATTATTTTCTAAATAGTGAATTGTGGTCCTAATAGTAATTGTTGGTAGCTGATTGGATTCTTTTAAGGAAAAGGATTTAATGTTGTTGAAAAAGATACAGTTGTAGCTGTGATTGTTTATAACTGTTCTGGACTGGGCCTAAAACCCAATAGGACTCGAGCAAGGCAAGTGCGCGTTCGAGCACCAGATGCTCTGTGAGCATTCTAGCAGTCGGCGATACCAAGCGTATCGTAACGGCCGACACCGGAATGATGAGCATTTAAGGCTCATCATGGCTTTTCAGTCGTTTTCCGGCAGCCAATTGATGGGCATTTATTGCCATCATTGGCCTTAGCCCAGCGCTGGGGGCTATATATACTCCTCATTTGAAGGAGCTCAGGTACATTCTCTTACTTCTGAAAATCTATACTCAACTCTCACTAACTTGAGCGTCGGAGTGTAAACAGGTACACAACCCCCTCTTACTCCACCGTTACTAGGGGTGGAGCTCTGTTCAACGGACGTTGGTCGACTCTGATTCTTGTTAAGATCAGTGGCGCCGTCTGTGGGAACTCATTAGTTTCCCCTTCTTTTCACCTAGAAAAAGAACAAAACTACCTAAAAACACCATCTTTTACGACCAATGGCCGGAAACGGTAACGACAGCACCGGTGAAAACCACCCAAGCCACAATGTGGGTCCAAACCACCAAGAGGATGGGCATTTCACCGACGTGACCCCTACTGAAGCCTCTGCTGGCCCTACTGTCCAACCCCAAGGGGAGCCTCTTGACGTCCCACCATTAGCTGTAGGGACCCCCATAGAGGAAATGATGGCAACATTGATTAACGTCATCAACAGGCAAGGCACCATCATTCGCGAACAGAATCGCAGGCTAGCAGTGTTCGAGGAATCGCGTGCCACGCGGTCATCGCACCCAAGGCGATCCCCACGACACTCCCCACAGAGGAGGGAGCGTCCGGTGTCAAGATCAAGGTCCCCGAGGCGTCCGAGCCCCCGGAGGAACCAAAGATCTCTGAGCCCTCGGAGGAACACAGCTGTACACGTGAGGAACGAGGGCGAAAGGCCTCGAAGACACAGGTCACCACCAAGGTCTCCCGAAAGGTATCGTCGCCACCGAACACCAGAAAGCGACGAGGACAGGTATCTTGGACCCCTGTCCGAGAGAATCATGAGAGTACCATTACCCCCAGGCTTGGAAAAGCTTCCGGTAATGGACACTTATGATGGCTCCACTGATCCAGACGATCATTTGGAGAATATTGAAGCAGTGCTCGAATGGAGGAGAGTTCGAGGAGCTGTCAAATGTAAGATTTTTTCTACTACTTTGAGGAAAGGAGCGCTGACATGGTACAAGGGACTCCCACCTCAATACATCGACTCATGGACCGAGCTGTGCCGTCAGTTCACAGCTCACTTTACTGCGTCAAGGAAGCATCCGCTGACAGTATCTGCCCTCGAGGCGATAGTTCAAAGGGATGACGAGCCCCTGCGGGATTACATCGACAGGTTCAACAAGATTGCGGTACAAGTAAGGGTCGAGGATAAGATGAAGCTTTACCTCATGGATCGAGGATTACGCGCGAACAGTGATTTCGCCAAAGCTGTTGGAATCGAGGAGATTCGAACTTTGGATGCCTTCCTCGAAAAGGCGCAAAAATATATTGCTTACGAGGAAAGACAAATGGCTGTGGACGCTAGAAAGCCAAAGCATCAGGATGAGTCCGGACCCTCAAAACGAGGAACGGGCAATGGAAAGGAAAAGGTGCGGGAGCCCAAAGCCCCACCAAGCAAGTTCACCAACTACACCCCGCTGAACGCTCCTCGAGAGCGGATTCTGGCTGAAGTTTCAGCGGCGGAGTTCAAGAGGCACGGGATAAGATTCCCCAAACAAATCCCTGCAAAAACAGTCGTGAACAAAGGCAAATATTGTCGATTCCACAGAAGTTACGATCACGTGACCGAGGATTGCGTCCACCTGAAGGATGCAATCGAAATACTCATTCAACAAAATCTGCTCCAACAATACAGGAGGGATCGACCCAGGGAAAACAATGACAGAAGGCAAGAGGCCGAAGATCCACCTGCTGAGGAAGAGGCACGGGCAAGCCTACCCGTCGCTTATGCTATTACAAGACCCGAGGACTTCGTCCAAGGTGAGGAAGTGCTCGATCACTTGACCTCCCACTTGAATGGATCCTGGGAAAACTTCCCCAAAACGCTGGTGATATCTGAAGGAGGATTCAACGATAAAACCCTCGGAACTATAAAAAGAAAGTTTGAGGAGCTTGAAAGTGTGTGTTCGTTGAACCCAGTGGCAATTGCTGAGATCAAGGAAGGGTCAGTCCCTTTGGCCTTCTACAAAGAAGAGATCCCCGGGGGATCCCCAAATTTCCAGATTCCTCTGCTGGTGCAAGCAAGGATGGCAAACTTTGACGTTCGGAGGATCCTAGTCGACCAAGGAAGTTCCTGCGACATAATGTACTCTGGATTGTTCAAAACTCTCCAGCTCACCGAGAGAAACCTGAAGCCGTATGTTGGCGCTGATCTTCAAGGGTTTAATGGAGCTACAACAAAACCTTGGGGATATACAGACCTGATCGTAACATTTGGCGAAGGGGAAGCTACCAAGTCCGTCAATGTTCAGTTTTTGGTTGTCGAGTGTCCATCACTGTACAACTGCATCATTGGAAGAACAGCGCTCGCTGACTTGTTCGCTGTCTCTTCGACCATCCATCTGAAAATGAAGTATTACACTGTCGATGGAAAGGTCGCCACATTGAATGGAGATATCGCTGCTGCTCGAAGATGTTTTGATGCTGCAGCGAAAAACATGAACACCTTGGCCACGCCAAAGAAAATGAAAACTGAGCACAAGATGCCCGCCATCAATGCTGTTGGAGGACAAGGTTTGGTGGAGCTGGACGCTCGAACTTCAAAGAAGGAGCGTAGAGAAGAGAAAAAAGAGCTGCAGAAGGAGCTGAAGGAAATATTTCGCCCGATTCCTGATGGAGAGTTCGAAATAATTCTCCTTGGTGAAGATCCCTCGAAGGGAATCAAGATAGGAGCTGATCTCCCCGACTTAGTGAAAAGGAAATTGGAAGCTTGCTTGAAGGAAAATGCTGAACTCTTTGCTTGGAGCGCTGCTGAAATGCCCGGCATAGATCCAGAGGTCGCTTGTCACCAGCTGACTATAGATCCTAAGGCTAGAGCTGTTGCACAGCGTCGTAGGAAGCAGTCTCCCGAAAAAGCGGAGGCTGCAGAAAAAGCTGTAAAAGACCTCCTAGAGGCAAATTTCATTTCGGAAGCCAAATATACTACTTGGTTGTCCAACGTTGTACTTGTCAAAAAATCTAATGGAAAATGGCGTATGTGTGTTGATTATACCGATCTTAATAGGGCTTGCCCTAAAGATGCTTATCCTTTACCTAGCATAGATAAACTAGTAGATAATTCTTCAGGATTTAAATTACTATCGTTTATGGATGCTTATTCAGGATATAATCAAATTAAAATGGCTGAAATCGATAAAAAGAAAACAGCTTTTATGATCGAATCAGGAAACTATTACTATAATGTAATGCCTTTCGGGCTTAAAAACGCAGGCGCCACATACCAAAGAATGATGAACAATGTTTTCCGAAATCAAATTGGTGATATGCTCGAAGTGTATATGGACGACATGATAGTTAAATCCGAAGAGGAAAACGATCATACCATGCACTTAAGAAAAGTTTTCGAACAAGCGAGAAAGTATAACATGAGATTTAATCCGAAAAAATGTACATTCGGCGTAAAGGCAGGAAAATTCCTCGGATTCTATTTAACAGAACGAGGAATTGAAGCCAACCCCGATAAATGTAGAGCATTCTTCGAATACCCTACGCCCGACTCTAAGAAGTCTATTCAAACATTGAACGGAATGTTGACTTCCTTGTCACGATTCGTCGCTAAATCTGCTCAACATGCTCTGCCACTCTTCAAACTTCTGAGGAAAGAATCTACATTCGAGTGGACAGAAGAATGCGAAAACGCACTACAGCATTTGAAGCGAGCATTATCCGAGCCTCCGGTCCTCACACGACCAGTGCAAGGGGAAGTTTTATATCTCTACCTAGCAGTAGCCCACGAGGCTGTCAGCGCCGTCCTTATAAGAGAAACCGAGCAAGGTCAAAAACCAGTGTACTTTGTAAGCAAAGCACTCCAAGGCCCAGAACTAAGATACTTGCAAATAGAGAAAATGGCCCTAGCCATCGTTACTGCAGCAAGAAAGTTACGACACTACTTCCTCGCCCATTCCATTGTTGTTCGTACAGACCAACCCATCAAACGCCTCCTCGGAAGACCCGACATGGCTGGTCGAATGCTCAAATGGTCGTTGGAGTTGTCAGAATTCGACATAAGCTACGAAAGCAGACAAGCTCTGAAAGCTCAAGTCCTAGCAGATTTTATCGCCGAAATGACCCCAACGACCACTCAAAGTAAAAACAAATGGACCATATTTGTCGACGGGTCTTCCAATTCAAAAGGAAGCGGCGCGGGCATTATATTAGAGAGCGAGGATGGGACTCTTATCGAAGTCTCGCTCGAGCTGTCTTTTCCGACGACGAATAACCAAGCCGAATACGAGGCCTTCCTGGCAGGATTACGGCTCGCCAAAGACATAGAGGCCGAGGAAGTCAAAATCTTTACAGATTCGCAATTAGTAGCTTCGCAAATATCCGGGGAATATCAAGCAAAAGACGAACGACTGGCAGAATACCTGACCTTGATAAAGGAAACACTAGCCCAGTTCAAAGTATCCGAAGTGCAACATGTTCCCCGCGAACACAACACACGAGCTGATGTCCTCTCAAAATTGGCGAGCACCAAGCGAAAAAAGGGAAGAAATCAATCCCTGATTCAAGAAACTCTATCCAGACCTAGCATCGATAAAACCCAAGATGTCATGCTCGTTTGCGAGGTAAATACGAACAGTTGGATTTTCCCAATATTACGCTTCCTAGAAAGCGGGGAAGTTCCCAACGACCCAAAGGAGGCAACAAAGGTCAAGCGACGAGCCTGCTCCTACGTGGCTCTCGACAATCAATTGTATCGACGAGGATTTGCCATTCCCCTGCTGAAATGTGTCGAGGAAGATAAAGTGGAATATGTTTTGGCTGAGATCCACGAAGGAATCAACGGTCAACATATTGGCGGGCGTTCTTTAGCCAGGAAAGCCCTTTGAGCGGGATACTATTGGCCGACGATGCAGGCAGACGCTAAAGAACACGTCAAAAAATGCGACAAGTGCCAAAAACATGGAGACATGCACATAGCCCCTCCAAGCGAGCTAAAGTCATTGTCTTCTCCATGGCCTTTCGCATGGTGGGGAATGGATCTACTAGGACCATTCCCCGTCGCTGCTGGACAAAACAAATTCCTGGTCGTGGGAGTGGACTACTTCACCAAATGGATAGAAGCGGAACCACTCGCTAAAATCACAGCCTTTAACATACTCCGTTTCTTCAAAAGGAATATCCTCGCCAGATTCGGCATTCCACATTCAGTAGTAACGGACAACGGCACACAATTCACTGATAAAAAGTTCAGAGAATTCCTCACCACGTTGGGGATAACCCAACACTTCACTTCTGTCGAGCATCCACAAACTAACGGGCAAGCTGTTGAAGTACAAAAGCAAGTTAATTTTTATTATCGTTTCCACAGGGATTGTTCCGAATCAGACTCGAACAATAGAATAATACGTACGTAACTAAGTATTTAAATAGAACAGGGGGGATTTTTTTTAGATTCAGGTTTCTTAGAAATAACGGTAAGAAAATAGGATTTGATTTCAAGGGAAGAAAGCGATTGGACCTTTTCGGTTCATCTAATTACTATCATTCTTGGTAGTTCATGCATGTTAACAAATTACAAATTCAGTTTCACGATTCGATTAAAAAAAGTAATTATGCTCAATCTCTTGATAACATAATCCTCTCCCTTGATCATAACTCCCTAATCTCTTAGGTGATTTATGATCAATTGAGGTTTTGGCACTTTAACCTTTGAATTCTCAATTAACAATTCGAAATCTCTTAAGTAACGGTTAATTGAATAATTATTCCTAGATCGATAAATTTATTCCTACTCTCATAGTCAAACAAACAATTGGATTCATCACACAATTGGCCAATTCATGCAAAGCATTAAACACAAGGAATAATTAACTGAAACTAACTTCGTAATTCATTAAAATATCATATGAAACTACATGGTTCAAGAGTAATAGCAATTAGGATCCCCTAAGATCCAATCATGGGAATTTAGCTACTCATAATTGAATTAATAAAACAAAATAGAGTAATAGAATTCATTACAAATAAGATTGGAAGGTGTTTCCACACTTGAAATCTCCTTCTTGCACTTCAGAAATCGCCTCAGAGTATTAGTTCTTTGCCGTCAAAATTCTGTAACCCTTTTTTTCTGAATTAAATCCATATTTATAGGGTTTTTCCACGTGCCTGCGCCATAGCGCCAGAATCCTGCGCCATAGCGCAGCGACCCGAGGCTCTGCGCCACTGCGCAGCCTGCCTGCGCTATTGCGCAGCCTCTTGTAATTTTTTCTCTTTTTCTTCTCTTTCTTGTGCTTCAAGCAATCTTGGTAATGATGCTATCTTCTTTTTATTCAATACAGAAAATGCCATAAAACTACTAAAAGTGCCCTGAAAAGTGGTTAGAAACATAGTAATGACACGAAGTCATCACAAGCCGAAGCCGCAAACAGAGTGATCTTGCGAGGCCTAAAAAGGAGATTAGGCGAGGCAAAGGGGCAATGGGTCGAGGAATTGCACAACGTGTTGTGGTCTTATAGAACCACTCCACACTCCACCACTGGGGAAACCCCTTTTCGATTAACATACGGAACAGAGGCAGTGATCCCCGTGGAAATCGGAGAGCCAACAAGGCGGACCGAAACACCCAACGATCAAGACCTCAATGATGAATTAATTCGAGAGGAATTGGACTTGGTCGAAGAACTTCGCGAAAACGCCGCTATACGTGAAGCATCTCTCAAACAAAAAATAGCTGCTCGACATGACAAAAGAGTGGTAAAAAGAGAATTCGACGTTGGAAGCCTAGTTTTGCGTCGAAACTTGAAAGATTCGAGCGAAGGAAAACTCCCCCCAAACTGGGAAGGTCCTTACCGAGTTCGAGCGAAAACAGGGGCATGAGCTTATTTCCTCGAAACTCTGCGTGGCGAGGAAATCCCTAGGCCATGGAACGCAGAAAAACTCAAGCAATACTATAGTTAGAGGTTAAAGCCACTGACAAGAATGCGTCGACCTCCACGTAACGAGGGGACGTATTTAGACAACGGATGAATGCTTAGGTACGGGCACGATTCTAAAACATCAAGAAAGACAAGAGGTTTGCACCTCGTCTTGGCGAGGAAGGACTCCAAGCGAGCACCATCGTCTCAATACACGTTAGGCCACGATTCCCAGCTCGCGATGGGAAATCGTCGCCGTGGTTAAATAATCATCACAAGATTATTCCTACCACAGGAAAGTTCGGACGCTACGCCCGAACACTCGTCGAAGTTCCACAAACTCTTCGAGCAAGGCGCTCAAGGATACATGCTATCCGAGCAGCGACCATTCGTTGTTGTACTTAAAGTTTGAAAATGCTTAAACATACAAGTATTAAACAGTCGAACAAATAATAAGACAACATTCATAAGCGTAAAATCATTCAAACAAAGAAAGGATAAAACGCAAGTTATAAAACAAAACAAATATTATAAAACAGTCACGAGGACTGTATAAATTGTCATTACAAAATATGGCGAACATAGCGCCAAAATATCCAAAAGAAGCTAAGAATGGCGAGCATAACGCCAACAAATATTAATCACAAAGAAAATACAAGTCACTGGTCAGCAGGAGGAGGAGTCCGAACAGCACCGTCGATTACCTCCTTGCATTCGTCGAGACCATCCAGCTTTAACTCGACATCAGCGTTGAGGGCCTGAACTTGGGAGACGGCATTACGGAAGCTTGAAGTGGCCATTTCAACTGCCGAATTCTGAGCATCCACCAGTTGCCTAATCAGAGACCCGCGAGAGGTGTTGGTAAATTCTCCGAGCGGGTCCTCTCTCTTTTCCTCCTCGTCAGGAAGGGCCAATTTTTGGAGTTGCCCTTCGAGGCTAGCAACTTTCGCCAGTAAATCCTCCTTCTCTTTGGCCAGACGCTCGGCTTCTTCCTCCTTTGCCTGAAGAGTTTGGGTGAGCTCGACCTGAAGCTGATATTTATCTTTATAAGCATCATAAGTAGCCCTCAGCTCCTCATACTCCTGACGAACCTTCTTCAGCTCAGCATCCATCTTCTTATGGTTTTTCTCCAAACTCTGCATCCTCTTCTCCATCTTCGACCTTTCATCCACGAAATGGCGCTCCCGAGCATTGAGGAAGTTCGCAACTTCCATTAGCTTCACGCAATGCATGGAAGACTCAGCGATCACACCCTTCAGCGACTCCGGACCCATGTCCGTTATAATTGCTTGATCGGCTTCAGGGATGATAACCTCAGTGTTCTTGTCGAACACCTCACCTCCATGAGCAAAGGTTGCGGGCAACACAAACCTTCCCGCCGGGATCCCAGGTTGCAGACGATGGAGACCCTCCGTCAAGGCACCCTCAATTCCAGCATTCTTCTCGGGCCTTACATGATCATTTGGAGAACTCGGGCCCCTTTTCTCGCCAACTACATCGCATTGAGGAGATGAGACGGCCGAATTAGTCCCTGATGGAGGAGGAGTTGCAGCAACCGAAGAGCCCCCTGGAGGAGCCGGAGGGATAGAAGAATTGACCGGGCCAGAAGAGCCCGAAGCTGAGGCCTTCCCCGCATCTTTCACTTTACGGGCCCTGGTAACCTCTTGCATCCTTTTGAATTTTTTCTGGTTGCTCATCATATCTGCACAGCAAACAATAACAAATAACTTAGTAAAATCACTAAAGATAAAACTATTCTACGAAACGAGCAAGACATGAAAGTTAAAATAAACGTACTAAGCAAAGCTTCAGCTTCGACACGAGTCGAGCAGGCAAGCAAAGCTTTGGTTTCGATGAAACGCTTCGAAGTCAAGACGTTTCCTTGCTCGTCCACTACGGGGTTCCCCTCCTTATCCGTCCGGACAGCGGGGGTAAAACCGTCCACAAAATCGCACAGCACCTTAAAATCAGCAAGAATAGCTGGATCCATCTCCTTCTGAGCCCGACTGAAACTGCTCGCCGGGAGGAGATAGTGATTTTTTACCCACTTGAAAGGGAAACGGCTACGCTCGATGATAATGGGCGTGCCATCTGGACGCAGTATTGGGTGCCCGTTGACATCAACTTTTGGAGATCTCGAAACGATGGTCTTCAGGCCTTCCTCTCCTTTGGGAAAAACCCCGTACCAATTGTCTTTATACCCACGAACGGACTCCTCGAACATATCGAAGAGCCTACGTCTCTGGGTAAACAAAACCCATCCATATTTTTCTGCATCTCCCTTGGGCTTCGTACGTTGTATCCGGAAGATGTAAAAGAACAAATCGAGGGTGGGGACTATTCGGAGGTAGGCCGCCACCACCTCAAAGGCGCGAAGAAACGCCAAAGAGTTGGGATGGAGTTGTGAGGGTGCCAGGCGCAAATGGTTGAAAACACCTACTTCGAAGTCATTGAAGGGCAATCGATAGCCAAACTCCTCGAAGGCTATTTGGTACATCGAGAACGTCCCCCATCTCTCGAACCGCTGACACACTCTGCTTCGCCTTCCGGGGATCATAATTTCCCAATGGTCACGCCCAGGATCCTCGATCGTCGAAAACAGATACGAAGGCCTTTCGGCTAGCGTGGATTATTTCGATCGTGTGTTCCTTGGTTCGTCGGCCACCCACGCGTAGGGGTCGGGGTCTGAAGGGCCAGCCGCTGGTTCATCCTCGACAATTTCGTTTTGATATTCTTCCGCCATTTTACACCTGAAAAGCCGAGGAAGGAAACATGAATTCGACATTCGAAACATCAAATCCACCCTTCCACCGCCGATCAAGTGAAAGGGCGAGGAACAGACTATCAGCAGTACAAAGTTTCTAAGAGTCACAAATCCTTAAAAATTGCTCGCGCAATGGAATGAGTGTAAACTCGAGGATTAACATACATGCGATACGGGCATCCATCAGTTACGAATGCCCGGAAGGTCACAACGAATATTCGACGCTTATGGTTCAAAACCCACTAACAAAGGCAGTTGTAAAGGCAAAAAACCGCCAACAACCACCACCTAGAAAGGGTAAACGAGTAAAAAAACTATGGTTTTTCCCAAAGAGCCACCATTTGTGGGAGGGTAAAAGGTGTTAACCACCACTTACAAACCCTCTACCACCGTATCATCATTGGAACAAACGATAATACCTCCAAGCGCTTCCTAAACTACTTAATCAAAGCAGAAAACAAGCAAGCATCTACAAAAACAAGGAACAAAGGAAGGAAAATCAATAAAATTACTTACTTGATTAATAGAGGAGATGAAAAACTCGAAGGGATTCTGGAAAAATTGGGAGTCACTTAGTGATGATCGCAGTAAAAGCAGGAAGTGAGAGAGTTTGAGTTTGATAAATGAAGTAAAACTTCAAAAATCCCTCCTTTCTCTATTTATAGACGGATCCCCAACGGATGCGTCAATGCGAAGCAATGCGACGCCTCATTTATCTGAGCCGTTGTTTTGATCCAAAGGCAACGATTCAAAAGAATCTGACGCTTCAGATCAAATCTCAGAGTAAATCAAAAGGCGCGTAAATCGAACGGTTTGGGTTCAAACCTCGAAAACCCAACTGTGTAAATAGGCACTCAAGTACTCTTAAATAGCCTTTACACGTGGCAGCAGAAGACGGAACGGCTTGTCCCTTCAAACGTCTCATCTTCTGCTCGCGGAAATCTCGGTTAAATCGAGAAAATCTCTCGAAAACCCTCAACTATAATCCGCCAATTGCGATCCTCGCTTTTACGCTAAAGATACGCAATAAAGACTCGCAGATAATGCTCGCAATCATGAACGAATCTTCAGGATCCTCAAGATTGAATACGAAGATTCTGGATCGAATCTACGAGATTACGATCCACGAAACCTTCGGAAAAAATCACGAGGCGCCCAATAATGCACTCTTGCCCGAATAAACACACGACGAAGTCGCATCGCTCGATGATATAGTCTAACTAATATAGACAAAGTCTAAGGTTGTGATCGACTCTTGCTCGACATTAAGTCATTACGCTCATATTCGAGCACAACGACTTGGGGGGCTCCTGTTCTGGACTGGGCCTAAAGCCCAATAGGACTCGAGCAAGGCAAGTGCACGTTCGAGCACCAGATGCTCTGCGAGCATTCTAGCAGTCGGCGATACCAAGCGTATCGTAACGGCCGACACCGGAATGATGAGCATTTAAGGCTCATCATGGCTTTTCAGCCGTTTTCCGGCAGCCAATTGATGGACATTTATTGCCATCATTGGCCTTAGCTCAGCGCTGGGGGCTATATATACTCCTCATTTGAAGGAGCTCAGGTACATTCTCTTACTTCTGAAAACCTATACTCTACTCTCACTAACTTGAGCGTCGGAGTGTAAACAGGTACACAACCCCCTCTTACTCCACCGTTACTAGGGGCGGAGCTCTGTTCAACGGACGTTGGTCGACTCTGATTCTTGTTAAGATCAATACCAATTTAATAATTATATCAATTTGAACCATTCAATTTCTGATCAATGGCTACAATTTAAAATTACGTGAAACTGCGTGCTGTAATTATAATAGGCAATTCAGATTCGAAGTTTTAATGGGTAATTTTCATTTCATTAGATAGATCAATCATGTTACTTACATATATGTAATTTTTTTTATTATTATTGTGATGTGAAGTACGTAATTTATTTTAAAAATTGCAAATTCTCTATCAAAACTGAAATAAAACAGTATAAGAATAGTGACGTACATTGCATAAGATGATAGTAGTATAGAAGGTTCAACAATTCATTTTTTTCCCTATATGTTTTAGCGCCCGTACATGGGTCGTTGAATAGTGTATGTGTTGTGTGTATACTTCAGTTTTTTATTAGACTATTTTTATTGTATTTTGACGGTTTGTATATCTATTTGGATTGTTTATGTGGTTTAATCCCTATAAAATTTTCAAAAAAATTTAGTCCCTCAAATATTTTCAAACATAATTTTTGAATGATTCTTAAGTGATTCTCTCTACCCGCTATTTTCAATCATAACTATTTTCATGTTGCGTATTTTCACATTTTTTAATAATTTTTTGTATTCATATTTATAATATTATAAAAATATCTCCCACAAATATTTAGAATTTTTCAATTTAAAATGAATTATTTATGTGCAAAAAACAAAAAAAAAATATTTAATTCATTTCTTGTTAAAAAGATTAAACTTTTGCAGGAAAGATTTATATAATGTATTGAACATGACTGCGAAAAAATTTTAAAATTTCAAATGATATACACGTGTTGATTGAAAAGCAGAAGCAAAATTTGTTGAAATCTAAAAGTAAAATTTAAAATATTTATAAAGATCAAAAATATATTTCACCCTAGAATTTATGATCAGTGAGGAAGGAGAAATAACACCATAAACTAGGGTCAATTTAAAGTGTTTAATATGAGATTCTTGATAGTTGTTGAAGGATTTTTCTGAGTTTGTATATCCATTTTTCAAGAGATTCAAACGGAAATAATAATTGTGGTATTGATTTTAGTTGGAAATTTTTTGAAGATGATGAATTTTCTTGGTTTGTTGTAAGGAAATGTGTTTTGAAAAGATGATTTTTTCGGATTTGTATTGGGCGGACCTGGACATATAATAATAGTGGGGCTAAAAAAGTTATGAACTAATGAAAAAAAAATTCATCCGGATAATTCATTAAACAACAAACAAAGATTACTTTTTTTTTTTTTTTGAAATGGCAAAATATAATATTAACCTGGTCTCTGCACAAGACGAACAAAGACCGGTAAAAAGAACTACATAACATAGGTGTCGTATATATGCGGAACACCCAAACAAAAAAAAACCCCTAAACAAACACCACCTAATCAAGATTTATCTCCTAATCTCAAATCAGAAAGGCATCCCCGCAGATTTTAGACTACCAGAGCAGTCACCAACCCAGCCTAAAAAGTTGCCACAACTAGACGCTAACTTCCGAACTCGAAACAAAAGTGCTCGGCCCATCAGAATCCAGAACCAGCTTCATCAGGCGAACCGCTGACCAAACAAAGGTAGAACGAGAAACCATGCAGACAAGTCTCGGCAACGACAGAGGCACCACAATGAGGTCAATAGTGGCGAAAACAACACCAAAGAAACAAAACACCACCGAGGATAAAACAGCCGACGCCGACGCAGAAGAGGTCATCTCAGATACACAGAGACCTGCAAATCTCAACAGATTTGAAAACCTTCAGCAACACAAAAAGAGTCCTGCAAATCTCAACAGATTTGAAAAGAGGTCAGAGAATCTAGAATCAAAGAAAACCAATCACGCGACATCAACCGCAACCTCATCACCAGCAACCACCACCACCACCTCACCACAGCACTAACAATCATCACCGAAACCAGATCCCGGCGATGCGAAATCCGAACACCGCCATCACCACCTCAACTCCTCACCACCGCCAAAAACAAGCAAACAAGTCATCACCTCATCACCTTACCACTACCTCACCTAGACGCCATAAGAAACACCACATCATAAAGTCATCACACCTTACCGCAACAATACACCAGCAACACCCAAACCACCACACCACAACAAGTCAAAACCACCTCTGTCACTTGAAAACTCATGATATTTCACAACATCATAAGGAAACAACCAAGCAACAAGGCCTCACCAAGAAGAAATGGAATGAATTCCAAGAAAGCTCGTGACAAGACAACAAAAGTAAAGCATTCAAGCAATTAAAAGTTCCCTGATGCTAAACCACCAAAACCAAACGGACCAAAACCACCTAACCAAAGCCAAAATCTCCACCGATCCAACTGAACAGAACCAAGAACGTAGATCCAAGAAAAGAAGAACACGAACCACAAGACTCAGAACGGCCGGAACCGGAGAAGAAAAGGGTGACGTCGCATTACCACCACCACCGCAGAAGAAGGAGCCTCCGGCGCCGACCTAAGATGGTGCGGAGGACTGGCCTCATCCTCGTCACACCACCACTACCGCTAGTCTACATTGTGAGAGAAGGATTTGGATTTGAAAGGGAGGGTTCAAATCTGAAAAAAACTTAGAGAGAGGTCAGAGAGAAGGGTTTGAATTTTTAGAGAGAGGTTACAAATAATTCAATTGATTATTCATAACAAACAAAGATTACTACTAATACAAGATGTATATTAAAAAAAAAAAAAAAAAAAGAAAAAGAACAATAATAAACCAACAAATCATAAAATTTCTATTCAAAAAGAAAAATCAACAAACTATATCCAAAAAACTAAAAAAATATATTCTATTCGAAAAAAAAATTATAACTTATTGAATATCTTCCAAATAATGCATATAACTATTGTTTGATGCTTCACAATATCCTACTTTAAATCAAAATATATAGAACCCACAATTATACCAACTGATAATTTGTTTTGATAAGCTAATCCAATTAGCTTATAACTTATTAATTTTTATTCCAATTTTACCCGTATTATTTTACTTGAAAAGAAATCATTTTTTATGTTATTTCATATTTATATGTCAGTTCAATTTCTATTTTTAACCAATCTTATAAAAATTCAATTAGTTATCAACTATTTTTTTACAAATAAAGTAAAATTGATTATTCCAATATTAAACTATATTACTTAAACTATAATACTTTACGTGTAACGAAAGACTTCAAATAATAAATAATAGGTTATAAACTAACATTTGTATTAATACTTAAAATAATATGTGTACCGAAATACTTAAAATCATCAATAATAAACTCTAAACTAATATTTATATTAATATTTGTATGAATATGTATACAGAATAATTTAAAATTATTTATAAATATTATTATTATTTTTTTAAAAAATAAATTGGGCTGAGCTGGCCACATCAAGCCTCATGCAAGTCCGCCCATGTCGTAAGTTGATGATGATGATGAATATGGAGTTGAAGATGAAGAATGTGGTGTTGAATTCATTTCCCTTTTATTTTAGTCCTTTAAAAAATATTAAAAAAAACACAAAAAAAGAAAAGAAAAGAAAAAAAAAAAAGCAAAAAATCCACACAACATGTCTTATACATGGCAACTGCCTGGTTAGCAAATTCTAGCCACATTAGCGTTTTTGAGTAACATGTCAAAATGAGAAACTAAAATGAAAGGAATTTAATCTTACAGGAGAATATCATAAGTATTATTTTATGGGCTAAAATTTATATTTGTTTATATTAGTTATATGTGTCAACAAAATAAAAGAGAGTATCTCAACAATGCATTGATTCAAGTGGTAAGGAATAAGATCCCTTAAATATATTGTAGAAGTTCAATTTAAGGCTTGTGTGTATTGAAAAAATTTAGTTCAGCCCCATAGGTTCCTCAATGGAGATTAGTCATCACTAACGATGATGAAAATTTTGTACTAACCCAAATTTAAAAAAATGAGAGCATTGTTGTTATTTTAGTGGCAATTTGTTCTCTCTCGCTGTGTTTGATCTGCTAAAAAATAAGAGACTAAATATGACAACTTCAATTATACTATGTTTGATTTTAAAATTGTTTCTGATACTAGACAAATTAAGGGCCAATGGACAGGACAAAAACTGAAATTCTTGTCCCCAATGAACGATGAGACAATCTTTTGTCCTCCGCACAAGTTATCTAAAATACCAAAATAACATTTTGTCCACCAAACATCATACTACCAAAAATTTGTTTAATTTCTTAAATGTTTGTCTTGTGCGCTTCTACCTTTTACCGTCCTATATAATTCTATTCGGTACTTATATTTTGCAGATCAAACAGACCATTTAAGTTTAGGAAGAGTTTTGATTGGAAATGGGATGTTGGAAATAACCTAAAAAAGTTATGTATAATATTTTTTATAAAGTTTTCCTCCCGGTCCTTTTTATAAGAAACACTTTACTTTTTTAGATTTATTGAATAATTAATGTATTTGACCTATATTATAGACTAAATACATTAATTATTCAATAAATCTAGAAATTGAAATGTCTCTTATAAAAAAATTGGAGATAGTATTATATTTGAAATGAAAATGAATTTAAAATAAAATTTTAAAGAATAAAATATGATTTAATAATTATATACAATATAAAATATATGGATCATGATCAAATGACATCAAATAGTTTGACACCAAATGTTACACCGATCAATAACCCTTTAAGTAACGAATTCAAATTTTACAAAATCCATTGTTGGATTGAAGATTATATCATATAGATCATCCATGTTAAATTTGATAAAAATCTAAAACTGTTTAATATGTTATTGAGACTCATCAAAATTAACAGTTTATGTATTTTTTTTTAATACCGTTAATCTCGATAAGTATCAATAACTTATCAAACGGTTTTAAATGTTTTTAAAATTTAACATGGATGATTTATATGATGTAATCTTTCAATCCAACAGTAGATTTTGTAAAATTGGAATTCGTTAAAAAATTATTGAGCGGTGTAATATTTGGTATCAAACTAGTATGTATCATTTGACTCCGACCCAAAATATATATTAAATTAATAAATTTAAATAAAAAATTTGAAGCATCCTAAACCCTAATAGCAAAAATGAAATGGCCACCAAATTATTTTTTTTTGAAAAAGATGGCCACC
The DNA here is from genome assembly GCA_030408175.1 of Trifolium repens. NCBI lineage: Eukaryota > Viridiplantae > Streptophyta > Magnoliopsida > Fabales > Fabaceae > Trifolium > Trifolium repens. The sequence goes on along the minus strand of CP125842.1, from coordinate 14,211,265 downwards.
AAAAAATTAATTTTTGCTTGTAGAGGAAGAACGTGAGGAGCATGAAAATGCTTGCCACGTGTGGGTAATGAAAGAGATGGGTCCACACAAAAAAAAATGAAATGAAAAGAACTTAGAAGATCTCAAGATGAAGAACAAGAGTTATAATAATGTGCAGAAGATGGTAAAGATGAAAATTAAGTAACAAACAAACCCTCACCAAAACCAAATATTCGGTTGTAAATGTAACTTCTCTCACATTTTCCCTCCCATCGTTTCTTTTGTTTTCTTCTATTCTATTCTCTTCTTCACAACAACAAACCATTTTGCTTCCACAACTCCAAAACCACGAACTCAATCAAGTACAAGATTCTTCAAATTAGGTATAAACCACCAACCAGATCTGGTCAATTCCATTGATTCAAACTTCTCTTGGCATGATCTTGATTCAAACGCCGTTTCACTTCTGAATCTCTTCCGCCATGGATTTATTCTCGACCGACAATGTCGTTCCAAACGCTTCTCATTTCTCCGTCGCGATCTACTTCGCTTTTGGTAGTTTGGCTGCCAGGTTCATTCTTGATAGATTCGTCTTTCGCGTAAGATCCTATTCAGTTTTCTTTATTAATTCTTTGCTGAGATTCTCTTATTAGGATAAATGTTCATGTTTAGTTAAGTAATTTGTTCATACTTGCAATGAGTTATCCTCGTTAATGATAATGGCATAGTTGTTTTATGATTTCTAATCTTACTGGTGGAACAATGGGAAACAAATAGAGCGAAGAGCATAATTATGTTATATGATTTTAGAAGAATATTGTTATTGGTGTTATCAAAATATGTGGAAAAATGTGTATTAAATCATATTTTAGCAGATGAAGAGAGGAGTCTGTCTATGCTTGACAATGTAGTGACTGGAATTTGAGAAAATGTCGTTTTAGCTCTCTTCGTTTGTTGTATTGTGAATAAAAAACCATAGTGTAGACTGTAGAGAGACCTTGTAATGGCATTTGAGGTGATAGTTTAACTTTTATTTGCAATGCACATTGGCATGGAAGCATAGTACTGTTCGGATATCACATTGGCATGGATCCTTTAGGGTGTGTTTATGAGTTGGATTTTGGAGGGTTAAGTCTATATTTTAGTATATATTCGAAATTTTTAAAAAATAAAATAACATGATACATGAGCATTTAATATCATGTTGCTCTGGTATTGGGGTATTGGCTTGGGACCTGGGAGTGTGCTCCTCCTTACAGTCTCAGGTTCGATTCTCTCTGGTGCCAATTTGGGTGAGCTAATTTAGCTTCTTCAAAAAAAAAAATATCATGTTGCTCTGTTTATTTTTTAAAAATGTCAAATATATATATATATATATATATATATATATATATATATATACCAAAATGTAGACTTAGCCCTCCCCTGCAAAAACCAACTTGCAAACAGACCCTTAGTGCCCTGTGTAAAAAGCAGTTTTCGAATCAACTGTGATCTATCTTATGTTGTTGAGTTAATCAGAAAGAATATCAATGCTTTTTTTTTAAGCGGACTCCTTGAATATTTTGTTGCTTACAGAGGTTAGCTATCAGGATGTTGACAAAGGGGAATAATCCTTCACGGATTACTAAAGAAATGGAAGTAAAGATTGGAAAATGCACGGAGTCAATGTGGAAGCTAACATACTATGCTACAGTTGAAGCTTTTATTCTTAAATTTACCTACCGTGAACCCTGGTTTACTAATTCGAAATTGTACTTCAAAGATTGGCCAAATCAAGAATTGAAGTAAGTAATTTATGTCACAAGGTGACCAGGTTCAGCCTTGTTAATACAAATGTTTTTCTGATATAGTGAGTGACATGCATCTCTCTTGTTGACCTGATCTGTTTGTGTTAATGTTTCTTTGGAAGACCTCTCAGTTGACCCTTACTTTCACCGTAGGTGTTTTAACATTTCACATACATTTCAGACATAAATTGAATTTGTAGCTACAAAACTGGGTTCACATGCTGCACAACTATTACGGAAGAGAGAATTTTGAGTGCACAGACTATTAGAAACTGAAAATAAGTCCTTTGTCCTTTTTGGATTCAGAAGTTAAAGCAATCTAATTTAGTTTTTGCTTGTGATGAGAAACCAAGTATATAGAAAAACAAGCTTCTAGGGTTTTCAAAGAAACAGACAGATATGCTTATAGAAAAACTAAATGTAAATTTAGTTTGTTGTTTATGATGAACTAATTTTCTTGATTCTTCTGACTTTATGCCATTGGTTGCTATTTGGTTCTATCAACACTCAAGTTTATTCCCATAAGGATAACTTTTAGTTGCTTAAGTAGAAAATTATAACACTATTGTAGTCATGTTTGAGATTTTCTATATAAATAGTTGCTTTATTAAAATTTATATTGCATCCTGTTTCATTTCTTTTCCCAGGAGTCCTGTAGTAATATACTACATGTGCCAATGTGGGTTCTACATTTATAGCATTGCTGCTATTCTTGTGTGGGAGACTCGAAGGAAGGATTTTTCAGTGATGTTTTCTCACCATGTAATTACGGTTATACTGATTGGGACCTCATATCTAACAAGGTAATATGCTTGCATTATTTTTCATTTGAAGAATATAACATGTCAAATTTAGATAAACCTTAAATTTAGAATTTTTTTTTGTCTTTTAGCATAAGCATGAAAAGTTTCACGTGGTGATCCATATTTTAAGCTCATTACTATTGATGTTATTTATTTATTTATTATTTTTTATATATATTTGTTATCAAATTTTGGTTATTGTTGTTGTTCTGCGTTTTTTTCTCTAATATTCATAAATTTAGTTTCCTAAAAATTCCTTGTAATATAAACATTGGAATTTATGATTGATTCAATAAAACTATTAACTGTCAATACTTAGTTTGCTGTATGTGTTGGATATAAGAGCCTCTCTAACTGTTCAGATGCCTGATAGAACTGATAAATGCTTATCAAAATTCCCTTTTGTTTTGCGCGATATTTTTATGCAAGTAGGTATGTATTTAATTGCAGCTCTAGCGCCCGCAATTGAGGTGTTGCATGGTGTAGGCAAGACTCTACGGATTTTGATGTTTCATTTAACGGCTGCGGCAATAGCGCCCTATATCCTGAAAGAAATGCAGTTCTATCAGCCACAACATTGACCACGAAACGAACTTTTACTCAAGAATACCCTTATTTTTTAGCCATTTTCTTCTTTTTGTGTGGACATTTTGTAACCATAAAAGGACTAAAACTCTGTTTGGAGAAAATAAATCCTAGTTGCCCCACGTTTTCCTCTTCTGTGCAAGAAGACAACATAGCAGCCCCACTCGTCTCTGTGACAGATCCCATCCCTTCCCTTCCCTCTACATATTAACTATTTTGCTATATATTCTGTTTGAAAATTAGGGACAACAGTGTTGTTGATGGCGGATGGTGGACGGACAAAAATCCACCATATAAAAATGCCATTGCGGCTAATGGCACTGCCAAGGCAGTCAATTAACAACACTTATAACAATGAACTTTCATTGTTACTCCCTCCGGTCTTATACTTAAGCAACAAAAAAAAATGCCCACCCTTTAAGAAAGTTGGTTACTTGCATTTAAGTGATGAAAAAAGTAACCATGTTTCCTAGTTTGTCCTTATCTTGGGAAACATGCCAATTTCAATGGGTATATCAAAAAGTGGAAAAATAAATTTAATTTAAATTAAGGTTAAATTAGGACTAACTGCATTAATTATAGCATTTGGTAATTGAATTTTGCTTATATTTGAGACCAATGTCTATGGTATAAATTCTGTTTGAAGAAAAATGTCTATGGTATAAATTCTGTTTGAAAAAAAAATGTCTATGGTATAAATTAATTGTATAGTTTGTTTAAGTTTAGGCATAGCTGACATATATTGGCACCCACAATAGTGTTTTGGCCATCAGCCGCAATGATCTGCAGTCTGTCAATGTTCATGGGCTAGTGGAATGTATTACACTTTATAGGCCAGTGACATTGTTAGGATCCTTTCTTTGGTGTAAGAAACATTCCTAAAAGAATAATTCTAACTAGAATAAAGCTTGATCAACAGAATTGCGAAAAAGAAAATTCTTTGAGTATGAATTGAATGGAAATGATGATAGCTTTGACTCTAGGACATTCTCTAGTTCACAACTTTCACAAGGAAGAGAAAGTCCTATTTATAAACCATAGGACTTACAGAAATGAAAACGGAGTCTAACAAAATTACCAGCTAAACTGGCCCCCTAACTGATAACTACCCTAACCAGCTCCTTAGCCAATCATAACAACCCCCCCTTTATTGTAAGTCCTAACAGGCATGCATTACATTTGTAACCTGATCTTAAAGTGTTTTTTTCTTTCTGCACACTTCTTTTTCCAGGTTTGCTATATTGAAATAAGTGATTTAGATAATCAAAATTTCAAAAATAACATTAACATAAAGACAGATTATGAAGAGGTAACTTATGTGCGCTGCATTTACAGTTTTTTCAGGATTGGGTCCATAATCCTAGCCCTTCATGATGCAAGTGATGTATTCCTGGAAGCTGCCAAGGTATTCAAGTATTCTGGAAGAGAATTTTGTGCTAGCGTGTTCTTTGCATTCTTTGCAATTTCATGGCTCGTACTGCGGCTAATTTTCTTTCCCTTTTGGGTTATTAGAGCGACAAGGTTTGTCTTTTGATTTTGTTGATTTCATTAGACTTTGTTTTGATAGACAACATGCTAATCATATTTTCCCATAACTGGGTTTCCCACTTTCCAGCCTTGACCTTCAGCAGTGCTTAAATCTATCAGAGAGTTTTCCCATGTTTCTTTACTACGTGTTTAATACGTTGCTCATAATGCTGCTCATCTTCCATATATACTGGTGGATGCTCATATGTGCGATGATCAATAGACAGCTGGAAAATAGGGGAAAAGTTGGTGAGGATATTAGATCAGGTAAGCAAATTTCATTAGTACAGATTGAGTATATAAATATTGTTATTCAACGATTCTTTTGTCTGTAATATCCCCTTCCATTAGTAACATCGTAAATGAATAGTTTTTGAAATTCTATTTTACAAACATGAGCATGCTTGCATGGAGAACAAAATTTAAAGTGTTTGGTATAGAAGAAAGAGTGAAAGAGGAGAGAGGTTGAGAAGAAATGATGAAGTCGCTTTGATTGGTGTAGAAGAGAAATAAGAGACTAAAAACCTTTGGGTCCCACATAAAAACTATCCTAGTCTGAGAAGAAATGGGATGTGAGAAGGAATAAAAAAATTTCTGCTCCTCATACCCTTTTGCTTACATTTTTTTTGACCGGATTGCTTACTTTTGTTTTGTTCCCTTTTGTGACTTTTTTTTTATGAAGTTTTCAATGAGACTTTATAGTTTTGCAAGAGTTTTAATATATTTGTTTTTTAGAAAAATAGCATTTACCTGCTTTATTTTTTGCAGTTTTCTTTTGCTATTTCCAATGACACTTCACTATATTTGCAAGCTAAATTTTTAAAAATAAACATTAAAGGGTATTGTTGTCTTTGTCTACTCAATTTTTTAGCATTTCTCTCTTCTCTCTTTCTCGAAATACCAATCAAATACTACAAATCTATTATATTTCTCACTTCTTTCTCAATTTCTACCTGCAATCAAGCATAGCCTTAAAGTTTCGTGTAGAATTTTTGTAATTCCAATATCTTGAGAGATGGGAGTTAGCCTGGCCACCCATAATTAAAATGTTAAGACCTGAGAAGGAACCGTAACATATGGAGATTGGTGTACGTTCCACATATAATGTATGGTCAAGGATCAAAGATTAGGGGTAGATTTACTTACTTTTTTTTAGGAAAGATTAGTGGTAGAGTTAAATTGCTAAATATGCCTAATTTATAGTTAAATCTTGATACTCAATCCTTTATTGTCACTTCGTTTTAATTAATGTTATCACAATTGCATCTAGTTATTACACTTAGTTTCCAGCATCTACAAATCTTGTCTTTGAGTAAGTGTGTATTTTATTTTAGCTGAAGGGATGCCTTTTTTCTTGTTTGCAGATTCAGATGATGATTGAACAGATGAAGGATTTTTTTTTTCTTGTCTGAGTTTTCTTACTCGTAAGTGGTAGCTAGCTCGCTTTTGAGTTGTCTGTGGATATCTAGAAGTTCAGTTGGTTAGTACACCATTGATGAAGGCTGAATTTTCGTTAGTTTCAAATTTTTCATTGATCACCTGGTAAAATTGAAGTAGGGGAACCGTCGAGCATAAGTCATATTTTTGCTGTATAAAATTATAGGAATTCCTGTATAATTTTTTCCCTTCCCAAACAAACCCGTTTAGTAGCCCAGGGGTTTAGTGAAAAGTAGGGGATAAACAAAATGAAGAAGAAAAGAATTCTCAGTGAGCTACTTACTTTGCATGATGTTTGATGCAGTGTAAGGTTGTTGCTCTGGTCTTGTGGATGTCATTTCATGTAAAATTGTGGTCAGGTGGTTTTACTGGAAATTTCAATTTCAATGACTTCTGGCGTGTTCAAAAATCTCATTATTGAACCAAACCACGTCTAGAAAGGAAAACCGTACTGCACCATACATAGTCGAACCACTATCACTGTTTAAATTGAACTTATTATTATTATTTTAAATATAATGCAGTTCTTCAGCTCAACTGAATCGGTTCAATGCGGCAAACACACTCTTCAAACCAAACTTCGTGCTTTCCAGCCTTCTTTGATGTCAAATGTATCTTTTTTTCCCCACTACGAACCCTAAGCTCCATATTAAAGCTGTGTGAATATCTTCTTCACAGATTAAAGCTATGTGAATACCTTAGGTTGAACAAAACTAACAAAACATATAAGCCCCAAGGTCTAAATTGTGAAATCCCTTTTATCTGTGTTGTGTGCTTTGATTATAATCAATACTAGATTGCTAATTGATTTACCATTTTGTTTGAAGCAACCCTTTGTAACAAATCTGCCGAATTCTGTTTCTGTTAAAAATAAAGAAATCTAATATTGGATATTTGGATTATAACTTGTTAGTTTTTGTTCTGTTTTACATTTTCCTGTTAAAAAACCTGCAACTAATACTATAATGGTTCACTGGACTCTCTTTTTCTTTTATCATAATAAAAAAATAGTCCTTTTTGTGCCCCCGAGTCTCACATGTGCCCTGGCGTTCCAATTTTACCCCCTCACAACATAGAAACTGATTTTTTTTTGACACAAGTGAGTTTATAAATAGTAAAAAGTGGGGAAAAGAGTTTGCATCCTAGGATGCGAATGCGAACTTTATAAAAAAAATAAATTGTCCTCTTCATCCTTCTTGCGCTACAACTTACACAACACCTTACAGCACAACAACAACAACATTAATACAGTAAATTGAATTGTTTTAAGAGTGATTAAAAAAATAAGAGTTTCAATTTGTAGAATTATACAAAGTGTGTAATTGGTCGATAGTCGTATTGTCACAGTCGACTGAGTTCACACTATAAATATTGAATTGTGTGTCAATTTGTACTCCAAGTAGTGGGAGATGAAAGAAGGGTGAAAAAGACAAAACAATTTAATTTTTATTGGGTTTGCATTCTCCGATCATTTATGGGGGCGAAAACATTGGGTTTGAGTAAAATAAAATTGTCACTCGTAAAATAGAATGTAAACTGGGTTCGCTTCCTAGATAGCAATAGGGTATTTAGGTAATTTTATAGGGCGCGAAAAGAAGAAAAAAAAGGAGGAGAATTATTTGGGCTGTCTAATATACAGGAGCCCTGATGATATATCCGCTAAAAGCATTTTTATTTTTATTTTTTTATAATAGTTTAATACTTGTTGCTTGTAAGTTGTAACCAAATAAAAAAGAAAAATAGTCGTTGCTATCACATAGGGACAAATACATGATGACATAATGACATTTTCCGTGACAAATACAAGGTGACATTTTCCGTGACACAAACACTTTATGGTCTGACTTTGTCATCTTCACACCAGAGCGTCAAAATGGGCTATAAGCCCCAATGAGTCTGTCCGTCAAGTTCAAATTTTTTCGGACTCGAGTCTTTAAATTCTAATTCAATTTTTATTTTTCCAGATTTTTTAGTCTGGTTCGTTAAAGCCCGATTAAAATATGGGCTAGCCCGAAAGAGCCACGGGTAGCCTGAGCCCTAATATATTATAATAAAAAAATTTAAAAATAAATATGAGTAATTTGTTTTTGATGATTTGAACTTAGTTTGTATATTATGAGTTTTATTTTGTCATGTTACGAGTTTTTTATATAATTTTTTTTCCATAAATTTCACATTTTTACTCATCTGCTACTTAAGTGGAAGATGAGTACAAAAAGGGCACGCGAGAAACTCGTAAGGTGGCAAAAGAAACTATCTTGTATTATTAGTCAAGGAGCTGCCCTGTCTTGTATTATTAGTCAATTATAATTGGCCAACTGTGCAAATAAAATGGTTATAAAAGAAGGGCTTCATCCTCTTTTTTTAGTAACGTTAGTTTTTTCTTTTTTGTTATTTTGTATGTAAACAACCGCAAAGTCCATCGTTGTTTAGGCATAACGATCCATAAAGCCTCGTTTAAAGAGTATGTTTGGGATCGTTATACTTATCAACATAAGACTTTTGTGTCCAAATTGGGTACGGTGTGATTAACCGAAAGGTCCCTGCCATTTGAAGCGGAAAATGGTGCTACAGTAACATTATCTTCTCAGAGAGAGAAGTCAAAGGGTTGATGCTGCAATTGTCAAAGGGTAGATGGGTACAAATGGACATCTATAGTGCCATCTTGAACTAAGATGTCGTTAGGGTAAGTTTATGAAATTTATGTAACTTTTCATTGAGCAAGTGCTCAAGACCAATCAATCACTATATGTAATTTTTGTGTCTAACATATTCATTGTGATACATTTGTCATGTTTTTTGCATTATTCTCCACTTTGTTTTTATGCGTTTTGTACTGCTATAATCAGCTAGTAAAGTAGTGGAACACCCTACCAGCAATGTGTTCCGCTAAATAAGTGACAGACAACTTGTAATCCTAAAAGAGGCATCCGCTAGTTAAGTAGCGGATTAAACCATAACAAAATGTCAAATAGGCCTAAAAATACAACACACCATATTTCCGAAAAAATCTAAAAGATGTTACCTAATTTTATACCAAAACAGCTCGCAAACATGAAAAGATAATATGACATGTCAATTACAAATATTGGATTTATACCAAATGATATAAAACTAAATATATGTAACCAAATTACAAAATTATCAAATATTGGTTAGGCATAACGATCATGCTAACTTCGGCGCGATCAATAGGCACGATGCTATCTTCAGATCAATATATGTGACTATCTTCGGACGTTCGTCATAATCTTCAACTATAACTGCTCAATTTTGGCTTCTAAATTTCAATTGCTCAATTTTAACCCTTAAAAGGCACCCTATATTGCATCTGCTTGTCTCCCATTGACTTTTTTGACTAATAATTGTTTATGTGATATTTTAATATTTTTTTAAAAAGCATTTATAGAATTAAAAAAAAAATTGTTTTAATAAAATATTGGCATATAAACGTTTTGGGTGAAACTTACACTATTTCTTGATGATATTCACATAAGTAATATTTGCATGTGAAGCTTGCAACTAATATTTTGTTAGTTTTTATAATAAAAAAACTTGTTAGCATAATACTCCCGATGTCCCATTTTAAATGACTTTTTTTTGACTTAGTGTACTATTCATTTGACCTGCTTTGACTTTATTTTTCTACTAATATATACATGCAAATATTAGCATATGAGATGTTGTTTGATTTGTCTCGACGAGTACTTTCAAAATATACCATTTTTATAATTGTTAATAATAGATAATTAGAAATATTAACGATTAAAATTGTGCATTGGCAAATGTGTCAGTGGTCAAATAGGTCATTTATTTTGGGACAGAGGAGTATATTGTATTATATTCTCTATCTCTTGAGACTTTTCTTTGTCTCTTTTTATAAGATTTCTTTCAAATTTTTAAGGGTACTCCCTCCGTTATAAAATATAAGTAAAAGTGAGTCAAAAAAACTTAATGTATTTGATTCAAAATTTAGACAAAATGTATTCACTTTTGTTTTGATGACTAAGTTTTACTTATATTTTGTAACGGAGATAGTATTAAATATTTCTTTACCACAACATATCCCTAATTAAAGTATACTTCCCCCGTCCCAAAATATAAGCAAAAATGAGTCAAAGAAAATTGATGTATTTGGTTCAAAATTTAGACTAAATACATTCAATTTTGTTGACAAATTTTTGCTTATATTATAAAACGGATGAGTATATTTTTCTACAATCTCTAATAAATACTCTAAAAAATATTAATTAATTGTCTCTATTAAAAAATAAAATTATAAAAACAATACAAATTACTCTCTCCGTCCCAATTTATAAGCAAAAAAAATTATTTCACACTTATTAAGAAAACTAAATCATACTCCCTCCGGTCTCATATATAAGAAAAGTTTTACTTTTTAGATTCATTGTAAAATGGACGAATCTAGACTATAATATTGTCTAAATACATTCATTTTACAATGAATCTAAAAAGTCAAATGTTTCTTATATATGAGACCGGAGGGAGTAACAAAGTTAAAGTATGTGTCTTTGACTTTTTCTTATAATAAGTTTCATAGATATAAAACTATTTTTCATTGGTCATTAGTTATAGGAAAAATTAGAGGAAAAGCAAATTTAATAGAAATAAATAAAACAATTCATAAAAAAGAAAAAAGTTATTTTTTTGCTTATAATTTAGGACAAGAAAAATGAATTTTTTTTGCTTATAAATTAGGACGAGGGAGTTCACAAGAGATCCAGAGAGTAAAGTGACTAGTCTATAGCACGAAAATAGAAAGGTAGAAGTGGTCGTACAATAAATTGGTCAACTAAAAATTTCAAAAGTCAAAACACCGTCTTTACACTGAAGAGTGAACTCTCCTTTAACTTTCGTTCCCTTAGCTAGTGACAGTTTTCACCTGATGACCCCACATGTCACACATAAATCCTATCTGGCATCACTTTTCCACAATACCCCACGTGATTATTAAATCCAAACTGTGACCAAAACCTTAAACTTAAACCGTGTGTCAATTGCGTACACAGCTGTCTCCTCCACGTCACTCATTCCCAAACCGTATATAAACTCTTCAACCCTCTGACTTTTTTTCAAACTTCAAAATCTTCAAACCTTAATCTCCTCAAAACACAAACATCATGAACAACTACTCTTATTCCTCTTTCTCTCCTACCTCACTCACCTCCGATCAAGAACTCTCCGTCATCGTTGCCGCTTTAACAAACGTCGTCACCGGTTCAACTTCAACAGATTTTCATCTTCCTAATTCTACCGTTGGTGCTACCAGTAGCAGCACCTTAGAACGAATAGTTCCACCGGTAAACATGGAAACTTGCCGTGAATGTAACATAGCAGGATGTTTGGGATGCAATTTCTTCCCTGAAGAGAATAAGAAAAAACAAAAGAGAGCTAAGAAGAAATACAGAGGAGTTAGACAGAGACCATGGGGGAAATGGGCAGCAGAGATTCGCGATCCGAGACGCGCAACTCGTGTTTGGTTAGGAACATTTACAACTGCTGAAGAAGCTGCTAGAGCTTATGATAATGCCGCGATCGAGTTTCGTGGACCGAGGGCTAAGCTTAATTTTCCTCTTGTTGATGAGTCTCTTAAGCATGCAGAAGAGGAGCCAGAAATGGTTGTTGTTGATGATACTTCTGAGAATTTGAATCAGGAAATGCAAACAGAGACAAATGCTGGATTTGGGAATAATACTAATAATAACAATAATGATTTTTGGGATAGGATTGGGGAAGCTGATTTTCAACAACTTATGAGGTTTATGGATTTTGGTGGAGATTCTTCTGGTTCAAGAACAGGGAACGCTTTTAATTAGTACTTTAATTCAATAACAAGGGAACAGTTATTTTTGTTAATGAGTGTTTAATTAATTAGTTTTGTAGAATTAGTTTAAGAGTAATATGATGATTAGCTTCCACTAGACTTTTATCCGGGAGGGAGTTGATTTAATGTTTGATAATGTTTGATTTTGCAGAATAATCTGCTTTGTAGAATATTGTACTTAAAGTGTGGCTTTGTTCAATTATAAAAAGTTCTGTACTTTCTCTTCACTAATTTTGTCATTTTAGCTACATCAAAACTTAATTGTCAACAAAAGAAACAACAACTTTGGGAAACAACAAAAGAATTTTCGTATTCTAGAATATGAATTTGTAGCATTTTCAAAAAAAATGTGTAATTCGTATTCTACGGGCTGAAACTTAAAAATAAATTCAAAAAAATGTCTATTTGGTACTCTAGGATACGAATTTGTGTTTTTTTACGCGCAACAAGACAAGTTTATCAGACATTGAGGTGTTTAACATTGTTTTGTATCCTATGATACAAAATTGGATTATTTCGTATCCTAGCTTACAAAACCCTTCGTAAGGGTACTTTTGTCACGATGGGGGGTCTGAGAGTAATAAAGGGGGGCCTAAAGAGCAATTTTCTAAATTTTATTATTTATATTCTCTTTTAACTTTTTGTAATGTTAAGTCATTCTACTCTAATGAAACCATAATAGCCTTCATTTGTCTTCTCTCTTTGTATTCCCCTTTACTTTAACAAAACTTACTATGACTTCAATGATGCACTTCATAGCGAACCGCTGAATTCATGTTGACTACTCTAACGCTTGACACCAACGATTTTTTTTTTGTAGAAAAAAGAAAAAAAAGACTATGTCTACACTAATATTAAGTAAAAAAGTATGGCACTTCGAATTTGATGTGCAAAAATAACTTTATTTCAAAGATTTAAATATATATTATAATATTTGCTTATATTTAAGTTGAAAGAGAGTATAATTTAAGATATAATTTTCGTGTGAAAATCCAAATCCTACACAAATAAAAATGAGCATCATTTCTTGACAAAAAAAAAAGAGCTTCATTTAAATATTTCAATAATATATTTATTTATTTTCCATTTTTCCATTTATGAACAAATGTTGATAAATAATTTAAATTTGTGGTTTATATTCTGGCAAGCATTGCTTAAATGTACTTATGTTAGTTGGAATCATAACTTCCTAAATGATACCAATAATAACATTTCCAATTGCAACAGAGGAGCATATATACGAGTGAGTTGTGTGTTTGGAAGCATCATATAAAACAAAAAATGTACCCCACCAACACCAAAGCATCATCTGAAAGACATTGATGTATAATCAGTACACTTAAGATAAGAGGATTTGCAAATTTGCCTTCAAAGTACTGTTGATAGCTCACAATGCTCTAAAATTCTCGTGAGAGTGCCTAAGGGCGTGCCACATCAGCTTTTTTTCATTTTGCTTTCAAAAAGTTTTTTATAGGGGGTGTCCCACTTAAAAAGTCTATTATTTTCATAGGACCTATGTTTTCACTGTTCTATTTTTCTCCCATGTTAACGGTAACAATCCAGAATCCAACGGCACATATCACATATTGCAAATTGCAACTCTTCCAACACAGATTCAAAAAATATGAGATTCAAACCAAAAAAAAATACTAAGATCAAAATAAAACAAGTGATTAAAAATAAGGAAGTTTGAGAAGAAATAAAAAAAACTATTTACTAAGATTCAAAATCCAAACAGATTCAAACCATACTTACAACTTTGTAATTTTTAGACGTTTACAAAAGGATAGCTAAAAAAACGAAAACACACAGATCTGGAGGAAAAAGAACAGATCTGAAATCACAGCATAATAGAGAAAAAAACGCAGGGCCGTTGGAAAGACGATTCTGATCTGTAGCTGGCAGAATGTGATTTGGAGCGACTGATTTCAGATTTGAAGCGAAGAAGGAGAAAGAAGCAGCGATTTGAAATTATGAGTACTTGATATCTATCTAATGAATGAATCTATGAAATGGAATTTAGGATATGCGAGAGAGAGAAAGAAAAAAGAGAGAGAATTGTGAATTGAAAAAACGTTAATGTTATATGGTGTGTTGGTCGATAGCTTTAAAGTCACACAAAATACTTACATACTGAGTGTGAAGGAGAAAAAAACATAAGCAAGCAGGAAAAGAAGATGAAGCAAAACAGCATAATAGAAAACGCAGGAAATTGGTAGAAGATGAATGAATATGATAAACTTGCTGTCAAAAAACAATAGGAAACTGACGGCAGCTTTTGTTAATAAATAATAAGGCACTTAATTAGGGTTGTCACATATTTTATTATGGGCCTGGGCCGTTGGGCATTATGTGACCACTTATTTTAATTTTTTTTATTTTGTGTGCAATTTTGACCAGTTTTCTATACCCCCTATTTAGTATTTTGAACACTAAGCTGGGATCAAATGGAAAAAAATATTGGGAAAGTTATGTCGGTACATATTAGTGCTATTCATATATATATATATATATACACTCCCTCCGATCTCATGTATAAGCAACAAAATAAAAAAATTGAAAGTCTCAAATATAAGTTAAAGTAACCTCTAATCATTACAATCAATGTCACTTTTCAAAATATATCTTTACTTTTTTCACATTCCAATGTTTTTAACGGTTTCCAAGTCAAAAAATAGGAGTAAAATTAGAAAAGTGTATGACTTAAATGCATTTAGACACCCAATGTTTTTAACGGTTTCCAAGTCAAAAGATAGGGGTAAAATTAGAAAAGTGTATGACTTAAATGCATTTAGACACTTTTTTTACCGGAAGAGTTTTTTTTTGTAAATTTACTTATATATGAGACTGGAGGGAGTATATATACTCCCTCCATTCCTTTTTATAAGAAACAGTTTGAAAAAATTACACATATCAAGGAAACACATTTTAAATAGTTCTTTTCATTTAATACTCTTATAAATTTAAATTTATTCCATTTATACCCTTATTTAATTTCTCTAAATTCAATTAACTTACTTATTTTTAATATTCTCTTTCATAATAAATAAGGGCATAAGTGAAATTCAACATTTAAGACATTTGAAAATTAGTCAAAGTTTCTTCTAAAAAGGAACAAAAAAAATTTCACTTTTGTTTCTTATAAAAAGGAACGGAGGGAGTATTTATTTATTCTCTCTCCCATGCTCAAAACTATGAAACTCGAACATTGCAAAAAAATAAAACATAGAATTTTTCACCCACAACGTGATGTGAGCGAGAGGCTTAGTGGCATGATTTTTTTTAAAATGAAAAATTAAAATCCAAAAAATTATCTAGAAACAACACGTCTGAGATGTACATATACTTAAGTCAATGTCGTGCATCTTATGCGTCTATTAATAAAAAAGTATAAATATTTAAATTTATTTTAATTATAATAAATAAAAATAATTTAATTCCATTTTTTTGTCAAATTGCCTAATGGCTACCCATTGACTTATGTTTTTTGTGGATTGTATAATTTAATTGGAGAGAAGTGCTAACGGTTTTCATCTCCTTAAGCATATGGTCAGATGTTCGATTCCTAATTCATGCATACTGAGAAAATTCGGTTGCAAGGAGAAAATTCATCTTATAAAGTTAAAAAAAATGATTAATCAATTATCGATTTATTGTTATTGTTACTATTTAAGTTTAAGAATAATGCTGAAATGCGTTTGATTTTCTTAATGTAGAAGTGTGTTTGATTTTCTTTGGCCACCAGATATATTAAAAGCACCGTGCAGTGCACGGGCATGTACACTAGTTACTAATCAATAGATTCTCCTCTTACCAAGTCTTAGTTGTTGTTAGATTAAAGTTACAAAGTAGAGCCACGTAGTGTCCACGATTATGCCACGTCTACAGTTAACATTGCCATCTGTATTTTAACCACGTTTTGTTCTTGTCACGTTTTTTAATCAGCTCAATTTTTCACGTGCTAATTATGTTTATTTTGTGCTTGTGTTGTGGATAATGGATGAGATCAAGGAATATACTAATTGCAATGAAACCCAATAAATAAATAAAATAAAGTTTAGTGGCATTTCAACTTGAAAAGGTTATAGATATTTAGGTCTTTGTAACTTGTGTTGAAATCCATTTTTTATTAGTTATTTTTTATTTCATCTTATCTATATATATTTAATTTCTTGTGTTTATATGACATTATACAATATTTAATTATGGTCACATTGTACTCGTTTAATACCCGTTGCTAACAACACATATAAAGACATGATGACATCTTCAGTGACGAAAATACTTTCTGGTCTGACTTTGTCATATTCATCACTCCAATAATAGCAAATTTAAAGCAGCGATGTTCCAAAGTAGATTTTCTATTTAAAGATTAAATATTATGGTCAATAGTCAAAACTACTATGTCATGTCAAAGTCAATGTTTTTTTTTGTTTTTGTTTTACAATAAAAAAGGGAATTGAGTCTGAATAGGAAATTACACCAAAATAATAGGAGTAGGACCTCGTATAAAATTATCTTAAGCACAAAATTGCTCGAACACCCCAAAATAGTAATTCCTTGCAAACTTTTTTTATAGGAACTAAATTTAAAATATTATAGAAACCAAAAACTTATTCAACCCTTACGTATAAAAATTCAAATTGTAATAAACACGAAATTGATCATAAGAAAATATGTTAAGTATAATTGCAACTTGATTTTATCAAATTAAACTTGTAGTTGCAAACAAAAATCCCTACTTCAAAACTATTTTTATATAGAAATTAATTTATCAAATCAAATACTCCATCCGTTCTAAAATAAATAATATAATTTTGATTTAGTGTATTATTCATGTGATCTACTTTGACTATATTTTTCTACTAATATATACATGCAAATATTAACATATGAAATGTTGTTTGATTTGTCCCGGTGAGTATTTTAAAAATATACCATTTTTATAACTTTTAATAATAAACAACTAAAAATATTAATGATCAAAGTTGTATAAAGACAAACATAAAGGTGGTCAAACAAGTCATTTGTTTTTAGAGATAGAGGGAGTAGCACAGGATAATAAGGGGAATAAAAAATTATGAAGAACAAAATACACTGAGAAGAATAAAATCAGAACAATAAATAAGAGGAAGAACAATCAATCACCTATAAATAAAATATTATGTTATGAATAATTAGTATAGGTGGATGTCCATAATCCCACCTCTTCCATTACCTATAACTCCCACTAAGTAGTGGAGTTTTACTTCCTTTGTCTCTTCACTTCTTTCCTTGTATCCTATAAATAGGACACTTGCTATGATGTAAGATACACACAAGAAGAGAATAAGACATTGTTCTTATATTCCCTATCTCTATTCTCTAGCATTCTTGGTTTATTTCCAACACGTTATCAGCACGAATCGCTTCAACAAGTAAGTAGTGTTTTCATTTTATCTTATAGTTGTTTTGTTCACGAAATGCATCTCATATTGCCTTATTTTATTTGATTCCTTTAATAATCACTATTATGAATCTATGATCCTAACTTTCTTCACGTTACTGCATTGATATGAGTACTTTCATTATATGATAACTAAATAAAATAAAAATAAAAATTACTTATGTATGCTTTGCCATTTTCGATTATCGTTTGAATATATAATTGTTGTTTATGTGGGTATTTGTGTTTCTCAAATTATATACAACTGTAATATATAATTATA
The DNA here is from genome assembly GCA_030408175.1 of Trifolium repens. Lineage (NCBI taxonomy): Eukaryota > Viridiplantae > Streptophyta > Magnoliopsida > Fabales > Fabaceae > Trifolium > Trifolium repens. The sequence goes on along the minus strand of CP125842.1, from coordinate 14,193,591 downwards.
TGTATTGATTGTATCATCAATCTTTCTAATATTCACTTGATTTGCAAAATAAAATATTTGATTATTATTTTTTTCTTTTCCTGATGCAATATTTGATTACTATTTGCATGATATTTTTAAGATACCAAGTGATGGGAACATTATATCATATTAGCACTAGAACAAAGTGATATTTTGTTTTGGTTTCTGTGATTTATTAACCTCAATCTTTTATTCTGTTTGGTCCCAAATTAAAACCAAATTGATTTAATTTTTTTTTCATTTGATACATGAGTTTAAAACTTTGGTTTTTGATGAATAAAGAAGTCTTAAAGCTTTAGCATAATAAAGTAAAGTTTTAAAAAGCTTTGGTTTTGCATGGTTTATAAAATTTGTGTAATGTTTGAAAACATGTGTTTAAGATAAAGCAGAAACTTTTAATTGAATACATGCTGGAACTTTCTTTTGAAGATGATATTCTTTGACTAATTGATATATATATATAGTATAGATCTCCAACTAATTGATATAGAGAATTGAATCGGTGAGTAGTATTTTCTATAGAATTCTGTCATTAAGCTACTTACTCTATGAAAAGTTTAATAGCATATTGTCAAACATCTTGATGAAATTATTATATAAAGGCTTATTTGTATGATACGTGAGTCCTTTTATGTGAATCTTTATACAGATTTGAAGTTAATGATTTAAAATGAAAAAGTTAACATAGATTTTGATCAATTCTCTATCGGTACTGTTCTTATTTGATCTTAATTTAAGTTTGAAAAAAAAAATTTACACTACAAGAAAACCTTGATTTACAAACAGAATTGAAAATAAGTTATTGGCGGATTTATCCCTCAATAAGTTATTGGCGGAAAAATCCGCCACAAAGTAAGGAAAAACTGCCAATAAATTTATTAGGAGATAAAAATAATAAAAAATAAAACATAGTATATTTATTGGCGGATTTATCCGCCAACAAGTGTTAAATAAAAATAAATAAATATATGAAAAGGTTTGTGGGGGAAATTTCCGCCAATAAATTGTCTAGAGATTAAAATAATGTAGTGTTACATTTGTTGGCGGAATGCAAGCTGGCAGCATTAAATTATATTGCCTCTCTTGCCTGAAAAGAATCTTTTTACTCCTTTTTGTATTTTTAATTTACATTAAATGACCCATTATCATTTATCAACTTACCATAAAAAAAAAAAACTTGCTTCATTTGTTTGTTTTGTTTTCATCTCTTAGCTTGTGCACAAATTTCTTCCATCGTATGTCTTCTTCCATTGCAACTCTCAAGAAGCCACCACACCAATGTTCCGCCTTCTTCTCCATAGCATCTCGAATTCGACTTTAAGAGACATGAGAAATATTGTGCCGTCAGATTCGAACCAAGCTTTTGCGTTTCAGATCCGGTCGTTTCTCTCTTTCTTTCTTTCTTCAACAGAGATAACACCACCAGATCTGATTCCGACTTCCGACTGTTTCTCTTCCTTTACAGAGATAACGCCGCCGCAAGATTCCGAACCAGTTCATGGTCTGACATTCTAACTGATCGACATCTTCTACTTCTTCACTTCTCTAATACATTCAACAACAAAATTATTGATTCAGGCTTATGTGTTTTTAGATCTATTTCATTTTTTCCCTCTGTTCCTCTTTAAAATTGATTTTTCCCAATTATTTTAAACCATATTCTGTATCGCTAAATTTGTTATCTCTATAGTTTTTTTATTGTTTGTTTTGTGTTCATCACCATCTATGAGACTTTATTTCTCAGATCCATCGAATAAATTAAAAGACAAAATAAATAAAATCATTAACCATTTGATATTTTACTTTTGATGTAATAATGGGTTAGTGTGATATTCTAATGTATGGTATTCTAATGTGTTATTTAATGTAAATAAATAATAATAACAAAAAAGGTGAAAACGAGAAAAAGAGAGGGATAAGAGTTAATTATTTTTATATTAAATTTAATTAATTTTATGTAATTAATATTAATTTAGAAACAAATAAAATGGTTTTTAGTCAAAATAAAAATGTTTTTTTTTTAAAAAAAAATTTAAAAGTTATTGGCGGAATATTCTGCCACAATGTGTGGGAATCTGTCATAGTGGTTTCTGGCGGAATTTTCTGCCACAAAATTTAAGCAATTAGCTTTATGCTTATGGACGAATTTATTGGCGGAAATTTCTGCCAATAAATTTACTGGCATATGATTTACTGGCAGATTGATTCCGTCAGTAAATTATCACTTCTTGGCGGAAATCAGTACTTCTTGAGGGATTTTTGCTGCTACTAAATAGGGTTTTTCTTGTAGTGTTATTAGAAGAAAATTAGTCGTCCTTTGAATATATGCTGCAAGTTTAAGATCCAGTGAATAATTTTTATGTGAATTATATTGTATTATATTATATTATTGTGTCCATTTATTCCTTATGCATTCCATATCTATATATGCATGCATTTAGCAATAAGTTTCATGCCTTTTTGTATTTTCTGATAACTCAAAGGACAAATAGTTCATTTTAGAGATTGTCATTATTAATTCGAACTTTATCCAAATGTTGTAACATATTATAAATATTATATATTTTACCTAATTTGTTTAAACTTTTGTTATAGTATTCATTATGTCGAACCTTACAAAACTCGATTTTGAGGCCCTTGACATTTCGGGAAAGAACTATTTGGCCTGGGCTTTAGATGCCGAAATTCACTTAAATGCTAAGGGTCATGGAGATACTATCAAAGAAGGAAACAAAACCTCTGATCAAGAAAAGGCGAAAGCCATGATATTCCTTCGCCATCATCTCCATGAAGATTTGAAAAATGAATACCTTACTGTAAAAGATCCACAAGTTCTTTGGAACAATTTAAAAGAACGATACGAGCATCAGAAAACTATCATCCTCCCAAAAGCTCGTTATGAGTGGATGCATTTGCGTTTGCAAGACTTTAAAACTGTAACTGCATATAACTCTGCTGTGTTTCGAATTACTTCTCAATTGAAATTGTGTGGAGAAAAAGTGACTGATGCAGATATGCTAGAAAAAACCTTCTCCACTTTTCATGCTTCGAATGTGCTCCTGCAGCAGCAATATCGAGAGAAGGGATTTCAAAAATACTCTGACTTGATATCCTGCCTTCTTGTCGCTGAGCAGAATAATGAACTCTTGATGAAAAACCACGAGGCTCGTCCCACCGGTACTGCTCCATTCCCAGAAGTGAATGTAGCAACACTCGACCACTATGGGCAAACTCGTGATCGTGGTCGCGGCCGTGGTCGCGGCCGTGGTCGTGGCAATGGTCGTGGGCAAGGCCGTGGTCGTGGTCGCAGTCTAGATCGCAGTGGAGGTTACAAAAATACATCTTTTCACCAGAAGTTGAAAAATGCTCGAAAGAATGAAAAAGGTGGTCAAAGTAGCAAAAATAATGAGGGCAATTGCTATCGTTGTGGAGGAAAAGGCCATTGGAGTCGTACTTGTCGTACGCCAAAACATCTCGTTGACCTTTACCAACAATCACTTAAAAATAAAGATAAAAAGATTGAGAGTCATTTTGCTTGTGATGACGATGATTTTGATTATGGTAATATGGATGTTACCCACTTAGACGTTGCTGACTTCTTTGCTGATCCTGATGGGAAAATTGACCACCTTATGGGAGATGATGGTGTCCAGAAATAGAGATTATAAATATCTCAACAATAATAAAGTTTTATGTTTAAGAGTGTCTTTGAATTCCCTATGATAATAAAAGTTTTTCTTACCCTAATAATAATAAAGTTTTATATTTTCAATTTCCATTGCTTCTTAGATAGCTAATAATGATAAAATAATTTTCTTATACTTATATTTGTTTTGTTCATTTTGAATAGAATGAGTATTAATGGAGATATGTGTCTCGCGGATAGTGCAACTACTCATACGATTTTCAAAGATAAAAAATATTTCTCTTATTTAGTGAAGCGGGAAACCGATGTTAGTACTATATCTGGCACTTCAAAAATAATTGAAGGCTCCGGAAGAGCTAATGTCATATTATGTGGAGGAACAAATTTACACATCGAGAATGCATTATACTCTCCCAAGTCTCAAAGAAATCTATTAAGTTTCAAAGATATTCGTCTAAATGGATATCATATTGAAACAAGAAATGAAGGAGATGTTGAATACCTTTATATAACAAGACATGATTCGAATAATAGAAGTGTAGTGGAAAAATTACCAGCTTTTTCCTCTGGTCTGTACTACACTTATATAAGTGCAATTGAAGCACATATGATTGTAAACCAGAAGTTTATAAATAATAATAATAAATTTGTTGTTTGGCATGACCGGTTGGGCCATCCCGGGTCTATAATGATGCGAAAAATTATCGAAAATTCAAGTGGTCATCAATTGAAGAGCCAGGAGATTCTTCAATCTAATAGTTTCTCATGTACCTCATGTTCACAAGGGAAGTTGATAATTAGACCATCACCAACAAAAATTGGAGGTGAATCTCTAAATTTTTTAGAACGCATACATGGTGATATTTGTGGGCCAATACACCCACCATGTGGACCATTTAGATATTTTATGGTTTTAATTGATGCATCAACTAGATGGTCTCATGTTTGTCTGTTGTCAACTCGCAACCAAGCATTTGCGAGATTGTTAGCTCAATTAATTCGGATAAGAGCTCACTTCCCTGATTATCCTGTCAAGAAAATACGTCTTGATAATGCTGCTGAATTTTCATCTCAAGCATTTAATGAGTATTGTATGTCCATTGGAATTGACATTGAACATCCTGTGGCACATGTACATACACAAAATGGACTTGCTGAATCTTTTATCAAGCGCATACAGTTAATTGCAAGACCACTTCTCATGAGATGCAAACTCCCAGTTTCCACTTGGGGACATGCAATCTTGCATGCTGCATCATTGATTCGCATCAGGCCAACGAGTTATCATGACTCTTCCCCTTTAAAATTGGTTTTCGGTCGAGAACCCAATATTTCCCATCTTAGAATTTTTGGATGTGGGTGTATGTACCAATTTCTCCACCACAGCGCACTAAGATGGGCCCTCAAAGAAGGTTGGGAATATATGTTGGCTATGAATCTCCATCCATTATAAAGTATCTTGAACCAACAACTGGAGATTTATTTACAGCTCGATTTGCTGATTGTCATTTTGATGAATCAAATTTCCCAACATTAGGGGGAGAGAGTAAGCAGCTGGAAAAAGGGATCAGTTGGAAAGAATTATCATTGTCTCATCTTGATCCTCGAACTAAACAATGTGAACTAGAAGTTCAAAAGATAATTCATTTGCAAAGCTTAGCAAATCAATTGCCAAATGCATTTACGGATCCAAAAAGTGTGACAAAATCATACATACCAGCTGTTAATGCTCCGATAAAAATGGATGTCCCAGTTGGACAATCTCATATTGCAAATGAATCTCAACCACGCTTGAAGCGTGGTAGGCCAGTCGGTTCCAAAGATAAAAATCCTCGGATGAGAAAAGGAGCTAAAAAGAAAGATGGTCCAAGTGAGGATATGGAAATTCTAAAAGAGTCTTCAGACATAATTGATATTTCAGTCCCAGAAGAGACTAGTCAGGTACCTGAAATTCATGAAAATAAAGAGCTCTCAATAAATTATGTCACTATGAGATCTCTTTATTTCCAACATATTATAGGTTAATAGTAAAAAACAAAGGACCTTTTTGCTATATATTCATCGAATATACACCCAACGACTTTAGTCACTATGAGATTGTTCCTATTAACATCCATGAAAAAAATGAAATAAAAGAATTAAAATAAAAAGGCTTGTTCTCCAATAGAAGGAAATATTCAGATTTAGTCAAAAACACATTTGCATATACTCTTTGTATGAGAGTTATTTGATGTTTCGTAAATTAAATTGTATTCATACACTTGCATTAATAGGATTTGGATCACCTCGAGTCAGTAGTATGATTTTATGTGTGTGAAGAGAAAAAAACCAAAAGTAAAATAAAATAAGGAAAATGCTAAATAGTGTCCCTGGAGCACTGGTTAAGAATTCTAAATAAAGCAAAATTTTATTGAAACTTGTGCAGTCAACTTCTTAGAAGTGAATAAATTGCTCTTTTCAATGCAAAAATTTCCCCTTTTAGTTTCTTAACTAGTGTCCCGGGACACTAGTTAGCATGACCCATAAAATAAAATGGTGATGATGCAAGAGTAAAATGATACAAACTCATTCTTTGTATTTCAAGTCAATAGTAACATCAACGTTTTATAAAAGAAAGGGACTAAACATACATTAAACGCTTGGATTCTCAACAAGGTATTTGCCAAAAAATGTTGAGAAGACTAAAAGATTTCTGGTCGAATAAAGTATGGAGGCATAAAATATAAATACTCACGGTGCTTGGAGAAACAAAAAATAATATTTTTAGTGGATTAAATCTTCCATTGGACTGAGATTTTTTAATTTTTTTTGGTAATGGGGTGACTAGGTATATCAATTATCAACATTTTATTGTGAATTAGTATAAAAATAATTGTTTATATTCTTATTCTCTTTTATCTCTATTTTTGTTTACACCTTTTGCTTTAAGTAGAAGTTAATTGTCTTGATATATATTTTAATATTAAGAAAACCTATTTTTGGTTTTAAAAAGAAAAGTCTCTCATATAACAACCAAAACATTGGCTAACTAAGTAGTGTGACTGATCGTATGTTGTTAGATCACTTGTGCAATGAACACAAATGCTCTGCACTGGCACAGCGGAAGAACGTTCTGAGATTGTTCTCAGAGAAGATGAATAACAAAACACACACATACAAGAATTAACTTGTATTGCAAGTAAGATGAAGATGATGAAATGAATAAGAAAAACAAGCTAATTTTATTCATCCACCAAGGGGTAATGGAACTCACTTAAAAATTTACAATCACTAATACAAGTATTTATAATACTTGGAACCCTTAACAAACTAAAACAAACTACTAACTAACTAGTAAAATATCCTAACTAACTAATGGATATATACAAAGTTATGATTAACAAGCTTGAATTACACAATTCTAACATTCCACCATAATTCAAACTGAAAATGCCAAGTTGCCTCCTTAAAAATTCAAATCTCTCAAGTTTGAGAGCTTTTGTAAAACCATCTGCTAGTTGCAGCTCTGTTGGGCAATATTGAACTTCAATCACACCATTTGAAACTTGTTCTCTGATGAAATGATACTTAGTCTCTATATGCTTGCTTCTTCCATGAGAAATTGGATTCTTTGCTAAGCTTATAGCAGATTTGTTGTCAATTCTAAGTAGCAGTGGCTTGCTTGCTTCACATTTCAATTCCTTCATTACTGAATCAAGCCACAATGCCTGACATGCTGCAAATGTGCCTGCAATGTACTCTGCCTCACATGATGAAAGAGCAGTCACAGCTTGCTTCTTTGTGCACCATGATATTGCAGCATTGTTGAACTTGAAGACATAACCTGATGTACTTTTCCTATCAGTTGTGTCTCCACTCCAATCACTATCTGAATAACCAATAAGGATACTATCCTTATTGCTTGTACCATTTGGAAAATGTAGGCCAAAATCAAGAGTACCTCTAATATACCTAAAAATCCTCTTTGCAGCAATCAAATGAGGTTTTCTAGGATCATGTATGTATCTACTAATCATGCTCACTGAGTAACAGATATCAGGCCTACTATTGCATACATACCTCAGTGAACCAACCATTTGTCTGAATAAAGTTGGATCAACCTTTTCCATTTCACTGCATTCACTTAATTTGGAGTTGGTTTCTGAGGGATTTGTCACTGAGTTGCAATTGTTTAGCTCAAACTTTTCAAGCAACTCAGTTATATATTTCTGTTGATGCATCACAATCCCATCCTTGATCTTCACAAATTCCATTCCTAAGAAGAATGAAAGCTCACCTAGATCTGTCATTTCAAATTCAGCCTTCAATTTGCACTTTAACTTCTCAATTTCTAATTTTTGACTACCGGTTATGAGAAGATCATCAACATACAAGCAAATGATGACTAACTCTTTCTTTGAGCTCTGAACATACACACCAAACTCTGATGCACATTTCTTAAATCCAATTTGGATAAGAAATTGATCAATTCTTTTATTCCAAGCTCTAGGTGCTTGCTTTAAGCCATATAGTGCTTTGTACAATCTAAACACCATATTTTCTTTGCCCTTAATTTCAAAACCTGGTGGCTGTGACACATACACCTCCTCATCTAAGGGACCATTAAGAAAAGCTGATTTTACATCTAAGTGATACATCAACCAATTATTTTTACAAGCTAGTGCTACAACTAACCTTACAGTCTCAATTCTAGCAACTGGAGCAAACACCTCATTGTAATCAATACCATGTTTCTGTAAGAAGCCTCTAGCTACTAACCTTGCTTTGTATTTTGAAATTGTGCCATCAGGGTTTAACTTGACTTTGAACACCCATTTTACATCAATTTTCCTTTTCTTGTCTGGCAAGTTAACTAGCTTCCAGGTTTGATTTTTCTCTATAGAGTGAAGTTCATCCTCCATTGCTTTCTTCCACACTCTATTTTTCAAGGCTTCTTTGTAGTCAATAGGCTCAGAACCTGCTAAGAGAGCAAAATGAATTAGATCACCATCATCATTTACTGCACTGTCAGAAGTGACTATGTGATCATTCAATCTGCTTGAAACACTTCTATTCCTTTGAGGTAATTGCCTTATCACTGGTGGAGATGTGATTTCCTCATTCTCATCATCATCACTATCAGGAATCACATCATTTTGATTACCATCATTCAGTTCTCCAGCTGCTTCATTCTCAGAATCATCACTAGAATCAGGAAAAATGTAGCTGCTTTCACTATTGTAGGTAGTCTCAACTTCCCACTTCCATTGTTCAGCTTCATTCACAATCACATCCCTGCTAATGTGTACTTTATTAGTCATATGATCAAGTAGTTTGTATGCACCAGTTGGGTGATAACCAATCAAAATCATGATTTCACTCTTGTCTGCAAGTTTGGTTCTTCTAGCATCTGGCACATGTTTGTAGCATAATGAACCAAAAACTCTTAGGTGCTTCACACTAGGTTTTCTTCCACACCAAGCTTCTTCTGGTACTATTCTTAACTTCTTTGTAGGACATTTGTTAAGAATATAGGCAGCTGTAGTGACTGCTTCACCCCAGAATTTGTGAGGAAGGGATTTCTGCTTGATCATACTCCTAGCCATGTTCAATAAGGTCCTGTTTCTTCTCTCAGCTAGACCATTATGTTGTGGAGTATAGGGTGGTGTAACTTCATGAGCTATACCTTCACTTTTGCAGAAATCTTCAAAATCCTTTGAGGTATATTCTCCTCCACCATCAGTTCTTAAGATCTTAATTGATTTCTCACTCCCCTTCTCAATTAAGATTTTAAGACTTTTAAACACTGATAAAGCTTCACTCTTAAGCTTTATAGTGAATAACCAGATCATCCTAGTAAATTCATCAACAAAAGTGATGAAATACTTGCTTCCACCAAGTGATGGTACCTCACAAGGACCACATACATCAGAATGTATCACCTCTAGAGCAGCACAAGCTCTTTTACTAGTCTCCTTCACAAATGGTAACCTACTCTGCTTGCCCTTCATACATATATCACACAATGCATGCTTGACACTAATCTTAGGTATACCATATACTAGTTCCTTAGAATTCAAGTCACTTAAATTTCTAAAGTTCAAGTGACCATACCTTTTGTGCCATAATGCTTCAACATCATCAGTTATTGTTGTAGACATGCACATCATATCCACACTAGAGATTTTGCACTTGTAAGTTCTGTTTTTTGACAAATTACACATCAATACCAAGTTCTTCATTTTGTCAAACAGCTTCAGTGCACTATCTTCCATGTTAACTGAGAAGCCTTTCTCCACCAATTGACCTAAACTGAGTAGATTACAACTCATATCAGGTACATAGAACACTTCAGAGATGATTACTTTACCTCCTTTCTTGCTCTTGATCACCATATTACCAATGCCTTCAGCAGGAAGTTTTCTGCCATCAGCTAGCTTGATGCTTGATTTCTGGCTTGCATCAAAACTAGTTAACCATTCTCTATGTGATGTCATATGATTAGAACAACCTGAATCCAAATACCAATATTCATTTTGAGCATTGTCATCACAGGTTGTGGCCATCATGAGCACAGCATTAGCATCATTGCTATCTTCTGTCAAATTTGCATTTTGTTGATCCTTAAGCCTGCATTCATTTGCAAAATGACCTAGTTTTCCACAATTATAACACTTGATCTTGCTCTTATCAAATTTTTTCTTGCCTTGATTCTTGTCATAACCTCCTTTTGATGATTCAGTTTTGTCTTCAGTCTTGATCTTTGAATCTTTTGACCAGTTTGATTTCCCTTTGCCCTTGTTCTTGCGGTTCTTGCTTTCTTTGCTACCAGATTGAGCCTACAATGCTTGTTGGCTTGTTCTTTCAGAGCTCCTGTTGATCACCATCAACTCATGTGCTTCTAAAGAACTCTGTAATGCTTCAATCTTCATATCACTTATGTCATGTGATTCTTGAATAGCCACCACAATGAAATCAAATTTTGGATTCAATGATCTCAGAACCTTCTCTACAACCATCTTATCTGTGATGTTTTCTCCACAAGTTTGCATTTGATGAACAACTGCAAGTAACTTAGAGAAGTAATCACTCACCTTCTGATCATCTTCCATCTGCATCATCTCATAACTCTTTCTGTAAGATTGCAGCTTCACTTGCTTAACCTTTTCACCACCATCATGATAGGCCTGCAAGATATCCCAGGCTTCTTTGGATTTTGTAGCTTTTGCAATCTTCTCAAAGTGTTGAGAATCAACATTTTGTTTAATATAGAACAAGGCCTTATAATCTTTCTTCTTGATTTCTTTGAATGCATTTCTCTGTGCATCTGTAGGATTCTCACCTAGTTCTTCATAACCATTCATCACCACTTCATAGCAATCTTGAGCTCCAAACAATGACTTCATGACAGCACTCCATCTATCCCAGTTCTTTCCATCAAGAACCAAGATATTCGTACCAAAGCCATTTGTATTCATCCTTGCTTGCAGAAAATCAATCACTTTCTTTGAAGAAATTCACACAATTCCTTAAAGAATTCACACTCCTCACTCAAGTGTTTCCCAATGATGATTTTCCCCTCACACACACTCGTGTTTCCCTGATTCCCTAGATAGAAACCGGTGCTCTAGATACCACTTGTTAGATCACTTGTGCAATGAACACAAATGCTCTGCACTGGCACAGCGGAAGAACGTTCCGAGACTGTTCTCAGAGAAGATGAATAACAAAACACACACATACAAGAATTAACTTGTATTGCAAGCAAGATGAAGATGATGAAATGAATAAGAAAAACAAGCTAATTTTATTCATCCACCAAGGGGTAATGGAACTCACTTAAAAATTTACAATCACTAATACAAGTATTTATAATACTTGGAACCCTTAACAAACTAAAACAAACTACTAACTAACTAGTAAAATATCCTAACTAACTAATGGATATATACAAAGTTATGATTAACAAGCTTGAATTACACAATTCTAACATATGTAAGAGACACTTGTATCGTCACAAGAGTTTGATCATACAATTTTATAACTCACAAAATTGAAGAATGGTAGAAAGAAAAAAGAATTGAATAATTGTATAAAAAAATAATTAAATAATCTATATTTTTCCAATAATTAAACATAATGTATTTTTTACGATTGAGATTTGAGACTAAATTTTGTGACCAAACTTTCGTGTTTATTCAAGTATTTTCTATACGTGATAATTTATGTATGTCTATGTCTTGGTTCCACACTAAAAAGTACTTTGCTCCGTGACCATGGTCCATCTTGTGACATGGGATGTCAATTCTCTCAAGAAATCTTAAACTTTTTCGAGTGTAATCTCAATCTTCAAAATAGACGTTGAGCAAATTACACAAATTAAAATGGTGTAATTAATGTTGGATGGGAAAAAAAGTAGAGTTAGTTTATAAAATTATCCTTTTATATTGATATAAAAAAAGATAAATTGAAAAAGTGACAGAAGAGAGAGTAATAAATAGTTACCATGGACATTATTGGAGTGACCGGAGTTCGAACCCCAAATTTCACATTTCTCCACATTTAAATGTGTAAGTCTAGCCACTAGGCTACTTAAAAAAGAAGAAAAAAAAACCAGCCTCGGAGAAGCTCTACACGTGATATGATAAAAATGAAAATTCATGTCTATAATAACCATCTGTTAGAATATCAAAATAAAGAGAGAACAATAGAGAGAAAAGTTGTAATTGTTTATTGATCAAAAGATAAAATGAGAAAATGGTTACAAACTACTACTTATAGTAGTGACTTAGAATACAAGTTTCCCAAAGTTAGTTATAACTAACTTATTGATGAAAAAATGAAAACTAAATTCTAACACCCTCCCTCAAGCTTAGGTTGGTATATATCTTGCAACCCAAGCTTGGAAATGAGACCTGAAAACTTAGGACCGGGTAAAGCTTTTGTTAAACAATCTGCCAATTGATCTTGTGTTGAGATGGGCAATAGTCTAAGCATCCCTTGTTGTAGTTTCTCCCTGACTAGGTGACAGTCAATGTCCAAGTGCTTCGTGCGTTCATGAAAAACAGGATTTGTAGCTATATGGATGGCACTTTGGTTATCACAATATATCACTGGTAATTTGTCACACTGTAACCCAATATCCTTTATCAAAGACAAGAGCCAGATAAGTTCACATGTTGTACTAGATAGTGCCCTATACTCAGCCTCAGAAGATGATCTTGACACTGTTATTTGTTTCTTTGCCTTCCATGAAATGAGAGATGAACCTAAGAAGAAACAATAACCTGTGGTGGATCTTCTAGTCTCAACACATCCAGCCCAATCTGCATCTGAAAATCCCAAGATCTGTAGATCAGAAGCTCTGGGATATAGCAATCCTCTGCCTGGGCTTGACTTCAAGTATCTAATCACTGTACATGCTGCATTGTAGTGTGTGATAGTTGGTTTTTGAAGGAACTGGCTTAGCTGCTGAGTTGCATAAGCAATGTCAGGTCGTGTATTGGTTAGATATAATAGCTTCCCAATCATTCTTCTGTATGAAGTCACATCATTGTAAGGTTTAGCTGCATCATTATGTAACTTGACAGAAGGATCTAAAGGAGTGACTGCAGGCTTAGCTCCTAGTAAACCTGAATCTTTCAAAAGATCAAGGCAATATTTTCTTTGTGAAATACAAATTCCCTCCCTTGATTGGGCAACCTCAAGGCCAAGAAAATATTTGAGGGCACCAAGATCTTTGATCTTAAACTGAGTATCAAGAATAGATTTTATTCTGGTGAATTCATTGAGGTTAGTGCCAGCCAATATGATGTCATCAACATAAACCAATAGGGCAGTGAAGTGAGTGGGAGTATGTAATGTAAAAAGGGAATAATCTGCAGTAGACTGTGTATATCCTTCATGAAGGAGAAGGGAAGTAAGCTTTTCATACCACATACGACTAGCCTGCTTCAAACCATTGAGACTCTTCAGCAATTTGCAAACTTGACCAGGTTTGGGAGATTGAACACCATCTGGTACTTGCATGTAAACATCTTCAGCTAGATCACCATGAAGAAAAGCATTATTGACATCAAGTTGATGCAAATGTCATTGTTTGATGGAAGCTATTGCTAGAAGAGTTCTAACTGTAGTAAGTTTTGCCACAGGAGAAAAAGTTTCAAAGAAATCTAATCCCTCTATTTGATTGTAACCTTTGGCTACTAAACGAGCTTTGCATCTCTCTATTGTTCCATCTGCCTTATGTTTAACTTTGTATACCCACTTACTTTCAATTGGCTTGGCCTGAGGTGGCAAATCAACAAAAGTCCAAGTTCATGTCTTAGCTAATGCCTCAAGTTCATCATTCATTGCCTTGTTCCAACACTCAAACTTGCATGCCTCAGTATAAGATGAAGGTTCTGTGATGTGTGTGAGTGACAAAGTGTATGCATGATATGTATGAGACAATTGAGACAAAGAATGATAGGCTGAGATAGGATACATAGTACCTTGAGATGTAGGCTTTGCAGAAGTACTTGAGTTATTACATATGTAATCTGAAAGATGCTTAGGAGCATGCCTGTCTCTAATGGGTCTAATTGATGGTTCAGGTATATTTGGTGTTGGAGTGACAATATCATTGTTGGGAATAGGAGAAGTAGAGGGAGCATTTTGACTAAGATCAGGATCATTAGTGTCAACAGAGGCATGATCAAAAATGACAGGTTTAGATGTGATAGGACAATCAACAACAGGGTTAGTATCACAATCAGAAGATGTATAAGAGGTGTGATAATGCCAATGTGGAGAAGATGGTGAGTGATAGGGTAAAATATGATCATAATGTGTGACATTTCTAGAGATGAAAACTTCCTTACTGTTGATGTCATAAAGAATACTGCCTTTTACACCTTGCTTATAACCCAAGAATACACAAGTTCGACCCTTAGGTTCAAATTTTGTCCTATGTGCTTGTATGGTGGAAGCATAAGTCAAAGAACCAAACACTTTCACATTAGATAGATCAGGTAATTCCTTGTGAAGTAATTCATAAGGAGATTTATTATTGAGAATAGGTATTGGAATTCTGTTTATTAAAAAAGTAGAATGTGAAATAGCATAAGACCAAAATTTCTTAGGAAGTTTAGCTTGAAATAGTAAGGCTCTACCAACATTAAGCAAATGTTGATGTTTCCTTTCTGCTCTTCCATTTTGCTCAGGTGTTTCAACACAAGTAGTTTGGTGCAAAATACCTTTGGAAGCATAGAAACTTGGAATAGAAAATTCAGCACCATTATCACTTCTAATAATTTTGAGTTTTGAATTAAATTGATTTTCAATCATATGCACAAAATTCATAATGTTTTGTCTAGCTTCTGATTTATGCTTCATGAAAATAGTCCAAGTAAACCTGCTATAGTCATCTACTACAGTTAAAAAATAAGAATAACCATTCAAAGAAATTGTATTAAAAGGACCCCAAATATCTACATGTATTATTTCATAAGGTCTATCTGCTTTACTCAAGCTTATTTTATAAGGTGTTTTCTTGTGTTTAGCTAGATGACAAACATCACAGATGCCTTTATTATCAACAGAAATGTAAGGAAATTTGGAATGTAAAACTTCAAGTCTAGGATTGGATAGATGACCTAGTCTAAAATGCCATATGGCTTGACTAGGTATAGTAGTATGGCTAGGTCCATCAGCAGCACTAGCATGAACTTCAGCATCTTGCAGTTTAAGATAGTATAATCCCTCAAGTTCCTTAGCAAAACCAATCATCTTTTGTGTTGCTATGTCCTGAATGGTACAATGAGAGTTAGTGAATTGAAGCACATATTTTGGTATTTTACATAATTGTGACACAGAGAGAAGGTTCACTGAAAAATTAGGAATGCAAAGTACTTCAAATATGGTGAAACATGATGAAAATTTTATAATGCCTGAATACTTTGCTATTGCATAGTTTCCATTGGGTAATTTGACTCTTATAGGAGTGATTTCTTTGTAAGAAAGAAACCAGTGAGTTGAATTACATATATGGTGACTTGCACCAGAATCAACAATCCAATTCCCTAGGCTACATGTATTGAAAGAAGAGGAAATTATACCTGAATTCACTGATACATGACCAGAAAATTGATTAGATCCAACCTTATCTGAGGATGCTGTAGGAATAGTTGTGCTAGGAAATGAATTCTGAAGGAGTGATATTAGCTGAAAGCTTGTTCTTGAGTGATAACGTTTGAGTTGTTGCTTTCAGTTGTGATGCTAGTATCATCTATCCCTCCCTCAACTAAAGCATTATTGGAGGTTGCAGCAGGAGATTTACGAAGGTGTGGAGGTAAACCATGTTTTTGAAAGCAGTTATCAACGGTGTGATTCCCTCGACCACAAAAGGTACAAGTACGAGAAGTAGATTTGGAAGGATAAGGAGCTTTACCCTTAGAAGCATTAAGAAGAACCTTAGAATCATCAACAGGAATCATTTGGCGTTCATGCTGAAGAACTAACGAAAACACTTTGTTCATAGGTGGTAAGGGATCCATGAGTAAGATCTGTGACTTAACAACAGAGAATTGCTCATTCAAACCAGTCAAAAAACGGATGATGTAGAGTAAAGTGTGATTCGAGCGAGCAGAACGCATAGCTTCACAAGTGCATCGCTGAGGACAAGTACAAACAGGAATGGGAAGATAAATCTCAAGTTCTTCCCATAGAAGCTTCAATTCAGAGTAAAACTCTGTAACAGAGCGTGAATCCTGTCTTAGAGCATAAATTTCTTGTTGAATTTCAGAAATTCTAACAAGATCAGCTTGAGAAAACCATTCGCGCAAATCATTCCAAACATCTAAAGCATTATCCATGTAAACAATAGATTGAGCAATGGAATCGGATACAGAGTTCATAATCCAGGAATGTACCAACATGTTACAGCGATTCCATGCTCGAAACGAAGGATCGAAACGATCAACAATAACCGGAAAAGTTCCGTCAACAAAATCAAGCTTGAGCTTACCTCCAAGTGCGCGACGCATCGAACGAGACCACGAATGATAGTTAGCGCCGGTGAGAAGAGGAGTGACTTTGACGGAAGAAGGTCCATCGCTCGGATGAACATAGAATGGAGAAGTAGGATCAGACGATGGATCAGGAGGTTGAACACGAGGTGGCATTGTCACCGGAGAAAATATAGAGCGATCGGAGAAAAGGAAAGAGATGATCGGAGAAAACGGTTATACGCCGGAGAAATTGGTTACGGCAGCAGAACTGAATCGGAAAAGGCTCTTGATATCATGTTAGAATATCAAAATAAAGAGAGAACAATAGAGAGAAAAGTTGTAATTGTTTATTGATCAAAAGATAAAATGAGAAAATGGTTACAAACTACTACTTATAGTAGTGACTTAGAATACAAGTTTCCCAAAGTTAGTTATAACTAACTTATTGATGAAAAAATGAAAACTAAATTCTAACACCATCTGCCATGGAGATGCAGCTATTTTTTGGATCAATCAGAAAAGAAAACTTAAAACATAGATTTGTTAAATGAAGCCCTTTTTTTTTTACTACCACTATCCGGCCTACTGGACCACCTAGTGTGTGTTTGGTTCTGCGGTGGAAATAATTGATTCTAGCATAAGTGAGTTTGATAGAATTGATTTTGGTTAAAAGTGAGTTGAGTATAAATTGATTTATGTTTGGATATATTAACCAAAAGTGATTCTTATCAATATATGTTGTTTGGATAATTTGAACTAAAATTGATTTTGAATGTATAATTACCAAAAGGAAAATGCTTATTATAGCGAAGGATACTTTCACGAACATATTGCGAAGGACGTGGCAACTAATTTCTCTCTCCTGCGCTTACAATTACTGTCACCAATATTACTGTTTTCAATATTTCATACCTTCCTTTGTCAAACAAAAAAAATATACCTTTCCATGGCATAGACCTTAGAACATGATCTTAAACTAGAACACAGATCTCTTATTGTGTATAATTCCAAGATTACATAACAGGTTCAACAATCCAACACTGATGCCAATAGATTTACGGCAATTTTTTTTACACCTCTCTCTTTTTCTTCTTTTGCAAAAGTTTTTTTTTTTTTCAACATCTCTTCAGTGACAGGGTTGAAGAAGATCACCCAGCTAGAGGATAGTTAACAGATATATTAAACTTTATAATTTTTGTTTTTCATTAGCAACTTTTTTTTTAATTCTTAATTTTGGGATGTATACAGTTATGGCGGTGGGCGGTGGCCAGTGGAGATGGGATTGGTTATTGTCCATAAAGACAATCTTTATGGACCTGCCATAAACCAATCAAAAGACAACAACTTTACTCATGCGCTCCCCATTTTATTCGCGCGCCCCCCATATTACTCACACACCCCCATAAGTGAGAAAAATTTCTCATGCACCCCCCAAATTTCTCGTGCACCCCCCAAATTTCTCGTGCACCCCCAAATTTCTAATGCACCCCCCAAATTTTTCATGCACCCCCAAATTTTTCATGCACCCCCAAATTTTTTTTTGTCCCCACACATTTCTAGCTTAAACCATTTTGTTGTGGGAATGATTTCACATATATACACTTCAAAATCATTAAGTGCATAAGATGGTTTTGAAGTACAACCTATAATTAGAATCATTATTTTTTATTTTTTTTGGATACAATTATAATCATTATTTAAAATCATTTAACAATAATTTTGGTTTATTATATAAGACAATCTAAATCATTTAATCACAATTATTGTTTTTATTCTAATTATAGGGTTGTACTCCAAAACCATTTTATGCACCTATTGGTTTTTTATTACAACCATCTGAAACCATTCTCACAGCAAAATGGTTTAATGGTTTTTTTTTATTATAATCATTTTTTTATAGTTTTTTTGGTACAATTATAATCATTACAGTATTTAAAACCATTTAACAATAATTTTGGTTTCTTATATAAGACAATCGAAACCATTTCTATTTTAATTATAGGGTTGTAATCTAAAACAATCTTATGCACTTAATGGTTTTTGAGTGTATATCTCTGAAATCATTTCCACAACAAAATGGTTTAAGATAGAATGTGGAGGGGATCAAAAAAAAAATTGGGGGGCAAAAGTCATATGGGGGTGTGCGAGAAATTTGGGGGGTGCATGAGAAATTTTTGGGGTGCGTGAGAAATTTGGGGGGTGCATAAGTAATTTGGGGGTGCACAAGTAATTTGGGGGGTGCATGAGAAATTTGGAAGGTGCACGAGAAATATGGGGCGCTAGTCGGTTGGGGGGCGCGCGAGAAAGTTGGGGAGTGTGTGAGTAATATGGGGGGCGCGCAAGTAAAATGGAGGGTGCATGAGTAAAGTTGTTGTCTTTGATTGGTTTATGGACGGTCCATAAAGATTGTCTTTATGGACAATAACTTTTGCTAGTGGGGATAATTCCTAGTTCCTACTGGAATGTTGAGGCATGTGAGATATTTGATCTTTTTTATACTAAGAAAACAAAAGTAATAATTCATAATTAATTGTGTGGCTTTGTGAGTAAAAGAGTGTTGAATATTGACAAACAAAAAAGGTTGCAATTCTTAGCAAGTGCGCGTGTTAATACGTTCGTGAAAATTTCGTGATGAAATTTTCGCTATATATAGCACTACTGTTACCAAAATGGGTATGAATTTTAATTTATTTTTTTTACTAAAATGAATTTATTTTCTTTCTTACATTATTTTTATTTATTTTACCAATAAATTTTTACATTATTTTATAAAAAAAATTATATTCTGATTAATTCAAGATCCATTAAAAAATTATAAAAATAAAATAAAATTAACTCATGGTAAACATTGTTTCCAGCAATTTTTTTAAAAATAAAATAAAACTGAAAAGAAATGGAGTAAAATGAAATAAGTTTTGTTAAAAATAAAAAAATTACAATCCACTTAGAGGATAAAAGCAATTGCCGCAAAAAATAAAAACTAATATATCTCATAAAAAAATATTAAGAAAAAGAGAGTAAAATGGGCCACCGGGTTAGTAATAGAGCCCAGCCCGACTTCTTTCCTTCTTCAACCTAAAGCAAAAGCATAGCCATAGAACACAGAAACAAGGGCAGCCGCAAAACAACATAAGCAACACAGAGAAACCAATAATGGAGGGTAATAGAGGAAAATACATCTATCAACTAAAATAATAAATCCAAATCGCTTTGAATTGCGGCAGAAGCTCCAATTTGTAGCTTTGAAGAAACGTGAGTTTGAGTTTATTTTCACGTTCAATTCAATCACGTTTGCAGTTTTCCAAACATCATGTAAAAATGATAAATCGCGTTTTACCGGTGAAAACGTGCATTTGAGGATGCAAAACGCAGATCCAAACACATACCTAATCTGGTTCGGAGATCAGTTTTGACATCAAGTAATTCCAACTCCCTCCCGATTGCAGTTGCGGGGAATTGAACCATGGTCCTCCAGCTCAAACTACTCTTTAAAACAAACTACTCTTTCTTTAATTTGGAAATTAAAAAGGACATTTCATTAATCTTTGCAAACCCAAACTTGTAATCACAAAATCACCAAACCCAAACTTGTAGTAATCACAAAATGACCAGTGTAAGAAAGAAAACAATTACAGGGAAACCTAATTTTTTTTGTACAGAAGAATAAATTGCATCACACAGACTTGAATACAAGCAATACATTGTGCAAAGCACTTCTAAGTTCTAACACTAGAAATTTGAAACCTTAAAATAAAAACAGAAAAGAAAATGTAATCGGTGACTTAACCGGCTCGCTTTCCAGACAGGCTGATAGAGCTAACTTTCATAGGAGTTGCTACCACCAATGGAGCTTCCGGGGAGTCACTAACAGCATATTTGTCATGCATAAATCGTGATTCTATAATTGACTCATCCTTCAATACTATTTTATAACAGTAACAGCTTTTCAGCCCTTGTTGATTCCTGTAACATTCATGGGCACTGTTCTTTACCTGCTGAAAATCCCATATCACACTGAACTTGCCCACAGTCGCAACAAGGTGGCGTTCTTGTTTACCATTCTCAGTGACCTGAAAGACAAAACAAATGATTAATACTTGCTGCAGGTTGTCTAACTCAGTAAAAGGAAATTATTAGCTACTAATAATAATCATCAGTTCAAATGATGGAGCAAATCATGATAACTTGATTTCTCAACCAGCCAAAAGGCAAAAGCTATGGCTTGTATTCTACTAATGGTGTGATCCTATTCCTATTCCTATACTTGCTTGCAGCATTCCGTTATACTTGCATCCCTTTTATATTTATTTTAAATAGCCCCCATTACTTATGCCGCCCATTATCATTTAACCCCACCCATCTTTTTCAGAATCTGCTATTTGTACATCTTGCTGCATTAAATGAGCTCCATGATAATTTCACCATTGCTATATATGGAGCATACACTACTCAATGTGTACCCAGTGTTTAAACATTGCCAATGTAAAGGAACATAAAAGCTTATGATCCACTAGGTTTACCCCAATACTATTGCTAAATAAGACAGCAGAAGTTCAATCCAAGAATGAATCAAACCTTTCTTTTCGCACATGGTTATAAGCTTAGAATAGCATAACAAACAATTTGCCCTTAACAAAAAAAAAGCTAAAATGAAAAATTTTCAGTGAACTATTGATGAAATTTTCAATGACAAAATTTTCATTTAACGAAATTTGCATGTATGAACGAAAAATTCTTTAATTTAAGGAAAGGATATAAAAAAGCAACTAGATTCAAAGTAATTAATCAAAGACAATTAAATGCACGTGTTAATAAACACACTTCTACGCTTATTTTTTCAAGCGTAAAAGAGAGTGATTTGAGTTATTTAATGTCATAATAGTGTTTTACTGGCATTCATATTCATATGTCATAAAAATGAAAAATGATGATACATGTTAATGCAAAATAGAAAGCAATGAAACAATAATGGAGAAGAGTGATTGATTACCCATGAGAAATGTCCACCATGAAACTTATTGGTAGTGCCAGCCAAATGTGAATCCAGAGGAGTGAGCTTCAACAGTCTAGGAGCACCGATCCTGTTTCCCATACGGCCACCAAAACCGGTCTTTGTCTTCCCATCTTTATCAGTAAACAATGTACAAATCAGCACCAAATAAGTATCAGTTGTACCCAACACCCACTTTCCATCAAAAGTAACATCAACACTTGTAATCGGCGAACCAAGCCCCGGAAAAGCAGTCTTAGCCATCCTCATCGATGTCTTCGAATACAATCTTATCTTTCCATCAAGAGAACCAACCACAATTGAACCATCACCGGTTGTTGCAAAGCACTGAAAGTTAGTTCCTCTTGAAAATTGATGCCCCTGGTTCCAATGCAACACCGGAGAACTAGCTGTAGCTATATTCTGAACTATTCCTTTTCTATCACGCATATCCCATTGACAGAGTCTGTTATCATCCAACCCTAAGAATGTTGATTCTGAAGGATCCAACTGTGACCCTTTAGTATCATTTGTGATATCCCTCATTGTGATATCAGCCCCATCTTTCTCAAATTTCCACTCTGTAACAATCTTCCCAGTTTCTATATCAAGCTGATGAAGCTTCGAAGCATGTGGCTTTCCACTATTCATGGGACTCATCAGCATCATGTTAGTCTCTGCTCTCATCAACAACGCCTTTTCCGGCGTCTCATTTCAAAGGTTTCCTCCTTCGAAATTCACAGCAACACCCTTGCGAATTCCGCGATCAAAATTCCGGTAAACCTGAAAACCGGCATCATTGAGGAGAAAACTGTTGTCAAGTGCTCCTAGGGTTAGGGTTTGAATACCTCCATTTGCAGCTTCTTCAAACTCCTCCATCAAATCACCTCTAGGTTTATAAGGTTCTGGTGTCTTCCATGATCCATCATCGGAAACTGCATCTTCCCAAACGGAATCATCGGCAGCTTTAGGCTTAACCCAACCGATAAACTCCTTACCGTAAACCTTGATCTTGTTTTCTTCAGTTGGGGATAAACCGTAAACATTCTCAAACGTACAGTTCTGAAATTCGGTGACGAATTTCCGGTATGATTCATCGGTGGGGAATTTAAGAGCCCAGACACCGTTGGATACGAAATCAACACGGCGTTGATCACCGAACATCTTCAATTGTAGTTCGGTGGAAACCCTAGCGCGAATTTTGGAACCGACTTTGAGAATCCATTGACCTTGAACGACGTCGTTTTGATCTTGTTCATCATCTTCGCAATCGTCTTCGTCGAATTTGACGAATTCGTAGAAAGTGCGTTTGTCGGAGATGATCCATTTTGCATTGGGAGTGTTGCCGCCGATGTGAAGGTAAAGTTTGACGGCGTTTTTAGGAAGAGGTGTTTTTGTTTGTGGTTGTGATTTTGAATGTGATTGTGAAGGTGAAGAAGAAGAAGAAGAAGATGAATATTTGAGTTTTAAAGCGCTGAGTTTAGCGTCTACTTCATCGAGCTGTGTGGAATGGGATTGGGAAGAAGTTAGAGCGTCTTGGTATTGTTCTTGTTGTTCTTCATCTTCATGTTGGTTTTCGTGTTCATCGTCGTAATCGGAGTCGGAATCGGTGAATTCACGGCCTTCGCGGCTCTGAGAAGTACCCATCAAATCAAACGGAAATGAAATGGAAATGAAAATTTGGATTTGATTGATTGAATGATTTTACAGTAATTGGGGATTTGAAATGAAATGAACGAATGAATCAGTTAACGGTTTTATAGCGTTACTGTCGGTTACTTTACTCGGCAACACGCTCCTTTGCGGCGTAAATTTTACGCTTTTTTTTAAAAGAAAAAAAAAATTTAAAAAAAAAAATGGCTTAGGAGTTAGGATCCATATTTTTGCTTTTTTCGTAGTTAAGTTTAAAGACTAGTTGATAAAATCAATATTTCCTTTTGTTTGAGGAAGATAATATTCCTCCTTAAAAAAATAATATAAATATTCCTCTTGTTTGAAGTAATGTGGGGTTTAAAGGTTAATTATCATAAGAGATTGTAAGAGCTTATTAGTTGGAATAAACAATTAAACATTGCTCAAAGATCTCCAAGAAGTAGCTAGCTAGCATACTTCGTGAAAATTAGGAGTTGCTCTTTTTAATTGTTGGTTCAAATTTAAGGAGGTATATTTGTGGTTGTCGTTTTTAGATGCAGCGAGGTAAAAAATTATTGGGGTAAAAAAATAACTAATCAATTATTGGTAATCTTATAGCGCCAAATGTCTTTTAAGATGAAATTTTCACCTTCTCTTCCTCATGTCTTCTAAACTTTACCTATTTATCAATAACTTTCTTATTAACTTCCTTAGAGATAGTGGGAAGATTTTCCAAAGCAGTAGATTTAGTCACCTGTGCAGTTTTTCCATGTGGATAATGTTTGGTGTCAAAGACATGTATTATATGACATGACTTATCATCAATATTTGAGCATTGTGTGAAAGTACCACTTACAGTTAACTTTTGCAATCAAACATTGTGAATTAATGGCGTGTTTGATATTTTGTCTGTCTTATTTATTTTGCATATAAAGAATATTGTACATGTCCATATGGTTATTTTATGATATGTCTACTAACATTATTTGATATGCTTGCAAGTGCACGAGTATATTGCCGTAATAAAAAGAGCATCGATCCACACAAACTTAGAAAAGACAAGGTAAAATTTATTTATAGAAATTAGAAAGATTAGAGAAATATAAATAGAACAAATATAAAGAGAATATAGGAGATCATGTTTGGTTTTGTGAAAGATTGATCATGAAAGTAAGACAAATAAAAAGATATAATTCTAGTGAAAATCACCCCAGGATCATAGATTTCTTCACAAGCACATATTTCCTAACTCAATAAATCATACATTTGTCATGTGAAAACATATTTTTAAACAAGTTACAAATAATTAGATAACCACTTGCAATCGTCCCCTCTTAGATGCAATTAATGGAGAGCTCTGCAAAAACAAATGAAGATCCTCACATACCCCTAGATGCACGGTAAGCACATTACGCTGGTCATGGCATAAATGATCATGAATACATTGACTTCTCCGATCGGTGCTTCATCTTCATGTCCTAAGATAAAACAAATACACTACAACATGATACAATCAACAAAAGCATAAGAGAAAAAGATAAAATAAATGCTATGGATTACTCTCCATAACCCCAAGATGGTAGTGAATTACTCACACCTACACATGATAAGCAACAAGCATAAACTAAACAATACTAAACTAAGAACACAGCAGAAAATGAAAGAAATAATTTTATTGATATGTTGGAATGATACAATGTCAAGCTTGATGAGTTTACAAGTGAAGGAAGAACTTTATATAGCCATAAGAAGCAAAACATTTTTGGAATTCTAATGGGTGAAGGGATTAATACATTAAGTGGGCAATAAAAATGAGAAAATAGAAGGCCAAAGGCTGAGTTTGCAGCCAGCAAGGACTATCACAGGCGTGGCCATCCAAGCACGGCCGTGATTGAGCTTCAGGGCGCGTCCATTAGCTTCTGTGAGGTCTGGCACGGCCGTGACCAGGTTTCAGGGTGCAGAAATCTTGACTTTCCACATTTCCTTGCCTTTGGTGACAACTTTCTAGCCTTAACCCACAAATTTAAGCTCTGGCTGTTGGTTTTTGACCTATCCTTCATTAAGGAGTGTCTCTTATTATCCTCATATCGTGCCTTAGCCAATAAATCATCAAAACTTGCATCAATTGTTCACTTTTCCTCTTATTCATGCATTAGGACCTACAAAACATAGAGAAAGTAGTAAGAAGTGCCTAGAAACTTGACCATTAAGCAAGATTTATTTAGATAAACTTCTACTACTACTAAATAGTATGAATATTTTAGTGATGTCATTATTGTATGTTTGTTGGTCTCTTTCCCGTTGTTGTTGCCACCGCTCCTAATTTTGCTACTCAATTAACTATATTCCTATGCTAAGTGGGATGAACTTTAAGTCATAGAAAGAATATGTGGAGATTGTCCTTGGATGCATGAACTTGGACTTGCCCTGAGGGAAGAGCATCTCATCGCAACTGCAGAGAACGCGGATGAAACTAAAATAGAAAAATGGGACCGATCCAACCGTTTGTGATTGATGGTGATCAAAAGATCCATACCTGAACTGAAATGATAAGGGGTTTAATTACTGAAAGCAAAAGCCCCAAGTAGTTTCTCGAAACTGTGGAGCAATTCTTTGCTAAGAATTATAAAGTTGAGACAAGTAGAACTATGTCCAAGCTCATTTCAATGAGTTATAACTATAATGGGATAAAGGAGTCCATCATTGAGATGTCTAGTCTCGCTTCGAAACTGATGGTGGTTTTGATCTCTCTCCCGCCACACTTTGAGCAAATCAAAGAGAGTTACAACACTCAAAAGGACAAATGGTCCCTCAATGAGCTTATTCTGAAAGCTAGTATAGCCAAGTGAACACTTTCGATCTTCTCTTTCTTCAGCTTCTCTTCCTCCTGCACAAAGGGAGATATAAGCTCATCGAGGGACTATTTGTCCATCGATCTGAGTGTTGTAACTAACTTTGAATTGCCCAAAGTGTACTGGGAGAGTGATCAAAACCAAGTGCACAATCAAATCCTCATGAAGTTGTAACTTCAAAGCTTTTAGTTTCAACGCGAGATTAGACATCTTCATGTACTCCTTATGTTCCTCTTACCTTTATAACTCATTGAAATGAGCTTAGACAAAGTATTATTTATCAAAGCCTTATTATTTTTAACAAAGAATTTGGTCAACACAATTTTGAGAAACTTCTTGCCGCTTTCGCACTCAACAATTGAACCACTTATCATTTCAGGTATGGATCTCTTAATCATCATCAAGCACATACAGTTGGATCGATGCCAATTTTCTATTTTAGTTTCATTTGTGTTCTTAGCAGTGACAATGGGACGCTCTTCCCTCATGGAAAATTCGAAATTCATGCATCCAAGGACGATTCTCACAGATTCTTTCTATAACTTGAAGTTCATCCTACGGAGCATATGGATAAAATTAATTTAAGTAGCAAAATTAGGAGTGGTAGCAGCAACAAGTGAAAAAAAAAAAGAAAAAAAAAAGAGAACAAACATACATTAGCAAAGATGTCATCAAATAAAATGTACATTATGTAACATAAAATGTACATGTTATATTAGAATTTGTAACAAATATATAAATATAAAATGAGGAGAGATCCGTTGACTCCAGGAGTAAGTCTTCCATTGACTTACTCCGCTTGATAACTCGATATCGATATTATATTTCTTCGATCCAACCGTTGAATTCAAAGATCCCATTCAGTGGATCAACTCCACAATTTTTTATGAAAATTCAAAAAATGTAGTTATGTATTTTAGACTATGGAAATTCACCGGTTTTTTCTAAAAAAAATTCGTACGTTCAATTGAAGTGTTCATAAAAAGTATCAAACGATTTTAAATTTTTATAAAAATTTGTGGAGTTGATCTACTCAATGAGATCTTTGAATTCAACGGTGGGATCGAAGAAATATAATGCCGATATCGAGTTATTAAACGGAGTAAGTCAATGGAGACTTACTCCTGGATTCAACGGATCCCTCCTCATATAAAATATGTTCATGTTATACATTTTTGTTTACAATGAAATTGAATAAATTCAATTTTTTTATGGGAATAAATTCAAAATTTTAACCACTAATATAGTTTCCCAAAATAAATATAAATATGGTAGCTACTCAAAAGGACATAATAAGATTCATATTTAGTACTCCAACAGCCAAAGGACATAATATAAATTTACTATTTTAAATTTTTTAATGTATACGAATTTGCACATATAAAAAATCCCTTAATTATAGACAACTAGACGCCGGCCCGTGCGTTGCACGGGTCTGACGGATACCAAGCATGGTCGAGTTCAAGCATGGTTGCTATGGGGATGTAGAAAGGCACCATTAACTGAAGATATAATTGATTATATTTTATTTTATTAATATAGGCATTAGATTGGAAAATTGTACTGTAAAAAAGTGACTTATACAATAATTAGTATAAGAGAAAACAAAATAATTGAGGTAGCTGAGCACTTGTCATCTAATTAGAATACATAATTGCTCTCTGAAAACAAATTCTTTCTTAAGAAAATGCCATGGGTGATGAAGATTAGCCTTTGGTGGTTCTTTGATATATAAGCAATTTGAAGCCTTCCAATTTGAAGCCTTCCAATTAGAAGCGAAAATTGCTTTCTGAAAAAATATTCCTTCTCAATGAAGATGAGTATTTGGCATAATCAACACAAAATTTGTTTGTTGACATGGTCATATGGTTCTATTTATAATTCCCCGATCTTTTTTTGTATTTTATGATACTGAGAAATGTGCAGCTAAGAGAGTATTAAATCTGATGATCTGCATTAACACAGTTTATTAACTGCACACTTTTCAGTACCAAATCACACATAAAAAGTAAAGAGAGTTCTATGTAGAACCATATGAGCATGTAAACGATGGAGCCAAACTATTTTGTGAATACATACACGAAGAATGATATTAAAAAGAGGAGTGCTAAAATTTTAGTGCAAGAGAACAAAACACACTCATAATCCATTCATCGCTGGGACGGAACCTGCTCCCAACAGGATGAATAGCAAGAAACCAAAATAGCAATCTCCAACAGTTTCTCTATATCGATCCTGTTGGATTCAGATTCAGTCAAACATACGAAGGAATCTAAGTGTGTTGCACTCATACAATAAACAAAAATATGCCAAATGATCATCTTCCAGAAGCTGTTGAAAAGGAAATACGTCCTCAGAAAATAATTAGGCTTCTGTTTGGATGCCTGAAGTATAAGCAAGATCTTGATTGAAATCAACTTGATGAGAAAGATATATGACCTGCATGTAAAATTTAAATTTGTAAAATTAATAACAATTCCCTCGTGATTCATACACATTGATTCTGTTGGATTTAGATTCCGTCCAATAAATGAAGAGATGCTAAGTCTATCATACTCAGATTTCTCGAAATTCCAACAGTACTTCTTTCATTATCGATGTCCTCATGAGTAAATATTAGATTTAAATAAGCAAGATTTACATCACCTTTGAAAGCCGTTGCCGATTTTGAATAGAAAACCTGAAAAAGAAAGCCCAAGCAAGCATGGTAAAGTAAAAAACAAAACCATCACTATACTTGAGATTAACCGCAATTTGTATGATGTGAAAATGCATGTAAGCAGTGGCTAACCTTTAAAAGCAACCAGCTAATTTGAATGTGATTCTCAAAAGAAGAATTCGAGGTCATATGAAAAGCAAGAATATAAAAAATTATCAGATAATATACAATATCTACAAATACTAAATCAAAAATCTTAGAACAACAAAATACATATTCCTTGATAATGTGTAGTGAGAGAGAAGGATGGTAGTGAAAGGGGTGATGCTGGGATTATAAGGGAAATCCCATAACGATTCTTGTACATCGATACCATACCAAAATTCCATATAATCCCGACATCAACCCTTCCACTATTAATAGCCCCCACCAACAAATATAAAAAAAGAATGTGTAGATGAAAATGAAATAGCCATTTTATTCATCATCACCATGATCGTCTGGTTCTTACCTTATACGTTTTTGAATTTTTCGGCAATGTAAAGTTCACAGTTAAAAGTAATCACTTATTCAAATGAATCGTGTTCTGATGTCTTCCAATTAATGGCAATCGTATTTGTAAATACCATAATCACTACTTGAAAGACGTCAGGACTTTAACAGTCTAAATTAATAATTGATTTTAACCATGTACTATACATTGATTATATAACAAAAAAACAGAGTATAAACAGAATCAGACGATGATGATGATGATGAATAAGGATAAGTGATAAAGTAAAGGAAGATAGTTCTACCGTGTTCTTGTAATGATGAACCATAAACTGTGTGTTGTAGCCTGCAAAACAATGCAAAACTAATAAATTTTGGGTGATGCCATTCTAAGCTCATATACATAAGTGTGTTGCTTTCTGAAAACAAATTCCTTTTGAAGACATTGCTTTGTAGCAACAGATATTGGAGATGAAGATTAGCACTTGATAGATCTTGCATAAGTAATTTGAAGCCATCCAATT
The DNA here is from genome assembly GCA_030408175.1 of Trifolium repens. Taxonomy (NCBI): domain Eukaryota; kingdom Viridiplantae; phylum Streptophyta; class Magnoliopsida; order Fabales; family Fabaceae; genus Trifolium; species Trifolium repens. The sequence goes on along the minus strand of CP125842.1, from coordinate 14,163,807 downwards.
AGAAGCCAAAATTGCTTTACGAAAAAATATTCCTTCTCAATGAAGATGAGTATTTGGCATAATCAACACAAAATTATATAAGTCAAAATAGGAATGCCACCTGCTTGTTCGTTGACATGATCATATGGTTCTAATTATAATTCCCTGACCTTTTTTTTGTATTATATGAAACTGAGAAATGTGCAGCTAAGAGAGCGTTAAATCTGATAATCTATTAACACAGTATGTTAACTGCACACTTTTCAGTACCAAATCACACATAAAAAGTATAGGGAGTGCTATGTAGAACCATACGAGCATGTTAACGACGAAGAGGAAAGCACCCCGATTCCATCCTAAATTAAAATTTTAGTGTAAGAGAGTAAAACACACTCATAATCCATTCATCGCTCGGACGGAACCTGCCCCCAACAGGATGGATAGCAAGAAACCAAAATAACAATCTCCAACAGTTTCTCTATATCGATCCTGTTGGTTTCAGATTCCATCAAACATATGAAGGAATCTAAGTGTGTTGCACTCACACCTCTAAAATTTCAATAGATCTCCTTTTATTTATGAAGAACACGTAGAAGATTCAATGATAATAGGAAAAAATAAAGTATTAATCTGAACAAAAATATGCCAAATTATCATGCTCCAGAAACTACTGAAAAGGAAATACGTACTCAGAAAACAATTAGGCTTCTGTTTGAATGTCTGAAGTTCGATCAAGATCTTGATTAGAAGCAACTTGATGAGAAAGATATATGACCTGTATGTAAACACAACAATAAGTTAATATGTGATGTAAAAAGAAATATTGCAGGTGATTGAACCATCCTATAAGATATTCATAACAATTTAACATCATAATTACACAATCTACATAGAACAGAGAGTGTGAGGGTCAATATCTGATGGAAAAACAACTTGGAATGATGAAAATTATGAAATAAGTATCTGTAAATCCCCCCAAAAATGGAAATGCTTTAATGGTAAGCAGTAATATTTATAACGATGTTAGCTACCAATATTGAAGCCTTAACTTTTCAATTCCTTCAACCTTCATGAAGCAAGCAGCTAATCACAGGAAAAGTTGGTAAAAAGAAAATAGACATTTCTAATTGAAAGAACAAATTAAGAAGAGTGAAACTGAGAAAGAAATAGTCGTGAGAGAGAAAGCATGAGAGAGTGAAGAGAGATGAAAGTGTTGTGTTGGTTTTAAAGAGGAAGGAATTCATGCAGTGGAACACATGTTAGTAGTTTGAAAGGTAAATAGTACACGTGACTTACATGCACTTCTAGATATGGTAATGGAATTGAGTACACGTGCCTTTCATGCAATATGGGTAAGTGGCTAGTGGAGTGTGGTATGGAGTAGCGGTTGCATCAGAGATCATTTATTTGATTTGGAGTCTTAGTGTCTTATGTTTGGGAGAGTTCATTGGGAGGAAGATCCTAGTAGGCTGGGTGGGTTGAAAGCACACATAAGCCCATTTGTTTTAAGTTGGATTAGCTCACGAAAGCTAGTTTTAACACCTCCCCTGTTTATTTTTTAAAAGGCTACAATATGTTATTTTTGGTCATTTTTGTACTTGAATTTTTGTTTTTTTTTTTCTATCTCCGTAATGAGATGTGGTAGAAAAAAATAAGGTGGGGGATGGATAAAGAAAATATAGGTTGTTAATTTCAAGGGTTGCAGAAGTAAATGTCAACAAAGAATTGTATTTGGAGTCTCTTAGTTCTATTTCTAGCAACTGTATTATGAATTCTCATTCTCACAAGCAATAAAAATTATGGAGAGTGGATGGTGATCTTGCAAAGCGCTTAGGGATGCATATATGCACTTACATGGCAGAATTGTGGGGTATTTTTGAAGGTCTAAACTCTGCTAGATGGTTGGGATTGTGAGTAGCAGTGGAGTTTATGTAGACTCTTGAGACTCGAATGTTGGTGAATGTACTCACTCAAGGTTTATGTGAAGCCCAATTGAGATATGTATTGAGGTGTTGTTATAATTGGATGATTAGAGAAATATGTCCTCTAGGCAAGTCTGATGCTTGGCTTTTCATCCCTCTTTCTTGTTTACCATCATTATCATAACATCATGTTATTTAATTTATAAGACATTATTATAAGTTATCTATTTCATTAAATATTTAAATTTAATGTTTTATACAAACATGGAATGCACATATGCATATATAGACTAAATAAGCTCTGAAATAAAAAAGTGAATTCAAATTTGCAACATTGCTATTAGCATAAGTAATATAAATTCAAATAGCAGTATAATTAGCATATCAAGATACCATGGTAAAGTCATATTATTACAAAATGACTACATTATTATTGGAAAATCTAGAACAACATGCTAATCTATACTAAAAAGCAATGTTCAGCCTGATAGAAAGGTTTTTGATCTTCAGAAGTAGTAGGTGCAATTAAAGTTGTACGCACCCCTATGAAAGGAGATATCTTTAAATGTACAACATTATTGTTTGAATATTTGGTGACCCCGAATTTGAGAGTAACACCATCTGATAGCCTACGCGCCTTGCAGAAATTGCGCCATTCGCCGGTGATCTTGCAATTATTAGGAGGGCATCCTTCAATTTCAAAATGACACTTCCAGGAATATCCAAACCAATCTATCATAGTCAACTCTGAATTTTCATTAGGAAGTGCGAGCTTGCAAAATCCATCCCAAAAGAGTTTCTGGTTGTCATTATTTTGGCAAAAGATTAGGTTCCATATATATGAGAAATAATATATAGCATATCAGAAATAACTTACCAAAGTACCTGATCCCACATCTGTGGGATTCAAGATTTTTTCAAGTGTATGGATAAATTTTGATGGAGATTCATAATAGGATACAGGGCCATTAGCAAAACATTCACTGGCTTGTTCATGTAACATTAGCCTATGGGGAGGATCTGTTTGAGGATATGCTATCTCAATTCCGGTAATTTTCCAAACTTTTATCTGAAAAAGTGTAGGATTTATATATAGCAGAGTGACCCAACCACCGGAACCAAGACGGTAGAAATGTCGTAAACGGGTCCAGCCGCGTGCAAAATATATTTTTGCGTTCTTTGTCTCGATAGATACCTGAATTTGATTTTTGTTTGGATCTTCTAATATAACAAAATCCCCGATGTATGATCCAATATCTCTTGTTAAACATGCTGGCAGCTTTGCGCGCGGCTATAGATAATTTCGAGTAATTAGTTCGCATTATATATTTAGAGATATCAAATGAGTAAAAAAACTGATAAACATGCTTTTGACTTACATTCATTGGATCAAACTCGACGAAACATGTCTTCGTCATAATAGAGTAGGTCTTGACAGTGGGATGTAAATCTATGGGAAAACAATGAACGAAACAATAGATGATTATTAATAGATATGCAGCAGAACATTAAAATTTTAAGAAGCAAACATTATGAGTATATGAACAAACATTCTAAGTTTCATTCATGTTAATGATATTGGTAACCTACACAACAATATAATTTGCCATTTTCCTACCCCTCCCTTCTCATAGAGAACAACCACAATTACTGCCTTGATAACCAGCTAACTATAGATACACGATTCAAAATTTTGACAATTGCATGCATGTGTCTGCTATAGATCCAGGTCAAAAATGAAATAAAAAGTATCTTACTAAACACCATAAAAAAATAAACTATATATAAATTTCAAAGAAGAAATTATTTAAAGTTTGTCAACACAATCTTTTGTTAATTTATGGACATAATTGGATGATCTCAGTACTCAACTGCAAGGATTAAAGGAAGCGGAATAACAAAAAGAGCTAAAAGTTACATGCATGCAAGGAAATACCAATAATCAAAATAAGTGAATAGGAACCACACCTCTTACAATAAACAAAGTGTTTGAGTTTTCGATTTTCTTGTAATCTTGGTTAGCTTTCTGAATGAAATTCGTAATGCCTCGAGCAGTGTCCATGATATGAGTAGGAAATAGAGGATAGATGATCTGAAGAGCAGGAATAAGGAATAAGAAGATATGACTTGAAGATAAGAGGGTAACGTATTAAATGATATGGACAGTTGGCATGGATGATATGGAGAAAGGGCAGCACATTAATGCAAAATATTCTCCAAGATCTCTGTTGGAGAGGGCTGTTGTTTGCATGTATTTCAATTGGTCTATAAAAGAGGCAGTGGCAGACGGTTCAAATTAAACTGGTCAATAAGATAGATTGTAATAAAATTAGATTAAACATGATTAAACGAATATTTACATCAGAATAAGAACATCAATGCAAACTATTATAACATTGAAAATAAACAGTCAAAGATGAACTATATTACAGTAGCAAATATAAAAGGAATCATACAATATTTCGAAAGACTTCTTTGTAAACTACATTATCAGTTACATCTGAATTTTCGCCGTCTTCATCAGTTATTAATATTTTCAAACCAGCTCTCGAGGTTACTCTAGACAATGCTACATATAATTGCCCATGGGAGAAAATTGGCCGAGGAAGATACAATCCAACATAGCCAAGTGATTGACCTTGACTTTTATTTATAGTCATCGCAAAAGACACAGTTAGTGGAAATTGTAGGCGTTGAAATTTGAAAGGCAATCTTTTGTCTGAAGGAATGAGCGACAACTTTGGAATAAAAACTTTATCGCCGATGTTACTGCCAGTTATAATTCTTGCTTCAACCACATATGTTCCTAGCCTGGTGATTATCAACCGTGTACCATTACACAATCCCGAAGTTGGAAGCATATTTCTCATCAACATTACTGGGGCTCCAACTTTCAACCTTAGCTTATGATTTGGAAGACCAGATGAAACAATTGTGTTGAGAAATTCAGGAGTATGTACATCATCTGGTGCATCGACATCTGAGTTCACGTTACATGGAGAATCGTAGCTGAAGTAGATTTTCTCCTCTCCTGGTATTAGATTCAAAATGTATTCATTTATCTCATCAACAATCACATTTTTTGGTGCCAAAACAGCTCTTTCTTGGAAATATGATGGATCATCCATGTTTTGCAATAAATTTGGATAAGTACTGTCAACTATTGCCGCAAGTGGATCAGGAAATGCATGAATCAACAAATCGGGTGGAATCTGAATTTTGATACAATCATCATCTGCATCTCCAATGCTCCCATCACCAACTCCCAATATCCATTCTGAAAAACGTCTTCTTTCTTCGACCTCATAATCTGTGCAACCGGACAACAACCTCATATTAGTAGTTAATGTAAGAACCTCGCAATGTTGCCACAAATGAGATGAATTTATGGTTGCCTTCACAATCTCATGCCTTGTTCCTTTTGGTATAACAGGAAGTATTTGTCGGAAATCTCCACCTAGTACAACAACTTTTCCACCAAATGGAAACCGTTTGTCCTTCATTATATCCTTCAAAGTACGATCAACGGCTTCAAAACAATGTTTGTGCATCATGGGCGCCTCATCCCATATAATGAGCTTTGCACGACGAATCAGATGAGCCTCTGGATCCCTAGGGCGTATCTCACAAGTTGAATATTCATCGACATTAAGAGGGATACCAAATCTAGAGTGGGCAGTCCTCCCACCAGGTATTAGCAAAGACGCTATACCACTTGATGCAACTGTAAGGACAATTTCACCCTTTGATCTTAATGCGGCTGACAACGCTCTCCAAATATATGTTTTACCGGTACCACCATAACCATAAAGGAAAAAAAATCCTGGCTTGTTGCCGGTAATCCTTCCCATAATCTTATCATATATTCCCCTCTGTTCGGTGGTCATTGTAGACATCAATTCAGAATGCTCTTTGCACAAAGACAATCTGTCATAGTTCAGTTCATCATAAATAAGCCTATTCCCTACATCTCGCAGCAGTCCAGCCTCTGGTCGAGGCATGCCACTATAATTCTTTAAACTCTTGCCACTACACTGCAACAAAGCTTCAATTTCGGCCAATGCATAGCTCTTTAGTTGCTCTGGCGTCAACACCAAATCTGCGAATTACAACATTATACTTAGGGTTATGATACAGAGTACAAAGATTGTAAAGACAAAAGGCAACAGAGATTATAACATTAAGGTTGGAAAAAATCTGATAAAAGTTTTTTTGCATGTTAGCCAAGTAGTGCAGCAATATATTTGTTCATGGGAAGGTATACTATTAAAGATAGTTTGAATTTTAGCTAAAAATATATCTGAATGTAAAACCAATTTACCATTGACACGTAGGATACGCTTTTGCTTGCGCTGAATATCATCACTTAAATATTCCCAAGTACTATCCCAAACAACTCCTGGCTTGTGTATCTGACTTGAAAGTAATAGAGCTACAAATAAATTGCGCAAATATGCACCACTTCCCCAATAGCTTGCCTCTTTAATTGCTCGAATGAATTGAGTATCATCATTCATTAAACCCATCGCAAAGCAGGCATCCTTGTAATTGTTGTACTTAACATTGTTAACTGTCATAAGATCATCAAAAGATGTAGGACCTCTAGCATACCCAAGTAAGGTTCTCAAATAAAATTTTGGACCAGAGCCGGGAGGGACAAAGTGCATCCTTCCAATTGAGAAGCCTCGCTTCCGCGGTCTCCACTCACGCATATCCTTTTTCCACACAAATTTTGTAGGGAATTCGGCATAGGTGAGTTCTCGCGCATAGGGATACTTCTTATTTGCATCCATCCATGCCAAAAATTTTGTTTGGTTAGCATGTGGCTTGGACACAACATCTTCTATAGAAGCTTCATCAGAGTAAACCACAGATTGCTCACCCTCAAGATGAAAATCGAGCCTTTCAACTGATGGCTCTCTATAGTTTACATCAAACGCAAATATTCTCCAAACAGCTTCACACGCCGATAGATATCTACAATCGTAGTACATTTTTATCTCATCAAGAGCCTGAACATTATCCTTATCATTTGTGCTATGGTAAAACCCAGCAGTGACCCTATCGTGCCCTTTGTTGACATATTTAAATAAATATTTTATAGACCGTGATTGATTGCACCACTCCACATTGATATGAGCATTATATTTCAACAACAAATACCGGTTGTATGGAACAACAAACCTATTATCAGCAAAACCTTTCCCTTTCTTAATACACACGCCGTTGTCCCTCCTCCTATATACAGGATAACCTTCAGAATCAATAATTGTACTATTAACAAATTTTTTTGGAAAGAATTTGGAACACCTTCCTTTCTGCATACACGGGGAACCTGTATTCTGACCACCACATGGACCATGTATCATTAAGGAAGTTACTATTTCAAATAACTCAGGATCTTGCGTCCTATCGGGAAGCTCAGCAGATATTATTTTATCAATACTATGAGGATGGACAATTCTGAATTGTGGTTGCAAGAAAACCAAGATATGAGCATGGGGAAGTCCTCTCTTTTGAAACTCAATTGTGTAAATGACTGTAACATGATTAAGAAAAACTGAGTTATAATCTTCTCTTCCTTTAAGTTCAAGTTATTCATAAAATATATAATCATACTTAGCTAATAGAAACAATTCAGTAAAAAAGAGTAAAAAAATACCTGCTTTTACTTTGCCGAATATATGACCTTTCTTTATATCTCTTATGAGCTGATCGAGTTTTATTTTGAAGAGCCGACTCACCAGATCAGGCCGATCACCAGGTGCTAGTCGATGAATTTTCAAAAAATCAACAACTTCAGGCCATTTATGGTTGCATGTAAATGTGATAAATAAATCAGGATATCCAGCCCAAGAACATATGGCCATAGCATCTTGATAATTTTGTATCATATACCTGGCTCCTCCAACAAAACTTGCTGGTAAAACTATTCGTTTCCCAGTATTGGACGCATCAGCATCTCCTCTAAGGATGGCTTCGGTTAATCCTTTATACATATCAGCTCTTAGATCTTGCTGATGATCTTTCAAATATTTTAACCGAGCAGATTCTATGGTACTAAATGAATCGACCAAGAATTGAAGAAAAAGTCTCCTCGAGAAAACAATGGTTGAAGCATGTGTCTCTCTTTGCTGAATCCTATATCCAACCCATTCTAACTGAGTTATAAACTTTCTCTTCCTGGTTGCTTTTTTTGGATTGTCCCTAAACTCAATATCCTTCCTATATCCATCCTCCCCCCTTGGGAACAACAATGGATATTGTAATGGCCAGTAAGATGGTTTGAACGTAGAAATCCGCTTTAAAAGCCCAGATTGTGTTTCAACAATAACATCCCTATCAGGATTTGAACCATCAAAATCACCAACAATCAAAGCAGCCACCTCTGAGGCAGTAGGAAGATTGTATCTTCTACCGTCACGTCCTCTTTTGCCCAATATTTTCAACTTAATAGGAGGAGCATTCTGCGAATGGAGTGTATCACGAATTGTGTTGTATATATGAACGTAACGATTATTACAATTATCAAGAGCCTCCCTTATATCTTTGACAATCGAAGATCTAAAAGCCGAACTATCATCCTCCATCCTGACGAATATAGAGATCATGTCAAACATAAATGTATTTTCATAAATATGAATATACTCAAAGTTGTAAGGTGAAAGAATTACCCGACAGCTGACATCCTATTTGATATTTCATTGTTAGTATCATATATATATAGTTGCGCGAATTTAGGCCGCTCTCCTGGTAAGGGCAATAAACTCCCAATATGATGATAATTTTCACCATTCATCACAAAAATAGGAGGAGCATTACCATTGTTCATAGAAGTATCAATTTTGCCACCTATGGATGTGAAAGCAAACATGCTGTTAAAAGATCTAATATTCTCCAAAAAAAATTTACTTCTTTTATCATGGGAGTGGTATAAACTATGTAGAGGCTCAGGTAAGCGATTTTCTGGCGCAAGCTCAATATCACCTTGACTACAACACAATGAAAACCGGGGGTTTGCTTTGGGACTTCGCTTCACACGTTCTTCATACCACATTAGTGCACCACAATATCCACATGCATGGTTTGGCTGACCAATATTCCAATATCCAGTAAATACGGGAACTGCGTAAATATTTTAAAAAAAATCACATACCAAAAAGATCAAACCACTCATTCAAGGATATTTAAAATAGGACAATTCTTTAAAACAATTAGAAATCAATACCTGTATTATACTCGTCAATATCCTGATCGTCAATATAATCACAGTTAGAATCATTATCGCTACCTTCCAAATCTGCACGACAAATTGTCCACCATTAGACTGGCATATAATTTGACAGAAGATTAGCTATCAATGAATAATAGAAAGTAAAATAATACCGGAATTGGTAGGTATCTCGTACTGCTCACCATTAGTTGAACATATCATATGGCCATCTGTTTGGCAGGGGGAGGCATAAGTAAAAAAAAAATTCAATGTTTAAGAAAGGGAATAGACACTAAAGGCTAAATATGTTAATGAGAAGGTAGGACAGAAGCAGAAGATGATTATTGAATAACACAATCTCATGGATGAATTATAAGTTAACTGAAATGAAGGAAAAAGTAGGCAATCAATACCTGTATTAGATATATTAATATCTTGATCGTCAATATGGTCACAGCCAAAATGGTGAAGATTGATTTGCAAACCTGTATGACAAATTTTCTAGCATCAGATTGGCATATGATTTTTCTGGAAACTTTCATCTCATATTAAAAACGTTAAGGGAAAAAAAAGTAGTTATAAATGAATAATAGAAAGGTAAGGTAATACCAGGGTTAGCAGGTACATCAAACTGCTCACCATTAGTTGCACACATCACTTGGTGATGCTCACCATTTGTTATAGATATTATTTGGTGATCTGTTTGGTAATTGAAGGCACAAGTTAATAAGAAATCAAGGGAATAGGTACTGAAGGTTAAATAAGATGGTTAGGAGTCAGGACCAGCTTTGCATGCAAAAGATAAATGAAATGACTAAAGGACATGAAAGCTTACATGGTTTAAAGTGAACATAAAATTCACATGGTTGCATGCAAAAGATAAACAAAATGATTAAAGGTCCATACCAGGATTAGAATGATTAGCAAAACTCACCTGGATTAGAGGACACATTATACTGCTCATTGCTAGTTGTGTTTAAAAAAGAGACACTGCTACCAATAGAAGATGAAGCATGGTGACCTACAAAGATTAAAACAAATTCAGTAACAATAATAAAGAAATAAATAAATAAGAATGTAGAACATAAGGAGAATATGATAATTGAATTACCTTGATGAGTTTTAAATCTCTTAGAGTAATGGTGTGAGATAAGCTCTTGGGAGGAAGCATTATCCTTTGAAGAATCCATGCTAAGTCAGAGTGATATCCTTCATCCAAGTAAGATGCCTTATAGAAAGTGACAGTTATTGACAAAATGGATATCCAATGAACTTATCACACGTCTAACCATGACATGCATAAGTATAGGCACTACTTATAATATAATTATTACATCTGTCACAAATAAGATGAATAAAAGAAAACATAACTGAATGATTAGACCAAAGAAATAGGTAGCTTGTTCCTTTAGGTGCACACCATGATGCCTAACCCAATAAGTTTGTTAGAAACAGTAACAGAAGTTGCCAAATTTGTTAAAAAAAGGTAGTTTGATGAACCCATGCTAAGTTTCCAAATTAATACATGAAGGCAGCATCTTTGGTGGAATGCTAAATGTTCCAAATACAGCAACATAAATGCAGAACCCTGCATGATTTTTACATGGGGAAATCATGAAGCATGATTTAAGTTGGAAATAGGGACCTTAGAACAAAAGGATGAACATCACACTTTATCATTAGTTTTTTTATAGAGGTAGTTTATATAAATATATTATGGTGTATGATTGAGAATACCTCAGCTAACATGGCTGCACAGCACATGACTGAGAATACCTCAGTTAACATGGCTGCACAGCGCATGACTTATAGGGTCCTCATTAAAATTCAAACATTGTTAGGGAGAGGTACGTAGCGTAGTTAGATCACTTTCTTTTGTTAATTTTTATGTGGCATATCATTAAACAGGCAATCAACCACAAAGTAACATTAAAAAGAGCAATTTAACCAACATGTCATTAGCTAATTCAAAATACATCATCTTATTAAAAATACTAACACAAGATGTTATTTTATATGTCATCTCATTAAATTGACAATCAACCATAAAGTAACATTAAAAAGAGTAATTTAAATAACATGTCCTTATTTAATTCAAAACCAAAAGACTATTACAACATCTCACTGAATCCTCAGTGAAAAACACATCACAACACAAACATTATTTTGCTTCTTTGTAGACACAAAGGAGACATACACAACACACAAATTAAACATAAACATTAACACAAGGACATGAACACACAGACATAATTCCTAACATTATTAGACAGTACACTGCTTGATCACTTGGAGCCTTCAATTTTCACAGATGCCATCTTGACTTCTTTTGGTGTGTCAACATCTCCAGCAGTAATAGCAGGTTTCTTTGTGGCAGATGCAGCAATGCCATCAACATTAGAAGCTTTCTTTCTAGTAGTCCTAACCGCCTTAGCCTCCTTTCCAATCCCACCCTCACATCCCTCAACGCTGGCAGGCCTCTTTCCAATAGATTTTGTGGGTGAAATGTGGCATGTGCCAGGATCAGCTTGTTCTCCAGCAGCATAGACTAATTTTTTGGTGGCAGATACACCAACACCATCAACAATAGTAGGATTCCCTGCAATTGATTTGCTTGGAATGGTCTTTACACCAACCATGATAGCTTCCGTTGCAGCATCAATCTCACACCTCTGTCTAACATGTTTGGCAGGTGAAATGGAATCTGGATCAGCTTCAGTATGTTCCTCAACAATAGAAGAAGTCTTTTTTGTTGCAGATGCAGCGATGCCATCAACATTAGAAGTTTTCTTTTCAACTGGGTTACTTGTTGGAGTATTAAGGCCATCGGAGGGCACAACCACCTCATTGCATGTTGAATCCCCCCCCTCAAATGCACCCTAAATGAAGCATTTATTATTTAATAATAATCAGACTTCAAAGTTTTCACAAAATATAATCACATTATATATACAATTATTATCATGAAATAAAAAATACCAATGAAATGTCATCCCCCAAGCCACCCCCAAAATTACTATTGTTAGCAACGTCGTCATCACATCCAACCTAAAGTGCAAATAAATCAATCAGTATTATTTAACAGTGAGCCAAGAAGGCAAAAAATAACTGTCTGGTATTTAAAATATACATATATCCCATGAAGGGCTGCAAAGCGCTTGATAATATCATCGTCATCGGATAATTTCTTCACAGTGTAACCGCGCCAATTGCGGTATAAGTTAGCATCAGTTACTTCAACCTTAAAAAGCATGCGCTTATTGACAAACACATTGAGCTCTGGTGGATATGTGTGTTCCTGGGAGAAATTTAATAAATATATGAATAATCGAAAACAATGAATACAATAAAAATATAAAGAATGCAAAGTGGGATTTTACGTCGTTCATTGCATCAAGCAGATCTTGTGCAGTTCTTCCGAGAAATTGGAAAACAACGCGGTCAAACATCACAAAAGTTATTGAACCGGTATCATCTATGACCTGAAGATGAACCCTGAACCTGCAAGTAAGAGGCAAACACAAGTTGTGTTGAATGCAAAACAATGGATGAATATTCAAAATGGACAATAGTATATGTTAATTCAATACTTAGGCACAGCAGTTCTAGGCATCTTGCACTTTCCACAGTAAAGCTGACCACCCATGAAATCAATTCTAGATGCACACTTGGTACATGCTTGATAAAACCACCCTGCATCCGTGTCAAACTCGCAAGTCCAAGCCAAAACAGCACCGTAACATTTCTGTAACAACGATATCAAATATATATGTTTTAATTGTAATGTTCAAATACATATAGAACAATAAAATAAAACCCAACCTTAGTAGAATCAATAAGATCCTCAATAGTCATTCTTGGAGTTTGTAGTAAATCATCGGCGACGCTTAGCACCATTGGTCCACTCATCTGACTAACCACTTGTGTCAGCTCCACATTAGCAACATCCATCCTATTTATAGGCAAAGAACACCCAAAAATATCAAACATAATCCAAAGGATATTTATTTATATATCAAAATAAGAGCATCACCTTTCTATATAGCTAGTAACTTCAGGGATTTGTGCATTCAAAAACAGCTTGGATCCATAAAAAGAGTTTGAAACCCCCATAACACCTATGTCAATGTAAACAACAAAGTATAATAACAGATCCAAATTTCAAATAGTAGGTGAAAAGTATATTGCATATCCTTACCAAGATACTTTTTAAGCTTACACATCTGGATTATCATCACCACTGGCAAGGATGGATCATGAGTGTCAAAGAATTGCTGCATTTTTACAGCAAAATCGTCCCATAAAGTACAATGCAATCTATTACCCCTACAATATGAATAATAAAAGTGCATAAATTACTTGCAGATAATTATTACTATTTTTATGATATTAGAATATTAGATATATAGAGATGTCACATGCATTGTAAAGTATATAGACTCACTCTAAGTCCTCAAGGACTGCGTCCATAAGCTTACTTATCTTCCCATTCTTCTCAGTCTCCTTCATATCATTTTTCTCAACAACATGACCAATAATATCTATGATAAATGAGCAATAATAATATAATCAAATAAAAGTGCAACAAATAGAAGGCAACAATGAATCATAGAGAATGATACGTCAAACTTACCGATCAACTGATCCTCATTTGTTGCTGATAGAATCTCTTGGAAAGGCACAAAGTCAAAATGATTCATTGGTATTTCAAGAGTGGTTAACTTGAACACCATAGTCCTACGCATAAAATTGAGCTTGTATTTGTGAGGAGTGGTCCTGTAAGAACCACCATTCTTGGCAACCATAAATCTCCCAAAAACATAAGCACAACCTTCGCGTATAAGATCTTCAAACACTGGAATCAGATCTTTACGAATTGTTGCATGAATTCTTCCAAGCTGCACAGGTAAAAAATAACATGCAAAGTCAACATGAATTTACAAAATCCAAAGTCAAGATGATGCAAATGGTATGGCTAAAAACACAACATACATCTTTATCCAGCAAAATCATATGAATTGCTCCTCCCTCAGTAGAGTTAGCACGATCTGGAGTAGTCCAGAGATTGATCACCCGGGCCATAATTTCGAAATCAATTTTTCCACCAGTAATCTCAACAATCTTGGTCTTCTTAACATAAATATCTAAACAAAATTTAGCAAATACAGAACTAAAAATAAGTATGACATTAGAAAAACAAAACACAGAGTTAGTGAAATAACAATAGCAAAAAGTGTGGTTACCTGAGCTAGCCATTCTGAGTATAAGCAAAAAGATGATAGGAGACTAATAATATTTTTGTTGATGACATTTGCCTCAGAAGGTGCTATGTATTTATAGCAGAATAGACGAATGCATGTGTAACATATGTCAACTGATTGATAGAAGGAGTAACATGACTACATCAGAAGCATATACATAAGTGAGGTAAGAAATGTGAGGGCAGTATTAGGTGGCTCATTAAATAAATAAACTATATAAACAATAAACATAAGAAGAGTTTTCTGATCAATTCAATAATGAGTTTGTTTAGAACCATGAGGATGATAATATTAGTTATTAGTCATGTTTAGCACCTCTCTAGTCAATTTAACTCTGTAGATTCTAATTTAATTACTTGTAACTTAATCCTCTACTCCTTATTAATCAATTCACCTCTAATACCACATACATCACATTTAAATGTGTTTTAACAAATTTGGATCTAGTCTTAACTAAAATAAAATAAAGTGTTCAAGGACTGAACATACAATTTTTGCAAATCTAGTTCTCATTATTATTATTATTTTGGTTATTATTATTCCATTTACTGTTGGCAAGATTAGTTGTTTCTTTTAAGCATAGATGTAAAAGGATTTAAGTATTGATTGATTGATGCAATGAGATGAGTGCCTAAATCTATATCTATAAGACCGTAAAATATGAAGGAAGAAGCAAGGAAATCAATTGAAGGAAAGCACATGGAGCATTAAATGAATGAAATGAATCATGTTTGTCCAAATCCTTGGTACTGTTAGTGGATCATGAGAACAAATTTCATTGGTTGCATGTTGGCTTGTTATTACTGCAAGATATAAAGGGCTCTAAGCAATCTCTCCCTGTTATCCATAGTTAAATAAATTTATTCCCAACTAACTGAAATATATCCTACAATTATCCTTAATTAATCATAATGAGATCAATCTTGATCAACTACAAACCAATTGAAACCTATTTAGATTGCATCTCTAAGTAATAATAACACTCACAAATCCATTGCTTACATGTCAAGTCACCCTTGTCCAAGAGCCTCTATTAATACTGCATTCAAATAAAGGCATGTAGAGTATCCACATCTCACATATTGTTATCACAGTCATTTTTAACAAAAACAATGGCAGGCGTAGAAACCAATTTAATCACTAAGATAAGGAAAATGCTCCTCAAAGGCTGGGAGCATTGTTTTGTTGGAATTTTGAAATTTTCAGGCCTGGTTAGTGAACTTGAAGCATATGCATGGAGTTTGACATCTGAACAAAATCATTTCCTCATCTGCCTCATTAGATTCAGAGAAGAGATGGTAGTGGATGCTCCTTTCATTTGGTCCATCAAAGAAGCCATGGAGCAAAACCGGGGAGCAGCGTTGTTTTTATTAGGCGAAATATGCTTCCTAAAAGAAGAGATTGGCATACATGAATGTAATCTTGCTACCCTATCACACAAGGAGCAGATAATTGCATATGAAGCCACCAATTCTGACCAGGACCTTGCTAAGCTGAGGGAGATGATTGAAGAGATCAAGAACAATATTCAAGAAAACACCAACAATGCTCTAATTAAAAGGGAAATTCTCATGATTCTTAAGGCTGAAATGTGTGACTTGGGAGAGGACCTATATATGCTAATGAACAAATCAAAGATTGCGAACTCTTTCAAGAAAACCATAGAAAATTTCTGGAATGCTACCATTGATGCTACCAATCTTCTATAGTGTGTTACCTTGCAGTTTGTGTGTTGTATGTATTATTATTAATCGCTCATTCAAGAGGTCTAAATCATAATCCCTGGAAATTATTATTGTCTACTTGCTCTATTATTTTGTCACCATGATGTTTCACAATTTGCATGTAATCAAGATGGAAATACTAAAGTTGAAGTAAACTTGATTAATAGAGCCATTTATGTATCAGTTCCTTAAAGGAAGAAAGAACCACATTATTGTGATATGTTCATTTAACCATCATATCCATGATAAAATTAAACAATAGAACTAAATTGTAAATATAAGCTAAGGACATTTGTTTGATAAGATTCTTAAAATCAAAGGAAGTTTATAGATCACAACAAAGGAGAACAACTATAGGATAAGAACAACATAACATATTGACCTTAGGAGTGGGGCTATTATACACACATGTTTTGCAAAGAAACCCTACTTAGACACAATTGTTAGAAAGAAACCCCCACATAACAATACACAGACATTACACAGTAGCCCCATTTAGCCCACAAACTATTCTAGACAAACATCAAAACAAATTAAGCACTGAACATTAAATATATAGTCTCATTAGACTCATTAGGATCAATATTCTTAGCACCGACTTTGATTGTTTCACCAACCAACACCCTCCTTGCTGCCACCAGTTTACTCCATTCACCTCCAACAGCAAAATGCTTGAATGGAAATACCACGTAGCTCAGAGTACAATTCCATGCATTGCCACAATCATCCACCAATTTGATAGAAGTGGCATCCTCCTTAAATGCATTCTCGCCAAATCCGTCGTAGGGGAGTATCTGAAGATTTTCACAGGGGTATGTTAGTTAATGTCATTTTGTATAGCCAAATCAGTGATTGAAAACATATTATTCACAGAAACACACCAAAAAACCAGCAGTTATGTCATAAAAGGTGAGATCCTTCTCATGAGACAGATTGAAAAATGAGCCATCGTGCGAATATGAATGCGCATCTATAGAGTCAGGCAGATTGTCAACAAAATAAAGAGGGATAGTAAACAAATCTATGACAAACTTCATCGGGGGTACAAATGTTCGGGGTTGCATAAGTTGCTGAAACCTATCGTGCACACTAAGTAAAAATTTTCCAGCTCCTACATAAAGCAGTGTTAACCAACCACCTATACGAATGTCGTAAAAATCACGTAAAGCAGCCCATCCTCGAGTTAAATAAACATTCCCATTAATTTTTTCAACCAAACATTCAAACTGGTTTTCACTTGAATCCATTAAGGTAGCAACTCGACAGATTTCGCCTCCGAAATCATCAGCAAACATCCTTGGCAACCTGGCAGCACCCTATAAGCAACTCAAAAGAGCATCAGTATAAAACCGTATGATCTAAGGCAGATACAAAGATATATGAATGTTCCTCACCTGATTAACATTATACTCAAGGAAATAGCTACGATATTTGATACGCATTTCATTGAGAACCCTTTCCTGGTTAGTAGCTATCACTGGAGCCAAAGGAGCTGTCATAGAAAAATATGTGTTAGACAATTACATGAAAATTGCATGCAAATCTTTCTTGATAAGCAAAGTAGATACCTCTTAAACTCTCCACAGCAAGTATAGACTCCACATCATTGTAAGCCATTTCTTAAAGATGTAACGAATACACACCTATAGCAAACATCACACACAGGCATATATATTATAATGATGCAGCTATATGGTGTATAATTAATGCTCTTGATTTATACCACCTAACATAATTAATCAATTGTATAGACATATATATATATATATATATATATATATATATATATATATATATATCTCTTATTATACTATATGAGGATGATGATTATGATGACATATCATCTGAAATATTTTTTTAAGCAAGTCCATTTGAGATAAACAACAATTACAATGCAATAATAAGCATGAATAAAAACTAATCAATAATCAATAATCAAAAACTGTCAACCAAGTTTCATGTGAGATACCAAACCCTAATAGCTTTGATCATCATCATCATATACATACATTGCATGAGTATCCCTCTATTCCACTGGTGAATAATAAAATTGACAACTACTAACCATTTATTTTTAAAGTAAATCCAACTATCCATAATGATGTGAAAAATTTCTGTTACTTAATGTTCAAGTCCATCCAATTATTTTATGGACAATGATCTTATTTAATACCCATAGACCTTGTTTAAACTTAAGTGCATTAGATACATAACTAAATTGATTAATCCATAGACTTTGTTTAAACTGAGTGCATTAGTTCAATTAGATCAATAAGTATAAATATTCATATTTGTTCAAGGCAGGTGAGCTTACTTAATGTCCATAGACCTTACTTAAACTTAAGTGCATCAGATATATAGCTAAATTGAATAATCCATAGACATTGTTTAAACTGGATGCATTAAATCATATTGGTTCAAGGCACGTGTAACAACCACAAGACACACATAGAGATCAATAATAAAGCCTGGATAGCAGAGGTTAATTACCCTAATCCAAACCTCAAATTGTGGAAGGTACGTGTAAAAAATAACCATTAATGAGTATGGCAAGGGTACAGTGGAGTGTACAACAGATGAAATATACTCTCAGTTATTTATTGGGGAAGGATTGATTGTGCCTGTCCTCATTGGCTAAAAAAAGAGGTGTATCAAGTTGCCAAATCCCTGCAGATGGAAAAAAGCAGGAGAGATCAGAAAATTAAATGAAAAAATCATGTAGACAGGAGCACAAATATTCTGTTTGTCGGGGAAAACATTGCTTATGTTCTATGCCAAACGATAATCTGAGTCCATATTGGAGAATCATGCAAAAACCACTTGTAATTCTGGCTTAACATCGAAATAAATGATGCAATTGGGCCTGCAGAAATAAATGCAAACCGCGTGGACAGTCATGCAAATATTCCCTCTGTACATGAAGATTTTTGGTATGTTCTATTCTTGACAGGTTTCATGTATACTACTTCTGCAATCAACACTTGCATAAAAATCCATTGGTGTAAAAAGAGGTTATTTAAGTTCTTATAACTATGAGAATAAATGAGACAGAACAGTTGAGGGTATTAAATATAAGAAGCCATGCAACCACAACTATTTACTCACCAAGTAAGCAATCTTCCACTGCTGCATATAGCACTTGTCCACATCTTAATTGGATTCTGCAGAAGCAACTTTAGTTGAAGGATGGGAAGATATAAATGCAATAAATGTAGGTACATGAGTGAGGAGAAGTGTATCGACATGAAGCTTACCTATATTACTGGTTAACAATCATAATTAAGACATAATAAATATTCACACCCCCAATATACATGAACACACAGTTCTATTTGCTATTCCCTGCAAACGGGAAAAGATTAAGAAAAACAAAAGGGCTAATTTGCTCAATCACAAACGGAGATGAATTAATTATGCTAAGAAAGATGGTCAAGCTTGAAATGAAAAGCAATGTCCAAGACTGTAGTGAAGTTGCACCTGATCTACTCATAACCCCTAAAAAATATCATCATCATTCTCATAAATTTCCAAGGTTGGAGCCTGTCATTGAAGAAGGACCAAAGAGTTTCCAAATTGTAATTTCATGTTATTTGTCTCACACACTCTGTCGTATAGATATGCTAGTGACCTAAATTAAGTTGATGAACTAACTATTAATGTTACCAATCTTAATTAGCACAATGAAACATAACTTAGCTCAATAGAAGATAATATTTAATCTACTAATCAACATCACAAAACCCATCATTGACAAAGAAAAGGATAAAGCATATTACCATTTTATTTAAAAAACAAACATCTTATTTCCTTGCCTATATTAGAAAATAATATATTAGATAACATCAATAGTTTTTTTTACTGGCATATCTTATCTCATCTCATTGATTAATAACCCATAGGATCATTTTGTTGGTAAAAATTAATCAATTAGCTAATAACCCCAGAATCTGCCTTGGCTAACAATAATTCTAATTTTTCCAAGGAACTTATCCATTTTACATTTTTCATTTTTAGACTAAGACATTCACCAAGGTGATCACCAACAAAAACAGTGATACCAAAAAGAAAGCTAAAATGCAGTGATTACTTCATAAATAAATGCACCAAATTGAATTGGACAATGATTAATATTTAACTGAAAAGTGATATAGCAGTTATCTTAAATTAACACTTCAATTAGAATTCTTCACCAAGTACAACCCAAAGACAACAACAAAGCAAAACAATAAAACACAAAATAATAATAATAATAATACCACAAAGGCTAGGCAAAAGGACAACAGAAATGAAACAAAGTAGTAGTCTAATTAGCATTGGAATATCTTGATAAAACCTAGGATGAATGGCCATAGAATACTATTAATACTTCTTAACAAAAAGCTCCATATCATTTGCAAGCTTTGGTGATCCAAACATCAAATGTGTTCCTCCTCCATAGCCCCTCGATCTCACAAAAACTCCCCATTCCCCACCAACTTTAATATGATCATAGGGGTCAATGCTGCCTTGAATAGTACATTTCCACTCCATTCCTCTGTCATCAACCAGCTTAATATTCTTTGCATTTCTAGACAACACTCTAGATGCAACATTTCCATAGTTCATAGTCTTGCAAAAGACACAAAAAAAAAAGTGTTAGTAGAGTCCAACACATGATCAAATCATAGTAAATTAAACAACAAAACACAACATTCTATGATCAATAAACGTAGCATACCAACAAACCAGATGTAACATCTGCTTCAGTCAGAACCACAATGAAACTGTGGGTGAAATTCACACTGTCATGGTAATAAGGCAGAGGCACCTTCCCAGTCCATCCAGGATTCTCATCAGCACCAAACAAAGTCCGAGAAAGAGTTAAACACAATGGAGGATATAGATGCTTAGCTATGCAATCCCTATAATACCTATCCTTAAAAATTAACACAAACAGCTTTGGCCTAATGTAAGTTATAGAAGCCCAACCACCCTTATATTCAGTATCCACATACCCATTACGGATCTCGGACCATCCGTGCGTAAAATAAAGAGCACCATCACGCTCCTCAACAACAACTTCAAACACATTGCCATAACGATCAACTAACTTATTGTACTTATACATCTCAAATCCAAACTCGTCGGTGAACATGGATGGTAGCTTACCTATAGCCTATTTGTAAAAAAAAAAAAAACTCATTATAGACAAACAACATATACAAATACAAAATGTCTAATATCAAAATAAACACTTGAGGAATTAAAAGTACCTCATGATTTGGGTATTCAATGTAAAATGTCCTATACTTGACTTTGACCATATCCAAGTAATTTGAAAGATGATGAGCCATATTCCAATCAATTGGCTCTACACAAAATATGGCAAAAAATATGACATTAAACACGAAATAGATGCAACAAATCATGGCACGCACACTAACTGAACATCATAGACTTTAGCTTCACACCAAACAAAAACGCAAAGTCATAGCAACAACCTCATTCAACAACCTTATTGATTATCACAAATATCAGACCTCTTAAAAAAGATGATGTACCAAAACCAAGCAAGATGAAAATTTAAACAGGACAATATGTATATAGTTCTTAACTAACCTCTTAGGATGTCATAAACTTGACATGCAACCATGGAATCATGTGTTTCATCAAAAAGAGATCTGCTATAGCTAGTAATGCAAGTAGACTCCATAGTTGCAAGATGGAGAAAAGGGTAGCGATATTATAGTATGACAATACAAAGAAAGTGTCACCTTGGAGAAGTAGTATCTTCAATAGAGTAAACAAAGGTAAGGTCACTTATGGTTCTATGCACCATGTAATGAAATAAGGTGGGACAAAAGAGAGATAGTAAAAAACTACATTTAATGCCTATAATTACTTAACTACACATGGCATCTAAGTGGCTTAATTAAACCACCATACACGTGGCCTATATCATAACTCACACAAGTGATTAGAATTTCACTCAGATATTAATACCAATTTTAATTTTAATATAGAAGTTGTTGAAGTAGTTGAGTTGCTATTAAATTAATTAATCAATCAATAGAAACTGTGTTGCACATCAGTTAATCAAACCATCCAGCACATAATTAAAGACAAAGGTTATTAAAATTTCATTCATTCATCAACACCAGAATTAAGTTTAGAATGCTAAAAGTTGTAGAAAGACTTGTACTCTTATTAAATTGATAGAAACTGTTACATGTATATTACATAGAGTGCCTGTAAAGCACAATTACACCAAACACAACATAGGTCATCAAAACACCTAACTCATGACAACGACAAACCCCCAAAACATGATACTAAAATAGAACAACGAAGCAAAAGAGTTACACTTGAGAAATATAACTGTCAGGACCACCTAGCTTCAAATAATCCTCTACCCTTATCCTAGGATAGATGGATACATACATGACGTTGCTAGCGAAATAGTGAGCAATACTAAACTTAACCCTATCACCCTCAACAACAGCATGATTTACGCATAGATCATGCCAACCTCCAGACACATTGCATGACAACTCACCACTTCCATTAACACCAAACTTCAAACCACACTTATACTGAACACCAGCATTATCCACCAAAATTAAGTCCGAAAAAACAAAAGCAAACGCGGATTCACCAAAACCATACCATGGTAATACCTGCAAAACAATGATTCAAACAATAAGACCACATATATATATATACACAACAACAGAAACAGCAAGCATCCTTAGGCAAAGATACGAATTCCATAAATTACCAAGACACCAGAATGTATATCATAAAGAGTCAAATCTTTCACATAAGAAAGAATAAGGGACTTTGGCCGAGAAGAACTGGAGGAGCATATGTTCACAACAGATGAACCAATCCTACAGCGAGGATCACTTCTAGCTAGTAGATGCCTAAGTGGGGGATCATAGTTAGGATAATCAACCTCAGTGAACCACCTAGACATAACCCTAATTGCCAACAGGATAGGACTAACGTAAGTAAGAGTCACCCAAGCACCGAATTTTATATCGTAAGCATCCTTGAGACTATGCCACCCATCACCAAAATAAACAACACCTGACTCTCTTACAACACAGACCTCAAATTCATTGTGGCAAGGATCTCTTAAAATAACATAATCAGGAATTGCACCTCCAAACTCCCTAGCAAAACATGTAGGGAGCCTTCCAAGTGGCTGTTCACACAACACCAACAAAATTATAACATTAGAGTTGAAAAAGAAACATCATAACCACAGAAAACACAAAATAACAATGAATAAAAGAAACCTATCCAACAAACTTATGGGTAAGAATATATGGATGAATAAAAGGCGGTTAATAGGAATACGCACATCATGAACATCAAACTCCATCCAATATGTTTGGATGGTAGCAAGAAAACCACCAACGTAGGATTCCAAATGGTGGCCAACTTCTTGCACACGAGAGTTAACCAAGGATACACCACTACCGTGGCAATGCTGATCACCCTGGGCTGCAACACAAGTATCAACCAAACCACCATGATTTTCTGGCAAGGAATGATTGGGATCAGACATAAGACCGGTGGAGGAATAAGGCAGACGCTGTGCATCATAACACGGTGTAGAGTGGATATATAGAGTGAAATAGCAGTAAGTAGTTGGGAGCATTAATTAAATGGAGAGATGAAAATGTTAGCACACTTATTGCTATAGAATTGGCAATTGGCTGTCCTATTAGATGACCAATGCATGCAACTTGAGCCATCATATGCCAAATGTATTACCACAATTGGAAAACATTGAGAATAATAGCGACAGTTGTATAGTAGAGAACATCCATCCATGAAACAAAAAGAATGTATGTCATAGGAAAAAATGAACAACTGTCAATCAACCATACGGCAAACCATCCAAATCGCACAAGTGTTGAAGAGAAATAGAGTAAATGTGGAAGACGAGGATTGGAGGTTAGAAGAAGGATGACATAATAAGTGACATCATCCATTAGGGTTACAATACATCAAATAGGGTTCCATGTTTTACATTTAGTATTGTTAAAGATAAAGTGACAAAACCAATTTGGATATTTAAGGAAAGAAAATAAAGACAAAATAATAACCGATACTCATATTCCAAAACCAAATCGAAAAACATATTTGTTTCAAAATTAAAACTAAAAGGAAACAAATTACACTTACATCAATTATTTTAGCTGAAAATAAATTAAGAAAGAAAAACCACTCGGTGGAAAAAGAAAAAAAAAAAAAAAAATTAACAATGATTCATAAGTAACAATTCTATAGGGTCAATTGAAAAACCAGATTAAAGCAATCACATATAATATAATAAAATCTTGTACAACAATTTGAATAAAATAATTCATATTAAACATGCGTGATGGATATAATGTATAGAACTATATATAAAAACCCAAGAATATACATATATATCATATCATATAGTTAAACAATCCAGACTATCATAACCACAAATAAAATTGCAATTCATAACTTCATCATTTCAAGCCATGAGAAAACAACATCATTCAAAAGACTAAATCCTGGATCCAAATGGTGACAAGCATACATGAAAGCCAACATAAACCATAAAATAAAAATATAAAATAAATAAACAACCTCAATTAAATTTTATTCTATATAATCATAAAACGATAGTCATATCATATAAATAAAACAATATCAGCCACAAATAATCGTATAACAATTACGATCGAAAAGATATATATTCTTAAGGATCAAACATGTCATGTTTTGATACCAACCATTGAAATTAAATCAATTCATATACATGCTCAAGATATTATAACATGAACTTTAGTGCGGAAACATAACAATCATACAAACATGTATGAAATTATAGAATTGATAAATTGATTTTTAGCAATACCTGAATCCATGAGAAATTTTTGGTGACTTGTACGGTTCCTCAACCGACATATATATATATATATTGGTGTATATCTCAATCGATATTCTAATGCCTTGAATTCCCTTCAGACGGTAGGAAGAAGAGAATATTTGACATAACCTATATATGGAATGATGGTCAGTTAGGGTTTCATTATTCCAAAACGGGTCATTCGACATTCATTTGTATATTTAAGCCCAAATTCAATTAATTGATTTATAAATAAAAATTTAATTAGCATCTAACTTTATTTTATGAGTTTTTTTTTTTTAAAACAATGGAGGGTTGGAGCTCAGAAGAGAGATTACATAACTAATCTGGAATTACTAATTTCAGTTGCATCAACAATAAATAATTGACGAATTTGAGTTAGACGAGACTCATTTTATGAGTTTAATTTATATACACTGTTAGTGTAAAGTTATTTTACACATACATTTAATAATATATTAATACATAATATAATGTGTTTTAAAACAAACAACGTGTAACATTTATTAAACGATATGACAACATATTATTGAATGCATAAGTAAAATAACTTTAAATTAACAGTGCACAACAATTAAACTCTTATTTTATCACTTAATTCATTTAAGCTCTTAATTTCATTTTTTTCCTTCTAATTAAGGAGTATCTTTTACTTATAAAAGGAACCTCCTACATAGCTCATAAGCAAGTATTGTGCTTACATGGCACTCTAAAAAATGGTTTTCAATCTCTACTCAAATTTTACCATCATCTTTTTTAATAATTAATGTAATAATATTAATATACTATTAAACAAAAAAAAAACAACACTATAAGGCATATAGAGAGCCATATAAAAGCAACACATAACATAAATTAATAGTGTTAATAAAAATGGAAAATGAATAGAAGGAAAGTGAATAGATGTTTGTGCTCCTTCATCTTATCTCCTAAAATGTGTTAAATTATGATTGGTAATAATACACTTATTAGGTTGTTATGATTGATTGAAATTCTATGACTCAAAGAATTCCAACCAATGGACATAACTTCATACAATTTAAGAAACTTTATATCCATATTTTATCATATATATTGAAACTTTTGCAAGAAGAATCATATAGTTGGTTTTGTTTTGTGTGTTTGACAATTGAAAATATATTATTTCAATTCATTTTCTCCCTTTATAAGGTATGTAATCTTTTGGAGTTTTCTTTTGAGTCTTTCTTTTTGCTACATACAATGACTAAAATATATTAATTTTATAGAATTTTGTATTCTTTGATTTAGTTCATCAATTTTATAAATAAATATTTGTAAAAATTAGTAAGTTTTTTCTCTTCTAAAAAAATAGCAATTTTATCCTGCATCTCAAACACCAATATTGTAAGGCCATGATAATTTACTTTTCCATTATAACCATTTTAATTATATCATAATTATATCATGTAGGTAATTTGAATTT
The DNA here is from genome assembly GCA_030408175.1 of Trifolium repens. Lineage (NCBI taxonomy): Eukaryota > Viridiplantae > Streptophyta > Magnoliopsida > Fabales > Fabaceae > Trifolium > Trifolium repens. The sequence continues at coordinate 14,137,368 of CP125842.1, read as the reverse complement.
GAACAATTATAAATTTGTTAGTTTTTGTATTTTCAGGTTTGAATCATTGAAGTGTAAAAGGAAGATTATCAGCCATTGATTGATGCATTCATTTTATTTATGTACTTATTTTTGTGAAACTTATGTTTAACTTTGTCACAAGTTGATGTAAACAATATATGGAGATATATATGGCTCACCAATGAAAATGTCTTTGATTTTTTTTTAGAAAGGGCATATTAGTTATGAATATTAGATTTCTTTTCTTCTTTTGAGATATGAGTAATGAATTAAAAAAGTTCAATTGTATTTATGTTCTCACAAAATATATACTATAGTTCTTATTTTTCGCATTTACTTATTAATATTAGTTGTTCTTTTATTATCCGAAATATTGAACCAATTAAATTTTTTAAGATGTTTTACTATAACTATGACATGGTTTGTGTTTTGTATCTATGTTTTAAAGGAATTCACTTTCAAGTCTAACTATTAGTTTTTTCTTCTTCACATGCTTTAGAAGAAACCATTATATTGGTTCAATAATTGCATTTTCGTTAAATACATGAGAGCAAAAATTGCAAAGTGAAAAGTAAATGGTTAAATTATGTGGTACCTAATTTATGAAGAAAGAAAACAGTTAATGAATAGACAAAACTACCACATAGAAATTATATTCTACAACCAAAACTTATTTCAATCTTTTACACAAGTAATATATTCAGCAAGCATGACTGTATTTTACTCTTATTGAAAAAAAATAAGAGAACCAACAAAATAAAAAGCAAAGTGAATGAATTAAAAAAGTTCAATTGTATTTATGTTCTCACAAAATATATACTATAGTTCTTATTTTTCGCATTTACTTATTAATATTAGTTGTTCCTTTATTATCCGAAATATTGAACCAATTAAATTTTTTAAGATGTTTTACTATAACTATGACATGGTTTGTGTTTTGTATCTATGTTTTAAAGGAATTCACTTTCAAGTCTAACTATTAGTTTTTTCTTCTTCACATGCTTTAGAAGAAACCATTATATTGGTTCAATAATTGCATTTTCGTTAAATACATGAGAGCAAAAATTGCAAAGTGAAAAGTAAATGGTTAAATTATGTGGTACCTAATTTACGAAGAAAGAAAACAGTTAATGAATAGACAAAACTACCACATAGAAATTATATTCTACAACCAAAACTTATTTCAATCTTTCACACAAGTAATATATTCAGCAAGCATGACTGTATTTTACTCTTATTGAAAAAAAATAAGAGAACCAACAAAATAAAAAGCAAAGTGACTTATGGCTACACAAGTGAAAACTCAAAAAGAAAATTAAGTTATATCCAAACTTTTTCATTAAATAAAAAAGGTAAACCAAACAACACACACTAAAAAAAATTCGAACAACTAAAATTATGATAAAATTTCAGCAAAGTAAAAGTTTGATAGGAAACTTCAAAAGAAGTCAATATATCAGTACAAGTATTGTCTTTTCATTAAATATATGAGACGCTATAATGCATAAAAGTGAGTAAGTTGCTATGTTATTTTATACATACTTTCAAGAACTGGAATTTGCAAAAAAAAAAAAAAAACTACCATATATATATATGAATCACATTCTATAATTAGAGCTTACTTCAACCTTTATCATGAACAATATTGTCAGCAAGCATAACTGCATCTAACTCTTATTGAAAAAAACTACCATATATATATGAATCACATTATATAACTAGAGGCCTAAGGCATTATTTAAAGGCCCTTTGGCATTAGTTTTTATAATATTAAATAATACAAAAATAAGTATAAAATACAATTAGTAGTAAAATTTATATCATATGACGTAAAATAATTAAAACTAATGAAATGATATTATTAATTTAATTACTTAATAGTATAAAGCAGAATAATTAACTTGCAACTACACCAATTGATAAAAAGATAATTAATTTTTTATACGATTACACTATTAGAATAAAATACAATATAGCACTTAAAACTTATAAAACATTAATTTTCTTTAACTAAAACTAATTATCCTCAATACAGACACACAACACAAATATTCTATATACACACCAATATAAAATCTCATATTTCTATATAACCTTATTATATATTTTTAATTAGATATTTTTAATATAGATTAAGATCAAACATAATTACGTCACTATATTTTAAAATATTACCGATATTATTTTTTAACAATCGATTATTTAATGATATATGTGATTATATTTATCATAACTATTATATTTTTAAAATTTTAAGAAATATTTTAAGCATGTATTTTAATCAAACCGTGCAACGCACGGGTTTATTTCTAGTTTACACATAACAAGTCACATAAGTAGATTTATATATAGTCCCCACAAGTTTGTTACAGGTTAGTTGTGAATACTACATATAAATTTACTTTATGTGTATTGTACCAAAAAAAAAAAAAAAAATTTACTTTATGTGTTTGTTCTCATTAATTGATAAATAAATACTTGAAATTATAAAGGAATAGAGTAGATATTTCCCCATAGGAATAATATTAATAGAGAGAAAAACATATAGTATATGCCTTGATTGAAACTATTAATTTGATGATTATTACCACCAACCAACGGGCAAAGGAAACCTTTGTATAGTGTACATGTATATATGTATGTGTATGTATGACCAAGTCAAAGCATGAATATTATTTCTATTTTTCAGGAGAGCCTTGGACGTGTCATCCCTTCTGAATCTGGAACCTGGGCAATGCCTATCACCACCATCTCTTTCTCTTTCGCCTCTCTTTTCAACAAACAAACCCACCAAATCCCATGCCTTCAGGTGGGGCAGTGGCTTATCACAATATGAGCCCCTCCGTCTTCCTCCTATTCCTTTTTGTCACTGTCCCTCTTCTTCCCCATTCTGCCCTCTCTAACCCTTTAGGTAGGTACATACATACACATTTTTTTTATATTATCATTATAAACCTCATGCTTGTACCAATTCATCAACCATAATCTTGTTAATATCATTGTAATTTTCATTCATTTTAAGGATACCTACTTTTAATATTTTTCATTTTTCTCAATGCATGCATGATAAACATGCACACACAATTACCCTAATTTTCGAATTCTGACCGAAACAATATTTTGTTTGACTTTACGTACCTTTTGACCGATTTTTTTCTTTTTGTGTTAACTCTCTGGTTTTTAGGGGAAGGGATCTCGATAATTAAGAGTTCGGCCGCCGGTAAATAAAATCTGGCAAAATTGAACTCTGAATTTCCCAAACGATTCATCCTAGGGGAGCTCATTACTTAACTTCTGATCGAACTTTAGATTACTAGGATACCTTTCCCCGAGAATAGGATGGATATGCACACAATTTAATCTCTTTTGTTAAGAATTTGATGTGAAATTCACTCATTAATAATTATTAATGTATATAAAAAGCTTGTAACATGGACAATTTGTGCATGCATGTATGCAGGGTTTTTTATAAATTGTGGGGGAACCAATGAGGTAACGGTAGACAGTCTAAAATACATTCCTGATGGAAGCTACACAAAAGTTGGAACTGTTGCAACCATTAACAAAACAGACTTATTGCCAACACTTACCACATTGCGTTACTTTCCCAACACGTCATCTAGAAAATTTTGCTATACATTTCCAGTTATCAAAGGAAACAAATATCTTGTGAAGACTATATACTATTATGGAGAATTTGATGGAGGGAAACAGCCGCCGGTGTTCGATCAAATCATTGAAGGGACTAAATGGAGTGTTGTTAATACAACAGAAGACTATGCTAAAGGTCTTAGTTCTTACTATGAGGTTGTGGTTGTGTCTCATGGGAAAAAGTTGAGTGTTTGTTTGGCTAGGAATGAACATACTGGTAGCTCAAGTCCCTTCATCTCTGCTTTGGAGGTTAAGAGTTTGGATGGTTCTTTGTATGATCCTATTGATTTTTCTAAGTATGCCCTTGTAACTGTTTCTAGGCATCATTTTGGAGGTGAAGATATCATTAGGTACATAAACATATTCTTTATTTTTATTTTTTTTCTTCATTTTATGTATTGTCTAAATTCTCATGTCCCCCGCAATTGTGATCGGGAGGGGGCTGGAACCATTTGATGCCAGAACTGACCCCCGAACCAAATTAAACTGGTGGTGAAAGCCAAAATTCTCATGTGTACAAAAAAAAATAATTGGGGGTATTTGAGTAAGGATTAATGTCGGTAGAGCAACCTTGACTCTAAAGAAAACAAAGAAAAATTCAAACAGAGAACACACGATAATTGATCACGAAGTTCGTGCAATTATACCTGCACCTCTAGTTTACATGATTATCCTTGAATTGTCCCAGGGCTGCGGAGGCGAACCCGCCGGCTGCCGCACACCTAGTCGACAGCTGGAGTGACCTCACCTGGCCACTTATCAGTTAACTATAAGTCATAGATATTGAGTTCCTTAATTATGCATGTCGTTAGAGATTTGATTTCAGGTTGGTGCGAATGTAGAATTATTTGTTGAAAGATGTTAATCCCTTAAATGAATTTTAATTACCCCGTAAGATTAGTCTATGTGGTTGTGCGCAAGTATAACACGGTTTATTATTGACTAACTTGAATGCTGTCTATGTGTGTTGTGTATTTATCAAGTTATAGAAAATGTGGAGTTAAATATTCATGATGTGAATTCTGATGATTGAAATGTTTGAATGTGAACTTAGTTTTCCAGATGACAAATTTAACCGGATGTGGCAACCATTTAAGGATGAAAATCCAGTTGTGATAAGCAATTCAAATATATCATCTTCAGATTTTTGGAACCTTCCACCAGTTAAAGCAATTAGTTCAGGAATAACCACAAGTAAAGGAAAAACACTTGAAATTCAATGGCCACCAGTGTTGCTTCCAAGTACCTACTACTACATTTCTCTCTACTTTCAAGATAACAGAAATCCAAGCCCTTTTAGTTGGAGAACCTTTGATGTTGCTATCAATGGTCACACATTTTACGCCAACCTTAATGCCACATCTAAGGGTGTCACAGTTTATGCTGCACAATGGCCACTTTCTGGACAGACCAAAATTACTCTGACACCTTCTAATGACATGTCTGTTGGACCTGTTATCAATGCGGGAGAAGTTTATCAGATTCTTCCCCTTAGCGGTCGAACTCAAACTAGAGACAGTAATTAACTTATCTCTAATCTCATTAGTTTGAAATTTCTTTCATTATACTACAGTTTGAATAATGCTGTTGTAATGGTTGTCGATATGTAGTAATTGCAATGGAAGATTTGGCTAAGAGTCTTCAAAATCCACCTCGTGATTGGAACGGTGATCCTTGTCGGCCTAAAGGGAATTCGTGGACTGGAGTTACTTGCTCTGATCAATTTGTTTCACGAGTCATCACATTGTAAGTTCACGTGTATTGAGTATTGACCCCCCTGCCGTGGCTGCACCGTGCTGCCCGTTGCAGAGCTGTTAGAATTAATTTAAACACCAGTTTATGATTTTCTTTTTCTACAGTTAAATCAAATGGCTTTGCAGTGAACTGCACGCTACGGCAGTGGCAAAGTTATATTTTTAATACTTCCTCTAGTCTCTTATATAAGCCAAAATTCCGTTTTCAGGTTCATTGAATAACCGATGTATCTGGTTCATATGGACCAAATACATCAGTTATTCAATGAACCTGAAAAATGAATATTTGCTTATATATGAGACCAGAGGAAGGATATACTAGTAAAGTATGCTTTATTTAATTGATTTGGCTCACATATTTTGATTTCTTGGATGTGAAGGAATTTAACTAATGGTGGAATAGCTGGGACACTTCCTCCAAGTATTGGCAATTTAACTGCTCTTTCTCATCTGTATGGAATCTAACCTTTTGATGTCAAAGATCCTAAATAATTCACTTTGTTTTATTTTTAACTATTAAATAATGCTACTTTGTGAATATTAATTTGATTACAGTTGGGTTGGAGGAAACAAACTCACAGGCACTATTCCTGACTTGCATGGACTGAAAGAGTTACAAACTTTGTATGTACCTCACTACATGGATCACCTTGCATTACATTTTTCTGTTAGATTTCTTAAATTTTATACAGTAACATTATTCTTCCTTTTTTCTTGGATCATTGTCAAATAAAGGCATTTGGAGAATAACAAGTTTGAAGGATCACTTCCTCCATCCATAGAGAAACTTCCGAAACTGCACGAGATGTAAGATTTTGTCATTTAATTTCGAAAACAAGACAGTACACTGTTTTTCTTCCTTCATTCTATTATATGTGGTGACATTACAATTGTGTTTGTGAAACCAGTTCTTCTGATCTGCAACATAAAAAGTTGGATGGAAAAGCTACCAAACACTAAAGTGAAGTCCAAGTAAGTGCTACTTATATAATTTCCTCTGAATGTGAAAACCATATTGGTAACTAATAGTAATTGTATGTTTCTGGTTTTAAGTTGGCTTCAGCAATTCTTCTGTCAGAATCAGCATAATGTCGTTGCAAATCCTGCCGATTTTGTATGTGATTGGGAAGTTTCGAATACAATGATAGTTGTAATGAGAAGAGGAGAATTGGAGCCAAATGAATCTCATTATTTCCTTACAGATTGTCAAGTATCATATTGTAAACCAGAACTATGTGAAGTAAATACATCAAAGTTAGTAATGAGTACAAAGAATAGATTCTATTATGGTTGTTTGCTTTTCGTGCTGCGATATCTGATTATATATGATACATTATATAGTGAGCACATGACAGATTATGATCCAAAGTATAGACTAATTTGAACTATCCTCTAAAGTTAAAGACTATACAAACCAGTGAATACTCGTAGACTATGTTTCTATGTATTCGCTGAGATATAGCGTCTCTCTTGTTTCATGAAGCAATCAATCACTACTGTTTCATTTTAGTAATCACTATCATGCTAATATTGCAAATAATAACAGCAAGTTCATAACTAAGCAACCTTATTTTAAGGGACAAATATGACAGTGAATTAGACATTTAGCGATCAAAATGATGGTTTGTCGAATATCTAAACTTACCAAGTTGAAGGTACAAAGCAACCTTATTGTTCTCCATTTCAAGAGTAGAATAAAATTGATTTGCTTTGAAAATAAGTTTGAGGTCTTCTTTGAAGCACATTTATAAGCATTACGGTAATATTAGCCAAGATGCATGTGCAGATTTGTATTAACAGGTTACCATTAGTAAGGCCTGCCAATTGGAGATAGGGTTTGGTGATGGAGACACTGGCCAAAGAGATGCAAACAGTTGAAGAATAAATGGATTAGTTTGGCCCAAACAATGTGTTATTTAATTTAATTTACACAACACTGAATATAGACCTGTCCCTCATAAGTGACATAAGTCTTAGGTCTGACAATGCTGATATCTGCATCTGGGTTCGAACCTTGAGCCTCGTGCAAGTTTCAATGATATTTATCATTTTGTCTATAACCTAAAATTAAAATAACATAATAGTTGACCAATCAACAACATTTTTTTATAACTACAAACAACATTGTTCATTCAAATTCATAAAATAAATCAATGGAATCATTGCATATTCAAATTCCCTATAAACAAAAAATAATGAATATGCGAACAAACTCACAGTATCCAAATTAATAGCATAAAACGGTCTAATAATAAAGCTTAAGACAAAATTCAAATGCTTGAAAATGAAATAGTAAGTCATACCTCTAAATCTGCAATGTTTTTTTTTTTACACAAGCAAAATTTAAACCATTTCATTTATAATAATAGGAGCAATATAATTTGGAATTACATCAAAAGTAGTCCGTGAAGCGTGAGATACAGCTGCTCTTGCTAGAGTATGAGCACTCCCGTTTGGTTTACGCCTAGTAAACACAACTTTGTAGTTGTTGTGATTTTTAAGAAAAATCTTACAATTTTGCACAATTTTGTCCAAATCTGCAATGTTAAAAACACTAAAATTATTGAATTTGCACCATAAATTTAATATTAACTTGTTTTAGGATTTTTTTTTGAAAAATTAGGAATTATATTTTGTCACCACAAATTTGACTATGAATTTAATTTGTATATATTGACTATATAAAGAAGTTATATACATCAATCAATTGAAGGAGCTCAATTGGTTAATATGTTTGTTTTAGGATAAATCTGTAAGTTCAATTTTTATGAAAGATTGCTACATCTTGTTATTGCGAGTATTTGAAGGTTAACATCAAAAGAAAATTATATATCTCAGTTGGTAGAGATATTGTATTATATATACGTAGGAGTCGTGGTTCGAATCCCGGAACTCTCCACTTATTCTCTTTAAGATGAAATTTCTAGCCATTAAACTACTCGGAAAAAAAAAATTAGAAAGTATTGGGATGGAAAACAAATACTATTGGTTTGTTTAAAATCATCCACGTTCTGGTAACATAAAAAATTCATCCACGTTTCTGCTACAACCCAAAAAAAACGTTGTATATCTTTTGCCACTCACTAACTCGTTTAATCGTCTTCACATGGTAGCAGAGACTCGCAAATTAAGCCAATACACAAAAGAAGAAGTAGCACAGTATATCCCATTTTTGACTCTTCTTTCAGATATATAAATATATTTATGCAAATAAAAAAAAATAATAAATCCGTTTACGAATGTTATCTACCAATTCAAGCTCTCTCATCTTCACCTGCCGTGCTTCTGCCGGAGACCTATCCCCGGGTCCCACTTCCTTCCCTCGTCTCTTCCAGTCAATCTCCCTTCCCACCACTTCCGCCGTCGTAGAAGTTGGAGGCGCTGTAACTAGACGCGCCGGCGGGAACGAGTGGATGAAGGTGAAAGCGAAGGAGAGAAAATGGTCACGAAATAGAGAAGGTTATATGTTTGATAATGGTGAGCCTCTTCCACTTCCCATGGGTTACCCTGATTCTTCTCCTGTTTCTTCTGAAGAAATTGATAAACGTCTTCAATGTGACCCCAAACTTGAGGTATATCTATTCCTATCCTATCTTCTTAATCTTACACTATGTTGTTAGCCTTCACTTATTTCAACTCCATAAGCTGTTTTTAGCTTATTTTCATAAGCTCTCTTGTATGACTCGTGAAAACAACTTATTATGTGGTGCCTGTTTTGGTTTTCTTCATTGGTGTTCCACAACGTCTTGTGCAGAGACCGATTATTAATAGTAATAGGCTTAAATGATCATTTGATCCTTGTATGTTCGGGAATTTTTGGTTTTAGTCCTTGTATCTTTTTTGTTGAAAATAAGTCCCTGAATATATAAAATTTGTTGGTTTTAGTCCATAAAGTCAAAATCCGCAGGAAAATCTGAACGAAAATCCACACGAAAACTGCAGATTTTCCTGCGGATTTTGACTTTAGGGACTAAAACCATCAAATTTTGTACATTCAGAGACTTATTTGCAACAAAAAAGATACAGGGATTAAAATAAAAAATTCGAGAACATACAGGGACGAAAATGATACTGAAGCCATAGTAATATATTTGCCATTCAAACAAAAAAAAAATCAATTAATTTTATCTTTTTTTGTAAAAATAATTTTACATGGTCTCGTAAAGGTAGCTAAGTTGCTAGTTATTAGAAACATCATTATTGGAGAGGCTGCTGGGATTCGAACCCTGGATTCCGCACACTTTATAGTGTGTGAGATTAGCTACTAGACCAAAAAACAAGAAAAAGAAATACTTATACATGAACAGTTATGCGTGTTAAGTGCTTTTGTTATAAGCGATTAATTAAGTTGTTTACATAGACAAAGATATTTGTTTTTCTTTTGGGTTCATTTTTGCATCACATAATTGAGTAGATATTTTGGTTGTTTTTTGATGATGAGTTGTAGGATTGTAAAGAGGTGGTTTATGAATGGACGGGCAAGTGTCGTAGTTGCCAAGGATCGGGATATGTAAGCTACTATAATAAAAGAGGGAAAGAGGTCACTTGCAAATGCATTCCTTGTATGGGAATTGGTAATGCACTTCCCAAAACATAATACATTACATACCTTTTTTTATTTTTGGTCTGTTATTTACTTCTCCTTTTTGTGTTGTTGGTATTCATTGTGCTAAAACTTTTGACAATTATGAGTTTGAAATTTTTCTTTAGATGAACAATATTGAATTATGTTATTCAGAGATTCTCCCTTTACTCTTTTGTTTGTTTCTTAGCAATTATACAAACATGTATGTATTATGACTTTATATGGCTCAATTAGGATTTTCTATGCAGTACCTTTAGATTTAGGCATACCTGATTGACCCCCTTGTGCAGTTCATAACTGCTTTTCTGTCACTAAGTCACTGCAAAAAAAGTTAACAACATCTGAACTGTTATGCAGTTGTAGTGTCTTTTGAATTTGGGAACCCACCTTCAAAATGATCAAAGTAACACCCTTTATCTCTTTGGTGATGGATACTCTATTTCTGTTATATTTTCGTAGCAGCTTTAGTGGTTCCATAAATTCTAAGAAGCAGGTTTTTTGCTCTCAAATTATTTTGACAGCTGACCTAGTCCATGATTAGTTTTCATTTTTGTGCGACAATTACAGTTACACACTCCTTTTGCTGTCAAGATTGATGCTCTCTTTTCCCTCTCGCCTTTGTAAAATATGCAAATCCTGGTGCACTTACACTCCGACAAATTTACTTTAAATGTCAAAATTGTCTATAAATTTTTTACGTGCTGAGATATATATTTAAGGAATGTTCGATTGTACATATAAAAGCCAAACCGACCCCACCCACCTAGTGGGATAAGGCTCGGTTGGTAGTGTATCTGCGTACAAAAGCCTGTAACAGAGCTGTCTAGATCAAGTGATTATGTGTCCCTCTTAACTATTGCAACATAAATGATAGCAACAGCGTGATACTAACAATTAAGAAGACAGTATGAAAATATTTTTGACATGGCATAGATTTATCTCTTAGGCATCTGAAAAATATTCCAGTGAACATGCAAAATTAGATCATCTAACATGGAGCAAAACTTTTATTGTTTTTTATTTTTGGCATTCAGGACACTTTAATCTATTGCATGACTATTGCCTGCTCTATTAATTTCATCTGATTTGTGGCTTTACCCATAGTTGTCAATCCCAGATGATAGTTCTAAGCAGCCAGCCCCAAAAATGTAATGCATACTCTACACATATAAATGCTCATAAATCAACAGTTACCCACAATTGAAAGCATATCATCATCAATAATCAAAAGTAATAGTCTTAGGAATCAGTCATCATCAATCTAAGTTATAACTAACAAGTCAATAACAACAGATGCTGATGCTAAGGCTGAGGTGCTGTACTGGGCTGGTTGTGACTGATATAATTCCATGCCTCCACCAAAGAGGTGCTGGGATTAGTAATCAACAGCAAAGTGATCCAGATTTTATGAAGCGGCAAAATGGTTCAAATTAACTGATTGTTATTGTTGTCGTTAGGGTGGTTGTGATTGAGAAAATGTCATGGCTGCAATGCTATGCCACTATAGCTCACTATTAAGTACTATGATATTTCCATTATAAATATGAGGTTTCAGACTATATTATAAAGTTAGCTATTCGACTTTTCTGCGGTGAAAAACTACTGATCAATTAATTTTTTCTGTTACATGACTTTGGGGTTGTTTTCCAATTTGAATTAATTAGATTCTCAACCGAGGGTAATGTCAATCATGACATCTAATTTTATAGGACTTACAAAGTAAAGAGTTTCATGGTTTTGGTTACATCTACCATGACCATAAAAAACAGGAGGTAAAAAATCATGGGACATGTGAAAAGATTACCTGCATCTTTCTAGTATCCTTTTGCCTATATTGTTTTGTTTGAATGCTAACTTTATCATAAATTGTTCACCTCACTCTTGCATCTTTAAATGAATCAGTTGGGTTTGATACCGGGATAGTTGGCGAGTTATACCAAGTGAATACTTCTGTACTGTATTGCGCTGTATAGAAGTTGCGGCTTTGTGTATTTTTGCTTATGATCCGATTGTTTCAATTGCTCTTTTACTATGAAAGTAAGCAAGATGTCATTTAGGATGATACCTATTCTTGTTTGGTTCAAAGCTAAAATGTGTCATGGGTGACGATACGCAGGCTTTGTTTGGAATTAAAAGTTTAATTTTAGATAGGAATTTCATGTGTACATTGTATTAGGAGTTGTTGGCTTGTAGTTTTTGTTTTAATCCTACCACGCGTTCTGTATATATCGCATAGATTCTTAGGTGCTTCATACCACATCAACTTTGACATTTAACATTAATCAAAGTGGAGATATGGTGATAAGCTACATAGCTTAGATGGTTCTTTTTATGCTTCTCTTGTCCTTAGATATAAAGTTTCTTGCTTTGTTAGTGGACCTTCTCCATAACAAAGGTACCTCAGCGGTCCAGATTCTGTGTTTATGTTCTAAAATGCCATTGCTTCTTCGTATTCACTTTTACAGGCTGTTTTTAAGGTTGTCAACTTGGAATAACTTATATGGATATCTGTTTTTCAGGATATGTGCAGAAGATAACAGCTCGCAAAGATATTGATTTAATGGAGGATTTAGGTAATGGAAAGCCGTCATGATGGTCGATGTTCCACTAATCCCTCCTCCCCCAGTTTTTTATTTTTCTTTTGTTCCCTTTATCCACCCCGGGAATCCATACTGTATTCTTCTTGATGAGTTTTATTCTTCTCCCTTTGTTTTTTAATCAAAATACTCATGTAAATAGGAAAGCATACTGAGATCTAAGGAAAGAATGTATACTTGCCCATTAATTTTGCTTTTCTATTGACACTTTATTCTTTTCATATCCTGCATTTCTTTAGAATCTCAGTTTCGTGGTCATCCAGAAATTGATAAGGAATAACTAATAGCTTAAGATTGGCATGTGATTTGAGGTATCACCGACTTTTCCATCTCTCTCGTTAATATAAATAAAATAAGGTGTTCTTTTTTCCTGTCAATTGTAAACTGATCAGACTCAGGTATAAAATGTCAAGGACAAGTTTCCTTGATTTCCAATACAACCTCTCGAAGAGAAAGTACCTGAGGAAGCCGTCACGTCTATTCTCAAGGGACAGACAGAACTCTGGACTGAGTCTGCTATCAAATAACAGACAAAACTCTGGGATGAAAAACATTTTTCAGCCTAGCCTTGATGAGATGAAGATGGTGTTTGACAAATTTGATTCCAATAAAGATGGCAAAATATCTCAACAGGAGTACAAAGCTACTCTGAAATCTCTAGGCATGGGGAAATCAGTTAACGAAGTGCCGAATATTTTTCGGGTGGTGGATTTAGACGGAGATGGATTTATAAATTTTGATGAATTTATGGAGGCTCAGAAGAAGGGTGGTGGGGTTAGATCGTTGGATATACAGAGTGCGTTTCGAACATTTGATAAGAATGGTGATGGGAAAATAAGTGCTGAAGAAATTAAAGAAATGTTGTGGAAGCTGGAAGAGAGGTGCAGCCTTGAGGATTGCAGGCGAATGGTAAGAGCAGTGGACACTGATGGAGATGGTATGGTTGACATGAACGAATTTGTGGCCATGATGACTCAATCCATGAGACATGTTTGAATTCATATATGATTATGGTTCTTTGAGGTTGAGTTTTGGTCTACTTCAATCAAAGCCAAAAATGTTGTGTTTATTTATGTGCTCAATAAAAGTGCGTTTTGAAGGTTCAATACAACTCTATTATTAAAAGGAAAATTGATTGCTAAAACTTCTTGTAATAAATAATATTAACAATATATAAAAAATAAAAAATAAAAACATTCTTGGATTTTAACTTCTAATCTTCCTTATTTCTTCAAAAGAAATATTTCCTAACACAAGTGGAAATAAGTTAAGTTGAGCTAAGTTTTACAAGACTTAAGTTTCTGATAAAAGATTTAAGGCTAAACTACACATTTGGTCCCTTACGTTTATTTTAGGTTTCAATTTGGTCCCTTACGTTTAAAAAGTTTCAATTTGGTCCCTTACGTTTATTTTAGGTTTCAATTTGGTCCCTTCCGTCAGTTTTTGCACATGTGGCAGACAATTTGCTTATGTGGCAGACGGTTTGCACATGTGGATTGACACTTGGACACCTGAACACGTTGACACGTGTCCAATTGAAATAGTGGAACAGTGGAATCTGACGGAAGGGACCAACTAATGCAAACGTTAATAACGTAAGGGACCAAATTGAAACTTTTTAAACGTAAGGGACCAAATTAAAACTTAAAATAAACGTAAGGGACCAAATATATAGTTTAACCAAAATTTAAGGTCTAACTTGTTACTTGTCTTGCTTATTGTCGGGTCTAAGAAATTTTTGAATGTCTAATATGACAACATTAGTCTACTTAAAAATCTATTTCATGTTAAAGTTTTTAAATAAGTAATCTTACATATAAGTAATAGATCAATGAGATCATTTATTGATAACTCCAGTGTTTTTTTTTTTGTAGGGCAACTCCAGTGTTTTTTTGTGTCAATATTTCAGTTATAATTTATTATAATACATCTATATATACCACCAAATTGTAAAAGAATAAATTATATTATTAATAAAAGTGATATTAATGATTTTATCAAAAAAAAAAAAGTGATATTAATGACTATTTTGCAATATCCAAAGGTATTTAAACTATGTTCTTTCAAGTTATAATGTTAAAATATTACCGCTGAATGAGTATTATATAATATATAATTTGGTAAAAAAATTTATAATATAATATAAAAATTCTAATATAAAATTTTAATGAATTGGTATAACTTTATGGTCATCTTCATTTTTACGGCTAAAATAATTTAATTAAAACAACAAATAGATATAAACTTTTTAACTAAATAAACTTGTAAAAACAATCAATTCTCACTAATTAGTAATTTAGTACTTAGTACTTACGCTAGAAGAATAATGCCCTTGTTTGTTTTTTAGAAAAAGTAAATTACAGTACAACATTTCATTTATAATAAAAGAGCTAATGCACAGGGATGCCATAGAATTAGAAAACATGAGTACAAAATTAGAAAGGCAAAAATTGCAATCAGAAATGCCTTCTTTGTTGTGTCACGTATCAAATTTCACAGTATAAAAAAATATGTTTTCCCCAATACATCACCAGTTATATCTAGATCGACGGATCACAACCGAAAAATCTTAATTATAATTGCTTTGTAATATAAAATTCAAGCTGAAAATCTAGACATCGCGTCCAAATATATGACGACTGTTTTTTTAATATAAAATTCAAGCTGAAAATCTAGACATCGGGTTCCAAATATGACCAATTGCAATACAGTCATATCTCTCCAACCACACACAATCCAGATCCCAGCTATAGATATACCTATGAAGCTTCAAGTGTTTAACATATTTTCGACAAAAACAAACTTGTTCTACATACTTGCATGGATCAAGCTGGAGCTGCTAAAGTTGAAGTGGGCTAGAACTAAAAAATAATTAAATAAACAAAACCATACAAGAGCAATTTATAAGGTTATGAAGATATAGCAATGAGTATGAGAAGAGAAGGAATAGTGCTAATATCTGAACAAGAAGCAAATTTACTTTAAATCAGGGCATACTACATACTTCTTTCATCTCCTATGCCTAGCACCACATCATTGAAAGCTTCCACGAACATGTGTTGGAGCTGGTAGAATTTTATATATTCATGATATTGTAGGATTTGGAATAATGATTCCTTCACCAGTAATCCCCACAAGAGCATTTTCCATCCTTGAAATGATGAAATCTTTTGTTATCTCTGACGATCAGTTCCCTACCTACAATCCTAGACATGATCTTAATGGCATTGTGACAGTCACCACAGACGCGAAGATTCTTGATAATCCTAAGAGGTGTTCTAGGAGGAGTACTAATAAGACCATAGGCAATTGCTAAACGTTCACTATGGTAGAGCAAGGCCTGCTCCTTAGCTTCCTGGTCAATGTCATGAAGAACATATCTTGTATCAGGGACATATCCAGCGTCTTTCATACTACTCAAAGCCTTCAACTTCTCATCATCCTTGTAAAGAGTAGGATTCTTATACTCAATGATTCTGTTCCTGCCATCCAGCATGCTAATTGCGGTATACTTTTTGGGAGGCGGTGTAGGGATCTTATTGCCAACAGCCTTTGATGGGTCTAGACTAACTATCAACTCCTCAACATGGTCTTCAAGATCAATATCTCCATGAATTCTAGCATAACTCTTGAGTGTCTCGAATACTGTCACCGTAGGCTCAAATGGCAAGTTCTCAATAAACTGCTCAGCTTCTTTGAGGTATCCAGATTGTCCAAGAACGTCCAAAAGCCCCATGTAGTGCTCTACTCCTGGTTCAATTCCATACTTGCTTTTCATAGATTCCAAATATATGTAACCATCCTCCACAGCCTCTGCACTAGCACAAGCCGATAACACCGCAAGCAAAGTCTCTGAAGTTATCTCCAAACCAAGCTCATTCATCTGCTCAAATAACTGCAAACCCTCATCTCCCATAGTACTATTCGCATAGCCACGAATCATCATGTGCCAAGAATCCATATTTCTGTTAGGCATATGATCAAACACCCTACGTGCATCAGTCATACTTTTACAATTCCCATACATTTCAATCACCTTGTTATGCAACTTGAAATCACTCCTAAAAGTAGATTGTAGAAAGTAATCATGCACTTTCTTAGCATCCTCCACCGATTTCGATTTACCACACAACTCAAACAAAAGTTCAAAGCAACCAGCATCAGCTTTGATACCTTTTTCCATCAATTCAAGCGCTTCTTTAACCTTCCCCTCTCTACAAAATCTTATCAAGTCAACAATTGAAGGAGGCGGAGGAGCTTGTTCTTGAACAGAATCTCTAGGGTTTTGGAATTGACTATTAGGGTTTTGAAATTGGTTATTAGGGTTTTGAAATTGGTTTGGGTTACCATTTTGTGGGCTCCACTGATTCTGGTTGTTCAATCGATTGGGACTACTGGGTGGCTGAAAGTTGGGATTTTGACGAATGGGTGGCCGGAAATTAGGGTTTTGAGGAGGTGGTGGTGGTGGTGGCCGGAAATTAGGGTTTTGCGGATGTGGTTGTCGATTTTGAGGGTTCCAACTCTGTTGAGGAGGAAATCGACCCTGCTGAACATTTTGATTATTATGATGAGGAAATTGATTATTATGATTGAAATGTTGTTGAGGAGGTTGAAAGTGTGTGTTGTTGTGATCAGAAGGTGATGGTTGATGAGGGAATCTACCATACTCATTTGGAATTGCAGAAGTACTCAAAGTTTTGCAGAAGTAGTTGTTTCCATAGATATAGTTTGTTCGTAGCTTCAAAGAAAACATTGTGATTCGTGCGCGCTGAATCAATGAAAATGTCGCCATTTTTGTTTTTCTTTCTGTGAATGAGAAACTAGGGCGTAGCGTAGCGCAATGTAGAAGAAAGGTGGAAGGTGAATTTTGATTTTGGGCCACTATCTTTTATTTCAGTCTTCATACATATTGCTTTTACAACCCCCCATGTTTCTTATAAGGAGAGTAAATAAAATTGTGAGAGTTCATGAATTTATTATTTTGATTTTTATTATATTGACAAATTTAAAAAATTTTGAATTTTTATAACATTTTTTGACTTTCAACACCAGTTTAATCTTACATGTGCACTTTAACTTTAGACAACTTTAGTATAACCTTTGTCATTATCCCTGTCTCAAAGAATTTTCAAGAGATGTATATTATAAACAACATTCGAGTTAAAAAACTGTCAAGTAATAGCGTATATATGCTGAACTTTTCCAATTTCATCCTTCGCCGCTACATCACTACAAAGATCAATAATACACATCAATTTTCTTTTCTTTTTTTACTTTCTATTTTATGTTCATATCCCTTTTACAACTCTTTATTTTATTCATACTTCCATGTGTTAATCATATTTTATCTTGATGAATATGAATTCTAGAAGAATTCAACATTAAAACATCCTTAAACGATTGCCCAAATATTGATCTTTGTTTTTGTTTATAAAAATCAACAGTGATAAAGTTTCCAAAAAACTATAGAAAAAAAATCTTAATATTGAAGCAAATGACTTCTCAAAAAATGAGTTATATTATTATTTTAAACATTTGGAGAACTAAAACAATTAATATCACCCATCTCTGAAAAATTGCCCAAAGAAATAAATTCTTCTTGATAACTATTAAGATCGTTTATAATATAGTTATATTTCATTTTGATTGTATTTAGCACATAAGATGTTAGATTTGTTTTGATGAATATTTCGAAAAATCACATTTTTATAATTTTTATTAATACACAATTAAAGATGTCAAAGTTGTGCATTGACAAACGTGAAGTGATATTTTGAAACGGATAGAGTATAATACAAGAATAAGCACCACAATATTTTTCCCTAAAAATAAACATTGCATACGACAAACCATAATATTTTATCGGTAAACAAATTAGTACACAAATTACTTTTCAACGAGATAAAAGTCATAATTTTTGTGAATAATAGTTGTACAATATGTTGTCAAAATTTGTTGATGGTCATAGATCTAGAGCCGGAGAGCATTTCTGCTACATCATATTTCCAGCTTCTGTATCAAGTCATGGCACCCAGTTCCCATCTTCATCGGCATACCAAGACAAATTCTAGAGGAAGGAGTCTCCAAGGTGTCTACCTGACCGTGATAAGCTGCTTCAACAAGGAAGTTGGATGCTGTCTCAAAAGACATTTTGACCAAAGGGGATGTAGAATCTGCTATCCCCTTTCTGGTCAGAGGGCGATACCCACCATTGTGTGTCATAAAGTCGGCAATAAGCATCAAGTGTCGGATGTTTACCGTTATCCCATAGGACTTGAAAACATTTTTCACTTCCCTGATGATGATTTCTTTGGCTGCTTCCACCCCGTAGGTGTTTAGTATATCATGCACGCTGTTTGAATAAATATACCTAACATTAAGATCATCCTGCATCTCCCAAAATGTTTTAAAATGTACACCGGACGTTTGAAGTGCTGGTATTTTTTCTTTCGCAGATGAAGGAATATCATCATCCCTTTTACTATCATCTTCACCATAGTAGATTACATTATCTTCTTTACACGAAATAGCTGTACATTGGCCAACCTTTCCAAAGTTCTGGATACAAACATTCTTGGCTGTTCTATGAGCAATCTGCATATAGATGATTTGAAAACAATGAGTTTTATATGTTGAGCAAGAAGCAAAATGGAAAATTGACATTTGCTTCCTGATATTATTTCACTATATAATTTCATTAGAAGCCAGTTGTTACTATATTTTTGTCCACATACCAAATGATGTAGTACTTAACTATCCTAACAACAACTAAATCCTTTGTCCACTAGGAGGAAGCAGTTTCATGGAACAGAAAATGGTAAAATGCCTTGTCATTAATCAATCATAATTACAGATCATATAAATACAGAACGCCAATTGAGAGGCTCGCTAATCAGAAAGAACAAGGAGGAGCAATTGGTTAAGCTAAATGTTGTGAACAAGTTGAAGGTGAGTACAACTCATTCGATAGGTATTATGGTGAGTACAATTCATTGGATGTGCTAAAGGGCTTAGACAATGTGTTGTCTAGAGTAGGACCAACTAGTATTGGTTGATACTGGAGCTACCCATAGTTAGCTATTACACAAGCTTGCCCATGCTATGGGTAATTGAGAATGCAAGAATAGCAAATAGAAATCCACACTCAACCCTGTATTTTTGGAGTTGGGTTAACTTAAAAAGAAGATCACTACTAAACAGAAAATGATTTGCATTAGATAGTACCTGGCCCAATAATATGTGAGGTTCATCATCAGTAAATTTAAAGTGGATCTCAAAACGCATCCCCCGAGCTTTTACATAAATTCTCCTGTCATTGTCTTTAAACTCAGCTTCAGATTTTCTCTTTTCAGATTTTCTCTTTTCAGATTTCGACGTTTCTTCAAGTCCTTGAGAGTTATTTGCATCAAGTGCCACTTTTTTATCATTATCATTTACATCAATGTCACTGTCATCCCCATTTACTTCAATATTATTATCATCCCCATCCCCATCACCTTTACCATCCTTGCCATCTTTGTCATCCTCATCATCTTGACCATCACGTGTCTCCTCTTCAGAGCCATCTTCGTATTCAACCTCATCCATAGTTTGCTGTTTATTCTTTTGAGCATCAAGACCAAGATCTTCAGCATCCTCTGTGTCATCAGCATCACCATCATCGTCATCATCAGTTTGATCATTTCTGTTAGATTCTGATTCATTGCTATGATCATTATTTACACCATTTGAAGGATTCGGTTTATCTTTATAATCTTTTATGCCGCTAATTTTACCCAGCAATACAATGTGACTTTGAATCGCATCCTCCAACCCCCTCACAAAGCCAACTCTAAGAGTTTCCTCCCAGTCTTCAAGTGTAACATCAGTGTGTACTGGATAATGTATAGGTATATGCAGCTTCATCTTAAGCTTATATATACGGCAAACGTGACCCTCTTTTACAGTTGCTGGGTCAACAGAAACATTAACACTCTCAATTATGTCCGCTACAGTAATCTTTTTCATTTTGTCTGCAAGCTGTTTAGCATAATCCCTGCAAACAAAAAATTCATCAAAGATTTGTGCTTCTATGTAGAAAAAACAAGTTCACAAAAAAAGTCTTGCATAAACACCCAAAAGAAGATACTGGAGAACGGAGAACAATGTCAGTATCTTACATAGATTTATCAAGCCTCAGGGGGCATGTCATAAAGGGAGTCTTGATGGATTTGGAGGCTGCCACCACGATCTCTTGCAAACGTGGAATTCCAAGAGTCACATTCATTTCACCTCGACCAGCAAGGTGGAAAGTATTCAAACTGAGTACAAAAGGAAAGAGGAAGCCAAAACGGTTAATCAGCCACACAAAGATCACTGATAAAGTTTACAAAATAACAAAGGAAAACAAACAGATATGCTATCACAATCCTACTAGCTACTATACAAGTCACAAATTTCACATATGTACAACTCGTCTTTTGCAATTATTGAGAAATTAATGGCCGTCAAAATCACTATTTCCCCACTTCCAGCTATTAAAATTCATTGTTTAGCTTGTTTCTTTTGTTTCGTCCAAGTTGTAACAACAAAAGAATAGCAGGCTCAACAAGTGTTGATATAAAATAGTACCAACTGCTCAGTGATACCCAGTGACTGGAGTGGGACTGGGAGGAGAGGGCATTGCAATTAGGGCTGTGAATGGTTAACAAAACCATGTGAACCAACCCACTATTTGATTCTCGTTTATAAACCAAGCCATTTTTGTCATAAACCGGTTCTGTGAATGGTTAACCTAACCATGTGAACCAACCCACTATGTGGTTCTCGTTTATAGACCAAACCATTGTTGTAATAAACAGGTTTATCTTAATGAAATGGTTTCCAAGAGGTTCAAAACCGGTTTTTACAGAAAACCAATTTTCATGCATATTAGATTTAAAATTTTGATAATATATGGTTTTAAGTAACTGATTTTTATAAACTGGAATTATTTTAAATTTTTCCAATTAATCATACTTACCTCCTGAGTTATTCAATTTTTCGGTGTCCAACTTTTTTTACTTATAAGTTATATATCATAGTCTTGTAATTTAATGAACAAATTAAATCAAATCCTGGATAACTTTACAAAGGTAGAATTAGATTGTGGTTTTTTTATTCGAAGAGGATTTGAGTTTGAGGATGATTGGGGCACATAGAACTTAGGATTTGAAGAGGGTTTGAGTTAGAAGTAGATTAGGGTTCACTGTTCAGAAGGAGAGAAATCAAGGCTGCGGCAAATGAGAATCTGGTTCTAAACCAAAATTTGTAATATGTGTACCAGTTTATTGGTTTTGTACCTAAATGGGCTGGTTTAGTTTTTTTTTTTTTTAAAAATGGGCTGGCCTTTTAAAATGTGGAAGGGTTCAGTTTAGTTACAAAATGTAACTAACTTATTACCAAACTAGGGAATAGAATCTTCCTAAAACTTCAAGAACAATCCTATAGTCAGTTTAGTTAAGATAGTAAACTGACTTTGCTAATTATGCTAACATGCTAACTTATTACCAAACTACATTGTTTGCACACTCATAATCACAAATTCACAATGCTCCAATTTAATAGACAGTCGTTCCTTTAGTTAGCTTCTTGGGATAAAACTTAATTGAACTCACATCTCTACTCTACTGAATGAAAAAACATAAACGTTTATTTATCACTAGTTAGATATTAACTGTGTTTTAATGAGCTTGCGAAATACTAAAGATGAAGTGCTTTGAGTATATCAAAAAGTACTACTATTCATTGTTTCAAAGAACTCTATTTCTCATGAACTATTTGTTAAGTGCTTATCTGTAGCAGGCTAGCAGCTATAAGGTTTCCAGTGAATCAGATTGATAAAAAGACATCTTATGGTAATTATATTATATATAGAAAATGAGGACAAAAAATTATGAAAATTTAAACTTACGTCATCTGTGTTGCCGGTTCTCCAACAGACTGAGAAGCTAAAACACCAACTGGTTCACCTGGTTGAGCAAGACTTGAGACGTACTTGTGCTCCATTAACTGCAGGAAATCCGCATGTTTCATCGGAATGGAATTTCTCTGTTTTGAAGAGAAATCACGAATGAAGTTTTCTGCACCTCCTTTAAGAGCATCCGGCAACTTGTTAATATAAGGACTGGATCTATCTAGCTGACGGCAACAGTTGCTGTAAACCAGTTCTTTATTCTGAAAATAATAAACAGATACATAAACCACGGATACAAGATCTATATGTAATTAATGGTTTCATTAAAATTTAAAAATATAAAACAAGTTCATACAATTGACAATGCTTCAAATTTGGTGATAAAGCTAGTCTGATGGACATCAACACCATCTTCTCCATAATGAAACTGAATAATTGAACCATCAGAATCACGGACAGTATGATCATAACAAACTTTAAGAGACTCAAGGTTTTTTATCAGACATCTTTGCAGGTAACCACTCCTAGATGTTTTGACTGCAGTGTCAACTAGCCTGTGAACAAAGGATGTCGCTTATCAAGATAAGTCTTCTATATGAAAAATATCAACACATTTCCACAAATAAAACTCAGCCTGAAAAACAAGAAACAGCATAGAGAGAAACTGGAATACAACACCCGTAGATATGCATCAAAGAGTAAAGTCAAGTTTTGCTGCATAAACAGGTGATTCTAACTTAAGATAACTTGAATTGTTACTATAAAAATAATCCCTCTGTTTTCACCTACCAGCTTAAGCTGGTTCATGACATGGTATCAAAGCTTAACCCAACTGTTGGAAGATACTCTGAAATAATATAAAAATATTATAACATATTTATATCTTCTAATACAAACAATGGCATTGGACCTGCTCAAGCTTCAATTATCCAGTTTTGGGAGTACGGGTTAAGTGAAAAATCAGCCAGGTATATGGCCAAACTACTCTCATAATAATGGCTCGGGGAAACCTCCCCCCGGATGGGGATCATATTGTTCATTGACATTTGGGAAAGAGTATTTTTCACAGGTTTCTCCGAAAGGTATTCCTTCTAAATTTAAAATATCTTCTATTTCACCCAATTTTCCCAATGGAACTCTACTACTTCACCTCTACTGCTTTTAAACAATAAATCAAGAAATATTTAAACTGTCATGTAACCCAACTTTATAGATTGTGAATATTAAAACTGATGGTTATTCTGCCCATTCCTTTTCCAATGTAAGCTATAAAAATTTGAAAAAAATCCACTAGCTAATGTGAATAAAACACATTTATCATATTTTAAAAAAAAATGATATATGTGCAAACAGTGCAAGCTGTAAGCACAATCTGAACTGAGAAAATGTAACTAGGGGACCAGGGTAATACACAACCCAAGGGCTTTCATGGCACTAAGGGAGCACATGAGGAGTTTTAAAAGTTAGTTTTTCCATGTTTATTACTCTATACTCTTGTAAAAGAGTTTTTCAAGGAGTTTTAAAAAGTTCAAAATGGATTAAACAGCTTTTAATCTGCAATAAACAAGTGAAAACCCTACAAGATACATTGGGCTTTCTAACAAAAACTATTCACTTCCCAAAATCAATTGCAACAGACAAAAGCTGTATATATGACCTTCCCATGCATCCGCATGAGACTGTGAATTATATGACCAGTACATGTTGGTTTGTCAGACTTTTTCTCGTTTACTCATCTATTTCTATTTGATTTGATGAAGTGGTTCATTTTGTTTATATTTGAAGATAATCTTACTATGCTCATGGGGACTCATGTGTTTGATTTCTGGCTCATGCGTATGGAGATAAATCGGTTGGGAGGGGAGAACCCACCTTGTGTGCCCTACAGGTTCTCCGACTGAGATTAGTCATCGCTAACGGCGGTAGAAATTTTGTACCAATATCATGGTAACCAAAAAAAAAGAAAGAGACAATCTTACTCATTAAAGTTAAATAACTACAGTAATTGGTTTTGTCAAAACAGTGTTGTCAAATAGACTGAATTTTAAACAGATATAAGCGTTTTAGTATTATGGGACATTATGTCTTTTAGATTTTAAATAGATACAATACACAAACAATTAATAGCATATTGATTCATAACCAGAAGCTTGTCTTACCCTTCTCGACCAGCCATACAATGAAAGTAATATTCCTGTGGACGAAGAGCTGTAAGAAACCGATCAATAATGAACCCTCCTGCTCTGGGGGAACAATCCCATGATGGAAAGCAAGGTAAGGTCTTTCCAGAAACCATACGAGGGACTCGTTTTCCTTCCAACTCTTGTTGGCCAAGATAAGAAGATATCTGCTGGAAGTTGACCTGTTCAAAAGCATATGAAATTAATGTCTGGATAATAAGAGAATCGACCAAAACCTAAAAAACAAACATAAATTACCAAACTGTTTTAATACCAGAAAAAACTGTTCATGAAGTCCAACAACCTTGAATTTTTATGTATCTATACAGTTAGCTAAATTAAACTTAAAAAAAGTCAAAATGCCCAGACCGTGCGGATGAAACCGTCTTAAAGACATGAAACAATGCTCCAACAATATCTATACTCTATAGTCGCCCCTTGTACACCCTTTTTAGCGATAATGTCTGCCTACTCTTTCATAGGATCTTCCATCTTATATAGCATTGAATAATGGATTTTACTTAGGTTCCTAGGCACACAGGAAGCGCATACAATATGCAGTATGTACAGGGATCTGTATTGTATCCTTTATACCCAAACAGCCAGGATAAATAGAGTGATGTAGATGCAACAACACACTTACCATACTACCCTTAGCTCCAGATGTAGTCATAAGAGAAATCCAATTTTTTCCTGAGGGTTTTAAAATTCCTTCAGCAAGTAGCTTCTTCAATACCCCATCTTCTTTGCTAGTTTGGGTGTTAAGATTACTTATCATTAACCTATCTAAGGATGCTAAGGCTGCTTCTCCATTACTCCGTATTTCTTTCTCAACATTCAACTGCATCGTGATTGTATCTGAAATATCAAATATGCCAATACATCAATGTTTTACACAAACATCTAAGCAGTAATAAAGAAATGCCAAGTACACCAAGAAAGATAGCTACACTTGGAAGCTTGTCTAGTAGTATGATAATACCAGAATACAAAATTTTAAATTACAACACAAAATGCTTTATCCAAAATATGATTAATAAAGTATGTCAGTATGTGTACAAAAATGTTCGTTTAAATTATAATATGATGAAATGCATACACCAAACTGTCATAACGTGTTGGATTGTATTCCAACTAGTTTCCATTCACAGTAGAAACACTAATCTAATATGAAATAATCCCATCAAAGATTAGTTGAATATGATGAGAATCAATTGGATAATGAAACCCCTACGGAAGATATTTTCTTCCTTGCTCGTTTGGAAGACATGTTAGATTCGTAGTAGTCACAAACTGCCTATACTTATATGATGAATTATATTGATTGTAAAGGCTTGAAACCAATTTTCACACATTATTTGATCAGTCGATCCACCAACAATTACTTCTCATCTTGAAAAATAGGTAAAGCCAACACATTGAGGAAGGTTTTAAATCTGAAGATAGTAAACGTTCTTCTGTGCTCATAACCATATT
This sequence comes from Trifolium repens, assembly GCA_030408175.1. Classification (NCBI taxonomy): domain Eukaryota; kingdom Viridiplantae; phylum Streptophyta; class Magnoliopsida; order Fabales; family Fabaceae; genus Trifolium; species Trifolium repens. Next base: position 14,111,191 of record CP125842.1, on the reverse strand, counting down.
CTAAAAGTAAATTCAATGTGAAATTTGGCAATCAATTTTTTACTGACTTCTTTCTGAGGTGACCATACATAGGTCCACAATTCAAGCAAAAATGTCTCTGGTTATTCATGAAGATACAACAAGTTTAGTTAGACAGTTAGACAGTTAGCCCCACCCCATCAGTCCATGGTGAGAAACTTATTGATAAAATTTTAAACCAGCTAATATTCTAATTAGAATCGATATCCGTCATAAACTATAGAGCATGGACTCCGACACAGACACGACATGGACATGTCGACGCCACTAATATAAAAAACATAGGTCACCGACACCGCTACATATTTATAAAAAATCTAAATTGAGAATCAAAATATATACATGGTCATCCAAGCTGAGCAAGTTATATCATTAAAAAAAGTGTTAAAACAAGATATGATAGTATTTGATCTTTATTTATCCATCTATCGAAAAAGATAAAAATATTGTAATCAAGATGTAAAGTATTTAGGTACCGTTTGACCGCTTATTTCAAACTTTTCTACTCAATAAAAGGAGTAGCTAGGCCAAACTGATTTTCAAGAAGTTCTTGATAGAAAAAAGTTGCTCAATTTTTACGAGTAAAATACATGGATAAAGACTTTTGAAGCTAAAAAAACATCAATTACCAAACAGCTTTAGCTTTTTTCTAAAAGCTCTTATTTTCACTTTTAGCTTTTAGATAGCTTCTAAGACCTAAAAAAGCCAGGCCATACGATACCTTAATCCCTCATTGATTAGCATTGTTGTTTCGGCACATCTTAAACCCTTATGAATATGTCTAATACGTGTCTAAGGAGAGTAAAAGCGAGAAAGAAAAAAAACTATTTTGGGACACTTGTCCGACACGTATTGTGCGAGTGTCTAACAGGTGTCGGACACCGATCCAAGGAGTGTCGGAGTAAAGCAAAAAAATGATTTTTGGACACTTATTTGAGTTGTCTAACACGTATCGCGACACGCCTAATAAAAGAGGTGTTCGTGCTTCATAACTATGTGGTCATAAGTATATATCCAAAAATCAGCTTACCATTAACCTAAACACACGAACTACCCACTCTTTGCAATATAGAATCATAGTTATTATAAATATCTTGTCAGAAAGAAAAAAAAATACTGAAATATACTTTTGTTGCATCTTCCTTAACTGACTAACCTTTCTAAAACACAAACCCCAGCATCTATCAATGTCTGAAATAACACGGGTTCAATTTAATTTGTTTCAAAGAGAAATATTTTGTGGCATTGAAGAAATTAGAAACAACAGGCAATAAGTGAATGCACGACAGTAAAGCAAAATCAGAAGTCAGGTGTGCCGAAAGAATTACACTATAATATGGGTAAGTAAATTTACAAAGGAAACCAGCTGCTAACTAAAATATTGACATAAATGTTATCACATCAGAAAATGGAGCATTATTCTAAAATAATGTGATTTGAATTAATTAATTAATTAATTGTACTTCAGATTACCTATATTATCATCTTTCTTGACACCAATGAATTCACGCAGAACTTCGTCACCAATTTTCTCGCAGCTTTCAAGTTGAGTTATTCTTTCACTATCCATTCCTTCTGTTATCAGAAGATCGTCAACCCCACATGTGAACCCATGCATCTGCATAACAAAATACATCACAACCTTTCAGGATAATTAAATCCTATAAAACATATATCATATTTACAAAATTAGAAAAATGGTGACTAACCTGTAAAAAGTTTGTGAATAACCGACTTAATGCTGAAAGAAAAATGCCAGCAGTATTTGAGCCATAGAATTCTTGCACAGTATGCACCATTCCATAGTCACCAAATTGAGCCTTGTCAACTACGCCGCGCACCAAATCATTTCTATATATCAACAATTTATCCTCATGCTCGTCCTTCTTTCTTGATGTATCTATAGTGCGTTTTTTTGCCTCCCTCATTTGAGTCTTAAAAAAACTAGATGGGATTTTTGCACTCTTCTCAACAGTAAATGGTGGGCGACCTTTAGTGATATAGCGTAGCAAAGCACTGATAACCTAGACAGTAGTAGAAGCAAAAATTACTTTATACAATGATAAAGGCATCTAAAACAAAAAACAGAATATACCCAAGGAGGAAAATAAGAGACCGGTGGTGTCATGCAGTGGCGCTATTGTATGCTATTTAGAACAAAGTGTTGTTTAATAGCAGCTATAGCTTGTCAGAATTCTAACTGACTGCTACCTACCATGATCAGCGGTTGATTAAGAGACAAGATTTAACGCATGCTGATTCAAGAATTTAATAAACTTATCAATAATACACAAGTGAGAAAAGGACACAATGAAAAATTGAAAAGATTTTTGCAAGTTTATTTAGGGGTAGTTTGTTTCACGGAATAAAAAATTACTCCAAGAAACTTCCCCGGAAATAAAGATAAGAATTTGATTCCTGGATCTTTTTATTAAGAAAAATGTTTTGGCACAGAAATTAATATTCCCAAGAAAATTGGTAATTATAAAATATATATAAAATTCCATAGGAATTCACTTTCCCACCTTCTCACTTGGAAATAAATCCATGGGAATATTTGGAGTTATCCCATTCCAAGGACCCTTTATACCCAGAAATAATTTTTTTTTCTCAACCTTATAACAAACATGGGTATAGTCACTCCTACCCATTTTCATCCTGGGAAAGTGATTCCTAGACTAAAAACAAACACCCCTGTAGATAATAATCTTTTATAACATCTGAAGTGTGAAAATGTAAGGCAACCTGTTTCCCTGTCCACAATGGCTCTGGCTTGAATATTGCTGGAGGAAACAGAAACATTTCACCCTCGGAGTTTGACGTGAAAATTTTCTGTCCTGGTTTGCAAGTGAAAGCGCCGATCCCAGTCATGGATACTCCAGAACTGTAGAGAAGTTGATTGAACTGTTCACAGCTCAAAAAGGTATCTTTTTTTGTGAGAAGTGCAGCACTTACAACATGATCCTGGAAAATTTATTTGAAATGGGAAAAATAAACTTCGGATACACAAGCAAAAAAAATCATCTATATAATAAGAAAATTCTGTTTTTATTAGCTAAGTGGCACACTTGCAATCTATTGGCCATGTGTATACTTGATATTTCAGAAAACAGCCTCTCAGCCCCCTGGGGTTAAGCTGCATGCACAATGCATCTGATTCTCTCTTGACCTCCTATTAATTATGTATGCAAATACCTGAATCAGGGCTCTGATTGGTTCACCACTTGTAGGCTTCACATATTGGTTGTTGGCATTTACAATATTGTAAGCTTCAGCACGTGAAATTTCGTCTTGTGGAAAATGAACATTAATCTCGTCACCGTCAAAATCAGCATTGTATGTACTGGGATCATGAAGAGAAATATAAAGTAATTGACTTAAGAAACCATATTAAGCAAAGATGTTATTCATATTAGTACATTAGTCAAATGTATTAATAAGTATATTAAAAATTACATACTTAGACTGCAATCCAACCATGCTCGGAGAAATAAATAAAATGATACCTGCAATTTGCATAATGCATGCGTACAGTTTTCTCTCCCTTTAGGACACGCACGACATGTGCCATTATACTAGGTTTATGAAGTGTTGGCTGCAACAGAATGAAAAGTCTAATTCAAACCATAAGGTACGAATGGCCAAGTTCATATCACACATAGTTAGCTACATAGTCTTCAGGAAATGGATTTATGTTCATTGTGGTACACAGTACCAAGATATGACATCAGAATAATTGTTGCTAACTTAATGAAAAACAGAATTTAAATCAAACTGAAATGCATATATGCATACTTGTGTGTGTGTGTGTGTGTGTGTGTGTGTGTTTGTAAGCATGATCACATGCATATGTGAACAGGTAACCAGCATAGTCCAAGTGTTTTATTGTCATATACAGAATTCCATCATTTCATATTCTTTTAAAAGACGAAAAAGAGAAAGGGAATATAAGACAGTGATATATTGATTATATTATTAAAACATATCTAATGAGATATATAATGCATTACCTGTCGATTGACAAGCACTACATCACCATCCTTCAAGTGACGATACACGATTTTTCCTTCAAATTCCTGGTCATGTATCTTCCCGTGATGCATAAAAACCCCTCTTGTGGATTGTAATCTCCTTGCTATATGAGAACGAACCTTCCGCTCTGGGTGAAGCCGTTTATTTGATGATTTATCAGCATAGCGTGTGGCACCCGGATGAGTGTCAGGACCATTTAGGACAGCGTCCCTTAACTCAACTACGTTCCAAGGAGTCACTCTCTGCAATATATTTTTTAAAAAACAGTCAATGGGAGGAAACAAAATATCATACAAAGCAGTCTCTGATGTGTTATACCAAACCTAATAAAATTCCGTTCAATGCAAAGTCCAACAAACAATTATACTATTGGTTTGTCAACATGTTAAATTTACTACGGTACACATTGTTTTCACTTCACTATAGAGTTATATCTCAATATATATTTCTAAAGCTCAGGAAGAATAACGAGAGCAAAATTTGGCTGCAGCGTGCAAATTATTAACCCAATGAATAAGAATGCTTGAATTAAGTTTCCTTTTTTTTATCTTTATCTTATACCAGCTGTACCAAGGGAAAATATAGTTTGCCTATCTAAGACCAACAGATTTCTATAAGAAGCCGAAAAGGTAATAAAAGGCATATTAGTGTAGAATAATGAGAGAAAATGTAAAGATAACTTGCATAGACCTTGCAAAGACACTAATTGGAGATGTGCAGAGGAAATCTAGTGTTCTGTTTGCGACCTCAACTTGCACCAGAATCACCCAATGGAGGCTGCAAAACTGGCCTTATTGTACAAGCTCATCAACTCCGGCCACACCTTTGTGTGTCCTAGCCACTAACTGGGAGTTTCGGGCCACGACTATTAGGACTTAGAATAAATGGGAAGGATGTCAGTAAGTAATCAAGTTGGTTATTAGTTAGTTTTGTTAGACTTGTTTGTCTTTCTGTTTTTGTTGGTCCTATGGATTATATATAAATAGGACTAGCTTTGCTTAGGGAAGGGGAGGAAATCATTTTGTGAAAGTTGTTCATGGGAGAGAATGCTCTAGTGAGAAAGGAGAGTGCTTTGTTCCATGTGTGCAAGGATACTTCGTGTTCACTCCTATCACTTCCATTCAATTGATAATACCAGAAAGATAATCAGTATTCTCCCTATTCTCAATTCCTTTGATCAAGTTTTATACTAGTTAGAATTATTCTTTTGATTAGTCAATTATGTCCAGTTTTGGGAATTCTTTCTTATACCAAAGAAAGAATCCAAACAATTGATTGAACGCTTTGGAAGGCAAGTATCTTGAACCTTGAAGAAACCAATTGGTTGTTGAATGTGAGTGGGTCGCAAGCAATGTTGTGAAACACGTAAATCGGATTAGGATCGGGAGGAGGGTAATAGTTCGTAACTCGGATGATCGTAACATGAATCGTAAGATCCTACCAAAATAGAGGATCATAGATCGGAAAAGGATTGTAATACAACATCGTATAATCATAACCTCTAAAATCATAACGAAAATCATAATCATGACAGACAATTCAACCTAAAAATTAAGACAGACAAAGAAGTGGTAACTGGTATGATATCACAAGTGACAGAGAGGGAGAGATGTTGATTTTATATTGAGAAGGGTTGAGGGAAAAGATTGTACACTTGGAGGGGGAAAATTAGTCCACAAGTGAGAATGAGTAGGGGAAGTTTCTTCACGTCTATGGTATATGGGACTTGTGTGTTGAAGTGGTCTTCAACTGCTATCTTCTAAAATATAGGCGTGTTTCAATAGCAGAAAAGAAAAGGAAGAAACTTGATTTAAAAATACAAAATGTAAAGCTGCTTCCCAAACGGTGGGTCAGTTGCTTCAACAAAACGGTGGGTCAAAGTTGTTTTAAAAGCCTTTTAACAACAAAAAAAAAAAGGAAACGACGCGTTTTACTAAGTGACGCGTTCAATGTTTTTAAAAATAGGGTTTTCTTCAACCGGGTTGCGAAGCCCGACCCGGGTCAAATACTCATCTTCTCTGTCGTCCAGAATCGGAACGAACGCCGTTCCCACGATTTTACGACTCGAAACGACGATCCGGCGCCGATCTCCTTCTCCGGCGATTTCGAGCGCGATTCCACTCGCTGAGACATGGAGAGATCGCTAAATCGTCCGATTCAACGATTTGATAACACTGGTCCCAAGAGTTAAAACAAGGTCAGACAGAATGAGATTGACGACCATTGTCCAAATGGGATCTCACAAATTATCAGATGCCTGTCCTCAATACTGTAGGGTCAGAATTTGCTGAAAACAGATATAACAGTTCATATCAGCATATCAGTAAATGCACCATTCTTCCCTCACCACCACCAGGGCGGTCAAATTCAGTTTCTTGTGTGAAGGGGTTAATAACATCAACAAAATTCTTGTTTTCCTGGCTGATTGAGAACCCAATGCCAAGAGAACTAGTTTTGACTAGGAAAGAGGATGGGACATAATGGGCATTCCACATAATGGGTCACACGGTTGCCCTATTGGATCGAGTAAACAGTGCTGTTATTATCTGGGCCCAAGATTAAGAAGTGGGTGTTTATAGAGCTGCCAACAGCAGCCAATTCTTTAATTAATGAATCCAATCCAGAGTATTGTTTAATTTTGCTTGATTTGGGCACCTGTCAGCTAATATCCATCCCATAAAAAATGGTGAAGGTTATTAGTTTTTGTTTGTTAAGGTTGTAAATGGGATTGGGAAGGTTAGCAGTAAGTAGTTAAGTTGGTTAATAGTTTTTGTTTGTTAAGCTTGTTAATCTTCTGTTTTTCTTGGTGCTATGAATTAAAAATAGGGCTAGCTTTGCTTAGAAAGAGAAGGAAATTATTTTGTGAAAATTGTGAACTAGAGTATGCTCTAGTGTGAAAGGAGTGTGCTCCGCTCCTTTGGGGTAGCATTGGCCCTCGTGTCTTGTGTGCAAGGTTATCTTCTTGTTAACTCCTATCATTTCAATTCAATTAGTAATACCAAAAAGATACTCAAAGAATTCTCCTTTATCACAATTCTGTTGATCAAGTTTTATTCAAGTTAGAATTATTCTTTTAATTATTCAATTTTGTCCAGTTTTGGGAATTCTATTGTATAACTAAGAAAGTATCCTAACAACGACAAGTTTTCTAGCCAGAGCCTCATAGACCCGCCAGCAAAAGGGTCATATCTCGCATCAAGTAGTATGGATAAAAAAGTTCTATACTGAAAACGAGGACAAATTAGATTACATGTATAACTTAATTTGACGCATGTCGGTGCAAAAAAAAAATATACACATGACCATTTCTCTAACCCACACTGATCGGGATTTGCTTATTATGAAGTGTCCAAATCCCAAATCGAGTAGTATGGGTTCAGAACTCACTTCTCCCCCCTCTTTTCCTTCTACTCTTTGCAATATCAACTATTGTGCTACCTGCTCTGCCACTATCCCATCTTTAGGGGTAGCCACATCGTGCGGCTATCCGATATTAACACATAACAGGCACAAAATAAAAGATATGCATATTGACAAATATGTAGTTACAACTCTGACCTCAGGATATGTTAACCTTAGAGCAAAATATGGGGGAATCCCAATTTCATTGACTGCTAAATAAGGATCTGGCGAAATGACAGAGCGGCATGCAAAATTAACCCTTTTTCCCATCATTTTCTGGCGAAAGATGCCCTCCTTTTTTTCCAGCAACTGACATATTCCAGCAGCCACATCATTTTTGCCTAGGCCAAGCAAAAAGTAAAAATAATATAATGTAGGTAAGAACTATTTAGCAAGAAATCTCAAATAGCTACAAAATAACATGCTTAAATGATGATCCAAATTTTGTTTTCAAAAATATGCTAGTGACTACTTTGCATTTTACTTTTTCTAATTAATTTTTCCTCATTCATTATAATATTTAATCTTTTATTAAAACAGAAAGAGGGATCCCTTTGCAAACATTATGTATAAAATCATGTATACTTTCATTTGGTGTATTTGCTCTTATTCTAATTGAATTAGGCTAATTAACCCAAAAAAATTACTATCAACCAATTACAAGCCAACAGAAATATATCCAGGTCTACATTACTATTCCAAAAAAAATTAAACAGAATGATAACAAATGAAACTCTCACTTTTTAAACCAGTTTTGTTGTTAAATAGAAGGTTTACAGATAGCTGAAGACCCCTCCACCGATCTAGAACAATTGATGCATCTGACTTGTTTCGATGGGCCTCTCCCAAGGCTATGTTTGAATTTAAAACCTTAAACAACAAAACAGATTGAGGATGATCCGCCACCTACAAAAGACATTGAACAAGTAATTAAGCATGTGTGGGAGGAAATAATGAGAAATTCTAGTGTGCAAACCCATCAGATGGTCCACCATGGATCAGTCATCAGTCCATTTATTATGCAATAAAAATAAAGTCGTCTTAATTGTGGTCTGCCCATGGCTAACTCAATTGCAAATTTGCAAGTTGCAACAACTCCTTACTCCGGGCTGTCTACATTACAACCTCCCCCTTCATTGTGCTAGGGGTGAGGGGATGGGTTTAGTCCTAAATTGTTCAGAGATATATATGCCTTATGTGGTGTTTATAAAGCTTAGGCGGTCCTAGTGATACGAGTCATCATTGTAAGATAAATTAACCCCTAAACCCACCCAAATTCTTGAGGTATCAGAGCTTCTCATCCAAGTGTGTAGCCCTAGGCATGAGGGGATGTCAAAAAGTCGTCTTAATAACAATAAATGCCTATTTTACCCGCAGGTACCGCTATGCTATCCACCCTGTGCCCCTAGCTGAACTGATCTGAGTGTGTGGATTATTTTGCCATCCCTAGGAAGGATCAAGCCACTTAAATAATCTATTGAGCATTCTGTACTACTTGATGTGGAACTTGTGCACACCATGATACCCAAGCCCCTATCACACACCCATAAGATGATAAGACTAAATGTGTCAAAAAAACATCTCACTTGTTGGCAACAAAACATAAACATGCATACTATATGTTTCCAAGTTCAACCAACTCCACTAGTCTTCTGCATAATAACTTAAGAGTAATGTGAAAGGATCAATTAGGAGAGGAAAAGACACTGCCTACCAGATTGATTAGATGTTATATACTAAAAAAGTAAATAGGGAATACAAAACAATGAAATTCACTAAAGAAGCTCTGAATTGCTCAAAATTTGTCATTTCTAATTTGTAATTCAGAATACAACTCACGAGGATCATAAAAAACAACTAACACCAACTACTACAAATACTAAAACTATGAAATATCAGTAGACAGAAATACTCTTTACATGGTACAATACAAGTCTAAAAGTTATTTTTGCTAAATAACAATGTCCTTATATATTAATATTTTATGCAATGAATACAAACACCAATAATCCACATTCTGTAACAACTACTACATATACTAAAACTATGAAATGTCAGTAGACAGAAATACTCTTTACATGGTACAATACAAGTCTAAAAGTTATTTTTGCTAAATAACATGGTACAATACAAGTATAAAAGTTATTTTTGCTAAATAACAATGTCCTTATATATTAATATTTTATGCAATGAATACAAACACCAATAATCCATATTCTGTAACAAGTTCTAACAGAATACAGCGCATTTTCAATAGCTGAGGAAAATAAAATGGGAAAGGAAAGAACAATAAATAATAACTATAACTACAAAAATACAATAAAACTTCAGCTTTATAAAGGAAGAGATCATCTGCATGCATTTTTCCCTTGTGCAACAAGTTAAGCAAAAGTACTTACCTTATCACCTGATCTCATTGGGGGGCGGAATCTGATTGGTGGAACGAAAATGTTTTCCAGAAAGAACATTGAGTGACCAGCTTTCTTTCCAAAACCTTGATCTTGGATGTCACTGATATGCGAGCACAGCCGAGCTTCATTTTCCCACAAAAACTCTAGAATTTGCTTAACCTATAATTTGACTAGAGAATTAAATGAAATGATCTATGTAGTAACTTTAACTTAATGCAAAGGAGTTATAGATGCGGCCATCAAATCAATTTTACAAGAAACTAACCTGGGAGGGTAGCAAAGACCCGGAAAGTGAAGTTTGCTGAAACAAAATTTGCTTTTTTCTATTATGCTTTTCTTCATTACTATCTGCATTACTATCGCCATTTGACGCACCACTTCCTGTAATAACATTTGATCTGGCTTGAGAAGCTGAGAGAGCTTTCTGGAGCCATCAACCAGATACCAAATATAGAGACGTGGAAGGAAAAGAAAAACGGAATTAGACATTGCTGCAAGAAATACCTACAAGCTTGAAACAATGGACATGCAACTGTATCTTTTGGTAGAAAGCATGAAAACTTCTTGCAAAAATGCAATACGAACTTAACGGTGTTCAAGTTTCTCATAGTCAAAAACCAATCATTTTTCAAAAATAATCACACTTGACAAATTTGAACAACCTTTTTTTTAAAAAAAATAGTATCAATAGTGCATCTTTGATATAATTGTAATGCTGCATACATGCATAAAGATGCAGAGAAAGGAGATTAAAAAATGTTTATTCCTGGGTTTAGAACACCACGCGCATTAAGGTATCAAACAGTGACAAAATTTAATTAAACAGGAGAGGATCATTATGTGTATATTCTGTTCACTGTATGAGTCAAATACAGCGGCAATCACAAAAGAATCAAAGAATGGACCAAATTATTAACTGTGAGAATGAGAAATTAAAATAAAACAAGAAAAAGAGACAAAACAAATAAAAGAAACAATAAAGAAATGTGTTATCCCATTCATACAGAATGTTTAGAATGAAATGAAGCACATAGTCATACAGTATTGTCAAAAATTGGTCACGGCAGGTGGCAGAATTTTGACAGAGCTATAAAATAGTGGTGATGTAGTGGTTTTGTATGGCAGGGCTATGGCGGCCGCTGCGCAGTTTTATCGACGTGATGGATGGAAGGAAAAGGAAAAGACATGGTTGGGTAGTGTGACACCACCCAATGAGATGGAGAATGGAAGCCAAAAAATTTCTTGAGAGATGAGATGTTAGATGAATCGAAAAGACATTTGCATGGTTTTCATTGATTTGAAAAGCGCATATGATGGAGTAAAGAGAAGTTTTGCTGAAGTCTATAGAGAAAGAAGAAATTCAGATTGCTTAAATTCAAACAATTCATAGAAAAAGAACATAAGGAGTTGAAAGTATGCAATGAAACCTAGCAAAAACTAGATAAAATCCCTAACATCTTTAAGAGATTATAATTTCTGAAAAATAGAATCAAGCAAGAAAAGAAGCAAATATTTTACCACGTGGAACCATCCAAAATATGGTTTAGTGATTTTAGGACTGAAGTTTCCACAATTAAGACATTTCTTGTATTTCTTCTTCAGAAATTCCCTTATCACAGACATTGCCTCGGTAAATTGAAGGGATGTCCAACTTCCTCCCGGTTTCTCATCATCATCATCAACTGAATCTTTGGGTTCATCATCTAGTTTAATTTCATTCAAACTTTTGGCCTTGGCAATATTCCCTTTGATAATGAGCTCCAATTGAGTTGCACACTTTTCCACCTTGAACCATGACGAGACCATATGAACAACGGTCCATAAATACACATATATGATACGAAAAGCACAAAAACAAAGAAGCAATACATAAAAATATTTACCTCGAATCTACTAGCCCTAAAATGATGGCAAGAGAAACATGTTATGTTTATGATATCTCCAAGAGTAGGGAACATCAAAGGGTTGTAGACGGGGCTAACGAGTTCAATATGACCAAAATGACCTGAACAATTATCCTTGGACAAACCACAGGTTGCACAACTGCATCAAATAAAATCAAAATCAATGGTTGACAAAGAACTCAAGCAAAAACCCTAATTGAAAATAATAATAAAAAGTAGTGGAATTAAGAAACATACAGAGAATTATTATCAGCTAAAGGACCCAAAGCAGGATCATATAATCCACCGGGAACGGGTTCACCTATTTGATTGCAGAAAATGGGAATGGTTATTTTGGCGCGACTACTCCTGATTAACTCTTCGTTGGTTAGGAAACTGAAAGCCACAGCTTCGACGGAATTGGTTGCGCCCTGCGAAAACATGATAAACAATTAAACACGAAAAAGAAGAAGAGAGAGGGTTTGTTGAGTTTATGGATAATACCTCATGAACAGCGTAAGCCATGTTGGTGCTAAGAGAGAGATTCCAGAAATGAAAGAGGAAGAAGGCCGAGTGGCGGGGTTATTGCTTTGTTTCCTTCACGGCGCAGTAGGGTTTAACTTTAAGGTTTAAGAAATTGTGTTGGTACTGCTATAAGGCATCACTTTGAAAGAAAAAAAAAATAACTTTTATTACAACCTTTTATTTTTATTTTATTTTTTAATCACTTATAAAAGGGTTTTGTTAAACACTATCCCGCCACTTATTAAGGATTCCATTTAAGAAAATATTTTTTTTTGCAAAAAATTGAACATTTCAAAAACTTTGTGACACTACTAGACAAATTTAAATTAATGAGAGAAATTTAGAGAAGAAAAATATGAAATTTATTCAATTTGTTCACTATGTTTATCGACAAATTTTATTTCTTTTCAACTCAATTTAGTTGGTAATATTTATTTGTATTGAGAAATCTAGTTATAACTCACATGGATTTTCATTTATAATTATTTGTAAAAAAACATTAAAATGACAATTATTAGAAAGAAGTGGAGAAAAATCTACATGAACATAGTTCTTTAGGAGGAAGAGTTCTTGGTCAAACTTCCGATTAGTGTTAAATGATAATTCAAATTGTATCATGTTACTTAAGAAACTTGCACAATAAGTAACTGTCATAGTTAGTTGTATATGATATAGTTAGTTACTTGTAGTTATGGTTAGTTGCTTGTGGTTGAAGTAACCAAAGTTAGTTAGAGATACTTAACCATATATTTGTATAAAAGCACAAGTTAGACTTTGTAATCATGCACTTGATCAATAGAAATTTTACCTTCTCTCTCTCAACTCTTTCTCTCAAAATCATCATTCATTTTCATTGTTCATTGTTCTATAGTTCTAACAAACTGGTATCTAGAGCCTCAAGGTTCGTGGCACTCAAGAATTGATCAAGATCCATTGAAACTTGATCAATTACCTCAGCAAGAAGATGGCAAGTCAATTAGAAACTCTTGGCAACAGTTTTGGTGGCAAACTCCCAATTCTTGATGCAACAAATTGGGATCGTTGGAATAAATAAATGAAAGTGATTTTTGGATTCCAAGAAGTGCAAGAAGTGATTTATTGCTTAAAAACTTTTGTTGCTGACTAAAGAAAGGAAGGATCACGTGATGCAAATCTCCTCCAATCCCTTCGCTGACATCAAGCGTTCTCCTCCAATACCTTTTTTTGGTGTAGTTCAAAGAATTTTCAATGGGTGTTGTTAAATTTTGCATAGGGAAATACACGTGTGGATTATGCATTATGCATATACTCCCTCCCAAAATATTACTCCATCCGGCCTCTATTATAAGCCAAAATTCCATTTTACACACTTATTAAGGAGTTGTCTTTTTGTCTTGATTTTATGTACAATTTCTATTACAATTCCTAAAATGACCTTTTAATATCATTGGGATTCTACAATCATGCAAAAAAGTTAAACAATTAATTAGGGGTACTTTTGGAATGATAGCATTTAATAAAGTTACTTTTGCTTATATTTGAGGCCAAAAGTTTTTGTTGACTTTTGCTTATAAATAAGGCCGGAGGGAGTACTATAAGCAAAATTGAGTCAAAAAAACTTGATGTATTTGGTTCAAAATTTGGACCAAATATATCCATTTTTATTGATTAATTTTTACTTATATTTTAGGACAGAGGGTGTATTTAACTAGTACACCAAATGCATTATTTAGCATTTTCCAAATTCATTTAGCACTCATTTTACTGATTTAGATTATTTTTTTAGATTAGAGACATTATTGTTGAAGATATATATGTGGAACATATATGTATATAAAGAGGCACCTGTTGGAATATAAAAAATAAAACAAACTACACAAATGCAACCCAACTTTGGGGTTGATTTTAACACATGTCACCACCACATGAAGCTAGAGCAAAATCCTATGTGGACTAAATTCCAAAAATCATACTTCTTTGGGAAATTATTTGAATTTGTTTTCCCTCCTTTCATATGATGCAAAATTGGGTCAAAAAACAATGGACCATTACAATTCGGCCTAACAAAGCCCAGTCCATTTCTTGGAAAAGCTTGAGGCCAAACAAATAAACAACCATGCTTCAGAAGCATGCATGTGCTGTCCCTTTCTTTCTCAGTAACACAGGTCTCAGTAACACAGGTTTGACTACAGCTGTAAATATTCTCCCATTCTTCTCCATACCCATTCCGGATGAGATTCAAATTCAAAAATCTTCTCTTTGCAATTCTTTCTGTCTATCCCTTTCTCTTCACCTCTCTTCCAACCTTTGAGTTGCTTTCTTTCAATATTGAAACACCTTATAAAAAATGGCGGAACTCAGACAAAACACAAGATTGTGATGCTGATGCAGTGAGAGCAAAATCCTCCGACCAGTTTCAAGACCCACGGTAATTTCAATTTCTTTCTTTTTTTTGAAATCCCTAATTTTCTTCAATCCTTTTTCTGGATTCTCTGTTCTTTCATATTATTTTTTTTGTAATTGAATGATTCATTGGGTGTTTGTAGGTGATTTAAGCTCAAGTTGTTGTCCCATAAGCCATATTACGGTACTTTCTATTTCTCTACACCATCTACAACCTTTGAATGGTTTTTCAATGGTTTTTCTCAAGTTACCAATACTTTGAAATCCCTAATTTTCTTCAATAGTGTTTCTTATCTCTGCTGATAAAATAATCCTGTTACTATTTTTTATTTTTTTATTTTTGAAAATATTATTGCTTTGTTGTCATATTGATTAGGATTTGTTTCTATTTTTAGTTAAAAATCCCTACTTTTTAGGAATTATTAGTGGGATTTATATAGTTTTATTTTATCCATTGGTTTGTTTTTGTTAAATTTCAGATTTTTTGTTTTTAGATTTGTATCAATTTTCTTTTCTCACTGTTCTGTTTAATGAGTTCTATATTTTTTATGGTTAATTGTTCATGCAGGTATCTTCATAAAGGAATGTTCAAAGGGCTTCTCAAAAAGCAAATAATCTTATTGTTTCCAAATCTATTCTATTTTTTTTTTCTTCAATTTACAGTGAAGTGATGTTGCTTCTTCATTCCTCACAATTTTTTTTGTTTGTTCTCTGCAGTTAGAGATTGCTCCTCATGAATCTGAGAAAAAATGTATTTCATTTAAAAATCCATACTTTTTAGGAATTGTTAGTGGGATTTATATGGTTTTATTTTATCCATATTGATTTGTTTTTGTTAAATTTCAAATTTTTTGTTTTTAGATTTGTATCAATTTTAATTTGCTTTTCTCATTGTTCTGTTTAATGATTTCTATATTTTTTATGGTCAATTGTTATGCAGATATCTTCATAAAGGAATGTTCAAAGGGCTTCTCAAAAAGCAAATAATCTGATTGTTTCCAAATTTATTCTATTTTTTTTTCTCTTCAATTTATAGTGAAGTGATGTTGCTTCTTCATTCCTCACAATTTTTTTTTGTTTGTTATCTGCAGTTAGAGATTGCTCCTCATGAATCTGAGAAAAAAGGTATTTCATTTAAACATTAAGTTGTTTTACTTCTCTTTTCATTCTTTAGTTTGTGCAACTTGGCTTATCGTTATTTCTTCATTTAAAAATTGTTTCCTTTGATGAAATAATTGTTGTTGCAGTTTATGATTGCTTATCTAATTGATTAACTATAAGGGTTATTGTTGCAAGATACCATAAATTTGGGGCTAATCTCTAATCACAATGGTTATTGTTACTATTATTATAAACATAAAGCATATGCAATATTAGGTAACACATTATTGAATGTTTCAAAAAAATGAGTTCATGACATTAACCAAAGATTTATAATTCCACTATATCAAAGCATAATAGAACACACTTTAACTAGCATGCCTTATTGGTGAACACACTTTTCGTTCAGCCCACTCTACCTTGATCACGCAGATTCAAGACTCATCCTGCAGATAATCTCATTCTCAGTATATGAAACAATATGAATTAACTTTGATTAGATTTCATAAAATTAGGGATTTCAAAAAGGAAAAATGCAAATTAAATATTTCTTGAGTTTTATGTCCTAAATTCGGAGATGTTCCATTGGAGTAAGTCCTATTGTGTAAAAGATTCTAAATGATATGTTCAAGGTAGAGATTTAATTATGTTTTGTTTCTCATAAGCTACTTGGACGTCCATTATTATATCAGGATATGTGCGAAATGGGTTTAGCGGTGAGGCTTTAAACTTTTTCATATGCATGACTTGATACCATCTATTAGACTATAGGAAATTCTGGACTTGATACCATCTATTAGACTATAGGATATAGCACGCAATATGGTATATTATGAAATCCACACCTGTAAATTTGGTTTCTCAGTAAGCTTTTATTTAATTATGTTTCTTTGAACTAATAAGATATTTTTTAATTTTATGATATGTATCAATTTTAATTTATTTTATTTGTTATTTGTAAAGGAGTTGCCATGAGTCAACAAAATTGCAGACCAAGGTTTCCTTAATCGAAGCTCATAATTCCCTTCTTATGAATTTGGGTAAGGTGTTCATGCTCATTTATAATATGTGATTAGAATGAATTGTATTTCTCAGGTTTGTTTTGGTTTGTGTTGCTTTTGATATGATTTCTATTTAGATGCATGATTTAAAGTTTATGAAGGAAGATCATGCCAATATATAACTGAGGCATTAGATTTTTTAGTTACTTCAAACATGATAGTCTCCATAAATTAACAACTCTTACTTTAATACTTTATCATGTGTCTCTTTGATTTCACTCTAACTTGAAAGTTTCATTTGGTTAGACTCTTGATAGTTTTGTATGTGTTTGGGTGTGCTTATTCATATTTTAGTTTTACATGTTTGTTGAAATATAGAGAAAATATTGCAATGACTCATAGGCTATAAAAGCATAATGTCAACCAAAAGTTTTAATTTATCTTCTCAATGAAGTTTTACATTATTCAGTTTTACATTATTCATACCATTTTGTTACTTTGGTGTTCTCAATGAAGTTTACATGCCTCATGATCAGTATATTTCGTAAGCTTTTTTGTTCATCTTCATTTTATTTTAATGATACATACATAAATTTCACCATTTTGTTACTTTGGTGTTCATTTTATTCTTTACTCAATTTTTATTTCCTTTACATATTTGTCCTGAAACATGCCTTATTAGTGCAAAGAAATATTTGAAACAAAAAATAAGCCTTCTCTCTATTTTGATAGCACAATACTCAATGTGAGGTTACACTTTCTCATTGCTTATTTATTATAGTTATACATGATATCTTCTTTTATGATATATTTACATTTGACATTTTTTTTACTACAAAGATTTCTTAGTGTGCCTTATTTGAAAGTTAACATAACATTTTATTCTATTTTGTATTATTCATGTTACTACAAAGTATTCAATTTTGTTAGAGTAGCTTATAATTTTATTCTCTTAGATTTTACCTATTGAATTATAAAAACTATAATTTATAGTATTATGCATTACATCCCCAACAACCAGCACATATTAATCTTCAGGAATATGTTTTGAGTATATATTGTAATAGGTCCTAGAGGAAATTCTTATGTGGACAAAATGACAAAAAACATAACTTCTATAGGCAAAATTTTGAATCAATTCACTCTATTTTTAAATCTATATTGTTTGTGCAGAATGATACTTGAATAGTCGCTTTCTTGCTCATTAAGTGTAACAGGTTTGAATATTAAACATCCAGCCTAAATGCTTGAGGCCAAACAAATTAAATAAACTGACAAAGCTCATGGATGAACAGTCGCTTTCTTTGTGGTTTGTAACAGTTTTGACTACTACTTTTGGCTAACAGTTTGACTTTTATTATTTCTCGAACACATAACAATGTCTAATCTATGCAACATCCCTCTCTACACAACTTTCTATACAAAACACTCTCACATTACCCTATTCCAATACTCAATACAAATTTTTAATCCATATTTCTATCTCTCTCTCTTATTTCAAACGTACTCTCTTCTATTATATTCTTCATTCCCAAATTTTGGGTATATGCTTCTTCAGATTTTAGAAGTATAAAGGTTTTAACTTATTTCACAATACATTTCATATTCTGATTATGGACTTTTTGGAATGTTGTTGTTTCATATTTGATTATGTTCGTTTCTATATTTTATTTTTCTCTTCATTTTAAGTGATTTTGCTTTAATTTTAGTAAGTGGTAGTTAAATAGTCCTAATTAAAGATGATTTTAATTTTTTCTCTTTGTTAAAGTTATTCTTTTATATATGTTGTACTTGGAACTGCTAAAAGATCTTCACTTTTTTGTGGATTTTTACCATTAAAACATGCTTCTGATTTAGTTACACAACAAGAGTTAAGTATGTGAGTTAAGTATGTTATGCATTCTTTTAAATATGTTGTTCACAATCAGTTTGCACTAATTCAATGACTAATGCATGTGTTTTATGACTTTAAGTGATGTTTATCTTTTGCTATTAAAAACTTATAAGGAATATATACTAATTAATGTTTGATATGTCATTTGTAAAATACCTAAGAAGATAAACACCAGCAACATCTTCATCTCAAAGAAGATGAGTTTTCCTCCTTGGATTTTATTTCCGGAAATTTTGGAACAAGCCAACAAGTAAGTATTTTTTTTGTTGTTCTTTAAAATTAAGATGTTGAATAACTTTTATTATACTTTTTAGTTGTTCAATTTTTATTTTTTACAATAGAATATAACTATTGAGGATACAAAAGCATTTGGTCCTGTACTAACAAACAAGAGGTTAAGCTACTATCTACATAAATATTATTTTTTATCACACCATAAAAAACCGAATTCATGTTTATGAACTATTTATAATTATTTCTAAATCTTATAAACAAAAATATAAATGTTGTAGCTTTTAAAATAAGATGTTGATTAACTTTTTATTATACCTTTTAGTTCTTCAATTTTTATTTTTTATATTAATATTATTAATTTCGTACAATAATGTATTAAACCAACAAGTCAATTTTATTATACAAATTGATGTCGATCGTTCTGCTGACAGTATTGAAGACACATATATGCAAGATGAGGACCCGAAAGACATCAATAGTTGGGAGGTAGTAGTGTCCAGATCTACATATATTTGGTCAAATGCTCTGGTAATTACTAAATCTTTAATCAATAATTACATGTTTTTTTTTACCGATTCACTAAATTACATGTTATTAAATAGGAAGACTTAAAATTTTATGTCTTTAAACCATTTGTATATATATATTAGTCAAACATAGGTACAACTAACTAATCTACTTCTATTTATTTATAGCATGTCCCAACTGAAATTGCAAAGAATTGTTTGAAGCCTAATCAAAATGTAATTACTTTGGTCGAAGATAATTCAGATAAGCTATATCCTTGCCAAATCTGCTATTATAAGAGCCATCAAAGCAAGCTGTCATATATTGAACAAGGATTTAAAGAATTTTTTAGGGATGCAGAGCTCAATGTAGGAGACAAGCTTCGTTTAACTGTATAAGTTCCTCCTGATTTCATCGATGTTGCCATCATGAAGCATGATGTTGCATATTTATAGTTTTGTACCTTAGCAATATGAAAATGCTTAATATCTATTTATAATTTCTGAAATTAATGTACTTAAGACCCTATTATGTGTCAGCTTTTGAATTTGTTATCGTTTTTCCATGAATGTATGTTCTAGAATATTGTTTGAAATGCAATTACTCAAATGCAATTAATCTACATGTCTTTATTATCAAAGCAAAACTCAATTGTTTCTATAGTGTTCTATTTATCAGCATTTTAGATATACACCACATTCTAATAAAGTTAAACATGTTATCCATATTTGGATTATATTTAACAGTGTTTTGTTTATTTTTGTAGTAAAATTGGATAATATATGCAAATGAAAAAGTGCACTGTGGGAGGGTTTAAATCGAATTATGCACACTTCACATTTGTCAAGTGCTATAAACAAGTAAGTATCTTCACTCTTTAACTTTTATTTTATGTTTTGTTACTTTTTTTTAATCTTTTTAGTAAAAAAATTTATGACTATTTGCTGTTTTTGACAAACCATATTGAGTTTTGCTTTGTTGCCAAGTAGATAGGTATATAGGGTAAGATCAATGTCATGTTTTTATGTATGAGCTGTCCCTTTCTTTGTCAGCTTTATAACACTTTGACTACCTTCAACTACTTCTTTTAGTAAATATGTTTTATTTTTACTTGAACCAAATTTTACTCATTACTGATTCATGTAACATCTCCCTCTTCCCTAGGCAAAAAATTGATTTTAATTAATGTTATAGTCTTTCACCTATTCAATCCTTTCCTTAAGAAATACCTAATTTATGTTACAATTGTTTTGTTTTTACATGAACTCTTCCCAATGTACAAAAAGAGAATATTTTGATGATTCAACAATTCAATTATTAGTAGCTTTATCACAAATTTCAAAGAATAATATGCATGCTTCAAAGAGGGAGTCATCTTCAACACAACATTATAGAAATCCATTGAAGTATTGAACCATCTCACTGTGTTTGTTTGAAGTCATTTTAAATATTTTTAAAGCTTACTTCATTAGTTTTTATCCCTCTTCGTTTTTTGAAATGTGTATGACCATCGAAAATGAGTATCAGTTTTCATCATTTGCTGAAATTAATTCAACTAGGTCAAGTTGGAATTGTAGGGCAAAGATCATCCGACTTTGGCAAACTTCTAATTTCAATCGTAACACATTGCCTTTTTCTATTGAAATGGTTTTAATGGATTCTTATGGTGGTAGAATTCATGCTACAGTTAAAACAACTCTTATTTATAAATTTAAGGATGAGCTAATAGAGGGAAAAGTTTATACTTCTGAAAAGATGGGGGTCTCACCTAATGTTGGAGCTTATCGTACTACTCATCACAATTTTAAGTTAAATTTCAAAGTCACTACATTGATTCAAAGACTTTTTAATCAAGACATTGTTAGATCTCCATATAACTTTGTTCCAATTGGGCAGATTGTATGAGGCTCTTATGACACTGATTTCTTAGTTGGTAAGTTAATTATTCTATGTTTTTTGTAAATTATAATATGTAACATCTTTTCAGTTTTAGTAGATTTGTTTATATAATTGTTTTCAGATGTTATTGGAATATTGATTGATGTTGGTCGTGAGCGTGAAATTAATGATCAAGATGGAACACCCACAAAAGTGAATGTCATTGAAATAGAACAAGAAGGGTATGACACTATTACACTTGATCAAATTCTGTTTGAAACTGAACATAATTTATACTACACATTATGACTTATATGTTTTATGATATATAGGAGTAAAATTCAATGTTATTTGTATGGGGCATATGTTGATGTACTTAATGCTTTTCTTGGAGCTGGACATGTCCAAAATGTTGTTGTCGTTATGATGTTTGCCAAGGCCGTAGCTTTTCAAGGTTGTATAATCTTTAACTTTTAGTTTTCTATGCTTTTGCTTTAACTATCATACTAAACATAGAGTTATTTACATGGACTTTGTAGGCAATATTCATATTCAAAACTGTCTCAACTCTACCTATTTGTTCTTTAACCCTTTCTAATATGAAAATGACTAAAAGATATCAAGGTGTGCTTTTCTTTTAACTTCATCCATTTTGAAAGTCAATGATTTTTGTCAAGTAATAACACTTAAATTTGGTATATATTTCTTTATTATTAGGTTATCAAGAGATATTGAAAGGGAAGAATATAGGTAAGATGGTAATAATCTTCGACCTACACATGAAGATGAAGATTATAATGCTTTTATTAAGCTATTTAACAGGACTATTCAGGATGAACAAGCTTTGGTACTTTGTTATTCCATATGTATTTGGTATTTTGTTAAGCAAACATTGATGTGTTTTTTAAAATATATATGTAAGATGTTCTATTATCAAATCTATATGTAAAATTTTATATTTTGGGATGATATGAATATATTAAGGATTCAATAAAATATGTATATATTGTTGTTATAATTAATGATTGAGTAATTTTATCTCTTAAATTTATAAGATTATCTTCAGACATCTTATGCATGTTAAATAAAAAAAAGTCCCTCACACACACGGTAGCTGGCCTTAATATGTTGTATATATTATTTTCACTATCATAATATGTTGTATTAATCAAGTTTTCCGTTTTCTATAATATTAAATTTAGGTAACAATATTGATAATTGAAATCTCATAATATTTTAATAACCTAATTTTATACAATTTTTTTTATCAAAACTAAATTTAATGTTAAGTAATATTTGAGTATATAGTTTTTATTTATGTTGACAAATATTGTTGTAATTCATACTTCGTATTTTTTTTTCTATGATTTATACAAATGTAGTCAAATGTCTTTTTTATAATATTTAGCTTTATTAATGACAAATATAAATCGCCCCCCGTGCATTTGCCCCCCCCCCCCCCCCCCCCCCCGGTGTGTGCACGGGTCAAGTACTAGTTTTTTACAACCACCCCAACCAACCCAAAGAACCACTATCATTTAATCTCCCATATACATATATAAGTTCTATTACGTAGTATCTTTGTTATATCAAAGTAGTAGAAGCAAACAACATTATTCATACTCTCTGACTATGAATTTTTATGTGGTTTTTGAAGGTGAAACAGTAGGTGTTTATGATTCTTGCTTGAACTGTCGCAAGCTGGTTTTTAGTGACAATAACAACTATCAGATTTATAAAGATGTCAATGAAGTTGTGAATGCATGGGAGATTTACTGCAAATTTCATGGATTCAGTGATACATTTTTTCAAGATGGTTTGCTACAGCCCAAGCATGGGCTTCGTAAGCTTTCTTCAACCAACACTAACCACGTTGCGTCATCAAGTAGTGAAATTCCTCCGCAGTCAACAATTTATTACAATATGATGAAAGATCCTGAATTTTGTAACTTGGAAGGTTAATGTAAGTGTGGTATAATTTTTGAGTAATTTTATTTTATTAACTAAGTATAGAAACAAATATATTTTCAATGATTTTTCTTTTTTAAGTATATTTTTTTCTTCATCACGTAGTTTATACAATTTTTTTTAAGATCCTGAACTTTGTACTTTTTTTTTCTTCATTTTTTTTTCTAAGCTTGTTATTTTGTTTATACAATTTACTTATGCTGCTATATTTTTTATATAGATACGGGAGTAAGTAGTTTTGCCGAGAAACTTTCGATAACGAGTGGATTTACCAGCTTAAAATTCGAAGGCAGCTTGATGTTGTGTGTAGAAAATTGAAGATACAACAACCTCTTTATTGTAAGGAGGAACACCATGTCCTAAATGGTATCCATCACCTTCGCTATAAAGCGTTCATGCGCCCCAATCGCATCACCAAAGACTCATTTTTTTGCTACGACAAATTGGCAAGAAATGCTGGTGATGCTAGAGAGGATGTGGCGGTCATGGTATTGCGCCGCTTACTTTGCACTACTGGTCGAACACTACGAGATTTCAACTACTATAATGTCAAAATACTAGAACAAAAGATACTTGTTTTAGAAGCAGAAAAATCAGTGCTCGAACATGAGAACCAAAAGTTGAAGGAACAACTGGATGTCAACAATGTTGCAGGAAATGGCTATCCTTAGTTTTTTTGTTATTGTCACGAACTTTGTTTTGAATGTGTGTTTTTTAAATTTATTTGGTAAACTATCTTTAGTTTGTATCTCTTTAGTTTTGTCTCGTAGTGGTAGTTGCAAATTTTAGAATTGCAAGTTTTGGCTATTATGCTTAAAATAGCAAATTTTGGCAAGACAATTTTGTATTGTTAATAGTAAGTTAGGGGTTAAAATTCTCTTTTTTAATTTAGTAGTTATCATTAAGCAGTGTTAATACTATTTGTACATTTTTTACATCAACTTCCATTTTATTTATAATCAATTTCAAGTATCGTAACATACAAGCTCGTTAAAAATTACTACAACTCACATTTGAAAATGAGTCAAACAAACTTTATGTATTTGATTAAAGATTTGGACCAAATACATTCCACTTTTATTGACCAAATTTTACTTATATTTTGGGACGGAAAAAGTAATGTATATTTGAGATGAAAATAATTGCTTATGTGTTCTAAAAGAATGGGATGACAATATATAAAAATCTATTTGTGTTGTGTTTGGGATGCAACTGTTTGACTTATTTTTAAATTATTATTTTTATTGTTTGAGCTATCCATGGCCACTTCAGAGATGCACTTGACCCAAGTTAAAGTTTTGGGAACATTTACGCCACGAGAGTTACTTCACACAAGTTAAATAATTAAATAATGTGTAATGATAACGTGTATAAGAAAAAGGTTCCCCTAGTGAACCTACATGGTGTCAAATGTGATACAAATCACATCAAAATTTTATGTACTTAAAAACCTAGTGGCTTACCAATGCAATGCAACTTTAAAAAAATAATGATAATATAAAACACACCGCCGTCGAAAAAAAAAATCATAAACATCTTCAACTAGTACTACCTCCGGTCTACATAAATTGGTTTCTAAGCCTTTGTAGGAGAAAAAAAAAAGAGAAATAAAAATATGGAATCAGAAACATTGATTTATGCATTGATTTATGTGTTTTTATTTCTCTCTTTTCTTTTTTCTTTCATATCAGGCACACCCTAAATGAATCTAAAAAGTAGTTTTTCTTTTATATTTAGGATTGAAGATAATATTAAAATGTACTCTGTTTCTAGATATTGATGGTGAAAAATAAAATAATAATACTGGGTCCTTTGTGATAATTTTTTTTTGTGTTATTTTATTTTTTGGGTACATAACATATATTTTTTTATATAATATATTAAATTTATTGAAAAAATAAAGTGTGTGCAAAAAAGTAGTAATTTATTGGTGGATTAAGATTAGGGTATAATAGAAAAATAAAGTTAATAAATACACTTTCTTAGTTCGGTGTTACTATTCTAAACGGACGCTTAAAAACGAATGAAGATAATAAATAATAGTATAATATATATTAGAGGAAGAAGATATTCGTGGGACTCTTTTTGTTTTAAACCTTGTGTGCCCTATATATGCAATACTGTGTGTCAAAGTTACACAGTAAGAACCACAACACACAAACAAGAACTAGGCATAACCACTTAGAAAAAATTGTGTATCGTATGTTTACTCGGTTACCGACTACCGATTCATATTTAGCTGCAATGGATTTCGAATCAATGATGAAAGATGGTCAATGGTATGTGTTTGGTTGCCTTCACTCTATCTAAATTCTTAATATGCATGTTTTTATTTAAGGTTAATTATAATGAAGTTAACATAATAGTTTGTTGTTACATTCAAATGACAGTTCCAAGGGTACTGAGTTTGATAACACAAATGAGAGCAATAGGAATAATGATTTGGGGCTTGAAAACAACAATCAACAGGTACTTGGTTTTTTAAAACTTATGTTGCTTGCGCCATGTTCTTGTGGTTGGTGATGGTTGTAGCCTAGCCCAAGTTTTGGGTTCTGTTTGTATTCTTCTCTTTGAGAGTTTTCTTTACCACTTCCAATGATAAATGATATCTCCAATGTTATCATTTGTGATGATGACACATATGATCTGAATGAACAAATGAATTATGAACCAGGACCATGCTATGAACATGAGATGCACAATAATGATACCCATAATTATAACATTTACAAAGATCCAACCTTTGATCCTGAGCAAAGTATTCATCAATCATAATCTGATAAATACTTTACAACAATAAACTACCGAAAAAGTTTTGTGCAACAGATACATTTCTAACATTTTATGTTTTATTATTTCAACAAGTCTATTTGTTGATCTGCTTTTGGTTGTGGGGGATGTTACATTATTTATAAAAGATGAATTTTTACAGGATCGTTCTGCTGATTCGCCACCTGTTATGAAGAAACTATCTTTTACCCAACCACAATCACCTTCTTTGAGTAACAAACGAAAGTTTGAAACTCTTGGAAAATTTGGAAGTGGGAAGAGTTGTTTGGCATCACCACCTAACTAGGGTCTGGCAAGTGCACCAGTCTGTCGTCGAGTAATAATTCACACTCTAGTGTATAGAATGAGTTCCTATCCACAGGGATCGTGCCGAAGCTTCACAAGCGTTATTTAAGTTTGTGATAGTTTGCATTCACTTTGGGTTTTGAAAAAGGTTTTTATAAATATAGCGTAATGCGTTGCAGAAATATAAAAGCAGAATGTATAAATATAATAGATTCAAGAAATATAGAGGCTAGGTGTGGTGGTTGGACTCCCTCCCTTCTTCATATTTGACATGACCGGTATATAACATAGTGATGACAGGAATTTCTATGGTATTTTTAGTATTATTATTAGTAGTAAAATGACCAAGACAAGCCAAAATACGAAGAAAAACCTACAAAAGCAGGAAAAAACATCAAGACAGAGTCCAAGATGCAAAAAGACAAGAAAAAACCCAAAAAGTGAAGAAAATCAGCATTCCATCGCAGCACGATGGCTCCCAACGTGCCACAATGGGAGCTGCTTGTTCGCCAAAAAATCAAGAGCAATAAATCTAAAGAAAATCTTCTCATCGCAGCACGATGCATCATATCGCAGCACGATGAAGTAACTTGGCGCCCAAGCTGATGAAATGCACAGGATCAGTTATAAAACTGAACTAAATCTTCACATCGCAGCACGATGGCTTCATCGTACTGCGATGCCTTGCTGAGGCCCATTACGAAAACTATAAATAGAGCCTCCCTTTCATTGTTAAAATCATTCAGAAATAGTAGAACACTCTCAACTATAAGGAGAGGTTTAGAGGAGCTCTATTGGGCATAGTTTTCTCCCCTTACGGGAAAACTAACTCAGCAAGGTATGTTTTCTTTAGGCTTTTGTATTTAGGTTATAATTTCTTTATTGTAATTTAAATATGTAATCTTCATAATTTATGCCTTAGGTTGTGGTGGAGAAGATGAACTCCCTAATAAATATTTGGAGTCTTTAAGGGGTGGACACCTTTTTCTCTAAACAGTTTACTTCCTCAGCCAACTTTTTCTCCTTAGCAGCAACAATCTTCTTCGCGTCCACCAATTTTGTTATCTCCCGAGTCTTGGCCCGTACAACATCGTTCAACCTAGTCTTCTCCAGCTCGTTTGCCTTCTCTTTCTCTTCAAGTTATTTGATGCGGGTTTGAAGAGAAGACAAATCCTTTGTGGTCCCAACATGGACACAACCAGAATGGAGAAGAGAAGCACTTTTTGCCAATTCTTTGATAGCGTGATCAAAGGACTATAAAAACAAGCATGAGCGGTCCTCCACTTTCAGCTGAGGATGGTATCAGGACTCAGGGAGATTGATTAAGCCTTCATATACTCATTCAGAAAACAGCCATCTGCCTAAATGGAGGATGAAGAAACCAACACATGCATAATTCTGACATCAGAATTCAGAGTCACAAACTTCGTAGTAGAAGCACAATCTTTTATCCCGCCCTTGGTGCGTTGTATCTTATAATCAGGACTATCTTCACCAACAACACAATCGTGTTTTTTTCATTGGACCGATTCTCTTTGTTGAGCTTACCCTGCTTACCCTTTGATACACTACCTTGCTTAGGAGGAGAAGTCAACTTCTTCCTCAAGTCGGCCATGTACTGCACACTTCCCTGCATTGTTTCTAGAAGAAAAATAGAGACATAAGAAAATAACGAAATGAATAGAAGAAAGCATTAAAAGAACTACCCTCACCAAATAACAGGCCCCTATTGACGGTCTCCCATGTCAAGGATAACCTTAGTATCTATGGAACGAGGGATAGACACGTTCTTGGTACGGTTAAGGAAACTGGGTACTTCAACCAACTCGAACCCTTCAAAATAAGTAAAATATTTCTCACAGAGAGCTAGCTCATTCAGATTTCAACTTCTCAAAACCATAGGAGTAATGTGTTGGAACAAGGTTGGTTCTGCAACTATTACCTCAGGAGTTTTGATGATAACAAAACTGTAAGAGAGCAATTTTATGCACAAACAAATTGTCAAGTGTGTAGAAAATAATTAAGGAAAAGTTGATTCTGAGAAAAGAATGAAAAGATGATTCTGGACTATAAAACTACACTGGACTCTGAACGGCGAAACTCTGGACTAGATGAAGACTCTAAACGAGTGAAGCTCTGATTATTAATTATCACTAAGGCTGACTTACAGACTCTGACGCAGACATTCAACATTTTCAACTAAAGAATCTCAAACTCGGAAGTAGAAGGAATTAATAAAGATTGAATTAAGCTTCAACACATATCAAAATTCATCTAAAGTCAACGATCAACAAAGAGATTTTGGAAGAAAATCTACAACAATCAATATAAGGATTTCCTTACGTTCAACTGACAAGAAAATCAAATAAGGAAAGTTTTACAACGGTAGCGCTTAAATTATGATAATCAATGAAGAATATGACGCTCCAATTCGGTAATCCAACAGTACAATTCGAAGACAAAGACACGCACAGAAGTACTACATGTATACAAATGTACAAAACACCTGCACATATATTATTTCATTCTTCTGTAAATCTGTGAACACAACTTTACAAAACAAACAAGTATACCACACAACCTGTATTGGTGGACTTTAGTTTTTTTCTTTTTTTAATACTTTTTTCGATAACCGATTCATTTTAGAGTTACGGTGTCAAAATTATGTTGGCAGAGCTCTGTTCATATAGCAGAGCTCATTACCATGAGAGGAATTTAATCCGATTACCAAAAATTCCAACGAAAGTCAATTCAGCTCAATGTTGTCCTGTTAAATGTCAAAGATTTTTTGACCTTTGGATTACAGGCTAATGTAAGACAAATATGAAGTTAATTGGAGCTCAAGTAGTAGATCTCTAATTAACTGACAAAGCTTGATATACTGCTGATCATATAAGACAAACATTTTCATTCTTCAAAATAACCAAAAGAACCACTCAAATCATACAGCAAACAGAATAAATAAAAATCAAGAAGTTCCCATAACTAGTGAAAAGGGCTCCTAAAGATATTTAAATTTTCATCTTGTCATAGCTGGTGTCATAGCTGGTGCCACTGTAACTGATCCCCCTTGCCCTTGTCTTTCCATGTTAGCTTCCCACCCTATATTTCGGTTAATTGTCAAAATCAAAGTCAATGGACACAGAAGTGTAATTGAAGAAAGAAATGAACATAATTTGGTACCTATGCTCATGTCATATCCACGGTTTTTGAGCTCTCTATATTCCTGACAAAGAGCACAAGTTTCACAGCAGAAATGAACTAAGCAATCCATACAAGGTGCCTCTGGCAAGTCATATTGTGCCCTTAATTTGGACCGATAATAACATGAATATAAACATGCAAGTCCTGTCACAGCCAATAGTGCCCCATAAATTGTTCCATCACAAGTGCAAGCTGCATATATAAACCATCATAAATAATATTAATTCCAAATATATAACTAATTTGTTTAAATTTTATACGAAAGCTGAACTAATATATTGAGCTCAAGTGTTTAATGAGTTATGCCCCTAAGACGAATTGTTTGGGAGAACCCGAATTTAATTCTTTGTGGTAAGAATTATTTGCCAGATTTTACTTACGTCGCGGCCGAGCTCTGAATTACTGGAGCCCCTTCCCCTGGCAACCAGAGGGTTAATATAAAAAAAAAATATAAAATATGAAAGCTTACTTACTTGAATTGCCTTTATCTACTATCTCTGCTATCAATCCAAAAGTAACACAAGGGCAGAAGCAAGTGACCAAACCTTAATAATTAGAGCAAAAACAAAATATGATTAACCATAATATTTATATATGAGAGTAATAGGTTGGTACTGTTTTAAAGAAAGATGAATGAATCTAACTACTTCATGATACTTACAGATTCCAGGATCATCAAGACAACGGCAAAGACCAGTTGACCAGTGATGTGTCCTTGGGATGGCCCTAGAACTGGTGCTGATCATATATGGAGGAGGAGCATATGGTTGTTGTGGCATACCATAACTTGGCATTTGTAGGACATAGCCTTGAGGTGGATGGCTATTTTGACTATGAGCTGCATATCCATCTGTTTCATTTACTGGTGGATACATAGTGCTTTTGGTGGAATTATACACAAACTTTTCTTCCTTATCTGAATTGGTACATATATATGAATTAATTGAGGAGGAACTTATAAGTTCAGATTTTATATAATAATCAGTAGTTGCAGGTCAAGGTAGTCTATTAATTGTTTGAATATCAGCAGCATATAAATAAATGGTAAATGCATATCTCGTTGTCATGAGTCTCATGACGGATTTGAATTTGGTGCTGTGAAATTATCACGCAGTTTCAGGATGTACTGCATTTCAGCCGTCCGATCATGATCCAACGGAATAGATCTAAAGTGACTACTTTTTCCTATATTTGATCTAAACCGTTTGATCAGAAATTAACGGCCGAGATGCGGTACAGTGTGAAACTGCTTGATAATTTCAGAACACCAAATCCAAATCCTTCTCATGACCAAGGAAATTGTATAGTGTTTTATATAATATAATAATCAATATAATTGCATTTCCATGCTCTTTCTTAGAAATTGTACATATGTTATATAGTATAGTCAACTAAAATCATGTAAGATATCAGCATTGAAAATCATTCTGCAAAAGGATAGGAAGAAAAGACATTGAAATCACCACGCAATTTCCAGCAGTATTTGTTCAGGATTAAAAACTGAGTACTGAATAATTTATTTTCTGTAATGTGTAAAATGTTTTTGATTTCAGGTGTGAGTGGTTAAGTCTCGCACCATTTATGAATAGATAAAATATTGATGTGATCGAATAGATAAAATGTTAGATATATAGGAGAGTCAGAAACACTTATATTTTTTTTTGATGCAGCTATGTCAGAAACACTTATATATCTAACGTCTTAAGATTTTTAATGATAGTATATTTCCCTTCTGGTCTAGAACATTAACCTCTTGTTTTTTACGACACTCGTTGAATTTCCTAAAAAACTGAAACCAATGATTAGTTGGCAACCGTTGTTATTCTGAATAGAATATATAGTCGTCTTTGAATAGCAAGTCAATGCAAATGAGTTGGGTAACTTATAAAATACTCAAACAAGTTGTTACATATTTTAAAAAACTTAAATCTTATACAAATACTATGGACAAACAAAATGTTGTAATTTGTAATATTTGTATTATGTTCAACGGCAAAAACATTATAATATCTTCAACATGA
Source organism: Trifolium repens (assembly GCA_030408175.1). Classification (NCBI taxonomy): domain Eukaryota; kingdom Viridiplantae; phylum Streptophyta; class Magnoliopsida; order Fabales; family Fabaceae; genus Trifolium; species Trifolium repens. Next base: position 14,079,655 of record CP125842.1, on the reverse strand, counting down.
AGAAGTATTAGTATTAGAAAATGTAAAATAATTTTTTTTTTTTGGTCAGGTAAGTAAAAAATAATTTTATTGTCCTGTAAATTAAACTCAAATAGTAAAAAATTACATTGGACATTTGATAATATGTGAATTTTGCCGTTAAATTAGTCTTATCCATTGAGCCATGGAGTCTGGTGGCTAACGAAATTGCTATTTAGGTCCCCTTTGATTTCAAACCCCAAAAATCTCAAAATACATCCAATTATGGACCCAGGATAGTTTGATTTCTAGGATACAAAATTTAAATATTTTCGTTTTGCAGGATACGAAATTGAGAAGTACGCACAAGAGTAAAGAACAAGCGTAGGTGATAAAATCAATTGTTTCCGAAAACCAAAATTTCGTATCATAGGTGACAAAATCCACAACTTCGTATCCTATGTGACAAAATTGTGTGTTTTGTGTCTAGATGTGCGCAACAAAATAGACCTACTGTGTTTTAACATTTTCGTATCCTATGTGACGAAATTTAAAAAACGGGGTATTTCGGTAACTACGTGACGAAATTGTGTGTTTTTGCGTATTTTTGGATTTGCATACCACGCGCGTACCACAGGAGTACCACACGTATACCCGTTGCAAGAAAAATAAAAATAAAATAGGAACGTAATCGGTGCATATCCAAAAAGTACCATAAGAGTATCTGGTACCGATACGTACCCGGTACCGGCATTCTCCTGAAATATCCGTACTTCATAGCTTATAAGAAATGAAGAGAACAATTTCGTAAAAATAAGAAAGAAAATCGCGTACCAATTTATTTAATTTCTTCGGGTCACTTTGGCTATACTCTTTCTTTGCCCTTCCGTTCTACCTATGTCTGACCATTTTTCCTCCCATATTCAATTGCTTAAACACTTATTTATAATAATCTAGAATTGGTTTTTAGCTATTAATTATGTAAATTTCAATCAAACTAATTTCTTATCAAAACTTACCTTAATAAATCAGATTCAATTTGCAAATTTATTCAAATCAAATATTTCTTCTTTAATTATTATTTTACGTTTTTTTATTAATTTAATATAATATTTTTAGTTAAAAGTAAATAAAGGATAAAAAAAAATTTTGAGCAATAAAGTATAAAAATATGTCAAACCTTTTTATTTTTTATGATATTATACCTAATATAAAATTTGTCCGAACAAAAATAGGTGTCAAGTGTCAACTGGTCCCATAATTAACTATTTTTTCATTTTAGTCCTCTAACTATATTTCATTTTCCAAATCGATCATTTTAGTCTTGGTCACATTCATCACTAAACCCAAAATATTCATCACCTCTTTCATCATTTTAATCACTAAACTCATAAAATTAAAAATCTCAACAAACTTAGTGATCCAATTTAAATATCTTCATTTTTTTCAAGATATGTCATTCCTTGATTGTTTATACCTTGTCTCTAACAATCATTATTTGAAGCTTGTAGTCTAAGCACTTAATTATCTTCATTTTTAATCATTACAGTGGCGTTGTCAAGAACCTGGACCAGAGATTCAAACTTTTAAAATTTAATTAATATATAATTATAAGGTAAATGCTAAATAGTGCCCCAGGGCACTCTTTAAGCCTTTAAATAGTAATGTTTTATAAAAGAAATTATGAAAATGTGTGAAGTTAAGCATTGAGAATTGAAATGTTCAACTTTTTGAATAATTTTTTTCCTTAAATGGAATCCTTAAAGAGTGCCCCGGGGGCACTGTTTAGCAAGACCCTAATTATAATTATAACATATTCAAAAAATTACATAGTATTCAACAAATAGTAGTGGTAGCCGCAGGCACAGCTCCGACGAGTGGTGGTGGTGGTCGCATCACAACATATTTTGGGGAAGGAGAAAGACTCACTCTTTGGTTTAGGGTTATAGAGTGTTGTTGCGGATGGCTGGAAACTCATAACCGGAGGCGTGTCGTGACACTGAACTAATGAATTATCCGCAATATTGCGCAACTCCCCCAGAGTACAACCGGTTCTTCTCGGTGATAAACATACTGAGACTATCAAGACACGAGAATGTTAACAAGGCAGTTAGCTCAGACACTTATTAGAAATTATTTGTTTTGAAGACTAAGTGAAAAGAAAACAATTAGAGGAGTGAGTAATGCTCGTTCAAAGTACATATTAAGTTCTTTCTCTCACTGATTAGTTACAAGACCACCTAGCTCTATATATTAACAAAGTAAAAGGATTTCTATCAAATGAAACCAATAATCCTATTTATTAGGATTTTGCAACGGTAATCAAAATAAGTGGCACATTTAATTTTATGCTTAATTTCTCACATTAAAGCAAAACTTGTAACCATTTGATATTAGTGCTACAATAAAATAGGGAATCCCATGTGAAAAAACTAAGTCAATTTTAAATCAAAATAATAGAAAATAAATTATATTTTATTAAAATTATATTTCTATATTTCTCACTTAAAATTATTAGACACTTATAATTAAAACTTTTGAAATATACTCAAAATTTACAACAATCCCCCACATATTTTAAAAGTTTCTAAATTAAAAATTAAAAAATTGTCTGAGTTACTTTTGAATGTAAAGCATCAGAACAGTGTAGCAAGCTATGGAACCTGTCCCTAGACTGATAGACTTAACACACAGTGAATTGGTTTTGCAAGCAATGGAACCCAAAACACTTTATGTATGTTAGCGGTCGAACAATCACATTACACCCCCACAATTCTCGTGTTACGCAGTGTGGCGCATTTAGGCCGTGCGCATGTCTGGTTTTCATGAATGCTCTAGAGACCCGCCATAGTCTCATACAAGCGGCCCCACTCGACACTCATATAAGTGATTCCATCTAGTGTATGCTGCAACCATACACCACCCGTAAGGGCTTATGGTAATCATTAAAAGTCTTTAAGACTTACCCGTCAAATTTATTTTAATTTAGCACTTCTCATAGCCATTATCATAACTTTTAGGAAATGGACAAAATTTCAGTGCTAACATAACTAACAAGTAATTTGTTTTTCCCATTGAACCTTATTCATGGGGTCTTCAATCACAAATGTTGGGTTTCCATTAGTTGTCGTTTTTCAGTGGTATAGTTCATTCCTATCAATTTTCTTCCCAGGGGTTTAGTATACGGATCCGCTCTATTCACAAATATTGACTAAGACGTCTCAAAGTCAATTAATTTCATGTTTCTTGAGTCTATATAATAAACTCAATTTTCACAATAAGTTTATACAAGTCTACTTAGATGGCTACTAAACGACAACTTATCATCAACAAAATAAATCTACTTATAGATTTATCTCATTGGTTAATATCCAATTAACATCATCATTGTATTTTCAAAAACGTACAACGACTTATCCTCTAAAATTAATACCACAACACATGATCATATCTTCAAATATTCTGTGAGTTTAAATGTCACAAAATATTTCTACAATAAACTTATTAATTGGATAATACACTAGCCCTCCAATTAAAAATTTGTTATACATATCTACTTAGAATATTTTCTAAGCGACACCCCCACATTGGATAAATGTGACTTCATTTGTGGATTTATCACACAAGCTTACTTGAATAATTTTCAAGTGATAACATTCACAATAGAGAAATTAATCTCAAATATATATTCTTACGCAAACAAATCTCATGATACATCATTGTATTATTCTAATACAATGGTTAATCCACACTATATACCATATAAACTTTTATGGCATGTCTCAAATATCTTTACTCAAGTAGCATTAGAATCATAAGGGATACACTCAATACTTTAATTTCAAAATACATAACATTTCTAAGATGCTTAATAAACTTACCGTTAAAATTATAATATCAACATCTTTATGAACTAAACCACAAATCACACTTGATTTTCTTATGCTTCTTTTCCTTTAAATAAAAGCAAGCATAACAAAGGATATTCAACCACTCAGCTCAAAATAAATAAATTTAATTTCTCCAAACTATCACATTTTAAAGATAATATTATACTACCACTCATAACAAACAAATTTAATCATGCTCTTTAATTCATGTACAGGGCGAGTAAGAGTCCGCAAAAATTGGTACAGTAACTCTGCATATTTGCAGATCACGTCTAGAACTAACAAAAAACAAAAAAAGAAAACTCAAAAATTATTCTTCTTGTTTCTCATTGTCAAGTTATTCACATCACTTCGAATTATAGTTCTCATCAAATTAAAATCGTTAAAAAGAATTCTCTAACAATGAATTTCATAAACTCATGAGAACCAATATTAAGTAAAACTTCATGACTAAATCAAAGCTTTATAAAATCTTAACATAAGAACATATACTCAACGATTTTACTCCGAAGTGGGTTTATAATATTACACTATAGTGTGATAAACTCATTATCATTCTCTTCTTTATTACTTAACAATCATATGCTCATTAGAACCAAATTTTAAATGATATCTCCCAAAATTAAAGTGCATAATATGAGCGAGTAATCCACAATAATAGAATGCTTCTATCTATTTATTTCAGCGTAGCTAGCTATCACATACCACAAACATTTTTTCCTTAAATTAATAGTTTAGCAACACAAATCAGAGTAGACGACAAAATTAAAGATCACAAAATAGATCATATTCTTATCACTAATTGACTCCATAAGTTTGACAAATTTAAATGCAATTCTTCATCAAAAAGTTGAACTTCAATTACACAAAAATAGAATAAATTAAATTTCACAACAATAATCAATCAAAATCCTTTTCATTTATGTTTCATACAATCATGATTAAAATGGATTATCCATACCCCTCATGGCTTCATAAAATCACATGTGAAAACAGTTTATCTATACTATTCCTTCAATAATAACAATTATGAAATACACATGTTCAGCTAATCAAGGTCAGCATGATAAATCTTGAACCAAATTCATTTACGAATTTATTCTAATTTTAAATAAATTTAACATATTTAATATGTCACAAATTCAACATATGTGGCAAATTCAACATAAAGTGTAAGCTTTAAGAGTTAAAAAAATATGTACCTAACCTCTTGTGGATGATTTCAAGAGGAGAATGATAAAAAAACTTACAAAGAATTCGATCGTCATGCGCCGGTCCTTATTTCGCTATAGTCATTAGTCGTAATTGTATCCAGCCATAATTCCTTAGATTGTTGTTGCGGATGGCTGGAAACTCGTAACCGGAGGCGTGTTGTGACACTGAACTAAGGAATTATCCGCAATATTGCGCAACTCCCCCAGAGTACAACCGGTTCTTCTCGGTGATAAATATACCAAGTCAAATTATTTGTTTTGAAGACTAAGTGAAAAGAAAACAATTAGAGGAGTGAGTAATGCTCGTTCAAAGTACATATTATGTTCTTTCTCTCACTGATTAGTTACAAGACCACCTAGCTCTATATATTAACAAAGTAAAAGGATTTCTATCAAATGAAATCAACAATCCTATTTATTAGGATTTTGCAACGGTAATCAAAATAAGTGGCACATTTAATTTTATGCTTAATTTGTCACATTAAAGCAAAACTCGTAACGATTTGATATTAGTGCTACAATAAAATAGGAAATCCCATGTGAAAAAACTAAGTCAATTTAAATCAAAATAATAGAAAATAAATTATATTTCATTAAAATTATATTTCTATATTTCTCACTTAAAATTATTAGACACTTATAATTAAAACTTTTGAAATATACTCAAAATTTACAACAGAGAGAAGGTAGAAAGTAGGGCCGGAAATGAGTCGAGTCGAATCGAACCTGTCTGAGCTCGACTCGATAAGAATTGGTTCGACTCGAAACTCGGTTCGACTCGAAACTCGGTTCGAGTTTGACACGAATATTTTTTTCAACTCGATTTCGACTCAGTTCGGCTATTTAGATTCAGTTCATTTTTAACTTGAAACTAAAATCAAGAATTCGATATAATTTTTTTTCCTATTTATTATCTTTTTTTATATACACACTCCGATGTGATACTATTTATTTTTTAAATCCGTAAATTAAAAGCACATCATTATGCATGATGTTGTCTATCAATTTTAATGTTACTCATTTTTATTTTATTATTGTTAAGTTGTATTAGTTCTTTAAACTATTATATATATTATTAATTATCGAATTGTATAAAATCAATTTTATATATGTAAAAAAAGAAGCAATTATATAAATATAAATGTATAAAATCAAATATATAAATTTTAAATTATTTTTGAAGTGTTATTTAAAAATATATTTTGAGGTGTTATATATATAATCAAGTCGACACTGAACTAAACAAGCCAAACTATATATAGCTAAAGTTCGGCTAATTTAATTAACGAACTTAATATTTAACTTAAGTTTGGCTCATTTGGTTCATGAACCAAGTTCAAAACCAAACAAGCCGAACTATATATAGCTCAAGTTCAGTTCATTTAATTAACGAACTTAATATTTAGCTTAAGTTCGACTCATTTGATTCATAAACCAAGTCCAACGAATTAATTGTCAAATTGAATCTATAACTTTTTTCGAGTTGTTTCGGTTCATTGCAAGCCTTAGTAGAGAGAGAATAAAAATTGAAATTGAGTAAATTAAAATTGGTTTCAATTTAATTGAGTCAGTAGTGCAATATAAAAAAATGAGGGATTCAAAATATAAATTATATAAAGATATATGTGAAGACGCCACTAAGTCTAGATAAAATAAAGTCAAATAATTTTATATAAATTGTTTTCATAAATAATCTTAAAAAACTTATGGAAACAAGTTGAAAATAGCTTATGAATATCTCATAAATTATTTTTGTAAATTCTATGAAACAGTCTCACAAATAGTTATACTAATAGATAAATTCGAATAATTCAATTTAAATAGACCCAATATATCAAAGGCACAACTAATCTTGCAGTGCAGACATCAAAACCTTTTATTTATGTTTGCTTTTGCTGGTTTTTTTCTTTTGCAAAATTGAGAAAGTAAGGAAGGAATATACTAATTTTTTCATGTAAACTTTGTCTGCACTAAGAAATTTTCTAGAAACGTATGCCACTCACTCCTCTAGTTATAGAAGACTTGAATGGGACTGCTTATAAATCTCAATCAGATTGTGTTATGGGCTTTCAAGCGATTATTACAAGAGAACTTCTTTTCTCACTCTATTCTATTTTTAAAAGTCTTTCTTTTCGCACCTCCTAAACTTTTCAATTTCCCTTGAAATTCTAAAATATCCCTTTCACAAGATAACAAGCTAGTGTTGAAGGGTGCAAAATCTAATACTAACTGAGTTCGCAAAAAAACTAGTGAAACTTATAAACTGTGTTAAGTAGTAAACTGTGTTTTCCAAATTTCACGCCCTTTGATTTCGCTACTAAAATAACTAAGTAAATATTTTTTTCTTCAAATTTGCACTCCTTTACCACTTACTACTTAAGTAGCGAGGGGATATTTTTGAATTTCCGCACTGACTCACATTTATTCTCTCCTATATATTTTGTCTCCGTGGAATATATTTTTGTCATGAAACAATTGGCAATGAACTTATTCTCATATTTTTTTTAACTATAATATTTGGCATTCATTAATATTTGATGTTTCTGATCCTACCCACAAAGTTAGTTACTCATAACAAACTTTTTAGGTATGGAAGTGTTGACCTTCTTTAATATACATAGTGACAAAATACCAAACTAATTCTTAAAGAGAGGATCCAAATCGTTATTTTTGAGATTAAACAAACTGGAGGCCAGAAGATTAGATAAAAACTAAAATTCTTGTCTCCATTAAATCACATAACAACTTGTGTCCTCCGCATACACTATATGTTGCCAAAATACCAAAATAATTTTTGTTCGTTAAATATCGTACAAGACAAAATTTGTTCAATATCTTAAATTTTATCATATATTGTTTTATTCTATACTAATATGTCAAATACTTATGTTTTACAGATAGTGATACAAGTAACTTAAGTAGGGTTGTATTGTATACATTTTCTCGCCAACCTAGTGGGTAGTGGCCAGAAGCTATGAAGTGGCGATTGTCTTTTTAAATATATATATTTTTTTTTATAGATTTTGTCTTTTGAAATATTGAGACTCGAATGCTTGTCTCGAGGAAATTGGACTAGATTATACTATCATCATCATCATCTAATAATTGTGTTAATTATGAAGACATGGCATTCAACAACTGATTCATATCCATTCACACAACAAAAAGCATTTCTAATTTCACATTCAATCACATGAAACTCAAGAAAAATGCCATAAAATAAAAATCACAAAAATAACAAAATGCATAAAAACTGTATTGTGGTGTATTTGAAAACGAAGAAATAAAAAATTATGGGAGGAGATAAAGATGTTAGGCCATCAGTATCGATACAATTGGCGTGCTGCAAATCAGTTACGGGAGCAGGTGAGCAGCACACACATTACTGATGATGCTATCACTGACAGTGCAGAATCATAGTGCAGTGGGGACACGTGTTCATCGGGCTGTTTGGTTAGCACCGGAGACTGGAAGGGTGAAGTGCAACGTTGATGCGGTAATTTTCAAGGATTTCACAATTGTTATAGCGTGGGCATGTGCTTGAGAGACGACAATGGTTCTTTTATCCGGGCTAAAAGCCTAAGACAATGTGGTGGCAAGGCAGGTTGATGCATGTGTTTAAATCAAATAATGATTTGGCCCTAAAAACCTCTCACTTCACGTTCTCATACTGACTTCAATGTCAAAGTATTTGTAATTGTATGTACCTCACCAATTCCAAAGTGTCGCTCTCTACTCGATGCTAGCCACCGATTCTCGTAAATCCAGATTATATATATGCGCGCACACACATATGTATATATGTATCTATATGTATCTATGTATGTATGCATGCAAGCATATGATGAGTTGAACCTGATGAACTTACTATTTAAGTTGTCAAATGACGTTTGTCTAATAAAAAAGCTGTCAAATGGTGTTTGCAGCACTGCACACATGCTACCTATAACATTTACACTATAATTGGCAACAGTTTTTGTCATGATATGCATGTTTGATGTTACAGATTCGACCTCTGCTGTAAAATTAAGTCTTGCATGTGTTTTTCAAAAAGTATATCACATTATACATCACTCTTTTCTTTACATCAAAAAAACTTTGACTTGTAGTTATGTTAAAATAATCTGCAATTATGTGTGTCTAAAAAACTCAATATATATAGATATTCTCTTTATCTGTTAGCAAACATGATTATGAGTTGGATTGGAGTTTTTTTTAACATAGAATCAATTTTATATTTTTATCAGATAAACTTTATAATTAAAATGAAACAGTGGAAAATTTCCATATATTACAATATTTAACACTAATCTTCATCTAAAGCATATATATTCCAGAGAGGTTACTGTGTTACGTTTTGATCAAGATGCGTGCATGTCAATGTCATGCCACATAAAAAATAAATTAAAGGGTTTCTTGATCTAACATAGTAAAATGAGCCTCGAGCATTGAGTGTGTATATATATAATTAAATTAGATTAGAATAATGAAGATTAAAAGCATCATTTATTGGATTATAAGAGACAAAGTTTTGCTAACAAGATAGGAGACCAAAAGGGGGACAGCCTCATAGGGTCTAGCTTAATTATATGCTAACATCAATCTACAAAGTGGGATTCGACCATTAATTTGTCCTAAGCTTAATTGTCCTAATTAAGTCCACACTAATGAAGGGTTTCATGTGAAGGACACTTAGAAAAGGAAAAAAGTACACGTGAAGGGTCAATAGTTCTTCAACTTAAAGAATCTTTGGTGTATGAATTATTAGTCTAGCATTATTTTAATTTGTACATTTTATTTTGTTTCCTTCTTCTTGTGCTTAAATCTAGCTTTTCTAATTGGTGAAAGAACAAAAGAATATAAAGACATGCATGCTACTTGTATATTAAATAACATGACCAAACCTACACGTGACTTCAAAGACAATGAACACATGTTCACTTATTTTCTTTTCCATCCTTTTCACTCACAAATGATAGAAATTAAATAAATATTACCATGGAAGCTTTAGTGAGAAGTTATTATTAATTACATCAGTCACAATAGTCAAAATCATCGGCAAATAATGTCGTTACCCCTTTGTCAAGCATCAGTTCTGTCTAAAATAAGATAAGGGAAAAAATAATTTTTAGAAACTTACACAATCATATTTATTAAATTCCAATTTTACAACAACTACCAATTTGGTGTTACTCAGTTGGTAAATAATCGGATTCTTATTGTGTATAATTAAAAATAAGTTACATGTCAATTAAAATTGGCAAGACACGGAAGATTAGGGATAGCCGAATGAGCCTCAACTGATAGCTCATTAAGCGAGTATAAATGCAGTTGAACATGAGTAAACCGAATCTTTCTCAAATATACAGATATCTATCATGACCTCCGAGACTTTAGACTTGGTCAAAAGGCAGTAGGACTCGACAATTAGACGTTTTGATCGTGCTCCATGTTTATTACACTACTAGCCTTAGGGGGCGAGGGTTGCAAACGTGGGGTGCCACAGTCACCCGTCAAGGGGAAGTTTTTCACACTACCCGTGCAAATGAGGCAAAAGATATGTAGACCACGATTCTATGACCAAGAGAGCTAGCATTTGTAAAAAAATATCAAATTTGTAGTTAGTTTTACATGCACAATTAATTAAAAAATTTATGCAATTTTCTCTTTTTACTTTTCCATTTACTTTTATGCATTTCTTATGCACTCACACACACATTGTACTTAACACTCTTTGGAGTAGATAAGGAACTCACATTTGAGGGACAAAGTTCCTCCCTCGGTGTAATGGCTTGAAGAAAAAGAAATCATTGTTGAGAGTTAACGAGAGTTGTTGGCCGATTCCACAACTAACTTTCAAGTTCAAGAAGTATATGATCAGCACAGGTAATGTATTTTGATCGACCATTTATATATGAAATGGATGAACGTGTGTTGAGAGAAATCGTCTCCTTAAATGAATTTCAATATCTTGATGGATTAGTCTCCAATTGCAAATTAGGATTTACAACGCTTAGTTAGACTTCAAGTATTTTAGGCCGATAATTAAACTTTAGTATGAACTATAGAGGATGTGGCTTAGTTAACAAAATATCTTAAAGGATTATACCACGCGTCACTCTAAATTAAAAGAGTAATAATATTTTGATATAATTAGTTAACGTAGTTCAAATATATTGTTAACACATTTCCTTATATGTTTAATGAATCGCAACTTATTAACTATCCACTAAACACAATAACCACGATTTTGAACGTCATTAAACAACTAAGACAACTAGTAATCTTAAAGGGAATAGTGAAGACCCATATTCCAAGCATACAAAGACAAATCTAAGTAACATGTTATGTACACTAATCAAATAAACAAACACACATAATAGATCACCACCATCATTATCAATATATAAAGGCAAACACCTGCATGTGGAAACTAACCCTTCAAAGTTAACAAACAAAATATATATCCAACAATAAGCATCAAATTTTGTAGTGCATGATCTAATTTTAACCATGGATCCAAGAATCTCTTTCTCCAATGATTTTGTTGTTAGCAAACAAGCAATCAAACATGAAAACATCTACAGAGAAGCTCCTGTCTCTTCGGATTTCGAATTCTCTGTCAAAAACTATTCTATGATATCAGCAGATCAAGCCTTTTTTAAGGGCATGTTATTGCCTCTCAGTAGTGAAGGCTCCAAGAAGGTGACTTTAAGAGATGAACTACTTAATAATGACGATTCACCAAAATGGTCAAAGAGTATAAGCCGATGGAAGGAACGATTAGGCCTAAAGAGAGGTGCATCTAAGAAAGATAAGAATAAGGGTGATCATGAGTTTGTGCAGAGATCTGTAGCTAACCATAAAGGGACTAGTTTTGGACAAGGAGAAACAACTATTAACAAAGACATTATGGTAAGATTTTCATCTAATTCTTTCTCATTGCTTGCTAAGTTAGTTACTTAGGCTTAGCTTGAATAAACATTTTAATTAAGCGTGTATCGTATAAACTTTTATCATACTTGCGTCTAAGCTATTTTTATAACAAAAGATAAAATAACTTCGAACTATTTTCATATAGACACATCATAAGCTCTCTTAAAACAGTTTAACAGTGTTTATGTCAGTAGACAAATTCAAATAAACCATTTGAATCAGGTCCTTAATTAGTACTTTAAAGTAGCATTTCTATTTACATTTACACATGCTAACAGATTATTTTCTTATCAGTTATCACAGGAATTGTTCTGTGAAGGAGGTGTAAGTTGCAAACGTAAGTGAACTCCACTGGAACAAGAACAGCACCCATGTCTAGGAGGGATGATATTCTCTACTAATATCTAAAGGCATTAAGTGTTAGAATTTTTGCTGACTTCATTTTGAGCAATTTAAGTTTAACCTATGTAGTAGAAAGAAAGTGCCTCAAGCATTATTACTATTATCTTTGTACAAAAATTTGTAGTTGAAGAAATTCCATGAGTCAATTAGTATTTTAATGTAATGTGTAATGCATCCAATAGTTGTGGCTTTTTGTTGAGATATAGTAACTTAATTATAGCTTCTTGTTAATTGTTTTTGTAGGTTCTCAAGTATTCACCTTTTATTTCTAAGGTTAATTATCCTAGCTATATATTATTTGCTTTCATATTATCTTAAGTGAGTTTCTTCCTTAATATTGATATTTAGCAAAACAAAAGTTTAAAATTATCTACCTTAATATTGTTTTGTAACGTTGATTTGTGTCAGAATAGACTTGAATCAATTTTGCATATGCCCTTGAAATTTTTCCTAGAAAACACATTTCTCTTCCTTCATTGTATTAGCTACTTTACTAGCAATCTCCCACGACCACAAGACCCCTCTCCCTTAGTTGAAATGTCATCTCTGTTCTCAACCCGAACCTCGCATGCATGAACAGTGCAGTAGCAACTCCAAGCTAGCCATCTCCTACATGAAAGCAAGCTCCTGATGTTTTCTACACTTGCCTGGAAAAGGAAAATGGCAATCTAGGGATAAGTTGAACAATGACAATCTTCTTTGATAACATAAGTCCCATTCTGTCATGTTCTGTAATTGATGTTTTCTTAAACAGGACAAGGTTCGTAGATTTTGAGATGACAAACAGTACAAGAGATGGGGATGGTCTATCACTCTGTCACGGTAATTAAACAAATTTACTGTTATATTTGAAAAATTGAGCACCTAAATGGTGTTTATTTGCTTTGGACCACTTTTTCCAAGTGCATTTTATAAGTTGACATTAGTGTGACTTCAAGTTATGCCTTGGTTCATGATGTTTCTAGCATGAACTAGCTACCGCCGCAAAAGAGCCATGAAAAATAAAGGGAAGAAATAACGTGCACATCTTCAACACCCACTTTAAAACTTCATTTATTTACATTACAAAAAACAAATCTAATAACTTAATATTTACATTAAAATAAGATACTGAAGAAAATAATTTTGAAAATTAGACTGAAATAGTGTAGTTTAAGCATCTGATAGGGTGGGGGCAGTGTAATCGACTTTTTAATTATTGGGTGGAAAACATAGCTAATAAATTATAATTCACCCTGCGTTAGGCACTTTCAAAATAAAGATAAATTTAAATGATTGCACACTATCATCCAGTAAAAACACCACAATATTTACAACAACAAAAAAATGAAGGCAATATACACAAATATCAAGCCTTTCAAAGAATGATATTATCTTATTATTATGTACATCTAACTAAAACCAATGGGTCATCATATCTACAATGAGACCCGTTTAAATGAATAAGGATCAAAAAGCATCAAGCCATTTTTACAGTATATACAATTACTCTGATGGAAAAGAATCAGCCGACCGGTTCAATCTGTTCATCTACAGCGAATGCACATATTCCGGAATGGAAAGTGCATAGTGAGTATGGTCCAAATGAAACATTAGCTTGTTAATAGCTATAGTGCCATTCAAAATTAACCAACCAAAGTTTTTCTCATCTGCTTGACTTCAATCGATAAAGTGTGTTTTCGGGTGTTCTACTAGGAAAGGAGGCCCAACTTACAGAGACTTCCTGGATGACTAAAAAAAGCTCCTCCGGGTCTCCTTGTTGGTCAATGAAGTAAGAGTATATACTACTCAATCATCACATCATAATCTGCACATAGAATTATAAAGAAAATATTTAGAATTAGAATAGTAATGAGATTAAGTACAAAGTCAAGGTAAGATGTCACTAATTGCACCATTGATCAGTCTTCTTCCCAGGGTTGTGTGGGACAATATTTCTCCATGGACTCCTTTTTGCGTTCAGGATCGAGGCTGTAAAGCGGGTGGAAAACAAAATATATTGGTTAGATACAGTTTCAGAGAATTCAAGAATTACTTAATATGAAATTGTCTACTGAGAAAAAATCATTTCAATTAAATTTTGCAGCAGACCTATTTCTAAATCCAAGAAGAGCATAGTGTACAGCACTTGCACAAGCCGAAGCAGGAGCTATGGCAGCTGCAGGAACTGCTCGAACAGCAGCAGCCAAGGCAGGACCTGCACCTGAACCGCGCTGGAACTTTTTCAAGGGGTTCTGGACTAACACCGCAGCAGATTTTCCCAGGCCATCGCTGATACTCTCACAAGCCTGTAAAATCAAGGAGAACAAATAATGAAGGAATAAATATTAGAAAACATGATGCAATCACACTGAACTTCCTTATCATCTACGTATCAACGTTAATCACAAAAAATCAACTTGTGAGGTGAGAGATGCCAACCACTTATAACTATTATTCAGGCCGTGTCACTCTCCAATGCAGGACATCAATACCCTTCAAATTTATGATAGACTTAAATTCCATCTTAAAGTGAGAGATGTCCTTTGTTTATATACACTATTCAGGTCATATCACTATCCGATGTGAATCTAACATGGCATTAGAGCCTATCGTTTCGGGCCACCCACCATTTATATCCACGCACCAAGCCCAATAGTGCTGGGAGTGAGGGGGTGTATTGGAAAAACCAACTCCCACATTGATTAAAGATAAGGCTTGACTATAGTTTAAAAATGGCACCCATCACCTTACAAGCCGGTTTTGTAAGGATGAGATAGGCCCAATACTCAATTCTAAGATAACTCTCAACAGTTTCAATAAGTACAGTTATATTGATGCACATACATTAAATCTGAAATTTGCTAAGAGCAACTCCAAATTACTCATCTGGTTTTGGTTTTCATTTACTCAATACATGTTTCTATCAGTCTTTCATTTAATACAAGTATAGAAGGTGACAATATAAAGCAACAAATTGTTCTGAATGTTATTTTACCTGTTGAATTCCTTGTTGGGCATCTTTAGGTTGATTAGATCGAGCACCTGTGTTTGATTTATCTTTTACAGGCAGAGCAACTGAAGAAGGTATGCTTGAAAGACTATATTCTGCTTGGAGAAGAAAGTCGTGGGCACCAGCAGCTAGATGAACTCCAAGTGCAACAGCTTCAAGAGAAATACTTCTAAGAAATGCAATTGTACCTACAACATATAATAAATTTTAGGGATATAAAGAGGAACAAAATCGCAGTAAATATTTACTGCTTAGTAACAAATAGGCAACAAAATAGTTACAAATATTCAAAGAATGGCTAATGGGTAAAGTATTCACTTATATCAATCAAAAGTATAAACCTCATAAATTTATTGGTGTAAATCAGAACCTATTTTTTATACAAACAAACTACCCAAGCTACCAGCAAGTTCTCAACGTAATATAACAATGTCCAACAACAATCTTATAGTGGTAGTGTAACTTACAAAATAATATATAAGTTCTCAAAGTAATCAAATAAACAAAAATCCTGATACCAGGGATTGACATAAATCATTATTCAAACCTAAATGAAACCAGGACAATAGGCTCCATTCAGCTATATCATTCAGTACATTTGGCTAACAATATAAGTACTATTTATAATTTTATATCAACTTGGTTATGACAGAAGAATAATGCAGTCATAAACAAACAACTGTACAACAACAACTAAGCCTTATCTACTAGGCAGAGTCAGCAAAATTGATCAAACACCGCCATAACATTCACTTTTATACGCTAAATGAGTATTAACCCTTGAAGATGGGGAAATCACTAACTAAACTCTCCTGAGTAACACCACAACCTTTTGAAAAAGCCTCCACAATGTTTCTCTTTAAATACAAATTGGACCTAATTACCACTCAATATTTATGCATCCAAATCAAATTTAATCCAAAATTTTGTATTATCTTTTTATCAATTCATTATTGAAAATTAAAACTAATTACCTAAATTTAATTTTCTTTGCATAATTCTTTATTAGTTAAATAAAGGTCAATAAGATAAGGCTTAAAATCGTAACATTTATATTTTTTATATATTATACTTGAATCTCAAAGTAAATCTAAACTCATTAAATAAAAATAAAATATTAGTATTCAATTAAAATAACCCATGCAATGCAATGCCAAGACAAGAAATAAATAAGTATTTTGATAAACTTCTATTGCTATTGCTGCTTACTTTTTTCTCATACATATATAGCCAAATTATACAGGTGATGGAACCAGTAAAGAAATGTCTACCAACAAAACCTACCTCTTTGCAAACCTTTGATCACTCTCCGCTCCTTCTTGTAGTTCTCTACAGGTGATGAAATCAGTTTAGCAGCACCAGTCCCAACAGCAATTAATGATCGTACAGTAGGAAGCCCCCGCAGTATTTTATGAATCTACATAATGAAATTCAGAAATTAAGAGAGCTAAAAATAATCCTCACATTCACAAGGAATATTATCCCAGTTAGCATACCTGATTCTGAGATATATCTTCCAACCACTCCCCTAAAGCTGTTTCACAAACACTGCCCCAGCCATAGATGCCCGAAGCATGAACATGTTTCAGGTTAAGCTCAACACCCTGGGACGATTTACAAAGATATATCAGTTCAAATAGCATGTCCTAAAAAGAAAATATTTTTATTTTATATGTAAGGTTCACTTTTAGCAAAAAATCACAACAATATGTTATTTCACAGTAATTACCAGAAATATAAAAGGTCGACAATTTTCGTTATAAAATTTTCAGAGTACAAAACCAAGAGTACTTTTGAGACATCATATAAAATCCTTTGTTTGATTAGATATACAAATCCAGCATAATTTAAAAAAGAATGGTTTATTTCACAAGATTTGATACTGGCAAAAAAAGGAAACCAAGGTGCTCTGTACATGTCTTTTGTAACTTTATCAACACAAAATCTATATGTCACTTGCACTCACCCCACCAAGTAATGCAATAGACAACTTATCTAATAAACCAAAAGTTGATGATGCTCTACCATTACAACACTGAGTCAACCAGGTGATAATACAAGTAGATAGAAAAGCGAAACAAAATAGTATAATTTGTAAATCAACCATTGAAGAGTAAATTGTACCTTCCAAGGGATAAGATTTACAAGTTCTACATATTTCCCGCGCCTTAATGCTGCTAGATCTACATGACTAGGACTGTAATCCACCCGAACAAGAATAGACCGAATATCTAGTTTCTGAAACCAAAATTAATATAATATGATCAGCAAGATGAAAAATTCATCAAAAATCCATTACCTAAAGTAAAATCAAGTCTAAGATGTAAGCTTGATTGCATCTGTTTCTTGAAATCGGTTCTTTACAAAACACAGTGACAATATAAATGGGAGCAACGTAATGAACCGAATGATTGTAAAGTGCACCCCATCACAGTAGAGCAGCCAAATTTATCTCCTTACAAAGTACAAACTTTATAGAACGTTACAGAACACTGAAATAAGGAATTTAGTTAAACAAGAAATTATATATTTAATCATGTTATAGAACACGACTTGCCTGGAAGTAAGGAAGCAATGCCTCTTGTGCAATTGAATGGCCTGCACGATCTTCACTCCTCTCAGTAAATGATTTTGAACCCTCCAAATCATGACAATTATTAGGAATCTGGTCATTTGGTGAGTTTTTCTTCCCAAAGAAATCAACAAGAAAATCAAGCTGGGACTGATGTAGATGTAATAGCATAGGTAGAATAGCAACATTTAACCTGTAAAGGAGGAAAGAAGTACACAAGTTATGTATAAGGAACTTCCTGCTTATTTATTCCAAAATATTATGAAATTTTGTAGGAAATTCCATCAAGTTGGCTAAAATGGCAATGAGAAGCCAGGATTCTAATATCTTATATAGAGTAACACAAATAGATCCCAACTCAAAGGAAAATTATTAGCCACAAAAAAGTGATAAATGATGTAATCAACAGTCACAGTGTACAGATATAGGGAACCAGGCTGCAAAACTCAAACAATAATGTTATGTTTTAGCTAAAAAGACCTAGCTACAAATTTACAAATACTTAAGGAAGTTAAAGGAAGTCCAATTACCAAAGCACTAAGCTTATTTTCAGTTACTACAAATGACAAAGTTTTATCAAAAAGATAGATTCTTCAAAAATCTATAGAAACAGTTTAGATTTGTATTATAACAATCTTACCTGTACTCCTCAAGGGGAGTTAGAGGATCTGGTCTAACTGCTTCCAAGTCCAACTTAAATGCTTTTGAATAAGATTCCCTCGGATGACCCTTTGAGTGATAATATCCCAGCACCTTCCAATTCAAAAATAGAATTATGAAAACTAAAAATATGGACGTTTTTTTTTACTAAACTATAATTTAATTCAACTAAACCTAAAATATAATTTAATTTAATTCAACTAAACCAAAAATATTACCAGTATCCAAGGTGCATTTTGGCTTCTGTCATAGAGATAAAAATCTTGAACAGACAAATACATCTTAGATACATGTAGTCCACCAACTGGAAATGTATCATACTGAAATTTCATCCCAGACAATGCAAATTCCAAGCAAGTAGATGTGTTTCTCCCAGAATGTGGTCCATTTTTATCTGAATCAACAAAGTCAGACCCACCATACATTTTCCATCTTATATCAATTTTCTTTAAAATTACACGTCCACAAGTCTCGCTGTGAGATGAGCAATCATTAGAATGAAGTGTGCCATGATCTGCGGCCTTCATCGGACCAGTTTTTCCATTTTCCTCTGAAATGTGGTTTTCTAATACTTTTGATGAGTTGCCTCCATACCACCCACCACTTCCTCTTTCAATATCTCTATGTGATACATTCCTCAGCTTTATTTTGGAAAGCTCATCAGAATGTATATCTATAGATAGCTCTGAGAGAGGGCGTAAGTCAGACAAACAATAGCTTTCTATAATCTCTGGAAAGCATCCATCATGCAGAAATGAAGCGTGACTACCTTCTGGTCCTATTACAGGCACTGACTCAGTCAACATTAATTCAGGAGAGAGAACTTCAGGCTCATCCAAATTCATCTTACCAGCCTCAATTAAGCTTCCTTCAAGTGGCATGTAAAATCCTGATTCAAAAGAATATGATTGCCATGCATTATTGTCATTCACTTGAAATGCATCTTCACATATTTCATCCATCAAGCCAGCTATACTAGATTCATCCTTTGAATATGCTTTTGGGGAGAACTGCTCAGAAGCTGAAGCCATTGTGTCACATCTGAGATGCTTAATTTCATTATTAAATTCATTGATTTGCTGTGCTTGTTGAACATTATCCCACCTATTCTGCAAATGCACAATGGACTCCTCAACATCCGGGGCAAACAATAGCTGAAGTTGAGCAGCCAAACGAATCAGAGCAGCCGTTGTATCATAACAAGTTTCCACATAAAGGCGAGATTTAGATAATTCTAGTTCCCACAGAAGACCACTAGCACAACTGGTTTTCAACATTGCCT
Organism: Trifolium repens; assembly: GCA_030408175.1. Lineage (NCBI taxonomy): Eukaryota > Viridiplantae > Streptophyta > Magnoliopsida > Fabales > Fabaceae > Trifolium > Trifolium repens. The sequence goes on along the minus strand of CP125842.1, from coordinate 14,059,749 downwards.
CCAGAAAAGCCTCCTGAGCAACTTTAACATAACCCGACTTTTGAAGATGTTCTACACTATAAGTGCCAGGAAGAGAATCATGCTTTGATATTAAATGAAGCAGAAGCCCCAGGTCTTGCACTCTAATTTGGAAAACACTTTCAACTGAATCTGCCATAGATGAACTTGAAAGAGACAAGTTGGATGCAGCCAACAGACAGGAAACACATTGTTCCCCCGTATCTTCTTTGATACAAGAAAAGCCAGACTCGGAATTAGGGACCTCGGTTTGAACAAGATTTTTCGTATAGGGCTCATAACTCAAAGCAATATCAATCAAGCTGAGAAGAAAAGAAGTCGTGTAAGAGATATCTTGTTCCCTCTTTGAAATACTAGTATCATTTGCATCTTTAGTATTAGAAGCAGGCAAACTGAAAAAAGATGATATTACAACAAACCAATCCAGACGACCGCCTACAGCAATAACTGTGCCACAGCTGACAGCAATAGATGTAATTTTATGAGAAATCTCTGGGTCAGATAGAAATATGATATCAGAACCAGCACATCTAGAAGATAACGCATTAGAACCTCCCCCATTGCCTCGCTTCACAGAGGAGTTGTTGCAAGTAACCAGAATAAACTCATGATCAGGAACTCCAGTAACGAACCCGGACAACTTGCCTTCGCCATGGGTTAGTCGGAAGAAACTTGCTTCCTTAATACCACCTGTATTAGTGACAGACAGCAACTCAAACCTTTGAATCTTCAGCTTGAATTGATGCCATTGTCCGGGAAGCTCACTCTTGATTGAACTTTCAACACTTTCAGATGTATCCATACTAATAAGAATTTCTACAGAATCACATTCCAAAAATGCTGATGATTGTGAAACTGAAGATTTTTTATCCACATTGGCTTCCTGAGAAGTCCCACATGTCATTGTATTTAGCATCTGAAGAAAAAGCTGGTATATAGCTTTATATTGAGAATCATTCACATTAATCACAACTTGAGATAGATGAACATGCATTAGAAATGACGAGCTTAGAATCATCTCTTGTTGAGTTTGAGATTTCCAATCTTCCAAATCTTTCACCGTTGATGCAGATGCATACTCATACCCTCTTCCAGCAATATCATCTTTTCCCATTGATTGCTCTGAATTAACAAATAATCTAGCTTTCTTAGCAATCCAAGGACCAGTCACTTGACCCTCCTGCCAAACCATACGAAAAACAGAGAAACAACCTCTTCTGCGAGCAATGGAAAGAAAGCAGCTGCCAAAAAATCTCTCATTCTTCACATCATTGGAGTTTATTCTACTACTGTCATTACGTGTTGATGTGATCAAGTATATATCTAGATCACAGAAATTCAACTGAAGAGATTGTGCTGCTACAGAAGAAAATCTTTTATTTGAACTTGCACTTGAAGTTTGGGTACCATCTGGGGTGCAACCCTTGTTCAAAGGTGACAATGAAGTAAAATCAAGAGCAATGAACTTCTCCCATGAAAATGAAGTTGCATGATCTCCAACCCTTTCAAAAGGAAAACACAGTATTACCCTTGCACTAGAAAGTGATATATCGCCATGCAAACATTCTGTTGTGGGGAAGGATGTCACACAGGGACTGAAACTTCCCTTGGCATCATTTTGAGATAATCTACACTTTTCATCTGACACTTCAGACAAAATCTCGTCTGCTTTATTATGCACTTCAAGTGATTTTTCAATTTCTTTTAGCAGGTTAGTGAGCAGATTTATCACAGGAAATATTACCCAGAAAATAAATGGGGGCAGGTTCAGTGAGAATGATGTCAGCCTAGTCACACAACCATCTGAAGAATTTGATTGCACTGTAAATTTGCAATTGGTGACACCAGAAGTTTTAAACAATGTAACTTTCAGTAAGCAATCCTTATTTCCAAATGGAAAGTCTGTTGCAACTGGCCCAATTAATGAATCTGAATATAGATTGTAAGAGGTAGACAAAGGGAGAGCACCAAGGACTTTAGTCTGTAGGTGTCCAATCAAAGCACTTCGATTTTCAGCATCACTCCCAATGTTCGAAAAATTTGCAACCTCTACATGCTTCACTGTTCCATCAAAAGTTGTCATTTGTGGACATACCTGTTGACATTGCAATGCATTAGGGTGGAATTTACTCAAAATTGAATAGCACTGTAGCAGAGAGTAAAAATAGGTAGACACTACTGGCTTCATAAAGCAAACATGAAACCGTGGGTAAGGACCAACAAGAATGCAATAGGGTTAAGGGAGAAAATTATAGAAGCAAATTATACCTTCAAGGCAACAACAATTTCATTGCACTCTGCACCAAGATAATCAATCTGCGATCCAACAGTGTTACCAATTTTATGCCCATAAAAATGGCTCTGTTCATCATCACAGAAGGACAAAACGACAGATACTCCAGAAAAAGTAGCCCTCAGAATGGTTTCCATGTGTCTCTGTTCTGTTGACCATATTGTAAAAGAGTAATAAGTATAATAAACTACCAAAAGGAAACATTATATATTCGGCATGCCTATATTGAGACATGAAAAAGAGTAATGTGTGAAAATGAACAGCATATGGAAAGTTGTGACCTAAACTGAAAATAATAAAAAACTGCAGTGCAAAAAAATGAAGATAAAAGTTTCCAGGACAACAACTGTAAATAATATCATTAGTCAAGTACCGGAGGGAATATGCAAAGATCCAGAGGCAAGGCTGGATGCAGCGGTAATAGCACTGAAAACAGAACATGTCCAATTCCACATTCCACTACTCCCTAAAGCAGATTGAGAATTCCTCATTCCATCAAAACATTCAAAAAACTGATCCACACTGCATGAATTCCCATAATACCAGAATTATCAACAGCATTTGAACATCTGACAAATGACTAATGACTCAAAATATAATGTGAAGACCAATAAAATACTAAAACTACAGACTCGATTTAGCATTCATCTAGACAATAGCAGTCCTGCTCATAAGTGATATTGCGGGGACATTGTGAACATTAAGTAAAATTGCACAACATACACAAATTAGTGAAATTAGCAGAAAGTAATAACAAAGAATGTTTAGTTCTTAATACAAAAGAATTCGAACTACACTACCATGTTAAAGTTTTTAGACTCATCTGCAACACATTCGACATGTAGAGAATCTAGAGACATTTGAATGCTAGATTTAAGTTTTTTAAACAAAAATAAATAAAATCAATTTAAGAGTTTGTTTCCCTCTCTGAAATATGGGTACTCCAAAATTTAAGTTGTACCCAGTACTGTACCCATACCGGATCGGGTATTCATTGGGGGTAAAAGCCAAATCCGTACCAAAACTATTTAATAAAATACAAATGGGGTACTCCATTTGGGTACAAGGTGTTTTTTTTAGTATATACCAGTCCATACCTCTGATAAATAAATATAATATATGCTTCTTATTTAGGACAAAGTTATAAACTAAGGTTTTTCTGTCTACTTTTTTTAGTTTCCCTATTACATTGTGCATTCTTCCCCTAATTTCTATTTTCTAATATACAAATAACCTTTCTCGATTTTCTGTTATACGCAATATGTTTTCTTCTTAATTACATTTTGATTTGTGATGTAGCAAATAATTTGTTTATGATTTCTATCTTTTAAACAGTCTAATCATATTTATATAAAATTTATATTGAAATGCTGATACCTTAATTTTTTTGAAAAATCTCATATCTCGTACCCCGTACCATTCTTATAAGTTATATCCACACGCAATATAGCATATAGGACGATATTTTAATTATGAGATTTTCAGAAGAAGTGAATTGGTCAGACTTAATAAGATTTTCATATTTGCCACACTCTCTAGAAGGACTGGTGGCCGCATTTTATTTCTATCACATTCTTCTCTAAAAATGAAGGCATTTAAAATTAAAACAGGTCGAACAAGGACCTACCTTGCCCCAAAATCAGGTTCTTGAACACCATCTTTCAGATTTAGATAAGTAGAAAATGGCACCCAATCTGAAATAAGATTAGCAGCAGGAAGCAAAGCTTCGGTAAGGGATTCTGGATCTTCTGGTTTAGTCAAGGGGGAAGAATTGGCGGGCAAACTACCATGGCCAGTTATCATTTCACCAGTGACATTAGTAATAGAAACAGAAGTTGATGAAGGACACAACAGCGCAGAATTTAAATGGGAAGATCCTCTTACGTTGTGATTCTTGCAACCTTTGGCATGCTTATTCAAATTTTTAATAGTTCCCCATGACTTCAATAGCCATTCAATTGAGCTAGGTTGAAATCTTAACACTACCGGATCAACACAAACATCTGCATCCACCTTGCAAATGTCCAAAGAACCATTCTTCCAAGGAATACTTAATTTTACAATTCCACCAAATCCGCCTTGCTTCCCAGTCATGACCGGACATGTGGATTTATTTGATCCCAAAATAGGATCACCACATCCTGCTTCCGACACATGCTGAACAGGTAACTGGTTTTTTTTTGTTATCTATTTTGAGAATCTCGAGTACTGCCCCATCAAACTTCACAAAGTTTGTCAACTGGCTTATTCCAAGGACATCAACAATAGACTCAGTATCTTCAGATAAACTTGTTCCACACTGTATTTCAGAAACCCGAAGAACTAAAGTCTGATTACAATCTATTTCCTTTCCTTCAACATTTTCCAAAGACGGATCAAACGCAACAATCACGTTGGTTATTTTCACATGGAAGCTTGTAAGCAACCACTTTATCATCTTTGCAATAGTTTTCACACCTTCATGAACATCCACTGAAATTGACTTCATAGCATCATCTACTGTTTCATGCTTGGTCTTGTTTGAACTATATTTGATTTCACAAGTATCTTTATCAACATCGGAACAACCAACTTCATCTTCGGTTGTAGAGATTTTATCTATGCACGGAGAAACTACAAGTTCAAGCTCATTCACTTCAACCTCACAACCTTCGCCACTCCAAGGCATTTTAACCAACAAGTATCCAATTGATCCTTCTTTTACCATTATAGATGCTGTTTTACCAAGCTGTTACAACAATAGCAGAAGAAAACAATAAAGCATTGTAAAATAATAATATACTATTGATTAATTTTAACAGAGAAAACCTTCAATGAAAATAACATTAATCCTACTTACTACAACAACAACAACGACAACCAAGCCTTATACCACTAAGTGGAGTCAGATGCATGGATCAAATGACACCATAATGTTCTATCATACTACCTCCGTCCCTAAATATAAGACCTCATTTGAATTTTCAACTACATTGATTATTTCTTACCAATATACCCCTAATTATTATACCTCTTTTTCTACAGTTTACAATGAATAATATGATAGGACCATAAATAAATTCTCTCTCTTAAAAGATAAACTAGTAAAAACAACACCAACTATTAATAAATTTATTATTACTACCAACTTTCTTAATTCCCGTGGTTTAGTCAACAGAGTCTTATATAACGGGACGGAGGCGGTATATTGTATCCCTATCCAACTCATTAATCCCTAGATCTTTGCTAAAAGTTTCTCTTGTAGTTTTTCTAAGTCTTCCTCTGCCTCTAATGATTTAGCTACCCTCCTTCTTACAACCTATGCCTAGTTTCCACCATCCTTCCTACCATAGGTGCTACCCTAACTATCTTACTAAGGCTAATTTACACCTAAGAAATTCATAACATATAGTAACAAAATTTGAGAATAGGAGAAAGCGATTATTGGAAAATTACCTTGGCGTTGATGAAATCGAGATTAAGAGCGAGATCGGTGAGCTGAATAGTCCCTTGAGAAAGTTGAACATCAAGCTGATCAAGGTCGATATCACCGAGAATAAATTGCCCCAATTTCTTCTTAAGGAAGAATTTACAAACCCTCTTAAGAGCCCAGCGGGAGAACATGGCTTCCGCGGATTTAGCAATGTTCCAAGGGAACATGATTACGGAAAAGGGGAAATTGAAGGAGGAATTAGGGTTTGAGATGAAACGGAGGACGGTGATGGTGATGATGATGATAGGTTGTTGCGATGTTTTGGGGTGGCGGTGACCAAAAACGGTAAAGCTCCATACGCAAAAGATAGGAATAGGAGGAGGAATGATGTTTTTTAAAATTTCAACTTGAGTCTTCTATATCTTCTTAATGGAAAATGCTATTTAGCAAGAATTTTTTGATGCAAGAAAGAGAAGAATCTTAGGTGGCAATATTTAATTGGTCAAATTATAATCACCCTCTCTCCCATGTATGGTTATTCAAGTTTTTAATTGGTCAAATTTCCTAATTTTATGGATTCTTCTCTTTCTTGCATCAATAATTCTTGCTAAATAGCATTACTCCTTCTTAATTATATATTATTTATATGTTTATTTTGATATATTATTTGATTATTTTAGTTTAAAATTCTAAGGTAAAATTGAGATAGGTTTTGCATGATATAGATTTACCGATGTTACTGAATAAAGTGAGATTAAGAGTATTACTTCGCTTTCCATTTTACATTATTATGAGATAGATTATTTATCTCATCTTCATCTCCGAAACTATATAGTGATCTATAAACATAAAATAATTATAAACTTCATTCTCAAAGGAAAATATGCTTTGATTTTTCATGGCCTTAAGATTTTTTGGAACCGTACCCATAAAATTAAAATATATCATAATTTTTTATTATTTTTTTCATATCGTGCCGACTCTTTATAGAAAATTTACATTAGGTTTATTATCAAACACGGGATAATTTTTATTTTTTCAATAATATTTATTTCCATATGTTATTTTTCTGTTGAAGGTTGTCTATGTTTTTTTTTCATTTTATATTATTTAGAAGGTTATCTACGTTTTTTCAATTGTCTATGAGATTGATTTGTTTTAATTTATTTCAGTATGAAAATATGATATATCTTTAACACCGGACTCTGTAGGACTTCATCAACAAAAAATAATTGTAAATTTTATACTAATTTTTAAATGAATAGTAACATACTTTGACCTTGTTTCAATTCTCAAAAAATTTCTTTTCACCGTACCACAAAGAAGCAATCTTCACGCGTGAGCGTCAAATGGGAAAACATATGTGTCAATCTCTCCACTCACATTAATAAATTAAGATTCCTAAAAAAGTTCAAACGAATGTTATGGAGAGTTTCAAAAGTTCGAACGAATGTTATGGAAAGTTTAAAATAGCATACATTACAAAAAACCAAAATTATGTTAATTTATTTTAGATTTTCCATAGATTTCATTAGCCATATGTAATCTAATGAAAGTGTGATGGACACATAATATGGAAAAACCCCCTTAGTCGAAATAAAAATTTTAATTACTCAATGTTTATTTTTAATAGTGGTGTGGGAAATGTTACCTGTTTCCTATTATATTATACCACTGAGAGATTCTCGCTCTCTCTCTCTCTCTCTCTCTTTCTCTCTCTCCCGTCTCCGTCGCAATACTCTATAGGAGCTCCATCAACAATAAAATAGTTCATAATTCTATATTATTTTTTTAATGAATATCAATAAAATTCTCGTGTTAAGTTATCACTATCTCGTGTTAGATAATTTTTTTAATAAATGATCCCCGTGATAAAATATTAAATATGAAAATATGGATAAACCCCGCAGTCAGAATTCAAAATTTAATTAGTCAATGTGTATTTTTAATAGTCAGGTGAAAAGTGCTTCCCGTTTTCTATTCTACACCACTAAGAGGTTTATCTCTCTCTCTCTCTCTCTCTCTATTTATATATCTCTTCCGTCTTCATTATATGATTCTATATAGGCTTCATCAACAAAAAATAGTTGTTAATTCTATATATTTTTTTCAATGAATATCAATTGAATTTTCGTGTTTAGTTCTCACTATGATCTACATACACTTTTCATCATGAGGATCGCGTTTCTTCGTTCTAGATAAAATTTTGAATAAGTTTTCTCTATGATAAAATATGAAATATGAAAATAAGGATAGTTCTCGCAGTTGGAATTCAAATTTTAATTCGTCAATGTGTATTTTTAATAGTGGGGTGGGAATAGGGATGACAACAATATTCATACCCGTGGATATCTGCGGATAAAATCCGCCATGGATACGGAGCGGATAACTTAATGCATATCCACGAATAAAATAAATGGATATTTCAATTATCCGCATTTAATGAATATTATCCACGTCCGCGGATATCCATACCAGTTAAATAATGAGTAAAATTATTTAATTCACTACAAGAAATATGATTTTTACCAACAACTTTTTTTGTTACAGGTCGCTGGCAAAACTATCTTAAGATAGTTTTGCCAGCGACTTGTAACAACTTTTAACAAAAAAAATTGTTGCAAAAAATCATATTTCTTGTAGTGATTATTTCTACTTACATATAAATTCTAGTATTTTTATATTCAAAAAATTGTATTTTTATATTTTATCTTTTGCAGTTTGGCTATTTTATATAAATTATAGCTTTGTTTGGCTCTTTTGCAGTTCAGTGAGGTGATTTTTGTTTGTAGATTTGGTGTTTTCATTAAAAATATAACGCAAAATTTATAAATATTATGTGTTAATGTTTTGTCTTTTAAAAAAACTAATTTTTTTCAATAATTAGTTCTTTTTTTAATAAAAAATATCATCCGTGGATATCTGTTAATATCCGCGGATATTCAATATCAGTGGATTACCCGCTTAGCAGATATCAGCACGGATATGGAGCGGACACAGATATCATATATGTATGACGGAACAGATACAAATATCACACTATCCGCGTCCATGGATATCCATTGACATCTCTAGATGGGAAGTACTTGTCGTTTCTCATTCTCCAACACTGAGAGTTTTTTTTTTCTCTCTCTCTCAAAATCTTCTATTTTGTTTTTGTCTCTAATGAACATAAATTTTTTCTTCCAAATAAAATAAAATAAAATGTTTTTACGTAAAAAAAGTTTACGGATATGTCATAATCTATTTTTTGGGTTCAAGACTTCAATTATTCGAGTGATCTTATCCATGAAAAAAATAGTGTACCTTCTTATTTCAATTTGTTTCAAAGTAATCTAAATATAAATGTTCCTTCATTTTATAAAATAAAAATATTAAAAATGTACCAAGATAGTGTTGCACAAGTGGTAGATACTTGGACCCCTTAACCTACTGGTCTTTAAATCGATCCTAACCGGTGCATATGGAGAATCATTTTTTAGGAGAGGTTAATCCCTTAAATAGATCTCAGTTAAATCGAGGAGATTAATCTCTGCAGTTGCGCACGGATGATACCTTTAGTTTACCAAAAAATAAAATAAGAAATGTGTGTATATATATATATATAATATTTTAGAGATTCTATAAAAAAAATTAATATTTCTGAGAGTTTGTAAAAAAAAGAGTTTTTAAAAAAATGATAGTATATAATCTTTGAGAGAGTTTTCACAAAAAAAAAAATTGAGAGTTTAAAAAAAAATATTTGAAAAAGTTTCTACAAAAAAAAACAAAAAAATATAATATTTGAAAGAGTTTTTACAAAAAAAAATTGTAAAAATTCAATTATTGTTGTCAATGGGATTCGAACAACCTACTTTTGTTAGTAATTATAAGGTAATTTTCTCTACAAAAAGAAATGTAGTTTTCCTTAAAATATTATAAATATTCAATTATTGTTGCCAGTGGAATTCGAACAACATACCTTAAGCTAAAAACTCTAAATGACACCTAAGCAAAAGAAGCTCTAGTTGAATACCACATAAGCAATTACTATTGAGAATGCACGATAAAGCTCCGTGGGAATCTCGTAATGTATATAATAGAGATTTGTATTTTCTAAAAAAAAAAACAATTATTGTATAACTCTTTTATGTTGCCTAATGGTTCAGCGATAGAAAGAAAGAGAAAAAAAATTATTAAAAACAATGAATTAACTTGGACTAGATAGGATATAACTCATATAAGTAAGATAACAATTATATTAGTTATTTTATCATGTGTTTGATGTAATATTATGATTTAAAACTTAAATAAACAATTAAATAATTTTATATAATTTTAAAAATCATGAAAAAAAACATGTTAGAATTTTTATATGAATCATGATCAAATAAATAATTTAATTACTATATATGTAAGGAAATTCATAAAATATATTCAAAATGATTTATTTTGATGACATATTATTATTAAAACCTTAAATTATTTTCAGTTTAATTATATAATTAGTTGTGTCAAAAAATATACAATTAGTTTAATAATTTAATTATTTTATTTTTAATCTTTGTAAATATATATATAATTTAATTTAAAAAAATAAAATCATTTCAAACATAATATGTGAAGTTTTGTAAAAAAATAAGGGACTAAATCTGAAAACAAAAAAATTATTACTAAGTAGAACTTTAACAAGAGTGATTAAAATTTGACAAAAAAGTTTCAGAGCGACCTAGTTTTTTTATTGAATCGACGTTGGGAGCTAATCTTGAGGTGTTAGTTGATGATCTTTCTCTAGTCAGTGGTGATGCTGAGCTAGGGTTTCTTAGTATCTCTTATGATTGAGAGTTTTTTCTTGTAGGTATCCCGAAGCTCCTTTATATAAGAGTCTGTTCAAGTCGGAATAGGCGGTTGGCGCCTATGTCCCATCCATTAGGGAGTGGAAAATGTGCTCTTTATTTGCTAGATGGTTGAGATTGCATTGTTATGAGAGGGGCCGTGTTCCTATAGTAAAGCGGAGACCGGGTCCATGCATATCCAATATGAGATCGTGGGCTCGATCCGCGATAATGGGTCAGCCGAGGCGAAGAGATGGTAGCCCAATAACATCGATGAGGCGAGCCTAATAGATTCTAGGAACTAGCCCAGTCCAATCAGCACATGTATTACCCTCCACATAAATATCAGAGTTCACGATATTCATACCAAGTGTAAAGCAATTTGTCCAATAATTTGGCAAGTTCCATGACAACACACTAGAGTTATCAAAAGTGCTAGGGAGCTAACTTTAAATCAAATTTCAGACCACAACCAAATTTATGTGTCAAATTCCCCCTCCCCCTCCAAGAAAAATATTTAACCCTATTATTTTTAAGTGTCTTGCTCTTCAACTTCAGCTGTTGGATTAATCCAAGGATTGTAAATGAGATAGTATGAATTGGTATTCAAACATGGATCTAGATTGTCTGCTATAACTGCTACATACAATAAGCAATCACAACCACACAAAACAGATCAAACGGTTCTAATCTGTTTGATTTGTTTTATATAAAAGTTAATCTCAACCACTTATTTTTTATCGGACGGTCAGAACTGGCATCCAATTCCTTCAAACATTGGAGCATGACCCCACCAAATCGCAAATTCGCAATAGTAAATCTTGTAATAACATGACATTATCACTGTAGTAATAGTATACATATTTGTCCCTTCCTATCCTTTCATTCATTCATTCATCACGCAAGTCAAAGACGGCCAGTTTGATTATGTTACGCCAAGGAGATAACAGCAAGAAAAATCGACGCTAATCCATCGTTTTCCCAAACAAAGTATCATTTATTTATTACTATTATTATAAAAAGATACTAATCAAACATAAATAGAAGAAGATTATTTCCACCCGAAATCCGATACTTACAGATTGAATTGTCGTTTTATACATACTAACATTAACATTCACTCTCTCATCGATCTCATCGTTTTCAGGAATTTGAACGATAATGGAGATCAAAGCTGGTTTGTCAGCACTTGTCACTGGCGGTGCTTCTGGAATCGGTAACTTCAATCATCTATTTCACTTTTCAATTACTACTACTACTACATGTTTCGTATCAAACATGCTTCTATAATTTTTGGTATTCAATTTTTGGAAGAAAAAAAAAACTTGATTCTAATGTAACAACTGCTTTCAAATTGAAATTAGTTATTATAATTCACTTTTTGAGACTTTGTTCATTTGTAACACAATTCACTCATTAAATCCCAACTTGGTCAACTCCCATGGGTTGGCCTGCTGGTGAAAGCTCGGAACCTTGGAGTGTGCTCCTCAAGGTTGATGTTTGTAATCCAAGTTCTCATGTCCTCATGAGGCTCTGAGGTTCAGAAGCTCTAGAGAGTCAAGATGTTCTGGTAGTCAGTAGCTGAGCTTTAGGCTCAGAAGCTCTAACGGGTCAAGAGGTTCAGAAGCTGAGAAGCTCATGTTCTCAGGCTCTGATCATGCAGGTTCTGAACACTGCAGATTCTGTTAGTTAGTTAGTTAGTTAGTCAGTTAGAGATTTTTTGTTTTGTCTTAGGTAGTTAGTTACAATTGCTTGGTAGTGAAGCAAGCCTCCACTTGTATATAATTACCTTTGCCCCTAGTGGATGAACAACAACTTATCTTTTTCTCTATTCTTTCTTTCGATTCAATTCCTTTTCTCTCATTCTCTCAATTACTCCAACAAATTGGTATCAGAGCCTGGTTCGTATTCATCGTTTTTTGTTTGATTCCTTGATCAAGAATCATGGCAAACAATGGTACAACCTCCTTGCAATTTCCAGCAAATCTTCCAGTTTTCAAAGGCGAAAACTATGATCGTTGGTGTGCACAAATGAAAGTGATTTTCAGATTTCAAGATGTTCTTGAAACTGTAACTGATGGAGTAGAAGAATTGGCTGCAGATGCTGATGAAGCAGCAAGAACTCGACACAAAGAATTGAAAAAGAAAGATGCTAAAGGCTTGTTCATCATTCATCAATGCGTTGATTCTAATATCTTTGAGAAGATAATAGAAGAAGAAACCTCAAAGGGAGCTTGGGATACATTGAAGAAAATCTATGGTGGTGATGAGAAATTGAAGGGTATCAAGCTTCAAGCTTTGAGAAGGCAATATGAGATGATGCAGATGAATGAACAAGAAACGATCTCTGAGTATTTGGCGAGAATGCTGGCCTTGACAAATTTGATGAAGTCTTGTGGAGAAGTAATGACTGATAAGGTCAAGATTGAGAAAATCTTGAGGACCTTGACTGAGAAGTTTGATCACATAGTGGTTGCTATTGAAGAATCAAAGGATTTGGCAACTATGAAGATTGAAGAGCTGCAAGCATCCTTAGAAACTCATGAGCTAAGGGTTAAGCAGAGGAGTTCGAACAAGGCAGTGGAACAAGCATTACAGGCCAAGACTCAGAACAAGAAAGGAAAAGATAAGTGGAAGAAAAAGAAAGAGGATTCAGAGAATTCAACCAAGAATTCAAAGAATCAGAATGTAGATTCCACTAAAGATGCAAATCAGAACAAGAAGAGTTCCAAGAAGAAGATTGATAAGAAAGAAATTCAATGTTACAACTGTCAAAAATTTGGGCATTATGCAAGAGAATGTCGCTCTAAGAAGGTAGCCAGAGAAGACAAAGATGAAGCCCAATATGCTAATGGAGGTGGTAGTGATTCTGATGATTCACTCCTAATGGCAATCACAAATTCTGAGGCAGACAAGTCAAATTTGTGGTATCTTGATACAGGGTGTAGCAATCATATGACTGGTAACAAGAAGTGGTTCTTGAAGCTTGATTATTCAGTAAAGAGAAACATCAAGTTTGCAGACAACAGTCAAGTTACTAGTGCTGGCGTGGGAACTGTTCTTGTAAAAAGAAAAGATGGTCAAGAATCAACCATCAATGAGGTATTGTATGTTCCTTCTATGGCAAGTAATTTGATAAGCTTAGGTCAATTACTTGAGAAAGGTTATACAATGAAGATGACTAATAGAGAGTTGAGAATTTATGATGCTAAGAGTAGATTAATTTTGAAAGCTCCACTGTCGAACAATAGGACTTTCAAAATTGAAATCAATGTAATTGATCATCACTGCCTCGCTTCAATTACAAACTCTGAAGGAGATTGGATGTGGCATCATAGATTTGGGCACTTGAATTTCAAAAGTTTGAGCTTGTTGAAGTCAAAAGAGATGGTACATGGCTTGCCTCTGATAAGAACACCTAGTACAGTGTGTGAAGAGTGTTGTGCAGCCAAGCAAACCAGAAATTCATTCAAGAATGAATTGCCCATGAGATCAACTCAGAAGTTAGAAATGGTGTACTCAGATGTGTGTGGACCTTTTGAAGTAAAGTCCATTGGAGGTAATAGCTATTTCTTAACTTTCATAGATGACTATACCAGACATGTGTGGCTCTATCTTATTGAAAAGAAGAGTGAAGTATTCACTAAGTTCAAGAAATTTAAGGCACTAGTTGAGAAGCAAAGTGGCTGTAGTGTTAAGAAATTGAGAACAGATGGAGGTGGTGAATACACTTCACTAGAATTTGCAAAATTCTGTGAAGAAGAAGGTATAGTGCATGAAGTTACTGCTCCTTACACTCCTCAACACAATGGTGTTGCTGAAAGGAAGAACAGGAGTATAATGAACATGACCAGAAGCATGTTAAAGGGAAAGAACATGCCTCATAAATTCTGGGGAGAAGCAACCTCAACAGCAGTACATATCATCAATAGAAGTCCAACCAAGAAGCTGAAGAACAAAACTCCTTATGAAGCTTGGACAGGTCTCAAACCAAGTGTAAGTCATTTCAGAATCTTTGGCTCACTTTGTTTTAGACATGTTCCTGATCAAGTGAGAAGAAAGCTTGATGATAGAAGTCAGCAGATGATTCTATTGGGATACCACCCCACTGGTGCCTATAAGCTTTATGCTCCAAAAGAGAATAAAGTTGTGATAAGCAGAGACATAAAGTTTGATGAATCAAAGGGTTGGGACTGGATTGAAAGTACTAGTGCTGAGAACACCAGTTCATTGCTCAATAGAAAGCTTGTGCTTGAGGAAATAGATGATCAACCAGAGGATGATCAACCAGAAGCTGATCAACCAGAAGATGATGCAGCTGGTAATCACACTCATATTCCCAATGATCAACCTAATCAGCCTCTGAGAAGATCAACAAGAGATAGAGTGCAGTCAGTTAGGTTGAATGAGTATGATGTATTTCCAGATCAAGCAATAACAGAAGATGGTGAACTGATCAATGAAGCTATGATAGCTGAATTGGAGCCAGTTACATTAGAAAAAGCTCTAAATGACTCTAAATGGAAAGCAGCCATGAAAGAAGAGTTAAAGTCTATTGAGAAAAACAACACTTGGGAGTTAATGCACAAAACAGTCAACAAGAGGCCAATTGATGTGAAATGGGTCTTCAAGTTGAAGATGAAACCCAATGGTGAAATTGCTAAGTATAAAGCAAGGTTAGTAGCAAAGGGTTTTCTATAGAAGCATGGACTTGACTTTAATGAAGTGTTTGCACCTGTGGCCAGGATAGAGACCATTAGATTAGTTGTTGCAATAGCCACTTACAAGAATTGGTCTATGCATCAGCTAGATGTGAAATCTGCCTTCTTAAATGGACCTCTAGATGAAGAAGTTTATGTGAAGCAGCCACCAGGTTTTGAGATTAAAGGTCAAGAGAACAAAGTGTTCAAACTGAAGAAAGCCCTCTATGGCTTGAAACAAGCTCCAAGAGCTTGGAATAAGAGAATTGATAGCTTCCTAATTAATTTGAAATTCACCAGATGCACAACAGAACATGGTGTATATGTGAAGGGTTCAAATCATGAAGAAATGATAATACTATGTCTGTATGTTGATGATTTGTTGATCACTGGATCACACAAAGCTGTGTTAGAGAAGTTCAAAACAGACATAATGAAGGAGTTTGAAATGACTGACTTAGGTGAGCTATCATATTTTCTTGGCATGGAGTTTGCTATGACAAGCAGAGGCTGTTTCTTGCATCAGAAGAAATATGTTGCTGACATATTGAAGAGGTTTCATATGAGCAATTGCAACCCAGCAATTACTCCTATGGAGACTGGTTTGAAGCTGAGCAAGAATACAGATGATGAATTGGTTGATTCAACCTTGTACAAGCAGATAATTGGTTCATTGAGGTACTTGTGCAACACTAGAATTGATCTATGTCATAGTGTTGGTTTGTTAAGCAGATTCATGGATCAACCAAGGATGTGTCACTTGACTGCTGCAAAGAGAGTGCTCAGATATGTGAAAGGCACTAATGATCATGGCATTTTGATTCCAAACCAAAGGAACAGTAGTAAGAAGTTAGAGGCTTATGGCTACTCAGATTCAGATTGGGGAGGAGATCAAGATGACAGAAAGAGCACTGCAGGTTACTTGTTCATGATTGGCAATGCCCCAATTTCTTGGTGTTCTAAGAAACAAGGAATAATTGCATTATCATCATGTGAAGCTGAGTATGTTGCAGCTTCATTTGCAGCTTGTCAGGCAAATTGGATTGAGATGTTACTATCAGAACTGAAAGCAGTTGAAGTAACAAAGATGAAGGTGCTTGTGGACAACAAGTCAGCAATTGACTTGGCTAACAATCCTGTGAGTCATGGCAGGAGCAAGCACATTGAAAGAAGGTTTCACTTTTTGAGAGATCAAGTGAACAAGGAGAAGCTTGAGTTGGAATATTGCAACACTGAGATTCAACTTGCAGATATTCTAACTAAACCTATGGCTAAGGCTAGGTTTGATGCTTTAAAGAAACTAATAGGAATGGGATCGTTGGAGAACATGAATTAGGAGGTGTGATGTTTGTAATCCAAGTTCTCATGTCCTCAAGAGGCTCTGAGGTTCAGAAGCTCTAGAGAGTCAAGAGGTTCTGGTAGTCAGTAGCTGAGCTTTAGACTCAGAAGCTCTAACGGGTCAAGAGGTTCAGAAGCTGAGAAGCTCATATTCTCAGGCTCTGATCATGCAGGTTCTGAACACTGCAGATTCTGTTAGTTAGTTAGTTAGTTAGTCAGTTAGAGATTTTTTGTTTTGTCTTAGGTAGTTAGTTACAATTGCTTGGTAGTGAAGCAAGCCTCCACTTGTATATAATTACCTTTGCCCCTAGTGGATGAACAACAACTTATCTTTTTCTCTATTCTTTCTTTCGATTCAATTCCTTTTCTCTCATTCTCTCAATTACTCCAACAAAGGTCTCTGGTCCTTGGCCAGATACCGAGTCTTAAAATAAATAAATAAAATAAGTTCGTCAAGTCTTAATTCTTCTTATCGAGTACATATGTAAGAAATTTTAGTTCTATGGTGGTCGAGTTCTAAAAAAAAATGAAATTATTTATCATTTGCGTGTTAATATATGGTTGATACAGTCTAAATAGTGTTAGTTATACTATTGATGCGTGTAATTTGATTCTTAGTTTTTGGTTTCTGTTTGTACAGGTAAAGGTCTTGTCCTAGCTCTTGCAGAGAAGGGTGTATTTATCACAATTGTTGATTTTTCTGAAGAAAAGGGAAGACAAGTTGCAACCCTTGTTGAGAAAATTAATACCAAGTTTCATCCTAAGTTAGAACATCCATCTGTCTTATTTGTGAAATGCGATGTTACCAACTCAAGTAAGTGTGGTTCTATTGTTTGATGTCTATTAGTCTATTACCAATGCCTAAACCTTTATTTGTTCTTGCATTTTGTGAATATAATATTGTTTCTATTCCATGTAGTGAAGTAACACAACTTAGGATAAGGACCTCAACAGACATGACACTAATACTGACACGTAGACACTCGTAAATCGTAATACTTTATGAAAACTTTAAGTGATCGAATGTAACTATATGTGTGGTGTCTGACACCAACAGTTGTTGGACACTGTGCGTGCCTTCAATCTGAAAATGCCGTTGCTCCATAGTGTGAAGTGTGAACAACCTTTCTCCGGGAGATCCTGAGACTAGTTAAATAGTTACCACTGAGTGAAATTGTTCGTGATTTAGACATGAATTATATTTACCTAGATTGAGTCTCTACCGGCAGCTCCGACATGTTATTGGCGCTCTATCAACAGACTTGGGTGCTTCCCCTAGCTTCCAATTTATTCAATAAAAAAAATAAATAATAACACCAGTTAGCATTTGGCCTTCTACACCTTTCAACCTCAACAATTATGAATTAATATGATATATGGTAAATATAAATGCCATACATCATCAAATACACTTGGTAGTTTGTTATACACATGTATTAACTCAAAGCCACCAACAGGGGATCTAGCTGCTGCATTTGAGAAGCATGTTTCGACATATGGTGGACTAGACATTTGTATTGCCAGTGCGGGGATTGCTAACCCTATACCATTCGATAAGGATCAAACGGATGGCACTGGTTCGTGGAGACGCACTCTTAATGTGAATTTTATTGCTGTTTTTGACACCACCCGCCTTGCGGTGAGTTTGAAATCTGACCTGGTTTTCGTTTTTCATATCATTTCCTTTTACTAGATTCTTTCTAAAGAAACTTGGTTGACATTCTTAATGTGGAAAATATAATGTTTTTCTTTCACATAATCACATTATGGATCACACAGTTCACCCTTTGTTGTTTACATAAATAAAGGGGCTTGGAGCCATTAACCATTGATTATTATTGACATTGATTGTTTTCATTTCAAAAGATTCAAACCATGGAAGCTTTGAAAAGGCCTGGCACAATCATCAATTTGGGTTCTGCTTCTGGTCTTTATCCAATGTATGTCGACCCTATCTATAGTGGTTCTAAAGGTTTGTCATTTACTGGCTTGAGAGCTTTCTGTTCAATTTCAAGAAATTAAATTAAATGTTAAGAATATCTTATGGATCTTTCAAGATGTACCTTTTCTTGTTTTTCTCTTCCAGTAGTATATTTTCTTGCTTATGCAGAAAATACAAGAAAAGTGAGCCACAAAAATTATTGGCATCTTGGAGTACCCTTTACTCCTAGTATTATATAATTGTTTGCTTACCCAATGAAGAACTTACTATTGATTCCTA
The DNA here is from genome assembly GCA_030408175.1 of Trifolium repens. Taxonomy (NCBI): domain Eukaryota; kingdom Viridiplantae; phylum Streptophyta; class Magnoliopsida; order Fabales; family Fabaceae; genus Trifolium; species Trifolium repens. The sequence continues at coordinate 14,040,953 of CP125842.1, read as the reverse complement.
AACTGTTACTTCACTTCGGCAGGCGGTGTTGTTATGTTTACTAGAGCACTTCGTTTATACAAGCGTAAAGGAATCAGAGTCAATGTGCTTTGCCCTGAGGTAAGAGTTGTTTTTGAACTTTGAAAAATGAATATTTTTTTAGTTATAAAAATTAATCTTTAATATATGAAAATAATAGAAGCAATTTAATATTCTTTAATCTATGCTTTTTTTTTTTACAATTTACTATAATTTTTCGAATGTTTAGTGCAGTTTGTTGAAACTGATATGGGCTTAATGGTGGATGCCAAACTCATTGGTATGATGGGGGGCTTTGTACCTATGGAAATGGTGGTGGAAGGTAAGTCTGCATGTTTCCTTGTCCTTTGGTATGCTTTGGCTAAAAGAGTGTGGGTGTTTACTTTTGTAGCATCTAACTTATGTTTTAACTTGAGATGTAGTGCTAGAATATCTAGGAATATATCATATGTTTTTTGTTTTTTTGATAGGAAACAACTTCATATATTAAGGCAGCAAGTTATTTGGACCAACTTTCAATAGTTTCATTTAATATTTTGACATATGAATGTCCCCGCGCCAATAATTCAGTGATTGGTCTATATTTCTCATCATGTATAAATAAATTTTGATATGAAAATATTTAAACCTCTGAAGGTGCTTTTGAGCTCATCACGGATGAGAGCAAAGCTGGTCATTGCTTATGGATTACTAATCGTCGTGGTCTGGAGTACTGGCCCACCCCATCAGAAGAAGAAAAGTACTTGGTACGTTCTACACGTTTCAGGAGAAGAGCTGAATACAAATCTCCACCAATTAAACTACCTGAGAGTTTTGAGAAAGTGTATGTATTTCAACTCTATTTATCTTGTTATGACACACACACGCACGCACGCACATGTATGCCTCTGGAAGGTGTTTGTTCTCTATTTCCATAGTGCTAGAAGAAGTGTTCTCGTGATTTTATTCATTTAAAGATGGGTTGTTTTGTAGTTTCATATAGCTGCCAATTGTTTGCAGAGTTGTTCATACCTTGAGTCACAACTTTCGGAATGCTACTGGCATAGTAAGAGCACCACTGAGATCACCTATCAAACCAAACCATGTTCTTGTGAAGATAATTTATGCTGGTGTAAATGCTAGTGATGTAAGTTGTTACATCTTTGTAGAGGACTTGCGTGCACATTTATTTTTTTCTTAAATATATCTCTTAGAGACATGTCCAGCCCCTAGCTTCCTGTCAAATGGCCTCGTTGAAAGTAAATTAAGGATTAACTCAATAAATTCAAATTCAAAGGAAACAGCATGGACTTAGCATGAAATTCATAATAAGCTTAATATTCTGATATACCTGTGACTTTCCTATATACTCAAAACACTCTACTGGTGTCTGTCTTTAACTTGCTATATTCTCATTTCATCAAAAATTGTAATTTCATCCAGAGTTCTAACAAGAACTTGTAACTATAGGTAAATTTTAGTTCAGGACGCTATTTTGGTGGCAATAACAAGGAGATTGCAGCCCGTCTTCCATTTGATGCAGGATTTGAGGTACAACGTATCTCCAAACATAGATTTTATGAAGCTACCATACCACTCAATGCAGTATGCCTATACTCGTGTGTACTGAGTGTCGTTTATATTTTATTTTAGGCCGTGGGAATAATTGCAGCAGTTGGGGATTCTGTCACTGACTTGAAAGTTGGCTTGCCTTGTGCTTTCATGACTTTTGGAGGCTATGCTGAATTCACAATGGTGAATAGTGTTTAACATATTTTTAATATTCTTTGATACAGTGACATAAATAATCACCGATTCACCGGTGTTTTTGTTTACGACTTTTTATAAAACTGAAGAGTTTTGATTATAAAACTAATGTGATACTTATTATGGTGTAAGTTATTGATGATGTTGTCTTGTTAATTGGGTTAGATTCCTTCAAAATACGCTCTTCCAGTGCCTAGACCAGATCCAGAAGGTGTTGCCATGCTTACATCAGGATTAACAGCATCAATTGCTCTAGACAAGGTTGATTAATATAAGATTGTCTCCTTGCTTCAGATGTATCTTGATTCACTAATATTTGTAACTCTGGTCATCTCATCTATAGATGAAATGAAATCCAAACTTTTTCTGGATTTACTACTATCTGTGAACCTTGTATTTAATGTTGGTTAGTCTTCTACTTGATTGGCATGTCCTGATAAGAGCTTTTGTATACTGCAAAGGCAGGACAGATGGAATCTGGAAAAGTTGTCCTTGTTACTGCTGCGGCAGGAGGAACCGGTCAATTTGCTGTTCAGGTGCCTTCACAAATCTATCTCCACCTTTTTCAAACATTAGCATATTGTGTATGTGTTACTAGAAATACTTTTTGAACAAATTGGATGCTTCTTGATATTTTGTACTTGTAGGGAGAGCTTGGACAAAGACAAACTAATCATCATGATTTAGACAAAATTCAGCATCTTTTGTTTTCTCTATTTACTTTACGATCTTATTTTATTGCATGACATTCATTATTGATACTTTTTAATCACTTACTTTCAAGCACTATTTGTTCTCTCGTTCATAAAAAGGACTCGTTCACGTGTTCCCTTGAGTCGTTGAAACCTTAGTTAACCGATCACTATTTAAGACAAACATTTTTAGTTGTTTTTTGCAGTTATTCTCCATTACCTGGCCTTTAATATGAATTCTATATGCAGCTTGCAAAATTAGCAGGTAATACCGTGGTTGCCACTTGTGGTGGTGGGGCAAAGGCCAAGCTTCTGAAAGAATTGGGTGTTGACAGAGTCATAGACTATCGTAGTGAAGATATAAAAACGGTATTTTTTTAATCCTTTGATTTGTAAGGTTCAAATAACAATAACTATGATATACTGTAGGATATTATAGTATTGTTTGATCGTAGCTGATCCTACCCAGTGAGAAAATGCTTTATGTCACTGTTTGTTGTTAAGGTCATGGCTACAATACGTGTTATAATGTTGTGATATTTATTAAATTGAATTACATAAAAACTTTAGAAGTATATAACACCATAGTTATGGGTCCTTTATGTAAACAAGTCTTTGGCCTTTTGCACTTTTTTACCAATTTTTCTTTTGTTGTATATGTGGACTAGTGGTGTGATATGCAACATTGTCGGATAAGATAAACTACATAGATGAATATAATTAGACCCTATAAGAGCGCATTCAATGAATTCAACTCAAGCACATTATGACATTCACATGTTTTTTGGGTCCTTGATGTATATAGCTAACTTAAATATCAAACACATGACTGCTGAGTTTCTAACGATTAATGGTAATTTTATTCATTGGGGGACTGCTTATGCTATCGTGACTTACTTTTGCAGGTTCTAAAGAATGAGTTCCCGAAAGGTATTGACATCATCTATGAGTCTGTTGGTGGTGACATGTTAAAACTGTGCTTGGATGCTTTGGCAGTCCATGGACGACTTATTGTCATTGGCATGATTTCTCAGGTTTTTACTAATTTTATTTTTCTTCTTCTTAGAATTGAGTATTGGGCCTAATTCAACCTTACAAAACCGGCTTGTAAGGTGAGGATTGCCACTTACTTATAAACACTTATTCAAGCCAACTCACATCTGATGTGGGACTTCTTAACACACACCCTCACGCCCAACACTATTGGGCTTGGTGCGTGGATATAAACGGCGGGTGGTCCGATAGCGGAAACATGATAACAGTGGCCCAACGATCGTGGAGAGGCTCTGATACCACCATAGAATTGAGTATTGGGCCTAACTCAACCTTACAAAACCGACTTGTAAGGTGAAGATTGCCACTTACTTATAAACACTTATCCAGGCCAACTCACATCCGATGTGGGACTTCTTAACACTTCTCATGCCACAATTGTACACACATCAGAGCACTTGTGAAATTTCACCGCATCTAAGTTACCCTCTATTAGTAGTTTGCTAGATATAAGTTCTTTCTTTCCCCCTCAATCAAAATGTATTGCCAATGAACAATATTGATTTCATATTTGTTGTTTTTGTTAATATCAGTATCAAGGAGAAGATGGTTGGACACCGTCAAAATATCCTGGACTTTGTGAGAAGCTCTTGGCGAAGAGTCAAACTGTGGTATGTAGAAATATGAAGTTATGCTCTTGATTTTATTAATACAGGATTAGGAAAATTGTTTTTAAGCAAACAGTCAGTATAAATGATTTTTGTATTGATTTAAGTAAGAATATAAATTAAATACCATAAACAAAGTGGTGGAAATTTTATTCTCATATTATTGGCCAAAATTTTCAGGCTGGCTTTTTCCTGGTGCAATATAGTCACATGTGGCAAGAACATCTTGATAGACTATTTGATGTTTACTCCAAGGGAAAACTAAAGGTAATTTATATGCATTTTACACCCGTGGATCAATAAAAAAGAATCAAGACACATTCTGGTCTTTGCTAGTTGTTATCCTTCGCAATTGCCTTGCTTTCAAGTTTTGAAGTTTATGTTCCGTTGCTTTTTCTCGTTTGTTCTCACAGGTTGCCGTGGATCCAAAGAGATTTATAGGCCTGCATTCTGTTGCAGATGCTGTTGAGTATCTCCATTCAGGCAAAAGCGTTGGGAAGGTAATTTACTTTCTTAAGAAATACATACATTGCAATTTTGATTTTGTAACTGTTGTGTTACTTGTGCAATACACAACCTAATTATATCATTTTTCTAGGTGGTTGTCTGTGTCGACCCAACTTTCGTTAATCAAGTTGCCAAATTATGAGTCAACACTTTCAAATACAGAAAGAAGTCAGGTTTTGAGCTCACAGTCTAAAGATTGTTCTCGAATGTTACCGAAAATAGCTGCTAGACCAGTGCTGAAATATTCTCGATGTTTTTTTGTTTTGGGATTACTTGAAAGAATAATGCGCAATTATGTATACCAAGTTTATGTTTACACTATAGAACAGCTATCAGCGGAACAAAACGAGATATCATGTTCTAACATGTCTACAAAATAAATTATAAGTCTGTTCATTTGTAAAGCTCTTGCTTTTGTGAAAACTCGGCTGTCCTATTTGCTTTGCTCGAAAGTTGATAGCGGCTTCTCAAATGATTGTGTGCTAATTTGGTTTCAATGTTGAAAGGATTTGGTGAGTAGTAATTCTTTTTCTGATAAAGAGAGATATTTCAATCATTAATGGAAAAGATCTAAAAGAATATAATACAATAACTTTATAATTTGGTACAATGCAATGCAAGACAGGAGATTATCACCGAAGGAGCAGAATATAAATCTGCTGCTTTGTGTCCTGACCTCGCTACTCATTTTATTTTCTGTATCAATGAATGCAATTCATTTCATCCACTACCTCCCTACAAGACTGCTGTTTTTTATTTTTTTTATTAAGTAGCTTTTAAAAATTTCACCTTAAGATAAATAAGTAGAATGTACAAGATTCGGACACTGACCTTTATATATATATATATATATATATATATATATATATATGAGTCAGGATCCGTTAACACCAATTAGTTTGACACCAAATGTTACACCTCTCAATAACATTTTAACCGATATAAATTTTATAAAATCCACCGTTGAATTGAAAGTTTATATCATATAGATCATTTATGTAAAGTTTCAGAAAAATCCAAAATCATCTGATATGCTATTGAGACACATAAAGATCAACGACATTTAAAAAAAGACGCAAACCGTTAATTTTGATTTATCTCAATAACATATCAAATGATTTTGGATTTTTCTGAAACTTTACATAAATGATCTCTATGATATAAACTTTCAATCCAACGGTGGATTTTATAAAATTTATATCGGTTAAAACATTATTGAGAGGTGTAACATTTGGTGTCAAACTAATTGGTGTCAACGGATCCTGACTCTATATATATATATATAATGTGATATGTCTACCAATTAAGTTAAGTTAATGGGTAGACTACTTTTATCTTTATCACCACAAATATTACTACTCACTACATTCAATTGATTAAATTGTGATAATTAAGAAAGTTGACCGTGTGATATTAAATTTGTTGATAATTGATAGTATTAATTTTACAAACTTATCTTTTGAGAGAATTAATTTATAATTCTCAAATAAAATTTATTGTTGATTGCAAAAATAATTTTTAGAGTATGTTGATAGTAATAATAATAATATTCAAATGAAAGTTTCTTATCAAGAGACAAAAAAATCTACTATCAAGAGATGGTAAAACATTTTCAAATCCTTTGACAAAACAAAATTCAAATCCCTGTTTTAACCCAAAAAAAAAAATGTGGACCTTATCAATCAAACAGATGGGAGATCGTGTTTGTAAATAATTTAAAATATTAGAAAACTATAGCATAAGAAGCCCCTATAGCTCAGTGGTAGAGCGTCAGTCTTGTAAACTGAAGGTCCGCAGTTCGATCCTGCGTGAGGGCAATTCTTCTATTGAATAATTGGGGGTATTTGTTTGATAATTTGAATTAGTTTGAAATTGGGTTTTTTTTTTGTTGATAAAATTGGGTATCTTTTAAATTCTTAGTAAGTTTCCTAAAATTATTTATCTTCATTTGCTTTAATATTTATCTTCATTTGCTTTAATTTCAATATTTAATCCAAATAAAACTAGTTAAGTACAGTACTACCTCCATTCAAAATTATAAGAAAATTTATAGCATTTATCTCTTCTTTTTTTTTGACAAGAACATTTATCTCTTTTAAGAATTTTTTTTCACTTATTCTCATGATATTGAATGTTAATTACATATTTTTTTGGAATACAAGATGTCACAAGTCTAGAATAAAAACTAAATATTAACTGAGTATTGACTCCAAAAAAGTAATAGCGAGAAAATAAGAACTAACTTGAGCACAACACTGCTTACATAATAAATTCACCCTCCATATTAGCTAAGACATCCGCACAAGAATTTGTTTCTTTATACGAGTGGCAAATTCTAACCTTCCGGTTCAAGTGAAAAAATCTTCCAATATTGTAAATCAGAGTCCGCTCATCTGTTGTCCCACCTTATGTTGATTTGGATGATTGCATTTAATTTGTTCTCTATCTTCTTTTTTCAATAAACAATAACCAATAAAAATTGTTTTAAATTTTTATATGAAATTTATTTGAAGAAAAAGACAAAAAAAAACTCCAAATTACAATGTTTTTGTTTTTCTTAATAAGTATGATTTTTGTTTTTCTTAATAGGTATGATTTTTGTTTTTTTCTTTTATAATTTGAGGTGGAGGGATTAATTTAATTGGCTAACAACATTAATCTCATTTCATGAAACTTGTTGAACTTGTGAAAGTTATGTGCACAAAAATGTTTGAGCAACCATATGCCATATCAACTTCTGCCAAATAATTCCATTCAGTAATCAAAGAGACTTGAAAATCCTGTCCACAAATCAAACAAAGTAAAACACTCAAAGATTCTCTTATTTTACATGTTAGACATGTCTAATTTACAATTTTAAGCCTTAAACATGGCACTTTATTCCCTCATATTTATATACAGAAATTTTCTTGCACTAAGTAGTGAGTAGTTACCATAGTCAAACATAACCCAGTTTATTTCTAACAGTAAGTATTCCTTCATGAGTTACAACAGTTATAACTTATGATCACCTGTTCATTTCTACGGCAATCAAATTCGATGGAACTCGAACAATCTTTATCCATATCACCCTTCACATTCAACCGTGAAATTGATAGTTGAATCCTTGCAACCATTACTGCCAGAAACAACGGACGGTCGATTGGTGCACCAAAAACTATGATATTCACATCCACCATTGTCTCGGAAAATTCGTGATGCTTCAAACAAAATTATCGCAAAGTATCTTCTCAAGTCAGATCTGAGCGGTACCTTCATAACCTGGAGCGACCAATGCGTTTAATACCTCCTAAAGGTGAATGCCTAGGAGCTGAAGCACGCGACCTCCCATTTAGATTCCCGCAAAATTTCACATCCCAACCTTCAACATTCTTAGGAACACAAACGTCAAAAAGAAATTGCCCAAGGACACTGTGAGCGCTGATGCTAGGGAAACTCGGAACACAAACAGGTTCTTCTTTCTGTTCGTCGCGTGGAATCCCAGATTCTCTATCACTGTTGTTATGTCCTGCTGAACTAGGCAAAAAGAAGTGATCACTTGGCCCTACCGCAACTCTTCTAAAGCTCTCATTTGAATTGATTGCAACTTTCTGCAGGTCACAAATTAACTCGGATATCTCATCCTGCGTACCATCTATACCAGTTCTTTCTCGTTCAAGTATCACTTTTCGTGAATAAGTTGACACGGCCTTCTCCAATAACTGACTCACAGCAGCTCTGTATTGGATTGGATGATGTCTGTAATGACCTGAATCAAATAATAGTAACTATTACGACTAGTTTATCAAACTCGTTCAAGCTTGCCACAACATAATTAACATGGATCTCAGACTAACCGACATGAGAGGAGCTTCTCATATTTACGAGATTGACATCACCATTGAGATTGCGTAATCGTTGAGCAAAATCATAGATACTTTGATATCTAACAAGGTCATCATTCTCCGAACATAAAATGAGAAACGGAGCCCCAAAGTTCTATCAACAACAACAAATTTAGGTTTAATTTACTAAAGTACAAAATAAAAACATAAAACATTCGAAATGGTAAAAATAGATACTTACAACTGAAGAATATAAAGCCTGCCAATGTTCAGCCGATTGAGACTCAAACCTAGTCAAGTATAAAGCATCTAAACCAGACGCAACAGACTTTGCTACCAAAGAAGCAAGCTTTGATGGTCCAGGCACTTTTGCGATGGAAGGGTGTAGAGAAAAGCGGAAGCCAAAATCACTTGTAACATCTAGAGGACCAGAATCATATATATGTCCAGAAACACAGTTCCTAAACAATTGGCAGTCATACTAGGAAATAATAAATTAATTAATAAATTTCGTGATGGCATCGAAGCAAAAAGCATCATCAATCAACGAAGAAAGTGAGGTTTGAAAAAAGAAAGAGTTCATTAAATTAAAAATTGAAAAGTGCATTACCAAGTTGAGTGGAGCTGTACATCTTCCTTCACTAAGCTGCATTTGTATGAAAAGCTATTATTGTGAGCATTTCAAAACTTCAAATAACATTCTCCATACCAAAGATAAATATTGGGTGCCTGAAATTACCTGAAATAATTTGTACAGACATGCTTTTGATCCAGCAGAAAAAGAAGCAAATACAACAGGACATGGTCTAATCCTCAGCACCTGCATCAACCAAAGCAATTTGTTTCACTAAAAACCTATGATGACTATGACGCAGCGGAAAAATAGTACCAAGAAATTTAGGGTCACAGAATAATTATTTGTAAATTGAAATGTAACAGCAATAATATAAATCTTAGCATGTTTTGAAATTTTTAAAACTAACCTCGATAAGTTCATCAAAAACATAAAATGCCAATGGCACGGTGCTTTCCTCGTTGAATCTGGATGAAAACAAAATTATGATATAAAAATTCCATCAGTATTATAGACCCAACCACCATACCCACATAGAAGTGTACTTAATATACTGTTGCTGGATGTTATTAATATTTGATGCTCTACTCTGCCGTATTCTTTTTACAATTAAAAAAACCTTGTACTTGTAAATATCATTGACCTAATTTAGGGAAGTAGAACTTCAACCAAAAATAAAAGTGATCGAACATATGTAATATGGGGAGAAATGTATTTTCAGACAAGTCTATTATATTTCAATAGGCATCAAAATGGAATCACAAACGTCCCTAAATTGTTCCAGCTGAATCCATGGCTGTCTTACAAGATTCAACGTTATTATAGTTTGGTATGAATTAAATACATAAAGATAGTAAGATACAATTTACACCTCTCCAACCTACCCGTATTCTAAATTTCACAAGTCTGTATAAGGTACACATACATTACCAGCCCACCCAATTTTCGGAGTAACTTATTCTATTCTCAGCACATGGTCCCGTTTCTAGTTAACAAAGCAGGTCAGCACATAATTTCTACCGACGATCTATTAACTTCACAAATTGTTTGAACAACAACCCTAGTTCAAAAGTAAACAAATAAAAAAACGAGCGTAAATAAAGAACAGACGAAATTTGATCACGGAGTTTGGAAAACCGTGCCTACATTTCCAACGGCAGGGCGGGTGCAGCAATATGTTTCTATCATTCAAGCTTAGGGTTTATAGATTACAAATAGTGTTCAAATCTCGCAAGATTGAGCAACCTGCACCTGCCCTCTCATTAGTAAACTATGAGTAATACCCAACACAAATTTCACTTCACTTAAGGCCAAGTAAATAGAAAAAACAAAAGCACCTAATTCTAAGAAAATGTGTCAACATACAATCAAATACTTTCACATGCAAAACATCAACCAAGCCAATATTTTGTTTCTATAATAATTCCACATGGTTAAGCAAAAATAACATGCAATTCATAAAAAGTTGTCTCGTCCTCTCACAATCTTAAGGCCAAGTATATCAGCAAACAGACACACACGCGCACCCGAATGTGCATGCCTCTTTGCTTGAAGAAGGCAACAGTTCTAATCAAGAAGTACAACATTTTGAATCACAAACCACAAAACCATCTATAATAAATTGTTGCCAAGATTACAAATCCTAAGCACTTAACCTAAAAAATGTAATAATTCTGATTGATAGTCCAATTAACTAAGCACATACTATACCAATAACCAAAAACAGTAATCAAATAGTATTATTTTAGATTAAACTGTACAAGAAAGCTCTGATTTTTACAATATCCCATCCACAAGTAACACCAAACCCACCAATTAATTTATGTTGTTAATCCAGTAATTAAAAGCACAAAAACAAAAGGGTGATTATATTTTTATATGTGAAGAACAAAATAGAAACACTTACGCGGTTAAATAATGAGCATAACAAACAAGAGAATTCCATCCCAAAGAGGAATATAGGTCAACGAAATCTTGTAACAACGTTTGTGGAACTGAAACCCAAGCAAAGATTACAACAATTCCTTTGAAATCAGTATCATGTTTTCTTCCCCAATAGATATTACCACCTCTGACAGCACAACCACCACCACCACCACCTTCAGCTCTACGCATAGCTTGAAGATAGATGAGATGACCCAGTAAGCAAAATAAGAGAATTTGAGCTGGGAAATTCAAAAGTTTGCAACTTTTTTGTTGGTTGATTGATGACAAACACACACAACAAGAACAACGATTGTTTGGAATTCGGAAAAGATAGTGTTGTTCTTGTTGTTGTTCTTGAGATTAATTTACAATTATTATTATTATTATGGCTGCTAATAAAGACAATAATAAGAATGAATAAATGGATTTGTCAAAAAAAATAAAAAAATAAAAAAATGGTGGGTGATGCAGTGGATATCCTAATTGGGCTTTAAGTTTTAAGGTACGTGTGGTGTGTGTGGGGGTAAAAATAAAATCAAAAAATTGAAGGTGATGGAATGGAAGCTTGAGGGTTCATTATTGAAGATCACCGACCCCACATCTCATTTCATATTCATCAATATGATGCACCTTCTCTTTCCGCGTCATCCTCTAACTTCTTGCCAGAAAGAAAAGAAAAAAGAAAAAAAAAAAACAGTGCAAACAATGTTTATAGAGTGCTCAAATTTAAACGGATCCAAATTAAAATCATAAATTAATTAAAAAAATTGAAAATGGTAAAAAATTAAATATTTTTGAACATGTTAGGATGTTTTTTTAATAAATCGCCGGATCAAATTTTGGATTGATTTTTCAAAATCAATCCAAATCGAATATACATATTTTAATACTTATTTAACTTGTTTTTAACTCGGTGGCTATAAAATTTCACTCTTAAGATGGATAAGTGAGATGATCGGGGTTTGAAACATTGGTCCTTGGCCCTGCATATATAATGTAATGTCCCTACCAATTGAGTTAAGGTCACATAACTACTTATTTAACTTGTTATTAGTATTATATATTGTATATATTCATCTATTATTTTGTTAGGACCCGTTTGACCTAGCCTATTTTTGAGCTTATGCAAACGATTTATGCAATATAAATTAGGTTTTATGCTATTTTATAAGTTCAAACTATTGAAAATTGAATTTTTATAAGCTATTTTATCATAAACTACCTTAAAAAACTTATAATAATACATAAAAATTGCATAAGTTGTTTGCATAAATTCAAAAATAAGTTAGTTTTCAAGTTAATCTATTTTTTTACTATTTCATATGATTCAAATATAATCCATAATTGTCATTCCAATATATTAATTTTTTCAAAATATTAATTTTTAATATTACATGTTGTATTTTACATCAAACATACTCCCTCCGTTCCTTTTTAACTATCCAAAAACGTTGAATTTAGCGTTCCTATTTAACTGTTCATTTGGTATTTTAAGGGTACGATTTGTTAATTGTACCCTTTGTCAATTACTCTTACCATTTTCAATTGTACACTTTTTTAATTTTGTGTTACTATTCAAAACGGACAGTTAAAAAAGAACGGAGGAAGTATTATTTAACTATGTTTTTATAATGTTAACATTTAATAAATAAAAATGTGTATCATTTATTTTTTTTCTCTATAGAGTAATAAAATGGTTAAATTAACAAACTAGAAGTGCATGCAAGAAATTACAACCAGAGTTAATTAAAACTAGGAAAAAAGTGTATCAAATCCCTTTTTGGCTAATAAATTCGCACATGAGTTGGTTTCTCTTAAACAATGTTGAATAGTGACAACCCAATCCGAAAGATTTTGCATATTAACCTTCCAACTTTATAAGGAGCAGCAAATATCAATCTCAAGTTAATTTTCTCTGTCAAATAAACCCTTTGAAATTGAAGCAGTGAACCAATTCCTTTTCCAACAACAAAAAGCCACCATGATATTTCTCTGCATGCTTTATGTCCAAAACCAACATAGTTAATATCAAGAAAGCTCTCTTTTCCAATACTTTTAAGATCTTGCTCAGGAGTAACTTGTACCATTATATCTTCCCCTACACTCATGTTGTCTAATATCTCAAACAGCAAGTTAATATCTAAAAAACCATTTAAAAATTAAGTGTGATTTTTAAATAAAATAGTTTTGAACGAGTGTGATATGTGCCATTATATCTTACCATACACTTACATTGTTTAATAATTTTTAAACAAAATTGAATGTTTTAATAGATTAGTCATGACCAAAACTTTTTAAACAAAATGCTATTTTTCAATTACAACAAATTAAGGAATAAATTGTTAAATGTTTTCTATTAGCTGCATTATAAAAATTGAGTGTGATTTTTAAATAGGCTAAATTGTGTTTAGTGATTTTAACTCTGTTTTTAAGTTTTAGTGTTAATTTTGTTTTCTAGGATAAAAAAGAGAAGCAACCTGCAAGTTTAAAGCAACCTCTTAAGCTCGGTGCAAGTTTAAAAACACTCGTGGACCTTGAGTTAGATTGTGAAAAAAAGGTGTTAATGAAAAAATCTGTTTTCTACAATTTGTTACAAGTTACATATAGAAGAGAGAGCTCTGCCTCTTTAATTTCCCTTTTCTGTGAAGTCTATGACCCGGTAAAAAAAAAGCTTTGTGTTCAACAATGACGTGTCCTTTTCTTTCTGTGCTGAAGAGGTCGTTGAAGTCTTCGGTATTAAAAATATCGGGACTAGTTTAGAATACACTGCTGCAGAAAGATTTCCGGAGTTTGTTTATGAGTTGAAAGAAAATTTTGATCCTGACGGTTCTAGACAAATAAAAACAAAAAGTATTAAGATATTTTTGAAAAAAATGACGATAGATGATGAGCAAAGTCGATCTAATTTCAAACAACTTCTTTCTTATTTTTTGATTGAGCGATTTTTGTTGTGCTCCCCCGATCCCCAGAAGACACGTGTATCTTCTTGGGGAATGGTCGAAGACATGAATGCCTTTGAAGAGGTTAATTGGGCAAAGATCATTTATGATAACATTTGTGAATCTTTCGGGAAACTGAAGGTTGTGATGCATAAGCAACAACAACACTACTTTCATGGGTGTGCTCATGTCTTTGAGGTAATGATTTCAATTTAATATCCTTTTTTTTTAATATATGATATTTCTCATATCATTTATTTCCGCTATTAATATTTGACATCATCAATGTTAGGCTATCGTATTTAAAAGAATAAAACCTTTAGAGCCAAAAGCAAATCCTGGTTTTGCTTATCTTCCAATCGAAAGCTACAAGCCTAAAAGGGATTGGAAGCCGTTGGAAATTCTCAAAGCCTCAGAGGTACATATTTTTTGCACTCTATTCATGGGATTTGAGAGAATTGATTGCATTTAGAGGCCCTTCTTGCTGCACTTTCAATTCCCCCTTTATGCTCGTCCTATATCATTGGATATAGAAATTCAGAGTTTCGACATTGCCGATTTTGACACTAGAATGGTGGTAATGGTCAAAACCATTATATGTGTTGGGAAGTGAAATTGTTAGGTCATTTGGCGATTGTGATGGGCACAAAATTTTATGAACGAATGTGATTTTTAAACAAAATACTTTTCAACGAGTGTGACTTGCACAATTATATCTCCCCCCTACACTCATATTGTTTAACAATGTTTAAACAAAACTGGGTGTTTTGATAAGATTAGTCATGACCAACACTTTAAAATAAAATACTATTGTTTAATTACAATAAGTTCAGGAACGATTGTTAAATATATTCTGTTAGCTGCACTATAAAAACTGAGTGTAATTTTTAATTGGTTTTCCATATATTAACTTGTTGTTTGAGGTATTAGACAATGTGAGTGCAAAATTTACTTCAAATGATATAGAGGAGGATATAATGGTACATGTCACTCTTGAGCAGGATCTTAAAAGTACTGCAAAAGATAGCATTATTGATATTAACTATGTTGGTTTTGAACATAAAACATACAGAGAAATATCACGGTGTGGCTTTTTGTGGTTGAAAAGGAACTGATTTACTGCTTCGATTTCAAAGGGTTTATTTGATAGAGAAATTGACTTGAAATTGATATTTGCTACTTCTGATGAAGTTGAAAGGAAGTATTATACCATTTATCATATGTTTGATTCTTGCATAGGTTATGATAAGGAATTTAATTTTACAATTGATATAGTGTAATTGGGTTGAGGTGAATTCCCGAATCTTTTTAAGCAATTATTGTTTTGCTACATTTGATAAAACTTCATGCTGGTAGATTTCTATCTTAGTTTGTGCAGTTGGTATTTGATAGTGTTTTACATTGTTTGTGGAGTAGTTGTTGGAGAATAGATCCTTTCAATTTTTTTCTTCTCAATTTTCCTCAATTTTTACATCTCAACCATCAATCAACTTCTCTCAATTTCTTTTAGATTTAAATATTGTTTTATATTTATGATCCAATGGCCTATAGTCTACATTATTTCCTCAACTTTTTGTCCCACTTGAGAGAATTCATTCTCGTTGTTGTTATTATTATTACTAGCGGCTAAACAGACACGTTTGTGTGACCCACTTTTTCTATTACCGCTATCATGGTGTATTATGCGTCTCTCTGGTTATCTTTTTCTTGCTTGTTTTTATTTTATTATTCTATTCTCTGTAAAGTGCAGTTCCAATAAAAAAATTGTTAATTGATAACTTTTTTTTGAACAGCAAAAGCACACTATATATATATATATATATATATATATATATATATATATATATATATATATATATATATATATATATATATATATATGAGTCAGGATCCGTTGACACCAAATAGTTTGACACCAAATCTTACACCTCTCAATAACGTCTTAACCGATATAAATTTTATAAAATCCACCGTTAGATTGAAAGTTTATATCATATAGATCATTTATGTAAAGTTTCAAAAAAAATCCAAAATCATTTGATATTCTATTGAGACATATAAAGATCAACGGCATTTAAAAAATGACGCAAACCGTTAACTTTGATGTACCTCAATAACATATCAAATGATTTTATATTTTTCTGAAACTTTACATAAATGATCTATATGATATAAATTTTCAATCTAACGGTGGATTTTATAAAATTTATATCGGTTAAGACGTTATTGAAAGGTGTAAGATTTGGTGTCAAACTATTTGGTGTCAACGGATATATATATATATTAAATAAAGTGTACAAAGTGAGCAAGAGTACAAGTAGTATTAGACCCACAAATGGGGGAAGTACATAAGGTACTCAACCCTTAAGTAAAATACCAAAACTCCAAAAAAGCACTTAAGCTCTAAAATACACCTGAGCACCACCACCCAAAATGAAGCATATTTACTCCAATTACACATTTTATAGTACCAGGAACCAAAAAATGGGGCTGCTACCTAATGAGACATTCAATAGGGAATTTCTCCCATTCACATGACATATGCACACAACCATGTTTCTTAGCTATGAATCATTGGAGAGATCTATACTTAATTGCATCCATAATATCATTGGCCTTCAATTTCAAACCATAAAAAATAAAACCATTCCTAGCTTGCCATAAATTTCATACAACAGTTTGCCATATCAAATTCAAACCTCTAGCATGTTTTTTACATTTAAAAGGGATGCCAAAAGATTCAAAGGAGTGAACAAATTACCCGGCACCACTGTCGTCAATTCGAGCCATGCATTTATTGCGATCCACACCTCCACCGCCACTAGACATGTCATGAACAAGTGGGGCTCTAATTCCTCTTCCATAGGGCACCACACACAGCAAGTACTAGATGGAGCAACAATCATCCGACGCTTTGCTAAATTCAACCGCGTAGGCAATCTTTGTAACAATAATTGTCATGAAAAAATTATTACTTTCAATGGTGCCAAACTTTCCCAATTCCTCTTCAATACCCGACAATAGCCACCGTTAATTTCCAATTGTGGAAGGAAATTTTCGGTAAGAAAAACATAACCATCCTTAACCGAGTATTCACCATCAACCCCAATAGCACACTTCCATACGTCTTCATAGTGGTTCAAGATTACACTTCCAACTAAAACCAACAAATTTCTTTCTAAATCCTCTTGCCACACAAATAATTGCCTCCGCCACTTCAAATCTCATTCCCACACCTCATTCCTCCACACACCCACTTGATTTATACAATCCTCTTTTTGTACCGAAACAGAGAATAATCTCGGGAACTTTTGACAAAGAGGTCTCTCTCCCACCCATGCGTCTAGCCAAAATCTCGTATTTCCACCATTTCCAACTTTCTTTATCATAATTTCACTACACCAATCACCCCCATTACCACCATTAAGTATACCCAATTTGCACAAGTCCTTCCACCAAAGTGAAGCCGAGCCAATGTTCCCACATGGAAACAATTCCGGTGAGAACCCAACACATATTCCATATTTAGCTTTTAACACCGATGACCAAAGCGACTCATGTGTGGTTAGAAGTCGCCAACGCCATTTCATGAGTAGTGACACATTTACCAATCTAAGATTTTTGATCCCTAGTCCACCACACTCCTTTGGCCGACATACATCCACCCATTTCACCCACACAATTTTTAATTTAGTGGTTGCTTCCCCCCCACAAGAACCTCCTTTGAATTGCTACTATCTTCCTCCAAACACATGTTGGCATTTTCATAAGTGAGAGATAAAATATGGGAATCGCCGCTAACACCGAATTTATTAGAATCACCCTTCCACCGAGACTCACAAACCTATTTTTCCAAGAATGTAGCCTCTTTTGGAGTACTTCTATCACCGGATCCCATGTCGCTTCTTTTCTTGGATTCGCCCCAACCGGTAAGCCTAAGTAAATAAATGGCAATTTACCAAGCTTACAATTCAAGAACTTTGATGCCACCTCCAAGAAGGAATCTTCCACATGTATCCCCATTAGACTACTTTTGAAGAAATTAACTTTGAGCCCCGACATTAATTCAAACCACCGTAGTATCGCTTTGACATACCAAAGGTTCTCCACACAAGCTTCACCTACAATTAAAGTGTCGTCGGCATATTGAAGATGCAAGATCGCCACCGCTGAATTTTTTATGAAAAAAGGCTTGAAATATCCCAATGTAACCGCTCTTGACATCAAAAGGCCAAAGCCTTCCACAACCAATAGAAATAGGAAAGGTGCCAATGGATCGTCTTGTTTTAAACCTCTCGCAATATTGACTTCACTAGTTGGACTCCCATTCACCAAGACGGAGAGATTTCCGGCGCACACACAAGCTTTCATCCAATTAATCCATTTTTTCCCAAAGCCAAATCTTTTCAACATATATTCCAAGAAGCTTCAACTTACCGAGTCATAAGCCTTCTCGAAATTTACCTTTAAAATCATACACTTTTCCTTTGCCCTTTTTGCTACATCAACCAATTCATTCACCGTTAAAACCCCATCGACGAGAAGTCGCCCTTTGATGAACGTCGATTGGTTCTTAGAAATAAGCTTCCCCATTACGACACCAAGTCTTGATGCCAACACTTTTGCCACCATTTTATACATACTTCCTAACAAAGAAATAGGGCGAAAATTCGGAATAGAATGAGGATCAGTTACCTTTGGGATAAGGGTGATGAAATAAGAAAGCATTCCTCTAGGCAAAATAGCATTATCAAAGAATTCTTGAAATAACATCATTAGATCCCCCTTCACCAGTTTCCAACAACCACTATAAAACTCGAAATTAAAACCATCCGGCCCGGGGCTTTTATTCTTATGTGATGAGTTTATAGCTTCCTTGACCTCGACTTCGTCAAATGGTAATTCCAATTGTCCAACCTCTTCCGTGGATAATGACGGAAAAGCGATTCCATCCATTGTTGGCCTATTGATAATTACTTAACCTTCTTTTTGGTTGTGCTTTGCTATTAAGAAAGAAAAGAAGACTGAAAATCAACTTTTCTATGGAAGTTATTTTTCAACATACCCAAATATTTGAATAGAGTGAAAGACAAAAGTGACAATATAAAAAGTCTACTCCAAAAGGTGTATTCTCTGTATATATAGGTATAGATATAGATTATTATTATTATTATTATTATTATTATTATTATTATTATTATTATTATTATTATTATTATTATTGTTATTGAAACAATCTCATTTTGTCAAAAAAAAAACAATCTCATTTTAGCTCATAAGCTAACTGTCAATTTCCAAAAATACAAAGGAGATCCAAACTTCCAACTTTGAATGGATTTTTATAGTTTATGAATGGAAATAAGATTTTTTTTATCTCAAGGCTTTTGCACTATGTTTTAAATTGATGAAGGATGTGTTATGTTTCTTATTAATAAGTGGCATATGATTTCTCAATTTAAGAATAGTTTGTTTCAGTGTATAGTAACTCTTTTTAATTATTAACTCCATTTGGTTCTATGCGAGTCAATCTTTTAATATTTTTTGAAGTAAATTCATCTCCAATCTTTATATTGTGTTTTTCAAAAAATTATTCTCAATTTCTATCAATGCTAAACTATTAAATTTTTTATAAGATATAGTAGATCGTAAGTTATAAGACTTTAACACCTTGAATTTTGAAAAGTTTTTTTTGCCAGAGAGATTGGACTATGCTTAATCTCTTATTTGGTGAGATTTTTTTAACAACTACTCTAAAAGTTTTTTTTAGGCTCATATTTTTATAAAATCCTATACCATGATCCATGTGACACATGCATAAAGATTGGGCATACCTTTGGTCCTATATATTAAAATAAAGTTTGGTCAATAAAAATAAGGCTTAAATATCATTTTTGTCCTTGTAAGTTTGCGGTTTTTTGTTTTAGTTCTTGTATCTTTTTTTCTTGCGAATCCATCCTTGTATATTCAAACCATGTATATTCAAATCTTTTTTATTTTAGTCCCTAAAGCTAAAATCTGTAGGAAAATCTGTAGAAAATTAAATCTACTGGGAAATCCGCAGGAGAATTTTAGTTTTAGGGACTAAAACCAAAAGATTTGAACATACATGGATAAATTCGCAAAGAAAAAAATGCATGAACTAAAACCAAAAAATCGCGAACTTACAAGAACAAAAATGATATTTAAGCCTTAAAATAAAATATTTATCCAAATTATACTGTAAATCCGATACATCAATTTTTATTAACTCAACTTTCAATCTCATATATAGGATTAGAGCGAATATTAAATAGCCGGTCAATATAAATTAAATTTATATGTAACTTATTATGTTTTGGTTGTATATTCTCATTCTTATTCTACACTCCATATGCTGGCGGGAAAAAATATATGTCTTTTTGTGTGATTTTTTTTATCAATCAACATGTCTCTCACTCTCTCTTGTGTATTTTAAAATGGCACATCAGATCCAAAGCAAAATAAGCCGCTCAATATTACCATACCACGTGCAAAGTATTCTACTTTCATCATTTAATCATTTATATATATTTTATTCTACTTGTTTTTTGATCCATCACATAAAAAAGAAGGATGAACATTGATCAATGTCTGGAAATTGCACATTTTGCAGGTGAATTCTATGGTGAGCAAGTGAGATGTATCTCTCATCCGTGAGAGACTTCATTTTTACCATTGGATTAGTTTTAATGGCTGTGATGACATCTTAACCACTGTATCAGTTCCAGCATGTGAATAATACTATTACTTATATTTTTTTAACTTTAGTTTATTTACAAATATTAAAAAAAGGTCATATTAAAAGTATCAAAAAGTTCCGGAATAGTTTCCGAGAAAAAAATCTCAAAATGTTCTCGAGAAAAAAATACTCTAAAAGTTTTCAAGAAAAAATACTCGAAAAGTTTACGAGAAAAAAATACTCGAAACTTTTTTGAGAAAAAAATACTCGAAAAGTTTTTGAGAAAAAAGTTCCGGAAAAGTTTCCGAGAAAAAATTCTCAAAAAGTTCTCGAGAAAAAAATACTCGAAAATTTTTTGAGAAAAAATACTCGAAAAGTTTTCGAGAAAAAAGTTCCAGAAAAGTTTCCGAGAAAAAATTCTCAAAAAGTTCTCGAGAAAAAAATACTCGAAAAGTTTTCGAGAAAAAATACTCGAAAAGTTTTCGAGAAAAAAGTTCCGGAATAGTTTCCGAGAAAAATTTTTCTAAAAGTTCTCGAGAAAAAAATACTCGAAAAGT
This sequence comes from Trifolium repens, assembly GCA_030408175.1. NCBI lineage: Eukaryota > Viridiplantae > Streptophyta > Magnoliopsida > Fabales > Fabaceae > Trifolium > Trifolium repens. The sequence goes on along the minus strand of CP125842.1, from coordinate 14,019,812 downwards.
TTTCAAGAAAAAATACTCGAAAAGTTTTCGAGAAAAATTGCTCGAAAAGTTAACGAGAAAAATTATTCGAAAAGTTTTCGAGAAAAAATACTCGAAATGTTTTCGAGAAAAAAGTTCCAAAAAAGTTTCGGAGAAAAAAATACTCAAAAAGTTAAAAAAAATAAATTAAAACTGATACAGTTAAAAAAAATATAAGTAATAGTATTATTCACATGCATGAAGTGATATAGTGGTTAAGATGCTATCACAGCCATTAAAACTGATCTAACGGTAAAAATGAAGTCTCTCACGGATGAGAGATACATCCTACTTGCTCACTGTAGAACTCACCCATTTTGCATCATGATTACATGGATAAAGGTTGCGGTGTTCCCATTTTGGACACGTGTGTAATGATGATAATGTACATGGGAGCTATATACTTTGTTCCCTTTGGTTAATTTCCTCGTTCAATTACCTCTGCAGTCAGTTATATGAATTATGAAAGCTTTGTTATTCTTTTTTTCCTCATGAAAATGATTCATAACGAATATTATGTCACGTCTATTTATTTACCAAGCACAACCGTTAAAAAACAAGAAGCAAAAGAGAAAAAGGAAACATATATAGAGTTAAAGATTAAAAGCTACTTTCCATTTTCCTATTAATTGCTCAAGTTATCTAGCTATATATACTACTATATATGTAAAAGACAATAGTACTTCCTAATTTGCTTAGTGGGTACATGTTGATAACGATTGTCATGTGAAATATTAAACGTTCGCTTTCAACATCAAAGGCATACGATAGTTTTCTTTACTATCTTTAATATGTTTAAGAGATAAATGTACATATTTAGAAACTTCTAATAATTGAAGACCAATCCAAAAGACAAAACACTTATAAAATGGACTAGATTCTCTCATATGCATTATGTTCATTTTTTAAAAAGTTGAATCTACGGAAACATTGCAAATAAGAACATGGTTTCCACTAATTAACCAAACAAATCTATAAATTGAATGATATATAGGGGGACCAATAATGATGGATTGATGTCCTCATATTATATATATGGTATAGCATGTATGTATAGCTTTGGTTGTCATTGGTAAATGGTTCTTAATTTCATGCATGTTGCTATGCCAGATTTTTAGCTACTATAATCAGACAGAGTTAATGAGTTCTTAAGTAAGTAAAAAATAAAGAGTTAAGGTGAAAATCTACACTATCTTTTGATAGTTTGTAGATATTTATCTAACAACCAATAAAAACAAGTCATATAAGTAAATTTGTATATAACACTCACTATTAATTGTCAACCAATTTTTGTTTTCGCATGTATATATAACTTTGATTTCATGATTGGTAGATAAATACTCCAAATTATTATAGAATAGTGTAGAGAAATTAAAGGATAATTATTTTATGCAGCAGTCATTTGTTTATGTGCTAGGAACATGGTCCCCACGCTGAGTTGGGGCATCATAACTTGGGATCGAGAGGATATTCCAAAATAACATAAAGGAAAGAGAAAGAAAGAATTTCATATTCCATACATCAAAATCAAAATAAAAGTAGCTGAAGCTGCGGAAAGCCAAAGAGAAAACGTGCTCCAAAAAGGAAGCTCTAACAAAAGACACTTTTCATATAAAATTACTACTACCTTAACAGTACCAAATAATAACTTAATTAAGTTCTATAAATTATTTCAAATAATTTCCCAATAAGAATGAGTAATATAATGTAAACATCCTAGCAAGAACTAGCATGATTAATTCCGTTATTGTACATGAAATAAACACTGAAATAGACACAATGCCACTGTATTAATTAAATTAACCTAAAGAAAATAACAAGATTCTAAAATTCTAATTGTATCTATGAGAGAGCTCAGCTGAGATTGTTGCAGAAAAACTACTTGTTGTATCCAACATAAAGAGTAAATTAAGAAGTTACATATAAAAATTATAACTGTACAAAAATTCTAACCATACCCTCTCCAAAGTTATATCTATTCCACGGTCAATTTCCTTTAACCTTGTGTCAGATTAGCTTCCTTATACCGGTCACTCGTGTCCGGTTGGAACGACTACTCACAACAGATAGATGAGTTTAAAATTTTAACTGCTAATCTCGATTCAACGACTACACATACTACAGTAATTTGTTGTGATTACACTAATGCATCCAATTTTGACGGCAGACAATGATGGTCCTACCCTCTCCGCTAATTCACCCTCCATTACTCTCTCTCTGACTCTAAAAACTAAAAATAGAACGCACTCTTTGTTTTTTCTGCTCTTTCTCTCTCTCTCTTATTCATGGCACATTCAATGTAAACGAACCCACTCGTAACGACCCTCTAACGGCAAATCACTAACAATATCAAAGTTGTACCTGCAAACAAAGCAAATTTGCTAGTCAGTTAGGGTTTCTATTCTGTCACTGCGCCATGATCAGTCCCAGAAAGAGGCATATAGATCACTGCTCACATTCCTTATCTTGCGTCACCAATTTCCAAATTATTAAAATTAAAGCAAGTATTGTCTATAAAGCATGGACACGACATATCTACACCGATAATCATTTGAAAAAAATGATATAATTAGTCTAATCATAAGTGTCGGTGTTGTGTCGGTGTCACATGTCCGGTGTCCGACACATACACAATTAATCTGAGGAGTTTCGGTGCTTAGTGTATTATTATATACTTACTTCTCTGCAAATCTTTTCTGCTCTTCCCTCTCAAATCTTGCAAAGAATTCATCAATCTCTTCCTCCCTGAAAAACATCATAGAAGAAAGAAAAAAATGAGTCGCAATTTTTTGTTAGAAATTTGAACGTGTTTAACAGAGAGAGAAACTATAATATAAACCTGAACGATCTCAAATTGCGTTTCGTTGCTTTTGAATCTACCGTTTTCAGCTGCAGGATCATCATTCATCATCACATAATAACATTAATTCGCGAATATTACTAAATTTCTAGGTTAAATTCAATTAAATACGTTAATTAATTTTCTGAACATCTGAAGAATTAAAAAACGTAGCTCATTTGAAGAACTCAGAATTTCGAAAAACAAACCTCGGGATCTAACGGCGTGGTATCGAGCTCCTTAACGACGTCATCGTTTTCCGTAAGCTTGCTAGAGCTGAAGCGAGACGTAAGTAGGCTGTGATCTGAGGAAATTCCGTTGGAAGCCACTGCGACAGTGGAATTGACCGTTGATTTAGTTTTTTCCGGTGAGTCAGTGAGCGAGTTAGGAATTTGGTGTTGCATTTCAGAAGCTAGTAAATGCGAAGCAGAAGGAGTAAGTTTTCTTTTCTTGGAGATGGAGGTTCCGTTTGGAGAAGAGTCGTTGATAGGTAGAATTGTTGGAGAAGCGCGTTTGCAATCAGCCATTTTTTGCTTAACTGAAATTGGTTTTGGTATTTTGAGATGAGTGAGGAGTGAAAAAGCGAGGTAGAAGAAAGTGCTTAAAAAGAGAGTGATCGCATAGAAATGTTAACGAGGTTAATGATTAAAATGAACGGTTTGGATTTAATTATATTAGTAATAAAATAACTGCAGGGAAGGGGGTACCTTTTTGTCTCCTGGCAGTAAACGGATCGGGATTTGTATCCTCTCATGTTTTATTCTCTCCTGTCCTTTTTCCTGTGCAATACTCATCCTTTGGATCAATCTAACGGTGAGAAAAAAATGCCAAAATTGGAGAGAGAAACTCATAAACATATGCATTTCATTCTTTCTTTTCTTCACCGCCTCATCACTTCCAAATTTCTCCTCTTTGCTCTGAAATCAATTTTTTCTTTTCCATCTCCAATAATTCTAATTCTTATGTGCTAATTTATTATGTGCTTCATAAAGATTGCAAATTGTTTCCATTGCTAAACATCAACAACAATCTAGAACAAATTTGAATTGAATCTAACAGTCAGAATCACAAAACGAATTCGACTGGATTTAAAGGAATTGCAGGAACTCATAAAATCAAGAACAACAGCCTGAACAAGCTATTAAAGAAGCACAAACAGCCTTTGCCCTAAATCTGGAATGATGAAAACCTTCCTCAACAGCCTGAATGATGAACAAACTCAAAATCACAAACAGCCTGAACAAACTCCAAACTCGGAATCGCAACAAAACTCAGAATCTCAACAAAACCCCCAAACTCGAAATCAATGAAAACAATACATCAACAACAGTAACTCAAAATCATCAACAAAAAAGGGGGAAATCAGGTCATTGCCATGATAATTGCAAATCCGTTACGGCTGAAACTTTATTTATATCAGTCCCGCAAAGGAAGTCAGATCACTGTTTTAAATAAAAGTCCGCGACAGCGAACAAGACCGCGACAAAATGGTTTTGGCGATTGTCGATACCGTTATCGTTATCACCATTTTTTATATTAAAGAATAAATTGTGATTAATTCACACCGCGATGACCGCAATTAGTGTCATGACATTTGTACCGACCGAAATTGCAAAATTTTTTACGTAACCGAGACGCGACCGCGACCGTTTTTTAAAACATTGGTTTCATGCATTATGATCAATAACTTTGACGATTTATTTTGTTAATTTTTTCTATTTTGACATTTTAATTTTATGATAGTGAAAATTATAAGAAATTTATATTTTGAAAATATTCATCGAAACAAATCCAACAACATTTTATATTTTAATGTTTTTTTTTTACGGTATGTTTACTTTTATTTATTAGTAGAAAAATATGGTCTAACAAAAATATAGAAATGGTGCACAACAGACTCGCTTGTTGCGAGAGGGAGGGAAGTAATACTTAATTTCAATTTTTTTCCATTAATTTCCTATGCCAAAGTTTTTCAAATTTTAGAAATATACTTTAAATAAAGATTTTGATGAGTACATATTTACTTTTTTTTTTTGAGAAAAAATAAAATATTTCTATTTAAATAGCAGTGTAGTGAATTGAGTTAAACTCCCATGACATACAAACCATTTTCGATTTCTAAGTGAGATATGCACTATATCTTTTTTTTTATGGCAAATACGAACTACATTTAGTAGTATCTATTATGTTTTGAATAATACTTTTTTTTTTTATTAAAAAAACTACTATATATATTAATGTCTAATGTCTCGAATAGTATTTTAAATGGAGAAAAAAAATAAATGTTAGACTAAAATTTTATTAAATTTTAATTTAAATTTTTAGAAATTGATTTTTTTTTTTGAAAAAACATTATAGATAATCTTATCTTACGTATTTGAGACTCTTACAGAGTGATAAGTTTACAATTATCGTAGGGTTGCTCTAACAACTTAGATATTTCAAGATACAAGTTTGTAAGAATCTAAAACTTCATAGCATTGTTCTAAAACCCGTTTTGATATATTTAATAGTATCAATAATTTGGGCGTCAATTTGTAAATTAGAAAATATAGATATGGAGATTACTTTAATTTTATTATAATGTTTGTAGGTATTTTGTCATTGTACGTATGCTATTAACTTAATATATAAGTTTGTTCACAAATTTTTCTTCTTAATTTTAATAATTTTAAATTTATATTTGAATTTGATGTAATGAATGAATATTATTATTTTTGGTCAAAAAGTAGAAAATAATTTTTTCTTATGCATTTCTCCGGTGTTTCGCAACACCCCATGTGACGAATTAACTTTGCATGTAGTAGTAATTTCTTGTTTATGCTTTTTACTTTTATTCCTTTTAAGAAAACAAAAGCTATTTTTACTTTTTTCTGTAAAAATAATTAAATAACTAAATAAAAAAAGTATAACTAATGCTAAGCTAAAGTGAAGAATTACAAATTGTTGAAAAAATACAGAATTAAAATTAAAAATACACATGAAATTAACTTGGTAGGTGTTATTCATATTCCTCCATGCACTCATCATCTTTTACAGTCTTCTTTTGCTAATTGTATTCAAAATGAGAGGTACCCTGTTTTTTTAGCTTCAATTCAAATTAATGTGGGGTGTACAGTGTGCTGTCCTATTGATTTGTAGCCATTTTGTTTGATTTTTCTAACCATTTGTTTTTTCAGTTATGTTTTGTAGTGTAGAATTTTTTGTTACCATCTTAGAAATCAAGAGTAAGACCTAACTTATATTTACAAAATCGATTTATAAGATGATGATTGTTTCTACTTATAAATCCATAGCATTTCACATCTAACATGAGACTCTTAATAAAATGGAACATCTGAAATTCGAATCGTAACCCCTCTATAATATTCTTTAATAATAACCAACTTAACCGGAGTTGGAGCTAAGTGGGGCCACGACCCACCCTCAAATAATGGGAAATCAGTAGAGTATCCTAGCTATTTTTTAAAATTACCAAGTATATATTGTATATATTTATTTGGGCATATAAATATTAGTTTGCGAAGTTGGCCTAAGAGATTTTTTTTTCTTAAAAGTAAAAGGCTTATAGCATTTTATTATTAAGAATGTTATACAAGTGGGTATATCAATGAAAATGTGGAAACTAGCTGTAGAAGTGACCATCCTTGCTAAAACATGAGCAACTTCATTGGGTTGTCTCCTAATAAACTCAACATTAGAGTTTCTAAAATAAGTTTTATGCAAACGAACACAATCTCTAATAATATCACCAAACTCAGACACATTATTAGGTTTATTATGAAAGCTTGTAACAACATTCTTGGAGTCTAGTTCAAAGTTCACATTTTTCAACTGCAAATCATGAACCCAATTCAGAGCGCTAAGCAAACCAAGAGCTTCACCAATATAAGTGTTTGTGATGGGTGACATCCACTCAGTTTTGGCTAGAACAAATTGTCCTTGATCATCTCGTATATACATTCCTTTTCCAACTTTATTTTGCTGAACAGAGAAAGAAGCATCTATGTTACACTTGTAACGCTCGGCTTTCGAAGTTGGCCTAAGAGATGACAATACACTTAAATTTAAATTTAAATTTATAATTAAAGTGGTGGAGGTCATAGAATTGATAATTAAATTTATATTTATAATGACTTAAATTTTTGTAGACAATATAATTTTATGTTTAATTAATACATATTACAATTTTTTTAGTCGTCCATCTGAATTTTAGCTAGTACGTATTACATTAATTTACTCCTTAATCCCCTATAAACATTCAGTTTTATCAAATCAAATTATTGATCTGGCATACCAAATTTCGTATAAAAATTTAAAATCTATTATGTAGTAATTATTTTCTTACGGTAAAATATGATTATGGATCCGTTTGGATTAATTTATTTTTAAGTTTATGCAAAACAATTTATGTATAAACGTGTGTTTGATTTTTTTTATTAAAAAAAATAAATTAATTACTTGATGCTTCTCCGATATATATCGAGAGCGTATGATTTTTTTTATTAAAAAATAAATTTTAATCATTAGATACTTCTACGATACATATCAGAAAATATCCTAAACGTATCTGACACAAAACTAAAACAATATTGGAATATCGAAATTTTTTAGATGGGTACATTTAAAAAATAAAATGTAAATTGGAAAAACAATAAATATTTGAATGACCATTTTATGTTCAAATTTAAATGTCGTAGATTCAATTAATTTTGTTATTGCCTATGTATCTCAAACTAGTATATAGTAGTATAGCTAAGGTTAGTCATAACATATGAATGAAAACTTTTAGAAGTTCTAGGTTTATCTAATAGAGCTTTTGTAACATCATTAATCTCTCAGCCAATAATGGGCAGGTCGTGTTTTTCACCAGCTTTTATTATCGGTAGATAGACTCATCATGAACATGAAAATTCATGGCATGGAGTTGTAGACAAGGGTAGGTGGTGTATCTTTTCGCTACGGAGTTGATATTTTCTCTAGGAGTATTTCTTAAGAGAAATTAATGAAGAAAAAAATGTTAGGTCACCATGAGGGGGCAGCCATGGGGGATCATCCACTTTGGATTCAAGAACAATTTCATAAGTGAGTTGGACACCACACTCTTACCCAAAACCTTAAGGTGTTAGGTTTATGAGTCATTTCACTTATAAAGTGTTCAACCTCCACTATTCTAAACAATGTGAGACTTTCCACTCACACTTGTCACAACAATCTCCCCCTCAAGTGTGAGTCCATCCATTCTTGGATATGCTCCCCCTCAAGCGGAAACTTTCTTCATTCATACACTTGTACTTGTACCGTCGTTGTCACACTCAACGGGACACGCCGTCTAACCACCTTTGTTAGGAAGACTTTCGATACAAGGAGCCGGTCGAACCCTTTGTCGAACTATCGGCTCTGATACCACTGTTGCCACGGGGGATCATCCACATTGGGTTCAAGAACAACTTCACAAGTGAGTTTGACACCACACTCTTACCCAAAACCTTAAGGTGTTAGGTTTATGGGTCATTTCACTTATAAAGTATTCAATCTCCACCATTCTAAGCAATTTGAGACTTTCCACTCACACTTGTCACAACAAAAACATATAAACGCAATAATCAGATTGTTAGGAGTCTCTTGCATCAAATATATTAACGTGTTTAATACGGTATTCAAGTGTTATCTAGACTGTTGTATCTATTGAAATAATCTTTTGAGTTGAACTCTCTTTTTATGTGTTTAAGTCATAATTAACATTTGGTATACCTATAGATTTGATTAAGGTATCAAATAACATTTAGTGTTCCAGATCAATTTTTTAATTTCGGGTCTCCTTATATGTACTTAAATGCAACATAGTGCACTTTAATATACTCGATACAGACTCCTAACACAACTTCACCACTATGTTGATTTTATGATTACTACTTTTTTTTTAAAAAAAAAAAGTGTCTGTTTTTCTACAAAATACAACCTCAATTTCTTTCAAAAAATTAGAGAGGATCTAACCACATTTCTCATATTTTTACAGAAAGCGTTTATGGGTTTCACATAGGGAAAAATTATCCTCTTTAATTCATATCTTTGTTGAAAAATTTATTTTTTACTAAAAATGTTAAGGATCAATGTTGAATATAAAGGGGTTTATATTAGATACTTTTTAAAGGTTTATGTTAGATAAACCCATAAAGTATACCCTACATTTCTAAAACACCCACCATTTTTAAGCAAAATGATAGTGTCAAAGTTTTGAAATGGGTAATTTTAAATTTTTGATATTATAATATCTCATATATATATATATATATGCGCGATCAAAGTACACTGGTGTAATATTTGAGTAATGTTATACCGTTCAATAAAGATTTAATGAATACAAATTTTATAAAAATCACCGTTGAATTGAAAGTTTATATCATATAGATCATCTATGTTAAATTTTACAAAATTCTAAAATTGTTTGACATGATTATGAGACACATAAAAATTAACGGTATTCAATAAAAACGCATAAACCGTTAATCTTGATGTGTCTCAATAACTTATCTAACAATTATAGATTTTTGTAAAACCTAATATAGATGATCTATATGATATAAACTTTCAATCCAATGATGAATTTTGTAAAATTTGTATTCGTTAAAGCGATATTGAGCGATATAACATTACTCAAATGTTACACCGGTGTAATTTGATTCATACATTTGAAAATAATAGAAACATCAAAGCTGTAATATATGATTATGGAAGAAGCATAATTTGTACTAATTTTAATGAAAAGGAAAAAAAAAAGGAAGAAAATAAGTAGAGAAAGGAAAGGACAATGCTAATGATTAAATTGCACTAAGCTTATTGTTTTTTACAGATGGAGTAGATGCAACATGTTATAAGTAATTAAGTGATCGTGGTGGGACAATATATTGGTGCTCATTTCAACGAAAGAGATTTGGTTAAATAGGTAGAAAAATAACAGATTTTGATTAGGTTACTTAGGTAGAAAAATGTGTGTAGTAGTAATTGTAGTAGTATACAGTGTAAACTGTCAATATTAGGTGGATGATTTATCTGACATTCAATGTGTTATTGTTATTAATTTATTGCTCTGGTATTCATTTGGTTGTGAAATATTAAGAACTCATTCACAATTTAACATGGTTGTTGAGGAGAAAAATTTCATGTTGATCTAATTTGTTCATGAGACTTCACATGCCATTGAATTGTTCATAGATAGGCGTATTTATGACTTGTTCACAAAATATTCATAGATAAGCGTATTTATGATTGTTCATAAGAATTATTTGACTATTAACACTAGCTTTTAAATTCGATCTGAAGTTATTATTCAACAAACACATAATAGAAATATTGAATTTGAGGTTGTGATGTTTATGAATTTATGCACACTTATGTTCATAATTTTCTGACTCATCTATGAAAGTAATGAGTGTTGTTAATTGAAAATGGTAATAATAAACAATATGCAATGTTAAATATGTTTGACAAACCCTTACTATTTTAGAGTTAATTAATCGTGATAATAAAGGTGAATTGCAATGGTATAATACCAACTTACCAAATAGGAGTATGGAAAATATTTGAAACCTAATTTGTCTTTCTCATCTTAATTTCTAAACAACTTCAATTTTCAGTTACAAACAACTTTGAAAAGTCCCCAAATTTTACTGTCTTTCTTTATTCCTAAATCTTGTCTAGTTACTTTATTGAACACAATCTTTATGGAGACAAATTTATAAAAATATTATTACCTGAAGACAATTTAGTACGCTTGCTAAAATCATCATATTAGGCGATACTAAGGGTGGCCCACCACCACTCCAAAAAATAAGTTCTATAGGTAATTGATTTTTTTTTTCTCTTGTTCATATTGTTATAGTTTTGTTCTTTCCCTTTGTGTATTTTGTTCTTTTCTTTTATCTATTTTGTCTTTAACATTTATGTATTGCGATCTTCCTCTTATATATTGTCTTGTTTGATTTAGAAAGAGAATTTCTATATAAAAGCAGAGTTAAAATAGGGATTTTTATTTACAATTATAAATTTCAATATGATATGATATTAAGTCGTCATTATACATATATTATACTACATCCGTCCTATCTTATTAGAGCTATTTTGATTAAATGATATTATTTACTTATCATATTTTGACCATACTTTTTTAATAACATATATAGATATACAGTGCTGCAGAAAAAATGGTTTAAGAAGATCGTAAAACTCAAAAAGTAGTTCCAAAACTACTTACTACATTGACAAGTAGGAATACATAACCTAAGAAACAACTACAAGTCTACAAAGAACAATAAACTCGCATAAAACAAAATAAAGGAGACATTATACTATATAAAAAAAAAAATACAAACTCAATGTAAAATTATTTTACACCATTAATGATGATTTCAACGAATCACTTTACTATATCCACTTTAAGTGAACTCATGAGAAATTATTGGTTTCCATTGGATGCAGCATATCCATTTTCAATCCTTTTTGATAAATGAAACAATTTGGCTAAGAAAGGCCAAAGCATTCTCACAGCTTGGTTTGAAGATATGAAAAACATGATCCTCATCTTTTGTTTCAACAACTTCAACAACACCACCCCAACCATTTTTTTCAAGCAATTCCTTATAATACAAACCCCTATCCCTCAAAATATCTTTCTCAGCAACACAAATAAGCACTCTCTTACAACCCAAACTACCCAAATTCGGATCCTTAGCCGGGTTAATCAACGGGTCATCGGATCCACTTGTGGCTGGACATGTAAAACGCCATAAATTATGAATCTTTTCTACAAATTCAGCTCGACCCGATTCTGACCCAATTGCATCCACACCCCAAAAATAAGGATGAATATAAACAATCCCTTCAAGATTCACACCATCTAATTTTTCCTTCCCGACCCGAAGACCCAAATAGTGTGAAATATTTGCACCAGCACTGTCACCTCCTAAGAACACTTTCTCAAAATCTGCATATTGATTCAACCATTCATCAGAGCCATTTCCATTAACATGTGAAGCAACCCATTTGAGTGCAAGCCATGAATCTTCATGAGCAGTGGGAACAGGGTGTTCTGGTGCTCTTCTGTAGTCAACAGAGACACCAATAACGTTACCAAGTGAAGTAACAGAGTTGAGATAGTTATGGTAGTTTGGTGAGAAAGGAGTTTCAATGCAGAAAGCACCACCATGGAAGTAAACAAGGAGAGGGAGTTTTTGGGTTGGTGGATAAATGTTTTTGGGAATGAAAAGTCTTGCTGATATGTTATGTTCTTTGGAGATTATAACATCTTTTGATTCAACGTTTGTTGTTGGATCAAGGGATGGTGGAACAACCTGATCTTGACTCATTAAGTTTTCAACATGACCATTTTTGTATACTTTCAAGATTGGTGTAATATCAATGGCTATTTCATTGTTGATGGTGGAGTTTGAATCCATGGTGGGGAAGTATTATTGAGAGGAAGAGATGGAATGAGAAATGAGATTTGTGAATTAATAATTTGGTTTGGTTTTGAAATTTGAAGCCACTGAAAGAGATATTTGAATTATTGGTGTCTAGTTAAGCGCCACCTGCAGACCTTATCATATTTTTGTTTCCTTCCTCCCACTTGTTTTGATTTTACATCAACAGCAGTCTTCTAATCCAGTCCAGAAAATCTGATAGTCTTTCGGTATGAAGCATGGAAACTTATCCGATTAAATGTGTTTTGGTGTCGAACACGTGTGCCTGACATTAATATTTGTATTATATTAAATGATGTTGTTGTAAATTGGTCTAAAATCACATCATTGAAAATTTGATGTATTGAAAAATAGTAATTAAGCAACCAATAATAAAACGGACATATATAATAATACTAGTAATCTAAAAGAAATAAACTGTGGAAGAAAAGAACACACAAGAAATTTGTTTACACAGTCGGTCAAAACAATTTACTCAGAGGAAGAAAGCAATTCTCCGTTCCACTAAAATCAAATGAGTAACTTTATAATGAGATCCCAACTACTGATTTATAATAATTAACCTTCAATCATAGCACTACCCATGTCCCGAATTTCTTCTCGTGGTCAAGAGATTCTATTTGATTTAGTCTACCTAAGGTGAATCAAGGATAATTCGCTCAAATCCCTAGAGTTATAGCAAGAGAAATTTCCTTTTCTTTCTCTCTAAAATCCTAGCCTTTGGTGGTGGCAAATCCTAATCATAATTTCCTTCAACCTTATTTTTTCCTGTGAATAAACTATCTCTATTTATAGAAAAATATATGTCTTAAAACTAGAACAAAGCTGCTTTAAAATAAAACAAAATCCACAAAATCAGCACAAAAAAACCACGCACAAGCATTTTCGTGCAACACGAAAAATCTAGATGCTTCCCAAAACTAGGCTCGCGTTTTTGTGCCATGCACAAGCGTTTTAGCGCCACACGAAAAATATAGATGCTCTGCCTTTTTGTTGCTGCTTTATTTGTGAAAGAGATTTGAAGAAATACTGAACATATGTCATTCATTATATTAAGTTGATGTGTTAGGGTGTCTATCTAATGTCCCTTCATATTCTATAAATGCATAAGTTATTTTACAAATTTATTCAAAATAATTTACTTCATTTTTCTTCATTGCATTGAAATCTGAATATGTTAACCCTCACAAAAAAAAAAGCTTATTTTTACTATCACAGCGAATATGTCAAAATTACGATGACTTCCGTAATTTTTCAAAAGTTATAGAGTACTGGAAGACCAGAATTCTGTTCTTGTTGCTGAATTCTAGTATCTTTGCAGAGATGGCATAGCTGGATGTTTGGATATTTACAAATACAACAAGTTCACACAAAAAATGACTAAATATTACAACAACCAAGTTCTTGTTAGTTTACTATCGTTCTGTAAATGTAGTACATTGCAACAAAAACCTTGAGATCATTATACATTTTGCATTTCGTTCCTAGCAAGAGAACAATGAAGTTAAATGGATGGCATAAAACGTATACCAGATCAACAAGTACCTTTTTATCATCTGAATCTCCATCCCATTTATTTCCCAGCCGTGTGCTTGAACGATCCGGCCGGCTTTGCCTTCGCTACTTTGTCTGTCAGATTTTATCCAAATGTCTTCGCCATTCAACTTTTCAAAATCCAACTCATTAAACATCATGCATGTCATATGGTGGTTGGGTAGTGTTGTGGGTGGGGAATAAGTTGCAGGAGTGAAGTTGGAATAATCCATGGGAGGGTTTGAAGTTCAAGAATAAAAGCACCAACAAAGTTAGTTGATGGTGGTGATCTTCAAATTATTCAGAAAGAAGACAAAGAGGAGAAAGTGAAGGAATCAAGCAAAAATCAATGAAAAGAGTTAGTTATTTTAGATTAGTGTAGTTTGTTAGTAGTTTTTAGCAATTATCTCCTTCATCTATGAACAACTAAAAAGTTGTTCATAACACACTAGCTTACAAAATTAAAAACTATAGGTCTAAAGTCTAATAAGCAAAGTTTGGAAAAGTATAGGAACTAGATTAGGCAAATTCTAAGATGAACCAATTTGAAATTCACATTTTATAGTGTAAATTTCAATTTGTAAGGCCTCGACTCATAAATACGATTATTGTTAGACTATACATTTTCACGCAATTGCGTGAAGTAGTTACAACAAGGACTACTTTAAGTGAAGCATATTTTTTTGGTTATTATTTTATATTTGTATAAGACTATTGATGTAAAAACAAATAAATATAAGTGGGACTAAACAAAATGTTGATAAGGTGTGTATATGTGGCTACAAAACCAAGCTACAACTTCATGATTCTCAATTCTCATTCTTTCTTCTTCCCCTCAACAACACTTCATCCTCTTAAAAAATCATATACCCTTCTTCCTGCATTCAAACTGAGAAAATCTATACTCTTACACTGCACACAACCACCTTTATCCAACATGGATTCAATCTCTTCCACCATCGACGATGAAATAGCCGTTGATCTAACTCCAGTCCTTAAACTATACAAAAGCGGTCGTGTTCAGAGACTAGCAGGTACTGAGATTCTTCCACCATCCCTTGATCCAACAACAAATGTTGAATCAAAAGATGTTATAATCTCCGAAGAACATAACATATCAGCAAGACTTTTCATTCCCAAAACCAATTACCCACCAATCCAAAAACTCCCTCTTCTTGTTTACATCCATGGTGGTGCTTTCTGTATCGAAACTCCTTTCTCACCGAATTACCATAACTATCTTAACTCTGTTACTTCACTTGCTAATGTTATTGGTGTCTCTGTTAACTACAGAAGAGCACCAGAACATCCTGTTCCAACTGCTCATGAAGATTCATGGCTTGCACTCAAATGGGTTGCTTCACATGTTAATGGAAATGGCTCTGATGAATGGTTGAATCAATATGCAGATTTTGACAAAGTGTTCTTAGGAGGTGACAGTGCTGGTGCTAACATTGCACATTATTTGGGTCTTCGGGTTGGGAAGGAAAAATTGGATGGTGTGAATCTTGAAGGGATTTTTTATGTTCATCCTTATTTTTGGGGTGAGGATAGAATTGGGTCAGAATCAAATCAGGCTGAATATATAGAAAAGGTTCATAATTTATGGCGTTTTGCATGTCCAACCACGAGTGGATCCGATGATCCGTTAATTAACCCGGCTAAGGATCCGAATTTGGTGAGTTTGGGTTGTAAGAGAGTGCTTATTTGTGTTGCTGAGCAAGATTTGTTGAAAGATAGGGGTTGGTATTATAAAGAGTTGCTTGAAAAAAATGGTTGGGGTGGTGTTGTTGAAGTGATTGAAACAGAGGATGAAAATCATGTTTTTCATATGTTTAAACCAACATGTGAAAAAGCTAAGATTTTGCTTAATCAAGTTGTTTCATTCATCAAAAGAACCTGAAAATATCATGGTATGGAAGTGGAATAGTGTCTTATGTTATGATTTCCTTTTTTTTTGTTTTCTATGTATCTATTATCCCTTTCAATATGTTACTATTCCTCGGGTCAGGTCGGGTAGGTTACGTATTTTTTATATATAATGGAGCTGAGTATCGAATCCAATAAATATACTAGCTTAGGTCCATTACGATGCTTCTTTGTATTATGCTTGTAAATGTCCCAAGAAGACAAGTTATTTTTATGAGCATCCTATTAGGAAAAATAAAGTAAAATAATGTTTATGAGCATGTATTTTTTTTTTTGGTTGAAGGCATGTATTGTTACCATGACCTTATTACACATGTTTTGTTACCATGACCTTATTTAAAAAGTTTTTAAAACAACTCATGAGATTTGATCTTCTATAGATTATGTGGTTCATGGTTTAATGATGAAATTGTGATCAATCTCTCCTACAAATCGTTTTAAAAAAACTGATTTCCAATTCTAAGTAAACAAGTTTTAATTAGACTTTGCAGTATTAACAACATGCACCTCCTTTGCAATGTCATGTTTATTAATGTCCAATTTTAAGTGGAGATACATTATCTGTTATTTGATTTGATGTCAAATTAATGTAAAAACTCTTTTATATATGAGTAAAACAATTATGAGAACTAAAAAATGTCAAAATAAATGGAACTTTTGAGAAATTGAAGGGTGAAATGTTGAGATAGGAGCTCCCCAAGATTTTGGGATGAATCAAGCTTTACAAAGCCTAATCATCATTAAGATTAAAGGAAATGAAGGTTGATATTCATTAGATGTTGAACTAATTTGGCTCAATTTTTTATAATTGGATGAAGATAACTTGAGCCCAACTTGAAGCTCAATTCACATCATAAGAAACATATATTGGTTGATTTGTGGTCTAATAATATTGGACTACATAAAACTTACTTGGATTGGTCTGGTGGTATTGGCTTGGGACCTGAGAGTATACTCCTCTTAAGGTCTCAGGTTCGATTCTCTCTAGTGCCAATTTGGGTAGACTAATTTAGCTTCTTCAAAAAAAATATTGAACTACATAAAAAACAATTAAGTCCAATTTTCTTTATTTTTATTGCAATTTTCATTTTTGGTATTGGGAGAATTTTTAAATGACCTTTAGCTTCCTTCTAGCCTCTTTAGATGCTTCCCAGTGGTGCATTAAGTGATTATAGTGGTTAGTGGAAATTTATAAACATGTTAGTGCTCATTTTCTAATGCCTATGATGAATGTATGGTAGTAGACAATACATTCTATAATGTAAGAATAGGATATAAATAGAATCTCGTGTACTTCTCAAATCACAACTTTTCCTTTGTTCTTGAGATATGAACTTTATAATGTGTGTTAGTTCTACTGGTGGTCGCACTTTGTTAGATAACTTTGGTTCTACCGTCGGGTCGCGGTTAGGGTCAAATTCCTCTTTTGCTTGCTACTTTGGTTCTACCAACAGATCGTGGCTAGGGCCAAGTTCCTTTACCTGTTTTGAAGACGATCCTAGTAGTTGTTTAGCAGTCACATTTTTGTATTTATACTTAATGGACACTTTTGTATAAATATTTCTAAATACAAATGAATAGAGTAGAAAGACTAGTAAATCAAGAGTATTCCACCTTGTTTTTTGAGTTAACACTTTTTTGTTTTGTTTTCACCACCAGTTTAATCTGGTTCGAATGTCAGTTCTGACATCAAGTGGTTTCAGCCCCCTTCCGATTGCAGTTGCGGGGGATTGAACCGTGGTCCTTCCTACCAAGTTGAGTGTCAATCATCACTGAACCAACTAACGATTGGTAGTTAACACTTTGATTCTCGTAGGAAATGACTTCGGTAATTTAGAATTCCAACGTAAATTAAATAATGTATGATTAAAAATTGTTCTTTTATCATAAATTGAACTCAAATTCTTTCGAATGATCTCGACTCTATTTATATCATGTCGATTGTTTCAATTTTGCTTTCTTCACAATATTTCCTCTTAATAAATAAGAGAAAAAGAAATATACATTAACGGTGTAAAATAATTTTACATTATCAATTAACCACAATTATATTTTATGTTACATGGCTCAATATAACCTCACATTTTTTTATATGATATTATATTGTCTAGGTGTGGTACGAGACCGGTATCCTATACAAGTACTGGTACGAAATACGATATTTGTAGAGAAACTAATGTACTCCCTATAGTCTTGTATATAAGAAAATTTTTAAAAAAACTCTTCCTTTAACAAAGTAGTTAAAATACACTAACCGAAGAGAAAAAACACATTATACTTTCTTGGAAAATGTAAAACATTGCATTTATTGGTTGAAATTGGAATAATGTCATAAAACTTAATAATTGAAGTAGACTTTTACTTATATTTAAGACTTTAAATTTTTTTGTTTTGTTTCTTATATATAAGACCGGAGGAAGTACATGTATAGGCATAAATTAAATTAAAGTACGGATATGTACCCGGTATGTGTATAACTTTCCCTTAAATGGAGTGGTTGTGCATCAAACCTCACATTATCCATCTACCAAAAAATAATTAAATCACATCATCCTCTTCTTCCTGCTCTGAAACTGAGAAAACCCTTTCTCGTACACCGTACAACCGCTATCCACCATGGATTCAATCTCCTCCGCCATAGACGATGAAATAGCCATTGATCTAACCCCACTCCTTAAACTATACAAATCCGGTCGTATTGAAAGACTAATGGGTGAAGAGGTTGTTCCACCATCCCTTGATCCAACAACAAATGTTGAATCAAAAGATGTTATAATCTCCAAAGAACATAACATATCAGCTAGACTTTTCATTCCCAAAACCAATTACCCACCAACCCAAAAACTCCCTCTCCTTGTTTACTTCCATGGTGGTGCTTTCTGCATCGAAACCGCTTACTCACCAAATTACCATAACTATCTTAATTCTGTTACTTCACTTGGTAACGTTATTGGTGTCTCTGTTGACTACAGAAGAGCACCAGAACACCCTGTTCCCATTGCTTATGAAGATTCATGGCTTGCACTCAAATGGGTTGCTTCACATGTTAATGGAAATGGCTCTGATGAATGGTTGAATCAATATGCAGATTTTGAGAAAGTGTTCTTAGTAGGTGATAGTGCTGGTGCTAACATTGCACATTATTTGGGTCTTCGGGTTGGAAAAGAAAAATTGGATGGTGTGAATCTCGAAGGGATTGTTTATGTTCATCCTTATTTTTGGGGAGTGGATCGAATTGGGTCAGAATCGGATCGGGCTGAACATGTAGAAATGGTTCATAATTTATGGCGTTTTGCATGTCCAACCACGAGTGGATCCGATGATCCGTTAATTAACCCGGCTAAGGATCCGAATTTGGTGAGTTTGGGTTGTAAGAGAGTGCTTGTTTGTGTTGCTGAGAAAGATTTGTTGAAAGATAGGGGTTGGTATTATAAAGAGTTGCTTGAAAAATCTGGTTGGGTTGGTGTTGTTGAAGTTATTGAGACAGAGGATGAGGGTCATGTGTTTCATATGTTCAATCCAAGTTGTGAAAAAGCTAAGATTTTGCTTAATCAAGTTGTTTCTTTCATCATCATCAAAAGTGCTTGAAAATACCATGGTGTAAGTGGAATAGTGTATTATGTGTTACTTTATTTTGTTTTTCTATTGTTATCCTTTTTAATTTGTTATACTATTCCTCATGTTGGTTATGTATTCCTTCTTCATGCTGCTTGTAATCTGAGTAAGACAAGTTATTTTAGTTTATTTGGCTTAATTAGCTTGTAGGTCCCTTAAGACTTTTTTGGTTTCATTTTAGAAATTGTTAGAAATTTCTTCATCATCCTCTTCTTCTTTAACATCTTCTTCATTCACAAAATTAAATTAACTGTACTCTGCTCCTCGTCATCTTTTAATAGGATTTGTAGCATCTATATGTTTTGTTTTTGGAGGACAATGATGTAATGTTTTGGACAATTTTTCATGGGTTAATTGGTGACAGAGATAGAACGTGTAGTAGAACAAAGGACCTAGCTAGTTAGATATTGTCATTGTTGGCTTTGGTAGTGAAAAGGGATGTATTGTGAACCGGAATTGTTTTATTAAGTTTTTCGGTAAACTAATGTGAAAAAACTATGCCGGAATACTTAAGAAAAGTTTTCTGGTTTGTTAAATGGTATAATAGGAATATTTTCTAAAAAACATTAATAGTAAAATAAGGGTATAATAGGAATATTTTGAAAAATGTTGGGATAAAAGGTTAAATGTTGGGGTATGGGGAAATTTTTTCTAGAAATTGTTAACTTTTGTCAGAAATTGTTAACTTTTGTACATGTGATCCTTTTCATTAACAAGGACCAAAGTGACCATATTGACTGATGAAGATATCAATAAGAACCAAAGTGGAACTTATTTTCTTTAAAGGACCATAGTGAAACAAAAAGTCTTTAAGGGACTTACAGACTAATTAAGCCTAATTTATTTTAACTTGTACCTACAGTTAGAAGAGAAAAAAAACCAAGACAGTGAAATAATGTTTTTGAGAATGTAGCATTTAACTCATAAGATTGATCTTCTTTAGACAATTATTCATTTGATGATGAAACTGTGCTCAATTTCTCCGAGGAATTGTGTAAAATATTCGTGTTGGAATTCTAACTAAATCGTAATCAGATTTTTCTTAACTTCTAACAAAAATTAATCATCAAAAGTTTATTTTCCTCAAAATCTATAGGTTAAGAAAGAAAAAAAGTAGGGGCTGGCTTGGAAGCAATGAGCTTCCTAAATGTAAAAGAGGTTATTATGCATGTGTAGAAATGAGAATGAAAGACTGGTGGGGCTGTTTGCTATGGTGTTTTGGGTGCTATGGAATAGTAGAAACAATTGTGTTTGGAATGGTGACAAAGAAGTGGGACGAAATTTCGGGATTAAGGCATTGGTGTTATGATGATGTGTTGCCGTATTATTTAATGAATGTGACACAGCATGTGTTTTAAAACATAATACATGATGTGTCGGTATATTATTTGACGTATGTGTAAAATAACTTTACATTAACAGTGTATATAAATTAAATTCTATAGTGGGAATTATTATGCTGAAAAGGTCAATTAAATCGAGTCATGTTATTTCAAGGTCTCGACTCCATGTTAAAACTATGAGAGTTTTGACTTTATACTTCTTTGAAATGATCTAAAATGAAATACACGCCATGATGGGGTCATTGTTGTTAAGAGTATTCACAATGCTGGCGTGTTCGTGGTGTACTTTAGTTTGGTTTTGAGCATAAAAATTGTTCTAACCGTGAGATAAATATGTATGCGGTTTGGTTCGATTAGTTTTTAAAAGTGCTTCAAATCAAACCAATGCAGTTAGGGTTGATTCGGTTTGCGCAATTTATCGCGATATAAAAAATATGACACTATTACCAACTTCTGTTACAAAATAAACATAAGAAATTTTAATTTATTTGTTGTTTACATGATCTAATATGAATATACATAAATTACATATACATGAGAATTTATTTTTAATACCAACAATGTAGTTCTAAATCGTATGAAATAATATGTTTTGACAGCCTACTATTTTATGGACTTAATTTGGGTTTGGCTTGCCAAGTTGGACTAGATAATAAGTTGATTGCTACTAGTTGATAGAGTTAAGTTAACTATTGCAGTTTGATTTGGTTTGGTTTTGTTTGGTTCGGTTTTCTGAAATGAAAACCGCAAACCAAACCGCGCGATTTAGAATAAAAATGATTCGTGCGGTTAAAATTGAATGCGATTTTCGGTTTAGATTTGTTCGGTTTGCGGTTTTACTTTTGAATTGTTTCGGATACAATCGCCCCTAGTTTGTATCAGTTTTAAGGAAAAAATTATTTGATCAAAAGTTCTAATCCTGTATAGTTTAGTTTGGAGAAATTGTTTTATGAAAAAAGAAAGATCCAATTTGATGCTGCTTTGTTGAAAAAGTATCATGGTAAGACCGTATATAGAGGTATCAGAGTATAGAAGTTATCGTGTTCACAAAGAGTTGAAAATAGTTAATACTTTCATGATTTTCTAGTTTGTTTTTAAGCTTGGAAAATGAAATTGATTATTTTGCATAAAATGGGTGATAATTGTGAAAATATATCAGATTAAAGAGTTGTGTTGTGATTAGATATCATTACACAATCGCTTGATATATCTTTTTTTTTTTTTTTTGCATAAAAAAGGGGCGTAAGCCCAAAGAGAAAATTACACGAAGATAATTCGGGGAGTAGAAACTCTCATTACATCAGCTAAACACAAATGCTCAATATGACTTATGTATTAATGATGCAATTTTTGTGTGTGGACCATATGGTACACATTTATAAAAACTTTAAATAGTGTTATTATTTTTTTTTTTTTTTGGATTGTATGTATTTGACATGCTGAGAGAGAAATGACAATTTGAAATGAATTGAAATTGTGCGTCATTATATTTAAAAGGTTGAAATAAAATAACTGTACAAAAATAAAGTGTTATTTTTTAAAATAAAAATCAGCAACATCAATCATCCAATTTTAAGATTGAAATAAAAACGTATCGACCTTTGCATTTGCTTCTCTAGACAAAAATTTCATGCAAATAGGTGGTTGTACTCCACCAAGAGCAAGAAATGAGCTAGGAAGTGACCAAATGCCATCTCCACAAATCAAACCAGAAGCAACAACAGTTCCATATGCATCAGCGTTATCCTTATCAATCTTCTGCCACACAAACAATATCAAGCTTCCAACACACATATCAATAGCAAAATTGCTTCCAATGTAGAAAGGTATAGCCATAGCCATAGGAACAGGAATAAACTTGGCATATTTTTGTCCGGCAAAATCGCGAACAAAGTTAATAATTATTGCTCCAGCGAAAAATACGCAGCAAAGTACAAGACAATTTTTTGGGAGAGCAGAGACACCTTCAACACCTAGTATAGCCAAGTTACGATAAACAAGCGCATAAGGTGCAGGGTACGGTGAACTAGGTTCACCAAAAGTACCAAAAGCGTTGTAGAATAACAAGAAAACACACGGTGATATAATACATCCCATTGTAGTTCCAATAACTTGGCTCACAAACATAGATTTCGGTGAAGCCAATGTCATATAACCTGTTTTGAAATCCTGCATTAGGTCTGAAGCGGTTGAAACAATGTTCATCATGACACCGCATGCTGCTAATCCAGCTAGGACACCGCCGTTAGTTGCGCCCGCCCAAGAACCGATAGTAAATATGGCTAATTTTCCGTAGGTCGATGCAAGGGACATATCTGTTAATCCACAACCATATGCATTACAAAAGGCTAGTGTTGGTGCAATGATATAAATGCAAACGATGTGATACCACTTTAGCTGGTGGAAAATGTAGGGGATAATGACGGTTGAGATTATTGCGATTGTGACATAGCCTCCAATAGCAAACCAGGAGGGGATTTGATCTTTGAGGAACATCTCGGTTCTTCGCTTGTCATCGAATGAAAGTGTAGGTGGAAGAAGGCGATTTTGATCATCATCGAATGATGCTACAATACTTTCTTTTGTGATAAATTGGTTATACAAATTGAAAAGAGTGCGGCCAAGAACTTTCACAAATTTGTATACACCATCACCTAGAATCATTGCTATGGCTATGAAAAGTTTGTAGCCTTGAAGACCATGTAAGCTGCTTTGTTTGAGATTAGCTGAGTACCAATCTCCCTTTTTGTTTTCAATGAGAGGCCACATGACACCCCATGAAAGAATTCCACCAATCAACATAGATACATTAATTATATATGGACATATCATCCCAACCCCGACGTAAGTAGTCGAAAAATCAAAGTAGAACATCCTTTGATAGGCTTCTAGACCAAATGTGGGGAAGCTTGAAAATCCACAAGCATCACCAGCAGTGAAAAACCATTGAAAGACACCCCACAAGAAACTAAATGACAACGATTTTCCCAATGCTTGTACTTGTTTCTTTGCTAGTTTTGCACCTTTTGTTGTATGGAAACTATTTATAAGATGAGCTGTTGCAGTACCGGTTGGATATGTTAATCTGAAGTCCACAATCATAATCTTTCGGAGTGGGACCACAGAAAAGAGACCAAGAAAGCTAACAACAAATAGAAATGCAATCATCCATCCTAAACTAAGATTCTTAACATCCATGGAACTACTTTCATCTGGAAGTTGTTTTGCAACAGTTGGACTCATTGCAAACAAGTAACTACCAAAGCCACCGCTAAATGCAATGCTACTAGCAGCAACAACACAAGTCTGAATAACAGTATTCTCTTGTCTTGTAAAAGATTGAGTAACAAAACCAGATTTAGTAAGCAATGTAGTCCATGTCTTGACAAAGAAGAACCCTAACAACCCAGCCAAAACATTGAGAGAAGGAACAATACCTGTTGTAAGATTAATCTTCATCACAATGAACGTGGAAAGAACCGACAACAAGAAACCCACCAATATAGCCCTAACTGTAACTTGTTTCTGCCATGTAGGCACTGTTTTTCCTTCAAACCATTGTTCAATTGAAGCCTCCTCGAATTGTTGTTCTTCGTTTGACATCGCCACCACCTTTTTGTCAATATCACCACCGACTGCGCGTTGGTGGGTTTCTGTTGCCATTTGATTAAAATTATTGTGAGAAAGAAGAAAAGGAGGCGATGTGGTTCTTGTGTCTGTGTGTTGAGTGGTTTTTATATTTTGAGATTGTTTGTTATAGTATTGTTGTTGAGCTATGATTTTGAGTGTTTCTAGTTGTAGCTTTCTATTTTTCTATTTTGATATATTTAAGTTTTTTGTTTGGAATTAATATTGCAGTGTGTGATGTCATTAGTTTTTGTCTCTGACATTATTTCTATTAAAAAACAATGATTTGGCTAACTAAATTATATAACATTTGTAATATGGTATATTTCGATTATTATAGAAAACTATTTTTAATTATATTTTAAAAAATATTACAAACTAAAAATAGTTTATCGTAGCTTTCACATTTGAAGCCATAAACTACATTTGTTTATTTAGAGTAGGGATGTCAACGGGGCGGGGAATGTGCGGAGGAAGCTATCCCCGTTCCCCGCCCCGAATTGCCAACGGGGGAATTTTTGCCTCCATCCCCGTCCCCACGGGGGAATATTTATCCCCATCCCCACAGATCTCCACGGTTCCTGCGGGGATCCACGGATATCGAATATTAACAAAAAATTATATTTTTGGTCAAAATTATGATAGTAATATGACGTTATTTTTTCTTTTTTTATTTAAAAAAAAAAACAAATATTTTCATCTTAATTTTATTTTAAAAAAAGAAACAACACATAATTCATTCATAAGCAAAAAAATCAGAGTCATAGTAGGAAAAAAAAAAACTGCCCCTTCAACTCTAAAAATTGTAGATAATAATCAAATCAAAGAGAATAACAAACCTTAGACACAAAAACAAGTAGAGAGGAGTGGTCACTGATGAAGAGATGTTGCTTGTTGCCTTATGCAATGATCATACATACAAGAAGAGAGGTGGAGTTCTGACTAGATTGTGTTTACGTAAGATAGAAAAAAGGAATGGAAGAGTCAAGAGAAAGTAGCCACTATTCTAGGGTTGAGAGAGAAAATTATGGGATGACTTCTCAGTTACTAAACTTATTTACTCTATATTTTTTTATTCAAATCACAAGAAAGATTAAAACAATCAACATTTAATATTGCTTCATACAAAAAATCAGCATTAAATATTTTGTTTTTACAAAGTATCAATATTTAATATTATTGCTATATATTATATATATATATATATATATATATATATATATATATATATATATATATATTATTATAATATATAATAGTTAAGTATATGGGCGGATTCGGGGAATCCGCGGGGACGGATGTGCCTTCCCCGATCCCCGCCCCGAATTGCCAACGGGAGAGATTTTGCCTCCATCCCCGTCCCCACGGGGGAAAAATCCTCATTTTCGGAGCTCCGAACGGGGCAATCTCCACGGGGATCCCCACTAACGGATGCAAATTGACATCCCTAATTTAGAGTAAACTAATAATTTGAGTTGTTCATTAATTTAACTTTTAAAAGAAAAAACTTGCAACCCCTCCAACGATCTCTAGGAATTAAGAAGAAAAAATATATCAACAACAAGTTGGTTTTAGTAAGTCACTTAAGCTCTTAACCATATAGTTATAGTTATAGGTACAATTTGTAGCATATAAGTATGAAAAAAATTCAAATTCGATTGGAAAAGGAGAATTTATCTTTTACGTTTCACAAATTCATCGATAAAAATTAATCATTTTTAAGCGAAACATGTTAAAAATTATGCATCGAGCAGTGTTAGCACGTCATATGGAGAGAAGGTGAGACTTACTCTATTCTTTCATAATTTTGAAGTATTTATTCATTAACCGATAAGAACAAAACACATAAGTAAATTTCCATGTGATACCAACAACTAACTTGTAACCGACTTTTATTTCACATGCATATGACTTGTTTTCATTGGTTGTTGATAAATACTCTGAAATTATAATAGGATAATTTAGAGAGAAAAAATATGTATAGATACATTTGTTGATGTGAACAATTATAATAGATCCACAAATTGTACTTAATAGTTTTCTCAAATAAATACTATTTGTGGACCTATTAGAATTGTACACCTTAACAATATACTGATATGTCCAAATAAAATATAAACCAGAATGTTCACCGACAAGTATAGGCCAACATTATTGGACTATATAAGCATGTGGGCCAGTTATTCGTATAGCCTATATCAATGTCCATAAGATTTAGATTCTCTCATTCACTCATTTATCTCTCTCCATCTCCTCTTCATTCATTTATCTCTATCTCCGACTTGAATTCTTTCCTTCACCGTTTTCTACATCTTTCTCCTTCCTCTCTATCTATATCTTCAACGAATAATTCTAAAATTGTACCCTCTCCGATCTTATATATAAGAAAAATTTTACTTTTTAGATTTATTGTAGAATTGATATATTTAAACTATATTATTGTTTAGACACATTCATTTTAGAATGAATCTAAAAAGTAACTTCTTTCTTATATACTACATCCGTCCCATTTTATTATAGCTATTTTGATTAAATGATATTATTCATTTATCATGCTTTGACCATACTTTTTTAATAATATATAGATAAAAATATAAGCATATAAGATCTTGTTTGATTTGTTTTGATGATTATTTTCAAAATATCCAATTTTATAATTTTTACTAATAGAAAATTAAAGATATTAGTTATCAAAATTGTACACTGACATATGTGCAGTAGTTAAACTAGTTCTTTTATTTTAAGACGGAGGTAGTATAAGACTAAAGGAATAGAAAATAGTAAATGAAAGGATCTAACTTCCTATATATCTTTTATTGACTTTTTCTCTTCTATTACACGTACTCAATGATGAAAGAAGAGGATCCAATTTCATGTTGTGTGGGAGTGTTTTTTCATCACCGGTCGTTACCACCACAGAACACAAACTAGTCGTTTAGTTGAGAATTCTTCAATGTTGACTTTCACGTGATTACATATTTTTCTCTCCAATTAAAAATCTACACATCGAGGATAATGACATATTTGGAAGAAAATGACATTATAATATTTTCTTAACCTGACCTAGTGACAAACGTCAGAAAGTGATTTTTTAGGTCGGCAATATTCCATAAAAAATGATACTGTAAACAAAAAACACCTAAACTGATAGCTACAATCACAAAATGACCCAAATACAGAAGTTTGCTTTGATTATATTAATAATTAATAATGCATACGAATCCGATAAATACAAGCATGTTTGCTAAATAAAATAAAAAAATACAAGCATGTGAAGCAAAATGATTTTCTTGTGAATTGCTCCCAAATTTTGGTGTGAAGAAGCTCATTATCAACTAGAATCATAAATAAGAATCCAAACACAATTAGGAGTCGTTCTTAAATTAGAATTGATCTTCAATTAACTAAATAAAAAAAAAAACTCATGATTAACAATAAGCAAACTAAAAAATGGCCATAAACTGCGTCGCTAAACCATAATAAACAGAAGTTAAATTCCTGATCAAATAAACCAAACAAGTGTTGAGGATGTTAACAAGATAGTCCTCAAATGGCCATTGAAATTACATTATTGATTCATAATCATACTAATTATTTCAGCATAACTGCATACTTAACTTAACCACTATGATTAATAAAGGAAGCAATTTGATTAAACAAAGAGATAGCATTATCACACTTTGGATTAAAGAGATGAAAAACATGTCCTTCACCTTTTGTTTCAATCACTTCAACAACACCACCCCAACCAATTTTCTCAAGCAACTCTTTATAATACCAACCTCTATCCTTCAACAAATCATTCTCAGCAACAAAAACCAACACTCTCTTACAACTTAACTTCCCCAAATTCGGATCAAAACCCGGATTCAAAAGCGGGTCATCGGATCCTAAACTTGTCGGATACACAAACCGCCATAAATTCTCCACCAATGCTAAATGTTCAGCTTGTTTAATCTCAGATCCAATCCTTTCCACACCCCAAAAGAAAGAATGAACCAAAACAATCCCTTCAACATTTATCCCATGAAGCCCTTCAGTTCCAACACGAATACCCATGTTATGTGCTATGTTTGCTCCAGCACTGTCTCCTGCTAAGAACACTTTCTCAAAATCTGCATAACGGTTGATCCATTCATCAGAACCGTTTTCGTTTAAATGAGAAGCGACCCATTTGAGAGAAGTCCATGAATCTTCGTATGCAATAGGAAGAGGATGTTCTGGGGCTCTTCTGTAATCAACTGAAACTGCTATTATTTGAGCTTGAGAAACAATGGAGTTAAGGAAATTGTGGTATTGTGGTGATGATGATGTTTCTATGCAGAAACCACCGCCATGGAAGTAAACAAGGAGAGGGAGTTTTTTATGGTTTGGGATTGGATTGTTGATGTTGGGTTTAGGAATGAAGATTCTGGCGGAGATGTTTTGGTGTTTTGAGATGAAGATGTCTTTTGATTCGACGTTTGTTGTTGAATCAAAAGATGGGGGAATGATTTCGCATCCTAAGAGTCTTTCTATGCGACCGTCTTTGTAGATTTTGAGTAGGGGTGAGAAATCCTGAGCTACTTCGCTAGAGGTTGAATCCATGGAATGGAATTGAGAGATAGTGGATTGGAGAAAGATACTGGATGAGGTATTCCACTTATCCTATATAAATTATTTGTGATCGAGATGTCTATGTTGGATCTAAATTTAATATCGACCAGACCAACCACACATTTGAGAATAGCTCATCTTAGGCTTTGTTTGGATTGGTGGTATGTGATGGAATGGAATGGAGTGGAGTGGTAAGTAATTAAATTCCATTGTTTGGATTTGCAAAAAAAGAATGGAGTGGAATGGAACATGATGGAATACATTCCATTCCATATCATCCAATCTTTCAATTTTCCATTCCACCCAATTTGGGGTGTATCCAATGGAATGGAGTTTTATAATTAAAATTTTACTTTTATACCCTTGTGTTTAATTTATCATTATTGCTACCTCTTCCTCCATCTACCCGTTTTCTGCTTGTTGTTTATGCATTGTTGCTCTCGTTGACAATCAATTTTCACTGCCAGCATGCTTCTTGCTCTTGTGTGTGCTTTATTTATCATGTTTACTTTTGTTTTTTTGAAACTTGTATGTTAAGCATGTGTTTGGAAACTTAAAATATCACGGAGAATAATCACGTTGAGTAAGAAGCTATAGCTACTAGTTTTTCTAAATCATGGTGAACATAGACTAAAACGTAATATACATACTTCCATCATTTTTATATAGTTTTTTAAGGTAAAACTTTTGATTGGAATGCTATATTTGGGTGGTTTAATGGAAGATAAAAATGTAATAATAATATGTTTTAAATAATAATAGTTTTTTTATTGGTATTAACCTTTTGATTTCTGAAGAAAAAGGTTCGGTAGTTCAGAGTTTGACCGCGAGATAAGTAAAATCGTACACAATTTTTAATAATAATAGTTTTTAATTAAGGATAAAATTGGGATTGAAAAATTATAACTTGTTCTGCTCCGTCTACTTTCCAAACAATGGAATGGAAACAACATTCTGTCACATCATAAGATACCCAAACAATGGAATGGGATATCTGTTCCATTCCGCTCCATTTCATTCCACTCCATTATGTTTCGTTCCACTCCGCTCCATTATCTTCCATCAATCCAAACATAGCCTTAGAGTATCCCAGATTGTAAAAATTGGCACGTTTAACTATTGTGTATAGGAATATTATGATAGGGCCTTAATTACTACACACTTTTGGGTAATAAGGAACTCACTAAGATAGGTAGGTCTCACCCCTCACTATTTAATTTCAAATAAACATATTGAAAAGGGTAGTTGGATTGGTCAAAGATTTTGAGCTCACCATCATCTATTTATTTATTTTGAGCTCACCATCATCTCAATTAAAATTATGGATTATTTAACTTGAAGTGTGCCAAATATTATAGTGTTCATGCAATCCAAGATCAAACTAAAAAATATTTGAAAAACAGAAAATGTAGACCGTGTATACATTAATTTGGATCTGGGTTTCGTACTGTAAAATATCACACAGTCTCAATATCGGCCGTTGTTTTTCGATCTGACAATTCTGATTAAATCTGCTATAAAATCAATCAAAACAATCACAACTGTACATAACAGATCGGACAGTCCAAAATCAAAACTGCGTGAAAACTGTAGCAAATATTACGGCCAAAAATCTGCTTCGACATTAATTCCGTGTTTGTTTTCCATATGCAACAAACATATTTGCAAAAATAAAATACAGTACATGACTAGATTCAATCAGTGCCGACATGTCTATCAAGAATTCAACACACATGTACTCTAGCTTTCAAAATTACAACCAATAAGTCAAGCAAGAGGGAAACAAATTTACTCCACTAGTAGGCCATAGAAAAAGCAATAACAATGGACGACAATAAATTATTTAGGTCCCATAATCCCATCTCAATGACTAATTAAAATTTAACCATCGGTGATTGACGCTGAACTTGGTAGGGAGGACCACAGTTCGATCCCCGCAACTGCGATCAGAAGGGGGCTGGAACCACTTGATGCCTGACCCCCGAATCAGATTAAACTGGTGGTATAAACAAAAACAAAAACAAAAATTCAACCATCAAATTATATTTAATCCTAAGAAGTACTGGTACAAACACCTCATATACTAGTTGCCGATACTAATTGAGCATAATCACGTATATTTATGGCTAAATTCTTCACTACATATCAAAATAAATCGTGTACCAGAATGTTTATCATATACGATAGGACATGCTACATAGAATAATTTCACAAAGATGAAGAAGATCGTACGTCTTTCTCAATCTGCAGCATGTAAGATGCAAACTGTTTAACAAGATTCACAGATTTCTCCTTAGCAGGCTCAAACAAATGAAACACGTGACCTTCACCTTCCGTCTCCACCATCTCCACCTCCCCATTCCAACCACTCTTCTTCACAGCCTCATAATAACTCCTCCCTCTTTCTCTCAAAAAATCCTTCTCCGCCACAAACACAAGCACTCTCTCAACCCCAAGACTCGAAAGTTTCGGATCCTTCGCCGCGTGAATTTTCGGATCATTAAATCCACCATAACTTGGATACAAATATTCAATAAGCTCATCTTTCTCATCATTACCAAAGTAAGGATGAATTAGCACCATTCCTTGAAGCTTTAACGCACCGAAACCTTCCGAAGCGCCACGCATCGCCATGTTGTGTGCGAGGTTGGCACCGGCACTGTCTCCGGCGAAGAAAACAACGTTGTAATCGGCGTGGTCTTTGAGCCATGGATCGGAACTTTTTGACACCCATTGAATTGCTTCCCATGTATCATCATATGCAATAGGAAGAGGGTGTTCGGGTGCTAACCGATAATGAACGGAGAAAACTACGACGTTCGCTGCTGCGGCGACGTTGTTGGCATGACGGTGGTAGCCAGGGCTGAAAGGAGTGCAAATGCAGAAAGCGCCGCCGTGGATGTAGATTAAGAGAGGAAGTTTTTGAGAAGGAGTGGCGTTTGGTGGAAGAAAGAGACGAGCTCCGATTCCGGTATCGGCGTTGATGGTAATGTCTTTGGATTGAACGCCGGTTAATTTGTCGGTGCCCGGCAGGGTGGTTTCGGCGCCGAGTAAGCGTTCAACGCGACCGTCTTTGTATTGACGAAAGAGGTTAGGGAACTCACGGAGAATTTCATTGGAATTTTGATCCATTTTTGGATTTGGTTTGTGAATGAATAGTGAAGCTTTGCAAGAGGATTTATCTTGGTCTTTTGTTATAAGGTTAAGAGGATTTGGTTTAATGTGTAAGTGTAACGTAAGGTTATTTATTACTTGTTGTCTTTATTTAGGTATGACTTTCGTAAGTTACGTTTAACTTTCCATTTCATGGACGGTCAATTATTTAGTTCAAAATGTTAGAATATTCTCACCAATCAAATACTTTCCTTTTCAATTTTTTTACTATTTCTTTTATATTTGCCACTCCCCCTTTCAAAATATATGATATCAATTCATAGAGATTAATAAAAGTGTATAAATGAAGATTTACTGAAGAGTAAATACCCCACTAAAATTTTAAAATCCGTCAAATACTCCTTGAAATTTGGAAATTGACAAATACCCCCTGAAATTTTAAAAAGTCGATCAAATTGCCCCTTAGCACTACCAGTCAAAGTCCATGTCAGGGGGCAATTTGATTGACTTTTTTAAAATTTCAGGGAAGTATTTGCCTATTTTCAAATTTCGAGGGGGTATTTGACAATTTACTATACTTTTATTATTTATTAAATGAAGTTTTACTACAATATTCTTATTATTTACTCTATCCGGTTTTATTTAAAAAAAAAAACACTTTGAAATATAAAAGAATGGAAAAACAACAAAGAATCAAATTTATAACAAAAAAAACCAAGATTTAGAGTAGAAAAAATGGATAGGCATAAAACAAATAGAGTAGTACAATAAAACAAGTAAAAAAAAAGAAACTCAAATTTGTTTATGTTAAGAAGGGTTCGTTGTGTTCTCTGTAAAGGTTTAAAATTTGGGATTTTGATTTTTGTGTTTTTTTTTGTGTTTTAAAGAATATTGAAGTGAACATAAAATAGATTATTGATAGTTGAAGATATATTTGGGTAGACTTTTTTCTTTTATTTAAGGAAGATGATTACAATATGAAGATTGTGAAGATGAAATCTAAAGCTCAAATATATTTATTGATAGTTGAAGATATATTTGGGTAGACTTTTTTCTTTTATTTAAGGAAGAAGATTACAATATGAAGATTGTGAAGATGAAATCTAAAGCTCAAATATATACCTCCAAATATACCTCAAGAAGATTGCGGTGGACATAATATAGATTAATTATATTTTGTTGTCTGTATTATCAATCTAAAGCTCTACAAATATTTCTCTTTTCCATATAAGGTTCGTCACCTCCCTCTATAGATGAATACAATCTCTAGCGTCATGACCCTATCATCTATGGAAATGACACCATTTGGTTGTGTCCTTTTAGACAATTCCGCAGATATTGCATGGGAGGCAGATTCCTATTTCAGTGATGCTAAGACATATCATTCTTCCTATGGTTCATTTCTCTAAAGTTGTTGCGGTAGTGTTCCAACTATATTCGTGGCGAAACAATGGATTTCCGTTGATCCGCCGCCAGCTACTCCGAACAGTATGGATCCGTTTGGGAATTTCCACCGAGAGCCTCTTCTGGAATGCTTCAAGTTGATGTAGTCTCTTTCTCTCCTTGGTGCTGTAAGAGATCAAAAAAATATGAAAGCAACTTTGTCATTAACGTTGCTCGGTAATCTAGACGAAATTTTAGCGTTGGATTAACGTGGTGTTTCTGACGAAAGGTGGAGAAGGAGAATGGATCTCCTCCATTGAGGTCTCAAATTCAGATAGAAGCTAAATTAAACATTGAGAACTAAGGTTCAGGAAGATTAGAGAGGAATCTTCCCGCAGACGGCGCCACTATTCTCCTCAACAAAGAACTAGATGATTCTGATGGTGAAATCTGAGACAGATACGTTGGTGATAGGCTTCAGGTATGGTGGATCACAGTGGGCAAAGTACCTGCAAATCATGTTAGCATTTCAACACTCGAGTTAGTATATAATCAAGGTGGAGCAAAAGTAGAAAGTGTTTAAATTGTGTAACTTGTCGCCAAAGTTTTTCTTTATATAGGGGGAGACAGTTATAATCATTTGTGCTAGTTGACAACAGATCACATTAAAGATAATGATAACCGTTGATATGAATTCAACAGTTTCGTGAGTATGTAAGGGTGTGTACTGGGTGCAAGAGGTGTAAAGAAAGTAGCTATCGTATCCATCACCATTGGCTTGCATAAAAATCTCTGTGAAAGAGTGGAGTTGGGCTGGACCTAAAGTGCTTGGACCGCGCGTATTGAACTTTGGTCCATTTCAAAACAACTTCAAAATTGGAATTGATACTAATTTACGAAGATTTCTTTTCCCACCTCCCGTGTATCTTTTTAACCCCCCAGAAATCCAATTTTACCCCCCAAAATTCGATAAATACAAACCGACTTTTTTAAAACCGAAGTTCTTTTTATATAGAAAAATAGATGTTTCAACCGTTTATTTTTCATTAGAAAGGGTGTAATGAACCATAATTTCGGTTTGTATTTACCGAATATTTTTTCAAGAGTATAAACGAAAACATAGGAAGTGAAAAATAAACGTGGGGTGGGAAAAAAAAAATCTTCCTAATTTACTACAAATGCTGCCTGCCACTTACTTCCAGTCAAATTCAATTGACAACCGAGTTAAACTCATGCTACAAATTCTCAAACATATTCTGTTCATATGTGATGTTCTTAAAACAAGAAAATCTTCCTTCTTTTTTTCCTAATACATACAGGAAAATCTTCCTATTTACCTTGAATTTTTTTTTAAACTACACCTGACAGAAAAAAAAAACCCCAAATTACACTAACTTTTAAATTTTTTTCGAAAATACACTACTTTTTGGTGTGAGGGGGACGCGCCATCCCCAATGTAGCGTCCACAGGAAGGACGCGCCATCCAAAGTGTAGCGTCCATTAGGAAGGACGCGCCATCCCCATGGTAGCGTCCACTTCTGGTTTTTTTTTTGTTTTTTCGTTTTCTGATTAGGCAACGCTATTTAACTGTTGCCTTAGAGCTTAAAAGCGTTGCCTTTGATATAACGCAACGGTTTTAAACCGTTGTCTAAAACGTTCTTCAAAATTTGTATTATTTAATCTCACAAAAATGTGCCAAAATAAAGAGTTAAGTTCTAACAAATGTGTAAATATGAAAAACTAATTTTTACATTCATTTTTACTACTTGATCAATAATTCTTTCAAATCAAAATATGTATGATATGTTGTTCCTTCCATAAAATTGTCCCTTTTAAAGCGTTCTCTAAAGTGTTCTTTGAATTTTTACATTCATTTTTACTATTTTGATTTGAAAGAATTAATGATCAAGTAGTAAAAATTAGTTTTTCATACTTACATATTCGTTAGAACTTAACTCTTTATTTTGACACATTTTTGTGAGACATAATAATATAAATTTTGAAGAACGTTTTAGACAACTGTTCAAAACCGTTGCGTTATATCAAAGGCAACGCTTTTAAGCTCTACGACAACACTTAAAAACCGTTGCCTAATCTAAAATACGAAAAAACAAACAAAAAAAAAGCCAGAAGTGGACGCTACACTCTGGATGGCGCGTCCTTCCTGTGGACGCTACATTGGGGATGACGCGTCCCCTCACACTAAAAAGTAGTGTATTTTCGATTTTTTTTAAAAGTTAGTGTAGTTTAGGGTTATTTTTTTGGCCCTGTCTAGGGTGAGAGACATTAATAGGTCTCTCACCGTAAGAGACCAACTTTTTTTATTTTTTATTTTTGTAAGTTACTTTTAAGTCATTGATTAAAAAGTGGTACATGATATTATGATGCACTATCAGTATTGTATTATTTTTCATTTCTTTTAAAAAAAAATTTCCCTATAAAATAGAGACATTTTAAATATAGTGCTTACTTAATTTTAATAGTATTTTTAGACGTACATAATTTTTCTTAATATGTTGTTTAAATTCTGTTAAAATAAAATTTATTTAATTAATCTTAAACTCTTAAATTTTTTTAATGATTTTTTACACATGTGTTTATCATTTAATAAAATGCTCATTAACCAAAACTTATAATTTTTTTAATGTGAGATGAGTTAAATATCAATTTTACGCATGCATATTATGCATCATACCGTACGCGAGTACCATTTTTTTTACTTTATGTTTATAGTTCACTGTCAGTATTAAATATCGGTTATAAACGTCTATGAGATTCTTATACGACTTAATCACTTTTATCCCACTTAAATATCAATTATAAACGTCTATGATATTCTTATACGATTGAATCACTATTCTCAAACTTGCATATCTCGCATATCAGTATCTCCTACATTAATATTTCCCACTTAAATATCGGTTATAAACGTCTATGAGATTCTTATAGAACTCTGTCATTCTTATCCCACTTAAATATCAATTATAAACGTCGTTGAGATTCTTAGACGACTGAATCACTATTCTCAAACTTACATATCTCGCACATTAATATTTTTCACTTAAATATCGATTATAAACGTTTATGAGATTCTTAGACGACTGAATCACTCTTTTTGCACTAAAATATCTCGCATATTAATATCTCTCACTTAAATATCGGTTATAAGCATCTATGAGATTCTTATAAGACTCAATCACTCTTATTCCACTTAAATATCAATTATAAACGTCTATGAGATTCTTAGACGACTGAATCAATATTCTCGAACTTGCATATATCGCATATTAGTATCTCCCACATTAATATCTCCCACTTAAATATCAGTTATGAACGTCAATAAGATTCTTACACAATTCGATCACTCTGATCCCACTTAAATATCAATTATAAACGTCTATGAGATTCTTAGACGACTGAATCACTATTCTCAAACTTACGTATCTCGCACATTAATATCTTCCACTTAAATATTGATTATAAACGTCTATGAGATTCTTAGACGACTGAATCACTATTTCGCACTTAAATATCTCGCATATTAATATCTCCCGCTTAAATATTAGTTATAAACATCTATGAGATTCTTATACGACACGATCACTCTTACTTCACTTAAGTATCAATTATAAACGCCTATGAAATTTTTAGACGACTAAATCAATATTCTTGAACTTAAATATATCGCACATTATTATATGGCATAATTACACCTTTGGTCATTTATCTTATTTTTTGTAACACTTTGATCCTTTATTTTTTTAAATGATTATGTGAAATAAATTATTAAAATATGGTGATATTATTGCCATGTCATTGACACATCAACATTTTAAAAAAAAGGCTAAACTATATATTTGATCCCTTACGTTTATTTTAAGTTTTAATTTGATCCCTTATGTTTAAAAAATATCAATTTGGTCCCTTACGTTTGCGTCGTTTGCATTAGTTAGTCCTTTCTGTTAAATTTGAAGTTAACTCCATCATCCACCGTTGATTAAAAAAGGACCATACATGATTATCATAGACTCCCCATACTAAATACTCTCTCCGGCCACTATTATAAGCAAATTTGACTTTTTTGGTTCATTGAAAAAGTGATGTATTTGGTACATAATATGAACTAAATACATCACTTTTTCAATGTATCAAAAAAGTTAAATTTGCTTATAATAATGGCTGGAGGGAGTAATAATTATACTTCTTCCTCTCACCATTGCAAGACCTTTTCTCCCACCCTGTTACCACCGTCACATTACGTAACAACCCCTTACAACAATTTCCCTTCTTTCAAAATATTCATAACATCTTCATTCAGGCACATTACCTAACAACCCCTTTCAACAATTTCTCATTTCTCACCTATTTCTATACATACACACAAGATTGCTCAACCTACTCACTATGAAATTCCCCTTTCTATATTTTTGGTAATTTCATTAATTGAAAAATTAAGATTCATATATATGTACAGGGCAATATGAAAAAGAACATGGTCAATCAATATGACAATAGGAATCAATGATTAATTTTTTGATTTGGTAGAAAACCTATTTTTTAGATCTGCAATTTTTCTTAGATTGGGTTAATGATTTTCGAAATTAACCAGGAAATTCTTCTTGTTTCCTGATTGCGAATGAGATTCAAAAAGAACCGTCGATTTGCATTATGTGGAGAGAAAAATGAGTTGGGTAAACATTTGGGTTGATCAAGACCCATTTTGCGTTCACAGTTGTAGAAGATGAAGTTCTGGGAAAGAGAAACTGGAAAATAATTTAGTGTTGTGCCACATACCTAGTCCTTTTTTAATCAACGGTGGATGATGGAGATAATAAGACAAACTTGAAACGTTAGGCACGTGGCATTTTTAAACGGAGTTAACGTAAGTAGTTTAGCCTAAAATAAACGTGAAGGACCATATGTAGTTTAGCCTAAAAAAATAATAGAAAAGAGGACAAATTTGTGCAAGTTTTAAAAGATAAAGGAATATCAATGAATGCAAAAATCAATCTCAGCAAATCAGAAATATCAATGAATGCACTTTTGATCGTCCCAAAATATTTCGTCCCAAATAAATGAATAAAAGTTTATAAAATCATGTGTGACAGAAATCTATCGCAAATTACGTCCCAATTAAATAATTTTGGGACGGAATTAATTTTCTAAGTGGGATATATATAATAATGTGCGAGATATTTAAGTTTAAGAATATTGATTCAGTCGTCTAAGAATCTCATACACGTTTATAATTGATACTTAAGTGAAATAAGAGTGATCGAGTCGTATAAAAATCTAATAGATGTTTATAACCGATATTTAAGTGGGATATATTAATATGCGAGATATTTAAGTGCGAAATAGGGATTCAGTCGTCTATGAATCTCATAGACGTTTATAATCGATATTTAAATGGAAGATATTAATGTGCGAGACACGTAAGTTTGAGAATAGTGATTCAGCCGTCTAAAAATCTCATAGACGTTTATAATTGATATTTAAGTGAGATAAGAGTGATCGAGTTATATAAGAATCTCATAGACGTTTATAACCGGTATTTAAGTGGGAAATATTAATGTGGGAGATACTGATATGCGAGATATGCAAGTTCGAGAATAGTGATTCAGTCGTATAAGAATATCATAGACGTTTATAATTGATATTTAGGTGGGATAAAAGTGATTAAGTCGTATAAGAATCTCATAGACGTTTATAACCGATATTTAATATTGACAGTGAACTATAATATAATGTACTCCGTTTAATCTAAACCATAAAACATAAAGTAAAAAAAAAATGGTATTCGCGTACGGTATGATGCATAATATGCATGCGTAAAATTGATATTTAACTCATCTTTCATTAAAAAATTATAAGTTTTGGTTAATGAGCATTTTATTAAATGATAAACACGTGTGTAAAAAATCATTAAAAAATTTAAGAGTTTAAGATTAATTAAATAATTTTATTTTAACAGAATTTAAACAACATATTAAGAAAAATTTTGTACGACTAAAAATACTATTAAAATTAAGTAAGCACTAAACTTAAAAGGTCTCTATTTTGTAGGGATAAAAAAATAAATTAAAGAAATAAAAAATAATACAATAATGATAGTGCATCATAATATCATGTACCACTTTTTAATCAATGGTTTAAAAATAATTTACAAATGAAGAAAACAAAAAAAGTTGGTCTCTTACGGTGAGAGACCTATTAATGTCTCTCACCCTAGACGGGGCCTATTTTTTTCTGGTGTAGTTTAAAAAAAATTCCCAACTTGTCTTGGTACCGGTACACGAATTTTCTCCACAATGCGCCGGCTAATTTTTAATATGTCTGGATGCAAATCCATCTGACTAATGTTTCTTTTAATTAAAAAAATCCTATCAGACGGCAAGACTGCAACCAAAACGTGGGTGGAGAATCTATAAAGTTATCAACATTTTTATATAATAAAAAATTGCACCAAGTTTGAATTATGCTAATATCGTTAAATGAAGAAAAATATAATTATTTTTATAAGTATATTTTGAATTTAAGTTTCTTCACCCTTTTGTCAGAAAAAAAAAACGTTATTCACCATAAATTTTTATTTTATATAAAAAAATTGTCAACTTGTTAAATTAGTTGGTCAATTAAAGATATTAAATTTACTGGAGATTGAACTCAGATTCATGATTTTCTACTTCTCTACCCTTAAAATATATAAATTTTTTATCCCCAAGAGCTTTGCTCAATTGGTAGAAACAATAGCATTTTATATGCAGGAGTCAGAGTTCGATCCCTACACTCCACTTATTCACCTTATGGGTGGATTTTCAAGCCAATGGGCTACCTTATAAAAAAAATGTTTAATTTTTTTTTTTTATAAATAAAATTTAGAGTGAGGGGATTGTGTCTTAGTCCAAGACGACCTTAGGGTTCAAAGAGCGCGTCTTTTATCATAAGACTAAGATCTCGTTTGGATTGGCTTATTTTTGAGCTTATGCAATTTCCAGTATTATTATAAGTTTGTCAAGGTAGTTTATGATAAAATAGCTTATAAAAATACAATTTTCACTAGTTTGAACTTATAAAATAGCATAAAACCTAATGAAAATTACATAAACTATTTGCATAAGCTCTAAAATAAGCTAATTCAAACAGGGACCAAGTCTTTGGAGTTTAAAATATAAACTTAATTACTACATTACTTGACCAAAATAAAAAATAAAAAAGTTTGTTCATTTTTTATCACTTTTTTTTAAATTTAATCTGGGATTTGATTATTTGAACTCCAATTCACTCAAATAATGTCCATAGTATCAACTTAGCTAATCTTAAGGGACTTTTTTTTTGTCTTAGATGAAGTGGTAATCCACTAAAATTAAACTCACGTAATTGTAAGATATCTTGGGTTCGAACTCGGGTCACGACGTCCGGTCTAAAAATTTCGACATATTTTACCAGTTGAGCTAGGACTTATGGAACACTCTTAAGGGACTTTTTGGTCACATTTTAATGTCTTCTTAAATTACTTTGGCAGTTTGTTGTGGATTTGAAAAATAAAAATGTCAAAATTATTATAGACTTAAGAGATTTTTAAAAAAAAGAAGGAAATTATGAAAAAAAAATTGTGGTATTTAAATATTCAA
This sequence comes from Trifolium repens, assembly GCA_030408175.1. Classification (NCBI taxonomy): domain Eukaryota; kingdom Viridiplantae; phylum Streptophyta; class Magnoliopsida; order Fabales; family Fabaceae; genus Trifolium; species Trifolium repens. Next base: position 13,978,702 of record CP125842.1, on the reverse strand, counting down.
TCAAAACTCTTGTAAAATATAAATAAATTTTGTGATATTCAATCAAGACAATTAAATTTTATTTAGAGTAACAAAATATACTAATATTCATTTAAGATTTTTTTAAAGACATTTAAGATTTTTTTATGACTAATAAAATGTTTTTTTATATTAAAAAAAAATTATATTTTGTAACACTTTTTAATTGAAAATATAAAAAATAGGAATATTACATTCATGCAATAATCTAACACAAACCCTTGAAATTTTATGAGACTCTCCAAAATCCTATTCTGCCGTCGACGTCCTTCAACCTGTCCACTTACAGAAGAAAATGCTGCAGCGTAAGAGATATTGCTATGATTCATTTTGTATATCTGCTTTTTAGTTTTACACTAATTAACACATGTTTGGGATCACAGTGAATATATTAGAAACACGCTAATCCATCGTGATTTTTCAAAAATCAAATTTTGTAACTTTTGTAAAATTGATGGTGGTTAACATATTCACACTGATGTCAAATACAAGTTTAGTGTATTTTTTATATTTTGTTAGTATGTCAAAATCACGGTGATCCACCATAATTTTTTAAAAACTGTAGATTACAAGTTTCTACAAAATCACATCACCATAATTCTAATACATTCATATTGATCATACCAAATATAATCTTAGTCGACTCAAGTGTTATGATTTTCTTGTTTTTTTTTTTTCTTTTTCAATTGCTTATTTCCTATATACAACTTACTTAGAATTTCATTGTTTTCTTCTTTTCTCTTTTCTACAAAGATTCATTTTTTTTAACCATTTATTGTTTTATTTTTAATTGATTTTATTTACTTGATTCATTAATTTTTTATATTTTAATAATCTTTCAGAGAAGGGGATTTGGAAATCAGAATTTCGGTCGCGAGGTAAGTAATATATAAGTAATAATTATTTTCATCCAAGAATCAAACTCGGATCTTTCAAACAATTTGCTCTATAGGGGAAGCTCATTAACCACTTAAACTTAATGTTGGTTTATTTTTTTCTTTTCTTTGAATTGTATTGTTGTTATTATAATAATTAGAGTGAATGTTCATTTTATTCTTTTGAGCATAATTCATTTGGTAGTAATATTGGGCACAAGTTATGGTGCATAAGTCATGTTTATGCACCGTGTATAAATACCCCAAATTGTTTAGCGCACAGAGTATATTTTTAGGGGGTGCGCTAAGCAATTTTCATTATTTATGCATGGTACATAAGAAAAAAGTTTATGCACCATAACCACTCCCGTAATATTGGACATTTTATATGAAGAGTCAGGATTCAAACCCAAAAATGTTTGGTTTATAAACCCAAAAATGTCGCGATTTGAACCCAAAATTGTTTTTATAAGCAAAATTGAATTAACAAGGAGTACAAAATGTACTCAATCTTTACAATTCAAAGGAAATCCATTAGATGCTTTGAAGACAAGCTAATGAGGCATTACACCAATCTGAGAAAACAAGATGTGAAGTATTTCCTACATGCCTTATAAACCAAAACTAGGAAATAAAAATAATTTAATCCACTAAGGAAGACAAATCAACTGCTTCAGCTCCAAATATAATATTGTTGTGTGCTCGCCATAAACTCCACGTGGTGGCTAACCAAATCAAATGAAGAACTTTTAGGTATTTCTTGTTCTTCGCCAAAGCACCAAAGTTGTTGAAATGACTCCAACACTGTTCGAAAGGTATAAAGTCCACATTTAACCATCTATGGATTTTCTTCCACACTTGCAAAGAAAGAGTAATTAAAAAAATAAGTGATTGATATCTTCCTCTGCTCTAAAGCAAAAGTGCAACCCCATTCACTTGGATTTAATATCACTCATTTTCTTACCAAAGCCATTCGAGTCGGAAGTCTCTCTAAAAATAATCTTCATCCAAACATGCTCACTTTTGATGGAATATCGTTCATCCAAACATACTCACTTTTTTTTTGTCTAATATGCACAAATAAAACATGTTTTTTACTCTGCGCGAATTTATTTTAAACATTAAATCACCTATACATCATATATATATATATATATATGTTTTTTTTTTTACTTAAAATTCATTGCATCTTTTGAAATTAATTTATTAAAATTAAAATTCTATGTTAAGAATTGTAAAAAAATATTTTGAAAAAATTAAAACTTTCAAAATCTCACATTGAAATATTCAAAATTATTTTGTCAAAATAATCAATTAAAATCCCAAAATATAGATTCCCCTTAAGTAGCTAGCTATATGCAACATAACAATGTCAAGTGTCAACGATGTCGTTTTGATTCGGTCGTACTCAACCCTCCCTTGCCAAGTGCGTGTTTGAGAGTTCCAAAATAAATCTAACATTTTGTTTATTTCTCTATTCATTCATTCATATTCATAATTCATCATCATCTATCACAAAATAACAACAACGGTCTAAAAATAGTTACTAGATTATTAGTATATATCCACTAAACTCTTCATCATTTCATTCTCCACCATACCAAAAAATCACATCACATCACATAAACCATAAAATAAAGCTTTTTCAATAAAATATACAAACAAAAATTAAAAAGCTCAGTGCTACATACACACCCCATAATCAATCAATCAACAACAATCCCTTTTTCTTTTCCTTCAATTTTATTAATTAATTAATATTAATATTATCCTAACTTGTTGCATGTTTCAGCAATGAGAGCTGAAAAAATAGCTTTTCAATAATCCATTTTCCAAAAGGGTAAAATGCCTTTTCATCCGTATTCCTTTTGATTTCAGCTCATCAACAATGGCCGATGATCTCCCTTCCTTCACAAAGGTTAGTTTTTTCTTATTATCTTAGGTGAAAGATTCTATTTTTGATTTTGTTTTTTCATGGGGTGTCACGTGAAATTGTCCGATCTGGTTTTTTTTTTTTTTCTTAAAATAAACACAAAATGAATATTTTTGTTTTTTTTAAGGTTGATGGGTTTGTTATTAGTCTTTTTGATTTGTTAGTTTTCTGAACAACATTTAGATTCTGTGTGGGGTTAATCTATTCAATGTTATGGATCAACCAAGTTGAGGCTTTTATTAGTTAATTAATTGATTAGTCAATAATAAATCATTTTAATAACGTTGTAGTTAATGGTTACACTGTTGTTACAGGATGTTTTACTTGTGAAGGGTTTGAAGAATTCTACGTTGGTTTGGAGGTTGGTTGTGTTAGCATTTGCAATGGTTTGTGGTGTGTATATATGTTCTATTTGTTTGAAGCAAATAAGCACTGGTAGCAAAATTGGTTTTCTAGATATTAAGGTTGTTCAAAAGCCTTGTCCTGAACCTAACATTGAACCTTGGGAGATTCCTTATGTGCATTATCCAAATCCCAAAACTTACAGCAGGTATAGCTCATGATTTATATATTTTAAATAAGCGATTTTGTTTCTGAAATTTACTGATGTTGATTGCATTGCATCCTTGTTTGTTTGTTTGTTAGGGAGGAATGCAGTTGCCACCCGGTGCGGTATTTTACTATTTTGTCGATGCAGAGATCTGGGAGTGGATGGTTTGAGACTTTTTTAAATAGTCATCCTAACATAAGCTCAAATGGTGAAATCTTTTCGGTTAAGGTTAGAAGGAGTAATATGACGACAATAACAGAAACTTTGGACACAATTTATAATCTAGATTGGGTTAGTAGTGCTTCCAAAAACGAGTGCACGGCTGCAGTTGGCTTGAAATGGATGCTTAATCAGGTAATGTTTTGTTTTATTTATGGTTGATTACTGATTGTTGTGTTTTTCGTGCTGCTTTCAAAAGGAAAGTAGATTCTTTTAGGTATTCATGTTCTGGTAGTAAATCCAAATAATAACTCAGATGCATAACTCAGTCTCGGCCCATACTAACTCTCGGCCCATACTAACTCAGTCTGATAAAGACCAAGAACTATGGGGAAACCAACTTCCCCCAGCATTCAGTAACTTTCCATTATTGAACAAATCCTCACTATCTAGTAACCACCTCCGTAACTCCCTCACCCAACTTCTTTAAATAGGGAAGACCTAACTCATGTAAAGGGGGAGGATTCAGAACACAAATACCCAGGCCTTGATCACAGCACATCGTCGGCGAGGGCTCTAATATTCCACACAGGAACACTTAGCAATCAACAATAACTTTCAAATAATTTTTTGACCAATATATCTGTTGATTTATATGGGAGTTAGAGGAAATTTGGTACATTTTTGAAGTCTGAACTGTTGCATGTGAACATGTTTGCCAAATTTTGTGTTTTAAAATTATTGCATAACTGTGTTATATGAAGGGAAAAGGGTTTGGTCTCTCTCACGCGGTGCCTTCTTTCTTTCACAAACACTGAGATGAGTTATGCTGTTGTTGAAGCATGCATTCATCTTCACTTGTTATCTTTCACATTGTTATCAAAACATTTTTCCGATTGTTCTTGTTGAACTATTGCTGTTATGAAGGACCGGCCGAGGTTAACTAACTGGCTTAGTTTTTCAGTACCATTTTTATTTTTGTATATTTGCCATGTTTTCATGGCTGCCTTCCCAGATGACAACTGTGTTTAGAAATGTGGACGGTTTAGGAGTTAAAATAGGGAAAATCAGTTAAGAAGTTAGTTAGGTATTTGTTTAGTTAGAGAGGTATATGTATTTAGAAAGGTGTCTTTTGAATATTGTAAAGTTTGTGAATAGAGTAGCAACGCTGTTGTGAATGGGAAACCCTCGGAGGAGAGATTCTCTCCTATTATTTTCTATTTCTTAATAAAAGTATTCATTCTACTCCATTCAATTCTTGGGTTCCTAACAAGATGCATAACTCGTTGAAGGTTCAGTGAGGTTGAGGTTGTTCTTTCTTCTTGTGGAACACTTTTGCATAATATGGATGATTCTTGGAGTTACTTGAAAAGTGGTAGAAAGCTCAAGAGTATACAATATAAATTAGTCTACATGTATAATAATAGAATTTGATTAAGAATGAAACATTCCTCTAGTGTGTGAAGGTACTCTTTGGTACTTAGATGAAGTTCTGTAAAGTTAGGTATTACCCTGATAGGGAGCTGAATTTAGAAAGACGGAGAAATTGTATTATTGATTGAAATATTACAGAAGATAATCCCTGTAATTCAAGAACAAATGCTGCTCAAAGAAGAGATGATACTCTATGTCGAACCCCTAAGGTCCTAACTGAAAAGATACTGAATGAATATTCGCTTCCTTTCTCCACCCCCTTATAATCACGTTGCATATGCTACTAATTGCTGCATCAACAGTCCCTCCTTAGCCTTCTTATTCATCCCATTTATTGGGCTTAATAAGCCCAAACCCAGGATCCTAACACACCCAATTTCCTTAATAATCAATACTTCCTCCCGTCACTATTATAAGTAGAAAACCACTTTTTAGTGACTGCAGGGAGTACACACATCAGTTTTCTGATGAACCTAAAAAGTGGTTTTTTGCTTATAATAGTGACCTCAGGGAGTACAGTTCAGTGAATACTACTTAAGTTAAATTAATCTCTGTTGATAGTATTTTGACTATTTTCACTCTTTTTGATTATTAAATGATTACTACTATTTACTATCCATTATTTCAAAAGGACACGTAGGGTAATGTTAGGTTACTTTTCTAATATTCAAAGCTAATTAATGTGGTTCCCCCCATATTTGTCTTTCGTTTTTTGCGGTAGTTAATCAGAACTTTTCTTTTTGGTATATATGATATACGGGGCTAGTATCCAGGAAAATGAAAACAACCAAAGGTACAAGCCTATCGAATCAAAAGCTATCCATCAATAAGAACTCAGTTTTTCAACATCTGGCTTTTGTATTGCCTACACATATTTCATTTCTTTATGTTTGAGCATACTAATATCTGACATACGGGAGCGGTGGATATCATAATATTTGTAATTTGTAATTTAATGCAGGGACTGATGCAGAATCATGAAGATATTGCTGAGTATTTCAGGATACACGGTGTTTCGGTCATATTTCTTTTCAGAAGGAATCTTTTGCGCCGGATGATTTCTGTACTTGCAAATGAATATGATAGGAATGCTAAGATATTAAATGGCACTCACAAATCTCATGTTCATTCACCCAAGGAGGTCTGTCTCTATTTTTTGTTGTGCATGTGTACTCATGTGAGTTTGCATTTCCATGGCTGTACATTAGCTTAAGTGCTTCATCATGTTGCTAGGTGCTTTGAGTTAGTTGAAATGTGACTATACTGCCAACTCTGTCCTCCAAAACTCAGGATGTCATCACATTAGTCCTCTATAGATTTTGTCACCAAATTATCTCTCGCTACATTTGTCTGTCCTCTAAATAATTTTTCATCAAACCAGTCACTGATATATAAAACTGTAACCAAATTAACCGTATTATCTGACCAGCATAATGATTCGTATCGATGAATTTGCTGACAATGATGTATCTTTTTCTTTATGTTGACAATAGTTTATATTTAAGAGAGACTACAACAACAAGCCTTATCCCACCAAGTGAGGTTGGCTATATTAGTTTAAACAACGCCATAATATTCTTATCATATCCTATCCAACTCATTAATCTTCAAATCTTTCTTAATAGTTTCACTTATAGTGTCTCTAGGTCTTCCTCATCATATCCTCTGCATGTGTACTCGTGTTGGGTTTGACTACCCTCCATACTATAGAATCTACAAGTCTTTTCTCTACATGTCCAAACCACCTAACCCGAGTTTTCACTATAATGCTGTCATTTCTAATTCTATCATGTCTAGTCTTACCACACATCCAATGCAACATCCTCATCTTTGCTACGCTAATTTTATTATCGTGTTGGTTCTTTACCGCCCAACACTCCTTCCCATACAACATCGCCGGTCTTGCGACTGTATGATAAAATTTCCCTTTAGCTTGGGCAGTACTTTTGTCATTTCTAATTCTATCATGTCTAGTCTTACGGTCTTACCACACATCCAACGCAAGATCCTCATCTTTACTACGCTAATTTTATTCTCGTGTTGGCTCTTTACCTCCCAACACTCCTTCCATACAACATCGTCGGTCTTACGACTGTACGATAAAATTTTCCCTTTAGCTTGAGCAGTACCTTTGGATAACATAGAAGACTTGATACCCTCCTCCATTATTTTCAACCACCCCTGTTGATTGGTATTTCTTTATATTTCTCTGTCGTTTTGTACTATGGACCCAAGATATTTAAACGGTGTAACCTGAGGTATGATATGATCTCCAACTTTCACCTCTAAGCTAGAGATGCTCCACCTTTTGCTAAAATTGCATTGGTGAAAATTCTTTGGAGGACTAATAAGTTGACACATTGATCTTTGAGGGGAAAACCTTTTGAAAATTTTTGTTAGAGAACTTATTTGGCAAAACCTTGATTTTCGGACGACCAAATTGAGGGTATACTTTTGATGTATTATCCTCAACTAAAGGTGTTTATGCTTCATGTTAATGGATGGTAACTATGCTTTCAGGCAGAAATACTCGCAAAATACAAGCCCAAACTCAATTCAACATTGTTGATTGCAAATTTGAAGCAAGTGAACGATACCACCACGAAAGCATTAGAGTATTTCAAGAGCACAAGGCACATTATGCTATACTATGAAGACGTCGTAAAAAACCGCACTGTAAGTCTCGCCACTTCTGTTCCTACTTTATCTTCCTTTTATATATGCCTATAAAGGTCTCTTGATGGTTCACTTGTCTCTCTTGTTTTCAGAAATTAATGGACGTTCTTGAATTTCTAAAAGTTCCTCAAATGAATTTAAAGAGTCGTCAGGTCAAGATTCATAAAGGATCCTTATCGAGTCAAGTTGAAAATTGGAATGACGTGAGTAAAGCACTCACCGGCACGCAATATGAGAGTTTCATCCATGAAGATTACCGTAGGTAAACTGATGGGTATGTACATACCACGTTTTGCCTTTTCTTTTACCCTTTCGTACGCCGTTAGCATTCTTCTAATATCTGCTCACAAGTCGCCGCTAGAGTCAACAGGAAAGCCACCCTGTTGAAATTTTTGCCAGGCCGGCCGCCCTCACATTTTTGTACTAAGTTTTTTGTTGTTAGTTTTTCTGCCAATTCAATTAAATATTTAATTCATTCTTTGTAACTTTTTTACTTCACTGTTTTGTCGAACACTTGTAACGAAACCATCAAGAGGATTCATAATTTCAATTTGCCAAATTTTATTATGTGCAAATTTTCCTCCTTTATATGATCTATGAATAGATGTTTAAATAGATTGTGAAAAATTTGAATCTGCAGATTTCATATAAATTGTCAATGTTAAGCACAAATGATAAGCACTTGTATAAGCAAAAGCATGCTGTTAATATCTTGTTTTGGTGCAAACAGCTGTGGACAATAAGATGTACACAGCTGGGAATGAGTTGTATTCTGAGGCTGAAAATGGAAAGTAGCTGTAGATAAGTAACTTGAAGATTAAGGAAAAAATCTCATGAGGAATCATGATAAAAAAAGATGCAAATTTGACACTATTTGAGTGATACATACATCTTATCAATAATTGTAACTAACTGTGCTATTGACTAATAATACTCTCAATATTGCATTGGAAAAAAAAATCACATAGCATTGTAGGTAAAGTTCATCATATCAGTTGCAGTGTATTTCAACACTAATCATCCATCTTTAGGTCTTTTGGTACATTCCATCCATCTTTAGGTCCTGAATGAGTTTCTGAGTGAAAAAACTTTAGAGTTATGTTAATGATCTCACCGTTAAAATGTACCGGTTTCAACTCAACAATTTATAAAATTTTAAAGTGAGGTCAGATCATGAGTTATGTCATGTAAGCTTAGTTCAGTTGGTAGGACATTGCATTATATATGTAGGGGATCGGAGTTCGAACCCCGATCATTCCACTTATCCATCTTAAGAGTGGAATTTCTAGCCACTAGGCTACTTGATAAAAAAAAAAGAACGATAGTTATATTTTTGTTTTGGTGCATAAGTGAAATGACAAGTCATTGAAAATTCACACTCATAAAGTGAAGGATTGAAGTTCGAACTTTAACTTTAATTTCCAACTTAGTAATTTCAGCATTTTTGTCTGTTGAGATATGATTTGATTTGATGTGAATTAGAGAATCATATTTCCTATCTGTCTACGTTAGACATGATTTTCAGTAAGGCTTTGAAAATTCATACTAATTTTCTCTAATTATGTAAACAAGTTGAGTGGTGTACTATTATACAAAATACTACTGGAGTAAGTGGTGATATAATCATAATTAATTTGTATTACATGCTCTTTATTATTGACTAGCCGCCAAACGGGTACGTTCCGTGTCCGCTTGTGTGATCGATATTTTTTTGTTTGTTTGTTTGTTGTGATCGATATTCTCTATTGTGCAAATATAAATAACTACTTAATCTCCTTTTTTATTGGACTTAGTTAATTGATAACTACTTAACCTCCTTTTTTGTAGTGGCTACTTATTAAGAAAAAATATATATATATATATTTTTTACTATATAAAAACTGAAAACCTACTTTTATGTGGAAGTTGTGCTTAGTTTTTTTTTTGTAGATTTTTTTAAGGGTAAAATAGGAATATTGAAAAAGCCATCCCAAAAATTTGTATCCCTAGTATAGATGTAATACAAAGTTTAAGTTAGTCAAAGGAGGTTAGGAAGCACATCAAACTCTAAATATTCTAAAAGTTCAGCGTTGACTTGACTAGCAAAATTTGACACGGTAGCTTTAGCTTTAAATATCCAACACGCATAATACTAATTTCTGACCTGGTCGTGTTCATTCCCAAATAGTACTACTACTACTACAACCATGCACAATGCAATGCAAGTGGTGTGCAAATGCAAAGTTCCAAAGCTAACCACCAACCAAACACAACTACTGCTTTAATTTATAAAAACATTGATTATAGAAGTTGCTCCAAGATTTGGAACCAAGACACCTTTGAATTCAAAAGGTTTATATTGAACACTTTAAAGCATGCCATGCAGTATTTATACATTGTAAAATCATCATCGATATAAGAATTATGATGGTCTATGAAATAAATATTATTGCATGAAGCTATTATTTTCGAGTGGAGCAGAAGTTTTGTAGCAAACTTTTGGAATAGAATGTAGGTTGCCTCAAACATGCCCTATACTAGTATTTTTTAGTATTGAAATAAACTACATTGACCTCTAGCTTTAATTAAATTGAATCTCGTGAACCCCTATTTGGTGTCATTATAGTTTTTTTTTAAACTGACTTATGTATTTCTTTCTACAAAAATTTAATTAAGTAAATAATCAAATAACTCTCTAATTTTATAGAGAACTCTGAAATAGGATTATGAGTATTTCAAAATACGATCGGACTTTATTAAACTATTAAGTTGGCCCCATGTTTAACCGTTTAATATAATTTAAATCCTTATATTTTAGTAACTTATTATTAGTTTGGCTTTTAACTTTATTCATTTACTATCAATTTAGTCCATAACATATTTTTTTAAGTACAAATATGAGAAAATTTGATATAGTCAGGAACCTTTTGAAACATTGCAAGCTAATTTGATGGTTTACTAAAAAAATATCATATTTGAGGAATTCAATATGAATGTTTCTCTCAATCGAGATTTAAACGATAGTTTATCATATTTCAAATACACTGGAATTGATCAATAATTTGGACTAAGAATAACCATATAAATGAGTTGTGTTTCAACATCTACTCTTCTATTAAAAATGAGATTTTAACTCATTTGAAGACTCTCGCCTAATTTAGTAACTCTGGGCAATCAGTGTAAATTTGTCAAGAGTTGTCTTCTAGGAAGCACATCACACACGTCAACAATATTCAAATGTTATTGTGTGTATCGACAAGACACAATAAAAATGATAGCTCAATATTGTACAACTGCACAATGTCAGGATAATACCATGCAGACAGGTGTCGTACTGTACTACAGTGAGATTGTATTACAACAACTACTACAACGACTCTATTTATATTTGTCTATAAATAGAGGATTGTTTGTAATTGTTGTGTGCGAAGAAAACATGTGATTATTAAGGTTTCATTAACTATTTCCATCTTTGAGTGAGAGGACCCGACTATTCCTTGGCCATTGACATCAAGTAATTCTTCCCCTTATTATTGCATAAAATTTCCTACATGAAAATATTGAATATTACTACTAGAAGGGGATATTTTGCCCACCAGGAGGTCTAGTCATATTGGGTATAGTAGTGATGCCTTGTAAAGTTGTAAGCTCACTTCACCCTTCTTTAACTCACAAGCATGTTTCAAAATCCCACTTGTGTGTCTTTAGTGATATTTACCTTATTAATATATACGAGCTGACCAAAAGTCTAATTTATTTTTTTCCCGAAAGTTCACAAGTCTCACGAGTTAACCGCATTGAAATACCCGTTTTACCACTCGCTTTGCCTTTAATGCTTTCTATCTCACGCACTATCAGACTTGCGGTTTTTACACTTCTCTCTTGATTAACTGTAATGATTGCATGCTGACTCAGACTGGTCTCACTTTCTCCTTTCGAATCTGATGCAATTTTCCTAGTCTCATTAATTGTGCGATTATTGTATCCATACTTTTCTACTGTCATACCTTTCTCAATCTTCCCATTTAAATCATTCATTGGCTCATTAACTTCCGCATTAATTGTACTACCAATTATTTCCACGTCCAGTATATCATTTTGCAAAGAATCAAAACAAGATCCCTTGTTATTATGCGATGAACAATTAATTTTCGTTGAAGCTCTCTTGCCGTTCCCTTCCACCATCATTAGGTCTTTGTCCTTCACCTTCCCCATCCTTTGTTGTTTCTGAACCACCATATAAGGTCCATCGACGTACTCCCAACAAGCCCTATTCTCCCATCTCTTTGCTCATGATCTCCCGTGTCACTGCCTTACACCTCCTCTGCGTCTATAGTTTTACCCGGACACCTTTTATAGTGACCAAATTTACCACAGTTAATGCAAATAGGATGAAGTCCTTCATCTCATTCCTTTAATCGTGAACATAGCTAATAAAGCTTTCGCCAAATCCACCTCCACACAAAGACGAGCATACTTTCCCATCACTTGCATCAGCATATTTCTGTCTACTTTCACCGTTTGGCCAATCCCAATTTCAATGAAATGTAGAATATTATCGTCGTAGTATTCAAACGGAACCCCCGAGATTCTCACCCGCACCACGTCAATCATTAATCCTTACTATTAATGGTTCTATGCTAGACTTTGCAATTGCAGCGATGCAAATTTTTTACTTTTATGATCTCCATCCTTGACCGTCTTTCTTTGTTTATATTTAAAATGAGAGAATAATGTCTCTATTTAAAAAGAAACATCTTTTAAAGATTAAATCTTCAAAAACAATAATAAAACTTAAAGTGAAGATTCAAATCTAAAATCTAGTGCTAAACCAATCCATTAAACTTACTTATTATCCCCATGTTATGTTATTCAAACATAACATCAATTTCAAACTATATTCAAAATTCAAAAAAAAAAAAAAAAAAACTCATTACCTCAACCAAACGGGCTCAAGATTAAAATATTGAAGCGTGGGGTGAGGACATGCAAGCAGTGTAAGGATGGATACACAAGTTGCAAGTGGGAGATAACCAGAGGCGTTGATTAGGAACAACTGGGTCCCACAGCACGAGATCTATCTATTCACGGACGGCTAAATTAAACGACGTTAAAATCACAACACATTTACAATTTTAACCCCATCCAGATCCAAATCCAAGTGGGTCATTTTGTAAAATAATTAACCCAAAATGTTTATGTTTTGTTCTTCCCTTTAAAACCCAACCCTACTTCATTTCCGTCTTTCTCTTCCTTCTTTCTCAGTCTATCTCTCTCTGTTAAGCTCTACTACTTAGACCAGACCAGACCTGGTATTAAATCTTAATAGAGAGGTGCAAATAGCAAATTCTGTTATTAAAGTGAAAGAAACAGAGACTGAATAATATTCCACTATGGCACAACAAACCAACGGTGGAGATCTGAATCAGAATAGCAGCAACAGCAACAACAACCAGAATCAGAATCAGACACCTCAGCAGCATCAGCAGCAGTGGGCGGCGGCGCAACCGCATCAGTATCAACAACAATGGATGTCTATGCAGTATCCTGCTACTGCTATGGCTATGATGCAGCAACAGATGATGATGTATCCACAGCATTACATGCCGTATGTTCATCCTCATCATTATCAACAGCCGCCTCATCAGCAACAAGTGTCTCCGCCGCCGAATCAGACTCACCATAACCATAACCATAACCATCATCATCAGCAGCAACAACATCAGTATCAGCAGAAACAAGTTTCTCCTGAAGAGATCAGGACGATCTGGCTTGGTGACCTTCATCATTGGATGGATGAGACTTTTCTTCATAACTGTTTTGCTCATACCGGCGAGGTTTGTTAGCTTAGATTTGTTTCAATTCGATGCTTCATTTTTGCTTAATTATACTCAGTTTATGTTTTGTTTAAATGATCTTGAATTATTATTGCTCCAAGTTACTAGAATACTAACTTGTTTGTTTAATTTGCTGATTTGAATATATGTATTTTGTTTTTATTTGTTTTGGATTGATTCAATTAATTGTGGTGGATTTTGCTGAACCATGATTCGACGTGTTGAGCTTGGACTTGAAGTATAATTTAAGTTTTTTGATCTTTTGTGTATGATTTTTGAACTCTACAATAAACTAGGGTTATGAATTTTGATTTTTATTAAGATGATTACCCTTTTTTCTATACTTGGCATTGCCACTATAAGGGAATTTTACTTTTGGTACCCTAAGTGGTCCCCTAGAGTCTAAAGAGCTGAAAATGTGACCTTGTTGACCAATGTTTACACTATACTCACTAATAAAACCTAGATCTCTTTAATTGCACTTTGAAAAATGGGGTTAATGAAAATTCATTTTTTTTGTCATGTGGTCTATTTTATTATGTTCACATGTTAAATACAAATAGCTGATATTGACATGCAGACGTTGCCGTTTATATCATTCATGAAGAATATTTTTTGCTTGTCGTCATCTGATTTGTTTGTTGATGTTGATTCCTTATATGCAGGTTGTATCGGCAAAAGTCATACGTAATAAGCAAACTGGTCAGTCGGAGGGATATGGATTTGTCGAGTTCTATTCGCGAGCAATGGCTGAGAAAGTCTTGCAGAACTTTAATGGTACTATGATGCCAAATACAGATCAGGCGTTTCGTCTGAATTGGGCTACATTCAGTGCTGCTGGTGGTGGTGGTGGTGGTGAAAGGCGTTCTTCTGAGGCTACTTCTGATCTCTCCGTTTTTGTGGGAGATTTGGCCATAGATGTTACTGATGCTATGCTGCAAGAAGTGTTCGCTAGCAGATTCTCATCTATTAAGGGAGCAAAAGTTGTCATTGATTCCAATACTGGTCGTTCGAAAGGCTATGGATTTGTTAGGTTTGGAGATGAAAATGAAAGGACAAGGGCAATGACTGAAATGAATGGCGTTTATTGTTCTAGCAGGCCTATGCGAGTAGGTGTTGCAACACCCAAAAAAACTTATGGCAATCCACAACAATATTCTTCACAAGGTTTGTTATTTAATTCTTATCATACTTGCTTGTGAAGTCATTTGATTATATTATTATGCTGTCGTAGTGTTTAACTTATTATACACACGTTGCCACTTAAATCAACAGCAACCTTTTCGGCTGCAGTCATACTAGATTTTCATAGGTCCCAATAACTTAATTTCGTTGTTGGATATTAATATTCATATTTTCTGTATTATTATTTTTTTTGTTTCTGTGCGTGTGTGTGTGTATATATATATACACACACGTTAAAATTTGAATATTAACATGCATGGTAGTTAAAATCCTATTTTTATGGAATCGGGTGGAATCCCGATTTGAAACGTAAAATTGTAATACAATTATGTTTGGCCTCAGCGATTAAGGGTAAACACATAAATCTTCTTGAAATTTAGCAATTATGCTTGCGTCTATTTTCAAAATAAGTCTTCTCCCTCGTCTTTCTTCTGTTTCATTTCCAAATGGCTTCAAATTCTCATGTTACCGAATTTTAATTTACATAAGTATTTCAAGTGCGATTTAAGGTTTTCGTTGTCTTAGTTATGCAATTTTGTATAATCTTACAATTAGTGTTACGATTTTATTTCCCCTTACCGATTTTTGCGTAAAATCTCGATTTTAACTACCTTGTTATCATGTATGATAAATGATTTGCAAGTAACCTGCTTTATTTGTAAGTGCACTTTATGCTTTCAGTAATCATAGTAAACTTTTCAATACAAGTCCTGGAGCTTGTTGGTTCTTAAATATATTTGTTCGTATATTAAATTTAAATCTCATATTTGCATTTGGTTTTAGGCATGAATGGAATTATTTATCTTTATTTTTGACAGTTGGTTATTGAAGATTTTCTTATGCTTTTGCACAAATTTGTTTCTATTCCCTTGCCTACTCATTACATATATTGTTTGATGTCTAAACGACAAGTTTGTGTTTTTTCAACCTCAATCTATTTATTGAATGCTAGTGATATATTTGTATATTTTTTTTTTGTAGTTTAGAAACTTGAATGCATAACCAAGAAGAAAATTGATATTTTTATGGCATATATATTGTGCCAGCTTTCTTGTTTATGTTTATAACATCAGAGAGTTATCACTGGAATGCCGTAATATCACGTATCATTATTTAGAAATTTAAATAGCTGACATTTTCCTTTTTTAACTAGCTGTAGTGTTGGCTGGTGGTGGTGGACACTCATCCAACGGTGCTGTGGCCCAAGGTTCCCAATCTGACGGGGATTCTAACAACACAACTGTGAGTCTGCTTTTGTAGCTTTTTTCTATATCTTTTAATCAACTTCTTTTTTATATCTTAGTAACGGATATCTGTTACAGATATTTGTTGGAGGGCTTGATTCTGAAATCAATGATGAGGATCTCAGACAACCATTTTTGCAATTTGGGGAAGTTGTCTCTGTGAAAATTCCAATCGGTAAAGGGTGTGGCTTTGTTCAACTTGCTGACAGGTACGCTTGTAGTTATCCTTAACTTAAACATAGACATTGATTATGGGTGCGTTTGTTTAAGATTTTAAAAAAGTGATTTTATTTTTTTCAAAATCTAGAGATTTTGAAGAAAATCTAAAGCTACTTTGTGTTTGATTACAATCATAAAAATCTAGTTTTTTAAAATAGGAAGTTCCTACACTTAGGTTCCTTCGTTTTAAAAAAAATAGATTTTTGAAAAGCTATTTTTGGGGTTAAAAATGATTTTTTTTTTTAGAAAATGATTTTTTTTAAAAATCTATAACAAAAACTATCAAAATTATAAAATGGATTTTTTTAAGAAAAAAATAGTGGTTGGTTTATGTATTCCTCAAATGGGTATGGAACCGTGATTATGCAAACTCTTTCATGCTGTAGAATCATACTCCCTCCATCATTAATTATAAGCAAAAATTCACTTTTCAGATTCATTGAAAAATTGATGTATCTGATCCATATTATAGTCCAGATACATCAATTATTCAATGAATCTGAAAAGTTGACTTTGTTTATAATTAAGGATAGAGGAGTATAAGGATAATGACATTGAAAGAAATTGTTGTGAACTATTATTGCATATGATGATATGATTGTGATTGCTATTGACAATATCATTAGTAGTGTCTTACTTTTGCCTCGGTGAATTAGCTATGTTTTAATGCCTTCTGCTCTTTCTGTAACAGAAAGAATGCTGAGGAAGCAATTCAGGCATTGAATGGAACAGTGATTGGAAAGCAGACGGTGCGTCTGTCTTGGGGTCGCAGTCCAGGAAATAAGCATGTAAGTTTTCTTTTCTTCTCCTGAAATCAATTTTTCTCTGTGGCTATCTAATGGGACAATTATGAGGTTTCATTCTCCTCGTAATCAATTCCAGTTTGATGTTTGTGTACTAAATCGACGAAACTAAGACCCCGTTTAAATTGTGATTACCTTTTCTATTTTCATTTTTAAAATTGTTTTCATTTTAACTTGCTAATAAGATGTGAGACTCTTGAAGTGAACCATTGTAACGAAGAGAAAATGAAATGCTAATTGAGATGATTATTCCCGAAATAATGAAAACAATTCTCTTGACATTTTTATTGTTTTAAAAAAATGCACACAATCGTTCACTTCAAGAGTCTATTATCTTTTTGTTAGCTCATTTTTCATCAGTATTGATAGTTTGTCATTTATTTTCTATTATTATTATTATTATTATTATTATTATCATTATTATTATTGTTATTATTATTATTATTATTATTATTATTATTATTATTATTATTATTATCATCATTATTATTATTATTTTATAAAATTTCCACAATCATATACCTTCAACATGCAATTAGTTGCTACAAAGAACTATCATATGCACTTGATTTTAATTATGAACTCCCCAAAATGTATTTTCACACAGTTTCCTATTCCCGAATCTAAGGGTTAGCTTTCTATCTCTCTTAAAGAGGGTCCTCGTAGCGCCCCTCTCAGTTGAGTGTTCAGTGCTTGTCGCTGGGAGTTCTCTTTCTCTCTCAGGCATAAATGTTATTCCCAGTCAAGTATTTTACATGATTAATGAAACTAATCTCTAATTTGATTCCTTGTTATCTCACAGTGGAGGAATGACTCTAATGGACACTACGGCGGTCAGGGTTATGGAGGTCATGGATACGGAGGCGGCCATGGATATGCTGCTAGACAGAATCAGGATATAGCTATGCAACCTGCTGCTGCAGTTCAAGGGGCTTCCTAACGAGTCATAGCAGGACAGCTGGTATTGAAATAGGATCAATTTTATTGCTCTCTTGTGAACTGTAGTATTATTTTTAAATTTGTAGCTGGGTATATGATACCCAAGGGTATTAAGATTATATTTATGTCTGAAATTTTGGATTAAACCTGACCATATAATATGGTTTGGTTATTTTTGTTTATTTTAATCGTTAGTAGACAGTCACAAAATTATTTTTAATACTATCTTTACACAGTACAATGTAGCTGCTTTCAAAAACTTGACATTGAGTGTAAAGATTGAACAATATAGAAATATTTATTTCATGTTTGTTCTTAAAAACCAAAAGACGAAATTTAAAATTAAGTTTAGACATTTATTATTTTGAGTTTTTTTTTACTCAAAAAAAGAGGTTAAGTTTAATCAAGTTCTTGCTTAATTGCTTGTGTTGTGTTGTATTGTATATTTGTTTTTTATGGGTGTATTATTCTTTTAACTGTTTATTGTATTTTAAACAGTAAAAATACCTATTTATTCGATTGATGGGATATTGTGCATTTCTACTTTTGTCTACTTGTCTTCTTTTTCTTTATAAAAAAAATAGTCTTAAGACAAAAATAAATTATATTGAAACTCCAAAATATTTTGATCGAGGCAAGGTGTTAGGACTTAGGAGTCTCAATAGGGTATTTTAGGCATAATGCTCTCCCGTCTATTGGACTGGTTCTTTGAATTGAACTCTCATCAATGCGGTATTTAAGGCATGGGTTCTTCCACCAATTGATGTATTCGATACGAGACTCCTAACATGAATTGTGTGCAAACTTTAGAGTACTTGAAAAATAGGAAAATCCCCCCCACCTTGAATTGTGTGCTTAAAATAGATTTTGTTTTTTTTTTAAAAAAAAGTAGTTTGAAATTAATTTTTTCCTCAAATGATTTATGTTTTTTCAACTAATATACGAAGTTTTTTTTGGTACAATTAAACAATTAATGTATGATGATACTAAATTCTTACCATTGTAGGTAGTGAATAGTGACTAATCTCTGTAGAAAAATTTATTGAATAAACAAGGTCAGATTTGTCCAACGATCAAATAGTTCAAATAAAATCTTTTAGGTCTCAACATTTGGGGCTAAAAAAGACTTCAAAAAATTAAATTAAGCTAGTGATAAAAATATAATACAATAATTTAATAATAAGGGTTTGCTTAGCTCATTTGATTGGGAATTGGTATGAAGGCATCATTTGTTTTAAAACATAGGTTCGAATCTTGAATTCAATATACTTTAATTAGTCATTTTATTAGGTTAAATAAATTTTTGATCCCTATAAATATTTTTAATTTTATTTTTAATCTCTATAGTTTTTTTTTGCAAGTTTTGATCCCTCCAAATATTTTTCGTCACAACTTTTGGTTGATGCTTTTAAATCAACTTATGTGTATTACTTAAAAATATTCGTCATTACTTTTAAATCAACTCATGCTTTTAAATCACCTTATACTTTTATCTCCATACGCAATAGTCAATAATTAAAATGCAATATGCAGAGAGAAATGTTCAAACCCAGGTACTCCGACTTATTCCCTGTAAAAGGTGAATTTTAGCCATTAAGCCACTTGATAAAAAAAGAGAGTATAACTTAGCATATCAATTTAATATTGTTAATGAGTTTTAGTTTATGTGGAGTTGGTGGAAAATATCAATTGAGTTCAATTTTGGGATTGAAATATTCTTTGGTTAGATTTTATTTACAATTCTATCAAATATTAAATTATCGAAGTTCCTTTTTTTTTTAGAATAAACTTTTCTTTTTGTAAATCGGTTACCGTTTACACCACTTCCAAAATTATTTCATAAACGGTTGCAACTTGCAAGTAGTCAACCTAATGGTTAATGTGTGGCCATAGAGATGGCAGCAAATGTAGTTGCGGCTGAGGATCCAAATTGTTATAATGGACGGCAAAACTCGTCTTCATAAGATTTAGTAAACACTATCTCAATAAATTGAACTTGAACTAAAAATCTTTAGTTAAGTCGTAAGAGATCGGAACTATCTCTTCAAAATACTCATTGGTTGAGAAATGGAGATTAAGACAATAAAAAAAAAGAAGAGGAAATAGTCTCCTTTAGTTTATTTTCTTTTAAAAATATCATTATCTCTTTAAAAAAATACGAAGGCTTCGTACATTAAGGCTTGGATGAGTAGGAGCATTGTACATGTGATTTAAATGCAATTTATTTTATTTAAGAAGGAAATGAAGTTTATTTCCTAATAATTTGTGAGTTGTACAAAGAAATAATAAATAAATAAGAAATATAGTTGACAACAACAAATTTGTCTGCGTTGTTTTTTTTAAGCAAAAAAAAAAATTTATTTGTCTACGTTGTTGGATTTCATATCCATACTAAATAATAGTAATACTAATCACATGTTTTGTAAGAACTAGTAATTCTATCTAAATTATTTCAATTTCCAGAAGCAAATTTTATAAACTCGAGTACGACTTTTTTTTCCCCCTCCATATACAATTTATGGTCAATAAGCATCAAGAGAGATGAATTTCATGTCAATTATTTAATCAATCAAAATCTACCACTAATTAAGCTATATGGATCCTTCAACAAAAGAGAGGGAAAAAAAAAGCTAAATGAAATGTAGCCAAGAAACAAAATGACAAAGCATAATTTTCTCACCATTTATCGTTTGTGATTTTAGTAATCCAACAACTACTATGGAATAGTGTTACAACTAATTAAGCAAAAGCAAATCTTGATTTAGATTTCTTATTGGTTTGGTTTATGATAGAGATCTTGAATATATCAATGTCATTATTCTTTATTAAAACATGGAAATGATCTCACATTTTCACATGGTATATGTTCAGACTAAGGCTAAATTAATCATCTAAATGATGTTAGAAGACTAAATGTCATAAGTAGTTGCTGAAACTTGTTGATTAAACCGAAAGTTAGTTAGATGTTTGATTTCTGACTTCTTCATATAGAAAAAAAAAATTCAGTTAAAAATAAAAATTGATTGTGTGTTCTATTTCGACAGATTCTTGATTGACGGTCAAAATTTTGTACCAACATCATAATAAAAAATTGCTAGTGAAGATAAAGATAAGTTTGACAATGATTTTTTCTTTACAATGATATTTTCAAGAAAATCTTTTATTTTATTTTTTTGAGAAAAAATTAACCTTTATTTAATCAATAGAGGCAGAAACAGCCTTTATCTCATTTTGAACAAGGGTTACAATATATGGGGGGGGGGGGGGGGGGGGTAATTATCATCCCAAGTCCTATTTGGTTCTATTTCGGCCCATTTGGCCATTACATATATTTTTGAAGCAATTGTTCATATTATATATACCGTAAGTGAAATTGGTTGAACAATGGGAGTAGGTTAATATTTTGGTACCTAAAGCTTATCGAATGCTGACATTTTGTAGACAATATTAATTTAGTATTTAAATTTATTTTAAATAATTAAATATAATAGAATATATGACATTATATAATTTAATATTAAATTATATATGTAACAAAATTCTAGAATATAGAGTTATCAACCTTGAATATTTTTGAACCTTGAATATTAATGCATAATATTTTATTACAACAAAATCTACAATCTAGAAACATATGGATTGGTTTATGTCATGGTTGTGCAAGTGACCAAGTTGATAGAAATCCGTTTGGAGAGAATGAATGTGTGCTAGGCAAGCCGCAATATGATACAAAACAGAATTGAATTATGAACCATTTTTTTGACAAAATTGAATTATGAACTTAAGACAATTAAGAATTAAGATATTGTTTTGTGATAGAGCAGACTAAGATTATAAAAATGTAAATACCACCTCTGCTCTTATTTATAAGATTGTTTTTAAATTTTTATTTATCTCTTTTTATACGATATTTTTAAATTTTAAGGGGCATTACATTACCAACATACTCGTAATTAAAGTGTATCTTTTTTCTATAATCTGTAATAAATATTCTATAAAAATTTCATTCTCTTTTTTAAAAGATGAAATTGTAAAAATAATATTAACAAATTTAATACAACAACTCACTCTTTTAATCTCCTTAATTTTCTGAATAGAGTCTTGAATTTTATATTGAGAGAGGCAATACTTTTTTTTGACAAGAGAGAGGCAATACTATTGAGCCATTCTTACCATTCTTAATATCATTGGCCTTAAAGAGAACATGATTAGAAAGTTTGAAAATGAAAGGGACATTTTTTGTTGCTACATGGTTGATAATAATTTGTTAAAGATGTTTCATGGACAATAGTCAAAAAAGAACAAAGGAGACATATTGTTATGACGTATAGACATTTTTATTATATATTCGTGCAACGTGTTTCAATTCAATTATCTTTTGTTCAAGTGCACAACTTCATTTAAAATATATTTATCAAATTCATATATACAGTTATTTTTATTAGTCAGTGAACAATGTGCCTTTTATTAAGTTTGTCAAAAATTGCAACCCAATTCTTAATAATAAATAACTAGAAAATGAAAGTATTCCTTCCACTGTCCAGCAAGATGAATGAGAAAAGTCTTGTATTATGTGACTCAATTATCAGTAATTGGTGGAGCATCTTAATCCAACTTATAGTTAACTTTTTCCATGATCCAACTTCTAATGAAAGCAAAAATTGTTAGAACTTTTGTAAATTCAATCCAAAAAATTAGTTTAAGGTTTCATGACTTTTTTTTTTTTTTTAACAATAAAAGAATTTCATGACTTAAATACCACATTAAATACTTTAATATATTCTATGTGGAACTAACTCCTAATGGGGTGAATAAGCTTTTCTTATAACTAAAATTTGGGGAAAATCACTTTAAAAATCTAAACATATATTCATATTATTGTTTCCAAGTGAAATTTAACCCACAATAACAGAAAGAAGCTAACCCCAAGATAGAAAAAAAAAAAAAAAAAATACAATTGATATTGCATCAACAAAGAGAATTGACAAGCAAATAAAAAAGCATTATCTTTGTCTTTGTGTTGCATCTTTAATAAAAAAAATTGTAAGCATGTGGTGCTTTAACCCAAAGGTATTTTTCTTAAAATTTCAATAACCCAAGTGTCTAAATTCTCATGCTTTGTTCGTTATGAGGGTTTGGGTTAAGAAAAAGAGAGATTAGGCAGCACTTATTGAACCAAGAGGAAAAACAATAGATAAGCAATTTTTTGGCACACAAATTTTAACACCTGGATGCACTGATGTACCTGTTTCACGCAATTATATGTATTAAAAGATTTCAACCGCAAATTTTGATTAGATAGTTTTTATCCTAGTAGTCAGATTTCATATTACTTAATCTTAACGATTAGATTTAATTGATCAAGTAGCCTAGTGACTAGAAATTCCATCCTTAAGGTAGATAAGTGGAATGTTTGGGGTTCGAATCTTAACCCTCTGCATATATAATGCAATTGTCATACCAATTAAACTAAGCTCACGAGACATTCAAACCCAATTCTAAACACCATGTTAAATTAAGATATCATGATCCTTAAAGAGACTTGAGCACTTGCCGGAAAAGGTGGCAATGGGAAAATTGGAATTATCTTATAATAAAATTATACATTGTCACTGATTATTAATTAATTTAAGTGGTAAAAGTTTTAAGCCTCTTAATTAGATGATTAAAAATTCAATCATTGACTTATGCATGGAAAAAATTGGTTGAAAGATAAAATTTACCTTATGCACTCCACATATTCTCCGACATATATTAATCACTGTTACTCCGATAAAAGCTCTGTATCTTATAACATGTAGCCTGTAAAAAAAAACACATTGTTAATATCTTCATTCCATAAATTTAAAATGATATCAAAGTAATTTATATAAAATATATTGAACTATTCAATACTATCTAAATTTATATTGAGCTAACCATCTTGTCGTCGTATCTTCTTATATACACCATATCATGTTTAGGGCCATTGAGAGTTTGACCCAACACATTAATACACTAGATCTTGAATATAAGCTATGAAGTCCGATACGTACTCGATACTGATATTCGTCCGATACATTCTGATACTTGTATTAGAAAAAATATCGGTTAAATCTTTATTTTTAAATAAAAAAATAATATCTGATACGCGTCCGATACTTCCCGACACTCATATCGAAAAGTATCAGTTAAATCTTTATTTTTAAATAAATAAAAAATAATATCCGATACAATTTGTGTTTCCTAGTTAATGTCAAACTATTATGTTGTTACAGGAGTAACTAACTATGTCTTTTTCTGGATAATATTGGTGATGTTTTTTGAGATAGTACTAATGATGTTTTTTTGTATAATACTTAACTTAAAATGTACTGGTGATCATTATTTTTTAGGACAATATTGATGAAACACAAATACTTAACTTAGTATTAATGATTCTAATTTATTATAATTAGTATTTTTTGTCTTTGTCACTGTTTAGAAGTCACTATGATGTCCTACTATATAATAAGTTGTTAAGTATTTACGCTTGTCCCAAAATTCTAGTATAATAATGGATGCTTTATGCTTTTAATTGGTCAGCTGCAGGACCTATATAATTGCCTGTTATTGCTACAAGATGAGCTTCTTGAAGAGGCTTGATGTCATGACTATTATATGTTTTTTAAGATATTATATGTCTTTAGTTAGGACTGATGAGTCATTGTATGTTGAGCCTCAAACTGTTTTGCTCTTGTACAAGTTTATTGGCTTGTTTGTACTCTTTGTACAATGAACTGTTGGAGTTTATAATAATAATAATAATCATTTTTTTGTCTTCCAAAAAAAAATTATCATTATTAATATTATTGATTTTAGTCATGTTTATATATCGTGCATTTATATATTTAATTTTAAAATTAATTTTAAATAACGTATCGCGTCAGTATCGAATATGGATTTTTTAAAACTTTCACGTATCGATATCGTATCCGTATCGTGTTACGTATTGGGGCTTCATAGAATATAATTTAATATCATCTTAAAATTTTATTCAACTTACTTTTAACGTGCTATATATTTCGACAGGTTAATCTTATTTATTCTCTTTATTTTAAAATGAGATTACTCAAACAATATGAGCGATGTCACGGTATAAAATATAAGTAGCCGTGGAAAAATTATTTATAGTATTCAATTCTACAAATCTGACTTGTACTCTAAAATATTAGACACTTATAACTATGTTATTAATGTCTCTAAAATATTACTCCATCTGATTTTAATTATAAAATACATCAACAAAAACGATTGTATTTGATTCAAAATTTTGGATGAAATTATCAAATAAAAATGTTAGGACACATCATGACATGAACCAACTCCAACTCAACATACATTGACTAAGACAATACATATAATTAATGTAAAGAAAGACAAACAATTGGAAGTCTTGCAAAGGCTGCTTGTTCTAATTTCTAAATAATAACTAGAGTCATTCAAGTCTTTCTTCACTTAAGTCAATCTTTCCTCCTCTCTCCTTCACACTCTCTCTATCTATATATTCACCCTTTCACATTCCAACCGACACCCCCTCTTTCTACCATACCAACAAACTGCTTTCACACACACACCCCCCCATCATGGAGGTACAAGTAATGATGCCACCAGTTGCAGTTGCAGTTGCAGCACCATTTTCTGCAGATTTTAACTTTGACAGTAACTGTTCTTCTCCATACATCACTGCTCCTTCTTCCCCTCAACGTTTTGCAAACAACTTCTTCTTCAGTGCTCCCACTAGCCCATCTCGTGTTTCTCCTCTTTTCCCACCTCAATCCTCTGACCCTAAAGCCAACCATAATCACAGCAACAATTACAGTTTCGGTAACGACGATGATTTCGAGTTCGATTTCAGTGGTAATCTTCAAAGAGACTCTCTTTCCGCCGCGGATGAACTCTTCCACGGCGGAAAGATCCGTCCCTTGAAACCACCTCAACGGTTTAATTCCGGTGACATACCGATTTCTCCGAGAATCCAGAAGAAAAAAACAGTTCAGGATCATGATCATGATCATGATCCTGAGAGAGATTTGGATCCATTTGAAGCTGCAATTGAAGAAAAAATTAGAAACAAAGAAGAGAAAAGAGGAAGAGAGAGGGTTCTATCTTCTGGTAGGAAAGGAAGTAGATCATTGTCTCCTCTGAGAGTCTCTGACATAGTGGAAAATTCCGAAGATGTTTCTGTTTCTGTTTCTTCTTCCACAAGCAACATGAAATCGTTTTTGTCATTCACAAAAGGGTATAGAAAATGGAGAATAAGAGATTTTCTATTATTTAGAAGTGCTTCTGAAGGAAGAGCAAATGAGAAAGATCCATTGAGAAAGTACACAGCTTTGTCGAAAAAAAGCGTGGCTGCGGCCGAAGATGATGTTAGGAACTCTAGCTTCCGGTCAACGGAGAGTTCCGGTTCATTTTCTAGGCGGCGTGGACCGGTTTCAGCTCATGAATTGCATTATACGCTTAATCGAGCTGCTACGGAAGAAATGAGGAAGAAAACTTTCTTGCCTTATAAGAGAGGTTTGTTAGGTTGCTTAGGGTCTAATCATCATCGAATGGATCAGATTTCGAGGGGAATTGGGTCGCTCCCACGTTCATAATTATAATCCATATATCTTGTTTTTTTCTTTAATTTTTTTACAGGGCTCTATGCTTTGCCAAACATGTTCTTTTCTCATTTTCATGTTATTGAGTCTGAAAATTGTATGAACACACACAAACATATATAAAATGTTCTTTACATATTTTGCAAAATTAAGTTAGCTATTTGATTAATTTACTTATGTTCTTCCAAGAAGCAACTCTGAGTAATTCAAGTATATATATATAGGATGTGAATTATTCTTTTGCTTAATCCTCTGGTTTTTAGGGAAAGAGAGCCGTGGTAAATTGTAGTTCGACCATAGTATACGTAAAATTTGGTAAAAAAACGTTTCATCTAAAAATTAAACTCGGATTCTTCGAACACGGATGTAAAATAATTTATATTAATATAAAATATTTAACTTGTATAAAAGCTTGACAGAAGAAAAGAAGAAAGCTTTATTATCAAAGTTTTAAAAGAAAAGAAAAGAAGAAAGCTTTTAGTCTACATAATCATTAGGGTAGGGATAAATGATTTGGGCACAAAGTCAAATTAGAGATAAAAATAGGGATAAGATGTTTACATCCCAGTCATTAATTATTAAATCAAACGGTTCAAAATAATTCTTTTATAAAATTACTGAAAATAATTTTAGTCTTACGATTGTAAATGGACGATCCTTAACTGTTACAGGGTGCTGCTATAACAGTAGATAATCCTTTTCCTAAAAATAGTGATAGTAAGATACCATACCCTAAAGCATGTGATTATTGTCCATCACTACAAGATGTAATGATTGATGACCACTTAATAACGTACTATCTCTAATTGGAATTGGAATTTAGAAATGTGTAACACATTGGCATGTGTCGTGTCTCGGATTATACCCTCTTATACTCTTGGTCCCCCCTCCCCACACAGCTATAGTTTAGGAAAAAACAAATCAAAAGAAGGAATATATATAGGATTACACACTTTTAATTTTTCATATAATTTTTATGCAATTATTGGTGGAAAGATACTTAAGACGAGTTAGACTTTATTTATATATATATATATATATATATATATATATATATATATATATATATATATATATATATATATATATATATGAACATTTTAGTTTTTTGAACTAAATATGTATAGAAGTTTTGTATAAAGCAAAAAGTTTCTGAGTATTAGTTTATGATTATAAGACTTTAAGCAGTGATAACCATGAGATGTTAATTACTAGCTACTAGCAATTTTGTTGTACATTGGACCACTGTACTGTCCACATGAGCTGCCAACTCACTCGGGAAAAGCAAAACACAGCATATAGTTTGAAAATTGAAAATGATCAACAAATGCTTGCTCATAATCAGAACAGTTGCTTAATTGTACTGCACTATACTACTTTAGAGATATTAATGACCTACCAGGTGCCTAATGCCTATGCTCATAATTAACATAGCATTGCTTAATTGTATGACACTGGTACATTAGAGATATAAAAAAAACTTATATCCTTTTAAACACAGGTGGATTCGGTATGATTAGCCGATAAAGGAATATGCGGCGAATTATACACGAAATGACAAAAACTAAACAAACTTAACATTACTAAAAAATGAAAAGAAGAAAATGAGAGGTGTGAAACCTCAAGAGGTTAAATGCCTCCATTTATTATAGAAAATTGGTCACTTGGCAAACCTTTAACTGGTGTATGAGGACCTGATCACTGACTGGTCCGCTACTTAAATAGCGGACGGCAAATGTAAAATTTATCAAAAATTACTCATTTTTTTAACGTCCAACAACTACTAAAGTAACGGATGGGTAAAACGAAAAAAACGTAGAGCGAGCGGATAACTAATAGAATGACAAAAGTAAATCTCTAAAGTGAATTGCTTCCGTATCCGTGTATTCTTCCTTCCATCTTCAGAAGTAATAAATTCAGGTACGTTAAGTCCTTTTATTTTACCCTCAATTTATTTAGAAAAATTAAATTTCATCTAAAAAGAAAAAATTAGTAAAACATCATTTGTCAAAAAAAAAAAATAGTAAAACATCATTAATCATGAATCAAATGTTTTGAGACAAAAATAAAAAACTAAAAAGAACAAAGATTAAGGACGGAAGGAGTATTAGACAAGGATTAACCTATATGTTTTTGAATTACCCAAAAAAATCACATTTCTGAACATTTTCTGAAACAAGGATTTTTAACCTGTGTTTTATCAGCCTAACTTAAATCAGACTTGAGTCCTTTTCTCCTTCAGCCATTTCTCAAAACACACATGCAAATAGGCAGAAATTTAACAAGCATTGCATAAAAAATGGAACAGTTACATATATTTTACAAGGTACATTCACAAGAGAGAAAAAGAAAACTTGGGAATTAGACACAGTTAATGCCAGCATAAACGAATCAGGCATAAAGAAGTATAACCCTCAATTTTTTGGCGAAAGACAAAGCTGTTAGTAAATATTTCACACTTAGTAAGGCTTGTTGTAAAGCCCAAGCATAGGTTTCTCCCTCTGTTCCACTCTTTTCCTTGCAGCCTCTCTTGCCTTGAGAGCTTGTTTTTCTTCTTCCGAGACAACCTTGGGTTTTTCATCGGGTCTCTTTCTCTTACCGACAGCTAGAGAGGACGCGGCAGCTTTTGCATTTCTCATGGGATTCACTCTAAGGACTTGCCCAGGGAAAGCTGCATTATGATATTTATTTTGTTTGGTTACAACTGATTTGGATTGCGAAGTTGTCGAGCCCTTTTTTCCAGATGGTACATTCCGCCCAGCAATTGATGCAAAGTGAGGTGAGGCATATGCTTCATCATGGGTCACCCACTTGCCTGTAGAAGTTTCAAAAAGTAAATATGGTATTAATTCAATAATATTATTACTATATACATGTAACTGAGACGTATAACACTCATACCGATTGCATCAGAATAGTAAAATCCCGACTTTTGATCATAGCAAAATCCATTTGTTTTATGGTAGTAATAGCCTGAAGTGCTGTCAAACTCCCATTCTGCCAAATCATGCAGCAAAAATCAGCATCAAGATGAAAAATCAATACAGCAGCAAGGAAATATACACTAACACATCTTTTTGAGTTCTGGGTTCGTGTGAATCGTGTCCATGGACCAACGTATGAAGCTACATGGGTATACTGTATACCACATTCAACTGCCTAGAAAAGATGATGAAGATAATTACATAATGAGTAAAAGTTGCCCAAGTTTCTCAAAAACACCAGAGCAATTTGGTGGGGCAAATAGTAATTATGTATAACGAAGTCTAACTCCTCAATCTACCACAAAAACCAATTTCCAGTCTTTTTTTTTAATAAAAAAATTCGTACCAATTTCCAATTCTTAATACACGCTTTTCCTTCCTTAATTTATTACTCACACACATAATTCTTTGATAACTGCAGTTTGCAAGGCATACAATCTCAAACATTTAACTCATTTGGAACATCCACTTATAGAAGGAAATCTCTGGCCCCCCACTTTATACAGCAAAAACACCATCTGTTATGAGTGCAATGATTCCTAGACACCTTCATAGAAAACTGTGGCATACAGATTTTGTAGTTCTACTTTGAAAGACCATATAATGTTTAAGTGATCCAGAAATTGAACTCTCATAATCGAGTTGCCACTAAAATTCTTTTTTCTTTGTATACGGCACCATCAATTCATTCCGTACAGCATCAGCTTAGTAGGTCTAAACATAGTCTATCAAGAGAAATAAATGCAAGAAAATTCATACTTACCAACTTGGGAATCCAGTTCATGTGATTCTTTGATTTCCTCAAACTTCGCCTTATCTTTTTGATAGCTACGTTGTGCTCTCTGTATTTGAATACAAAGAAAATAAGAAATAGATATATGAAAAGTTATACATCTCATCTATGTGTGAAAATCTGAAAATAACATATGAACTAACAGGTATTCCTGTAATGTTTATATTTCCCATTTGCCAAAAGTTTTTTTTGACTGAGCCATTTGCCAAAAGTTAAACACCAATAGAAGTGTGAACTTCCTGCTACACCTAGTTCATTTCCCAATCTTTGACAGAGTCTATATTTTACTTGAAGAGTCCCTTTGGGTATACAAGATCTTTGTCAAATATAAAATCGTTCATGAGCTGTTGGTTCATGACATGCTACAAAGCATACCATGGATATCTATAAATCCTCACAAGAATCATGCTGATTAAATTTCACTGATGTTGGTAATTCAATTCTCTTGTTCTGTCTCAACAAATCCTAATAAACGAACAACTACGATACAGTATGATATTTTAAGACACAATAATGATATTATGATATACTTTCCATACATTCTAACACTTTCCCTCAAGCTAAAACTTACAAAGCTTTATAATAGTTACAAATGAGTTTTCAGAAAGGGAAATGGAATATAGCTATACAAAACATGATAGGGCAGGCAACTCAATGATGTTAGAGAGATGCCAAAGATATGAACACTGTTGTAAAGACAACTCTAAAATGAGTATGTCAAATGGGGCAGAGGAGATTGGGTGTGCCGCAAACATTATGCAGTAATATTGTGGTGGACTTTGGATGGAAGTATGTTTAGGGCAAAAGAACCATACTAGTTGTGTTGTTTTACTGATTACTTGTATTTATAATACAAGCATGTGTAGACAGGGATGTGACATTCCCCCAACAAGTATTTCAAGAGCTATGGATCAAGGGACCACATGATGATACACTTTCCCATGTGTAAAAAGTCAATCTGATGATGAAAGTCCAGGAGCATGTCACAATATTATGGCAGTAAAAGCTAAGGTCGAAATTCCTCGTGAAATGGAGGCCGACCAAGGGATTGCACAGAACAATGGTGCAAGCACGGATGTTTGATTGGTAATATTCCCCAGTAATAACTTGATGTCTTGGATGACAAAGGCAGAGATTTTGGGTTCCAAAATTCAAAATTTGAAGATTAAAATTGATAATTTAATATTTCAATTTGTAGATAAACATAAGAGATATGAAAGGATGTGTAGATAAGTAAGGTATATTGGGGTTTTGTTTGATTGAAAGATTTGAAGATATAAGTCATTGTTATAAATTCATAGTGGAGTACTGGAGTATAATGGCTTGAAATAATGCATAAACTATTTATTTGAGGGTAAATTAGAGGATAAATGATAACATGACACTTAATATGAAGTTCTTTTCATTTACTAAAGTGACAGTCAATATAAAACAAAGGGAGTGTGTGGTGGGAATGGAAAACCATTATGCATGACTAACTTTGTAATAAACTCAGTTGGAAATGTTGGAAATGACTTACGTGGTTGATGTTGTGTTAAACAGATAACAGTCACTAATATGGATTGGAAACAATTTGAGTTGATGTTGCTTTCAATTCTTCACTATTGGTAAATATAAATAGAAGTAGAATCGATGACTTCATTTATATAAATAGCAGCAATGCTAGGTTTAACCGTGTACATCACTCAAGCAATTAAAAAAGTACATTCCTAGTTTATTCTCAATTTTCACAGCCTTAGAATTATTATTAATCCTTCAGTAAATAATCATAAATCTTTCAACATATTCTTCTCCTTACTACATTCATAACTATAATATTGGTACCTTTCATCATGAAATATCTCATATATCAGGAAGACAGCAACCTTCTCTGTTCACTTGCTTACGGTAATGGTAAACAATTTAAAAACCACAAAATGAAAATAAGTTCTTCTCAGGAAAACCATGTACAATACATGCAAGTGCTAATATATGTAACAATTGAAAAACATAGGTTCTCTAAAGTGGTATTTCACTAATGTTGTATATATTTGAATATTAAATTTATAGAAAATATGACTCCATTAAGGTTATATTTCTAAGAATTCAAAATACAAGACATGGCTTGGCCTGCATCCTGATATAACCCAGAGTTTTCTTTGTAGAGAACCTTTATAACTACTTGATTGGATAAATCAATTGCAGAGTTTGGTATCAAATGTGATTGTTTTTTCACAAGTAAAACCATATTTAGTCTCGTAAGTGTACCTTAATTGGTAACCAGGGACATTATTGCAGGGACCGGGGTTCGAATCCCAGATTCCCCACTTCTCCACACTTAAAGTGTGAGTCTAGCCACTAAGCTACTTGACCAAAAAAATACACACCATATTTAAAAGGTTTATTATTCAACTAGTATATATCAACAACACATTCAACTGACATGAAATGCAAATAAACATATGCACAATAACAGAAATAATCATACATTTAATCCCGGGTAGTCATTCAAATGGGAAAAATAAAAGTTCAATCAATAAGAAGGCAAGGTAGCATGAGTAACATAAATAAGAAGAAAAAGAATCTTACAGCTTCAATTTGCTCAAGGGCATTAACTGTTTCCTTGTGTTCTTTATCTTTAGCAGCATTCTCTTTTCTCATATTAGCAAGCCGCTTGGTAACGTTCTCTTTATGGCGTGTTCCAAGCTCATGATTTCTGATGCTGGAAGGGTTGTTTGATATATAAATTTTGCAGACATCACACCATTTGTTTCCCTGACTTACCCAGTACTACAAAAAACACGGAAAATAGTTAATAACGAATACAAAGTGCCCCTCTTTAGGTCTCAAGTTCGAATCCTAGTACCAATACTAGGCTCAATTGAACCTCCTAGTGGACAGTGATTAGTCGGTCCTTGGACCAGATACCGAGTATCCAACAAAATAATAACGAATACAAAGTGCATCTAAACTAGGAACAAGTAAAAATAATTTACATTAACTTGAATTTAAGGTCTCAGAATTGATATATCATATTAGAGCTACCATTAAAAAAAAACAATTTTTTTAGCTTCCAAGCAAAGAAAATGTCATAAATTGTTCAAGGGAAAATAATGCAAAATTAGAATAATAATAATGGAAATTATAAGATAAGATTAGGGTGATCAAACCTCAGTCATGGTAGCAAATTAGGGTTTGAAGGAAGAACAAATGAAGAAGACAAGCTTGAGAGATAATAATTCACCGAATTCTGTTCAATTTTCAAAACCCTACAAGAATCAGAACAAGCTCCGTTACTTCTCTCTTTATTGTAAATTTTGGGGGGAATCAATCAATGGAGACTTTTTTTTTTTTCTTTTCTGTAAGATTTTATTTTTCTTTCTCGGTTGCGATCAGAAAGAAAAGAAAAGAAATGGTATTTTTCGTGGGGCTTTTTCCAATCTAAAGTTGGGCTTTAAAATGGGACAAGTAGCGCAGGCCCAGTAAGGTGTAGCCCATTTATAAAAGAAGGCTAGATGTTGACGGGGGATATGATAAATTAAAGAGTTTCTTTTCGCGCCTCTTATCTCTCCCATGACTTTTCAATTTTATCCCTCTCATAACATAGGCAGCGAGCGTTTAAAAATATGAAAATTGAGAAGAAAAAAAAAAACATTTGTTGGCTACACTGCAAACTGCATTTGCATTCTACATAAAAGAATTTGTCGGTAGTAAAAAAATAATCTCTCATTTAGTTAGACTGTGTCGACACATGGTACAATGTGATTAGATACGTGTTTGGTTGTGACATTGGTGCAGCCAATCACAATTAATGGTGAATTCTATAAAAAGGGACTATTGGTGTGAACTTTGTTCACACATTCTCTCATATTCTTTTATTTTTTACTCTTTGTTAGTTTCGCGTAAACGGACACATAGTTCGTCGTCGGCTAATCATATCATTCTTACGGTGTTCTTTAGTCACCATGGCTGGAAACAATACGTTAATCGACTGTCCAAATTGGGAATAATATGACTAACTGAAACGCATGCCACTCAAATGGGGCTTTCCATTCATAAATGGGACTATCTCATGTTCTTAAACTAGTAGCAGCAAACTGAAGGACCGAAAACGAAACTTGAGCCTTCTATGTGCAAACCAATTGAAAGTGCTGAAGAATATGGCCATATTCTTCTCACATTTAGATACACCAAATGAATATTAATACTTGTTTAATTTCAAATTTAAAATCTGTTCATGTGCACTACAACAAGACTAAATCAAACTAACATGTAATCCACCTCTTCACAATCATTTCAAAGGTAATATGCCAATTTGTCATAATTTTTTTTAACTTAGTATCTATGTATGACCAACAACCCCTAATAAGTGACTTACTTTAAACATATTTTCTCAAAATTCTCATTAGCCGTTAATTAGAGAGTCACTTATCTCTTACATTAGAACTCTTAAAAGCTTATTATTTTTAACTGTTTTTTTTATTATTTTTAGATTTCAATTTTTTTATTTCGGATCTGCAACGTTGATGTTCAAATTATTGATTGAATTAATATTTCAATATGAATAAACGAAAACCGCAATAATATAAGAAATCAAATAGCATCGCACAAGATGACGAACAACATAGTGCCGAAGTCAGACAATGAAATCACAAAAAAAAAGTTATTAGACAAAAAAAAATGATCTAAAATCACCTATGTCCTATGAACAATGGAGAAAAGAAGGAAAAAAATTTCTTCCAAAAGAAAAGTTAATTAAAACCTGCTTCGGATGCAAATTTTTTTTAGAAGCGATTATTTTTATAACAAGTGATTTTTTTTTCTTAAAAAATTATAACAAACAACTCCTGAGGTTTAGTTTAATGTTTTGTTACTAAAATTAAGTTTTGGTGCTAAAATCTTTTACTTATAAAAGGAAGCTCCTCATTAGCTCCTAAGCCTCCATTTTGCCTATGTGACATATCTAAATGAGCTTCAATTCTTCCTTAGAAAAATTTGATTGTCTATTGATTGATTGCCTCACAATTGTTTTTATAAAAAAAATGTTACAATAATGCAATAATAATGTGCATCCTTTTATTTCCCCTACTAACCATGTTATGAAAGGTGAAACAATCACCTCTTTTAATGTTTTTTTAGTGCCAAACCTTTTCAATCCCCTAATAATATAAAACGTTTGTGTAAATTAATTAATACATATAATATATATATATATATATATATATATATATATATATATATATATATATATATATATATATATATATGCCTTATATACAATCCCTCCTCATACATATATGAGCATGCCAAATTTCAATTTAGAATGGTTATTGGAAGGGTTGTTAGTGTAGTAGAAGAATAGTATTTTTAGAAACTTTTGTGATTTTACTGTGTCTTTCTTTTTCTTCATATTCAAAGAGCGAGACTATTGTTAGTGTTGCAAGAATAACAATTCATGTTAATGGAAAAATATTGCCTTCTCTTTTAGTATCTTTTACTTATTTGGTGATAATTAGTATTTTATATATTGTGTATACTCTATATATGGATCAAGCATTTTTTAATTGAGTGATATATCACTTCATATATATTGTATACTCTAACTATTTTTTTTATAGGAACACTCACTTTAATATTCTATTTCCAATACTCTGATTTCTTAAATCTCACCACTTTATATGGAGTCTATTTCTACAATAGTGGGAGGAATATACATTGTTGGAGGAGGAAAAAATATGGTGGGAATGTAATGATAGCTGCAATCAATTTGAAAACAAGTTATATTCATTGGGATCTTTGGTTAGTGTGGTAATTAATTCCAAACACGTTTATGATAAAAACACAAATCCATGCATGGGGTTGTGTATGTGAGTTTATGTTAAAGAAACGATGTTTTATAATTTTTTTTTGAGTTATTGCAAAAGAAACAATGTTGAAAAGGTCTTAGTCCACGAAACCAAATATATTGTTTTACCATTTATTTTTTAATTGTGGATTGATTTTGTTTTTTTTTTGTGTAGTATAGTGGATTAAATATAAAATAGTTTTTTTGTCTTATATTTTGTGTAAATTGTGTGATATATTGTTGGATATAATCATAGATGATTAGAAGAGAAAACAATTTTTTTTTACGGAAGAAGAGAAAACTACTAGACTCATGTTATACTATTTAAAAGTTAGTTACTACATCACAATGTAAGTACTATACATACTATGTTATATATGTGAACACCATACTGAAACCAATTTAATATTTAGAGCAAAATATGAAGAGTGGTGAAGTCTAAGTCATCTATTTTTAGGGATACTTTAGACTTATATATTTAGGCAAAGTTACGTACGTTGATATAATAAGTATTTTCTAAATTATATAAAAATCAGTTAATTTAGTACATAAAATATATGAAAAACCTGTCAATTGTACAAAAAAGGGCCTTGAGTTGTTCTTCAGCTTGCATTAGTTGTAATAATGTGACACCTCTAAAAAACTTTCTCATACTATCATGTAACTTCTCCCCTTTCTTATTCTACTTAATTAATTAATGAATATTAAAAGTAATAAATTTTGGAAAGTTAACTTTTTATTCATGAGACCTTTCCAATTTCATATTGAAGTTAATTAATTACATGTCATCTACAAAATTTTTTTCAGTTTACAGCGTTTAATTGCAAGTTACAACCCTACCACACATCCATTACTTGACAAAAATTATACCTACAACAAAAGAATAATGTAGAAAATTTTAAAAATTTCTATATACCAAAAATATTATTGGATTTAAAAATTTAGCTAGAATAAAAATGCAATATCAATTTCAAGAAGTTTCCAATACATTCTCTTCAAAAAAACTATCAAAAGATTTAACTTTCAACATTTTCAATTGAACACCTTATTATTCGACCCTATAATATTTACAATTTGTATTGTTTTATATCATAAACAAAAGAAGGTATCTGTTGAGTTTTGTGTTAGTGATTTGAGTTTCATTAATCGAAATAGAAGGTTGATAAATATTTGAAAAAATATATAAATTATATAAGAGTTCTTATATACTTTTTTTTATGAACAATAATTAACCAAAAAAATAATACATTTATTAAGTTTAAAAAACGTAGCCTTAAAGAAGATGATCGATCATATCACTTAGGTTGACATACACTACAAAACTGAAAAATTACAAGTAATTAGTATTAAATAATAATAAACCTGACTCAAACACAAAAAGAAGAATCAACTAAATTACAAAAATAAACCAAATAAATAGACTAAAAAAATTATCACCGATAAAAGTCGGAGTAGAATTGCATCAAGTGAAGGCTTGAGATGAAACACTAAAATAACTCAATATATAAGCATACACATTGCATTTTTTATAAATATGAGAAACTTTAAATTACATAGAGAATGGTAAAGTAAAAGGTTAGTGCTAATATTATTTTTATATTTTGAAACATCTCTCTTATTTCACCACGTAATAAAGATCTGAGAGGAAACTTCAAAAGAAGTTTAGGCACTAATAAATTTAGATATTTGTGCATTGTCGAGTAAAAAATTATGGTACTTCCTCCTTTTTTTTTTGGTCAACTTCCTCTTTTCTTTTTTATAAAAGATAATTCACTTTTTAGATTCATTAAATAACTGATGTATTAGGTCTATATTATTTATTTGCTCTACAAACTATATTATTTATTTTTAAAGTGAAACGTTTATCAAGAGAGATGAACCCCTTAAATAATTATCAATTATCTCAATAGGAATAATCTTTGTAACTATGTGCGGATGATACCTTTAGGCTTTGTTTGTGAGTTAGATTTTGGAGGGGAAGAGAGGGGATGACTTATTTTTCTTTTCTAAATTGTAGGTTTATAGTTACTCTTTTAAAATAATACTAATTGAAAGAAGAAAGATAAGTGATTACATAATACTTCAATCACACTTAAATTATTATTTTTAAAAGCGTTTTATAGTGTTTTTAATTTAGAAAAGAAAAATAAGTCTTCCCCTCCAAAACCCAACTCACAAACAAAGTCTAAGGCCCTGTTTGGCCCGACTTATTTTCCTCTTTTTTTCTTCTCCTTAAAAATAGTAAAGAAGGAAAAAATTGTGTTTGACTTTACTTTTTTGCATTTTTTAGTTCTTTACTTTATTTCTCTAATACTTTTAAGAAGAAATAGTGTTAAATATAATTTTATACTTCTTTATTTCGTTTAAGCTAAAATAAAAAGTTAAAAATAAGCCGGGCCAAACGGGACCTAAGTATACAAGAAAATAAAAAATAAACAAATTTGTGATATAAATAAATTAAAATATCATATTTCTAAACAATTTTTTATTTTGAACATACATTAATATTATATTAAATTTAATCATATTTTAAAATAATATCCTCCAATCATTCAACTATTTTTAATTATAATTATCATAATTATTATTTTTATTTGTGAAAATATTGTAAGCATATATTTTAATCGAATCCGTGCAACGCACGGGTTTATTTCTAGTTAACTTAAAAAAGATGATGACGTAAAAAAAAACATTTAGAAAATGTGAAATGGGTAGCTGGAGCAGTATAGTGGGTGCTGCTGAGCTAGGCAGTGACCGGCTACCGCCACCACCACCAACACCCCAAACAGACAGAAAGGGACACAACAATACACAATATTTGCTGCATTCTTTCATCCATACCCCCAACCCCCACTTTCCTCCCACTCATAATATCATTATTGCTGCTCCAATAGATCCATCCATCCATCACCGTTTCTGTGTCTCTCATTAAACAAAACCCTAATTCCACTCGAATTGGGGGTAAGTAAATTAACACAAATTAGGGTTTTCAATGGATCAATGGTTCTTGGTAATGCTCTCAAATCTTCTCCATCTTCACAACTCACTCGATCCAACCACCGACACACTCTCAACCACCGCAACTTCCTCTGCTTCCTCCACCACATCTCTTCTCCAGTCTTCCTCAATCGCCCCTCTCCTTCTCTTCACCATGGCTTCCGTACTTTCCTATGTCGCATCCACCCGCACTCCATCCTCACCTTCCAACAACAACCGCCGTAAGAAACGCCGTCGCAACTCCAACGCCTCCGATTACTCCGTCGCAGCTTTCCGTGCACTTTCAACGGAACACATCTGGTCCCTTGAAGCTCCTCTCCGTGACCAGCAGTGGCGTTCTCTCTACGGTCTCTCTTATCCAGTCTTCACCACCGTCGTCGATAAACTCAAACCTCACATCGCCGTTTCAAATCTCTCCCTCCCTTCCGATTACGCCGTTGCTATGGTTCTCTCTCGTCTCGCTCACGGTCTCTCCGCTAAAACCGTCGCTTCTCGTTACTCCCTTGAACCTTACCTTGTTTCCAAAATCACCAACATGGTCACGCGCCTCCTTGCAACAAAACTCTACCCTGAATTCATCAAAATCCCAGTTGGTCGTCGCCGTCTCATCGAAATCACTCAATCCTTCGAAGAACTCACATCACTTCCTAACATGTGTGGTGCCATTGATTCTAGCCCTGTTAAGCTCCGTTCTAGTCCTAGTTCTAACCCTGCTACATATCTTTCGCGTTATGGTTACCCTTCGGTTCTTCTTCAGGTTGTTTCTGATCACAAGAAGATTTTCTGGGATGTTTGTGTTAAAGCTCCTGGTGGCACTGATGATGCTACCCATTTTAGGGATAGTCTTCTTTACCAGCGTTTAACTTCAGGGGATGTTGTTTGGGATAAGCTTATCAATGTTCGCGGTCACCATGTTCGTCCTTATGTTGTTGCTGATTGGTGTTATCCTTTGTTGCCGTTTTTGCTTACACCTTATTCTCCTAATGGGATGGGTACTCCTGCACAGAATCTGTTTGATGGAATGCTTATGAAGGGTAGGTCTGTGGTTGTGGAAGCTATTGCTTTGCTTAAGGGAAGGTGGAAGATTCTTCAGGATTTGAATGTGGGTCTTCATCATGTGCCGCAAACGATAGTTGCTTGTTGTGTTTTGCATAATTTGTGTCAAATTGCTAGGGAACCTGAACCGGAGCTTTGGAAGGAGCCTGATGAAAGTGGAGTTCAACCTAGGATGCTGGATAGTGAGAAGTCTTTGTATTTCTTTGGAGAAAGCTTGAGGCAAGTTCTCACTGAGGATTTGCATCAAAAGCTCTCCTCAAGATAGTTATTTTACTTTGCTACCAGGTTCATTCATGGTGAGGGAGAGGGTGAAAAACCTCATGATGTAGATTTATTTTATAAAAAAAAAAACAGGAATATTTTTTACTCTTGTAGGATGCACATCGTTTATTTTCTATGTGGAATGATTTTAGTAACCAGATTTAGAACTAGATAACAGGATTTGTGGGTGTGTTAACTGTAATGTCTCCTTGTCTTGTGATGAGGAGTACTACTGTACTAACATTAGATTTGAATTAGATGTTCCAGACAAGTTCAACTTAACATTAATGGCAGAGGTTCATCGTTTTGCCATTCGGGTTTCTTTTACATCCTGTTTTCCTCGGTACTGTAACTGGTATTGTCGTAATTGGTTTAGTTTGGTATTTTCTTTTATGGTTCATATTCCGGATTGGGATCATCCCTAGAGTAATCGGATGAATTTAGTTTTCGAAATGAAAGCATAAGAACTCAACAGTCAAATATCATGTAGGAAATAGTTCTACTAAGATTTTGCTTATGTATGTTATTTTGATTACAGAATAAATTTGTAAATTCATGATTTTATAGCAGCATTAATAGATTGCTGCCTGAATGTCAAGCTGTTCTGATGTATTATTAACATGGTTTGAGCTTAGTTTTGGCTGGACATATTGTCTGAGTAGATATACATCGAAGTTGGCGTCGTCATGATGCAGAGTTATTGAAGTTGTTTGTACATGTATTTCTTCTTATTATATTTGTATATTAATCACCCATATCTGTCACTGGAAATAGTGGGATCAGATGATACAAAACTTATATAAAACTACTAAAACCACAGAAGCTCATCAGATATGGTTGAGATCAGAAAGAAATATGCTATAGGTGGTGAGATCAGAAAGGAATATTCTCTGGGTTAAAAATAATTACAAAATGAATGGGGATCACAAATTTAGAATCACATGCAATTAGATCTGTTCTTTGACTGGTGCAATGAGATCCATTTTAAGCTGCTCCGTCTGTGTATATCCTGTTTATTGTATATGTAGTATTTATCTTTAAATTTTTTAATCATAAAACAAATTTTTTCAAAGTTCAGCATTTAATACAACAATGTCTCTGTAACCAAGAAATGAATCAAAGGAATACAAAAACTATAGATTGTCAATGTGCATCAACCTACTGAAAACTGAATAAGAATTAAAAGAAATGACACAACACAATGAGCTGGGTGAAAGGTAACTGTCGAGGCGTAACTTATTTAGTAGAAAGATAATTTTAGAGGCTGAAACATCAAAGTGCTTATGTTTCGATTATCTAGAGTCGGGGGAGGTTGCCGTGTTTGTTAAGTTGGAGTTCTCCGTGGTGGTTTGTACCAAGATTG
This sequence comes from Trifolium repens, assembly GCA_030408175.1. Lineage (NCBI taxonomy): Eukaryota > Viridiplantae > Streptophyta > Magnoliopsida > Fabales > Fabaceae > Trifolium > Trifolium repens. Next base: position 13,936,949 of record CP125842.1, on the reverse strand, counting down.
TCAGTGGTTTCAGGTGTAGTTTGGGATTCTGGGTGAGTTGTCTTGGTTATGCAACTTGGTGTTTGTATCTTTGAGAAAATGAAATTGATCAGACGGAGGTTAAATTAGCACACTCAAGCACCACCAATACACATACAATAAAAACAAGAGTATAAATTATAAGACTTGCAAATGTAAAGTGTATACAAAGGCATTCATTAAGACAAGTGACACTAAATTCTTACCACCCATCAAAGCAAAGCTAATTCTAAACCTACGATTCATATCTTAATTTCTTAAGCCACAGTTCTGTAGACTATTTTACAATTTGAGCACCCTTCAAAAGAATCATTTTGCATTTCATTATGAAACTATACTTAAATGTGCTATGCTTGCAAGTTGCAATAGCTTCAGATGATTGACACAGATTCAAATATGATTGAGTCACATAGCAGAGAAAATTCAGCATATCAACAAGCCGTTGCTTTACATCATAACTGAACCTTTGGAAGGCTTCGGCTAGATACACCATGCAATAATTTGACAAACCCGAGAAAGCTTAACTTCCCATCGGTGTGGCGTATCCAGTCATGAAGAACAACATGAACAGGGATAGACGGACCAAGTCCAAGTTCCTAAAAAAACATTTTTTAAGAAATATGATGGTGATTAGCTATGTATATTGATTCAGTTACGCACAAAAAGTATTTATGACCGAAATGCTTTTATTAACTTACTGAAGCAAGTTCTTCGATAACAATAGCCCTGTTTCCATCTTTCTCAAAAAGTTCATATGCGCAACGGGCATGTTGTTCCCAACGATCAAGAGCTTCGAGTTGGTGCACACTTAATGCAGCAGCACAAAATTCTTCAAAGTCCATCCTTCTATATTGTAATGAACTCAGCTGTAATAAAAGGGAAATAATAGCAGGAACAATTGAGAAATGAACCAGTCAAACTACCGGAATCTACGATAACAGAACAAGGTATTATTACCGAGGAAAGAAAATCTGTGATACGAGACTCTTTCATGGCATCAGTTGCATATTTCTTCAAGGCCTGCACATAAAATATGAATTAGAAAAACTTATGGAATCTATCTGACAAAACAATAAATTTCTTACAAGTTGATATGATAATCAACCTTGTTAATGTTCTCCAAGGATATGCTCCCATTTTTGCTTGGTTCCAAAAGTGCGTATTGTTCCCTCAGATAATAGAGCTCGTCAGCAGTTAATGTCTTCGATAAGGCCTGCCAAGGAGATGAGCATATATTAACTAGTATAATTAAAACCAAAACAAGATCGGAGTAATTGCAAATTGTATTCTAGTATATACAGAAACCAAAATACGCACCCTTAAGGCAGCCTTACGCAAGGATGATGATCTCATATAAGTCTTCATGAGTTTAAATATTAAGATATCAAGTGGAACTTTTACATCGTTGTAATTACGTATCCAAGGATGACCTGCAAGCACAAGATTATTAATCAAATCTCAAAAAATGTCTCTTATTAGAACATCATTGATATTAGAGGTCACAAGAAAACTCACTCAGAGCCTGAGCCGCAGATATTCGCTTCCGAGGGTCTTTATTCAGTAGGCGTTGGACAAAATCTTTTGCTTCTGAAGATAAGGATGGCCAGGGAGCTTCGTCAAAACCTGGATCGGCCTTCAAAACTGCCCTAAAAATACCCGACTCTGTTCGAGCCCAAAATGGACGACTACCACATAGTAGAATATATGCTATCACACCTATACTCCACACATCAGCCTCTGTGCTGTAAGATCTATGAAGAACTTCAGGAGCCACATAATATGCACTTCCAACAATGTCATTAAGCCTTTCATCTGTATGACATGATGATAAAATTAAGAAAATTACTAACTCTTGCGAGGAAAAGGATGCTAATAGCAAAATCAACCAAGGACATGCGAAGGAAAACCTGGTCTGACAAAATCTGATAATCCAAAGTCTATAGCTTTTAACTCGGAACTTTCATCCTTTGAAGTGTACAAAAAATTCTGAATGACAAAATGTAAGGCGGTTAGACAATATGAAATAATTTTCAAATTGAAATACTAAATCAATTTAAACTCGATTCAAATAATACAAACGACAGGGTTTAAGCGACCGCACACTGTAAAATAAAGATATTTAAATAGGATTAACCAATCCATGCTCTGCTTGCATTTTCACCGCAAGCTATTAGATTACTGGGTGAAAACTATAGGAAATTATGAGGCATTATGTAACTATCTGAAAGACAAACGAAGGAATATGCTCACCTCAGGTTTAAGATCTCGGTGCACTACACCCTGAAGATGACAAAATGCAACGACATTTAGTATTTGTACCATGACAGCCTTTGCATCATCTTCTGTATATTTCCCTCCTCTGAAGAAGAATTAAATCACGTAGCTAGTAAGCGACAAGGTGCAATTACAAAATCAAATTTTATTATTGAAATAGCATGTTAACGCCACGTGTGAGGATAGCAGCACTATTTCACACTATTGAAACCATATGAAATTATATATTACCTTGATAGTATCATATCTAATAGCTCTCCCCCTTCACATAACCTGAAACGTCAATCGTATCCAGTTAATTATGAAAATGCTAGAAACAAGTCTTGAGCTTAATCCCTTTAATAATTGTACGTGAAAATTAATTTACAAATCCAATAGCTGATTCATTAATTAGATGCATCAATTTTAGATATAGTATGTAATCTTATAGTCAATATTTGAGTATATTACGCACTGGAAAAAGTTGTATGATGATGTACCACTATTTCTTAAATTGTATCATGTTTGTAGACTTGATCTACATAATAAGATCGTCCAATCCACTAGTTGAATTGATGAAAACTAAACGAAGTTATTTAGAAAAGGAAGTTTAAAAAGATTTGTTATAGGAAGCGGATATAATGTATGTACGTACGTATATATACATACATTTCTTAACTAAATGCACAAAGCACGACCAAACTCAAAACTGAAAAGGAAACAAATACCACCAAACTTACTCCATTACAATGTAGACGTTTTCTTGATCTTCAAATGCATCATAAAATTGTACTAAATTGCTATGCCCGTTCAAAGCTCGCAATATTTTCACCTCTCTTCTAACATCTTCAATTGCAATAGCTGTTGTCATCTGATAACAAAACATATAAAGATGAATACGTAATTTATACATGGCTCCCTTAACAAAATTTAAATCAAGTGCAAGGAAACAAAATTGAAACAACAACGCGGGTGACAAAAGTAGAATGAAGTAGTACATAATAAAGAGCAATATCATCCAAATTCAAAGGCAAATTCAATTGCTATAATCTCTATTCCTCAAGTTTCACTCTAACAAGTTTGATGAAAACATCAACCTAACCGTTAGATCAAGCTCAGAATAAGAGTGTACTAATAGAGTCTGATCTACTCTATTTTCACAAAAAACACATACAATAACACTCAATTCCAACTTTCCAAGTCCTAGAAAAACATTTCCAAACTTTTCCAAACAAATAATCCTCAACAGAAAATCCTTAAACACAAGTGACTAAAACAACCTTAAACCTCAAGGTTTGTCAAACAAATAGATGAATCACCAAAATTAGAAGAACTTCCAAGCCTATATCAATATTCTAAACTGTACCAAGTGATTCATCCAAGTATCAATACTTAACAAAAATATTTCCTGGTAGGAACAATTTTTTGCCGGACTTTACTTACCTCGCGTCCGAACTCTAAATTACCGGGTCTCATTCCACTCGGAACCAGAGGGTTAATACAAAAAAAAGAAAAAGAAAAAAAGATTAACCTTTAAGTTTGCAATTAGCTAGAAATTGAAGGTACAAGAACAAGATTAACCTTTGCTTTAGGGATAACTTTTACAGCCACTTGTTGACCCTTAAACTCACCCTTCTTGAACTTAGCAGAACAAGTATACCCAAAATGCCCCCTACCCACTTCTTCTCCAACCTCCAACCTACTACTAAAATCCTTTGAGAATCCAAATCTCTTGTCCAAATCACCACCACCCTCCTCTGAATCTTCCGGTATCGCCGCCGCAGTTTCCTTCTTCCCTTGTCTCCTAGCCAACACAGCCCTTATATGTTTCGCCGGAGAAGGTGGAGGAAAAGCTCGCCGGAAAAACCTCCTCGGCGTTGAGCTAGTACTCCGGCTAGGAGTCGTCGACGGAGACTTCTTAAAGAAGCGAGCTGGACTTGGACTGTAAAAAGGAAAAAAAGGAGACTTTTTTCCGGCGATGACGTCATCTTTCCGACGGTGGTTTTCTCCGGCGGGACTTAGTGGGGTCTTTGGGATTTGTGTTGGGTCAGTTTCTGTTTCTCTAAGTGCATATGGGTTTGGTTTCTGTGGCTTTGAAGTGCAACCCCCCATTGTTGAAGCTGAACGATCACAGAAGCTGAAACTACAGAATCATAGGTTGTCGTTGTCGCATTGGAGTAACGGTTTTTGTGGGTCTTGTTATTTTCTGCTAAAGATTCGAACTTTGTAAAGAGTTTTCAAAAGGGTATAATTTTTGAGATATGTTGAAGTGGATTTGTTTAGGTGTATGAGAAATGAAAAAGATGAAGAAGAATAGATTGAAATTGAAAATCTCATGTGACACGTGTCATGCACGTGAGTATTGATTTTTGGGTGTTCATTGAATTTGGGGTGTGAAGAGAAGAGAGGAAAGAAAAGAAAAAAAAAAGGCACTAAAATTGAATATGGAGGGAGATAAACTATAGTGATGATTATGATTATATGTTAAGATTATGATGATGGTAGTGGTGGTGGTGAAGAGAATAGTGAGGAAATTGGTGTGAAGATGGAAAAGGGAGATTATTGTAAATTTGTAATTGTATTGTATTGTTGCCACAGATTTGGCTACATATTGTTCCCCTTTTTGACTTAAGGCCAAGAATGCCGTACCAAAAGAAATACAAGTATATAATGGAAAGGAAAATTAAGAGGAAAATAAAGGGTGATTGTCATGGTGTAATATGAAGGCAAGAATATAAAAATTGAAAAACAAAACAAAAAAGAGGGAGGGGGCAGTTATCATTGAATGAATATGTTATTTATGTGACTATTTATTTTTTATATTTTTTATTGAGTGGTTATGAAATAATAAGATAGTGATGTGTAAACAATTAAATAAGATGGATGGATACCATACGACTTTCAATTATTTATTGTTTTGTTTTCACTCAACTCGTCATCTGCTTCAAATAAGCAAACTCCAAATTTAGAGCATAGCATATTCTTGACTTCATTAACCACTTACTTATTATAAATAGGGGCATATGCATGCTTGATCCCTTTCTTGGCTTAAATTAGATATCATGCCAAAGTTCTTTGTTACATACATCACTATCTTATAAGTAATTTTTAAGTTGCTTTTGTCGATGCAATTAATATAATTACTAGATTATAATGTAAATACAAAATAGGGTAGATCCAAATTATGTATTTAGAATATTATATCAAAATTTTGTTGAAATTCAAGCAGGAATAATTAGTCGTTAATTTTATATATGAGATTGTGATTCATATATTTAATGTCTTAAAATGTTAAATGAAAATATGATGTTAATTTCTTTTAGTGATATTGATCATTAGCGTGTTATTTATATTCCCCTGAATTCCCAAGAAAGTGATATTATAGCTTAGTTTGACTCAATTGAAGTGCACAATTGGATTCTCAAAAGCTAAGTATAAGATGTGAAACTTACACTTGAGAGAAAATTTGTTGGAATTTATTAAGTATGAATGGTTAGTCTCTCATGACTATAATAAATATGTTAAATGAATGATATATAAGAGTAGTGAATCACTTATTTACAAATTTGATGTACTTAATTATTTCAATTGATGTATTTTACAAATTATAAATGAATATTGTTGTTTTTAGTAAAAAAAATAAAAGAGTGGTGAAACACTTATTTAATGTTTTAAGATTTTATGTGAAGATGTATTGTCATTAGTCTCATGTTGCTCTCTTAAATTTCTGAACAACATTTGTTGAAAAAAAATATGATCGATAATGTTCAATTGCAAAAAGGGACATAACTCTTTATTTTAGATTATTTAAACATCAAAATATATAACCAGCTAATGTTTTTTTTTCTTCTAGATACTCATAATTTTATATCTTCTACAACTTACAAATATTTTAAAAAGAATAACACAAAAATTAAAGAACAATATATTCCACATCAAAAAATAATAAATTCCACATCAAAATTTTAATGTCCAAAAATGATTTCATAGAAATACAATAAAAATACTCATGCAGGAATTAATATACTCTAGGTTTAATTTATTGAATATTAATTATCTTAAGGTAGGCCGGCTCTAACAGAAATGACATATTACTATAATTTTTGAAACACATTTTCATTTAAAATTAAAAAATCTCACCCATTTCTATGTTTATGGATTTGAGTAGCACAACTAATTTATACGTTAGCTAATACATAACCTTTAGAGTGCAATTTGAAATACGTGTATGAGTCTACATTTTATTAATACCATATCTAAGATTTGTTCTTCTCTCTTGGGACTAAGATACGGATCCGGTACATGAAAGGAACTTGATTTGTGAGTTCATATGATTTGTGTTTCACATGCAATGTCAAGTTAACAATGCACGTAACACATTTTTTATGTATTTATCTAAACTAACACTACTTGGAGGTTTTCACCCATGTGCAGTGCCAACTTATTAAACATACTAGTAGATAACCCGTCCTATCGGACGGGTCGTAACGTTACGCGTTTTTTATTTTTAGTTACCAATTTTCAAAGTCACAACTTCATGAAAAGTTATATATAACTTATAAATTTATGCAACTGCAATTTTATTTTTACAATTTTATATTATGGTTATTTTGAAAAAAAATTCCACTTATAATTTTTTCCCCCGTATGTGACATAAGTATTTTGTCTAGTGTATAATTTATTTAGTACATTATAGTTAAATATTTTATGTATTAGTTAAATGTTTCCCGTATATGATAGTATATTTTGTCTAAAGTATAATTTATGTAGTACATTTAAGTTAAATGTTTTTCGTAGAAGTTAAATGTTTTTCGTATGTCATAGTATATTTTGTCTAGTGTATAACTTATTTAGTACATTATATATAGTTAAATGTTTCCCGTATGTGATAATATATTTTGTCTAGTGTACAATTTGTCCCCCGTATGCAATAAGGTTTTTTTTACTAAACCCACTAACATTCCCCTCTTTTAATAATATGTACTAACAACTAACATTTGCCAATAAAATATCTGATAGTTATTTTTGAATTGTTATGAGTTATATGAATCAATAGCATAATTTTTCCCATGTATAATTATTTAATATATATGATAGTTATTTTAAAATGAGTTCTATGAATCAGTAGTGTCAATTTGGGCTTAATGGTCCAACCCATAAAATAAATGAAAATCTAACAACACCCAAACATATATTCAACTCGGTTTTTTCTAACTATAGCCGCCGCTCAAGCATCTCACTCTATCTCTGCATTTTTTTCTCTTCCGCCGTAAAATTCAATTTTCGGTCACTGTCTACATCATTCATGGATTTTAACATCAGATCTATAATTTCTAGAGATTTTCCGTATACAATAGTTAATTAAAAAATTTTACTAAGCAAGTAAATGATACTTTATTAAAACGAATGTTTACCTATTAATAAAATGTTTTATTTACGGAAACAATTTATTCTTCGTATTATTTGATTTTTTTATCAGATTTTCCGTGTACAGTAGTTAATTAAAAAATTTCACCAAAACTTATTTTTCATGTATAATATTTCATTAAGCAAGTAAAATATCATTTATTTTTCAAAATTTTTAACATCCCATCTAATTCTCAATTAAAGTATTTTAATTCTCATTGTTCCTTTTTCTCACAATTTTTTTCATTAAAGTTGAAGTTCTCTCACATTAATTAATTTTATTGTATTTGATTTTTTCTTAACTAAATTGAATGTTGCTTTGAAGTCCATTGGCAATACATTGTTTGGAGTCCGTATGTTATTTTAGTTTTTAACCTTATTAACATTATTAACATCTCTCTCTCCAATGAGAGACATCTCATTGTTCCACAAACCCTAGCCGCCGCCCTCCATCAACTTTCGGATCTCAAATGGTTATTTCCTTCAACATATATTAGAACTCATCATTCCAACTCATTTCCCTTCCACCAATTTTTTCTCTTTTTTCCGTTACATTCCTCCGATCCGCCACCGTTTTGGCTAGATCTCCACCATCATAGGCCACCTTTAAAAAAATCATCATCATCAAGAGGCTGTCATACATTTTCTGTACAAACTCCACAAAGTAAAAACCAAGATTGAACTACTTTTTTCCGGTGACCACCGTGCCGGAAATTTCCACCACCGTACCAGAAAATGAAATCTCTTTATTTTGTGTTTGCTTCCCGGGTTGGTACTTCTCATTAGATCAACTTTTGGTTTGTTTAAATATGTTACTTTTGTTTTTTCCCTTCCCATACATGTAATAACAATAATAGATTGTTTAGATCTGTTTTTCTTTTTCTAGATCTATTTGGATTTTCAATTTGTTTGTATTTGTGTATCAAGACTCTTGATTAAAGGGTAGACTAATTGAATTATTTTTTTTCTATGGGTTTGTTTGTAATTTTTTTTTTGATCTGATTGTTTTGCTGTATATTTTTCTTCATGAAGAAAATAAATTAGTTGTAAAACCTAGTAAAAGTGGAAAGAAAAAATGCACAATATCTCTTGTTTTCTTGTATATAACTTTCTTGTATATATGATATTTAACTTTTAATATTAAATTTGATAGGCAGAAGTGTTTTGGCTTTCTGTACTGTTTGGTGTTTTACACTGGTTTTGTTTTGGTGTTTCGGTTAGGAGTAGGTTCAGGGACTTGTTCACTCCCTTGTTAAGATTGTTGCTTTAATTTAGCCTTATTTTGTGTATCCCTCTTATACTCTTCTCTATTCAAACATATCTTATGTTTGGGTGAGTTTTTAATAAAAATTTTGATGTTAAAAAAAAAATATTAAATTTGATAAAATATGAAATAATAATATTATAAAAAGTTGTAAAATTAAATAATATGAATGTTGTATGGTATACCTTTTTTATAATCACTCAAAAGATATCATTAGAATGAAGTTCTTCAATCTTGTACATCATTTTGTTTTTGTGTTCTTTGTTCTTTGTATGTGTTTTATTTCTTTGTGTTCTTCTTTCTTGAAAACATATCAGAACTTTTCAACTTAACTCTTGTATGCATTCTGAAAAATATAATAAGATAAGATTGTTAGTAAGATCTCCCTTTTTGTGGTATCTTAAAATTTAGAAAAACAATGAACAAAACATAAAGAATTAGGAACAATAAGAAAAACAATGAACAAAACATAAAACATCAGGAAAAATAAGAAGAAAGCAGCAGTAGTAGAAAGAAAGAAAAAAAATTAGAAAAATAATGATGAATGTGAGAGAAAATTGTGAAGAGAATGAGAAGATAAATGTAAGAGTTAAAGAGAGTAGGTGACTTGAGAGGGAAAATATAAATTTGAATAAAAGATATTTCAAATTTGATTTGAGATTTGAGTCAGACATTGGGAATCCCAAAATGTTAAAAAGGTGACTTCTTCACATGTGATAAATTGCAAACTGATCATTCATTTGCAACTTGCAAGGTACAATTGAAACAAATGGCTTACACGGCTTGGTTGAAAAAGTTACTTTTACTCTCACATGCAAGACATTTGGCTCATATGGCTTGGTTACAATGGCCAATTAAGTGTACTTTTAGTTCAGTTATATAAATTTTGGACATCAATTGCCCTCAATATTGCCAAGTGGCAGCTTCTTAAGCAAGGTTATTGTTGTCCTTACCAGGGACAACAACTTTCTTATATTGTATTAGATATAGACAGAGTAGTTGGGAAGCAATCCCTATATCCTAAATTTGGTAATAATGTTCAACAAGAATAACAACCAAGTGTTCATTGTTGTAGTCCATTTACAAACTCATGATGACCTAACTTAAATTACAAATTGGTACTAGTATATAGTACAAGTTAAATGAATTCGGTCTAAGCAAATTTTTTAGACGAGGAACCACATGCATTTTTACATTCAGACGATATGTACGTAGCTATTTAATTAAGATCAGATGTTTTAAATTTTAAAATTGGAGAGGATTTGTCCCTTTGTAAAGACCTGCCTCGACTAAGCATGTAATATAACATTTTACCCCTTATTGCAATTAAGAATATAAAAACAAGATAAATGATCGCCTTGACGAAACCCTTGCTGCAAACTAAACTCATGTTGAATTACCATTAATGAGGTACAAATGCTCGAGCTGTCTTCAAGCACTCAACCACCCACAAACTTCATCTCAACGGAAAATTCATTTTTAACATTACCACATCGATATAACTCCAATGAATAGAGTCGTAAACTTTTTCATTATCTACATTAAACATAATTAGTTCATTCTTTTTTTCTTTTCGCCTCATCTACCGCCTCATTTGCAATCATAATCCCATCTAAAATTTATCTTCAACTAACAAAAGTTGCCTAAGTATCAGAAATGATCTTTCCAATTACTTTCTTCAAACGATTAACAAGTACTTTTGACAACACTTACACATGACTAATTTGATGTTTTGAATTCAAGTCCGCCAGTAGATAAATGTAAATATTTTTGAAAATATTTTTTTGAGCCCTAAAATCTTCTTTTGCATCCTTCATCCGAAATTTTTGTTTACCCTGACAAAAAAAAACTAGTTAGACATTATAAATTTTTTAAAATAATAAAAACAATAATATTGCATTTTCATTATTTCCAAAATATGCACACGATTATTTATTTCAAGAGTGTAGTATCTTGTCATTTGTAAACAAAATTAACAACAATATAAGAAACATTTTCATAAAATAACCGAGACTTAAATGTTTATGATGTGTATCTCATAATTAAGGCTCCGTTTGTTTCTATGGAGAGAAAGTGAGAGGAAGGAAAATTACGCAAACCAATAAATGAATTTGGTTTACTTTATCATCCAAATTCATTCATCGATTTCCGTAATTTTCTTTCCTCTCACTTTCTTTCCATCATACCAAACGGACCCTAAGGGATAGCATAGCATAACTAAGGAAATCACATATTACGATTGACCCTTAGATTGTTCTAACTTTAAATCCAATGGTACGAGCACAAAACGGACATGGTATGGTACACAACATGATTGATATTGACGCACTTTTTTTAAGAATATGATCCTAGACACGTGTTCAAGCTTTTTGTTCCACCAAATCAGAATCCTCAGTGGATAATTTTTTTTTGTTCTAAGATCGTCAACGGATATATTTAAGTTTTTAACTATAAATTTGTTTTTTATGTAGCAAATTATTGATTGAAGGGAAATAATAATTTATAAAAAAATATCGATCATAGAAGTCCAGCGGCGAAGCTAGCCGAAATCTTATGAGGGAGCCCGTTACAAAGAAAAAAATTCTACTAATATTGTCTTGATAATTTTTATTGTTGACAAAATTTTATGTCCGTAATTATTATATAGAACAAAAAAGTCAAAATAAGAAGAAAAAAAATATTCTATGAAGTAATAATTTCCTATCTTCCATCATCCTACTTATTTTAAATATATATACCCAAAAAAGAAACTTATTTGGAGAAGGTAACATTATTAAAGTAACTAAATATAAAATACACTAACATAATAAACAAATCGTAGGAAAAAGGGGTAGCCAAGGCTACCCCATGCTTACACTTAGCAACGCCCCTGATAGAACTATCGATATGAGCAAGGAAAATAACGCTGTCACAATGTAGTAATAATACATTCACTCCACTACAAGTCTCCAACCAACTACATTTCTCTTTGGTATAAAAAAGTGAAGACATATACTAGTATTGGCCAAAAAAAAAGAAAGTGAAAACATATACAATGTTTGATTGATCCAACAATAAGCCCCGTTACCATAATCATTGTATCATTGCATTGTGTATGCTTCGTTATGTCTAATTAAGTTTGTGTTTTCCTATGGTGTTCAGTCATATGATCACATCGATCTTTTATATTTATAATAAAAAGCAAAATACTAATTAAGAAGTGGGTAGGACACATGACAAATTGTTTCCATTATAATTTGAAGATATTTTACCTGCCAACAGGGTCCGACTTAAATATTTTATCTCGAGTATCAAACGATGTGAGATTATTTTGGTGTATCCAGAACAGAAGTCCCCCGGTCGAGGCTAAAGGGTTCGAGAACAAATTTTATCGTCCCCACAGACGGCGCCATTGTTCAGATCCGACCTCAAGTCCACATATCCGAGAGATTGTCCGCTTTGGGGTTAACCCGTCATGGTTTTGTCCTTTGTAGAAAAGGCGTCTCGGTTGGTTTGAAAGGTGTGGATGTTGTATATAAACTACCTTTTGCCTCGAGTACCAAGCGATGTGAGACTATTTTGGTGTATCAAGAACAGATCTATAGTAAAAAAAACTTAAATTTTTTAAAAGAATCATTCACGATTTAAATTGTAAATAATTATCATTACATAAAACATAAAAAAAGCAATACACTAATCAAGAATAAAATTTACTACAAAGATTGAATTTAACTTTTAAATTTAATTCGATTGATTAGAACTAAAATAAATATCACAATCTACCACTAATATATTGATGCACATATGATATTTAATAAAAATTTAAAATATATAACTACTAATGTAGGAGGATATCAAAATTTAGAGGCTCTAAAATTTCTCAAAAATTTGGAGGTCCGATGCTATCGCACACATTCGGCACATGCATGTACTAGAGCCGCCCTTGCCTACCAATCAATGAAAACAAACTACATAAGTAGTTTTGTATATAGTACCCACAACCAACTTGTAACCAACTTTTATTTGCATGTGGTACTCACATGCAAATCTACTTATGTGGCTTACTCTAATTGGTTGATGGATAAATATCCTAAATTATAAAAGGGTAGGGTAGGATTCACCTTGATAAATAATCAAAGATAGTAATATTGTATTTAAAATTGGTGAACGCATTGATACACATCTTATTTGAATATGAATGAAATTTTTTTTGACGGATATGTATGAAATTTTTAAAATCTAAATAAAATGTATTTTCAATATAATTTTTTTATACAATTTTGATTTAATAATATTTACACCATTAACTAATAACAATCATGCATATGTGTGATTGTGAAAATTAAATCCAACTAAAATCAGCCAAACTAAATTATGAATTATGTTGAATTAATTAATTATGGATGGACTTTATAGTAATATACAAATTATTCATAGAAGCTTACACGATCAATAAATTCTTAACAGATAGGTGCACCTAAATTACCAGGCAGGGAAAGATCTATCGGTAATAATAATAGTATGGTAAGTAAATATTAATGTCACGATCAATTATATTGTCTGTTATCACAAGGGTGGTAGATTGAAGCTTTGTCCACTATTAAAAAGCCAAAAATACAGCCATCAAACCATAGTACTGTTATTTTCATTAATTTGAATAAAATTAGAATCTACTAAGACCTGAGTCATAGAGTAATACTTGTAGCAATAAAATGACTTTTGACAGAGTCCACAACAAGGTCTCAATTATTCCACTGTCAAAGAATAAATGATACAGTTATAAGAACTTGTGGAGTAACAAATATGAAGTTGGCCATTAAAGGAATCCTATATGTTGAATCGAATCCTATATGTATATTTATGGTGTAAGTACAAATGGTGGAGATTTGTTTATGCACCATACATAAGGAAAATCCTTATGCATAATAACTCTTCCCTCAGAAAAGCAGGTTCGATGTGATCATCTATTAGGTTAGGTTGATCTTATTAAATTTTTACCCCCTCAACCCATTTCCTTTTCTTCTTATAATTCTATCTGCTTCTTAAAGAGTCTCCAAAATTATATCTTTCAAGTTTCAACAAGTGGAAAATAATATATTCAATTGATACATTTTTGGTATTCCACAAGTTCTCTATATATATATATATCAGATATGTTTTTTGATCTTATCTGATCATGGTCGATTTTTGTCCGATGTTCAGCCGTTGTGTTCCATTCCAGTGAATGGGAGGGAGTTGTGTACCTGCAGGCGCTCCGACGTTCAAATTAGATAAAAGTGTGAAGGCCCTTGATGGCCATTAATGTCATCAAGTGACTGCCGGAAAACAGTTAGAGAGCCATGAAAACAGTTAATGCTCATCAATCCGGTGGTCGGCCATAATAATATGCAGGGATATTGTGACCGTTGATCAATCAAAAGTCTTTGTGAGCCGCTCCCATATTGGGCCTTGCTTGACGGTCAAAGAGGAGATTTCCTCAGCTATTGGACTTCTAAGTCTAGTCCAGAACAATTCTCTTTCAGACAATATCAAATATTAAAATATTAAGGTTGAATACCTATTTTAGTTTCTCACAATTTTTCGACGTTAATTCAATTTTTAATAAAAGTAAAATTCAAATTAATCCCAATCTTAATCTTAATCTTAATATAATAAAACGAGAGTAATTAGAGGCACCCTAAACCCTAATATGAATGGTCTAGATTTTGACACGTGAAAAAAAATATTATATCAACGGTTACGATAAAAACTTAATATGAACCTAATTTTAAACCAATATTATGTTGTCACATCAATTAATGAATGTGACACGTGTTTAAAAACATAATATGTGAATTTTAAACCAATACTATGTTGCCACATCAATTAATGAATGTGACACGTCATGTGTTTAAAAACATAATATGTGGCAAAATATTATTGGATGCATTTAACCTAATAAGTTACGTTTGGCATAAATTCCAATTAAAATTAATAATGAAGAAAAGAAATTTGACCTTCACAAGAGAAAAAAACAAAAAAGGAGAAAAGTTTGCTAATTTGAATCTCATGTCAATCCCAAAAATATGATAAAGTGATAATCTCGCTTTTTTTTACACAGAATCCTAATAAAATTAAAATAAATATATATTTACTCATGTCGACAATTATCTGAGTTGCTTAACAACTAATATCTACGAAAATTGTGCTTGGATTGTTTGCCAATAGCATGAAACAATTTTTTTAAAAGCAATAAACACAATTTTCTATTTTCAAATGATAGCATGTTATTATCTCTTCTATTCATATTTACAGAGTATTTTAGTTTCCAATTTTTTCGTGATCATAGACATGAATTTTAATCATAATTTTATATTATACTTTCAGACGTTATTGAACATGTAGTTGAGAAAAATCGAATCAAGGAAACTTTCAAGAATGGCAAAAATATACAACTTATTGACCTGACTCTAAAAGATCCAGAGTAAGTGTAATTTATTTTGGGAATATATTCGTTAATTGTATTTTAATACAAATAAATAATATTGAAGGTTATTATATATGCCTAGCATGTGTCTGCAGAGGAAACAAAATTCATGTCATTAATTCTTAGGAATCAATTTGCAGATCAATTGCAAAAATTTCTTGCAAGCTATATATCAATTATCATCTTCTATAATAGTTTTATAGTAGAAATTAATCAATTATAGTTACTTATTTTTTTTATTAAGAATATGTCCAAAATTATGAGGTTATATTAATATTGATTACAATGTTTTAATTTATACATGTAGGTGCTATGAGGGTGTCGAATGCCTTTATTTGGAACACAGCTAATTATAAATCGTGATTTGCCTGTTCAGACTATATAACTAGGTAAGCATATGTAAAGGTTATATTATCAATTAATTAGCATTTTTACTATTTTTTTTTTACTATTTCTTTGTATAGAGTTGAGGTCTCATTTGTTTCAATTTGTACTTAGAATTGCTGACAAGAGGTTTAGGTTTTACAAATATCACTTCAAATGTATCTTTTAAAGAAATTTTAGTTTCTAAACCTATGAATTATATTCTTATAACATATGAATTACTTCTTTTTATATATGTTTATTGTTTGTTTGCCCCCATTGGATTTTTATTTTTTTTTAATTATGGTCTTTGTGTTATACATAAACGTAGGTGATTAAGTGGTATAATGACATTGATGCATCATTTTTGGTTTGGGAATGCTATATTCTTAATATTATATATCATATAATTCAAGTTTATCACATATTATTAATATACATATTATATAATTGAATGAGTGTGCCCCATGAATTCCGTGCGAGCACGGGTAAAAAGTCTAGTAAAAATTAAACTTTGATTCATTATAATATAAAGACTAATTTGTTTCAAATAAAAATGTGAAAGAGGATTAATCTTTGATTTCCCGGCGGATGCGCATGAAAACATATTTATTGGGAGAGATCAATCCTTTAAATAGATCTTATTTATTTCGAAAAAATTAATCTCTATTATTGCGCGCAGAAAAAATCTTTGATTTAAAAAAAAAAGCGAAAGACTAATTAGAATTTTATTTTGATCCCTCTCCCCATATAGTTATGGGCTTCTGGCCTCATCATCAAAGGCGGTGAAAGTGCGTTCCCCACTAAATCTCTTTGTAACCTTTATGTTCCAAAATGACACAAATTTGACCATAATACCATTCTTTGTAGTGGGTTTAATCACTGCATCCATTTAATGTTTGCTTCAAGCAAAAAATAGTTTTGCAACCCACCTCTCAAAGTTCATCCAATTTTTTTTAACTCACCTTGTTTCAGTTACATACAAAAGATATGCTTAGACTTGGTATATAAAAATAGCAAAGTTTCAAATCGGATATAAGATGGTTTGGACATCAATTTATATATAAACAATTTTCATTTTAGTTAGTTTTCTAAATTGAGTTAAGTTTAACTTCCAATTCTAAAATATTATTAGAATCTCTCAAAGATCCATTAAATCATCTGCTATCAGGTCAAACAATATTTATATCCATGCATCAAATCCCATAGTACTAGACATGAAAGAATATGTTAAAAAATCTCACATGAAATATGATATCACTTAAACATAAATTTATCACATATAAATTTATAGTAAAAACAATCCTCACTTTATAAACTAATATTATAAAATTGAATTAGAAACAACTCTTAATTCTAAAAATGATCCTATTCAAATACATTATATACATATACTGAATATTCTCATTGTAACATAAATACATAATAAAGTATTTGGACAATTGGACATATAATTTTTCCCAATGAGTCAATGTAAAACGAAATAATGATATTACCATTACTTATTAACTAGTGGATGGTGACATATGGAGTACTAGAAAAATATATGGCACCATCATGATATTGATTTAAACATCCATTCCACAAGCAGTGATGACTTTGTACTGTTCAAAATTATGTTGGATGAGTCCCCACATTGATAGACATACGTGTGATGGACATGTTCTTGTTACAAAACATGACTTACTATTACTTTGTACATATTGTACATATATCGTTGCTGCTGTTTTCAATTTTGTTCTCTCGGTCTTTTTCTTGCCTCTGCTAGCTAGGAGTAGTATTGATTAATTTTGTACAGTGCATAGTCCCTCTAAATATTCATTTCATTTACCCTACCTTACAATTATTGTTTCTTCAGTAATCGGTTGTTGTGCAATTCCTTCTAGTGCTGTGTCATTATGATATTAATTAGTTAGAATGATGAAAATCTTCAATCAATTTACTTTTTAAGATAATTATATATAGAAGATAAGTTAATTGATTTTAAAATATTGTTAATTTCATAAGCCAAATTGTGTGTACCAACATATTAAACATTTGAGTCCTTTTAACTATTTAGTTTAAGATAGACAAAATTACATATTTGGTCCTTAATCTTATTTTTTTGTAACATTTTGATCCTTTATCTTTCATTTGTAACATTTTGGTCATTTATCTTATCTTTTTGTAACATTCTGGTCCTTTATCTTTTATTTGTAACATTTTGGTCCTTTAAAGAACATAAAAATATGAAAGAATTGATAAAGATGATGAACATATTCATCAAAATTATGAGTTTTTTATTTAATTTTAATAAAAAGGTATCTTAATAAATAAAATTCAACATTTTTATAATTAAAAAAAATGAAAAAAAGGATTTATATGTGAATGTTATAAAAGATAAAGGACTAAAATGTTACGAATAAAAGATAAAGGACTAAAGTGTTACAAATATATAAGATAAAGAACCAAAGTGTTACAAATAAAAGATAAAGGACTAAAATGTTACAAAAAAATAAGATAAAGGACCATACATGTAATTTTGCCTTTAAGATATGTATAAATATCTTGATTTACAAAAACTAAAATACCAAACACTTATGTTTTTGGTATTTTAGTTTAAGAGTTAGTTTACGATAAAATTCAGATTTTTAGAGTTAATTTACGATAAAATTGAGATTTTTTTTTTTGTTTAGAATTGAAATTTTTCAATGCAAAACAGAAATTTTACTCGGATTTTATAAATTTTCTGGCTCCGCCACTCAAACACTCCATATACTTTCTTCATGTATTTTGTGTGAAATACTAATTGAATTATAGTTGATATTAATTAATATATTATTTCTTTGCTGTTAAACAAAAATAATTCAAAATCATTTAAGGGCACTGCTATATATCCCGAGAAAAAGAATCGTGAAAATTCACGAGATGACGTGTTGCTATTTCAGAGTTGTTTTCACAATACATGCGCCAGTTTTCAATAGCCATTTAGCGGAAACATGGGTCAATGGCCAATGGAATGATTTCAGGATAATTAATTTCGTGACATCTAGCATTATCCATCATTTAATGTAGTTGAATGTTTTTTTTTTGGTTAGCTATCCGCGGCTAGAAATTTCACCCTATTAAATGTGTTTTTTTATTAAACATCTATTTTTGTTGTTGCAATTAACGAATATATCACAATTGGTCCAAAAATAGTAACCACCTAAAACTCATTTTCTCACTAAAACCCTCTCCCACCCCACCTTCCCCCAGTAAATAAATTATAGTACTTCAACTACCACAATGTGTATAATGAGCTTCATAATTGTTTTTTTTCCTTCTTCTGCCAACTGAGAAAATGAAATGAAGGAAAGCAAAGAAAAGAACCACCCTCTCTTATTTTAATTCATGAATTAGATACGGTTATCATAATTTAGATAAACCAGAAGTGGTAATAAAGTCATTCGTCAACTTTTGAAATTCCATCAAACAATTTAATTACTTTGGATGTAGTATTCGAAAATTAATTTTGTTATAAAATTTTTTTAGCAGTTATCTGTCTACCTTCCATTTATGATTAATTATTTTTAATATCAATTAATGAAATTATGATTCAGGGTGCATTTGTTTTAGCTTTAAAAATATAGATTTTTTTTTTGTATTTTTGAAAATAGATTTTGTAAAATCGTTTTTCAAAATATTATAAGTTTTTTTATATTCATTTTTTCTAAATTGAAACACTAATTTTGACATCATATAACATAAATATACATTATTGAAGAACAAAACATAGTTAAAATCACAATTTTTTGAAAAAGTTGTATTTCAAAAATAATTTTTATGAAAATCTATTTGAAATAGCTTCAAATTAAATGATTTTTTCGAAATTTTGATATAAAAAAAATTCAATAAAATGATGAAAGACCTAAAATCACATTTTAAGAATAACTATTCAAACCATATTTTCATTTGAAACTTTTATAAAAAGTTTCTTTGTAAAATTTTTTTACACAAAATTATATAACACTACAAAATTTATTTTCAAAAAAATTCAAAACAAACGCACCCTCAATGTATATAGATATAATAATTTTATAAAAATGAATAGTTTGACTAAAAAAATTGAATAAAATATTTTGGTGGAAAAAATACTTTGAATTAAATAATGCCAAAAGGTAAAAGAACAAAAAAGATTTGTTGGTTTCCTAAATTCCAATTTTCCCCAAACTACGCACAGGTCAAAGACACCTTTATAATGTGAGGATGAAATCTTTTGGATGCAAAGGATATTTTGGCAGTTAGTTACTTACTATGCTAATGATACAATCCATTCCATGGTCCTTGTTAATTTGTCAATATGAATTGAACTTGAAGATTTAAATGCACAAGATATTGCAATTCTTGACTTATGTCCAATAAAAGAAGTTATATAAATCCACTTATTATTAAAAAAAAACCAAAAAAATCCCTTAATGCTAAGTTGTTAAATAATCACATGATATGGTCCATCATCGATTTACTTTAGTAATAGTATAGTATATATACACTATTTGATAGATGACCAACCCAAAACTATATATATAGATTTGATACTTTGAATGCACGATTTTGTTGATAGGAAGGTGGATCAGATTAATTATATACGCATTACATATGAATCTCGATCTCATGTATTTGGAGTATCATCCGAATGAGAAAATCCAAAGTGGTAGATGAATGACATAACCTTCCTAATTTATCTTTCATTTTCATGTGTATAATAATTTGATTTCATAAAATAGCCATGAATTATAGTTTTTATTTTTGGTCCACAATAATTTGTCTTCCTTGCCATATTTTTTCAATTGAGCCTTTAAAATACATGTCTGGTACCAAATATTCAGACATTTGACCAACTAGAGCGCTTTTTCTTTTCAAGCTT
The DNA here is from genome assembly GCA_030408175.1 of Trifolium repens. Classification (NCBI taxonomy): domain Eukaryota; kingdom Viridiplantae; phylum Streptophyta; class Magnoliopsida; order Fabales; family Fabaceae; genus Trifolium; species Trifolium repens. The sequence continues at coordinate 13,916,315 of CP125842.1, read as the reverse complement.
GACGCTTGGAGGTTGTGTTGTATATCATTTTATTTAAGGAAAATGTTAGTTATTACAAAATGATAAACGCAAGAAATATACGATGTGTTAAACATATATACCGCACCACAAAATGACCGACCAAGGTCACAAATAAATTTAATGACCAGCCATATCACACATTCGCACCAGACTATATACATTGAAGTGAAGATAAACCAAATAAGCCAGATCATCTACAATATTAGGCCTCCTACAACGGGCAAAGTTATTGTCCATAAAGACAATCTTTATGGACCGTCCATAAACCAATCAAAACACAACAACTTTACTCATGCGCCCCCTATTTTACTTGCGCGCCCCCATATTACTCACGCACTCCCCAAATTTCTCGCGCGCCCCCAACTGACTAACGCCCCCCATATTTCTCATGCACCCCCCCCCCAAATTACTCATGCACCCCCCAAATTACTTATGCACCCCTCAAATTTCTCACGCACCCCAAAAATTTCTCATGCACCCCCCGAATTTCTCTTGCACCCCCCAAAATTCTCATGCACCCCCAAATTTCTCGCACACCTCCATATGACTTTTGCCCCCCAATTTTTTTTTGGTCTCCTCCACATTTCTAACTTAAACCATTTTGCTGTGGGAATGGTTTTAGAGAAATGCACTCAAGTCTCAAAAACCATTAAGTGCATAAGATTGTTTTATATTACAACCATATAATTAAAATAGAAACAATAATTGTGATTTAATGGTTTCGATTGTCTTATATGAGAAACCAAAATTATTGTTAAATGGTTTTAAATACTTTAATGATTATAATTGTACCAAAAAAACTAAAAAATAATGATTATAATAAAAAACCATTAAACCATTTTGCTGTGGGAATGGTTTCAGATGATTGTAATAAAAAACCATTAGGTGCATAAAATGGTTTTGGAGTACAACCCTATAATTAGAATAAAAACAATAATTGTGATTAAATGGTTTAGATTGTCTTATATAAGAAACCAAAATTATTGTTAAATGATTTTAAATAATGATTATAATTGTACAAAAAAAAATAATAATGATTCTAATTATAGGTTGTACTTCAAAACCATCTTATGCACTTAATGATTTTGGAGTGTATATATGTGAAATCATTCCCACAACAAAATGGTTTAGTCTAGAAATGTGTGGGGACAAAAAAAAAATTGGGGGCACAAGTCATCCGGGGAATGCGTGAGAAATTTGGGGGTGCACAAAAAATTTGGGGGTGCATGAAAAATTTAGGGGGGTGCATTAGAAATTTTGGGGGGGGTGCGCAAGAAATTTGGGGGGTACACAAGAAATTTAAGGGGTGCAAGAAAAATTTGGGGTGTGCATGAAAAATTTGGGGGGGTGCGCGAGAAATTTGGGGGGTGTTTGAGAAAATTTCCTCACTTATGGGAGGTGTATGAAGAAAAAGTATGGTGTGGATAGCAATTTATGGACGGTCCATAAAGACCCCTTATGGACAATAATCAATCCCTTCTACAACTACCATACTTGGTCAATCTAGATAAAGCTCTGTAAGACCACCACATATAATATATTGCTTTTTCGCCCTCTTTTCATACCTCACCTAATCATTGCCAATCTTGAGATAATATTTAGTGGAGACTATATATTTAAATTAGGGTTGGACCTCAAGAAATGGATCAGCGCAAACCCTTAAAAGGAGCGCCTATAAGAATATACTTCCTCCGGCCTTATTTATAAGCAAAAGTCAACAAATTTTTTTGGCCTCAAATAGAAGCTAAAGTAACCAAAATCAACTTTATTTAATGCTATTTTTCCAAAAGTACCCTTATTAATTATTTACTTTTTGACATGATTGCATAATCCCAATGCATTATAAGGGGTAATTTAGTAAAAGTAACAAATTTCTTAATATGTATGAAACAAGAGAATTTTGCCTATAAATAAGGCCGGAGGGAGTACATGATAAAGAGAAACTGAAATACTTCCACACAAATTCTAAATTACAAAATAACGGAGTATCTCTCAAATTATAATATTATTATATTGACCCAAAATGGTAACCTATTGTTTTTTAGACAAGAAAAATAAAACAATTTTTATTTGGTCAGTCAAATTTTTCATTTTATTTATATATATCTTCTAGTGAACAAAAACATTGAAGTTAGTCTGACAAAAACATTTATACAAGTTTTTGAATATTTGGCAAATTCCCACATTTAGCCAGCTTATAGAAAAGAAAAGTAAGTTAACTATTACGGTAGCCCAGTTTATTAGTAATATTTTTGTGGCAGCTTTCTCAACGATGGGTCATAAAAAACAATCTAGTGTACATGAAATTATAATATTGTACATGTATGCAATAGTGTTCTAACAAATTTTCTACTACAGCCAAAATTTACAACTAGCAATTGGAATTTTCTTTATCAGTCAGAATCAGACTCAACTTAGTTGCAATGGTAAAAATGAATAGAGAAAGTATCGTAAAAACAAATGCAACATTAATGCTTTTTAAAAAAAAAAAAAAAACTCAATATCCGGAGACCGAGAGGTTATAAATTTATAAATTAACATTAAAAATTTATTTATTTACATCAACTATTTTTCATAAACTAAAAAATAAGACAATCCAAATTAACGCTTAAGTAACAAGAGTCTTGGATCCTTTATGCAGATTCCTTATTGTTCTTATCTATAGAAAAAATTTGGTTGGTACATTAGTCTAAATTCATCCATTAAAATGCGTAATTTTCTTTCCTCCCTCTTTCTTTCCTCTGAACCAAACGAAGCCTTTTCAGACGAGGATTAAGTCAATGTGATTGTGATTCCATTATTTGCACATGACAATCATAAAAAAAAAAAGTCATTCTTCAAACCTGCAATGGTAAACTTGAGTTTCTCTCTTTGTCTACTTTCCCGAATTTCCAAACAATGGAAGTTGTCAGTTTCCACTTTCTCTAGTAGCAATAGTACTACTATCCAATACTAGTGGTTACAGTTTATCATTTCAGCTTTTGAATTGTTTCTGAGATTTGTCATAGAGTAGTATACTTTAGCATCAGTCTTTTTGCAGCAACTATGGCAGTGCAAGAGCTTAATAGTAATTCTTTTTCTATGTTTAAATCAATTCTCTTTTTCTACAACCAGGATTAAGTAGCAAGGTGGCGCGATCCCTTGCAAATTTAGATTCCCTACGATGCAACATCGGTGATAGTTCGATGAAGATCAAACAATATACAGAATACAGATTTTAATTTTATAATTCAAAACATACCAAGCTTGGATTGTTTAATCTTAATTGAACGACCATCAATTTTCCGATTGCGTGAATACGGGGAATCCTTTACATTAGATCATATACATAAATGGCTCATTCATTTTCATCATGACATACATGGCTCTTAAGAAGAAGCAAAAGTGGAATGAAATTGGAGTTTTAGAAGCTACAAATGTTTCATTCCTATTTCAAATTGATTTTAAAGTAGTGTTAACTGTTAAGTCTTCTCAATTGTGCCTTCAAGCGTTTCTGTTTGAATAAATTGATTTATAAAAACATAAATTGAATAAAAAGTGAATTTGAATTTGAAATATGACATGATTTATGATAGATTGTCTTTATTTTTTTTTTGTTATATAGTCTAATGGCTAAAAATATTCATTCCAAATTCTGGTCTATGCATATAATGCGATATTCATACCAATTAAATTATACTCACAAGAACATGATATAATGTTCTTAATTTAAAATAAGTTTGATGCAAATTTAAGCCATGTATAATAAGTTATATTATCAGTTTTCAACAAATAGAATGTTGGAGATAAAATCACTTTTAAATCATAACATCCATAAAATTAAGAAATTTCATCAAATGACTGTCTCAAGTAAAATTAAGAGAGAATCTTTTGTCACCCTACCCATTTTTTCGCGCGCCCTACAAATTTACTAAAATACCCTTGTCCGCTACTTAGGTGACGGATAAACCCAAAAACACATTTTATTTTTATAACGTCTGCTACTTAAGTAGCAGAAGACATTTACAATTTTTTTATTTTTATAACGTCAATTACTTAAGTAGCAGAAGAGTAAAAATGAAAACGCGTAGGGCACGCGAGAAATAGGTAGGACGACAAAAGAAAATCTCAAACTAAGATGAAAAGGGCCTTTCTTGGAAAGTTGTCTTTGGTTGGTCTTGTTCTCCGGATCTCTCTCCTTCAAAGTGGCAAGTATATTTTTTGGCGCCACCAAATTCCGAGTCAATTCATCCATAGTCTCCTTCTCGTTTCGCTTCAATCGACCAACAATCAAATGCCCTTCAAGTCCTTTATCCAGCTCGTGGTTGTGTGTGCCGTTGACAACGGTCATGTACCATTTGTGATCGGTTACATGCAAATAACCACGGAGACGAAAGGGACATTGACATTTTCTCGTCCCGGTTTTTTCCGTTTTCAACTTCTTGCCTGTTGAAACATAGGTACCGCTTCGCTCGCAAACCAACATGAAATATGGTTTCCGCCTATTATCACCAAAATCAGATTTGCCAATTATAATCCCAAAATTCAACTTCACGGCGACACTACGAGCCCATTCAATTAATACACTGCGGTCTTCATTTCCCGTTTTAGTCTGAAAGTGTGCTCCTGTGTCGATCTCAATGATAGGCGGCTTTGAACCCGAAGCTTTAAACTCAAAAATGCCTGGTGCATTGATGCCCAAAACAATTTGGCGATGTGGTTCGCCTTCGTCCGACATAACTGAAAATTGTAAAAACGCATAAAAAAAAAATTAGCGACATATAGCACACATATTCATACTAGTTTACTTGTTTTAATAATTCTAATCTAACATGTAAATTGTAACTAGTGCAAGGCAAGACATAAAAAAAAATTAGGCAGCATATATACAAAGGCAGTGAGCAGCATAATTTTTTTTAAAGTCTCAGGATTCCGCGGTTTCTACAAACCATGGAGCACCGCGGTTTTTAGAAACCACACGATTCAGAAATCGCGACCTAGCTATTCTAGGCCAATATGACAGCTTTGAAAGAAAAATTAAACCGAACATTACCTTTAGTTTGAGCTTCAATGCGTTTCCCAGGCGTTAGTAGACCCTCCAATGTTGATTTTAAGCTACCAAAAGGATGAAAAACGGATTTGGATCTTGGAGCTCTTTTTGTAGTTTGGTGATGAAGTTTGAAAGTGATGAGAAGTAATGAGCTGGGTTTCAGTTTCATATACATATAAGTGCGCCATGGTTTATAGAAACCGCGAAAATTGTTCATAAACGTACGCCATGGTTCGCAGAAACCGCGACAATTCTTACTAAACTTGCACCGCGGTTCGCAGAAACCGCGAAAATTGTTCACAAAATTCCACAAATTTGAGGGTCAAAATTGGATTTTAGGGGGGTATAAAAGAGACACGGGGGGTCGGAAGAGAAATTTTCAAGGCTTAAAGCCTATTCCCCTCTACCAAAACAAAGCCCACTCACGATGATCTTTGTGGGAAGATTTCTCTTTAGGCCCCTGCATATCTTTTTTACCCCCTTACTTGCCCCTTTACGGTATTTCAGTTTTTACGAACCAAATTAATTATAGTTTCGGTTTTTCCCATTGATTACTTCGATTAGAAAAAATCAATTTTTTTTGCTCAAACTTTACACAATTTCAAGAGGAAAAATGAGATTTAAAAGGGGTAAAAAAGATATGCAGGGGGCCTAAAGAGAAATCTTCTCTTTGTGGTTCCCCCAATGCCACTGTAGTAAAAACTGAAAGAACAGTTATTGTAGAAACATTCTCATCGCAAATACTGTGAGGGGGAGTAGCGTAAATTTCTACCTTTAAAATTTGAGCAGATTAACAATATACATAATCAAACATTCAATTTCTAATTCCTACATAAATTAAATGCCACTAAGTATGATTGAGAACTTCGTGCTCATAATTATAACCGTTAAACTTCATGATCTTCTTTAGCCACATATCATCCATCTATAAAACTAAAGGATTAAATAGAGCCTCTTTAAATGGAGCAAAATTGCACTCATAAAATCAGCAGTGGGAATATAGGATGGCAACATAAACCTTTGCAATATATTGTATAAAAATTCAATTATTTCTACTTAAGATTGACCCAAAGCAAAAGTCAATGGTTTATATTTGAAAAACAAAACAGTATTGCATTTCTAGCGAAGCATCTTCGTTGGAAAAGTACCTAACATGACCGGAAGCTAACTTTGTCTGCTATGATCACCTCCACATTTACGCTGTGTTTGGTAGAGCAGAAACAAGAAAGAGAGAAAGAGGGGAGAGAGAAGTTGGGAAGAGAAGGCCACTTTCTCATGTTTGGTTTAGAAGAGAGATTGAAGAGAGAGAAAAAATAATGTGGGACCCACGCATAATTTTGTTTCTCTCCCCAAGTGCGAAGAAAGGGAGCTGATGGGTGCAGGTTTTATTCTTTCACCAATTTCTCCCTAGTGTTGCTGGTGGTACACAGTAATTATTTTCATTTATTTGTTTTTATTTTAATTCAATGTTTTTCATAAAAAAAAGGTTCAAGTCACTTTTACATTTTCATAAAATTAACCGACTAATAAAAATATTTTAATTAATTTATTAAGTAAAAAAATGTTAATAATTTAATTGATATGTTTTAATTGATTAATTACTAAAATAATAACTAAATTGCATTAAAATTAAAATGCAAGGATATTTTTAGTCTTTTCAAAAATTAAACGCATTTCTCTCTCTTCTATTTCTTTCTTTTTTCTCTTAAACCAAACAACACATTAATTCTACTCTATTTCTCATCATTTTCTCTCTTCTCATACTCTCTCTCACATATATCTCTCTTCTCATTTTCTACTCACAACCAAACACATTAGAGTTTCTATTGATTTTTTTTTTAGAATTTAAAAGATATTTAAAAGTTAAAAATGAAAATAAAAGCTTTTAGAAAAAAGTAGTTGTTCGGTAATTATTGTTTTTTAGCTTCAAAAGTCTTTTATCTATATATATTTCACTTATGTGTAATGGTAGCAGGTTTTAGGATATAATATTAGGATTGTTGTGTCCACATGTCTGTTTATTGTTCGTGTTTTGTTTGTTGTTTTTTATTTTGTCCGGCTTTCGAGCACATGATTCGGCGGAACTCTGCAACCCTTCTTAGAAGGTGGGTAGTGTTTCTCGCTATGATGCTGGGCTCGGACTTCTCTCATTGTATATGGGTTGGAGTACCCCTTGTACTCCATTTAATAAAATTTCTTTTGCTTATAAAAAAAATATTTAAAAGCTAAAACTGAAAATAAAAACTTTTAGAAAAAAGTTAAAGTTGTTTGGTAATTGCTGTTTTTTAGCTTCAAAAGTCTTTTATTTATATGTATTTTATTCGTAAAAATTAAACAAATTTTTTTTATATCAAGAGTTTCTTAAAATTTGTTTGACCTAACTTCTCCTTTTATTAAGTAAAAAAATCTAAAATAAACTAAGTCAAACAATACCTAAGAATTGAAGCTAAAAACTATTAATAAGGGAAATCAATCACCAATTCATAAAAATGGCGGAAAGAGTTATGCTACTTGATTGTAAGAAAATGTGATAAGGAAAAAACAAAAATTATATATAGCATATATGGAGAATGGAGAGGAAAAAAAATACAAATTATATTTTGTTTAACAATATTATGAAGAAATACAAAACAACTACTATTATTTAGATGCATCACAATCATATCTTGATTGGTACATTAATAAGAAACACTCTTTATTTTAAATTTTTGGAACATATATTGAAAATATTAATAGAGAAAACTATAAATTCTAAAGCTGCAGCATGCACTTCCAATTTTCCAAGAACTCTATGGAAAACGTTTTAATCAAGGCCATGATGGCCATAAGGGACGAAGCATTGGTATAATGGTGAACTTCATTTGTCCAACATTGCAATGTAACCCATTTTTCTCACCACATGCAAAGTAATAAGGCTTCCATTTATTTAACACAAACTTGAATCCTTCTCCAACACCTTGTGTGTGATTTGCCAACATCTTAGCCCTCTTAACATCACAATTTTTGAAGCTCCACCATGTTGGAAACATGTACACACTATGTGGAAAACTCGTTGCATTTGGAGCATCATACTTGAAAACTACACAAACAAATTTATATTAATTAAGAATTAAATAAGATTCAAAATAGTTTTAAATAAGATCAAGGTTAACAAGTATGTTCTCATTGCAATCCTTGATATATATTTGGTTTCTCTATTAAAAAAAAAATTAAAAATTATGAATCGTTGACAAAAAATTCATAAAATAATTTGTATGTTTCAGTTTTTTTTCAAATTAGTTGATCTTTAAATCGAATATTGAATATTTAATATGAAGCATATGTTTTTATTTTTTACGAAGTTATAATAAAAGAGAAGCTTACCGAGAGTGTCATTGAGGTAAAATGGGCCACTCTTGATAGCCCAATCAGAGTAGTTATAACCAAAGTGCCAATTTTGAGAGCCACCCACAATGATCTTCTTAGGCTCTTGTTCAGTCTTATTTATTTGATCATGGTGGTTTCCAAATCTAGACCACCAATCAGTGTAATTAAAATTACCAAAGGAGGGCCAATCCTTGTTTGCCATAGTAACAGTAAACACTGAAGAGGCTACTATAACAAATAAGGTGAGGAAATAAACAAAGTTGGTGGTAGTGGCCATATTTGTATGATTCTTGTTTCTTAATTAGCTGCTTCTAAATAAAAGAAATGGAGTGTGTTATGATTTGGTTGGAGTTAGGGAGGGGGTTTATATAGGGTTTGTGTGGAAGAAAATTAAAGGGTTAGGCATGTGGTGGTGTGGTGTTACCAAATTAATTTTAAATTTTAGTCTCATATAAGTAAGTGGGCGGGAAAATTTGGAAACATGTTGAATATCCATGCACAACTAGTATCACCCGAAATTAAATATATATTAATTTATTTCTTTCATCCTCTCATTTTAAAACTTCTCTCACTTGAAAGTTCCCCTATATAAATATAAATCACGTTATTTTGGTCCTCCAAAGTGTATCTCACTCTCACACAAGTGTGTCTATTTTATTAGTCACTTTGGTCCTCATGTCTATTTTATTAATTAAAAATACAAATATTTAATTCAATTTAATGGGACTTAATTTGAACCGGTTTTTATTAATTGTAAATTTTTTATTAATATTAATATTAATAAATTTATGTAAAATGATTTATCTAATTAAACTAAATTGTATAGTATATAATTTTATTTTTAGATCAATTAACTTTTTATCTCATAACATATATTCAAGCGCCAATATAAACACTCTTCACAACTAGGGATATGAATGAATATCTATGAGGGCAGATAGTATGATATTTATGTCTACACCGTTGGATAAATATGATATCTATATCCATCTTATATTCATGCAAATATCCATTAAGCGGGTGATTCATGAATTTTAAGATGTCTGCGAATATTTGTTGATATCCATAAATAATAATTTTTCTAAAAAATTACTAATTGTTCAAAAGAATTTATTTTAATTACCTCAAAATTATTGTTCAACTAATTTTAAAGAAACAAAAAAACATATTGACACATAGTATAGTAATATTCAAATATTTCACTCACAATTTATCAACAAAAGTCAACCAACACATTCATTTTCCTTCTTTATACAAAACATAATCATATCCATACATTTATCTTTAGAAATTAATAATATCCATACATTTCATTTTTAATCAAAACAAAGTTCATCACAAAATTTTGAATTTTAGAGGATTTTTAATATTACAAAGTTCTAATGAATTCAAAATGCTGTTATTATATTTACAACGTTCTAATGACATCATCATGGTGTATATTTCACTTTACATTAAGTTATTCAGTCTCTATGGAAATTTATGATGTGAAATTTTCTACCCACTTGATCAGTTAAATGTGCAATAATAGTAAGAAACACTTTCTTTGACCTCATAAAATTCAAACCTCATAATACTTACACGACCCATTTAATTTGACATTTTCAACATAATAATTCCCACTATTTTTTTTTTTGGACAAAAAAAACTAAATAAACAAATTTGACATAATAATTCCCACTATTTTGGTTGCTATATGCCTACCAAATACTAACCCACTCTCTTTATAATACAAACATACCAAAACTAAATAAACAAATGAATAAATAAAGGAAAATGCTAAACAGTGCTCCTGGGGTACTATTTAAGTTTTTTTTTTTTTTTTCACCACCAGTTGAATCTGGTTTTATAGGGGCACTAGTTAAGCTTATTAATATAGAAGTTTTGTCTTGAAATGTGTGCATTCAATGCCTTGAATATGCAAAAAATTATTTTGTCACATTTAATTTTGTCTTTTATTTCCTTTTTTGGCATACTTAACAAGTGTCATCGTTTAGCATGACCTATAAATGAATACGTAGTCAATATTGCACATAATGTAAAGAAATTAAAAGAGATATACAATGTTATAGAGGAATAAGAAATGCTGAGTGACAATTTGTCTTAATGGTGTTTAATGCATTGCATATATGTGGTTGAGTGGAGATAGAGTATTGTTTGGGGTGGCGTAGATTTAAAGGTGTTTATCGGTTCAAAGTTGAAAAGGACGATGATTTTTTTTTGGTTTTTAATACACTTTTTTAAAAATAATTAAAAATATTTTGAGTAAGATAAAAGGTGTATTTACTACATTAATTGCAAGAGTTTAATCTTTAAAAACATGGGTGGCTAGGTTCTCACATTATTTAAATTACATATAAAATACTCCCTCTGTACCAAAATGTAAGTTATTTTGGCCATTTTACATAAATTAAAAAAAATAATCATTGTTGTATGGAAAAGAGAAATTATGAGTTAGTTTACAGAATTGTCCCTCATTAATTGTATGAAAAAGATAAATTGAAGAATTAAAAGAAGAAAGAGAAATAAATAGTGAAGGGTACAATAGGAAAAATAACATTAAATGTTTCATTGATAATGTAAAGTGACATATAATTTGATACAATTTTTTTTTTTAAAGTAATTTACATTTTGGTACGGAGGGAATATTTAAAAATAGTTAAGTGAGATCAAACTCAATTAATTAATAAGCATCTTTCTTAAAATAATTAAAAACCAACTATTAATAGATTAATGCAAACAAACAATCAAATGAATAAAAAGAAAGTATTGTATGTGGATCCAAAGATAATAAATTAATATTTCAAAAATTTATACGGAATTCAATTTGCATAATCTATTGAGTTAAATATAGTTTTTAGTTTCTTACAAAATATACTTCATATGAGCAGACCGATGTTTACATTAAGATCATAAATAACTAATATAATCCTAATACAAGAGAGTTTAGCTACTTCATGAACATCATTTACAAATAAGAAAGAAAAAAAAGAGAAGATATATTGCATCAAAGACATGAATGATTAAATGATTAATGAACGAATTAATTTGAGCCTCTAATTATAGTTGAAGAAAAACATTTTTTTTGTTGGGCGAGCGTGAGTTCGCTAGAGAACTATAGCTTGCTTTAATGAAGGGAAAAGCCAGCTCTAACCAACTAGCCAACTAGCATCTTTGCCAACCTTGTTCTCTCGGCGAGGCTTGTGCTCGCCGTCCGAAAGCCAATGTATCCTAGACTTGGGATTTCCCGACTTAGTTTGCTTTATAGTTTGCTTTGGTCGCTTTGGGTAAGTGCTTCAAATATATGTGATGAATAACGTCTTTTTGACACTTAACATATAACATTATTTTCTTTGTATTGTACTTCCTCCAGTGGCGGAGCCAGGAATAATATTAAGTCTGGGCGCAATTTTAAATGTTTATTGGTTTAAGATTTTTCGGATCAGGATTCAACTAGATCTGACAGTTTTTAACTAATAATATATATATATTATTTATATATTGATATTATAATAAAAGTAATTAATTTTAAGAATTTAATCTAAATATTTGATTCATAATAACTAGATAAGTAAACATCATAAACTCCTCACAATATGAAAGAAAGTAGAATTACAACATATTTGAGATTAACACAAAAGTAATTAAATGTATGTTTTTGGTATTTTGGGTTATATTTAAGCATGAGGTAAAAAATTAAAAACATATTTTTCAAAACAAAAATTTTAACAGAAAAGGAGGAGAATGGGATTTGAACTCAATACCTCTACATACTAGACCAAATGCATAACCACTGGACCATCACGTGATTGTTGATTTAAAAATTGCTTGACTAATATAAGTACTAAACACGTGCGCCTGGTTACTGTTCATCATCTTCAACCTCTCACCAACTCTTCAAAAAAATCGTTTTTTCCATTTTTGCACCAAATTGAACATGTAAATATACCATTTTGCTCAGAATTTCATCAGGATTATGAATATACACTTAAATTTCACTAATTATTACTCAAACATTCGAATTTTCATATTAAAATAAGAACCCTAAATATATATATGAAAAAAAATTAGATTTGGTCGAGCCTGGGCACGTGCCCAGGCATGCTGGGCGGTGAATCCGCCCCTGACTTCCTCCATTCACTTTTAAGTACTACCTCCATCTCTAAATATAAGATCATCTTTAAATTTTTCTTTGTCCATTTTTATAAGACTTTTTTCAAAATTTCAAGAGTATTAATTATTTCTTTACCAACATACCCCTAATTAAAGTGCATATTTTTCTACAATCTGTAATAAATACTTTAGAAAAACAAAAAGTAATCTAAAAACAATATCAATTATCAACAAATTTAATACAAAAACTTACTTTCTTAATCTCCACAATTCTTATTATATGCCGAAAGGTCAATTAAATGGGATCATGTTAATACATTATGAGAGGTTTGAATCTTATGATTCTTACAATTCTTGCTAGGGCTGGAAAAAAAAAAATCGAAACCCGTCTCAACCCAAAAATACCCGCAAAAAATAAAGTGATTTGGGCGGTTTATAATGGGCCACAGATTAGCGGGTTGAAAAAATCAGTTTAAAATGAGTTATTATGGGTGAGTCTGGGTAGAGGAAACTAAATCGACGGTGTCCGAAACCTGCTCGCATGAGTAAATCAAAATGCTACATTTAACACTTTCCTTTTGTGATATACACATTTTAAGCTCTTCTCCCACGCCCTTTTCATATTTTCTCACTTCACCTCAAATCCATGGAGATTAAAACAATCATGGAACACTTTGAAACCAAAAATTTGATCTTTCTTCATCTTGTTTGTCTAATTTTGCTGAAATCAAATGTTATATTTTTAATTTTATTTGAGATTTTTATGTTTTTTCTTACTATTTATGTTGATTTAGGGTTTGTAACACTTTTCTTTTGTGCTTGTTTCATGATTTTCTCATCTCTAGTTGTATGTTTTCGGAATCTAAATTCCAAAGGTTGGGTTTGTTATTATTATTATTATTATTATTATTATTGTTTTATTTCTAATCGAATCAAACTGCCAAATAATTCGTTTAAACCGCAAACCCGAACTCGTGAAAACCGATTTCCATTTTACGGGTGGATTGGATCTTATTTTTTGACTCTGCAGTTTCACTTGGATGACAATTTTAGACCCGAATCCGCCCCTAATTCTTGCACATCTAACTGAATTAAGTTGGTATAAAATTCTTGCATTATGAGAGGTTTCATTTTCTTAAGTCAAAGAATGATGTAATTGCACATGTAACAATTCTTTGGCTTGATGTAAAAATGAAATATAACCCATGATGGTGTCACAATGTTGATAAAGGTTATTTGATAAAAGTTCAAATCACAAAAAGTTTAGTTTGGACAAATTGTTTTTAGAAAAAAAATGGATCCAATTTAATGCGATTTTGTAAAAAAAGTTATTTGATAAAACCGTACAGTAGTATCAAAGTATATAAGTTATAGTATCACGGAGACGTAAAAAAAGTTAATCTGTTCTTTTCTGGTTGGTTTTTAAGCTTGAAAAATGAAATTGTTTTTTGTACTTGCATAAAATGAGTGATGAATGTGAAAATATCAGATTAACAAGTTGTGCTGAAATATCATATTAACAAGGTTGAAATAAAATAACTGTACAAAAAATAAAGCGTTCATTTTGAGAATAAAAATCAACAACATAAAAAATTAAATTTTAAGTTGTTAATAGAAATGTATCAACCTTTGCATTTACTCCTCTAGACAAAAATTTCATGCAAATGGGTGGCTGCACTCCACCAAGAGCAAGAAATGAGCTAGGAAGTGACCAAATGCCATCTCCACAAATCAAACCAGAAGCAACAACAGTTCCATATGCATCAGCCTTAACCTTATCAATCTTCTGCCACACAAACAATATCAAGCTTCCAACACACATATCAATAGCAAAATTGCTTCCAATGTAGAAAGGTATAGCCATAGCCATAGGAACAGGAATAAACTTGGCATATTTGTGGCCGGCAAAATCGCGAACCAAATTAATAATTATAGCTCCAGCAAAAAACACGCAGCAAAGTACAAGACAATATTTTGGTAGAGCAGAGACACCTTCCACACCTATTATAGCCATGTTACGATAAACAAGCGCGTAAGGTGCAGGGTATGCTGAGTTAGGTTCACCAAGAGTAAAAGCGTGGTAGAATAACATGAAAACACACGGTGATATAATACACCCCATCGTAGTTCCAATAACTTGGCTCACAAACATAGATTTCGGTGAAGCCAATGTCATATAACCTGTTTTAAAATCCTGCATGAGGTCTGAAGCGGTTGAAACAATGTTCATCATGACACCGCATGCTGCTAAACCAGCTAGGACACCGCCGTTAGCTGCGCCTGCCCAAGCACCAATAGTGAAGATGGCTAATTTTCCGTAGTTCGATGCAAGGGACATATCTGTTAATCCACAACCATATGCATTGCAAAAGGCTAGTGTTGGTGCAATGGTATAAATGCAAACTATGTGATACCACTTTAGTTGGTGGAAAATGTATGGGATAATGATAGTTGAAATTATTGCAATTATAACATAGCCTGTAATAGCAAACCAGGAAGGGATTTGATCTTTAAGGAACATCTCGGTTCTGCGTTTGTCGTCAAATGAAAGTGTAGGTGGGAGAAGACTATTTTGATCATCATCAAATGATGCTACAATATTTTTTTCTGTGATAAATTGGTTATACAAACCAAAAATAGTGCGGCCAAGAACTTTCACAAATTTGTATACACCATCACCTAGAATCATTGCTATGGCTATGAAAAGTTTGTAGCCTTGAAGACCATGTAAGCTGCTTTGTTTGAGATTAGGAGAGTACCAATCTCCTTTTTTGTTTTCAATGAGAGGCCACATGACACCCCATGAAAGAATTCCACCAATCAGCATGGATACATTGATAATATGTGGACATATCATCCCAACCCCGACGTAAGTAGTCGAAAAATCAAAGTAGAACATCTTTTGATAGGCTTCTAGGCCAAATGTGGGGAAGCTTGCAAATCCACAAGCATCACCAGCAGTGAAAAACCATTGAAAGACACCCCACATGAAACTAAAGGACAAGGACTTTCCCAATGCTTGCACTTGTTTCTTTGCTAGTTTTGCACCTTCGGTTGTATGGAAACTATTGATAAGATGAGCTGTTGCAGTACCAGTTGGATATGTCAATCTGAAATCCACAATCATAATCTTTCGGAGTGGAAGCACGGAAAAGAGACCAAGAAAGCTAACAACAAATAGAAATGCAACCATCCATCCTAAACTAAGATTCTTAACATCCATTGCACTGCTTTCATCGGGAAGTTGTTTTGCAACAGTTGGACTCATTGCAAACAAGTAACTACCAAAGCCACCACTAAATGCAATGCTACTGGCAGCAACAACACAAGTTTGAATAACAGTATTCTCTTGTCTTGTAAAAGATTGAGTAACAAAACCAGATTTTACAAGCATTGTAGTCCATGTCTTGACAAAGAAGAACCCTAACAACCCGGCCGAGATATTGAGAGAAGGAATAATACCAGTTGTAAGATTAAGTTTCATCACGATGAACGTGGAAAGAACCGACAACAAGAAACTCACGAATATAGCCCTAACTGTAACTTGTTTCTGCCATGTAGGAACTGGTATTCCTTCAAACCATTGTTCAATTGAAGCCTCCTTGAATTGTTGCTCTTCATTCGACATCGCCGCCACCTTTTTGTCAACATCACCGGCGACTGCACGTCGGTGGGTTTCTGTTGCCATTTGATGAAAATTATTATGAGAAAGAAAAAATGGAGGCGATGTGATTCTTGTGTTTGTGTGTTGAGTGGTTTTTATATTTTGAGATTGTTTGTTATAGTATTGTTGTTGAGATATCAATTTGGGTGTTTCTAGTTGTAGCTTTCTATTTTTTAAATTGATATATTGAAATTTTTAATTTGCAATTAATATTGTAGTGTGAGATGTCATTAGTTTTTGTCTCTTACATTATTTTCTATTTAAAAACAATGACTTGGCTAACTATATTTTGTGTGGTATATGTCGATTATTATTGCATTGTGGTATATTTTCTATTAAAAAACAATTTGGAATTAATATTCCAGTGTGGTATATTTTGATTATTATAGAAATCTTTTTTTTAGTCAAAATATTTTTTATTATATTTTAAAAAATATTATAAACTAAAAATAGTTCATCGTAGCTTTTCCCTTCAAACCCATAATTTTTTTTTTACAAAACCCATAAATTTATTTTAAATAGGCTTAAATTATTATTTTTTTAACTAAAAATATTATTTTTAATTAATTTTTTTTTTGGTAGAAACAAATTAAATTAAATAGGCTTACAATGTATTCAATTATTTCAGTTAAAAATATTATACAGTAACAAAAAACAATTATGAATTATAAACATGAATAAAATTATAAAAATACATTCTTTATTTTAATTGTTTGAAATGTATATTGAAAATTAATAGAGAATACTATAAATTCAAAAACTGCAGCATTGCACTTCCAATTTTCCAAGAGCTAGCTATGGCAAACATTTTCTCAAGGCCATGACCAGAATGGACGAATCATTGGCATAATAGAAAACTTCATTTGTCCAATGTTGCAATGTAACCCATTTTTCTCACCACATGCAAAGTAATAAGGTTTCCATTTGTTTAACACAAACTTGAATCCTTCTCCAACACCTTGTGTGTGATTTGCCAACATCTTAGCCCTCTTAACATCACAATTCTTGAAACTCCACCATGTTGGAAACATGTACACACTATGTGGAAAACTCGTTGCATTTGGAGCATCATACTTGAAAACTAGACAAACAAATTTATATTATTAGAATTAAATAAGATTCAAAATAGTTTTAAATACGATCAACTTTAACAAGTATGTTCTCATTGCAATCCTTGATATATATATATATATATATATATATATATATATATATATATATATATATATATATATATATATATATATATATATATATATATATATATATATATATTTGGTTTCTCTATTAAAAAAACAAAAACAAAAAATTATGAATTGTTGACAAGAAATTGATCATAAAATAATTTGTAGGTTTCAGTCTTTATCAAATTAGTCAATCTTTAAGTCGAATATTGAATATGTAATCAAGATATATATTTTTTTATTTTTTAAGAAGTTATAATAAAAGAGAAGCTTACCGAGAGTATCATTGAGGTAAAAAGGACCACTCTTGATAGCCCAATCAGAATAGTTATAACCAAAGTGCCAATTTTGAGAGCCTCCCACAATGATCTTCTTAGGCTCTTGTTCTGTCTTATTTATTTGATGATGATGATTTCCAAATCTAGACCACCAATCAGTGTAATTAAAATTACCAAAGGAGGGCCAATCCTTGTTTGCCACAGTAACCGTAAACATTGAAGAGGTTACTATTACAAATAAGGTGAGGAAATAAACAAAGTTGGTGGTAGTGGCCATATTGTGTTATATATAATTCTTGTCTCTTAATTAATTGCTTCTCTATATGGAGGGGGTTTATATAGAGGTTTGTGTGTGGAAGGAAATTAAAAGTGTTAGGCAGGTGGTGGTGTGGAGTTACCAAATTAACTTTAAATTAGTCTTCAATATAAGTGGGGGTAGAATTTGAAAACAGGTTGAATATCCATACTCAAATACAATAGTATCACGCGTAATTAAATATGGTCATAGAAATAATTATGTTTAAACTTTTTTTTAACAAGCCAAATAATATATTAAATAAATGTAAGTATAAGGAGTGTTTACATAACAGAGTTCAAATACAACAAAAAGCTAAAATTAGAGTTATCATGTGTTGAATTCTATAAAGGTTTTTGGATTTAACATCCAATTATCTAGATCGAAACAAAAATCTTTTTTCCTTGTCTTAAGCCACCACCAAGCATGAACTTTGATGGAAAAGATTAACCTGTCAATAGTAATTGTCGTGCCATTAAAAACTCTATCATTTCTATCTTTCAAAATAGACCAGATCGAGGCGAACCAAATTGCTTGTAAACTGGTCCTAATATTTTTGCAAAAGCCATGAGCCCCACAAAATTGAGATGCCACCAAAATTGTATCATCAGGAGAAACCTACGTGATCCCCAACTAGGAAATAATACCACTCCAAACCGCTCCAAAGACGGGACAGTGCAGAAACAAATGATGGATATCCTCGTTAGCATCACATCCAACATAACATAATAGGGAATCATTACGTAAGTAACCGCGAGTAAAAAGATTAAGCTTTGTGGGTAACCTGTCATTGATAAACCGCCAAGCAAAAATAGAAACCTTTGATTGTACAAGCTTATTCCAGATATGATCGCTGTGAGTAGACGTCTCTCTTGAATACACATTAGTCAACAAATGATAAGCTCATCCTATTGTGTATCCTATAACAGGATCGGGTAACCACTCCAACTTATCAGGGGAAGCAACCTGCAAAACAATGTTAGCCACAATAGTACAACACTCGACCCACAACTGTTCCTCCCATGCTAACAAGCGCCTACGCCACCGCTACCCGTTCCCTCCTAGCTCCCACCCTAGCCTACACATATCGGCTACATTCACCTCTTTATCTAAGCACAACTCAAACAATCTACCAAATCAAGTCTTCAATGAAGTCCCATCCATCCAATTATCCAACCAAAATAAAGTCTTTTCTCTATCCCCCACCCTCTTTTCAACATTGTCCCCAAACCACCTCCCAACCCCCACATTGTTCCCAAATCAAATATTATTAATATCTTGCCACCAACTAGAAGCTCTACTACCCCCGCTATCCACCTGGCCCTCCCTCAACCCGTATTTAGCTGCCAATACCTTGAACCACCGACTCTCAGGTTCTTACGCGGCAACCTCCAACACCATTTGCCAGAAGAGAAATATTAAACTTCTTCACTCTGCGGACCCCTAGACCTCTATGCTCCTTATCAAGACAAATTTTATCCCATTTAATTCAATTTATTTTCCAAGATTCCTCACTCCCACCCCATAAAAAAGCTGTAAAAATAGATTCAATTAAAGAAATGATGCCTGTCAGAGCCTTGAAGAAGGAAAGAAAGTAAACCGGAATTGAGGACAAAACTGATTTGAGTAAAACCAATCGACCACTGATTCATCTATTCTTTGAGTTTAACTCGATTGGTTGAGATATTGTATTATATATGCAGGGTGTTGGAGTTTGAACCTCAGTCATTCCATATTACATTATAAAGGTGTAATTTCTAACTCAACTAGTCTATGTAAGTTCACGAGTTTTTGGTTTTTGTCCATATATTTCTTTTTTGTTTTAAAATAATCCTTTAATATACAAATCTTTTTTTTTATTCCTGGGGTCATAATCCGTCAAAAGACGCATATGTGGCAAACACAGACTGATATGGTAGCGTGTGACGTGTAAGCGAGGATGATATGTCAAAGATGATGTTTAGTCTTCCACTTAGATGAATCAAATTCAAAAATGATATTGCAGATAGAAACCAAATCCAAAAAAAATGAAATTGAATCCAGAAACATATTTTTCTTCTTGTTTCTCTAAACCCATAAATTAACTCATATTTCTCTAAACCCGGAAATTTATGTTGAAGATACTAAAATGATATTTTCTATTTATTTTGATATTGAGACTGTTACGATTCTTTTTTAAGCAATTCATGTGTACTCTTCATATTTTTTTTATTAACAAATAAATATAACATATGTATTATATATGTGCCAATGGTATAACAAAACAAACCATAACCATATAGCAAAGTAACACATGGCTAATTGTGGTGTTAAGGAGTAAAAATGACATTTTCATAGTATAGTATCTATCTTTAATATATTTATGCGTAAAAAAAATCTTTAATAGATTTATTTATTATTATTATTATATGATATTGACTATTTGTTTATTTATTTTGATTCATTTGTTTATTTAGTTTAGGTTTGTTTCAAAAGCAGGTGAATTCTGTTGAGCAACAAAATATATATATATATATATATATATATATATATATATATATATATATATATATATATATATATATATACTGAAGGAGCTACCGCCGGCTTGTTTGAGCACGTGCTCGAATTTGGTTGTTATCATGTTTGATAGAGTTATTGAAACTTGAGTTTTTTAGTTATGGATGCTTTTGGTTATGGAGTATTTTTGGTTATGGCATATTTTTTGGTGTTGTTGTTGTCTGATATGGCAGCGAGTTCGTGTAGGTTGAAGAAGAAAAGAAGAATTGGGTTGCATTACTTTGAGCCGACCCATTCTATTCATTTTTTTTTACAATCCCATTCTATTCATTTATTCTTTTAGGCTGCATTACACTTTTTTTGTTACAAGACTTCTTTTCTCCATGTTTTCTATTTTTCCATTTTTATTTTATTTTTAGGTTTAATTTAACATTTGGTCCCTTATGCTTATTTTAGGTTTCAATTTGGTCCCTTATGTTTATTTTAGATTTCAATTTGGTCCCTTATTTTTAAAAGTTTCAATTTGATCTCTTATGTTTTAAAAGAACCAAATTTAGAAAGCAATGTAGTCCATATCTTGACAAAGAAGAACCCTAACAACCCTGCCGAAACATTGAGAGATGAAACAATGTATGTTGTAATATTAAGCTTCATCACAATGAACGTGGAAAGAACCGACAACTAGAAACCCACCAATATAGCTCTAACTATAACTTGTTTCTGCCATGTAAGCACTGATTTTCCTTCGAACCATTGTTCAATTGAAGCCTCCGCGAATTGTTGTTCTTTATTTGACATCGCCCCCACCTTTTTGTCAACATCATTGGCGACTGTCCGTTGGTGGTTTTCTGTGGCCATTTGAAGAAAATTATTATAAGAAAGAAGAAATGGAGGCGATGTGGTTCTTGTGTTTTTTTTTTTTTTTTATAAAAGTGGTTCTTGTGTTTGTGTGCTGAGTGATTTTTATATTTTGAAAATTCTAGTTGTAGCTTTATGTTTTTTAGCTATTATTTTGATCTATTTAAGTTTTTTGTTTGAAATTAATATTGCAGTGTGAGATATCATTAGTTTTTGTCTCATTACTTTATATTAAAAAATAATGGACTGGCTAACTAAATTATTTGACATTTGAAATATGGTATATTTATAGAAAACACATTTTTGATTCGAAATATTTTTAATTATATTAAAGAATATTATAAATTAAAAATAGTTCATTGTAGCTTTCAACTTTGAATCCATAAACTACATTTGTTTATTACGGTGCAGAGCTGATCGAAATAATCGGGTGGGCGATAATAAATTTTTAAGTTGTTAAAAACACATATTTGATTATCAAAAAACTTAAACATATCTTAACATAATACATTACATATAAATCCTCATATTAAATTGTCTAGAATATATTGAGTTCTTACATAACTAATACTAAGTACATTAAAATTACAATATATAAAAGTTCATATTGCATGCATGGGTGTTGAATACACCAGATCAAACAAGATGACAAAGGCTTATACATAAAACATGCTCATGAAGTCATTACAAAATATAACTAAAGACATAAAATCTTCTGAAGCAAACAACTACTCCATAACCTGCTTACCACATACCACTTGCTTATCTGAAAAAATTAAAAGGCTTAAATAGTGTTTTAGTCCCTGCAATTGTGACTCATTTTGAAAAGAGCCTCTGTTAATTTTTTTTTATTTTAGTCCCTGTAAAATTTAAAATTTTTGGAAAGAGCCCCTGAACAAAAATCTTTGATGTTATGTCATCATTTTATTGACGTTGCAATTGCTGACTGGGGTGATGAGTACACGTGTCAGGAACTTGCTGACGACCCACTCATTTTCCTTTTAATAAAAAATTTGAAAATTCCCGTTTTTCTTTTTCTTAATTAAATAAACTAATTGAAATAAAATTTAAAAAAATTAAAAGGAAAATGAGTGTATAGTGCCACATCAACAAGTTCCTGACACGTGTACTCATCACCCCAGTCAGCAACTGCCACGTCAATAAAATGATGACATGGCATCAAAAATTGCTGCTCAGGGGCTCTTTTCAAAACTTTTAAATTTTACAGGGACTAAAATCAATTTTTTTTAACAGGGGCACTTTTCGAAATGAGTAACAATTGCAGAGATTAGAACATTATTTAAGCCAAATTAAAAACACGTGGGATGCGATTACTAAACCTCATTGAGTTCTAACTACCAACTAAGGTGGTGACTAAACAGGGGTACCTGAACCGCCAAAGTTCTAACTATCAAAGTTCTTTGAACAACAATGTTCTATTTACCCATAATATCAAAGTTACATAGTATATATGTATGCATTAATGAAAACCGCCAGAAAAATAACAAGGCATTGTGATAATTATGAAAAAGATAATTATGATAGTATATAAAAACAATTATGTGTGCTAGTCACAAGAAAAGGGGGTGTGGGTTGAATTGTGACCCTCTGAATGATTCTTGAGAGGTGAGAAACATAAAATTGTTTGTTTCATGTATAAGGAATCTAAGGATAAATCAATCAATAAAAAGCAATAGAGAAGGGATAGAAAATGGAGACACTCAACAATGAAGTGATTTGAAATTGTATGTCATTATTTTGAAAAGATTGAAATAAAATATCTACTGTACAATGATTCAATTAATAGATTCTAATAAGAAAGCATCAACTTTTACATTTGTATCTCTGGACAAAAATTTCATGCAAATAGGTGGTTGCACTCCGCCAAGAGCAAGAAATGTGCTAGGAAGTGACCAAATGCCATCACCACAAATCAAACCAGAAGCAACCGCAGTTCTAAATGCATCAGCATTAACCTTATCAATCTTCTGCCACACGAACAATATCAAGCTTCCAACACACATATCAATAGCAAAATTGCTTCCAATGTAGAAAGGTATAGCCATAGCCATAGGAACAGGAATAAACTTGGCATATTTGTGCCCGGCGAAATCGCGAACCAAATTAATAATTATAGCTCCAGCAAAAAACATGCAGCAAAGTACAAGACAATTTTTTGGCAAAGCAGAGACACCTTCCACGCCTAGTATAGCGATGTTACGATAAACAAGCGCGTAAGGTGCAGGGTACGCTGAACCAGGTTTACCAAGAGTACCAAAAGCGTGGTAGAATAACAAGAAAACACATGGCGATATAATACATCCCATAGTAGTTCCAATAACTTGGCTCACAAACATAGATTTCGGTGAAGCCAATGTCATATAACCTGTTTTGAAATCCTGCATAAGGTCTGAAGAGGTTGAAACAATGTTCATCATGACACCACATGCTGCTAAACCAGCAAGGACACCGCCGTTAGTTGCGCCTGCCCAAGCACCGATAGTGAAGATGGCTAATTTTCCGTAGGTCGAAGCAAGGGATATATCTGTTAATCCACAACCATATGCATTACAAAAGGCTAGTGTTGGTGCAATTATATAAAGGAAAACTATGTGATACCACTTTAGCTGGTGGAAAATATAGGGGATAGTGACAGTTGAGATTATTGCAATTATGACATAGCCTGCAATAGCAAACCAGGAGGGGATTTGATCTTTGAGGAACATCTCGGTTCTGCGCTTGTCATCAAATGAAAGTGTAGGTGGGAGAAGACGATTATCATCCAATGGTGGTACAATACTCTCTTTTGTGGTAAATTGATTATACAAACCGAAAAGAGTGCCGCCAAGAACTTTCACAAATTTGTATACACCATCACCTATAATCATTGCTATGGCTATGAAAAGTTTGTATCCTTGAAGACCATGTAAGTTGCTTTGACTGAGATTTGCAGAGTACCAGTCTCCTTTTTTATCTTCAATGAGAGGCCACATGACACCCCAGGAAAGAATTCCACCAATCAACATAGATACATTGATTATATATGGACATATCATCCCAACCCCGACGTAAGTAGTCGAAAAATCAAAGTAGAACATCCTTTGATAGGCTTCTAGGCCAAATGTGGGGAAGCTTGAAAATCCACAAGCATCACCAGCAGTGAAAAACCATTGGAAGACACCCCACAAGAAACTAAAGGACAAGGACTTTCCCAATGCTTGTACTTGTTTCTTTGCTAGTTTTGCACCTTCGGTTGTATGAAAACTGTTGATAAGATGAGCTGTTGCAGTACCAGTTGGATATGTCAATCTGAAGTCCACAATCATAATTTTTCGAAATGGAACAACAGAAAAGAGACCAAGAAAGCTAACAACAAAAAGAAATGCAATCATCCATCCTAAACTAAGATTCTTAACATCCATGGCAATGCTTTCATCTGGAAGTTGCTTTGCAACTCTTGGACTCATTGCAAACAAGTAACTACCAAAGCCACCGCTAAATGCAATGCTACTTGCAGCAACAACACAAGTCTGAATAACAGTATTCTCTTGTCTTGTAAAAGGTTGAGTAACAAAAGTAGATTTAGCAAGAAATTTAGTCCATGTCTTCACAAAGAAGAAACCTAACAACCCAGCCGAAACATTCAGAGAAGGAATAATGCCAGTTGTAAGATTAAGCTTCATCACGATGAATGTGAAAACAACCGACAACAAGAAACTAACCAATATAGCCCTAACTGTAATCTGTTTCTGCCATGTAGGCACTATTTTTCTTTCAAAATCTTTTTCAATTGAAGCCTCCTCGAATTGTTGTTCTTCGTTCGACATCGCCACCACCTTTTCGTCAACGTCACTGACGATTGCGCGTCGGTGGGGTTCTGTGGCCATTTTTTTATGAAATTTATTATGAGAAAGAAGTTGTAATGGAGGCGATGTGGTTCTTGTGTCTGTGTATTGAGTGGTTTTTATATTTTGAGATTGTTTGTTATAATATTGTTGTTGAGTTGTGACTTTGGGTGTTTCTAGTTGTAGCTTTCTATATTTATTTTATTTTTGTCCATTTAAATTTTTTGTTTGGAATTAATATTGCATTGTGAGATGTCATTAGTTTTTGTCTTTTACATTAATATCTATTAAAAAACATTGACCTGGCTAACTAAATAATTTCACATTTGTAATTTGGTTTATTTTCATTCAGCAATGTTATTTCATGTGAAACCTTTTATCATGAATATATAGAGAATTTTTATGAACGTTAGAGAGAGTTGGTAATATTTTTAAAATATTTGTCTATCACGAAAAAGAGAAAAAAGTATATGCACCGATAGTGTAAAATAATTTTACACGGTCAATCAATACCAACTATGTTTTCCGCCACATCACCCCACTATACCCCACCTTCTTAATATGACATGGCAAAATGATGGTTTTTTATTGGCTGATTGTGTAAAACTATTTTACACCGTCAGTGCATCTCCATTAAACTCCACGAAAAAAGAGTATCTGACTCAATATTTTTAATTAAATTTTAAAAAATATTCAAAATATAAAAAATTTCATGGTCGCTTTCAACTTTGAACCCTTAAACTACATTTGTTTATTTAATTTTGGATTGTTCCTTATGCAAGTGAGAATTAGAGAGGGTATAGAAGGGTATTCCGGATTTGAATCATGAAAACTAACAAAATCATGAACTTGCTAACATTTTTCTATAAAATGATCAAAGTAAAAGAAAAAGGTTGACAAAATTGTTTGCTTGAAGTTTCATTTATTGACCTATTTCATCTGAGTTTGATTCTCAATATTCTTTGTAACAATGGGTTCAAACCCAAACATTTTACCTTTTTGTATATATATATATGTGTACTGCAAATCTGCAATGATACTATTGTTCAACTTAAATCTGAAAAGAACAAAGAACCGAGTTAAACTGTACTGTTTCGTGCAAATGTTGTTACATTATATTGTTTCATGGTAATTAATTCGGGCGCTGAGACTAACCTTTGTGTTATTGGAACATCTTACTATATGCTTTTTTCTCTTGATCAGTCCTATCAGATATATGCAATCAACAAACATAACTTGTTAGATTAAAGATATTCATTGCTTGTTTCGAAGATACGCTCACCTTCTTTTTAGCAGCTGAAAGTTCCTTTTTTATTCCAGCTGAAAATAGCAAGATATCAAATTAAGTTACAGAAAGCGCTAAATTTATGGACTTGCACAAAACATTACAAGGTTCGGTGTAAAAGACCGCATAAAATTGCATAAATTTTTAGCTGTCCACAAAATAAGTTTATTAGATCATTCGGACATTAATTTTCGCCTCGTGTGGCTGATTGTTGGTTGATAAATTTTAACTAACCATCATTTGGCTCCAATGTTAGTGCTTTTTTAAAGCTTTCAACTGCAGCATCAATGTCGTTGAGTACCATGTATGCCTGGTTAAATCGAAGTAACATACTTATCAGAAAGAAAAAACAGAACACATTAAATACGAGCTCAAAATCTTCAATACCAACCTGTCCTTGGCGGAACAAAGCTTTGGCATTGTTATTACCTTCACGCATTGCGAATTCTGTGTCCATCAATGCTCCTTTAACATCGCCTAATTTCAATTTACAAGCCTGTAAAAACACGAGGGAAAAAATATAATTAGTTTGGTGAGAAACATTAAAAGTAGTTAACATAGGTGTTATGTAGTAGTAAAATCCAACTTACGGAGCTGTTTGTAAAAATCTGCGATTTCGTTTTTCTCAAACCTGAACTTTTATCTACAAAGCCATAAATAAACCTAGTTATCATGCGTAAAGGAGGCGAAGCGCATTTGTAGCATAGTAAAAGTGAAATAAATAGTAACAAAATGAAGCATACCTTCGTCGATCCCTTCCTTCTCCCAACATATATCCAAGTAACGTAAAGCCTTTCGATACTTCCTAAGAGCCACTTTGTAGTCTTGTTTCTGTCAAGAAAAAATTAGAAGTATTTTATTGATATCGCAGAAAACAATGTAGCTCATTTCACAGTATATATAATATAATAGCAGCAATACCTTGTAATACTCATTACCAAAAGCTTTGATTGAGTCAACCGATTTCAACCACCATTCAAGTTCAATAGGGCTCTCATCAAGGTCTGCTGGCCAATCAGGATAAGTATCACCGTCTTTGAAAAAGTTTGTTATACCATCTTCTTCTCCTTCGGGAATTTCTCCACAATCCACGATTTTAACATCAAGAACAGGCCGATCCTCATCTCCGGTTGTAACATGCTCAATTGAACGGACTACACCCATTCCTTTGACTACTTTTCCAAATACAACATGCTTACCATCTAGATGAGCGGTTCGGGTAGTAGAGATGAAAAACTGAGAACCATTTGTATTAGGACCGGTGTTTGCCAGTGATAACATCCCTTTCCTTTCATGTTTCATTTCAAAAGTTTCGTCTTCAAACTTGAGTCCGTATATAGATTCTCCTCCGGTACCGTCTCCAGCAGATATATCACCTCCTTCGATCATACAACCTTTAACAATACGATGAAAGCAAGACCCCTGAATATGAATAAAAACATGAACATATCATGATTCATGCATACAATATGAGCACCATACTCCTTGTGCTAGAACAGTGGTTTGTGAATTTTTATTTATTTTCTAAAAACTTGGAATCTGGCTCAAAGACCAATTAATCTAAGGGGTTTAATCCCACCGTCCACTTGTGGAGTCCCATTTAAATTAAGAGCAAAACTTTGTATGGACTAGCCCAGCAAAATTCACACCAGGGAGAATCGAACTTAAGACCTAGGATTTATAAAAGATATGAAACATTAAAGATTCTTTAACACAATTTTTTTTTGAAGGAAAGATACTTTAACACAAATTGAATTAAAAAAAAGTACTTTACATGAATAGCTAATATTTGTAGAGACACTTCAATATTTTCAATATAAGTTATATATGGAAATGATGATCAAATCATATAAAAAGAAATACTTGTGAGTTGTGTTCATAACAAAAAAAAAAACATAGATAACATTATCAATTCAATCATGTCTCTCTTTCTTAAATCCTCAAAGAATGAATAAATGAGTATCAAGTATGTACTTCAATTATGCTCAAAACATAATGAAGAACAAGGCTCTACAAAAGACTTTAAGACAAGTTATTGAAGATGTCTCTAAGTTAAGGAATATTATCAAATAAAACCAATATACTATGAAAATTTACCCCCACCCAATAAAAAAAGAAAAAGAATAAACTTATATTAGATCATAAAAGTAAATGCCTAAAGGTATCTACAATCAAAAAAGAATAAAGGGATCAATCATCTTTTCAGAATTCATGGTCCAATTTCAAGTTCAACCCAAATATTTAATTTTTAATAAGCATAGAACAAATAAAGTAAAAAACAAAACAGTCTTTGATAGGTAAAAAAAACTAGAATTGAATAGAAAGTACTTACCTTAAAATGGAGGGGCACCCCAGTGTTAGGACCAATGCCTTTCTCACCAGTGCATAGAGCTCTAAAATTCTCTGCAGTTTTTGGAACAATATCATTGTAAAGCTCCACTAATATTCTTCCTTCTAGTTCTTCCCCTATGCTAATGTCTAAGAAGCACATTGTTCTTCCCATTTTTTTCAACAATGAATCAGAAGCTACTATTTCCTATGTTATTTGTTTGTACTTGTACTTTGTTGTAATGATGGTACTATAGAAAAAGAGCTTCTAGATCCTTCCCTGAAGCATCTTTTGAGAATTCAAATTAATAGTAATAACACTGACAACAAACAGAGTGGATGAATCGCGGACACAAAAAATACAGAAACGGACACGTCGACATTATTAACAGTGGCGGAGCTAGAACCATATCTTGGGGGGGGGGCCGTAAATTTTTTTTAGATTTTCTTCTTTATAATATTAATATATATATATATATATATATAGATTAAAAGATATTGTTAATCACTAGTAGTGTAGTGGTTTGTTCCAGCTAATTTTAGATGTAAGTCAAGGGTTCAAGTCTCATCTATTGCAATTTTATGGTATTTTTTGTTTAAAACAGGATTAAAATGACAAAAATGTAGAACATGAAGCTCGAACTCGCGCCACCCTCTTGCATAAGGCACACCACACCACACCACCGGACTATATCATGTTATTGTTATAGCTTTGCAAACACTAATATATATCATATATCAATAAACAAAAAGATTGTAAATACACCTATAAAAAATTAAAAAATTGAAACTTGGGGCGGGTCATGGCCCTACCCGGCCCATGAGTGGCTCCGCCCCTGATTATTAATATAAAATAGACATTAATATTGTTATATATCATTTATAAAAGATCTAAATTGAGAATCAAAATATATATATATATATATATATATATATATATATATATATATAGATATTGGTATGTGTCTAAAGAGATATTTTTAACCATTGTAAATTTAGAAAAAAAATATTTTTTAGGGACACTTGTCACAGGTTATACGAGTTTTTTAAAAATGTCGGATACCAATCCAACGAATGTCAATACTAAAAATTGGATTTTTTTGAATGATTTGTTTTAGAAGAAGGGACAAATTTTTAATTAATAATATTTGGCAATTTAATAGTATATCATTGATGTAACTGATCAGAGTGGCTATTTTATCAAAATATATATACTAAGTTTTAGCATTATTCTGCAAGTTTATCCAATTGAACACCTTAGCACAAAATATGCATATCCCTATTCTATGGTCAACTGGATTATGTGGCTATCAATATTATTGGCTATATGTCCCGGAAAAAGGTGCCACTTTCTTCAAAGTGGAAGCAAATTAACTCTTGTCCTGGCCATTTATTTATTTAATGGCACAATCCTATTTTGCATTATCATTAGGCTTTTTGTAAAAGCAGAGAGTTCCCCATTAAGCCTCATCAATATATAAATAAATGGGTTGGATAATTCCCCATTAAAAAAATAAAATTTATTTCTTTTTGGACACGTATGCAATACTTCTCCGATATTTCTCTGATACGTGTCGAAAAATAAATAAATTTTATTTTTAATAAAGAAATATTAGACGCATTTGCGATACTTCTCTGATACGTGTCCAAAAAGAAACAAAATTTATTTTTATAATAAAAAGATATCAAACATATTTGCAATACTTCTCTAATATGTGTCCGAGAAGGAATAATTTTTTAAATAAAAAAATATCAGACATGTTTGCAATGCTTCTCTGATACATGTATGAGTTAATTAAAAAAATATCAAGCATGTTGCAATACTTCTCGGATACATCTATCATATGTGTCCGAGAAGAAATAATTTTTATTTTTTTAATAAAAAATATTAGATACGTTTGCGATATTCCTCGATATGTATCAAAGACGTATCCAGCGATTAAATTTTATTTCTTTAATACAAAAATGGTCAAACATGTTCCCGATAAATTTTAAGAATGTTAATGTTTATTCTATCATCAATTTTGGTCAATGGCAGTTTCCCCCTTACAGTGTGTGTGCAGGCTTTTCTCTAAAATAGGACAATGTGGAATTATATACAAAGATATTGTGGTAAAACTTCTTTTTAGTGATATATGGCAAAAATAATTTGAATTTCAACGACGCCCAACCGGGTTTGGGGTGAGGGCAGGTGCGGTTTTTGGGGGCGGGTTTAACCCACCCGCCTTCCGCCCCGTTGCCATACCTAGGCCCTGGCATAATTTGGCTGGGTACATTTATGATTTATCTTAGGTGTGGGCCTCGCAAAATATCATGTGGGTTCCCATAATATGAAACCCAACCAAATATTAGATCTCTATAATATGAAATCTATAACTGATGCCTTTAGGGTGCGTTTGGTTTGAGAGAAATAAAAAAGGGGGAGAGAAATATACGGAAACCAATTAATTAATTTACTCCAATTATAGCCGTTTGGGTTCCTACTGCCATCAGATATTTCAAAGGATCTATTATTCCATCGAACGAAGGTAGGTTAGGAATATTTAAGTTTTATAGGACTGGCGCCTCCCAAAGTTCTTGAGCTAAATTAAAGGTTGAGATTCCTCAACCTCGTATTCATCCTCATCTTTGTATTCTTGATTTTGTTCGATGTCGCCTAGTCACGCTTGCAATTCTTGGTTTGTTTTATTAGTTCGTCCAGTGTAGCCTAGATGGCTTTGAGTGAACCATTTTCGGTGGAAGTTAGTCTCGCCATTGTTGCTCTTGTGTGTTGTGTGGTTGGAAAATGTTTTGTTAGCTCCATGTTGGACGCCAAATGTCCTTGGTAAGGTTATTTATGTGAATGTCTAGTCAACAAAGAGATTGAACTAAGATTTAATATAGTAGGTATATATAACATACTTGACCTAATGACTAAATGTCTATATATATACGCCCCTCACCTCATAGAGGTTGCGATCATACCTCTTTAATTGGAGGAACGGTTGAGCCTACTCTCCGTCATATTTGGCCCATGTGGCCTATAATTTATGACCTACAAATTGATCCACAACTTGGTCCATTTATATCTCCTTGGGTTGGATATCTCACCGCTTAGATATTAATCTTAAATCTTATTGGGTCTCCGCCCTATGGGCGAGCTGGTCCCACTAGTTTGAAGGAAATCGTCTAGTCCACCCTTAATTAAATGAAGCAAAATAAAAGATCATCACTTCTCTTTTTTAATAATTGAAGTGGAATTTTGAAAAGAGAATGTACATTATATTTTTTTAGAATGGCAAAGAATGTATATTATTAATAAATTTGTAAAACTACTTTTCTTGATGTCTATATTTTTGTAAAAAAAAAATCTTATATTTTGAAACAGATGTACTTCTTCAGTCTCAATTTATAAACAAAAATAAAATTGTCTCAAATTATAAGCAAAAACAATTAACTTTTCTCATTTTCAAGATTTATTTTTACTTGTTCTCATGAACTTTAATGCAAATTACATTTAATTTACTATGCATTTTCTTTTTTCAATAATCAATAACCAATAAAAATTCTTTTTACATCTTCTCATAATACTTACTTTAAGGAAAACTCAAAAAGTTATACTTAAATTATTATATTTTATTATTCTTAATAAGTGTAAAAAAATATTTTGCTTATAATGTGGAACAGATACTGCAATACTCCCTATGTTCCTAATTATAGGAATCTTTTACAAATATAGTTTTTCGCTAAATATAAGACCCATTTACAAATTTCTAGTTGCAATTATTACTCTTTTTTTAAAATATATCCCTTACTACTCTTTTGGAATATGAAAAAACAACATTGATATAAAGGGGCAAATAGATAAAAATTTCACACAAGTCAAATAAAATTATTACTCCAACAATTTTTCTTAGTATTAATATTTTTTTTGTAAAGATTCATATATTTAAAGAGGGAGCATTAGACCCTTTTAGTTAACTATTGGTTTTGGCCTTAACCAAAGAATGTTCCTTTTATTTGTCTTTTACTACTCCCTCCGGCCTTATTTATAAGCAAAAGTTGTTTTTTACTTTCATTCATTAACTAATATATCTAGCTTAAATATAGACTAGATATATTACATTTCTAATGAATTTAAAAAGCAACTTTTAGTTATAAATAAGGCTAGAGAAAGTACATCCTAAAAGTGATGTATCATAATTAGTCCCCAGCTCACTTCAGAATCCAATGATGATGAATTAATGCATCATTAATAGATTTTCATTTTCATACAATAGGTGTATTCAACAAGTGAATATGGTAGCTCATAATCTAGCTAGGGCGGCCATTTCTTGGTCTTGTTGCCGTATCTTTGAAACTCTACCTCTTTGTATTGCGAATTTGTTGATTAATGAAATGTTATAAGTTTTTACTTGTAAAAAAAAAAAAAACAAATTGTCTTCTAAAAACCTTTGTTCTATTCAAGGATTGCAGATCCAATGCTGTCAAAGGAAGGACCACCTCAATAACCCCCAACAACATTAACTTGATTTTAAAAATGAAATAAATTTTTAAAGGGTCTTGCTAACGAGTGCCCCCGGGGCACTCCTTAAGCATTCTATTTATAGAAAATTTTATTCAAAAAATTAAACATTACAATTTTCAATGCGTTGACTTTACGCATTCTCATAAAAATTCTATAAAAAACTTACTATTTTAGGTCTTAAAGAGTGCCCTAGCATTTGCCATTTTTAAAATACTAATATCAGAACAAGAAAGATTCCAACACCAATGGTTGAAGGGTCATTAGCCACAAACCATCAATGAGAAATGCAGGTTAAAAACACAAACCAACTGAGCTGAAAACTATAAAATTTTAAAACTTTAGCGTATACTAATAATCTAATATCATATGAAGTTCAACATTGAACATGAACAATGAACATTGTTTCATTCCTAAGAGTAATTAATTTAACTACTGCTATGATCAAGTGAGCTTTGCCTTGATTGTTGTCGTGACTGTTCATCTTCTTTAATCTCTTGAGAATCATCAGCCACCGGCTGTGAATCGTCAACGGCTTCTGGTTCATTTGCCGGCGGAGGTGGTGGAGGAGGGACTACTCTGCCGCCGACACAAGAGGAGCATTTGGTTTCGACCCAAGATTCAATGTCGTATTCGCCATAACCCATGACCCGACGACCCGAACAGAGTCTTCCAATCATACCCGCAATGATGCCTAAAACAGTGATGACTGCAAGAACAGCAATGACGGGTCCAATAGATCCATGACCCGAATGGGTTGTGTATGCTTGTTGGGTTAGTTCTATGGGTGGTGGTGGTGGTTGTTGCTGTTGCACGATTGGAGTGGACATTTGAGAAAAACAGCTTCTTCTTGTTCTTCTTTTTGCTATATTTTCAGGTTTTTAGTTGTTTGGTTAACTTGTGGTGTCTGACATGGGATAAAGAAAATGTTGGATCCGGAGAGGCTAATTTTTTCTCTAGTATATTTTCTCATGCCTTTCTCTCTCCTATGCATTATGCTTTTTTTTTTTAGCATTGTTATCTAGTAAGAAATTTTTATATAAGAAATGTAAGAATAATACATGGCAAAATCTTAAAGGATGATATTATTTAATCTCATTCTTTTGTGAAAATTATGGGTGGTGGTAGATGTAAATAAGGGTGAAGAATTATTCTTGCAATTCTTCTTCTTAAATTTTATTAACAAAAAGTTTTTCCCTTTTTTCTTTTTGTTGATCAACAACCATTGGATTAGAAAAAGGAAAGAGGGATGAATACAAAGTGTTGGAGATGATCCACTTTCAAAGATATTCTATTAAGTTCTAGTTGATAAAAACCGCTTAACTTAAAAGTTTAGTCTTTTGAGAAAATTTATGTTTTACAATATTTTTTAATTTGTGTTAACCTTAATTTTTTTTAGGGAAGATGATATTTTGGCTCTGTTGGATAAAAAAATGGAAGATGAAATTAAAAAAAATAGTGATTTTGATATTCGATAATTTAAAGATTTGTTTTTAGAGATTTTATAGAAAAAATAGAATATATTTGTGTTTGTTTATTGTAATAAGGTTTAATTGTGTTAATTTTTTATGTTCTAAATCCACAAAAATATGTGTACTAAATCCAAAAAAAAACATTTTATTGTTATTATGTTCTTAGTTCACCAATAAAATAAATGCAAAATTTGTTTAAATATTTGGACTATGCTGGTTGTGTATTTTATGTGCTTATATCTGACGATACGACTTTTATGACCTATATATTTATCAACTACAAATATTTATTCTGTGTGGTTTTTCTGATGTATAAGTGATAATTATTTGTCCTTTTTTTAAAAATATTTATCATTGACATGTTTATCCCGTATTTTTCATATATAGTGACAAATAATTGTCTTGTATTTTTAATTTTAGTTTGAATTTTAGTGATGTTTTTACGCAATATTTGAGTAATGTTACGCCACTCAATAATGTTAACAAATACAAATTTTAGTAAATTTATAGTTGGGTTGAGAACTTATATCATATAGATCTTTCATATAAAATTTTAAAGAAATCTAAACTTACTTAATATATTATTATTGACAATCATCAAAATTAACGGTGTTCAATAAAATTGAATAAAGTTGACGAACACAATTATTTAGCCAGGTTTATTCAACCAAACAATAAAAAGAAATGTGTGATGGGATTTAGAACTTTATTGGTCTATAATTTGGGATGAAAGTAAAATATGAATGTATAGGAAGGAAGAGAGTAAAATCTAT
Source organism: Trifolium repens (assembly GCA_030408175.1). NCBI lineage: Eukaryota > Viridiplantae > Streptophyta > Magnoliopsida > Fabales > Fabaceae > Trifolium > Trifolium repens. Next base: position 13,880,801 of record CP125842.1, on the reverse strand, counting down.
TTCTAGAAATTAACCCCTAATTATACATTTCTTTGTTTGTGTGTTCATTACAACTCTTGTCGCTTATCATTTTAATTCCCTTTTTTCTTCCTTTCTTCATTCACAAGCAATCCCTCTCTTATCCTTCCAATTCCAAATTCAGCCAAATTAAGAACATTTCATTGTGACAATGTTCAATTCAATTCTTCTTCTCATTGCTATTGTCCCTGCATTGTTGTTTAGCTTTGTGAATTCAATGCGGTTCGAACTTAAATCAGGTGAACCCAAATGTATCACTGAGGACATCATGAGCAACGCCATGACCGTCGGTAATTACTCCGTTGTTAATCCAAATGAAGGATATCCAATTCCTGATTCTCACAAGATAACTGTCAGGGTAAGGTTATGATGAATTATGATTATTCAATTACAAATTATCATTCTTTTTCTATTAATTAATGCCATTTTATTATGAATTAACCCCAAAAATGTGCCCTTTTTTTGAAAGTATTTAAGGTAGAAAATGTATGAGAACAAGAACAATGTGAATCTCCAATGGATTACCTATTCTCTTCTTGTTATAAGGTTTAATTGTGTTAATTTTTTGGTTCTATTTTTGAATTTTCTAAATATCAATGGAACAAATTCTACCTAGACCCGTACTTGAAAATTGTTTAAAAACACCAATGTCAAATTATGTGCCACGACATAACTGATACGTCGACATCAATAATAATTTGAGAAAATAACATAGTAATTCAGTGTAATCATGAATATCAGTGTCTAATATTAACGCGTGTCTAACAGCGGAACATACTTAACATGGGAAGTGTTTGTGCTTCATACATGACACTTTCTCGGACCTTACAATAAATAGGATCATATGTAGCAGTTAAATGGCTCATATTTTATATTGGCTTTGTATAATGTAGCTGATTGTCAGGTCCGTTCACCATATGGGAACGATTACCACTTTGGTGAATATGTGGCTTCTGGTAATTTTGCATATACTACAGCTGAAGCTGGTGATCACACAGCTTGTTTTTCGGTGTTGGATCATGAACCGCCAATAATTGTGACCATTGATTTTGAATGGAGAACTGGGATTTCTGCCAAGGACTGGTATAAGATTGCAAAAAAAGATCATATTGAAGTAAGTCTATTGTAATGTTTGGTAACTTGGCATTTAGATTTGTATGATTGGTATCACTAGAAGAGGGTTTCGGTGGATGAATTTTTCCGTACACTTTTTATTTAATGAGTATCAGTACATTTGTTGATGTGGACAATTGTGATAGATTTACAAATAGTGCTTGTCAATTTTTTTTATATTAAATACTATTTATGGACATATTAGAATTGTACACATTAACAATGTATCGGTACATGTTCAAATAAAATGTATACCGGAGTGTGAAACGAAGAAATTGATTCGAACACTACGGTTATTTAATATAGAAAAGTTTATAACACTATTTATCGACCTATTAGAATTGTCAACATCAACATATGTAGTAGTACATATCCAAATAAGATGTGTACCGATGAATTCACCTTAAACAAAACAAACAAAAAATATCACATTTGTTATAGGGATTTTTTATGTACAAAATGTAATTATTGGATCTTGTATGTTCTCTGAAGTGATGTTTTTTGTTCCATCTTAGGTAATGGAATCTGAAATACATAGGTTGTATGAGATTGTCACATACATCCACGACGAGATGTATTATCTTCGAGAGAGGTAAAAATGTTATGACTTATTTGCAACAATGTTCATTCAAAATTTCTTTATATGCATGAAATAATTAACATATACTAGATTAGAGGAAGTTAGAATAATTTTTATACATGAATGTGACAAGTGAAGAAAGGGAAGAACATTTTGCTACTCATTGTAATGAGAAATTTTGTTGTATTTTGATTTCTTTGATACAGGGAGGCAGAGATGCAAGATCTTAACATAGCTACTGATAATAAGATGTTTATCTTCATTTTCCTTTCAATCATGGTTTGTTTGTCTGTTGCTGGTTTGCAACTATGGTATTTGAAGATATTCTTTCAGAGGAAGAAGGTTCTTTAAAATCCTTCACACAAATTTGATCCACTTGTTTAGGCTTGGATCTCAATTTTGGATGACAAAATGTTCCTGTTGTATAAAATCTATTAATTCCTATTGTATCATGTTCATTAATATTATATTTTTCTTTTATGATGTATATTGATTATTAGAAATGAGAATATCAAAATTTTGATGTATCCTATCATTAAAATTAAAAGTAAAGTAATAATTGCGTTCATATTTAGGTATCAAAGAAAAATGAACATAAAAAATTCGATATAATAATGGGTGAAGATAAACTATAACTAACAAAAGTAGTGAGGTTTGAAATTTTGAAGTGTGCTCTGATGAGTTGGGTGACATGAAGTAATGATGGTGCTAGTAGAAATAGTGGCTTTGCGAAATGTGGTAGTAGTGTGATTCAAGGTGGCCATGGTGGATGGCGTGGTGGTGTTTGACGGTCTTTGTTTAGCCAAGCACCATGGTTTCATGTTCATTCCATTAACAACGAAATACACTGTGTGCACCGAAGATTCATTTTTCTTTAGACAACTCATCACCATTGTTATTTGCAAACAATGGTAATGAAACATGTCAAAAGAAAAACTTGTATAGGCACAAGCCCAAATAAAATATATTTGGGCACATACACACCAATTCAAAAATTTAAAACAAAAATAATATAGTTACATCAATCAACTTTATTTTACTTCTTTTCTCTTTAATTTTTTTAGTTTGTGTGAGTGTGCCTAATACCTATTATTTGTATTTGTGCCTATTGAAGAATTTTCCACATGTCAAATACAAATATTTGTTGCAAGAATGGTGATGAGTTGTCTACGAGTTTTGTATTTTGTTGATGTTTTTGGAGTCTCGACACCTCACTTGATTGCTTGTAGTCTTTTTAATTCGAGTTTCACCCTTTCTCAACTTTAGAATCTTGCCTCTGAAAAAAATTACACCAAAAAAGTATGCACTTTTGTCGACTGGTTCTTCTACTCTTACACATCAATACTGCACACCGAAACAACTTCATGGCATCTTGAATGATTTGATCTGTTCAGAAACTCATCTAATTTCAACTCATTAATCATCCATAGAACATAATTAACTACAATTTTGAACGTCATTAACCATGATATTTAAGTGCATATTTGACACATTTTGGTTAATAGATATCAATATCATGTATATTTGAAAACGTTTCATGAATATATGCTCTATTTTAATGGTGGGTGTAATGACATGATTTAACACAATATACTGCTGTTATTAGATGACCGTGTAAAATAATTTTACGATATATGTGTATATGTTATTTTCTCTATTTTAAAACCTGAAAATCATGTATATCTAAACATATATTGAATGGTTATAATGAATATCATGTACAGTATATTTTAATGCTTATAAATCATGATTCAATGAAGGATTTTCTATCATTTGCTCTAACTAGCCGAGCTCCAAAAACAAGGTTCAAATCTTTGTTGAGGCAACTTGTGTAAGAAAGCCCGGCCTTGATCAAAATGGCAGGGTCCGTTGAAGAACAAAATAATCTACTCTCGTACTTAGGATAAATGGCTCGTTCTTATACAATTGACCTAATTTCTTATTTAATTTTATTTTTAGTCTATATAAAAATTTGGGACTGGTTATTGTCCATAAGGGATCCTTATGGACCGTCCATAAGCTTTAGCTGATTGCTATACACACCATACTTTTTTTTCATACACCCCCATAAGTGAGAAAAATTTCTCACGCACCTACCAAATTTCTCGCGCACCCCCCCAAATTTCTAATGCACCCCCCTAAATTTTTCATGCCCCCCCAAATTTCTCGTGCACCCCCCAAATTTCTCACGCACCCCCGGATGACTTGTGCCCCCAAAATTTTTTTTTGTCCCCACACATTTCTAGCCTAAACCATTTTGTTGTGGGAATAGTTTCATATATATACACTCCAAAATCATTAAGTGCATAAGATGGTTTTGAAGTACAATCTATAATTAGAATCATTATTTTTTTATTTTTTTGGGGTACAATTATAATCATTATTTAAAATCATTTAACAATAATTTTGGTTTCTTATATAAGACAATCTAAACCATTTAATCACAATTATTGTTTTTATTCTAATTATAGGGTTGTACTCCAAAACCATTTTATGCACCTAATGGTTTTTTATTACAATCATCTGAAACCATTCCCACAGCAAAATGGTTTAATGGTTTTTTATTTTAATCATTATTTTTTAGTTTTTTTTTTACAATTATAATCATTAAAGTATTTAAAACCATTTAACAATAATTTTGGTTTCTCATATAAGAAAATCGAAACCATTAAATCACAATTATTGTTACTATGTTAATTATACGGTTGTAATCTAAAACAATCTTATGCACTTAATGGTTTTTGAGTGCATATCTCTGAAACCATTTCCACAGCAAAATGGTTTAAGATAGAAATGTGGAGGGGACCAAAAAAAAAAATTGGGGGGCAAAAGTCATATGGGGGTGTGCGAGAAATTCAGGGGGATGCATGAGAAATTTTTGGGGTGTGTGAGAAATTTGGGGGGTGCATGAGTAATTTGGGGGTGCATGAGAAATTTGGGGGGTGCATGAGAAATATGTGGGGCGCTAGTCAGTTGGGGGGGCGTGAAAAATTTGGGGGGTGCGTGAGTAATATGGGGGCGCGCGAGTAAAATGGGGGGCGCATGAGTAAAGTTGTTGTGTTTTGATTGGCTTATGGACGGTCCAAAAGGATTGTCCTTATGGAGAATAACTTTACCCTAAAAATTTCTTTCAAACTTTTACCCTTTAAATTTTTTGTTACAAATATTAGCTGTTATTAAATACTATCTATTGTCAAATACATGTATCTATACTAGCCATTATTTAAGTGTGGAAATGCATTTTTAGAAAAAGTGTAACTATTAAAATAATGCCATGATTTTTTTTTTTAGTAAAAGAATATAATATAGTGCATGAACTTAAAAATGAGAATGTAAATTCAGTGTACATATTGAATTTCTAATTGTTTTGGTAATAGAATGGTGTGTGAATTTATAGCCATATCTCTCCAATTTAAATACAAATACACACACGTGTCTTTTTCCCTTTTAGTTTAATACTATATTTTGTCAAATACTACATGTATTTATACAATATTTAAGCATGGAAAAACATTTTTAGGAAAAGTGTAAATATTATTATAAAAAAAAAGAAAAAGAAAAAGTGTAAATATTGAAAATAATGCCATGATTTATTTATTTCTTTAGTAAAAGAATATAGTGCATGAACTTAAAAATGAGAATGTAAATTCAATGTACATCAATTTTATTTTTGGCAAAAGAATGGTGCATTAATTTATAGACGTATCTCTCCAATTTAAAAACACACACACGTGTCTTTCCCCTTTTAGCTCTTATTTAATACTATTTCTATTAAATGGTAAATTCTTCGATACACCTTATCAAATACATGTATCTATACAAGTCATTGTTTAAGTGTGGAAATGCATTTTTAGAAAAAGGGTAAATATTGAAAATAATTCCATGATTTATTTATTTCTTTAGTATAAAGTGCATGAACTTAAAAATGAGAATGTAAATTCAATGTACATGAATTTTTATTTTGGAAAAAAAATGGTGCATGAATTTATAGACGTATCTCTCCAATTTAAATAGACACATGTATCTTTCCCCTTTTCACAATAGAATTATTGAACTCCGTATAAATTTATGGTTGAGCACATTATCTTTACACCACTTGTGTAATTGTAAAATTCACTTCTCCCAAATATGATGATGTTTCTCGAGTTCGCATAAGGTTTGAAAAGTCCCCTTCACTAGTTATTTCTCATTCACAAACATATTCTTTTATAATTCAATTGATTATTATGAAACTAGAGAGGGTTGCCTCAGCTTCGATTTTCATCTAACTCCACTTTTGTTCGACTTGATTCAGTTTCTTATCGATAAACATTTTCAGATTATTGGTTTTATTAATGTTCTCATCTCTAGTATTATGTTCTAGATTCTTAGAGGCATTAGTAATTAAAATGGAAAATTTCTTCTGGTTTTAGTCAATTTGTTTCTTCAACGACTTTCAATAGGAAAATCCTATTGAAAGTCGTTGAAGAAACAAATTGAGTAAAATTTCATTTTAATTAGTAATGTCTCTAAAAATCTAGAACATAATATCAGATATGTGAATATTAATCTGAAATTTTTTATTGATAATAACCGAATGAAGTTGCACAAAAGATGAGTTCGATGAAAATCTAAGCTGAAGAGGAGGCTGGGAATGATACTGAAACTATCAATGGAAGAGCTAATATGGGTCATGCTGCTGATGTCTGAGGTTTCGAGGAAAACATGATTTGTGAGTTGCAATGTGATAATAAACAAATGGCTTGGGACTACACCATGTTACCATTTCTTTGTGTGTGTGTTTTTTGTTGTTATGTTTGCTTTTACAAAGTTCATGATTGATTCATGATCATTAAATATTAATAGTGACTTTATTTGTTTGGTTTCTTTAATTTGTGTTGTTTTCTATGGTTGAGTGAATTTTATTAGTAGAAATGCCGAAATTACTATGTCAAATAACATGTTTGGAGTTTGAACTCCGGTTCTCTATTTTATATGTGAGTTTCCGATAGCTTGTCATTTATTTCATTCACATACATTATCATAATGATAAATTAAAGATGTTTTACACTTTATGTTACATCACTAGTTTAGTTCCAAAATATTTTAGGTTAGAGGAGTCTCATTTCACTCACGGATAAATTCTTTATAAATTCAAAATATTTACAAATTTTTCACCCTCTCATGAATAAATTATTCTCCAACAAATTTTTAGTTCCTCAAGATCTTAAAATATAACGAGTTCAAATTCTTGTTAGAGACAATATATAATGCTCTTGGTTAAATTATGGCAATCAAAGTTTGTAAAAAAAATTAAACAACCATATTTCACCAAATTAATAGTAATTAAAAAATTCACATTTTTCACAACCTTCCTGCATCATAAGATCAATTAATACCTTGAAAAAATAATAGAGCACTCCTTTATAAAATCACTATTGATTTTGTTTCAAAAAAATTAAAGTCATATCATCCATTGCAACTTGCAAGCATGATTACAACATGTTTTAAATCAAACAAATCATCATCTTAAAATTTAGTGATGGAGAGGATCTGTTCCAATAAGATAAAGAGGGAGAGCTTTAACTTCTAAATCTCTTATTTAAACTCAACATTTTAGTGTACAAGAATAGTAGCAGTAGTAATTACTGTTTTCTGACAAAAAAATTGGCATATCTCTAATTAAGTTGCATGTTAAGACAGTATCATATATGAATGATATTTGTAGTTATTGTCATCAGGATCCGCCATAACATACAACACTATACACCTTGAATTATTACTAAATTGGTAAATCCTAAAACAATATCAGTTTGCTGCTTTTGAATACTCTGGTAATAAGAAAAACAAAACAAAACAAAACAAAATTTTTCTAAGTTTCACTATAGAGCATAGGGAAAAATTAGGCTAGTACAATACCCATTACTCCTGAGGTGAAGCGGGAGAACTTATTGGTTTGCCCCGTCCGACTGCGAAACCTCTCGTACCATCTGGCATTCTCGGACCCTTAGTGTTGGGTTTAGTCGATACTTCACTCAGGGCAATGCTGCTTGATGGAGATGGTGGAGCAAGCAGTCCACGTCCAGTATGGTTTTGAGTGCGACCTCTTCCCTTTCCACGCCCTCTAGCCCATCCTTTCTTCGATCCTACTGTAGTTTCATCACTCTTCCAATTTACCGAATACAGAACAATAGCCTCATTTCAGAACATGTCATATTTATTCAATAGAAACCAATAATAACAAAAGTCCTCAATGCAACCATTTTCTTTATCAGTATATGAATGACACTTACATTATTCTCAACACATGTTTCAGTGTTGTTATGATGAGAAGAATCCTCAGCAGTTTCAGAGTTTAGATTCTCTTCCTCATCTAGTAAGCCATCAAATTCTGACTTTCTATTCTTCAAAACAGATTTTGGCTGCACATTGTTCATTTAAAAACAATCCATGAATAAGATCATATGAAATTAAAGAAATACTATAGATGCAAAATAGCATTGATAACTGATTCGAATGTACATACCGAGCATCTAAGTAGCAATCTTACTCGCATCCCTTTCCTCCAATTCCTTTCATCATTTAACTTCTCAACCTAATCAAATAAGACATGTCTTCCTTGTTTACTGTTGTATTAATAATGGAATCAATTGCATCCTAAGCCTAAAGTTCTTCAAAAATTTACTCACGGCTTTGTCAGCTATATCCGATGACTCATACTCCACAAGTGCATGTAGCTTCATAGTGGAAAATAACACAGTAAGAAATCCTTATCATTTCTCTTCCTAAAATACTAAGACAACATAATAATATATGGTGCATGCCATTGTTTTTGTACCTTGTTACTGATGAGGAAATCACCTTTTGGGCGAGAAGAATTTGGTTCTTGAGGATGACATATTCTGATTGTTTTCACGCTGTACAAAGATGGTCCATCAATACATACAACATTTTCAAAATGTAAGAAACTGCAAGAATGTGAAATTCATATAATTAAACGAACGGTAAGGAGAGAAAATATCCACCTCCCAACTACAGAAAATATTTTCTGAAGATTTTGATGGGAATGATCGTCAGGTAAATTCTCCGCCACAACAGTACGAGACTACAATAAATAAATAAATAAATAAATAAATAAATAAATAAACACTTTGCATTATGCTACAATTAGAAGAAATTTAGTAATAATCCATGAGCACAAAAACAAACCATCTTGCTGCTTTACCTGTAATTCCTCTTTCTCCTTTTCAGTAAAGGGATGTTTGCGTTTAACCTTCTTGCCATCAGCACTCAAAACCTACAAACCATTGCGTTGTTAGACAGAGAAAATTTGAACAAAATCAAAATTATGCATTGCTTGTTTCAACCAAAATACTCACAAGTTTTGACGAATGACGGATAGCTTGTGTAAGAAGATGAATGTTGGTAACTAGTGACTTGATCTTTTTGGTGGAAGCGATCACAGTTATTGGAACTGTCAAGAAAACAAGAATCAATTCAATGAGATTATTCCATTGTTGAAAGCTAGATCAAATTTTCTTTTCGGTTATTATAAACAACTCTGCAAAATCCTTACCATAACCTTCAGGATCCTTATTAATCTGTTTCTGGAAAGATTCATTCGCTAGCAAGCTCAAATCACTGAACTGATACTCCACCTATTACCACCTCAGTTATATGAGAAATGCATTTTTTAAAAGTCACAATTTAGAACAAAAAATGCAAGCCTAAACAAAACTTTCATAGCTGATTTCCTATCAAAAAATTGAACTAATCAAATTCATTCACAATACAAGCAAACACAAATCCATTTGACACAATGTGGTTAATCAAAATCAAATGTTCCTCACAATCTTACAATGCAAATCAACTCAATCTCATTTTGCTCAAGATTTCACATTACACATCAATATAATGTAAAATCCAAATCATCTATTATCGCTTAAGAAAGAAAGAATACATCTATGATCTATCCATCGAAAGAAAAGTATTCTAATCTGAACTATGAATCCCATATACTGCTACAGATTCTTCTCACATACATCTTTGACACTTCTTACAAACTAAACACATGATTGCTATGAAGCACAGACACTCCTCATATTAGACGTATCTCATGTCAGACACACGTCAGTGTCTGACACCGACACTTATGCTTACATTGAATCATCTACGTAAAGTTGATAATTATGAGTGTTACGACGAATTTGATTGGGAAGTCATTTTCTCAAATTATTATCACTTATGATACACAATCTATACATGATATTACTAATTAAATACAAAAAATTGTACGATTTTTGTGACAAATTCATTCATAATATGTAACAATGCATACTCATTATAATCACAAATATTTAATTATGATTCATAATTCATTGACTAGTGATCCATAATTTAAGCATTAATGAACCTGTTTAACGATCTTTTGTTGAAGATCAGGGTTGAGAACATTCTTCGAACAATTCGGTGGCGGAACACTAGCATTAGGAATCAAACATGAAGGATCTTGATCACCAACGTAAAACCAATCAGATTCAGCAGAACCACCAAGAATCTGAAAACAAGGATAGTAATAACCCGAAATTGGAATCTGAGAATGCGATCTTGGCACAAATTCAGGCGCTTGAACATTGAATTTGAAGCTTGAATTGCTTGATTCTTGAGCAACTTTTTCTTGATTTTGATCATGAATCTTTTCTTCACGATTTGCTTGTGCCATTTTTTTTTTTTTTGTGTGTAATTTCTTTCTCTCTGTTTCTGTGTGATTGTGAAGAAAAATGGTGTAACTAACTATTTTGTTTTTGGTAATGAATTTGAATCCATTTTTTGCGTCATCTCTTTCTTTTACACAAAAACCGTTACTTGTGCTATTTTGACTAAATCTTGTAAGGTTGCAAATAAATCTATCAAATTGCTTTCTATATATATTTTATATATCCTTTTTATTTTATAAAATCCCTTAAATTATGCTTATTCCTCAAATTAAATGGTTCTTTCTTCCTAATTTTCTCATCAAAAATATATTTATTTTTTTGACTGATCGTTAGCTGGTTCAGTGGTAATTGCCGCTGAACTTAGTAGAAAGTATCATGGTTCGATCCCCGCAACTGTGATCGGGAGCGGGCTGAAATCACTTGATGTCAGAACTGATCCCAAACCAAATTAAAATGGTGTGAAAGCCAAAAAAAACCAATAACCTCATTTCTCAATAATAAACTCAATGTCCCCTTTGAATATATGTCGAGAGAGATATTCATATGTAGTATTCAACACATTTTGAATATAGTTTATTTCTCGGAGATGGAATGTATTAGAAAAAAAGATTTATTTAATTTTTTTCAAAGGACACACTTATAATTGTTTTCGTGAGAAACTATATTTGTACATAAAATTTGACATCAAATTTCAATATCAAATTAGTTATTCAAGTGGATTTGTATATGATTAACTATGTTGTGTGGATGAAAAATGCATACTCAGTTAACTACAATTTTGGACGTTTTAACCATATTTTGGTAGCTGTTCAAATACGTATATATACGATATTACTTGATCACAATTTGTGTTCAAATATATATTTGAAAACTTGTGGTTCATGGTGTATGAAATTGTTTTTTGTAAATATTAATGAGCTGTGACATCTTATTATAGTTAGTAATCATATATTAAAAATACATTGTTCGGTCATTGTTATAAGAAAAAAATATTTTAATTTTTTACGTTCATTAAATAACTTATCTATTTATTTGATTATTCAATAAATCTAAAATGTATTTTTTTACTTATAGTAAAGATCAGAGGGTGTAATTAACTACAATATTGAGAACATGCGTAATATTTTCTTATTTTCCTGTATGTAATTTTGTAAAAATTTTCAATTTAACAATTAATTTTGTAAAATTTATTTTTTAATAAAATGTTATTAAATAGTATAAAATTACTCAAATATTACATCGATAGAATTTTATGTTTGATTGCATTAACTCAATCCTCTTTTTAATGTTAAAATCTTTATTTTAAATAGTTAGGATCTCAGTGGATCTCTCCTGCGTCACTAGATAGATCCAAGAGGAGGATATTAATGAAAAATAATATAAATTAAAAATTAAATTAATGATTTAAATTTTTAAACATTAAATAAACAAATCTCTCAAATACCAGAGACGTGCAAGTTTGGGCCAAACCCAATTCATCTATTTCAACACTCGTAAAAGACAATTATTTTTGTTATCCTATCCTTTTTCTCGCGTGTCTTACTTAAGTAGCGGACAACATTTACAAAAATTATTCATTTTTACAATGTCCTTTAATTAAGTAATGAAAAAGGTAAAATGGTACTGTAATTTTGTAGGACGCGTGAGTAACCATTAGGATGACAAAAGTAAATTTCCTCAAAATAATAAAGGTCCGTTTGGTTCGAAGTTTTTGGAAGGGAGGGGAGGGGAGGTGAGGGAATATTTTAAATTTTTACGTTTGGTTCAACTTTTTAACGAGGGGAGGGGAGGGAAGAGGAGAAGTAATTTACTTTTTTACTCTTAATCTTATAAACTCAAAATAAGAATTGAATTATAATTGATATATTACGTCAAAAAAACAAATCTAATGGATATATAACAAAAAAAAATCTAATGAGTAGAAAACCTAAATTTTATTTATTGTCAAAAAAATAAAACCTAGAATTTTAATATTCCAACAAGGATAATTTTGAATTTTAATAAAAAAATTAGGGTAATTTTGTCAACATAATAAATTATGTTTTACTTCGCCTCCCCTCCTTAAAAATCCCTCCCCTCCCCTCCTCCTCAGTTGAACCAAACAAGACCTAAGGGGTATAAGCATTGGACTGGGATAAGGCCTAAAAATAAATAGCATAGGCCCAATAGAAAGATGGCCCAATTGCACAACCCATTAAATTCAAATGAATAACTTGGCTGGAAAGCAAGGCGAGGGCGACACGCCACGCAGAGGGCGCCCTCGCACCTGAAATAACTGTTTCCATGGAGACTCAGCATACGAGCCAACGTGTGGAGGGAGGAAACCACCCCCTACCACCACGAACACCATCAAAATAGGAAGAGATCAGCCACCACCACCACGTGGAAGGCGGAGGAAGAAGAAGAAACCGCCACGATCATGGGGTATCCATGATCGTGGTACTTGATAACTACTATGTATGAAAATCTATAAATAGGGGCAAGATCCCCATTGTAAAAGGATCCCAATTTTTCAATGTATACAGAAATGCTGTACAATTACCAACAGCTATTTATTTCTTAGACACGATCCAATTAAATATCACCCCCCTTATTTGTTCACCAGAACATTTTGGCGCCCACCATGGGGCTGCGGTAAAACGATTCCCAGCCTACCACTTTCAATTGACGAAAACCTCTCAGTATGACGGGAGGAACACCCAACCACGGAACCGGCACCGGCACTAACATGACGTTAACGGATGTCGTCAACGAACTAAGGCGACTTCAAGCCAAAGTAACGTCCTTAGATCAGGAAAAGGCTGACAGAGGGAACGAGGATGATGAAGACGAAATCAATGATTCTCAACCCCTGGCACAAGCCTTATGGGATGCAAGAGTCCCAGAAAACTTCAAAACACCACATCTTCCAACATTTGACGGAAAAACGGACCCGTCAGAACATTTGATGGCAGTTGGACGCAAACCGCCATCATAGGAGCGGCGGACCATCTAAAATGTAAATTGCTCTCCGGTACTCTAAAAGAATCGGCCTTGAGATGGTACATGAACTTGCCCAAGAACTCCATAGAAGATTGGACGGATTTCCAGCGCAAATTCGTCCAGCAGTTCTCCGGATCAAAGCACATAAAGGTCACCGCCACCAGCCTTTTCACTATTCGCCAAAACCACGCTGAGACCCTGCGTGAATACTTGGCCAGATTCTGCGAAGCAACCATCAAAGTTTCAAATCCTAATCAAGAGATGTTTGTCGCAGCGTTTCACAACGGCTTAAAGGCAGGACATTTCAACGAGTCCCTAGCACAAAAACCAGCAACCGCGATGCAAGAAATCATCAAGAGGGCGGAGTGTTACATTAAGGGCGAAGAAAGTAACGCCGAAAAAAGATCAAGAGACGCAAGGGAAAGAGAGCCGGCCAACAAGAGTTACAGAGCCCCAGAGACGTACCAACCAAGACGACGTCAACCAGATTATAGAGGGCACGAGCCCCAAAGGAAACCATATCATCATCAGATGAGGCGAGACTCAGGTAGGTTCCCAGAAAAGGAATACACTCCACTAAACAGGGCGAAAGTCTATATTCTGGACGAGATTCTCGAGACAGGACTCTCCAGATTACCCCAGAAGAGAGGAAAAGATTATCAGTTGGGTCACAACACGAACGCATGGTGTGCGTACCACAGGTGCAAAGGGCACGACACCGAAAAATGCTTCAGATTAAGAGACCTCATAGAGGAGCTCATAAAAAGCGGTCATCTAAGGAAGTTTTTAGAGGATGCCGCTGATGGAAAGGTCGTAGTCCCAAAGGTGAGGAGGGACCCACAGGGAAAGCAAGAGGAAAACCCAGAGGGAGAGAAGGTAAGAATAGCAGTTAACACCATTGCAGGAGGTTTTGCGGGTGGAGGCGAGTCTAGCAACGCCCAAAAACGATACATAAGGCGCTCTGAATTCGAAGCAAAGTTTGTGGGACACACTTCCATCTCGTCTACTCCGGATCTATCATTCACCAAGGAGGACAAAAGGGAAGTCATGCCCCACGATGACGACCCATTAGTGATCCAAGTTCAAATTCTGAACTGCGACGTGAAGAGGGTACTGATTGACTCAGGAAGTTCGGCTGACATAATGTATTGGGAAGCCTTCAAAGCCATGCAATTGTCTAACGAGCACCTGTTGCCCTACAACGGCACACTAGTAGGCTTTGCCGGCGAGCAAGTAGAAGTTATGGGTTACAATACTTTGCTTACAACGTTCGGAGTTAAAGACCAGGCCAAGACCATCAAAGTAAGATACCTGGTGGTAAAAACGCCCTTCACATCTTACAACATCATCATTGGGAGGCCAGCTTTTAACACTCTGGAGGCGGCCATGTCAACGCTATATCTCTCCATCAAGTATCCGTTAGACAATGGAAAGGTCGGAACCATCAAAGGAGATCAAGCATTGGCGAGACGCTGCTATGAATCAAGTCTAAAGATAAAACACAGAGGAGCCAACGCCACAGTTTCAACTCGCCCTGTCCCCAAGACAGGCGGCGTCGACGTGATCAGCCCTCTAGACTTAGACCCAAGAGAAGAGTTTCAAGACAGAAGAGTCAGTCCCATTGAAGAGTTGGAAAAAGTTCAGATTGGTAGTGAGGCGCACCAAACAACTAACATAGGCACCTCAATGCAACCGGAGGAGAGAGAGAAAATCCTGGCGACACTGAAATAGAACATCGACCTGTTCGCATGACACCCATCGGATATGCCAGGGATAGATGAGACGATAATCACACACAAGTTATCCATCTCCCCCGAGACCAAACCCGTCTCGCAAAGAAAAAGAAAAGTTGGAGAGGAAAGAAGAGAAGCCATCAATGAGGAAGTAGCCAAATTAAAGGAAGCAGGTTTCATAGAAGAGATTAAATATCCATCATGGCTAGCAAACGTCGTGATGGTGAAGAAAGCAAATGGAAAATGGAGAATGTGTGTGGACTTCACAGACCTAAACAAGGCATGTCCAAAAGATCTTTATCCTTTACCTAACATTGACCGGTTGATAGACGGAGCATCGGGGTACAAGATGCTCAGTTTCATGGATGCATACTCAGGCTACAACCAGATCAAAATGAACCCCGCCGACGTTCCCCACACAGCGTTCATGACCAACACCTGCAACTACTTCTACAACGTCATGCCGTTCGGTTTAAAAAACGCAGGGGCCACGTATCAAAGACTAATGGACAGAGTTTTTTCAGAGCAGATTGGTAAGAATCTAGAGGTGTATATTGACGACATGGTCGTCAAAACTACAGAAGAGGGTGAACATGACCAAGATTTAGGCGACATCCTCGCCTCAGTAAGAAAATACAACATGACGCTAAACCCCGCCAAATGCTCATTTGGAGTGCAATCAGGAAAATTCCTCGGATTCATGCTAACAAACAGAGGGATAGAAGCAAATCCGGACATATGACAGGGCGGATCGCAGCGTTGTTAAGATTTTTATCCTGTGCAGGAGAAAAAGCATTCCATTTCTTTTCCACTCTTAGGAAATGCGAAAGGTTCGTATGGAGCACCCAATGCGAGGAGGCATTCCAAAACTTGAAAACATTCCTCGCCTCGCCACCAATTTTAACTCGCCCCGAGAAAGGCAACACTTTGTACCTATATCTCGCCGTCTCAGACAAGGCCCTTAGTTCCGCGTTAGTACAAGAGATAAAGGGAGAGGAGAAGCCCATTTACTTCGTCAGCAGAACGTTCAAGGGCGCAGAAGCAAAATACCAAAAGATTGAGAAACTTTCACTGGCAGTAATAGTGACGGCAAGAAAGCTGAGGCAATATTTTCAAAGCCACAAAATTGTGGTGAAAACTGACTACCCCATCAAAAACGTATTGAGAAAACCAGATTTAGCGGGAAGAATGGTGGCGTGGTCAGTCGAGTTATCAGAATTCGAAGTCACTTTCTCCCCAAGGGGCGCAATCAAATCACAGATACTAGCAGACTTTTTGCTAGAGCTTACAACGCCCGCTGAAGAGAATAGCGAACAACCTTGGACGCTATCAGTTGATGGAGCCTCCAATATCAAAGGAAGTGGAGCAGGAGTGGTATTGGAGGGACCAGACGGAGTCCTCATTGAGCAATCATTAAGGTTCGCCTTCAAGGCGAGCAACAACCAAGCAGAGTACGAAGCCCTGATCGCCGGAATGAAGTTGGCAAGAGAAATGGATATAACGGATCTGAAAGCCAAGAGCGACTCGTAGTTGGTGACGAACCAAGTGTCAGGGGAATTTCAAGCCAAAGACCCCCAACTAATCAAGTATTTGGAGAAGGTACGTAGCCTAGCTAGTCTCTTCAGATCTTTCGAGCTAATCTATGTCCCGCGGGAACAGAACGCGAGAGCGGATTTGTTGTCAAAATTAGCAAGCACTAAGAAACCCGGAAGCAACAGAACCTTCATCCAAGAGACCATTGCAAACCCCGGCATCACCGCAGAAGAGGTCATGATGATCATAGAGGCAGAAGATTGGAGAGCACCAATAATAAGATATCTCCAAGAAGACGTGCTACCAGCAGCGAAGGAGGAGTCGTACAAGTTAAAAAGAGCAGTGGCATGGTATTCTATGTTAGGAGGCAAGCTTTACAAAAGAGGATTCTTAGGCCCAATCATGCTTTGTGTAAGTCAGGAAGAAGCTAAAGGGATACTGGAGGAAATACATGAAGGATCATATGGAAGCCACATTGGGGCGAGAGCCTTAGCAGGAAAGATTCTCAGGGCAGGCTTCTATTGGCCAGAGGTTCACAGCGACGCAGCCAGATATGTTAAAACATGTGACAAATGCCAAAGATTCGCAAACTTGCACTACGCTCCAGGAGAGCCGCTGAAATCCGTCATATCTCCATGGCCCTTCTTCATGTGGGGAACGGATATCCTAGGACCTTTCCCCGCCTCAACAGGACAAGCAAAGTGGATCATTGTAGCAATAGATTACTTCACCAAATGGATAGAAGCAGAAGCCCTTTCAAACATTTCAGCAGATCAAGTTAAGAAATTCTACTGGAGGAAGATCATATGCAGGTTCGGATTGCCCAAATACATCGTCTCCGATAATAGAACCCAGTTCGCCAGCGAAAAAGTAGTTGAATTCTGCAAGGGGAAAGGCATACATAACACTTTCATCTCTGTAGAGCACCCTCAGGCCAATGGACAAGCATAATCTGCCAACAAGGTAATCCTAAAGGCCATCAAGAGAAGAATCACAAGTAAAGGCGAGGGCTGGGTCGCCCATCTCTTACCAATCTTGTGGTCATACCATACCACGCCTCAATCTTCAACAGGCGAGACACCTTTCACCATGGTATACGGCACAGACGCAATGATCCCTGCAGAAATAAACCCACCAAGCTGGCGGAGGGACACCCTTACGCTGGAGGAAAATTCAGAAGCATTGGATGAAAATCTGGATTTAATACAAGAAATAAGAGACAAAGCTCACTTCAGAGAGTTCGTCTCAAAGCAGAGAGCAGCAAGAAGGTATAATACCAGAGTCATGCCAAGGAGATTTAGAGAGGGAGACTTAGTTCTCAAGAGACCCATGGGAAAGGACAAGGGAGGAAAGCTAGCAGCAAATTGGGAAGGCCCATTCCGTGTCAACGAAGCGTTCGAAGGAGGAGCTTACAGATTAGAAACAATGGAAGGAGAAGGCCTGCATCGAACATGGAATGTGGCCAACCTCAGATTCTACTACAGTTGAGATCGCCAAAAGAAACAAGGAAGGCAGCGCCTTGGCGTGTAACGTTTTTTGTTTTTTGAATTTATTTGCATGTGTATCAAAAAATTGTACTGAAATCTCTCTTCCAATTAATAAATAGCGGTGGGACACTCTTTTCTCCTGTGAAAATAGGAGTTTTTATCGAGGCCCACCGTTTTAAAATTTTTTTGTTTGTGAAGAACTGTCACATATGCTTGAAACACATCTAAAAGGAAACGAGTTGAAACACCTTGGCGTTGCCCGTGAATCTTACGAGTTGGGAACGTCAGAAATAGAAACGGCGATATCCATAAATCTTACGAGTAGGATACGACGGAAACGAGTTGAAACACCTTGGCGTTGCCCGTGAATCTTACGAGTTAGGAACGTCAGAAATAGAAACGGCGATATCCATAAATCTTACGAGTAGGATACGACGGAAACGAGTTGAAACACCTTGACGTTGCCCGTGAATCTTACGAGTTGGGAACGTCAGAAATAGAAACGGCGATATCCATAAATCTTACAAGTAGGATACGACGGAAACGAGTTGAAACACCTTGGCGTTGCCCGTGAATCTTACGAGTTGGGAACGTCAGAAATAGAAACGGCGATATCCATAAATCTTACGAGTAGGATACGACGGAAACAGGTTGAAATACCTAGGCGTTACCCTTTAAACTTTTTAGTGGGGGACGTCCAGAATAATAAAATCAGGTTGAAATACCTAGGCGTTACCCTTTAAACTTTTTAGTGGGGGACGTCCAGAATAATAAAATCAGGTTGAAACACCTAGGCGTTACCCTTTAAACTTTTTAGTGGGGAACGTCCAGAATAATAAAATCAGGTTGAAATACCTAGGCGTTACCCTTTAAACTTTTTAGTGGGGGACGTCCAGAATAATAAAATCAGGTTGAAATTCCTAGGCGTTACCCTTTAAATTTTTTAGTGGGGGACGTCCAGAACATCAAAGTATGGTTGAAAGTCCAGAACGTTACCCAGAAAGCTTTTTAGTTGGGAACGAAGAAAACACAAAAAGAAACGCAGCAAAGCATCAGGGCATAACTCATAATGAGGAAGACGCCCAAAGAAAACGCTAAAAAGAGCGAATAGAGGTAACTTTTACTATATGTTGTCGCATGCAATTATTTTAACAGGTAGAGGCGTTATTCAAATGATCGTTCACAATAAAGATCGAAAACAACAACAGAATCATCCAAAATCTGATTTCATTCATTGAAGATTGATTACAAATTCAAAGAAAACTACATCAAACTTGAATACAAATTCAAAGAAAACTACAGCAGATTTGGATACAAAATCAAAAGAAAATACATCAAATTCAAAAGGGTGTACGAGATACTAATGCTACACTCGTATAAACAACTTGTTTATCACCCAGATTATTCAAGGATTATACAAGTGCTTGAAAACTACTACAATAAGCATCAACACTTGCATAACCCTAAAAGGATCAAGTGGCGCCTGGCATTATATTTCCACTTCAGTTTGCCCAGGCGAACCAATCGATCCATCATCCTCGTCCACGAGGCATGTCACTTGGAGGCTTTCACCTTTGAAGACTTAGGCGCCTTCGCCGCTGGTTCCACAGTAATTTGAGAACCTTCATCCACAGAGGGAGAAGGCCCATAAGCATAGAACTCCTCAGGAACATAGGTCTTCAAGAACTCAGCGTAATCTTCATCAATATCCTCAGAACTTGATGAACTAAGCAAGACAGGTGTGCTCTTCGCCCTTGCCTTCCCCGACGCTTTGGTACGTGGAGCTTTGGAGGATAAGGCACCATTCTTCTTCTTTACCGGCCGAGTTTTGGGTTTCCCAACGGCGCGTTTTTTGTTATCAATCCTATCCATCAGAAAAAATCAAAAGAAAAAGAGAGAAAACAGAACTATGAAAGTGATAAAGGTGAAGAGAAGCGATGAAAGGATGAGAAAAGAATGAAGAAAAGATCGCTATTTATAGGCAACGAATTACCAAAACCTAGCATGTGTAACTGCAATTCCGAAATAAATAAGGAAAACAGTTTCCAACTACCGCAATAAAAGGATTGGCCAGTCAACAGGCGGTTACGAAAACCAAGGAAAACCTAGCATGAAGTTTGAACCGGTCAATACATAGAAACTTACGCCAAGTAAACATGTTATCTCACCATACAACGCGTTATCTCGCCACGATCCTTAAGCAATGACGCCTCAGAATCACAACAGGTTATTTCGCCATACAACGAAGTTCAAAGAGAAAAATACATAAGGGAAAAAAGAGTGAAAGTGGCATTCAAATATCTAGTCAAATGGGGATAAATAGCATGCAATTATAGTGAAAATGTGCACAGAATACAAAGGCCTCATAAGGGCACCCAAAGTACTGTCATTACAAAATACGCCAAGCCCACGCAGGGGCGATCATCAAAACAGGACAAAAGTAAGAAACAGTTAGGAAAAAGAAGAAGTCTATTCCTTGGCAGGTGAGCTTTGAGCTGGTGGCTCCTCGGTAGGCAATTCCTTGGCTGGCGAGTCCGGAGCTATCTCAGCAGGAGCATAGGGAACCAACTTGTCGCCCTCTATAGTGGACATGGCGTCAGCCTTGCCAAGAACGTCTTGATCAAGGCCAGGAAAAAGAATCTTCACTTGTTCCAGCGCAAATTGGAAACCTTCATCATACTATTCGCCAATCATGGCCTCAAGACCGTCCTTCTCGGACCCCCACTTCGCCTTTTCCTCCTTCAGGGTCTCCAACTCAGCAAGAGCAGTCTTGTTCTCTTGCTCCAAAGTCTTGATGCGCTCATCCTTGGAGTTGAGGCTAGCCTGGACGACGTTCATAGTCTTGATCGCCGACTCCTTGTCTCTCTTAGCATCTGACAAGTCCCCCTCATACTTCTTTTTCAAATCAGCCATCTCCTCGGCATGTTTCTCCTTCAGATTCTTCAGGTCGCCCTCGCACCTATCTTTGGCAGCCTGTACATCCCTCTCAAGGGTCGCCAAATTTTTCTCCACCAGAGCCTCCTTATCCTTAGCAATGGATAATTCAGCCCTCTGGCGCGACGCCAAAGCATAGTTGAGCAGGAGACCCTTAAGCTCATATCCAAGAGCCATCGTCGCCAGATCATCGGTCGCCGTGTTGTTGAAACGAGCAGAATTCCCCACCACGTCCACCATCTTAGAAAGAAACGCCTCAGGATCAAACATAGGATCCCAAGGCGAAGCCCCTCCAGATTGGCTTGCTTCAGTAGCAACCTCCTCAACCACAGGAGAACCCTCCGCCACATAGTCATCAATTTCGACCAAATCCTTGTCCGTTTCCACCTCATCTTGGTCCTTCTTACCCTTCCGCGACAGGCGCCTCAGTTTCTTCTTCACTGGAGACTTCACCTCCCCCTCAGGCTTGGCAACCTCCTCCACACCAACGGGGCCAGAACTGGAAGGCTTCACTTGGAGAGTGACCCTCGAGTCGTTCTTCCTCTTCTTCTTGTCCTCGCCCACGTCCAGCTGGCTAAGGACATCAACCTTTGGATCTGGTTGTTCTTTCTTTTTCCTCACCTTCTCCAAGTATTGTAATCTCTGAGCAGGAGTCAAGCTACACATATCTTCTACAAAGGAAAAGGAAAATGGTTAGTCACATAAAAATTAATAAGAAGCAATAAGGGCAAGCTATATAAAAGAACAAAATGATTCGCGAGGCGACTTACTGAGATACTTGTCTAAAACGGCGGGGGCGCGGTCAGCATCTAAGAGTTCCCTAGGATTCATCTGGTTCATAGACTCTAAGTACGCCACTGTATCCCTCTCAAAC
The DNA here is from genome assembly GCA_030408175.1 of Trifolium repens. Taxonomy (NCBI): domain Eukaryota; kingdom Viridiplantae; phylum Streptophyta; class Magnoliopsida; order Fabales; family Fabaceae; genus Trifolium; species Trifolium repens. Next base: position 13,858,851 of record CP125842.1, on the reverse strand, counting down.
TCACTCAATCTCTCATATATAGTGCCCTTAATCAACCTGGGGTTAGGCGTCCAGTGAAAAGGGAAAAGAGGGGTACCATCATCATCATTATACATCACACTGGGGCAATGCTCAGCTCCACGCACGCGGATGAAGGTATCCTTGTAAAGCTTATAGTTGGAACTATACAGTTGAAATAGCCCCCGGTTGGGTTGCGAACTCAGAGGTACCACGCCCTGAGGCAGAAAATTTTTGATATGGTAAAAAGAGAAGAAGACCGCCACTGAAGGCTCAGGAATTTCAAGGCCATAGCAAACTAGCTCAAAAGCCCTAATGAAGGACCAACTATTAGGGCTAAGCTGGGAAGGGGCGACATTCAGAACCCTAAGCATGGATTTCTGAAATTCAGTAAAGGGAAAGAACAGGTGGAAATCCTCAATAAACTTGGTGTACATGAAGAAGGTGACGTGATCGGAGCGAGGTACGTCGATCACATACTCGCCCTCCTCTACCGGTTCGAATATGATGTCTTTCTCATCAAAGGTCCCTGAGACATCAAACTTTTCTCTATACGCCTCCACACTCTCAACGTCTTGATAAATGGAAGAAATCTCCATGGTCGTAGCTTCAGGTCCTACAACAACTATAGCAAGCGATTCGTCTCTTCATTTTCCTGTGAAAGACGAAGGAGAAATTATTACACAATCACTGCTATTCCCGCTACTACTATCACTACTGCTATCACTACTATCACCACCACTGCCACCCTCAAGTTCCCCACGGGTAAAAGATTCCCCCATGACTTCGGCAAAATAACCACTATAGTCAATGGAACCATCAGGCCTAGTGAAATGTTCACGCACTTGACGCTCTAGAGGGGAACCAACGATAAGAGGACGAGGAGGGTTCCTCTCATCCTCGTCATCCAAATATCTCAAAATCACCATTTTTTTCGGAAACCCTAGAAACCTATCGCAAAACCGGAAAATAAAGAAAAATAAAAAGAGAAAAAGGGAAAATAGCGGTTATACCTGGTGATTAGAGACGGTTAACACTCGAAGAGTACTGGAGAACGTGGGTAGTGGGAAACTCGCGGAGGAAGCGCGAAAAAATTCACTAAGGGAAGCACGAAATTGGCTTCGGTAACGCAAGGAAGAGGGGAACAAACAAGCGAAATCCTCGAATAGGTGATCAAAGTAAAGAGGACAATGAACAAGAATCAACGTATTTATAAAAGGAAGGTACCGGTTGAGAAAGGAAAAATTTGAAAAGATGAAACGTTTCGAGGGAAAACTAGCCAGTCATCGACGCGTGTCAAAGGCGAGCCACATGCTCGGCCAAAACCGTGGTCACACCCTTCAGGCGAGATACAGAAAAACTCAATTATATATACGAAAGTAAAAGCTTCATTGATCAGAGAAACGCATTACAATCATTGAGAAAATCAAGATTACATGATACAGCGACATTGAAACATAATACAAACAACACAAGAGGAAAATGTAAACTTGCTAGGAAATGAAACTACTTAAGCGACGACATATGCAGCCGCGACAGCGTCAGCTTGCAATTCTTCAATCTCCTCTTTGTACTTCTTGGCCACCATAAGGTCAGGGCTGAGTTTGTCTTGATCATCCCGCAACCTGTCTATTTTCTCCCGGAGGCGGGCAAGTGAAGAACGAGTCCTGATAAGGCGAGCAACATCGTACTCAATGTCCAACTGGAGGTTCCTTTTTCTCTTCATCAGGGGACGAAGTTCTTTCTCCAGTACCTCAATGTGATTCTCAACGGCCTCCTCAGCAGATAAATTGAGATAAAGCGACTCCTCTTGCAGGTCAGTACTGTCTTTGGTAACGGATATCTTCTTCTCCAGCGTGTCTTCAAGTTCATTATAGCAAGTCGCGACTGCATTAGTGGTCTCGATAAAAGCAACATCCTTCTCCAAGCGACGAGACAACTTTAAGGCCAGGTCTAGAAAGGCTTTCTGGTCGTTAGTCAAGCGCCATCGGTAGTCATTAAGCTCTTCAACTTAAATATGGAACTCTCCCACATTATCCATGAGGTCATCTATGTTCTCCTCGACCTTGTCCCTTACTCGCTTAACAGCAGGCATAGCAGGCGATTCCAATGCAGGAAAAGGATCGTTCATGGTCATGGGAACTGAGGAAACACAAAGAATTGACAGGGATACAGAAAATATGGGCAAAACTCAGAGTCATCACAAGGGCTACTTATAGGAAGGGAGGTGATGCATGCCAAGGAGAGTAAGTGGGTGGTTACACCCCACGATCACCAATACCGGCCTCACCCCCACTATCACCACTTCGCCACTTTGAGCCTCGTGCTTGGGGGGCTGTGGACTGGGGTAAGGCCCAAAAATAAATAGCATAGGCCCAATAGCAAGATGACCCAATTGCACAACCCATTAAATTCAAATGAATAACTTGGCGGGAAAGCAAGGCGAGGGCGACACGCCACGCAGAGGGCGCCCTCGCACCTGAAATAACTGTTTCCATGGAGACTCAGCATACGAGCCAACGTGTGGAGGGAGGAAACCACCCCCTACCACCACGAACACCATCAAAATAGGAAGAGATCAGCCACCACCACCACGTGGAAGGCGGAGGAAGAAGAAGAAACCGCCACGATCATGGGGTATCCATGATCGTGGTATTTGATAACTACTATGTATGAAAATCTATAAATAGGGGCAAGATCCCCATTGTAAAAGGATCCCAATTTTTCAATGTATACAGAAATGCTGTGCATTTACCAACAGCTATTTATTTCTTAGACACGATCCAATTAAATATCATCCCCTTATTTGTTCGTCAGAACAAGCACAACTTCAACCCAAAAAAAAGTGTAATTAAAATAACAAATCTTATATTCCAAAAAAAAAAAAATTATCTCCTTTCCGTACTTTCATTTTTATTTGTTATAATTACATAGGATATCCTAGTCAATGATCTAAAAAAAAAGCATATGCTGATTTAGATTTAACTAATAATAGCCATTATAAAAAATCTAGAAAAATGATTTTGTATCACTGAGATTGGTTATTATGCATAACTGCATAAGCTATCCTTATGCACTATGCATAAGTTACTTAGTGCACCCCCCCCAAATTACTCGTGCACCCCCTAAATTACTTGTGCACCCCCCAAATAACTTGTGTACCCCCCAAATTTCTCGCACACCCCCTTTGATTTCAGATATGCACTCAAAAATCATTAAGTGCGTAAGATTGTTTTGGAGTACAACCCTATAATTAAAATAGAAACAATAATTGTGATTTAATGGTTTCAATTGTCTTATATGAGAAACCAAAATTATTGTTAAATGGTTTTAAATAATGATTATAATTGTACCAAAAAAACTAAAAAATAATGATTATAATAAAAAACCATTAAACCATTTTGTTGTGGGAATGATTTCAGATGGTTGTAATAAAAAATCATTAGGTGCATAAAATGGTTTTGGAGTACAACCCTATAATTAAAATAGAAACAATAATTGTGATTTAATGGTTTAGATTATCTTATATAAGAAACCAAAATTATTGTTAAATGATTTTAAATAATGATTAAAATTTGGGGGCACAAGTCATCTAAGGGGTGCGTGAAAAATTTGGAGGGTGCACAAGAAATTTAGGGGGTGCACAAGAAATTTGGGGGTGCACGAAAAATTTGGAGGGGTGCATTAGAAATTGGGGGGTGCGCAAGAAATTTGGGGGGTGTGCAAGAAATTTGAGGGTGCGCGAGAAATTTGGGGGGTGTGAGATTAGATGTGAGTGTGTGAGTTGAGATTGAATAGGATTATTACATGTGGATGCTCAATCTAATGGGTGTTATTGACCTATGTACCATACATAAGGATTACCCTTATGCATAATAACTTCACCCGTATTTGTACTAAAGTTTTATTTTTTTTCAAAAGAAAATTATTTTAAATTTGTTCTTATTATTGATAAAAACATCATATCATATATATATAGAGACTATTCAAACCCCAAATTTCTCAATTATTCAAAGGGATAAATTTCAAATTTCTAAACTACTTAACAAAATAAAATTATTTCAAATTATATTATTATTTGAAAGTAAATACCATCATGTTGTTTTCATTTTCTATGTAACTCATTTCAACCCTTAAATACTCTTGCACATTAATTGAACTACAACTCTCTAAAGTAACATTCTCTCCTCGATCCAGTCCTTAAATTATATATATATATATATATATATATATATATATATATATATATATATATATATATATATATATATATATAAAATCCCAAAGGTATATAAAAAAATGTCAATATAGTTTGCTATTAATATCTTAGAGTTTAAATTGACATATTTTCAAATAATTTTAAAGATTAAATTGGTAGACTTGATATACTTTTGTTTATAAGTATTTTATTGATTAGAAATTCATCTATTGATGTGAATTAGTGGAGAATTCCGCGTTTGAATTTCTCGATCTTGCATATATAATATGATATTCCTAGCAATTGAGTTATATATTCAATGAGACAAATTGGATACAATTTAATAAAGAATACTTTTTTTTTTAATTGACTAAATTTTATTAATGAACAATTCCTAAATAAGAAGTATAAGGAATTGTTGAATCATACAAAGAAAAACAAAGTGATAAAAATATTTAACCAATCATAAAGTACATCAAAACATCACCTAATCCACCCCTTACAACACATCAAATAGAATTCCTGTTTACAGTAAAATTTGGTAAACAAGCGCTAGTCTAAGTATTTTAAACTTGCGAGATTGACTAGAAATCTCAGGACAATTTTATGCTTGTTTTGTTAGAGAAAATAACTTAATGTTCATTAAAGTTTAACAAACATTTGATTTCTTAGTTTCGTTCGAAATTAAAGACAAAATATACTGATTTGAATCGCCTCAGAATCAATACATTTTAAAGAAGAATAACAATAAAAATGTAGATTTGCAGTAAATGAACTTGCATTAAAGATAAACTTGCGAATACAAATAAAAAATGGTTCACAAACCGTACATTTTCCTCTGTGATTCCTTTCTTTCTTACGCTCGAGTACTCAGAATACTTAGAGAAATTTAGTAAACAGTTTTGCGACCCCTTTTCCCTTCTAAGCAACAGCTATATATATTTGAACTATTTCCTAACTGCCTTGATGATAACTGCCTCGATTGTCTGGACGCTCCAGATTTGATCTTCGTGCCCCACGTTCTTCAACCACGAAAACCGCTCCTCTTCGCGCTTAAACTTTGGGCTCATTTGTTTCGTTTACTTTTGGGCCTAATTCTTTTGGCCCAATAAAATGATCTCCTTCGAAGTTTAAACGAAAACTCTATTAAAGCCCAACTCAGCCCCAACTATTTCGCCTCAACACGAAGGATCGAAACATCGCTTTGTGAAATCGAAGCGTTACTTCGAATATTCTATCAGATGATTATTCCAATTCGATTTTTATTTTGGTATTACAATACCATTTCATTCCACTGACCTTTATGTTGGAATTGAACATAAATATATGTATAAAAATCTAACCCAACAAATTGCCCCCCAAAAACGGCACTTTCGATTGAAACGCTTCGAATGAGATAGTGACGTTTTTGAAAAGACAGGTCATAAATGTTTCACGATTTCCAACGGCGGCGTCATCAGAGGTGAATCTTTCCTCTTTTGCATCATTTCCAAGAACCACAGAAAAGCGAACAGTCAAAAATACCGTATCGAGACAGTCAAGTCAAAAATTGCTGACAACAAAGCTCATTAAATGAACTATCTTGACGACTTTTGTTGACCCAACCAACCCCAATGATACTATAAAAGAGTGGTCTTTCTCATCCTACCTATCCATGATAATTTAGTAAACTTACCAAAGAATCAAGTTATGGAGAAACCTGTTAGTAAGGATGCTTCAGGCTCCAAAGGTAAGGGCAAGAAAGGTGCAGAGCCTTGGCGTTGTGAAGAAAATAGGCTGCGCTATGAAAGGAACAAAGAAGAACTAATCTTAACCGAATCAGAAGAGGAAGAATTGGGCTCTGATCTGGAGGAATTTCTCTGGACACATGAGGAAAGGCTGGATGATTATCCTCCTGAGGTCCAGGAACTTGCTGACATAGCAATAGCCCTTTATAGGGGTAAGATAAAACCAGAGGATGTGAAGGTTCCCAAACCTAAACCTCAGCCTAAGTGAATTCGTACTTTCCTGATGTACCACAATATCCCTCTATTTCAATAAAACAATATCATCCTTCTTGCTTTTTGAATCGTGGCGAATTTTAATTATTGCCATTTTAATTATTGTTCTTTGTGCATTCCTTTTCGCTTCGAATAGAGTAGGATTATATTTATATATTTATTTTTTTTTTTTTTTTTTTATATATATATTTCCCATCTATACAGCACATTATTCGAAACATCACTCTCTATGGCAAATTACTCTTTTGCCATTTGCACGTTGTTACAGCACATTAAAGTTTAGTCAAACCTTCCTAATTGATAGGACAAGACGGTTACTAACAGTTTGAATTTGATTCCCTGAAACAAACGTTTTCCAACGCATATCCTCTCAATTAAAACAAACGTTTCCCAATGCATATCCAATACGGTTAGTTGGGATCGTTCTTTGCCTTATTTATTGCGAGGGTTATTCTATTATAAATAGGCAGTGCCTTAGCCTTACTTTCCATCTCATATCGCAAACGCAAAGAAAAGAAAGAATGCTCTTAAAAGCATGGCAGGCGAAGGGAAATCTCAAGTGAAGAAGAAGACTAAAGGCTCTTCTTCCAAAGTTAGAACTAGGCGAGTTCTTCCTCAAAAAGCAAAGGCTCCTCAACAGGTTCCACAACAACAACAACCTATATGTATTTCTTCTGATGAAATTGATGAGGATTGGGCTGAGTTTCTGAAAACTTATAAACCCTCTGATGAGGAATTTCTTGATAATTCCTTTGGTGAGGAACAATTTGATTCTCCTCCTTCTGAAGGGTTTGAAGTTGTGAAACCTCACAGCTCTCCTGTCTCTCCTTCTAATTTTGACGAAGATTACGTCGAATATCTGAAGACCTATCAGCCTCCTGACGAGTATGCCGATGATGAGCTACTTCCCTTTGTCATTCAGCAGCGTAGGTCAAAGGGAGCAAAGCCTTCGAAAGGCAAATCTATGCCAAAGTAGCTGGGACAATCTTGTCCGTAGAAATAAATTAGGATTGGCATTAGAGTCTGTTAGAGGCTAGTAGCTTAGCCTTTTTATGTTTTACAATTATCTTTTATTTTGATAAGGCTGTATGGACCTTTGTCCTTGAACCTAATGTGTTGGCAGCTTTATTTGCCATTTTAATTTAACGTATTTTTAATTTAACCTGGATCTATGTGTATCTCTTGCAATGTTGGTTTATATTTTTTCAAATATTTACCATTTATGTTTACTGAACGTTGTTCAGGGGTTAACTCTTGAATCTCATATGCGCCATTAGAAAATACTTGAACAATTTTGAATGGTCCTTCCCAATGTGGTGACCATTTTCCAAAAACTCTGTCTTTCCTATCCGTGGGCAGGATGACTTTCCAAACCAACTCTCCCACGTTAAAGGTTTTGCCTTTAACCTTCTTATTGTAAGCTTTAGCCACTCTAACTTTTTGTCTAATTAAAACGTCTAAAGCTTGCAATCTTTCTTCATCCAAATCAACCAACTCATCCATCATGAGGCTTTCATAATGTTCAATAGGAATTTCCATCTGTCTTTGTACCCTCATGGATTGCACCATGATTTCGACAGGTAACACAGCGTCATGACCATAAGTCAATCGAAACGGAGTTGAGTTTGTAGATTCTTTAGGAGAGTTTCTGCAGGCCCATAATACTTGATTCAAAGTATTATGCCAATTCCTTGGTTTCTGAGCAATATGCTTTTTAATCAAACCAATAATAATTTTATTGGCTGCCTCAACTTGACCATTTGCTTGTGCGTAATAGGGCGTTGATGTCAATAACTTAAAACCTGCTTCATTAGCAAAATTTTGCATTTTTTGCCCAACGAAAACTGTTCCTTGATCAGTGGTAATAGTTTCAGGTAATCCAAATCTATAAATAATATGATCTTGGATAAAACCAATCACAGTTTCTTGATCCACTTTTGTTAAAGCTACAGCCTCGATCCATTTTGTGAAATAATCAATTCCAACTAAAATGAAACGATGGTTTTTCGATGATGTAGGCCTAATTTCACCAATTATATCTAAAGCCCATCCTCTAAAAGGCCAAGGTTTAACTATCGAATGCAATTCACTTGCAGGAACATGTTGAATGCCTGTGTGTTTTTGACATTCTTGGCAGCCTTTAGCGAATTCTATACAATCCTTAAGCATTGAAGGCCAATAAAACCCTCTTCGAAACAATAACCATTTCATTTTGTGGCCTGCTTGATGAGCGCCACATGAACCACCATGTACGTTGGTAATGGCTAAAAATGCTTCATTTTCACCAAGGCATGTCAACAAAATCCCTTCAGGGGTTTTCTTGAATAACTCATTTCCAATAATGGTATAACTTAAGGCTTTGTATTTTATCTTCCTATCTGTGACTCCTGATGGATTTTCCAAATAATCTACAATTGGCTTTCTCCAATCAGAATCACTCAGATTGTCAATGACAAAAATTTCTGTTACGAAACTTTCGAAATGCATGTCAACATGTTGGAAATTGTCAAAATTTTCAAAATTTCCCTGAAAATCATGTTTATCTGCCCCCAAATGTTTTGGCATTGACAATTGTACATCAGAAGAATCGCTCGAGATCATTTTATCCTTGATTTCGATGAGCTCTTCGAACTCATCTTTTGACATCTTATAACCAGAAGCGATTTGTGCTAAATCGTTGGCCTCTTGATTTTCATTTCGAGGCACATGTTGAATAACATAAGACTCAAACTGTTTTAGCAAAGAAAAAGCAATCACAAAGTATTTCATTAAGTGCTCTTGGATGCATTTATACTCTTTTGTCAATTGCTTAATTACTAATTCAGAGTCTCCTCTTATTTTAATATGTCTTGCCCCCAAGTCTAGAAGAATTTCTAAACCTGTAATCAAAGCCTCATATTCAGCTTCGTTATTCGAACAAGACCCATTAATTTTGTACTTAAATTTTGTGGGAATTTTATTTGGTGAAAGTATAAAAACCCCAATTCCTGTACCATGTTTGTGTCTAGATCCATCGAAATACAAACTCCAGGGTTCGATGTCAACAGACTCTATTGGAACTTCACTTACTGAATGATCAGCAAGAAAATCAGCCACTATTTGGCCTTTAACAGCTCTCAAAGGTTTGTATGTCAATGAGTATTCTGTTAGAGCCAATGCCCATTTTCCAATTCTACTATGTAAAATTGGTTTCAATAACATATGTTTAATAATATCAAAATGGGAATAAACATAAACATCAACTGGTTTTATATAATGCTTAAGTTTGGTACAAGAAAAATACAAACAAAGGCAGAGTTTTTCTATTACAGAATATCTAGTTTCAGCATCATTTAAAACTCTACTTAAATAATAAATGGCTTTTTCTTCACCATCTTCATCTTCTTGAGCAAGCATACTCCCAATGGTTGTATCTGATGCTGAAATATACAACTTCATTTCTTTGTTTCGAATTGGAGGCATTAGTGTAGGAGGATTTGACAAATAAGCCTTGATATCATCAAATGCCCTCTGTTGATCGAATCCCCAATGAAAAACCTCATCTTTCTTAAGCTTTAACAGTGGAGAGAAAGGATGTGCCTTTCCACTTAGATTCGAAATGAATCTTCTCAAGAAGTTAATTTTACCAAGCAAAGATTGAAGCTGTTTCTTCGTTGTTGGAGATTTTGTCTCCATGATAGCCTTTGTTTTATTCTGATTGATCTCTATGCCCTTTTTATGCACAACAAAACCAAGGAAATCTCCTGCATGTACACAAAAAGCACATTTTAGTGGATTCATTTTTAGTCCACATTTCCTCATTCTTTCAAATGACTTTCTAAGATGACTTAGATGATCATCAGAAGATGAAGACTTGACAACAATGTCATCAATGTATATTTGCATGAAAATTTCAATGAAATCATGGAAAATTGAATTCATTGCTCTTTGATACGTTGCCCCTGCATTTTTTAATCCAAAGGGCATCACTACCCATTCATAAGTGCCCAAAGCACCAGGGCAACGAAAGGCAGTTTTAGCAACATCATCTTCAGCTATAAAAATCTGATTAAAACCAGAGTAGCCATCTAACATACTTAAATATTCATGGCCTGCTGCTGAATCAATTAACATTTCTGCTACAGGCATTGAATATTCATCTTTAGGTGTAGCATTATTTAAGTCCCTAAAATCTATACAAACTCTAAGTGAACCATTCTTTTTTATTACAGGAACTATATTAGCTAACCATTCAACATACCTGGCGGTTCGAATGAACTTGCACTTGAGCAACCTTTCAATTTCTGTCTTGATCTTTGTCATGATTTCTGGAGCGAACCTCCTTGGAAGCTGCTTCACAGGTTTTTTATCAGGTCGAAGAGGTAATCTGTGTTCGACCAATTCTCTGCTTAATCCTGGCATTTCATTGTAATCCCAAGCAAAGCAGTCTTTGTATTCCTTGAGCAATTCAACCAACTTTCCTTTCAACATTGGATTAATATTGGCGCTGATATAAGTTGGCCTTTTAATAGAGCCATTTCCAATATCAATCTCTTGTAAAGGATCTTGGGCCTGCATTTTTTGACTTGAACTAATTGGATCTTTTTCGAAACCCAAGGGTTCTTCGTCATAAATGCAATCCAATCTTTGGTTATTGCCAGCATTCGAAGCATTGGCACTTGTTGCCAATTTGTTTTCTACATTGTCATTGGCTTCAACAGCCATATCATCATTATTTTCAATAGCTTCAATAGCCATTTTTATTCTATTCTCGGCAGCATAAGCCGTAATCCTGCTCCATTCGGGGGACTTAAACATCAGCATTATTTTCGATGTCTTCCCAACCGGAAGCTGGTACAGGTGCATATCCCATTTGGGGTCCATCAACAGGCTCCCTCTCCCAACTGAAACCATGGGTAGGATGCAACTTAACAGAATGGTAAACACTATCAGGACTTACCATGTTTGGATTGAAGGCAGCATCTTGTTCTCCACATGGAGCAATATTTGCCAGATTTTTATCAAAGTTTTGCAAGGTCACTGTGCTCGAATCAGCCAAATAAGCACTTTGATCAGCCTCAATGTTTTCAACAAGGCCATCATCTCTCCACAAAATTAGCCTTTGGTGAAGGGACGAAGGAACAGCACCAACCCCATGAATCCATTCTCTGCCTAACAGCAGGTTGTAGTTTGGCCTAGCAGCAATCACCATGAACAAAGTTTTCCTAATTGTGCTGCCCACACAAACCTCCAATTGTATAGCACCAAGGGAGTGGCCAGTTTTGCCCTCATAATTGGCTAAGACCACATTGTGAGAATGTAAGTCAGTGTCGAAAAGACCCAACTTCTTAAGCATGAAGTGAGGCATGATGTTAACTACAGCACCACCATCAACCAGGATTTTGTTAACCCCCACATCATTCACTTTGGCTTTAATAAATAGAGCTTTTAGATGGTTTCTCATCCCTCCATCTGGCCTTTCGAAGACAGCATCTTGTGCCTCTACGCAGCCATTCTCCATAACATAAAAACACACTGGCTTATGATTAGCCAATTCAAGAGCCTCGAACTCTTCTTCGACCTCCTCGATCTCTGTTGGAACATCATACTCCAGTGGTAAAACTGACACCACATTCACCAACACATCGAAATCAGACTCTTCATCTAAAAGATCATCATCTTCCATGAGATCCTCTTCTTTATCAGTATTCTCTTTATTTTCAGCATCTGACTCTTTTATAGGAGTTAGCTTTACCTTAGTTGGCCTTTCGACCATTTCAGCCTTTCCCTTATCATCAGATTTGCCCCCAGCCTTACTATCTTGAGCAGCCAGCTTCTTCCTACGCTGGAACCTACGCCATTGGGTTCGAGTCATGGGATTCTTACCCTTATAATTATTCCTATAACCATACTTGTTGGCTTCAGTTGCAGTTTGGGAGTTAGGTGGTTGAGCAACCACTTTCGAACCAACTTGTGGTTTCGAGCCAGCTGTCACTTTTGATTCAGCAAACACCTTCGAAGTTCCAGCAGTGAACTTCACATTGACGTTGCTAGAGCTTCCTTTCTCCATCCACTTCTTGTCGAAGGCCACATATTGGCCACTGACCCACTGGTTTGTAGGTGCTTTGTTGGATGGTTTGAAGGTTCTTTGAGGGCCAAGCCTCTGATGAACAGATAAGCCTTGATTGTGAGACTTACTCCAATCAATCTTCTGATATGGCCAGCTCTTCTTATTTGGTTTAGAACTTGGCCATTTTCTTTTGTGATCAGCATAAGGCAAAACTTTCTTCAGGTTTGTCACTGCCTCCTTATCACATACAGCACTGCAGCGAGGACATAGCATGACTTCAGCGTTGTTCAACTTACACCTATTGAGGAAATCTACTAATTCCTCTTCAGCAGCAGGGTAAGCCTCTTTCACCTTCTGGTCATACTCTCCCTCAGGTATGGCTTTGACAGCAGCAGCCACATCAGCTTCGCTGATCTCAACCATGTTGCAATCCAGTACATCAACCATGCTAGCATCAGCAGTTGATAGTGGATGAGTATCCACTTTCATTGGTGGCTTAGTTTTTTCAGCAAACTTAAGCCTTCCTTCGTTCAATGCGCGTTGAACCAAATCCCTGAAAAGAACACATTGGTGAGTTTTATGGCCTAAATAATTGTGAAATTTACAATAGCCTCTTTTCTTTCTTTGTTCAATAGGAGGTATTTTTAAATCTTTTTGAACAACTATTTGACCATCAGATACCAACAAATCAAAAATTTCATCACATTTAGTAATATCAAAAGAATAAGTTTTAGTAGCGTATTTCTCATTTTTAGGTTCGACAGGATTTTTTCCATTCGAAGGCCTCAACAATTTACAAATATAAGGAGGCCCTGGTTTTAATTCTGCCACATTGATATCACTATCATCAACATCTACATACTCATCTTCAGTTTCATATCCAAAATCATTATCATAAGAATCTAAAAAAGCAACATCTTTCTTTTTGTGAAACTTAGAGTTTCTGGCTTTTTCAGCTTTTAATCTTTCGATTTGCCTAACTCTATCAGCCAATTGAGACATGTCTCGAAGATATTGAGTATCTAGTTTTTTCCTAATCGAATAGTCTAGACCACCTGCAGCCATTTCGACTAGTTCATGTTCAGGCACTGATGTAAAGCATCGAGCCTTTAATAATCTAAACCTATTCAAATAATCATCAACAGTTTCTTGTGTTTTTCTTTTAACACTAGCCAATTCTTTGAGACTTATCTTAGTTTGGCCCATGTAAAACTGTTCATGAAACAACCTCTCTAACTGAGTCCAGTTATGGATCGAATTAGGAGGCAAAGTTGTAAACCAAGTGAAAGCATTTTTGGTTAATGAATTAGGAAAATATTTCATTCGTAGGTTTTCATTATTTGCCAAATTTCCAGACTCTGCTAAGTATCTAGCAATGTGTTCAACAGTTGACTCATTAGTATCTCCTGCAAACTTAGTGTATTTTGGAACCTTCCAACCTCTAGGTAACTCTGTTTGCAACACATATTCAGACAATGCAGAAACAAAGTTTGGCCTTCGAGTACCAGTGTTAAGGCCATTTTGGTTCAGAATAGTTTCGACTAAAGTTGCTAAGTTGTTAGGTGCAGCGAAATTGTTATTATTCTGAACATTTCGAACCACATCATCAGGGTCTTGATTCCTTCGAACCATTACCACTGGAGGAGGTTGGTTAACCTCATTTTGATATTGGTATTCCTCTTGACCTATTGGCACCGGCTCTTGCTGTTGTGTAACTTGAGGAATTACATGTGGTGGCCTTGGATTAAAAGGAGTAGCAGACATAGCAGGTAAAATCATTTGTGGTGCCACATAATTAACCCTAGGCTGAGTTTGAGGGGCTGGAGTGCCAAAAAAGTCAGCAATTCGACCCATTTGATAGGCTAACATTTGGTAACTGTCATTGGTATTTTGGATCAAAGGGTTGAAGACAGTTCCAATTTGTTGTGTTAAGAGGTTAACCATATCATGGTTACTTTCATCCATTTGTTGTCTTAAAGACAACACAGATGCAGTAGTTAAAGGCGTTGGGGTGACTCTAGGGGTAGTATATCTCTCAGGTTCATAAGTGGGTATTGAAGCGAAACCTTGAGTAGGTGTTGGTATAAAACCATATAAAGGATTTGTGACCATAGGCCTCGAACTACCCGTGACTGAGTGAAACGCCATGGTTGTAATTGGTATGGTAGTTCCGGGAATATATCCAGAACCACTTGGGCTAGGAATTGGCGGAGTAGTTGTAATACTCGCCGCGTTCGAATCTGGAGGGGGAGAAGAACCACCCTCACTGCTCGAAGAACTTATAGCTTGACTGGTAGTAGACCCATGCATTTGATGAGTTCTAGCCATAACCGCTAATGGCAGTTACTAACACAGAAAAACTTAATTTACAGAAACAAAGCACAAAACCAGTCCCACTGGGCGTGCCAATTTGTTTACAGTAAAATTTGGTAAACAAGCGCTAGTCTAAGTATTTTAAACTTGCGAGATTGACTAGAAATCTCAGGACAATTTTATGCTTGTTTTGTTAGAGAAAATAACTTAATGTTCATTAAAGTTTAACAAACATTTGATTTCTTAGTTTCGTTCGAAATTAAAGACAAAATATACTGATTTGAATCGCCTCAGAATCAATACATTTTAAAGAAGAATAACAATAAAAATGTAGATTTGCAGTAAATGAACTTGCATTAAAGATAAACTTGCGAATACAAATAAAAAATGGTTCACAAACCGTACATTTTCCTCTGTGATTCCTTTCTTTCTTACGCTCGAGTACTCAGAATACTTAGAGAAATTTAGTAAACAGTTTTGCGACCCCTTTTCCCTTCTAAGCAACAGCTATATATATTTGAACTATTTCCTAACTGCCTTGATGATAACTGCCTCGATTGTCTGGACGCTCCAGATTTGATCTTCGTGCCCCACGTTCTTCAACCACGAAAACCGCTCCTCTTCGCGCTTAAACTTTGGGCTCATTTGTTTCGTTTACTTTTGGGCCTAATTCTTTTGGCCCAATAAAATGATCTCCTTCGAAGTTTAAACGAAAACTCTATTAAAGCCCAACTCAGCCCCAACTATTTCGCCTCAACACGAAGGATCGAAACATCGCTTTGTGAAATCGAAGCGTTACTTCGAATATTCTATCAGATGATTATTCCAATTCGATTTTTATTTTGGTATTACAATACCATTTCATTCCACTGACCTTTATGTTGGAATTGAACATAAATATATGTATAAAAATCTAACCCAACAATTCCCTAATGACAACTAAAGAAAACACCAACTCAGCCCATAGAGACGCCGCTAGACACTAACTTCCGAACTCGAATAAAAAATGTTCGGCCCATCAGAATCCAAAAACAGCTCCTTGATTCGAAAGTTGATTGACACCAGTAGAAAGAAATCTAGCAGTCAACACCGATGCGGTAGAATTCAATCAGATAAAAAAAAAAAACCTGCAAATCTCAGCAGATTTGAAAACCATCAGAGACTCACAATAGAATCCTGCAAATCTCTACAAATTTGTAAGCAGTCAGAGAATTCTGTATCGTAAAAAACCCATCACACACGGTATCAACTATAAACCATATCCAACCCCTCACCACCGCACCTCCACAACACCCAAAATCCATGTCAACACATCACACCCACCACGAATCAGGAAAGGAGTGATGCTGCATGCAACTTCACCTCCTCACCTCTTCACCGTAGCTCCAGCAACACACACCATTACTTATTATATTTAAAGACTAAATTAGAAAGAGGGATTGTTTAATAACAAAAGTAATTGTTTATTTAGGTCCGTTTATTTATACCATAATCTAAAGTTAATAGACTTACATATTATAAAATAAAGGATTTTGTAATATGATCAATCAAGTTTTTTATAGGCCAACTTTATAGGGATCATATAGAATTAATCAATATAAATAAATTTTGTTTGAAGAGACTCGTATACAACATATGTAAATATGCGTAACCAAAAAAAAAACATATGTAAATAGGCTAAATATATCCCTAAATTCTTTTTGTACCAACAAAATAAAAATAAAAATATCCCTAAATTCTTTAACAACATTTGATTAACTAAGATTCTGAAATTAAAATTTATTTTTGGCAGTCAATAGGTTTAGTCGGAACATTTGTAACATGACTTAAACAACATTTATTCAATACTTATTATTGTTAATGAAAAATAGTTCATCACGTCATAACCTTCTCTTGAATTTTCAAAATTTCTTTTACTCTATCTTTATAGGCCGCTGGGGCATATAATTTGTCAATGTGATATTAAATGCTCCGGAGATATCTAAATTTCAATGACCAATTGACACAACAAGCGAAATAAAATATCTCAATCATTCCGTAATTTTTAATTCATCTCAAAATTTCAAATCAAATAAGTTGCGAATCTTCCAATTAATACTCATTTTGTGTCCTTACCTTACCTCACCAACAAAATTGCATCCTTTCATACAATCTCATCAATCAATTAAAGATTAAATTATACAAAATGAACAAACATGTCCCGTGTTCATCATATTTACAAGATTCTCAACAAATATATTACACATAGCAACATGAACAACACATACAAATTCTACTTAGATTTTGGAAACCAAACAAAATACAAATTAGTCCAAAATAATAATAATTATTTTTGATATCTTGATGGGTGGTGGTTGGCTTTTTTCCTCCAAACGCATCTTGACGCGTAGAATAATTGGTAGCATTTTCTTGTTCCATACAAATTCATGCCATGATGGAAAACTACTAACCAGTTGGCTAGACTTTGAAAGAATCTTTCTTAAGCATAGTTTCTAGGTAGGACATGGCATGGTAGATGCTTACATAATTAATGTATGGTACTTTTTTAATAAATAAATATTAACCTGCCATGTGATTTTCTATTCTTTATGTTTACTAGAATATATTGTCAAGAGTTTTTGAAATTGAACCAAATATTTAAATTGTGGTAGTTGGTTGGGATAAGCTGAATTGAACCTAGTTTTAGAAGGTGTATAAGTAGATAGAGATTCCATCATTTTCACTATTGCTATTAACCAAACAGACAATGTGTCTCATAATTATTATAAATGAATATTATATCATTGTGGGCTCCTTCAGTATTTTGTTTACAAGATTCTCCACTATCATTTTGCTTGGAGAAAGTGACTTTTTTGTCATGCTTGAATCTTGATCCCCGGATAAATAACTTGTTTTTTTTTTTTCACCCTTTAGGGTTAGGTAAAAGGACAAAATGATGTTTAAAATTCAAACCTTTGACTAATTAAAATAGGAGTGGTTGCAATTATATATACTTATACTATATGAAATGATATTACATTAGAAATTTTCAATTTAACAAAATGTTTATGTTATAGTCTAAAAATCTAATTACTGATCAACAAGATCATCCTAATTTATTTTGTCAAATTACTTAGTGATTAGACCTGCACACATTAAAAGTGTGTTTGGTTTGATGGAAAGAAAAAGAAAGAAAATAAAATTACGAAAATTAAGGAATGAACTTAGATGAACTTTACTCCAAATTCATTCACCAGTTTTCGTAACTTTCTTTCCATCTTCTTTCTTTCCATCATACCAAATTATAGGTGTATGAGAATTTCTATTTCGAACTCATCAATGACATTGATAGTTTACTCATTTAATTGAGCCATATTTTTGTGTAATGACAACATATTAAAGAGTGTAATATGCAATGAAAAACTACATAAATTGGTCATGTTTTTTACCAAACAAACATCAAATTGTTGGAGCAAAGAAGTGTTGAATTTCCATTGTGGAACATTTCTGCTGAATTCCATTGAATAGATCATTACAATGAAAACCAGAGAACAAAATGATATAATAGAAATCTTTCTTGTGAAGTGTATTTGTGTAAATAATAATGCAAGAACTAAATAATCCAGCAAATAGGATCAATCATGAAATGCCAATATCCACCAAAACATAACATTGGACTAATAATATTTCTTATGGAGCATTCATTCACTTGTGACAAAAACAAATGAAATAATTATTATTATTATTATTATTATAGATAAAAATGACCTGATTCTTATAGTGGAATGGAGATTTAAAATAAAATTAGTAATTCATAGTCTCAAATAAAAACTCTAGTATAAAAGGCAAGACAAGATAAACCTTCAAAAAATTCCAATGGCCTCTTCTTCTATGTATCATGTATTATTATTATTCTCAATGTAGTTGTAAAACTCCTCCCATGTATACTTTTATCTGCAAAATTCATGGTGGAGAGTAGTATATCCTATACACCAACTTTTCCATGTCTATGAATATGACTTTTCCAGCTATAACTCTCAGATTTTGCATCTTCATCATCTTCCATGCTATCACCTTCAGTTGGGGATGTCGCTCCTCGAGATCCTGTAGCTAAATGAAGTGGACTTTGTGGAGAACCAGATGCCATACTGCTACCTTTTGAAGAGTCGTTGTATTGTTCTTGAGACATCCATAAGCCTCCAAGAACTACAACAGACTCATTACCACTCGTAGCTGGAACTCTCCGCGTATGAAGTCGGTATTTCTGCAATAATAATCAAGAACCATATATCAAATCTATAATCCAAACTCGATAACACAAGCAAATCCAAATCCTAAATGCCTCATAACCAGACACTGTGAATGCACATGCACAGGATATTCATCATCATCAACATTATCTAGTATACCTCGCTCATATTTGCGACTGAAGATACTTCAATAACAATATAATATGATTAATATGAAATTGACTATGTCATAATCATAATCATAATCATCATCAACAAATCATCAAAAACTATTAACTAAGCTTAAAGTATGCAGTGAAGAGATATAAAAAAAATAAAAAAGAATACCAAGAACTCACTTGCAAATGGCTCTTCACTTCATCATTAGTCAGGCCATCAACTTGCATAAGTTCTCGAATTTGCTTTGGAGTTGCTGCTGCAGTTTAAAGAGTCGATTAGAAAAATGATCCAAAAAAAATGTAATGTAATTACAGCCTATTAAATGTATGTATGCAAAACTGCAAAGGCAAATCATTTGTACTTGAAAGGCCTAGAGATTTTTCGGTCTTAACTCTTTGATTCCTAAGAAAAGGGGACCCAGGTAATCCAGAATTCAGTCGGAATGGAAGTAAAATCTTATAAAGGATTATTCTAGTCAGGATTCAAACTCTAACTATTAGATAGGCCTACAGATTGACATGTCTATATATATATAACACTCCTACTTGTCTTCTTGGTGATCTAAATTTAAGCAATCCATAACTTTACCAATGAACTAAACAGAACAAACATTTAATTTCCAATCAACACAATTTCAGGCATCAAATCCCTGAACTTTTAAGACTAGCATTCAGTTCTACCACATCCATCCATTTACTAATCTAAAATAAATGTACATTTCTAATTTAAGAAAGTGAAATACTATAGTTTCAAACTCTTACCTTGAGTACCTCCAAGCTTCTGCAATGCATTGACAAATCTGCGATGCAATTCAGGCGACCAGCATCTCCTTTGTTTCCTAGAAGTCTGTTGTGGCTGAAGTGGCGGAGTACGCAAACTCGGCTGCACGGTTGGAGGAGAAGACGAAACTCCCCTATTAGAACTGCTTCTCGATCCCCTCGAACCAAACCCTTCCCTCAAACTTTTCACTCCAGAAGTAAGAAGAGAGAATCCATTCATAACAGTTTCTTCTTTCTCTTCTTTAGGTGCTGATAGTTTCACTGTTGTCACAGGAACAGAAGAGTATGTTGAAAATGGCATAAAAGCACTTCCTCCATTCCTATTACTACTACAAGATTGAAAAGTTTCCTCAGCTACAGTCACAGATTGTCCTTCTTCATCTCTTTTCTATCATCACCCAAAAAAAAAAACTCATTAAGATTACTGATTAACAATTTCTTAATTTTTTTTAGATTAATCTAATTATAAATGAATAATGTTCCTTTTTAGTACCTTAGTTTCTAATTTATTATGATTATTGTTATGTTTATCATGATCAACAACAACAACATTATTATTAGTTGTTGTGTTATTGTTCCATAGCTGAACAGAACTCATCCAATTCTTCTTATCTCTGCATTCATTGTTGTTGTTGTTGTTTTCTCTATTGTTATTTTCTTGACTCTGATCAATCTCTTTCTTCAAAGGAATAAACTCTTCCAAAACAGGAACAGAATTCTGAGTTCTACATTTTTCCAATTCTTCTTTCAAAACTGAAATTGCTGCAATAAACAAAAAAATATTCACACACAAACAAAACAACAAACACATAAGCTTCATTGAAAGTTTACAACTTTATTGAAATCCCACATGATAAATTCAAAAGGGTAACGTAAAATGCAAAGAGAACTCAGAATTATTATTATTGTTATTGAAATGAATGAAACGAACCATCGATTAAGAGAAGCATGCAAAGAGGGAGTTCGCGTTTGAAAGCTTGGATCTTATTGAGTTCTTCTTCGAATCGGGAGAGAAAATCGTGGAGTTTGGAGAGTTTATCGGAGGTAGTTTGGAGGGTGGAAAGGTGAAAGAGGAAATTAGCGATGGTTTTGGGGATGAAAGTTGGTCTTAAATCTAAACTCAGTTCTGAAGGAACAACACAACCCATTGGATTGGATTGGATCTTTGTTGTTGTTGATTATTGGCCGTTAGATTCAGATTTTGTTTGAGTTGTTGTTGTTGGAGGGGAAGAAGAAGAAGAAGAAGAAGATGAAGATTGTGGGAGAAAGAGAGAATAGTGAGTTAAAGATGTGATGGGATTTATATAAAATGGGAACGAGGAAAGTGAGTTTATAATTATGATTTATAAAATAATATGAAAAGAAATGCATAAATTGATACTAGTAGTATATTTTAGTTTGCCAAAAAAAAAAAAAGATTTTTTTATTTAACAAACAAGAGTGAAAAAAACAACCAAACAGTCTCCTCGTCAACATAAGGTGTGCCGAGATAGACCACGAGAGTTTATAAGTGGATCAAACAAGTAAAAATAAGGATTACATAATTAGTCGATATCCAAACAGATAAATGGGCTCGACTACCACTTATGAAAGTTTGAAGCTAGATTAATGTTTGTTGTTTTCAACCACCAATATGAGTGAAGTTTAACCTTGTTCAAACACAGAGGTAAGGACTTTGCCGAAATTTTGAACAACCTGTGATTTCTTTCATTCCACACAACCCAAAAACATACAAGTCAGAGAAGTTGCATAAAGGACCGACTCGCTCGGGTACCACCTGCTGAATGAGTGAACCGAATAAAGTGGTCATGTAGATTTTGAGAGTCCACCGACGTAACGCCAATCCAAAATCGAACTCATGATCAAAAGAGAACCAAAAGTGTTACAAAAGAGAAATAAGTGTTGTGCTTATTTGATGCCTCCACATTCGAACTCGCAAAAGTGAACTTCAGGAGTAATGATGGCTCGAGTTACCAAATTTGATCTTGTTGGCAACTTGTATCGCAAGAGTCTCCACGCAAATATCACTACCTTCAATGGAACCAGCTTGTGCCAAGTAAATTGATGTATTTTTTATTTAAAAGATATGCTCTGTCACACTAACGTCCAATAGAAATTTTCTATTTCTTCAGGGAACATTGCATTATATATGTAGGGTCAGGATTCGAACTCCAGTATCTCACTTCAGTACACATCTTATTTGGACATGTATCGATACACTGCTGATGTGTACAATTATAATGGGTTCACAAATAGTATTTAAAATAAAAAAATTAATAAGCATTATTTGTGAACCTATCACAATTATCCACATTAACAAGTGTAACGATACACGTTAAATAAAAGTGTACCAAATAATTCATCATATATGATAGTTATCATGTTTGCTATCATGCTTAAACTTTATCATATATTTATCCTGTTTCATATTCTGTCACGATCATATCCTACACACCAAATTGATCATTTATTGCTAATTGATTATATTATTATACTATAGTGTTAGTAAATTGAGATACATGTGATAAAGATTTACTTGTTTATCAAAAAAAAATTATGTTAGTTACAAAATAATTGTTACTTTTTACTGATATTGATGTATTTACTTCACTCGTCCCAAAATATATGACTTAGTTTTGACTTAATGCATTATTCATTTGATCTGAATGCAGATATTAACATATGAGATGTTGTTTGATTTGTCTCAGTGGGTATTTTCAAAACATACAATTTTTATAATTTAATAATAAAAAACTAAAGATATTAACAATTAAAGTTATACATTGATACATAAATACTATCAAACAAGTCATTTATTTTGATACGAAGATAGTACAATTTAAATCAAAAATACTTCTTTTTCCACTTTTTTATTATGATTTATTTTAAATATTTCCAAGTAGTAAGAGTCATATTAAATTAAATATTATAATTCTGGTATAAATCAATCAAAAAATTAATAAAAATGGAAAGTGGGTTAGATGATGTGAATGTGAAATTTGAGAGAATGCGGAGAATCTTTCTCTCTCTGTGCAGAAGAGAAGAGATAGAGAGAAAAAGAAAGCAACGACGAATGAGGTTTTGTGAGTCACTTTCGGTTCATCGCGTATTTAATCCATCCTTTACTGCCTATCATCACTTCTTCAACCCCATTCGCTTTTTTTTTTTCTTTTTTTTTTTTATGACAATTTCTTATAGTAGTAGAATTTTTAACGAAATAATACTAGAATTTTTTATTTATAAATCCTTTAAATTTTACGTTTGTATTAGATATATCCTTTAAGTTTTTTAAATATCAAATAAGTTTTTTAAGTTCTTTAAATATCAGATAGATTCTTTAAGTTTTATGTTTGTATCATATAAATCCTTTAAGTTTAAAGTTTGTATCAAATAAATCCTTAAATGATACGAACTTAAAACTTAAAGACGTATATGATACTTAAAACATTTAAGGCTCCGTTTGGATTGATGGAATGGAGCGGAACTGAATAGAGTGGAGTGGTATAGGATAGGATAGAGCGGAATGGAATAAATATTTCATTCCATTGTTTGGATATTTTAAAAAGGAAAGGAACAAAATTGAAGATAAGTGGTGGTATGATATTAAATTCATTACATCATATTACATTCTGTTCCGCTCTATTCCATTATTATTTTTCAAATCCAAACAATTGAACATTATTATATTTCATTTCGTTCCGCTTCATTCCATTATATTCCATCAATCCAAACGGAGCCTAAAGGATCTATCTGATATAAATATAAGACATATATGATACTTAAACAACTTAAAGAACTTATTTGATACAAAAGTAAAACGTAAAAGACTTATAGATGCATTTTGCCAAAATAATAATACTATAATATTACATTTTCTATTTTAAATATCATTTGTAAATTTCTTATTTGTTTCGGTAATTCCTCATAGGATTTTTCATTGTTTTATATATTAAGTTCCATTAGTTAAATAAAAATCATAATAGTCTCATGAGCTCAGCTCAATTGGTAGAACATTGTATATATATACAAGAATCATAGTTTGAATTTCGGTCATCCCTTCAAGTTATCTATTTTAAGGGTGAAATTTTTAGCTACAAAACTATTGACCAAAGAAAAATCATAATATGGATAAAAGTAAATTACTCTTTTTTTAACTTAGTTTAGAAGGTCTAATTTAACTTGTTGTGTCGATATTATTAGTCGATATTATTAGGTTGGACAAATTAATTATGAGTTTAAACTTAGAATCTCACAATATGGTTGAGTGAAGAGGACAACAGTCGCAAGTCTAAAAAAATGAGTTTAAAATTGGGGTCTCAAATTAATTTATTTGGGGGTTATTCATCACAACAACAACAAAATCTACCAAAATTGGTTGATATGAGTTGATACAATGCTATTAAGTATGAAGAACTTAGATTTACTACTCTAAAATTATGGTGTAGTTTCACGCGGTTATCAATCAGGATCGTTGATTTGAGATTGGACAGTTAAAATTTAATATATAGTTTTATAAATTAAAATGATCTCAACCGCCAATCAGAGATCGGATGGCCCAGATCGGTTACAGCACCCTGTTGTGACTGCAGGATATTTGTTTCCAAGTATCAATGATCAAATTCCCTATCTACATATGTTTCTCTCCCTTGTGTCAAGCATTAATAATTTGTTTATGGTTGTTGATATGACAATAATTTTAATCAAAAATGGATTTGAGCAGTTATAAGTATTTGAAAGTATTTTTAGATTTTTATTTGATGCAAAAATGTTGAAACATTGGATAATGATGAATTAAAAAATTCTTACACAAATTTTAAGAATGTGTTTTATTAAAATTATTGAAAAATTACTTGAAATCGTCAATATCACAAGAAATGTCTAATGATCTAGAGCATATTGACATAAATACAATTATTAGTGTTAGTAACTTTACATCTGGATTTGTTTGCAATAACTGTTTTGTCAGAGTATTTAAATATTAAATAAAAAACAATATTTTTTGGAAATTTAAAAAAATTATACTACTTAGACCTATTTGGATTAGTTTATTTTTGAGCTAATGCAAACAACTTATACAATTTTTATGTATTATTATAAGTTTGTCAAGGTAGTTTATGATAAAATAGTTTATAAAAATACAATTTTCACTAACCTAATTTACATTTCATAAGCTAAAAAATAAGTTAATTCAAACAGATCTTTATTTCTATTTAATTATGGTCCAAATTATAGATTCTCCCATACATCACAAAAAATTTCTACAAAATTTTTCTATATATAGAATCAGAGAAAGCAATTATTATACCCTAAAGTTTATTAACATTCCTGTAAAGAATTTGTTCATATAACAATTCTTCATTCACCCAACTTTAATCTCTACTCCCTTTAGATTATGCAAATCCCATTGAAAAATATAAATTCAAAAAGGTTAAAAATTAAAAAAGATGAATTTGTAAAGAAATTAACAGAATTCAGGTTAATATAGCTTATAACATATCAATGTCTACAAATATGATAAAGTCTATTCATATGATAACAACCGTCCAAAACGCACATGTCTCTAGATTTGTAACATATGTGATGCAAAGTCAACGATTGAATATGCACATGATTGAATTTATATGTTAATCAGAATTGAAAAACACCGGAAAAAGACGGGAAAACAAAACATCTTCACACCAAGATGACGTACAAAATAATGTTACGGCAAAATTAAGAAAAGAAAAATTAAATATATGTGGAAAAGAAAAATTGATGAACTATAAGCATAATGAAATTAAAGGAAACATCAAACATTACAACTATATAGAAAAGGGGGCAAAAGTACAAGTGAGGAGATCAAACCATACCCACAAAAAGAAATAAAAAGTAAAAACAAGAATATATGTGAAAATCACCTATAGGATGGAGGAAAATAATTTAAAAGGGCAATTTCAGGTAAAATATAAATTTTGTAGATCATGGATACAATATTTTTAGCAAAATCTATAAAAATATTCATATAAAGGAGAAAAAACATATATACAAGCTCTACAATATTCAAGAGAAAACATCGAATAAAATTGTCTAATCATAATATCTCTGAGGTCAAAAGATCATATATAATTTTATCTTTTTGACATTTGGTATAATACAGAGACTCTACTTAAAAAAATTATTTTTATTTTTTTATATTTGGTTCAAAACTATTTAACCTGAAACTTTTAACTCATTTTAACTCTTAACTTTTACCTAAAAAAAACTCTTAATTAAGTCTTAACAAAAGCTACCCACCCACCCTACCTGAAAAATCTTATGTTATATTCTATTTCTTATACTGTTTCTTCTCGATCAATCGTGCTCATGACCTCTCACTAAATTAACATGTCAGAAAATATTTCCATATTCTTTTACTACATAAATGAAGATAGGCCTTATCTTCTGCTTGCTTTTTTAATCAAGTTGGACATGTGTGGGCACAATATTATTAACCACTCTCCGCTCTCCATATATGAATATTTTCATTTTTGGCATAACCTTCAACTACACCTAAGAGATAAGAAGAATGTATATATGTTTTGTAGATCTATATTTATTTGCATCCAATTATATCCTCTTGGTCATGAATCTGCATGCACTTCAGAATCTCATCAACAAATTTTAGCACATTATTCAAGATGATTGTACGTTACCAATAGAGACTAAGTTAAAGGTGCCATCCAAAGTGCATTAGGTGGAATAATTTGATGGAAGTGGAAGATTTGGTTGGTATCCATTAGACAATATACGATAATTTTAAGGAATGGCCATTATCAGTTCCAAAAACATTATTCCTACTACTTTTAGCCCATGATAGATGAAGCATATATATTTTCAAGATATTTATTTCCGTCATTCTACCAATTACTTGCACGCTTCATGTGTTTTTCATTTTACTCTTCTGTTATTTAAGTAGCAAACATTGTAAAATGATTTTTTTTTTTTAAATCGTCAGCTACTTAAGTAGCGGACGTTATAAAAAACAATTTTAGTAGAATGTTTTTAAGTGTACCCACTAGCTAAATAGCGAATAAGGATATTTTGATAAAATCGTAGGACGCGCGAATAAATAAATAGGATAACAAAAGTATTTTTCGATTTTCAATTCCATGCCACCCTCCAAAAAAAAAAAGTAGTAACAGTATGAGGTAGTGTAGGGCTGAGCATGGTTCGGGTTCAGATTCGGGACAAATTAACTAAAGCTGGAGATTTGCGGGTCATTTCAGACCATGGCACGTTGGCAGGTTTGTCGGGTGCGGGTTGTGTCGCTGACGGGTTAGTGGGCGGTTGAACACAGGTGCTACAGATAAAGCAAAGAGAAAAAATGATATATTGAAAGTAGCAATTAGAGTTTTTTCGAGCGGCAAAGGAAAAAGTAATTAATGTTGTAACACTCCAAATTTTAGCATTTACTTTATTTATAATATATTTGATTTTTAATATGTTTGTGTGTTGATTTAAGTAAACAGTGGGGTAAAGGAAGAAACATAAATTAGAATTTATTTAATTTAGTGAGAACGAGAGAATTAAGGAAAAAATAGAATTAAAATATATTTTAGAAGTATATTTTAGAAATATATTTTTGAGATGTATTTTAGGAATATATTATAAAAATAAAATATATGGATTTTTATGTGAAATAATATGAGAGTTTTTAGGAAAATATATTATGGAAACAAATCCGATAAGAATATCATTTCTTTTAGGAAAAGAAACATAATTAGTTGCTTATACATTGACTAAAGTGAAAAGAAATTATGAGAGAAAAATCAACAGAAAGATAGAAACGTGAGTAGTAAAGGGGACCTTGCCCTCCTTCCATATATGTGAACTCACTCACCCCAAAAGTTTTCTCACGTTTCTATCGTTGTGTTGATTTCGCTCTCCTAATTCTTTAGTCTATGTATAAGCAACTAATTAGGTTTCTTTTCCTAAAAGAAATGGTATTCTTATCGGATTTGTTTATCCTAAAAACTCTCATCTTATTTCTCATAAAAATCCATATATTTTATTTTCATAATATATTCCTAAAATACATCTCAAAAATATGCTTCTAAAATATATCTTAATTGTTTGTAAGAAAAATAATATATCTTAATTAATTCTATTTTTCCCTTAATTTTTCAGTTCTCACTAAATTAAATAAATTCTAATTTATTCTTTCTTCCTCTACCCCACTATTTACTTAAATCAACACAAAAACATATTAAAAATTAAAAATCAAATAAATTATAATAAAATAACTATGCTAAAATTTGGGGTGTTACACTTCTCCCCCTTTTAAGAATTTTCGCCCTAAAAAATTACCCGAAGTTTTCTAAAAGACAAACTCATAGATTCATACAAAAGTTAAAATTTCCTCAAACAATAAACAAATCCAAAACATGCCAATTAAATAGAAAAGGAGACATAAACAACAACAATTAAGAGAAATTTGTAGAAAATCATGAACATCAAAAGAAAGGAAAAGAAAAGGAAAAAGGAAAGAGGAAGGCAAGGTCTCCTCTATTACTTTCATGGTTAATAACAAGCTTTATATCCGAACTCACTCATCCCTTACCTTCTATCTTTGTTGGTGATTCTTTTTGTTACGCCTTAACTTCTATTTTTGTGTTGATTTTGTTCTCCCAATTTCTTTTCACTTTAGTCTATTTATAATCAACTAATTATGTTTCTTTTCTTAAAAGAAAGATATCCTTATCGGATTTGTTTCCATAATTTATTTTTCTAAAATCTCTCATCTTATTTCTCATAAAAATCAATATATTTTATTTTCATAATATATTCCTAAAATATATCTCAAAAATATATTTCTAAAACATATCTTAATTAATTCTATTTTTCCCTTAATTCTCCCGTTCTCACTAAATTAAATAAATTCTAATTTATGGTTTCTTCCTCTAGCCCACTATTTACTTAAATCAACACATAAACATATTAAAAATCAAATATATTACTTCCTCTATTTTTTTTTAAGTATCCGTTTTGAATAGTAACACAAAATTAAGAAAGTGTATTTTTGCACCTTATCTTCCTATTATACCCTAATTTTAATTCAACAATAAAATCTTTTTTTTTGCACGCACTTTCTCTTTTCAATAAATTAATATATTATGCACAAAAAAACAAAATTATGTACCAAAAAAAATAAAAAATAAAAAAAGATTTAGTTTTCCAAATATATAGCTTTAATTAGTTTTATTGAAAAAGATATGAGTAATTGACAAAGGGTATAATTGACAAACTGTATCCTTAAAATCTCAAATGGACAGTTAAATAGGAACGCTAAATTCGACATTTTTAGACACTTAAAAAGGAACGGAGGGAGTATAATAAAATAATTATGTTAAAATTTGGGGTGTTACAATATCTTTGAAAGAGAATTTTTAAAAAAGCATTTTAAAAATTTTATTATTACTAATTTGGGTTCGGGGCGTTACAAGTGTTGCATAGTAAATTGAAGTGGATTACTTATTTTGGACAATATTTTTTGTTTGTAGATGGTCATTTATATTTTGAGATGGAAAAATCTCATTTCATAATATTTTATTTTCATAATATTTTATTTTCTTTAACTTTTAATTTAATTAAGACTAGGTTCTTTGAATATTATAAAAAAATTATGAAAAACACACATGAATCCTTCTCATAAAATAAAATTATTGTTCTAGTGAGAGGGTTTCTCACAAAACACAAATGAGAATTCCTCTCATAATGATATGGGATTGACTTGTATGTTTTGCCCCTTAAGTTAGTTTGAAGTTTAATGTTGGTCTCCGAGTCTTTTTTTTTTTTTTCATTTATAAATATTATATAATGCCATTTTTTATAATTTTTTCATTTTATTTTATACACTTTGATCGTTTAAGTTATAAAATTTAAATAATTTAGTCCTTTTTTTTAAGCAGAAAGGAAAAGCAGATTAAATATAAAACAAAGAAATACAAACAATTGGGAGACAAAAACTTGTCCCAATATATTCGTATAGGTTAGTACTGATTATTTGGAGGTTTGATGATAAAAAAAAATTTAAAAAAATTATCCTCTATTGAAATTATTATTAATTTATTTGATTAGGATATTTTTTTACCAAACATATGATATTTTAAGAACATTGGTAATATATAACAATTATTATAGGACTTCAAAATTTTGAATTGAGGCCCCCAAAATTTTGAGTTGAGGCCCGATGTTGTTGTTCACCCTGGAACCCCATAGGGGCCGGACCTGTATCCACACAAAAGTATAAGTCAACCTAAACTAAACGGGTAAAATAAACACACAATACAACACATTGGATTTAACCGTAATTAACACTAACAAACAACCACCAACCATAAGTCCAACCGAGCGAGCCTATGTACGCACACGAAACAAGTTGCAAAAAAGAAAGATGGCGGTGAATATTTGAGAGCACCAATCAGAGATCAAAACTTGGTGAATGGATCAACTGTCAACACGGAAACTAAACCATGTACCATAAACTCCTTGTAAAATAACAACAAGCAACAATGGCTCTTTCGAGCCTAACAATCAAACTTAGAAAGCGATTCGAATAAAGTGGCGACAGTGGCAAAAACCACAATCGTATGGAGACAAGGCCAAATAAAGCAAATCCAAGCACAGACAGAGAAACAAACTAAACCGAAAGCCCAAATTTATATAGAAACAAACATGGAAGCAAAGCAGCACTGTCGGTACCTATAAGAAACTGAAAGCCACCACCACAAAAACTTAGAATGAGCAAATCGGTGATACCTCCGCAATTTGAAACGAGAGAGGCAAGAACATGGTGTCGCAGAGAAAAGTTCTCACGTGCACCACCAGCCGACTAGAGCTACATCTCGTCGATGAGATATGGATGTGGAGGGGAAACGCAGAGGCGGCTATGTGTAGAAAGAGGGTGTCAGTGGTGGCATCGAATTGTTCCAGTCCCCTCTCGATCGCAGCTGCGGAAGATCGAAATATGATCCTTCCTACCAAGTCCAACATCAATCACCACTGGACCAACTAACGATTGGTGTAGAGATTTGATTTTAGAGAGAGAGAATTTCGCAAAGATGAAAACATTTTAATATTTATAACTTAAGAGACCAAAGTGTTCAACGTTCATAACTTAAACGCTCAAATAAAACGAAAAGAAAAATAACTAAAGGATTAAATTATTTAATATTTATAATTTAACAACTAAAATAAAATAAAATAAAAACTTAAAAGGAATAAAATGAAACATAAAATTAACTCAAGTGACTAGAGTGCGTTTGATCTGCTAAAAGATAAGGGACTGGACATGATAACTTCAGTTGTACTGTGTTTGATTTCAAAACTGTTCTTGGGACTGGACAAACTGGGTGCCAAAAGACTGGACAAAAACCTAAATTGTTGTCCCCCACTGAACCACGGGACAACTTTTTGTCTCCCGAACAAGTTGTCTAAAATACCAAAATAATATTTTGTTTACGAAACATTGTACAAATATAAAATTTGTTCAACACATTCAACTTTGTCCTATGTTGTTCTGTCTTGTACAGTTATGTCCAGTATTATAATATAGGCAATCATATATATAATTAACGTTCTTAATAGGCATTTGAAAATTCCTATTTCAACATCATAGTTTTTTTTTTTTTTACAAAATCTTATCATAAATTTGATTCGTATAGTATATTATGATTCCTCGATCCCTAATTTTGATTGTCAAATTAGTCCGTCATCAATGTTTTTTTTCAAAGAAGTGAGCTGTTGATGAATGATTATTGCCTTGTTGTGTAGGACAATTTTTTGTTTATTTAAGATGTGAATATGAATATTATAGATGCACGCCACTAATAAAGAGACATTGGCTTAATTTCTACACCCTGATTGATAAAAAAGGTAAAAACTGAATTTAAAATAAGATGAAAGATTTTACCTCAACACTGCCTAAAAATGTATAAGCACAGTATCAATCAGATGTTTCTAGGATAAAACAATTCAATTATAATTTATAATTATAATGCAAAAAAATAACTTTTTACAACTTTAATATATTAAATGCGCATATTTTTTTTTTTAAAAAATCTATATTAATATGCTTAATTAGGGCGCTTGATGTACTTTTTAACATTTTTCATAATTCATAAATACATTAGCATCTTCAAACGTGACATAAGAGATATTATGGGAATTGGGAAATGGTGCCATGATTGTACTGAATTTGTTACCATTTAACTGGTCTTGAGGCTTTATTTTATTTTTTGTCTTTTGGTCCATTTGATTTGAACCATCGAATTGAATCGAGTTGTTCACGAGTTGAAACGAGTCGAGTTTAAGCTAAAAAATAGTTCGTGAAGAACTTGAGTCGAGTTTTAAAATGATATAATTATTATCGAGTCGAGTTGACCTAAATTCTACTTAGCTTGACTCAGTTCGAGCTGACCTAAATTTAGACATGTATATTTTATTGATTTTTATCTAGATTAAAAATTAATAAATAATTTAATTAGTAGATTAATTTTATGCAATATTGTTTATTTTTTTTCTCAATTCAAAATATACAAATGTTCTACTATTTAATTGGAGCAAGAATGCGAATAAAATTTTTCAATTTTGATTTAATGTGATTGGAAACCTATAAATCAATTTTTTTTATAGATCATATAAATCATACTTTTGTTATAACGTCTAACTTTTATTTTACTGTATGTCTAACTTTTATTTAACTAAACTGTTCATGCTATTTATTTATAGTTTTTATTTTGAAAAAGAGAGAATCTTATAATAAAAAAGCCTGTCAAAACTACTTCTTTTTTTAGTGTGTACAATTCGTACAAGTCATCCACGATATGAATAAAAAATTGATTTTTATAGAAAGATGGCGAGACCTAGAATCCAATCCATTTCCTCGACAAAATAAAACCTATCAAGTATGACTTTTTTTTTAAAAAAAAACTACTAACACTATCAAGTATGACAATTTATTTAGGAGGAAACTACCAAATTAATATTATAAAATATTTTTCAATATTTCTTCCATTTTAAATTTGGAAAATAGTAACGAGTGTCTCTGGGGCATTTTTTTTAACCATCTTAAATAGTAAAATTTTCTAAAAAATTTATGAAATTATGTGAACTG
The DNA here is from genome assembly GCA_030408175.1 of Trifolium repens. Classification (NCBI taxonomy): domain Eukaryota; kingdom Viridiplantae; phylum Streptophyta; class Magnoliopsida; order Fabales; family Fabaceae; genus Trifolium; species Trifolium repens. The sequence continues at coordinate 13,825,995 of CP125842.1, read as the reverse complement.
AACGTCTTTATTATTGAAATATTTTACTTTTTAAAATAATAATTTCTATAAATGAAATGCTTAAAGAGTGTACCGAGGGTACTCGTTAGCAGACCCTTAAATTATATGAGAAAAAATAAAAATCGCATTTATTAAATTTTTTATAAATATAATGATTTTTAGTATATCTTTATTGTGTTTTTATTTAAATAAATATTTTTTATAGAATTCCTTGAAATTAGTTTGATTGAAAAATGTAAAAAAAATCAAAAAGTTATTTTTATTGAAAACAGGTGAGAGAAAGTAAATATGATGTAGGAGTAATTTGTAGTATTTAAGTATATAAGAATAACTGAATAAGTAATAATAATTCCCCAAAAAGATAAATTGGGATATATATAAAAAAAAAATCTTTCTCTTATAATTTAGGACGGATGACACGTCTCTATAATTTTATTAATATTTTATGGATATTTTAAAATAGTTATTGATTCTAGTTAATTAGCCTATTTAATAATTTGTTGTTGTTCTAGTATCTAATTCACTATAAAATTAAAACAAAATATTTCGTCCCAAAAGATATTTTGTTTTATTTTTAGTCCCTAATGTATAATTTTTGTAAGTATGAAAAACTTATCTTGTTTGTAATTTTCATAAACTTTTGATTTTATAAACTAAATTGGTGAACGAAAAATATAATTGGCAACTAAATTAAATATTAAAAAAGTTCGTCGCAAAACCTAATAGTAATTTAGATACATTTAAAAACAACTAAATGATTGGGTTCAAATATTGTCAGAAAAACTGTCTTTAAAAATAAGGGTCGTGCTAACTAGTGCTCTCGAAGTACTAGTTAAGGATATCAAAACAAGAAATTTTTACATTGAAAATAGTGTTGTTTATACTTTTAAAAGGTCAATTGCATAAGTTCCAAAATTATTTTACTATATTTGGTTCCTTAACTAGTGCCTCAGAGACACTAGTTAACATTTTCTTAAAAACAAATTGATCAACTTATATTATTTAAAATAAATACTGTAATATTTTTGTTAAATTTTACTTATTTCTTATTTGAACTCCTTAGCAATTTCTCACAATAAAATACTTTATGTCAACTTGTATCACAATCACAAAGCACGATCGGAAAAAAACTGTAACCACTTAATATCAGAATTGATACTCGAATAAGATATCAACTAAAATGACAATCACAAAGCGCGTGAATCGACGCTCTGATGTAATATTTGGTTTTGTTGAAGTTTAAGGCAGTGGTTGAGATAAGGAATCCAATTATTCAAAGGACCCACTTTCGATATTGCCTCAGATTACGTCTGTGGAACATTGTGGAAAGAAGAAAGATGCTTTTTCCATTTTTTTCATTTGTTTTTTTCTCTAAATTCAATTTTTATTATTGAAAAGGACAAGCTTTTACAACCGTTAGATTCCAGTTTTTCTTCCATAGAATTAAGAATCTTTCTTACTCCACAAAATTCTCCTTTTGTTTACTCTATTTTTTAAAGATTCACTACTTTTCTTTATTATTCAATTTAATAATAATATCTTATTCTTATCTTAAACGTGCAATTTGAATTGTTCGTTCCCGTTTCCGCATCTTCACTGCTTTTGTCGGATGCTTACAATCAAAGAATCCATCCACACCTACAATTAGATATACCGTTTTTCTTTCTTAAATGTCCTCAATGTCATATATTTATATTTCCCACCCCCTCTATTATTTCCTTTTTATAATCTACTCCCTCCATATATTTTTTTATGGAACTTTATCTTTTCTATAACATTGGTCTTTCTAATATTTTAAGGTCCTATTAACATGTGCATTAAAACGCATATTTAATAATTGAAAAGTAAAAATTTTATATTGAAAATGTACTTATTCTCATGGTACATGGTTCGATTTTCACATAAGACAAAAATTTCGCTAGTGAAGAGGTGGAGAAGATCGTGAGGATGTAGTGCCGGGACCATCTAAGATGATGCAGTTTGGGCTGTTATAGGACTAACGACCAAAGGAAACCATAAGTGCTACAAGATAGGAATAAGTGCTGAGTTGATTCAGTGCCACCACAACCAGACACACATAAATGAGATTTTGGAGTGATGATGCCTTGAGTCACCATATTTGTTTTTGTTGGTAACTTGTCTTGCAAGAGTCTCCATGCAAAAATCTTCAAGAGAGAACCTATATGTGCCAAATATGATCTTCAGTTGCATCCAAAGTGACAGGTTGCTGAGTAGTCAATAGCTGATATGCATCACACACACAGTAACCACGATCAGGGTTGGGCACAACCATGTATCAGAACACTTAGCCTGCAAGAAGAGACCGTGAAATAAATTCCGACACTCTCTCAATATCTTCTCCTCACACCCACAATTGTCTCTGCCACACCCATACCTCCCCTCCGACCTTCCACCCTAAAGCTAAAGCAGACATATTGGCTACAAAATACTCCCTCCATCCCAAAATGTAAGGAAAAAAATCAAGTTTAATCATTTTCAAAGTTCACTTTTACTTATTCTCATAAAATTAAATGTAAATTGCAGTTAATTTACTCTCTCTATTATTTTTCTCATAATCAATAACCAATAAAAATTCTTTTTACATCTTCCCATGAAACTTATTTTAAGAAAAACACAAAAATCATACTCTAATTTCTGGGTAAAACAATATTTTTACCATATTTTATTTATTTTATTGCCGAAATCGGAAGTACTAGACCCCCTCTCTTATGAACAAGAAGATTAGAAAGAAAAAAAATGTAATATTTATACTTATATTGAGTTACTTCTTAGCCGAAAAGAAGAACAAAGTGACTTTCCATTTTAAATGTGAAAAATTGGGCAAAAAAAGAAGATAATGAACTGTCAACAAATTAAATAAGATTATCAAAGGACTAGCATAAATATTGACCAAAAAAAAAGACTAGCATAATTAAACTTCCAAGAACAGTGAAGCCGACAACGGTTTTTTTAATGCTTGCCTTAGCTTTCTTTCATTGCTTGGTTATAATTATGTTAATTATAGTATTAATTATTCCCTAAAGTAGTCAAAGGGAATCCTTCTTACAATGGTAGTAATAATATCATGGAATTAAAAACACCGGGGTCATGGATCATGAATTGCAAGGATCTTTCAAAATTTTCAACTAAGAACAAAATATTTGATTAGGTCAATTCATGGGAAGGAAATAAAAGATAAGATCAAAAGTGGGGTGTAGAATTTTGATTCTTAGTGACAAAGACAAATAAAAATTGTGGAGGTGGGTGAGGGGTAGCTAGACCTTGTGATTTGTGGAAGCTTATAACTAGTTGCCAACCAATCCTCCAAAATTTTATGGCCTATTAAAGCAAAGCATCATAATCAATTTCTAGGAGATACTCATAAAACAGGAATCCAAGAAATGGAATCTCTAACAAGAGTTTCATACTTCAAATTATCTCTAACAAGGTTTCTTAAAACACCGCCATTTATCATTTTGTTTTTTAAGTGTTTATTTAGAGTGAAGTTACTGTTCCGATCTCAAATATAAATAAAAATTCATTTTCTAGATTCATTGAATTATATTAATATATCTGACTTATAATATAAATCAAATTCATTATGGTTTTTGTGAGGTATACAAAAGTCGATTTATTGAAGATATTGCCAAAATAACACTAGACATATAACTAATTAACTAAGTAATAAAGGTCCATTGGACACTTTGTTAATTTTTATCATTACCATCAATTCCTTGTCACTAATAATAGATTATTGTGAGAAGAAAAAAACATTGAATTATTATACCAATGGTGGTTGGATTTAGCGGAAAGACTTAGACTCTCACATTATAGCAAATCAAAATTTTAATTGGAAAACAATAAAATTATCTTTAGTGGTAACCTCTAAGAGAAAAAAAAAATTATATATTTAATCTCAAATATTAATGCTAACATTTCTCAATACTACTATTCATAGCACAATACAAACAAAAAAATAATATAAATGTGTATTTGGTCTAAATTTGAATAAAATTCATATATATATATATATAAAAGATAATTTATTTATATGTTGTTATGGGGAGAGAGTAATCATGATTGTGAGGTAGATACTCAATCTATTAAGGTCAACTTCAAGTTTACACTATTAGGTTAATGAAGAGGTCAATTTTCCTTTCACATTCAAGATCTAGCTAGAGAACATAAGATACCTTAGTATATATATACATAAGTGCTTTAGAAAAATTCCTAGCATCTAACCACCAAAAAAATAAGAGCATCTTTCACGTGATGACAAGCTCACATTCATGGGTTAATGGCTTTTGTGTCAGCCATTCCCTCCTCCTCTTCATGAAAGCATCTATTTGTCCCCAATCCATGTGATAATAATAACAACGGCTTGGATTTTTTTTAATTTTTTTTTCAACATGGAATCTTTTAGAATAATGAGTTATAGTACATATTTTAAAAGATTTTCACTATTACTTTTTTGTGAGGTTGTTTTTAGCTTTTAGAATTTTGTGTCCTTGTCTTCTTTTAGGAATTTGTTTTTGTTTGTGACATTAATTATTATTGTTTCTCTTGTTTGGCCTTTGCAAGAAATCCACTTATTCTTCTCTGTCACACAAACAATACATCATGCATTTTTCATGATTAGTTTTTATGTTTACTATTTTACTTTACCTCTCTCCTAATTTTGTTCCCCTTGTCTAACATTTTAATCACACGTACCTCCTAAAAAATTCAACTCTTAAAAGAAACCCTCTCCTTAATGATGAAAAGGGTACAATTTCTAATAGTGGTCAATTATAGACAAAAGAATCCCAAAGACATTTTTTCACTACTTAATTTTTTTTAATAAATTAAGAGCATATAAACATCTGAAAATAACTATTTATTCCAATTATATTGGCATCTCAAAGAAGAGGCTATGTCTTACTCCAAAAAAAAAAAATGAAACAGGAGGCCTACTTAATTTTTTTGAATCATCAACAAAAATTAGAGGCAAAACAATAAAATAAAAATAGTCTTCAATTTTAACTTCTCTGTATATTACTTAGAGATAGAATTGAAGATTTCATATTTTTTAGTTTAATATGTGTAATAATACTTGTTCAAAAAGAAAGTGTAAAAATAAAAATTAATAGTAAATTGTAAGTAAATGTAATGTTAAGGAAAACCATGGGCAAGTTTGAAGTAAATAAACATTAAGTCTTTGAAATTATAAGAGTCAATCAATTTAGCCCTTTAAATTTCTCAAATAGCAATTTAGTCTTTTAAATAAAAAAATGAAAATGGATTTAGTCTCTACATTAAAATTAATAAATAACATACATATTAACATAATTTTTTTTTGCATATCCATATCATGCATTTTTGTAGTGGAATTTAGGATATTCCACCTCAAAAACTTTGATTGCATAGGAAAATGAAGTTTATAATTATGATGAATGAATTTAACATTTGATATGTTGCTTCATGCGCATAAGGCATAACCAACAGTATAATCATAAGTCTTGTAATATCACTAACATGGTGGCACTGAGAGAACAAAAGGGTCACTTTCCAGTTCAAGAAATTGCAATATTATGGCTTCCATGAGAAGAGTATTTTAGACTCACCATATTTATCTTGGTTGCTTTAGGACAAATTCAACCATATTATAATTTACAGAACCAAAGTATTCAAAGAAACAGTAAAATCAAGTGCAATGTGCATGCGCTTGTGCACAGACTTATCAATAAGGTTCATATACTTATTGTTTGTTTGTGCTACATTTCATTATGCATACATGTGCCTTTAATTTATATTTCATGTCCACCCTATGGTTCACAAGTGAATGAACCTGGTAATTTAGAATTCGTTTATAAATAAAGTTTGGCAAAAAATTATATTCTCACTAGCAATGGAACTTGGATTTTTTCAAATGATTTATTTTAAGGGACATATCTAATTGAGATCAATATTTTGGTTATTGTCTTTCTTTTTTTATTACTATATTTTACTTTTTATAAGCATTGCTATTCTTTATTTAATTTGATAATATTTTTATTTTATTTTTATATATGACCCGGAGAATATTAATAGCTAGGGACAACAGGTTTTTGGATAAGTGAAATTTTCATTCTAATTAAGATCCCACAATATGAGTAGAAAAGAGACCACACAAAACCTATTACTAATTAATTTCATTTAAAACATTAATCATGTTAACCGATTGTTAGTTGGTTCAGTGGTGATTGACGCTGAATTTGGTAAGAAGGACCATGGTTCGATTCCCGCAACTGCGATCGGAAGGGGACTGAAACCGCTTGATACCAGAACTGACCTCCGAACCAGATTCAACTAGTGGTGAAAACAAAAAAAATCATGTTAAGCCTATTTTTAAGGATACAAAGGTAAATTTTTTTATCTAAAATCCTTTGTTATATATTTTTTTTCATTTTGAATAATACAGTAGCTATTTTTTAATATTTTTATTTAATTTAATGAGATTTTTAATGCTATATAATGTTTCATATTATTTGAAATATATAGGTAAAATAAATACATTTTAAATTATTCATTATAATTTATTATCAACTTCAAAGAGTAACAACTATATTGAGCATGTATTTGGGGAGAATATTAAAACTATCTCACTTAAAAAAACAAAGAAAAATGCTTCTTTATTATTTTATTTTTTTATCTTTTCACTTTTCATTTTTTAAACTTTGAAGTATTACATGATCAGGTAATTATAAATAGACAATTTAATACATAAAAAGAAAAGTCTATATAAATTTTTTTATTAGGATAAGAGGATCTTGAAATTGAATGAAATAAAGAAATTTTGATCAAATACCGAATTTAGATTTTTTGTGTCAATAATCCTCGAGGTTCGTGACTTGATAATAGGGGTGTCAAAATGGATGAATTGGATGGATTTGGATTGGATTGTTAATGGATGAATCAAAGTAATCCATTTGTCCATTAACAATCCATTAAAATGAGATCAAAGAATCCAATCCATCCATTTGGAGATAAAATCCATCCAATTCAACCATTATCATCATTTTAATAGATGGATATTCAATCCATCCAACAAAACTAATTCAAATACTATTATATAATTAAAATATAACTTAAAGGTTGTTCCGTTATAAAATATCCAAATAATATTACGAAAATCGTCATAAAATATCCAAATAAAATTAATTTTTAATTTAAATATTATTTTGATAAAAAATTATTTAAAAATTGGCCGAAAACACAAAAAAACACCAGAAAATCCTAAAATCGGCCGAAAACAAAAAAATCGGCCGAAAACTCAAAAAATTGGTCGAAAAACCGAAAATCGGCCGAAAACCCAAAAAACACCAGAAAGTCCATAAATCGGCCGAAAAATCTAAATCGGCCGAAAACACAAAAAATCGACCGAAAAACCGAAAATAAAAAATCGGCCGAAAACACAAAAAATTGGCCGAAAAACTGAAAATCGGCCGAAAACCGAAAACACAAAAAATTGGCCGAAAACCGAAAACACAAAAAATCGGCCGAAAAACCAAAAATCGGCCGAAAACACAAAAAATCGACCGAAAACCCAAAAATCGGCCGAAAAACAAAAAAAATGCCCGAAATCCTAAAATCGGCCGAAAAACTGATTTTAGGTTTTTCCGCCGATTTTTGGGTTTCAGCCGATTTTTTGTGTTTTCGGCCGATTTTTTCAGTTTTTCAGCCGATTTTTTGTGTTTTCGGCCGATTTTTGGGGTTTTGGGTTTTCGGCCTTTGTTTTTTATTTATTTTATTGTTATTATTACTATTGTTTATTTTTTAAAGAATTTTATTATTTTTTAAAAAAAGTGACAATTCATTGGATTTAAAATTAATAATGATCAATTATCCATTGGATTTTAAAATTAAGATGGATGGATTGGATCCATCCATTTAATTAAATGGATGGATCCAATCCAATCCTTTAACCAACTTTTTTACTAATGGATGGATTGGATGGATAAATTTTTAAATGGATTGGATGGATAATGGATTAAAGAAATTTTGATCAAATACCAAATTTAGATTTTTTGTGTCAATAATCCTCGAGGTTCGTGACTTGATAACATGTAAAAAATCTTTTTGTATTACAATAATTTTATTGAAACTTTTTGGCTTAATTATTTGTGGCTTGACGGGAAAGAAACATAAAGTAAGGGACAAAACAAAATAGGAAAGAAACGTGGGTGCAAATTGGAGGGTTGTGGCGTGACGGTGGCATATGAATGAATGAATCTATGATGAAAAAGAAGATGGAATCGATTCGCCACATATCAAACACGATGCTCTTTCACCATAAACAAACAAACAAATAGGGTCCACCTTCCATTTAACGATTCTAATTCACTTATTCTTATTTCACACTATTGTCCTTAGCATTCCAAATAGAATTCGGAATAGGACATGCGGCCTCTAGAGTTTTTGATTTGGCTTGTGTTAAGTTTGGTTTGACTTGTTTATTAAAAATGTCAGACTTATGCTTTTAGAAAAGCCTGCGAAGCCCGATAAATCGATCTGTTTATATTTAATAATTATTTTTTATATAATATTATTATTTATATTATTTTGTTTGTATAAAAAATAAATATTATTTGGGCCTCGGCCCTCTATTGTACCAAAAAAAAAATATTATTTACATAAATACAAAATATTTATTAGACAAAATATATTTGTTTTTTATTTTTACAAAGACAAATTATAGTGTATATTTTGGTTGTTGTTAACTACACCGATTAACATTAGTGTTTAACAAAAAAGTTGTATTATGACATATTAATAGACTTTGTCGTAATCGTATTTGTTAATTTATTAGCTTTTAATTTTTGTGTTAATCATTTTATTAGCTTTTTCTTAATTTTGTAGAAATTATAAAAATTTAAATGTGAAATAGGCTTTAAGGCATATTTAATTAGCCTATATATTTAAAAAGACTTTATAGAGATTTGTATGTAACATGCTTTTAAATAGGCTATAAGGCCAGACCAGGCTTTAAGCAAGTACATGCCAGGTCAAAAAAATTGCATTTAATAAGCCGTAGGCCAAATTTAAATTTGAAAAAAAATTATATGTCAGGCTCAGGCCCATCAAAATATGTCCTATTCCCAACCCTAGCTAATTGCAAACAAACAGGCCTAGATATACTTTACATCTACAATACCTAGTTACATGTCAAACTCATGGATAGTCTTAAGATTGGAACATTATTTACTTAATTTATTAAGGAAACTATTAACATAATAAACATTCATTTTCAAGCTACAATTTATTTTATTTTTTAATAAAAAATAGAGAAAACAACTTGTTTAGGGTTCACTTAAAATAAATAAATAAACCAATGAATATAACTTAAGAATTTGTTCAAGGGTTTCAAGTTAATAGATGTAAAAATGTAAATTTAATAATCCTAAAAAAATTAAATTTGATGTAAGCGGGACGGGTTCAGAGATGAATTTAGGATTTGTATCATTGTCCATGTGACTGTCTCAATCTTATCTTTATAATTGTATGGTGTTTTTGGGTATATCTACTATCTAAGTAACAAACAGTGGTATTTCGATAAAATCGTAGAGCGCGCGAGAAAATATGTATATTGACAAAAGTGGATGTCAGAAAGTAAAGCTCAATGAAGGACACATAATGAAAGTTCTTTTTCAACAGGGCCGAAAATGGCATGAGTAAATAAGTCCAAAGATAAACGGGCCTAAAGAAAATTTACAAACATACTAAGAAAGAAAATGAAAATTTCTCTCTCCCACCCCCTCGTTTCTTTTATTTCTAAGGGTTTGTTTGAAATAATTTTGGTTTTTTTTTTAAATGTGTTTTAGAAAATTGTTTTTAAGAAAAGAAAAACTAAAAATGTGTTTTATGAAAATGTTTTAGAAAATCGTTTTTAAGAAGAGAAAAACAAAATTTCTTGAACTGATTTTACTTTTTAGTTTTAAAAATTGATAGATAGAATTTGAAAATACTTTTATAAAATTGAATCACCAATCAAATTTTTTAGTTTTAAATTTTTAAAAACTAAAAACTCATTTTTGAGAAGGAAATCAAACAGATCCTTATTTGTTAAAATAAAGGGTATTTTGGGGTGTTTATGTACTTTGGGTGTGTATGTATAAACGGAGCGGTATGAAGTTAAATTTTCACTAAGAAAATCATCCTAATAAAACACTAAGAAAACCAAAAAACACTAATAAAATAAAATTTAATAAGTGGTCCAGGTTTGCTGGGCTTCAGATTTTGTTTTGTTTATTGAATTTTTCTCTTTCCACTCCTTGTATTTCTTTTTTGCCCTTGAATAAAAATGTTGGAATGCATTTTCTGAAGTTTTTTAAGATTTTATGTTCAAATTTGTAAAAAATTCGGAAAACGCGTTCCGAAATATTTATTCACTAGAAAAAAAAGAAAGATTAGGGGTATAAAAGAAACATGGGGTGGGAAGAGCAATTTTTTTGTTTATTTGGTTTGGGCTGTAGTATACTCAGAGATGATTTCTTTTGGGTCGTCCACTACTTACCTTGCCGAACAACCTTGCCGAACAGAGTTTTTTGCTTAAATAACGGACTAGTCGAGTACGTGGCCACAATTAAAAGTCTGTCATGTGACCAATTTTGAATGATTGCTTATGCGGCCATGACATGACATTGCCCAATGGGAGGTAGCCAAATTTTTTATAAATTCCCTCTTCTCTTCTCTCATTCACCTCTCCTCTTCTCTAATTCTTCTATTTTTTTTTTTAGTTTGTTTGGTTCTTGTTAGTTTTGTCATTTCATGGCCGCATTGGTTATTTATAACGCTATCGATATTCTTTATTGCGATGATTGGGATCATTATAATAATCAACGTGGACCTTTTGTGGACAAATTAGAAACATTGTGACTAACTAAAATATGATCTACCCAAATGGGGCTTTTCCATGCACAAATGAGACTGTTCTATCCAATTAAACTTGAAGGTGAAAGCAGCTGAGTGGCACTTACATAACCGAAAATAGAAGCTGGGCCTGCTCCTGTTCTTCTCCTATAAGTTGGGACAGTTAATGGAGTCTCTAACTTGATTTAATTTTTCAATCTAATGTTTTAAGTTAGTTTGCTTAGGTTTTAACAAATCCATTTCAATTTAATTTCCTTTTAATTGCCACGAGAGTAATATAAAATTGATATTTTGTACTCTGTATCAATTCGAATTTGCATCTGATATTATTATAATTTGTTTTTTGTAACGGAGATGTCAATTGCTTAAATAGCAAACACCCTATAAATCGTACCCTACTTAACTAGCGAACGAGATCTAAACATAACTTAAAACTAGTAAAAAAAATATGATAAAGAAATATTCAATAAAACAACAATGTATTGCATTAGGCTGAAAATTATAAATTTAAAGCATAAATTTAATTAACACAAACAAAACTAAGGATAATCTAAATTAATTACTTCGGCTTCATATTGGTGAACCTAACATGTCCTTTTCAGCCGAACGATGGACGAAGATACTCAACATTGACCACCCTTGTTGTAGTAGAATGCAACTTTGTGAGAGTTTCAAAAATCAACTAGGTTTCAAATATCACATAAGTTATGTAGACGAGTTTCAAACATACAATTTTGTGGTTAATGAAATAGTGAAAATAGTTAACGATACACCTCGATTTCATTTCTATGTTACAAAAATTCTTCTCTAAATGATTTTTTGTAAAAAAAAAAGTTGAATTAAAAATGCATTATTCACCATATAAATGCAGTGAACAATAATGCATTATTTCATAGAAAATATTTACTTTAATCTTAACTACTTAAAATGACACCTCAACATTTGTGATTGACTAAATAAGATTGAGTTTAAGGGTCTGTTTGGCAACACCACCAAACTGACTTATAGCTTATGTCTTATAGCTTATAAGCTAAAAGACCTGTTTGGTAACAACCTTTTCAACACTGACTTATAGCTTATTTTACTGACTTATAGCTTATTTTTCATAAGCTATTTCAATTAGCTTATGAGCTTATAGCTTATAGCTTATAGCTTATCATCTTTTCTTCCATTTTTACCCTTATCATTTTACCTAAAATCTATTTTTACCCTTTTTAATTTATTATAATATAAAATAAAAACGTCATTCCTTTGCTTTCAATTTTTTTTTTTGACTTTTGCTTCCAATGCTTATGAAATAAAACAAATACTCTTTTTATTTTTCAATTTGTATAGTTTACGCTATGTTCGACGACGTCGTCAGTTTTTAATATACTAGACTAGATGGAAGCAAATGCATTACATAACATTCACTAATAAAAATATAAATTTATTTTATTAGTTTATTTATATATAATGAAAATAAATATCCTACATAAAAATAATGAAGATAAATGTTGATTTAATCCGAAATAAATTAAAATTAAAATATATAAATGTTTAAAATGTTGTTGTACATAAAGGCCGAAAAAAAATTGTTTTACGTAACAATATTTTATGGCACATTTGTACATTACTATATTATCACTCCTTCATTTTAGTACTTTTGATTTATTCATCATGTATTTATTACTATAAAAGATGTTGTACGTATATTGTCACCGTTTTTTTAGTACATTTGATTTATCTTTTATGTATTTGTTATAAAAACCTAAAAAATGTAATTTTAATATTTTATATAAAGTGTAATAAAGAAAATAAATTTAAAATAAAATTCAAAGAATAAAATTTAATTCTATATAAAAAATTAATAATATATAAAGTTATATTAAATTAATAAATTTGAATAACTAAATTTGAAGTATCTTAAATATTAATTAGATATAGGTTTAATAATAATTTTTTATAAGAGATTTTATATGTCCTTTTTTGTCATTTTACACTTACCAGTCAGTTGAACCGCTAATTTTACCAAACACTTCAATCAACTTATCAGCCATCAGCCATCAGCCATCAGTCATCAGCCATAAGCTATAAGTTAGCTTATCAGCCATAAGCTATTTTTGCCAAACAGAGCCTAAGGAATTTGCATCCTACAAATAATAGTGTTCAACCCTACCTCAAAAACGATTATCTCTCTTTGGAAGGGAATATGTGGAAAAAAAATTCTGATTGATAGAAAATTTATACAAACCAATTAAATTCATTTACAAATTATAATCATTTCACCAATATTAGCTGGTGTAAAGTGGTGTTAAGTGTTTTGGGGAAAAAAAAATGGTGTTAAGTCTTACAAAAGAAAATGTAAGGGTTACCAAAATTGAGAATATTTTTGGTTTACAACGGAGCAGAGGATCAAACCCAGGACCTCATGCATACTATCCAAACCCCTCACCACTAGACCAAAACTAATAGCTTACCAAAATTGAGAATATAATAAAATTGATAATTGCAATTTAATTATGAAATTAAGGTAAAGTTGATAGATTAGATTTTACCAAAAAAGAAAAAAGTTGATAGATTAGAACTCAATTTGAGTTGGTGTTCTGCGTACATAAATTGAAAGGAAAAGATAGAAGAAGACTAAGCTTAAGGCTTAAGTCATTATTCTACTAGAGAGTACCAAAGGGAAAGAGAGAGAGGAGAGACTTCATCAATTTTTGTCATACTTGTTATTGATCCTCAATTCACTATTTATGCACAATCCAAATTCTCTTGATTTAAGGATCACTAGCCACATGTTCATTTACCTCACCCAATTATGTTATGCCAAGTGTATCCATTTATATGTTATTTTGGATCATAACAGAAAACTTGCTGTCTTGATTTTACTTTTTCCACAAAAGATTGTTATTTCTGTCGCTTAGGATCAAGTTTAACTAATTCCGAGACGAAACAAACAATATTCAAAAGGGTAATTAGAAAATAACTTTGGCCTCAAGTATGAAATATTGGATGAGTTTGTTTAATATTTTTAAAAAAATTATTTTGAAAAAATTTAGAGATTTTAAAAAAAAATAAAAACTATTTTCCGTTTAAAAAATCCAAAACAAACGGACCCATTGTGATCTAAATTTCCGAAGTTTAACCGAATCACAATGTCTTTTTTATTAATCATTTTGATCTTATTTTTTATTAATCAATTTAATCTACAAAATTATCACAAATGTGTATACAATTTCCATAATTTAGAAACAACCCTGACAACATATATCTCACTTTCTTCTTAAAAAAACATATATCTCACATATTATCGGACCAAAATGATATTATTTATTTTTTTTTGTCAAATAATTTAAATAAACGTACAATCTCAGCCTTTAGATATTAGAGCATTTTTAGTGGGAGTATACTAAATGAGTAAATTAAGTTACTTTTTGTGGGCCCAAAGTGGTTTGTAGGATTTAAGAAATTTTTAATTGATTTGAGTAGTTTTTACTTCAATGGTGGTTGATTATAAAGAACTAAATCTTGACTCTGCATATTTATATTTTTTTATCTGTAATTATATAATATGGTGGTTGTATATATAAAATAATAGTATAATAAATATGAGTTAAAGTTAGCCAACGTTGGTTCTATAGAGCACGGTAACTAAATTTTAGTGAATCAATTGCCACCTCATACCAAGTGCAAAGCAAGATTCTTTATTGCTAACGTCAATTATAAAGAATTTTGAGATAACCAACTTGCGTTATTGTTGCTCTTACATGTATAATGTAATTACAATTACTAACAGACTTATATTTATGGGACGACCAAAAATAATATCTTAGAGGTCCAGGATTCGAGCCCCGCTAGTGTCTTTGGAGTGAGGTAAATGTAATTACCTTTGTAATTCTTGCCTTGGACTTGGCTCCATCACCTCACCCTAAATATTAATAATCGAAAAAAAAATGAGTGTAACTCATAATTGGTGAAAATCTTCTTCAACTTCGATGAATTTAAGGTTCTTCATAAAATCAATGAATAACAAAAAACAGAAAAAGGAAAAAGGAAAAACAGCCTTGTAACTTGTAAGTAACAACAGAGACATCACATCAAGACACAGAGAAAATTCACGAGTGTATCACCGTCCCTCAGCTAAGGAACACACACATATACATTACATACTCCTCTCTTCAATCCAAGCAACAACATTACATTAGTTTGGTGAAATTTTCACGAGCTAAAACCATTTGCGTGTCTCTTTATTCACCCATACTCACCAACCAAACTCTCTACTTTCAATGGTCCACAAAAAACCACGTCAAAAACTAAACCTTTCTCTTTTTGTTCAATCTCAAACGTTGTTTTATCCTTTTCCACCATTACCCTTTTCTACTTTTGCTTTATCTTTTATGATCATGATAATGTGAAGTCAGTTTTTTGCCTTATTGGGGTGTTTGTTTCATATTGAAGTTTTCATCTTTTTAAGCAAATGGATAGGCCTGCGATCGCAGTTGGACCGGGAATGGATATGCCGATTATGCATGATAGTGATCGATATGAACTTGTTCGTGATATTGGTTCGGGTAATTTTGGTGTTGCTAGGCTTATGAGGGATAAACAAACTGAGGAACTTGTTGCTGTTAAGTATATTGAGAGAGGTGAAAAGGTTCATGTCTTAAATTCTTGAGGCTGTTTTTTTTTTTTTTTTTATGTATATTTAACAATAAATAAGAAGAAAAATTTAGTTATTTCTGTTGTTGCATGAAGTGCATGTTAATTAGGATTATGCTTAATTTTCATGTTATATATGGAATGGAACATGCCAATGAGTGAGTCTGCACTATTTTAATTTTCATGTTATATATAGATAGTTTGTTTTAGAGTTTAATTTTGATACACCGTCAGTGTAAAATATTTTACATCGTGAACAAATCATAATCAATTACTTATAAGTAGTTATGATAAAATCACAACATATCACAGGTGCTTCATCCTTGCCACTATTTTGTTTCTCATGTTCTGGATAATTTGTTATGAAGTGTTTTTTGATGAAATGAGTTTATTCTTTAACTTGTTTATTTTTATTGAGTTTCTTTATAATTGCTTAAATTAGAAGTAACGTTTATGTACGGAGGGAAATTAATTTTTCTTTGTATTTCTTAACAGATTGATGAAAATGTACAAAGGGAAATTATAAATCATAGATCACTGAGGCATCCTAATATTGTTAGGTTCAAGGAGGTCAGAACACTAGCAATGTCTTTTATCTTATTATTACTTTCTAGTTCCTATATATCTTAGAAGTATTAATATAAGTAATCCTAATTTGATGATGTATTTGACTTTAGGTAATATTGACCCCAACACATTTAGCCATTGTGATGGAATATGCTTCTGGAGGAGAACTATTCGAGCGAATTTGCAATGCGGGGCGGTTCAGTGAGGATGAGGTTCTTATATTTTTCATTCAATCCATTTGTATATAGTTATGTTGCATGTGCATTTAACGTCCGTTATTTTGTGTCGTAGGCACGATTCTTCTTCCAACAACTTATATCAGGTGTTAGCTATTGCCATGCAATGGTATGTGTTCACCTCATGTAGTCCTAAATTTTATTAGTAGTGTATTTACAATCACTATTACAGCAGAAATGACATTTTAAGTCGAATTTAAAAGACTTTTTAGTTCGGAAGATTTAATGAGATGTCTATGACTTGAATTTCTTGATTTGTCTTCTTTAATGCAGGAAGTATGCCATCGCGATTTGAAATTGGAAAACACATTGTTAGATGGTAGTCCGGCTCCACGTTTAAAGATTTGTGATTTTGGATATTCAAAGGTATAATGCTTTTCTTTGTTGAGACCTTCAAATGCAATATAAATCAATTCTCTTTTTGTCATTTATCTTTGGCTTATTGATTGATTTATGCATCTTCATTGTGTTAATCTTTCAGTCCTCAGTACTACATTCACAACCAAAATCTACAGTTGGTACCCCTGCATATATAGCTCCTGAAGTTTTGCTGAAGAAGGAATATGATGGAAAGGTATATTGTAACTTTGTGTTTATAGATCTTGATTATTTTTAGCATGTCATTAATAAATCATATATAGTAATATTGAGTATTGACACTGAATTATGAATCAGATTGCAGATGTTTGGTCTTGTGGGGTGACATTATATGTGATGTTGGTGGGTGCTTATCCTTTTGAGGATCCAGAGGAACCTAAAAATTTCCGCAAGACAATACATGTAACACATTTCATTTCACTTTTTTATTAATCAATGCAGTGCTTAATTTGGTTGAATTTGTTTTTAGTTACTAAACTGTTGCATGTTTTTTCATGCAGAGGATTTTAAATGTTCAGTATTCAATTCCTGACTATGTTCATATATCTCTTGAATGCCAGCATCTGATTTCAAGGATTTTTGTTGCTGATCCTGCAAAGGTCAGTTTTTCTATGAGTAAATACCTAAATTAGTCCTTTCGTTGATACTTGAGGGGACTAGAATGTCATTGAGTCGGTAATATCGGAGACAAATTTGAAACTATGTGAATAATGTCATGAATAGATTTGATAACAGATCCATTATATAAATTATATTACTTGTTTCTTCATTTTTTTTATGAAGGATGATGATGGCATTAAACTAATATTGTTTTAAAACAGAGAATAAGTATGCCAGAGATTAGAAACCATGAGTGGTTTTTGAAGAACCTTCCAACTGATCTCGTGGATGACAATGGAACCAACAGCCAGTACGAGGAACCAGATCAACCAACGCAAAGCGTCGAAGAAATCATGCAGATAATCGCTGAGGCAACCATTCCTGCAGCAGGAACTCAGACCCTCAATCCATATCTTACTGGAAGTTTGGATATTGATGATGACATGGATGATGATTTAGACACTGATCCTGACCTTGATATTGATAGCAGTGGAGAAATAGTTTATGCTATGTAAGCTAATGGAATATGTGGGAAAATAATTCATTTTCTACAAGAAAGGATTGTGTGATAGAATTTTCCTTTGATCCATCTTGTTTGTATTTAAGTTCTATTCATTATCTTGATTTGTATTGCTTTGTATTCATAGCTGTTTTATTTTTGTATTATTACCAACCATTTAAAGCAGAGAAAAAACTGTATAATATATGTATATTTGTTTGCTTTGTGTACTGCACTGTGGAATCATACTCACGTTATCCGTGATAAGGCACTATCAAAACTCACTTTATATCCTACCACCACATAATTGAAAGGGCATTATCAAAATTTGAAAGAAAGATTGATCAGCTTTTGTCTTTATATGACTCAAGCACCTTTACATGAAAACAGTCACCGACCGATGCAGTCAGGTTGTCAGTGACTGCATTTACTGATGTTGAAATTGAACCATCTCATCTCGAAACCATGTTATTGTTAACCATGTTTTCGAAACATATATAAAGTTATCATTATTATACAAGAATTGAATGTGATCAATCCTTGAATTATTTGATTTTCAATTTATAATAATAATAATAATAATAATATACATCAGTTAAAGAGAATTCGAGTTCGAATTCTAACTTTACGTAAAATCTCCAAATTACCAAGGTCCATTCCTTCCAAAACAGTAAGATTAAGGCTAAACAAAAAATATACATACGTTTCTATAATATCCACAACATAGCCTTGAGATTCTCTAATAGACATAGTTTTTTCTAGTACAACATAGCTCTTATATAAATTAACGATCTCATTAGTTAAACTGTACACATCACATTTACATGTTATTTATTTACATGTTAATCAAAGAATATAGCGTGAATGGGTAAAACACAACATAATTAAATAAACGGCTATCTGAAAACTAAGCTTCACTATCGATCAAAACTGGAAAGAAATGGAGCTATACTTGCCCGTGGTGGAGTTATTCGGTTCTCTTCAGATCTTGCGGTCAAAGGAGAAGCTCGTGGCATGAGTTCAGATAATCGAATCTTTTCTTTCATAATCTTATTCTGTGTAAGAAGAGCAAGAATCCATTTTCGTTATTATTCCTTTAAAAATTGACATAGAAAGCTTGTTATTGCAATTTCCTGTATATAACATATACATATTACATACATACCTTAAACATTAAATCTTCTTGTTCCATTTCCAGGGAAGATATCCTATTCTTGAGCTTCTCCAGAGCCTCCTCAGCAATGGAAGGATTCACATCTGGCGCTGGTTTTGCTATTCCAGCAGCCTGAACATAAAGCATAATTAAGGTTTATTAGTATCTTGCCAAGCAAAGCATTTTACTTTCTTAGTTTATTGAATAAAGAACCACTTATCATTGTCCCGTACCTTTAGAACATTAGTAGATAATCTCAATAATTGTTGCGCTGATCGTACTTTCTCTTCCTCGAGGTCCTGTGGCATTATTCACTAAATATTTAAACATCCATTCTTTTGGTGATTTGGTGTACAACATTTTACTTAGGAAACTACTGACCTTCAGCATTTTCCTCAGACGTTGCTCCTCCTCCAAAGCAATAGATTTTTTTGACCCTGTAGAAGCACGAATGGCAGAAACGACTTCTTGGGCACTGGAAGTGACGATTTCTGCCCTCCGCAACTTTGCACTAAGCTGTTCATTCTGTAACTTCAGGGTGTTGTTTTCCTCCTGTAGCATTATTTCCATCACTAATCTCATGACCGAATTCAAAGATATACTATGACATTATAAAATTAAAGCTACCTTGCCAAATTTTAATACTTTTAATTAAATACTTTGTCGATATATTGAATTTAAATGAAGTTACCTTAATTTTAGCGTGATGATGAATACGCTGCTGAAGGTTTTGCTGACCCGACAGCTTATTCATTTCTTCCTCCAGTTCCATTAGTTTCGTCTTATTACTTGCATTTTCCATCTGCACAAATTGAGTTCAGCAACATTTGCTGATTATAAAAGAGAATGAATGCACCCAAAATAAACCAGAGAAAACGTTTTAATCTTCTACCCTCAACAATTCATTTTCAGTTTTTAGCAACTGGTCTCTCTGCCGAAGCTTTTCCAATGCAATCTGTGCAGCCACTAACTCAGCTTGTTTTCTATCGATATCTTGAAGCCATCTGACAAGTAGGATTTGAGAATCAAATAAGTTTGTGTAATTAATAAAAGCTAACATTAGTTTAACATCCGAGATTCTTTTCTCAATTCCAAAAAATTCTGAAACGTAATTACCCTTTCCTTTCTTCAATAAATTCATTAAGCTGCCTCTTTAGTTTAGTAACCTCCTGTTCCTGAAAGCAGAAAAAAAATCACCTGAGCTAAGTTTCAACATGATAACAGTGCAATCAAGTAGAAAAGTTGGACTATACCTTCTCTTGAGGCTCTAGAGTAAGAAATTGAGCTTTCTCTGCAATCTTCTGCACTTGATGATTATCCAGCAGCGACTACATTAACAGGATTTTAAATGAGACTCATTGGGAAGTAGAACTCTAATTGTTCTTTTATTAAAACTTTCTTTCCCCTCAGTTTTATCACCTACCACCTTTCAAGAAGATGATCCTATTTCTACCATATGCCCGTAACTACAAATTACAAGTGCATGAATTCCACACAAAATAGTGTGTGGTTACATGGCAATAATTTTATTTCCCTCTATGTATAACATGAATCATAACAAAACAAAGGGAATCCAACGAAAATCGCTCGAATGAGATGAATTACCACATAAGTAGTCATATCCAACTTCACTCCAAGTAAGTCTCGAATTACATCATGGGTCATGCTCTCAGCCGCTGCTAATCTGGCATTCAGTGAAAATATCTGGACAAGGAAAAGGAAGGAATGTATTGAAGGAATAAGCAAAAGCCAAATACCGTAGAACAAGCAGTTAAGGAGACACGTCTACCTCTTTCTGTCGACATGCTGCCTGAGATTCTAGTTCCTCAATGCGCAGTCTTGCAGCAGACAGCTCTTCAACCTTTTCATATTTTACCTGTTGTGCCAATCCCAACCCAATACATTTGAAAGGAGAACCAGAACCTCGAGACTTGGTCGAATTCTTCTCAGACTTGTTTGACAGAGCATTGGTGGATTGAGTGGAAATGCCTTCAGGTTTGACTTGCTCGGCCATCGTTTCCAATGCTTTGAACTGATTTAAAACAATGATACATTTCATATTATAAAATTACAAACAGTACGTCTAAGCTTTAATTATATTATATTCAATATGACATCCAAGACACTAAAATTACTTTTTGCTTGTACTCCACTGCCTGTGCTTCAGCATGCAAATTTAGCTCCGAAATATGAGCTTTCATTTGTGCAACCTATAAGAGACCAACACAGAAGACGAATAATGTTAAAAGAAACTTCAACATAAAAATATGTAATTACCAATGTTCGAAAACCATACCTCTGCATCTTTTCCTGCTATATCACTCTTCAGAATCCGTATGTGATTTTGGGCTTCTTCAAGGCTTTTCTCTTTTTCATCCAAAAATCTACAGGAATGAAAAAGATTTTAGAGATTAGCCCAGCAGATTTGCATATGCTTATGATATAGAAACTATATCCAGTTGAAAATAAACAGCCTAAACCTTTTTATATCATCGTCAGCATTTCTTAGATTTTGCATCTGATCTTTTAATGAACATAGCTCAATTTCTAGATCTTCTCTTTGCAGCCGTTGTCGTTCTGCTTCTCCTTTAATGAAATCAACCTGACCAAACCAAAATAATTAATGAAGGGTGATGTCAAGGCAGGTAGAGAAGCTTCCTATTAATATTACCAAATATAACAACTTACATTGTTTTCTAGTACATTTATGGTACTTTCCAGCTCTTCAATAGATCTCTCAAGAAGTTCAATCTCTGCTTCCTTTTCTTCAGCATAAACTTTTCTCGCTTCTGCCATCTGCAATTGTTTTAAGAATATTAGCACAAACAAAGAAGGAAACATTCACTCAGCTAAAACATGATTTTTTTTTCTTTCGGCAACTAAGTTGAGTTCATCCTTAGCGCAAAATAAATTCAATGATGTTCATTGAAACAATAAAATTTCAAATTCAAATTTTGGATTTAAGTTGTCATTTTATAAACACCATAGTTGCCGCGAAGAAAATCATTTGAATTCTCAACTCCTGTTCCTTCAATAAAATGATGTTCTTTATGTTACGTCATCAATTGTTCCTTAATAATGACATTAATCGAAAACATGCTGCATCATTAATCGATAAAAGTGTTACCTCCTGAGCCTCTTGTGCAATCGCTTCATTAGCTTCAGCTTGTGCTACAGCTTTTTCAAAACTTTCTTTGAGTAAAATTACCTGACCCTGAAGTTGATCCCTCTGAATAGACAGTGCATCCCTATCAACACTTAGGTTTTTAATTGAATCATTCATTTGGCCAAGAACACTGCTCATTTCCAAGATTTCTTCCTCTAAACTCTCTGTTATCCTCATTCTCTCTTTTAGCTCCTCCTCAGCCAGTTTTCTTGCCACTACGGCATCCTCAATATGGTCTCTAAGTTCATGATTTTCACTGACTTGCAGCTTAACAACCTCGCGCTCTTTTGAGAGGTCCGACTCAAGAGCTATAACTCTGTTTGAATTATCCATTAACTGAGCTTCAAGCAACTGACAGTTTGCAACTACAGCAGCGAGCTCACCAGATTTAACTGTAAGCTCGGATTCCAATGCTTCAATTGTGGCCACTATTTCATCCATTTCATCTTTTTGGTCTTTACTGTTAGATGCAGATTCCTGGAGTAAGCTCATATCATACAGCAACCCTTTTATTACATCTTCCTTTCTAGATAACTCAAGTTGCAGCAAACTTTGTATTCTGGTTATCTCTGAATCCCTTAGGTGAAGCTTATTCTTAAGTTCCAAACATGAATTTTCCAACATGTAGTTTGTGTTTTTTAACTCTTTGAATTGATCTTCAAGAAAAAATATCTGATGGGAAGAAAATTCAGAAGCTACATCCTTTGCTATGACATCACCAATTAATTTATCATAATCAACTTCAAGATCTTGAATCTTATGCAGTAGTCTTTTCTCTGACATCCTAACTTCAAGAAGCTCACCCTTCAATGCACTATTGGAGCAAGTAACATCCTTTAGTAGCTCAATATTTTGTTCAAGTACCTTGTTTACTTCACCCATTTCTGTAATTCTTAAGATGTTCTGCTTCAATTCCATCAATAAGTTCTGCTTTTCTACTTTTTCCTGCTGAACTTCGCATTTCAGTAGGGAAACTTCAACTTCCTTATCCATCAAAACATGTTCTGCTAACTCAGTTTCTACCTGGAAAAGTATTGATTCTTTTGTCAACTGTTCAACTAATGTAGAGTACTTGACAACATGGTCCTCCATACCAGATATATTACATGCCATGTTTCTGAATTCAGAATCACGGATGAGCAACTCAAAGTCTTTGGCGTACCAATCTGCCATAAGCAATTCAGTTTCTACCTGGAAAAGTATTGATTCTTTTGTCAACTGTTCAACTAATGTAGAGTACTTGACAACATGGTCCTCCATACCAGATATATTACATGCCATGTTTCTGAATTCAGAATCACGGATGAGCAACTCAAAGTCTTTGGCGTACCAATCTGCCATAAGCAATTCAGCTTGAGCCTCAGTATCCTTTAGAAGCTCAATATTTTGTTCAAGTACCTTGTTCACTTCACCCATCTCTGTAATCCTTAAGATGTTCTGCTTCAATGCCATCAATAAGTTTCCCTTTTCTACTTTTTCCTTCTGAACCGCTCGTTTTAGAAGGGAAACTTCAATTTCTTTATCCATCAAAATTTTTTCTGCTAACTCAGTTTCCACCTGGAAAAATATTGTTTCTTTCTTTAACTGTTCAATTAATGTAGAGTACTTGTCAAAATGCCCCTCCATATCAGATATATTACATGCCATGTTTCTGAATTCAGAAGTGAGGATGAGTAGCTCAATGTCTTTGGCGTACCAATTTGCCATAAAAAATTCAGCTTGAGACTCAGTGGCTTCTACTCTCTCTTTCAGTAGTTTCTCTTGATCTAAAAGTGATATTACAACATCTGTATTACTCAGATCCAATTCCCTCATCAACATAGCAAGTTGGGATCCCATTTCATTAGACCTTTGCTGAAGCATCTCCTCCTGAAGCTGTAGTTCTGATAGGTTTTTAGCAAAAGTGTTTAGCTTAATAGTGATCTCTCCAGCTTCCACTTCTTTCCCAGTAATGCGGCCAAAACTGTTCTGGATGTCAGCAAGCAGTTTCTCTTTCAAGACTCTGCACATTTCTAGTTCTTGCCTCATTCCAAAATTGTGTTCCTTCAGATCACTTATGGCAGATTTTGATTCACACATGCCATGTGAAAGCAAGCCATTTTCTGCATGCATTCCTGTTACTGTTTCCAGTAGAACACCCGTGTGACAGAGATGTAGTACAGACATAGCACAGTCATTAATAATTATCTCAGACCAGATCTCCTCAAACCATGGTTGTACCAACTTGCTGGAACATAAAATTTGAGACTTGAAGCATTCTATATCACAAGCTAACGACATGAAATTTTCCTTCATCATTAACTGGACCTCTTGAATGACATCATCCATCTTCGTGACTAAACCCCTTGTTTCTATATGATTTGATTCAACAAGGTTGCCTATCTCCTGATCCTTCAAATCAACAACGGTCTGTAAGCTCTCAACCCTGTTGAATAATATATCCTTCTCACAGAGCAATGTGACTTCTCTTTCTTTCAGTTTTTCAATATCAATCTTCATTGACTCATTAGCTATCACCAATTCATTGATCATAATATCTGCTTCTTTCATTGTCTCTTGGGCTTCTTCAAATTTAGCAAGAACACAATATGCCTCTTCAGCTTTTTGAACTTGAACAATCTTTGCCTCCCCAACTTCTAGTTCAAGCAACTGCGAAGAAAATGTGAAATGTAGATGAAATCATCACAATCAAATGCATGACAACAAGAAAAGCAATTTAATACACATAAGTTAGTAAAATGAACTGAAAATTTTCATTATTATAGATTAAAGGAGAACAAAAACAGCAAGAGACGTTTCACATATTATTTCAGAGAGGGATGTGATATAGCCTAAAAAGGTGTTTAAAAGTGGTAGGGAACCCATGGCTTACAATTCAATTTTGTTGGGCTGAGTTAGGCTTAAATGCAAATTCTAAGAACTAATTTAGAAAAATGTTTACCTCTTTTGTTTGATTCCAATAGCACACAGCTTCTTTTAGAGTTTTCTCCAGATTTCTAAGTTTGTAACTGTGTACTTCGACCTTATCTTTGGATTGCTCTTCAAAGTGCACCATAGCTGCTTGCAGGGCAAGAATTTGAGTAGTGAGGCACTTAATACTTTCCTGACTTTGCTTTTCACATATTGACATCTCCTTTTTCTCTTCATTTAATTTGGCAATCTCATCTTGAACTTCCTTTAAGCTTTCAAGTGCACATTCTATTTCTTTTCTCAAAAGATTAATGGTATCATCTCTTTCACGTGCATCCTTGCAAATATTTCTTGGTTTAGGGTTGTTCTTGTCATATCCACTGTTGGCCAATTTAAAGGATAAGTCAGCCATCTCAGCTATTTGATGATGAGTTTCAGAACTTCCCTGCAGCAATAACAAATTAGCAACATATTGATTAAATATCATTCACAACACCCATAAAAAAATAACATTAACCAAATTAAATGATCCAAAAGTACATTAGATTACCCTTGGTTCTCCATTATAATCAAATTGTGATGTGCATACATCAAATATATTTCTATATTGAGAATTCAGAATGAAAAAAAAAAAAACAAACAAAAAAGCAAAATACTAAATAAAAATTAGTTACATACAACACCAATGAATAAAATAAATGTGGCATCCATTGGCCATACTAATCTATTAAAATATATCATTAGCTTACCCTTGATTCACCATTATCATCGTTGTAAGACGTGCATACATCCAACAAATTTCCATTCTCAAGCCATTTGGAATTATCTGCAAAAGAGGCCATGGATGACCTGATTGAGGAGACACCATCTTGTAACGTTAATAGTTGCTCCCTTGTTTCTGAAATAACATTAGTTTCAATATCTTCAATCTTTTGTTCCAAAGCAATAGAGTGCTCTTTCTCCTCAGACAGCTTTTGCCATAAATTGTCACATTTTTCCTGCAACTCAGCTATCTGCCTCTCTGCTTGTTCAAGGGAAATGGATTGATCAATGAGAAGAGCATCCTTCCTTTCATTATTTTCTGCTAGTTCACTAAGCAAAATATCCTTGTGCTTTAGGTCAAAGAGATAACCACGATTCACATCTGACAGCCTATTCACAACTACAAAAGCCACTGTTGCACAATTTGATGCTTTCTGGATTCGATCTTCAGCCAATATCAATTGCTCCTCCATCCATTTCACAGAAGATGTTTTTTCACTCAGTTGTGAAGTCAGCAGGAGAACTTCTTTCTCTATTTCTGCATACTCCTTCTGGTGGGCTTCAGTCATTACCAGTGTTGCACTTCGTAAGGAATTCAGCATACACTCCATATCACTTCTTTTATTGCTAGCATCCTCCAAACATCTTCCTAATTCATCAATTAGTAGTTCCTTCTCAGAGATTTTTCTAACCACCATGCCAACTTGTTCAGAAATCCATATCCTTTTCTGGGGAAATGAATTTCTTATATGATCAAGTTCATCAGAGGCAACATCTAGTACCTGACATCCATCAGCGAGAATCTCTTCAATCTCAGAGGTTAACAATTGCCATTCTTCTGCCATTGATTTGAGTTCATTATCTCTATGCCAGAGCTCTTCACTTAAACTTTGGTTATCATCAACAGTAGAAAGCAATTTTTCTTGCACGTCCTTCAGTTCAGTTTCCATTTGCAATATATGCTCTTTCATTTCTATTTCCTTCTGATGGCTATCATTTACTTGATGCTGTAGCTGGGCAAGTTCTTCCTGCATACAGAGAATCACCTCAGCAGTTTCAGCCTCAGCCTGCCGGCGAACTTGATCCATCTCTTCCTCATTAGATATTTGTTGTGCACGATCACTTTGGTAAAACATGTTCAGTTGCTTGGCTTTTTCAAGAGAATCATGCATCCTGCCGAATCGTACCTGTAAAGGGCACTCATTATCAATCTTTGGATGATTTGAAGATAAACCGTCTCTTAAATCTTTAGACGCAAGTTGATTCTTCAAGGCCATGATCTCACGCTCTTGTTTGTTAACAAGTTCCAGATATTTGTTGTTCTTGTTCTGCATGTCTTCTATCTCTTTGAAAGATAAAACTTGTTGTGACTCCAAAGCTTCAATTACAGATTTTGTCACTTTCAGTTCATTATTTGCATCTTCTAATTGTTTGTTTGCCAGCAAAAGCTTGTCTTTTTCCATTAGAATTTCATGATTTAAGCATGTTGCTCGCTCCTCCAATATACCACGGGAAGTCCTCTCTTCCTTCAGAATGATCTTTATTATATCTAACTCCAGGTGCAAATCCAAGATATCATCTGTATGTTTTAGCAAATGAGGTTCATGCTTCAATTTTGTGGCATTTGTGTTGTTGAACGTTGAATGGAAAGAGTCTATTTCCCTGTATATATGCAATACAAAAAAATTAGCATTCTATCCTCAAATTAAGAGCTTCAATCTGCTCTCGTAGAATCAAAAGAACTTTAATGAGAGGAAAACTATACCTATTGAGTCTTGCATTCTCCTCTAAGCAACAATTTAAGTTGTGCCGGCACTCCTCCAACTTATCAAGAGCATTTCTTAGCTACAATCCATAAACAGAAGAGGTTACACATCTTTAATTGGAACAGGAAAAATGTTAGATTCATTATTATTTATTACACAGGCGAGAACAAAACCTCTAGATCAACGGTGTCATTTTGTTTGCTGCAACACTGAGTTTTCTGCAATAATGTTAATTTGAAACTGTTAGAAACCTTTAGTGTATATGCAAACAGTCACTTAGTGTTTTCATTAAGGGGTTATTATTTAAGGAGTTGGTTGTTATTCTAGTGATGACTTCATACCATACTAATGTAAATACTTCCTTTTGTGTCTGGACATACAATTTCATATACATAGATTTTCAGGAAAAGAGAAGCAAAAAAAAAAAGGATGAAATGTTCTACGGATGGAAACTATGAACTGCATCAAGTGATTATAAACTGACCTGAGGTTGAGTACCATAATTAGAATCACCCTGTACAGAGTTTCTTGCAAGAAACGGGAGCAACTGCACAACAAATGTTTTCCGATCCTATAAGCTTCAATACAAGGAATCTAAAAGGAAACTATTTCTTTATCAGATAAAATAGAAACACATGTACCTGTTCCCTTAGAGAGGATACTTCACTTAACAAAATCTCTCTCTCCCCTTCTCCATAGAACTCTTCATATCTGTGGTAGTCATTAAAAAAAAAAACCTAAAAAGATAGAACATTTAACACTCAATTGTATTGAGAAAAGAAGATGTATGTATAACCTTCTAAGTTGTTCTTGAAGCCTGATATTCTCCTTAGCAAATCGTGTAACTTCAGGATTTTGATCGATTTTGCCTTGAAGTAATTGAATCTCATCAGAAAGTGCTTTGTTATCTTCCTGCAAAAAGTGATCTGCAGTAATAGAACCAGCAACTTGAGATTCCAATCGACGAATTTTGTCTTCACGAAACCTAAGCATCATTTTGCAACTCATAGTTTCCTCCTCTCTTTGACGAACCTGACCACAATGGGTTACAGATAAAATGTGAGGAGGCGGTTGAAATATAAAACTGCAAGAACAAGATCTTATACAGGAAATACCAGAGAGTTTAATAGTTCAATTTCTGCTTCTAGTTGCCTAATAGAAGTTTCTGCAATCTGCTCCCTTCTTAGAGCACCAGCAAGAGTTGTCTTCAATGATTCAAACTGAGCCACAAATAATTTTGAAAATATAAATAACTTATTCATAACAGCACTAAAATTCTATTATACTTGCTCTTAGGAGACTAGCAGTAGATGTTAGTCAGAAGCTAAAAGGCCCAGAGCACAAGACTTGCACAATCATAGAATCTCAGGAAGGTCAGATATAACCTTAGCCATAGAAATTATGCACAGACAAAACAGGTGCTTCCACATTCACAATTTGTGACAATTCATAAGCCTTGTCATTTTGCCAAAAGCAGAATCTCCCATAGAAGCATTTCTCAATTTAATTGGGAGATTATCTCTTATTTAAACATGACGAACAAAAAAGTAAAAGACTTTAATTCATTATATCTTAAGGAAAAGGCAGGAAAATAGAAGAAACATCAGTTTGATCATCAAGTATAAATAATGTCATTCCCGTTGACAAACTTTAACCAAGCAAAGTCTAGTCAAGTATACCTGTTTGTGGGACATTCTGGTTCCCTTGGACTGATCATCAAGCATATCATCATCATGTTGTTCGGTCGTGTCAGTTTCATTTTCTAAACGGCTATCTTCTACTGATTGTTTCAGATCTCTGAATGACAAAGACCTGGAAACATTCTGGCACCGTTTGAGTGTAGAAATCTCCTCCTGCCCCAATAGTTCACCAATCGAGTTTAAATATCCACAATTGCCACACAAATCTTATACTAAAAATAGAAAATAAATGATAGTACCTTCAAAAGCTGAATTTGATGTTTTAAAGCAATTACATCACCACTAGAATCTTCATTCACCACAGCCTACATTATCAAGATACAAAATTTATATTAGTTGACCATATTTTCACTGGAAACAATTCTGACTGATCATAGGATGGCACTCACGTTATTTTGAATCAGTTTTGCTCTCTGAGCAAATTTAAGCGTATTCAGTGTTTCAGCAGCACAGCTACAAAATTGAAAACAGAAAAGCTCTATTGGACTTGTATGGCAAATTGAAGAATTTCAACAAAGGAAACGTAGATCCAGATTAATGAACAAACCAGATAGAAGGGCTGACATTTGCGATAATCATTGTTTTCGAGTTTCCACCGAGAGAGTCCTGCATTTGATGCCAAAACTAGTGATGAATAAAACTCATCATGAGAATAAAAATGTCAAAGGAAACCAGCAAATAATCTACTACCTGAAGAAGAAACGTTAGCCTAGAGTCTCTGTAAGGGATATGCCTCTGCTTCCCATTTGCAACATCCACTAGTATCATAATAACATGACTGCATGCAAGATCAGAAACCATTAGTTGCATAATGAGAAAGCAGAAATAAGGCAATATTATCCACACACAAAAATCATTATCAGTATCTATTAAGGGGAAAAAGTACCCCAAGGTAGATAATGATTTATTGATGTTAGCCGCTTCCTTTAAACGCTCACCCTCAGCACCAGAAGTTTTCTGTCTGTAATAAATTATAATAATTTGGTGAGTGCATGTACATGCATATCTCAAGCTATATTTGGTTCAATCAATCTGGAGGATGATGTCATACCTTTCTGAACCAGCTAGATCAACCAGATTTAGCCGTGCAAAACGATAATTAGTAGTGGAATCCTTTTCCCAGGTGCTCTCAATTACACACGTAAATACACAGTGAGACCTACTGCTTTCTCTATTCATGTTTGTCGCTGCAACTTTTCTATTTGCCGAACCCTACATGTCAGAGACTCAGCTTAATGGCACATCTATGTGATCGTATTTAAATAACACGGACAGAGGAATGTGTTTGGGGATGCCTAAAAATGAACAAGAAATATGTACCTGAATTAGAAGCCTTATAATGTCGCTCACACTTTGAGCTTCAAACTCAGAAAGATTTTCAACATAAACACCCTTTTTGACATCCTCCCGCAGCTATCAAGAATGAGGAGCAGTGAGAAATAATTAAACATGCTTTGACAATCATCTGATGAACGAAGAAGTGAACTTACAAGCAAATTGGTAGACGAGGGATCAAGTAGATCTGTAATTTGTTCATTGTAAATCTCCAAGAAGGAACACTTGCAGTTGTATTTTAAATTCTCATCTCTTCTGCTTTCCTCTTCCTGGAAATTAATTGGAGGAAGACAAAAGTAAAATATAAAAACAGATATATAATTAATGTTCTGCACTGATCATAAAATTTGACTTCTCAATCTACATATAAAGCTGAATAAGCAACAAGTGAGGAATTTACAGCTTGAATCCTGGCAAACAAAAACTCAAATATACGAGGAGTCATTCCGCGATGAGGACTGGGCTTCACATCTAAATCTTCAATTTCACCAAGCATTGTATATGTTTTCCCACTTCCTGTCTGCAAAATTGAGCAATAAATTAATCATCTTATAATAAAGAATGAAAATTTTGTTACCTATCATAATCAAAGTAATGTCACTCACATACATCCATTTCTAATTAAGCTACACCACACCAGAGGATACATTATCTCAAAAGATAGCATAAAATTGTGTACTCAACAACTTTGAGAAATTATGTGAGCTACACCACACCAGAGCACACAATATCTTTAAAGATAGCATAAAATTGTGTACTCAACAACTTTGTGATAAATTATGCATATCTTTTGCATAAAACCTATGAAGAACCATTGCATTGCATGGCCTTCAAGTATCTGTACCGTCTATTATTTGATACCAATACTCTTGAGATGCTTCACATATACTTAATAGTACAGTATCCAAGCATTTAAAAGAAATTTGAATAATTCTACCACAGTTGGGACAATTTAGGATACGACTTAAGAAGTTTCACCAGTGTGGCTGGAATTCTTTGATCTGGACTTACAACATTTTAGTTTCTCTGACAAAGAGACTTTGACTCTTTTCATCTTCTAATCTGTATTTAGGTGTAAACATCAACTTCACATCTTCTAATCTTCTTTTCAGTCCATTTTTAACCACGGGTTTATTTTTGGCCCTTCATTTTAATGCATAGGCGTGTTATATTTATTGTACATGTAAGTTTGTGTACTGATGTCTGATACACAAACCGGACAGAAATAGAGCTAGCACTACAGAGTGGGACAGTTAGGAAATCTAGGCCAGCTGGGGGCAGTGAATTTAAGTGGGGGAGGGGTGGAATGACAGAAGGGGATGGGGAGGCTAAAATGGAGGGTGGTTGTGTACCAGTACCTTAAGTGCTGACATACAACAAAATTCTTTCCATATTCAAGTTGTTGCATATTTGAGAATTCAATAGTTCATTGCATATTTTTCTTCCTCCAGTTAAGTTTGTTACATATTTATGCCGAAGTCCAAAGACAGCTTTTAACTAGTCTTATGAAGAAATGTAAATGTAAAGCCTGAATATGATATTTTGGAATTGCAATTATTATGTATTTACTGTGTTGGATGAAATATTTTTTGTGCATGTATATAACCATAAATGTAATGTATCCTATGTTGATACGTCCATAGTATGGGAGCACATTGTGTTCAATGTTGGTGCAGCCCATCCTATTTGATTAAACAAAAAATGTAATGTATCATATATTTCTCAAAAGTGTTTGTACTGCTGCACTCGTACTCATGTGTATCATTGCACAAAACTGAAGTGGCTCTTGCAATTGATAAAAAGTCTATATATCTACATGCTAACAAATGCATGAATCTTAAATTGCTTATAAGGACGTCTGAAAAAGAAAAAAAATAATAATGAGACTATCTCAAGAGGAAAAAATGGCTTAGTTCTGGAGAATACCTGTCCATATGCAAACATACAGCTATTATATCCTGAAAGACAATTCTCTACCATTGGAAGACCAGCCATTCTGAAAATCATCTCCTACAAAACCAACAATTGGAAACAGAAATTAACAACATCATCCGAAATCCGAATAAACTTATCCAAACTGGCTTTTCAAAATTACCATACCTGGTCTACTGTTTCACAAGCAACATGATCAAACGTGAACCGGTTTTCCGGTTGTCCTATCCAATTAATGCACTGAGAGCTTTCTTGTTTCAGGCATCTGTTATAGTTGTGTAAACTCCTCTCCATACTATTGAGCGGACGAACACGAATAATTACCTACTCATAGATAAAATTGACATCAATAATACATCACAATCAGCATCAGAACTCAACAAATCAAATTGAATTACCACGCAATTAGAAACCAAACCATATTATACTCTATCAATCAATTACAAATAACAAATGAAACTGATCATATAAACTCACTCAATCACTTATACCTGTACATTGTGATTGATCCAGAACGATGAATCTTCTTTAAGATCGAAGTGAGGAACTTCGACAGTGTTAACTACAGTCGGAGTACAAGGTGTACTCGAAACCCCTCTATACAATACAGGATAATTGTTCCCAAATCGAACTCCGAAGCTTCCATCATTTTTACCTCGAACACTCATCGAGCTAGGAGGCGGCTTCGTCACACTCTTGGTCGGAGTACTCTGTGTCGAATTACTCTCCGAACAAGCTCTAATCGCAGTCCGATTTAACCTAGGAGTGGCATTACCAATTCCAGATCCTCTCCTATCTTCAAACATAGACGAAACAGTTTCATTTCTCTGAGGCCATGCAAACCTTTGTTTCAACTGTAAGCTTCTATCCGGAGTTCGAAGCTCCGGTCCTCCTTTACGTTTCGTTGTTTTCGAAGGAGTTCTTTCAATATCTTGAATTGTATTCAAAGGAGGTCTAGAAGCTTCTGAGAATCTCTGATTTGATGCTGATAACGACGAATCTGACGGATCGAGGTTTTCGATTTCTTCATGTTTGCCGAGATTCCGGCGTGGTAACTTTGAATCCCTCAACATTCTAGCATACGAATAAAAGAAAAGTTATTAAAAAATTAATTCAAAAATAAAATGATTAAGAAATGAATTGAGAATGAGAAATGTTTGCGATTGAAGTACCTGAAAGAGGAAGTGAAGAACAAAAAACTGAAGCGACGAATTTGAGAAGTTATGATTTGAGATTGAACTGAAAGTTCAACATAGATCGAAGTTCGAAGTTCACGAACACGAACACGAACACTGTACTTTCAGTGTGAGGGTTTGGTTTGAGTTTTCAGATTTTGGATTTTGAATTGAAAATCGAAGTTGAATTTGATGTGACGAAAAAGGGGCTTTGAAATGTACGGTTGAGATTTAATGTGAAATTCAATGTGTTTGAAAAAAATAGTAATCGCGGTTCGGGATTTGAATTTTGGGGCTAATTTCGTCATTGAGTGTGGGTCATTAATTAAGACTAGTATTCAATTTCAAATTTTCAACGGCTAGATGCTAAGGTTTTTCGGCGATCTCTGAACTTTAATTTTAAGATTCTTCTTTTTTTTATGAAGTCCGGGAGTTTTGAGATTTGTAATCTATCTATTTTTTTTAATTAATATGTAGATCTTGAAATATTTGACAATTTTTAAATAAATTCTTAAACTAAAAAGATGTGTACTTTTGTACTGTTTTTATATTTTTAAGTAGGTCATTTTATTAAATTTTTATCAATCGACTGTGATAATAAGGATAACATCTCAACTAATTTTACATATCATTCTCATTTAATATCCGCGTATTATTATTTATTTTTTTGACAGAAGTATTATCTTTTTATTATCTACAAAATTTTATCATATTCCAGTTTTTCATTAAAAAGCCATGTACATTGACATATAAAAATTCAAAAGTGGGGGCAAATAAAACTCCATGTCATCAAAAGCAATATCAGAAGACATTGACCATTTATAAATATTTATAAATGGTTGAATGTGAATTTTATTCCCTCGATGAAGGTTGGAGCCATTTTAATTCTTTTGGTGCTTTGGTTACAAATTAACAAGAATTATGCAAAAGTTGGTCATTTAATTTGGTTAGCCATCACATAAAGTGAGACTGCTTAATTATTATAACAAATAATATTATATCACTTTTTTATAGATTTAAAATTAAAACAAGTGAGACTGCTTAATTATTATAAAAAATAAAATTAAGTGAAAAGGTGAAACGGTTTAAAATTTTGTCGTTTGGATCATTGATATATTTCTTTATATGAGAATTTTAAAACCAAAGTTAGATTGTCAAAAAAAATTGTCGTTAACTCTTTTTTTGTTACAAAATTAGTTCTCTTAAAAATTAGATTTTTTTATCTAAAAATCACTTCATCAAATGCAAATTGTATAAAATTATGATGATTGTCATAACATGTTTTATGATATTTGATCATTTTGCTCGAAGTATTTTTTAGAGTTGCATGTCTCACAGTAAAATCTCAGTCATCAATCTCACAGGTGCAGAAACCTCGGTCAATCTCCTATCCACCTATACACCAAAGCATTTATTTGCCTAACGATCGATCTCCTCTCTCGTGGGCTGGCCGAGAAGTTCACATACACAAATTTTGCAGATACTCTTGCAGGCTTAAAGATATTAAAAAGGACATTTGTAACAAACTCATATGTCTGCATTTGAAGTTTTGTACAATGAATTGTGTGTTCCCCAAAGGTGTCTAGATATGCCTTACGAAAAACAGGACAAACTTTGTCAATAAAAAATAATAGAATCATGAGTAAATGTATGAGGGTAGTACAATACGTCATTGATAACATATGTTGCATGTGTTACTTCCAAGTATCCATTAATAAGAATAGTTAGAAAGAAGTTATGAGCATGTGTTACTTCCAAGTACCCAAAAATTATTTTCTATCTTATGGTCATATCAAGATTTATTTTCATATTCTAAACGATTTTACAAAAAAAACACTCGCCAAAAATATCAACAAATATAAGGATTTTTCAAGAATGACAAAGCAAGATTTGGCTTAAAGTGTTGGGTTAGCATGATAAACCAAACAATTTTTTATGTGATACTTATTTTAAGTTTGGATTACCATGCTTTAGAAGTTGAGCTCATTATTTGACAAAATAATATATTTAATGCACTTGAATCTTAATCTAATCTCTCAAGAAGAAATTATATTTAGAAGTTGAGTTCATTATGCAAACTTTTGACTATATATATATATTTGAATTCAATGGTAAATTTTGTAAAAGAAAATATATGTTAAAAAGTTATTGAACGGTGTAATATTACTCAAATGTTACACCGATGTAATTTGATTATATATATATATTTTCTTTTACAAAATTTACCATTGAATTCAAAGTTTATATCATCTATATTAAATTTTACGAAAATTTATAATCGTTTGATATGTTATTAACACATATCAAAATTAACGATATTCAATAAAAACTCATAAACCGTCAATCTTGATTGATTCTGCATAAAGAAATATAGAAAAGACGGAACAAAAATGATTTACGTGTAAAAAGAAAATGGTTTAAAGTTTAAACACCAAAACACCAACCAAGTCAGTTCTGCATCTAAAATAGAGAGCCCAGCATCTAAGCCCTTTGCTATGTGAGAGAAAATTATTTAAACTAGTGGTGCAAATATAAAAATCCAGGGGCTACAAAACAGCAATATAATAAAAAAAGTAGGCTACATTTGAAAGGTCCGGGGGGTGCAGCCCCTTCCTGCTGAGTGCATCCGCCATTGATCTGAATATTTGTAACCTGATTCGAAATCGATATAACCGTTAATATGGAACTACTTGGTTGGGTACAGGATGGATTTCAGGTTAATGATTATAAAAAATTGGTCATGAACGGTTATATATAGGCGGGTGCAGGTCTCTAAATTAATCTTTTCATAATCGAAACCGACCGAACAATTACCATAATTGTCTTTTTAATAGGTACACTTGCATTAATTTCACATTTTGTTTGTTGCTTGTTTTTGGTCAAAGGATGAGTTTTTCAATGTACATAAAATATTGAGATTCTTAGTAGAACATTGTTATTTGTTAGAGGAGAATTTAAATAAGAAAAGCAAGAATGCTTACATGTAATGTTATTAGTGATAGGTCAAAATGTAAACTCCTCTATTTTAAGGAAATTATGGGAAGGTTTATTGTGAAAGTGTAAGTGTCATGTCACTCTTGCATTTC
This sequence comes from Trifolium repens, assembly GCA_030408175.1. Classification (NCBI taxonomy): domain Eukaryota; kingdom Viridiplantae; phylum Streptophyta; class Magnoliopsida; order Fabales; family Fabaceae; genus Trifolium; species Trifolium repens. The sequence continues at coordinate 13,789,202 of CP125842.1, read as the reverse complement.
TTGCTCTGTTTTGTCCGTAAAAAATAACATTTTCCTTCTTAGTAATAGTAGTTCCATCTGTAAAAAAAAAAAAAGTAATAGTAGTTCCATATAAGCCCTCGTTTGGCCTGACTTATTTTCTCCTTTTTTTCTTCTCCTTAAAAATAGTAAAGAAGGAAAAAATTGTGTTTGACTTCACTTTTCTTTATTTTTTTACTTCTTTACTTTATTTCTCTAATACTTTTAAGGAGAAATAGTGTCAAATATAATTTTATACTTCTCTATTTCGTTTAAGCAAAATAGAAAAGTAAAAAATAAGTTGGGCCAAACGGGGCCGACCCCAATCCCTAGCTAGCGGAAATCCAAGCAAGCGTCACCTGTCCCATGTTGGGGATCCTATTCTACTTGTGGATATCTAATGCTAGAAGGCTTAATCCTCAATAGTCATAGAGTGGCTTACCCTTAAATACATCCATGCAAACAGCGATCGCTTCCATTCGGGACCATCCCCTGCCGGTTGCGGAAAATAAGAGGCATTGTATCACGCACGTGGTAGCTTTCGACAGCTTAATATTTTATTGATTATTCACCTTAAAAAAATGCCTTTTCAGCCAATGTGATTTGTTTACTAGTTAATAGATTTGCGCATAGCTAATTGGAATAAGTTGGATTAATACACAAGAAACCATATTGTGTACTAATAAAGGGAAACGATAATAATTGAAGTTTAGCAGTAGACTTTAAATTTATTTTTTTTAAAAATGTAGACTTTTAAATAACTAATTATATTTTGAAATATACATCATTCTTAATGATAAAAAAGGGAAGATAAGACCCAAAAAAAAAAGGGAAGAAACATAGCATGGACCAAACTTTTATCTAACTAATTAATAATTATAGTCACCAACTTTTTTTAAATGATTATGGTCACCCTCTTACAACCTACTAATTTACTATTACTAATTTTTTTTCTAGGGATTTGCTTAATCATTAAGTTTGGTCAAATAGCAAGGGATTTGGATAGTATGTGTAAAGTGTTATTTTTAAAGTTTAAACTTCATTAGCGTCAATTGTAACAAAAAAAAATTAAGCAAAATTAACAACCAGTCAAGTGAAACCTAGAGCTTATATAGTTTGAACACATAGTTTTTTGTTTCAATTTTTAAAAAAAATTATTCCAATGGAAGAAAGTACAATCAATATCTACCCATAAGTCCGAATGAAGCAAGAAGGATATTTCTAAATTTCTTCGAATTAAATAAAAGTAAGTATAATTAGTATTCTATCCACAAAATTTTACAGTTAATTGATTAAAAAGAATATAACTTATTTTATTTTAAAAATTCAAAATTTATATTGGAATCATTAAAATGACATTTTTTATATTGCTTTATATCACTATATATAGGGGGGAGATGCAGGTAGAACACATCGAGGGCTCAATCCCCACCAAAAATAATAATTTTATTTTAATACTACTCTTAATATCTCTTATTTCCAATCTATGTTAAGTTTTACTTACTCTAATCCAATTTTATTTTTCTCCTAAAGTATGGGCCATAATTTTTCTCTGATTTCAAATATTTTTTTTGGTAGTGATCTTTTATTTTCAATTTTTGCTAAGCCTTATTAATTCAACCATATTTCCCTCATAAAACTTCCTTTGAGCATTTCTAAACCAGACAACTTTATTTGTACCGTGTTTGATTTTAAAAATGTTTTAGGTACTGGACAAATTGGGGCCATGAGACATGACGAAAACTGAAATTTTTGTCTCCCTACTGAATCACGAGATAATTTTACTGCTCTACACAAGTTGTATAAAATACCAAAATAATCTTTTGTCCACCAAACATCATACAACATAAAATTTGTTCAATACCTTAAACATGTGTCATGTGTTGTTCTGTCTTGTTATGTTTTGTCCACTACTTACATTTTACAGATCAAACAAATCCAAAATGAGCAATCGAAAAGTAAATATTTAAAGAGAAAAATGTATATGTACCGACAGTGTAAAATAATTTTACACATTCAACCAATACGAACTATGTTTTCCGCCACGTCACCCTACTACACCCCACCTTCTTAATATCACATGGCAAAATGATAGTGTTTTATTGGTTGATCGTGTAAAACTATTTTACACCGTCAGTGCACCTCAATTAAACTCATATTTAAATAAAAAATTGTTTTTACTAGTAAAATTATTCTAGTCTCTCCCCCTTTTTATACCAAAAAAAATTATATTAGTCTAATTTTTTTTCAAATAAATGTATAATTTTATTTATTTGAGAAAGATAATGTTGATATTCATTAGTTGTTTCCCATGACCGTTTCATTGGTAAGCAGTAAGCACCAATTGATTGATGCCACTGTTCTTGAGCATTGACATTCTTTATTCAGTTACATATTATAGTCTTGATGTTGAATGTCTTGATTATCCGATATGTTGGGGTTGATTGCAATGTAAGTTCCACATTGCTAAGGTAGGAAAAAAGGTCAAGGAAATTATAATGGAGAAGTCTCACATTGCTTAGAGAAGTGAAGTGGGGAGGAGCTCCATGCTATATATAGAGACCTCAATTTCTTTGTTTCAACACACCAAACAGTAGCACTTGAAAATACTTTAAGTTTATATTTGTGTTTGTTTCTTTTTCTATTATGCTCTTGTTTTAGAGTATTTGAGATGTAGTTCAAATATTTAATTTGGAGAGCATGGGTGTACTGGGGTCATGGGGTGATTGAGAGTGAAGTCTATATGTTGTAACAATTTTCATATAGCGTTTATTCTCTGGTTGTCGGTTTAGACAACGGCCGAGGTTTTTTCTCCGGTTTTGGAGTTTCCACGTTATATTCTTGTGTTGTTGATTGTGTTCTTTTATTTTCTCTATGCCGGTTTTTCCCAACAACTGGTATCAGAGCCTTCTGGTTTGATTCAGGAGGAGGGAGTTCCGCTGTGAAGTTTAGGCTAGAGAATGTGTGCAATCAAGGTTACACAAGGTCAGCTTGGAGAGGCGGTGGTAAGAATACTCAACATCAGTCTGGAGAGGCGGTGGAAATAATACTCGGGGTTACGTTTTGAAACAACAACTTTGTTATGGGGATGCAGAGGCACTAGTGGAAGTTGGGATCCGGTGGAGTATTAAGTTGTGGACTTTGGATGCTCCTGATCACATGTGTTTGAAGAATGAATGCCGTGAAAATCCTAGAGCTAGTTGAATGTGAAGTTGTTCATCTTGAAGACGGGAAAGCTTGAAAGGTTTGAGGTATGGCTTTTCGATTTGTCTTACGATGTTCGAAAATCGTGTGTTTCTTTTACATGATGTGAGGTATGTTCCTGAACTTTAATGCAAAAATAGTTGGTTCTACTATTGGTTATGCATTTGTTACTAGTGGTGATTCTCATGTAGTTGAGTTGTGAGACTTCAGTTGATATTTGTTAGTGACATGAGTTTAGTTGGACTAGTGAAATAAGGTTTACTAGGTGATGTAACTAAACTGGAATTGTTGGAGCTTAACAATGACCTGAAGGTGGTTTCAGAGTAGTTTGAAGTTGTTCAAGTGACACATGGGCATCGGTTGACATGGATGCAAGGTGTGTGATGATAGCGTGCGGGCATTGGTTGACATTGATGCAAGGTATGCGGTTATCTCGATGGCTGATGAACTTCCGGGAAAACCAACATGGAAGTTGCACCATAAATTTTCAGCAAGATTTCAAGATGAAATTCTTGGGATAGCTTGGTTCCAAGTGAAGGAAATTCTTGGAATGATTTAGTTTCAAGTGATGAAAATTCTTTGGAGGGTTTAGTTCCAAGTGTAGTGTACTCTTTATGGTGGAGTATGATAATTTAATTTGTCGGTGTAGACAATGAGAATTATGATTGTCGGTGAAGACAATGATTGTCGGTGTAGACAATGAAGATCGAAGACCATTACAATCAAGGTGGAGATTGTTGGGGTTGATTGCAATGTAAGTCCCACATTGCTAAGGTAGGAAAAAAAGGTCAAGGAAATTATAATGGAGAAGTCCCACATTGCTTAGAGAAGTGAAGAGGGGAGGAGCTCCATGCTATATATAGAGACCTCAATTTCCTTGTTTCAACACACCAAACAGTAGCACTTGTAAACACTTTAAGTTTATATTTATGTTTGTTTCTTTTTCTCTTATGCTCTTGTTTTAGAGTATTTGAGATGTAGTTCAAATTTTACTTTGGAGAGCGTGGGTGTACTGGGGTCATGGGGTGGTTGAGAGTGAAGTCTATATGTTGTAACAATTTTCATATAGTGTTTATTCTCTGGTTGTCGGTTTAGACAACGGCCGTGGTTTTTTCTCCGATTTTGGAGTTTCCACGTTATATTCTTGTGTTGTTGATTGTGTTCTTTTATTTTCTCTATGCCGGTTTTTTCCCAACACGATACTATATATGTTCGTCCTTAAGTATAATATTATTTTGATAAGTTTTCTTGTTTTCTCTATATTTTTTACAAAACAAAGTTCTATATTTAAAGAGGGAGTTAGTATATAATATAAAAATATACACCGGCCTTAAGAAACTAAATGTGCTCTTAACTTGTTGCGAAAAACGGGAGTAATGCAAACTAATACAAAGTGTATAAGCAAACGACGTTCATTAAAAAAAATAACAAACAAGTGAACAACTAATTGAATTAGCTTCTATGAATTTGTTTAGCATTAAGTCAACTTATAGACTTTATGGTTTTATTGAATTAATTAAAAATAAGAGACATGTTCTTTAATCTTTAAGGAAAACGGGATTAATGCACACTACTCCTACAATATAGTGATATGACATAGAAATAGACTTTATCAAAACATTTAGTCTTCGCTAACAAACCAAAACAGTTAATTTGATTAATTCTATGACATGATCCAACACATTGTGACATTTATAGTATGATAAGAAAATTGGTACTCCATAAGTTTCAATTAATAAGTACTACGTATATCATATGGATTTCAAATTAAACTTGATTTAATTTGACCTAAATTTGAATTACTATGGACAAGGACAAACCCTTTTTAGAACAACAATTTTATTGCAAACCAATTTTTTTACAATTACAATAATGCGTAATAAGTTTCAATCATTGCATCTCAGTTCAATGATTGAAATTATTTTAGCTCAAAAAACCATTTTTAAATTATAAACTCCTCAATCTCATATCAACAATTGAGGTAAAAAACTACTTATAACTAAGTTTATTTTTTACAATCCACTTTTCTTTTACCACAAGTTTGACGGTTAATTTTATTCACATGATAATAATGATATGTGGGGTTGGATGTTGCTTTCAAATAAAAGACGACACAGTACAATCACTCATGAAGAAAGTTTGAAAATAATGCAAGCTGTTTTTTGTTCGCTGTTGGATACTTCTTGGATTTGTCCATTCAAAACCCATATGCTCCAAGTGGGACCTTAATTAGTATAATTTTTTTTTTGACAAAAGTATAAAATTTTAAACTAGGATTCTGTTAAATGCGTTTTGAGATAATTATTAACGGGAGTTATAACTATTTTGCTCTCCAAAGTATAATTTGCTATCATATTAATTTTTAGATGTATTAAAATTATAAATACTAGCCGTCGAACGAGATATTCTTTTTTTTTATCGATATTCTCCATTGTGCAAATATAAAACTACTTAATCTCCTTTTTTTATTGGACTTAGTTAATTGATAACTACGTAACATCCTTTTTGGTTGTGGCTAGTTTTTAAGAAGAAAAATATATATATTTTTTTTAAAAAAAAAACTGAAAACCTTTTTTTATGTGGAAGTTGTGCTTAGTTATTAAGAAAAAAAAATATTATTTATTAAAAAAAACTGAAAATCTATTTTTATGTGGAAGTTATTTTTTAAAGGTAAAATAGGAATAATGAAAAAGTTATCCCAAAAATTTGTATCATTTTTATATATAGTAATAGATATCTTTAGTAATTTTTCTATAGTAATATTGCAGACTAAATTGATCATCAAAAATAAGTATGAATGGATTAATCAGGGAACTCTTTCTTATTGCTAGCAACTTTACCAATATGTTATTCACTTTATTTGACAGGTTGATTATTAAGCAACAAGCAATATGATTTTTTGGAACTTATGGAAACACCGCAATGCAAAGCTCTGGGAAGGAACGGACACTTCGCTTCATATGATTATCATTCTAGTAAAGGTTGCTCATCATATCGCTAGACCATCTTTATCTCGGTCTAACCTTCATATTTTTCGTGATGTACCTTCTTCTTTGTACCAATTAATTATTAATGAAATGATCTAGTTTTGCTTTTGCTAAAAAAAAAAACTAAATTAACTATTTAAAAATTGTTCCGGACCGAATCCAGTCCAATTGTACTTCGTCTCAATGGCTTTTTATGTAAGCTATAAGCGCAGAACACAGGGCCAACCCACAACATGTACTGTAGTCGGGCATCCAAAATTTTGGGGGTCCAATTATCCATTTAAGTTTTACATTTGTAACAGATAGGTTTTTAAGTTTTTAAAGTTACAAATAAGTCCTTTAAGTTTTACGTTTATAACATACTGTAAGTCCTTTAAGTGTTTTAAGTATAACAAATAAGTCCTATTTTTTAAGGACCTATTTGTTTCAAACATAAAACTTAAATGATCTATTTGTAATAAACTTAAAACTTAAATTGACCTATTTATAACTTAACAAACTCAAAGGACCTATTTATTACAAACGTAAAATTTAAATATTTATTTGTAACAAACGTAAAATTTAAAGGATCTATTTGTAACTTAAAAAATTTAAAAGACCTATTTACTACAAATATAAAACTTAAAGACCTATAAATACATTTTGCCTTAATTTTAATTTGAACTTTATTTTTTGGTTGCACTTAAGGTCTGTTTGGTAAAATTAAGCTATAAGCTAGCTTATAGCTGATAGCTGAAAAGCTAATGGATTGAAATTAAAGTATTTTTTTTGAAGAAGGCTAATATTATATAAACAAAGAGCACAAGAAGTACTCAAATAATTACATGGCTAACAGAACAAACAGCACTTGTACAGCCAGAGAACAACACCAACCAAAACCTGCTAAAGCTACAGCGCTAAAACACACCCAATAGGAACAAAAAGCTGCGGAATACAATGCAGCAGCAGGAAAGCACCAAAAAACAAAAACAGAGGCCAAAACCAACCCGCACCAGAGCATCAACGCCGCAAACAAATCCCCGGGTCCCAACACCACTCATAGAACAAACAACTCGGGGACTTACGCCGACTCAAATCCCACCGCCACGATAATAGTTTGATTTCTTCAACCACCTTGTCCAAGTCTTTGACTCCATTGTTAAAGGAAATTTCATTCCTTGATTTCCAAATCCTCCATATCGTTGTGTGCCATATCAACGCGAAACCTTTTCCAACCTTCTTGTTGCCCGCAGCACCAGTGAGACAGTCAAACAGCACAAAAAGATCAGAAGGCAACACAATAATCACACCAAGCCACCGGAATATCGCATTCCACACCGAGGAAGCAAAGTTGCAAAATAAAAATAGATGTCGGGCATCTTCCTCTCTTCCAAGACAGTGGACACAATCAATCAAACCCCCCCAACATGAACTCCACGGCGCGCAAGGCTAGACTTGGTCGGAATCCTATTCCTAAGAAGCTTCCAAGAAAACGCTATTACCTTCGACGGGGCCGGACATTTCCAAATTCTGTCAAACACCCTCAGCTGCTGCGCAGAGAACTGCTCGAGAGGTACAAGAACCGTACCAAGAGTAGTATAGACAGAATGGACCGAAAACAATCCTCCCTCACTCGGCCCCCACCGCCACTCGTCCTCCAAACCGGTAAGCACCAAATTCGGAAGAATCTCCAGCAGCTCCTCGATGAGATCCTCTTCCCAAACAAATATTCTTCTCCGCCACAAAAAATCCCACCGCCCCACACCATCACCCATGATCCTAACATCACAAATTCGCGCCTCTTTTTGAGAAGAGATAGAAAAAAGACGCGGGAACATATCACACAAAGGCCTATTCCCCAACCAACTATCCTTCCAAAACAAAGTAGTATTACCCATTCCAACACTCCTAGTGGTATTTTGGGAAAACCAACTCACCCCATCATAGAGGTCCACCCCACATAAGTCCTTCCACCAACACGACGCCCGATTCGGAACAATACTACCAAGCCAATGCACATTGCTACGGACATTGCCACCGTATTTTGCCACCAACACATCCTTCCACAATGCCTCCTCCGATTGAAGTAATTTCCACCTCCATTTGATCAAAAGGCTAGAATTTACCTTCCCGACATCTCTCAACCCTAAACCACCTTGACCTCTTGGCAAGCAAACATCCTTCCACTTGACCCAACTAATTTTCTTTCCACCTTTAACACCTCTCCAAAGGAACTCCCTTTGGATACGCACAATTCGCTTCACCACCGCCGCCAGAATTTTCAAATAAGATAAGTAGAAAATTGGGATTGAATTGAGAACCGAGTTGATCAACACAATTCTACCCCCAAGACTAACATGTCTATTACCCCACGAGCGAAGTCTCTTTCTCAACCTTTCCACCACCGGGTCCCAAGTGGAGCTCTTCCTCGGATTGGCCCCAACCGAAAGGCCTAAATAAGAAAACGGAGTCACCCCCCTCTTACAATTAAGGAAGCCACAAGCATGTTCCATAAAGCTATCCGGAACATTTATCCCAATCAAACAACTCTTCCAAAAATTGACCTTGAGACCCGACGCCATTTCAAACCCTCTTAGGATAGCTTTAAGAGTCCAAATATTATCCATTGACGCATCCCCTATGCAAAGGGTGTCGTCCGCATATTGAAGATGGGAAATATGAAGCCCCTCCGAACCCACCCTAAACCCCTTAAAAAGGTTCTTCTCCACCGCGTTCCGCATAAGACCCCCAAACCCTTCCGCCACAAACAAGAAAAGGAACGGCGCAAGGGGATCACCTTGTTTGAGCCCTCTTTGAATGTTGATCTCCGGTGTAGGGCTACCATTAACAAGGACGGAAAGGTTCCCGGTAAAAACACACGCCCGAATCCAACTAATCCATTTAAGACCAAACCCGAACCGCTTTAGTAAATATTCCAAAAAACCCCAATCAACGGAGTCGTAGGCCTTTTCGAAATCGACTTTGAGGATCAAACATTGTCTCCCGGATTTCTTCGCAAGATCTACTACCTCATTCCCAACAACCACCCCATCCGCAAGACGTCTCCCTTTAATAAAGGCCGATTGCGTGGAAGCCACAATCGAATTCATAACCTTTGCCAATCTACCCGTCAACACCTTTGCTACCAATTTGTACAAGCAACCCAAGAAGGAAATGGGTCGGTAATCACCTAACTTTATGGGACAAGAGACCTTCGGAATAAGCGTGATAAAATAGGACAACAATCCTTTAGGGAGTTTTGCAATACCATGGAATTGGTCAAACATTATTCTAATTTCTCATTTCAACAAATTCCAAAAGGATTTAACAAAAGCAAAATTATACCCATCCGGCCCGGGACTCTTGCTCCCATCACTAGTCTTTACCGCATCCTCAATTTCTTCCATGGTAAACGGCACCTCCAACATCCTCATATCTTCTTCCGGGAGCGTGGGGAACACAACACCATCCAACTTGAGCCTAGCCCAATTTGTTGAGGCAAAGTGGTTTTTGAAGTATTGCTCCACCTCCTCAATAATTTTGGACGATGAGTCTAGCCACCTCTCTCCAACTTTAAGACAAACAAGGGCATTCCTCCTCTCCCTCCTCTTGACACATCCGTGGAAATACTTGGTGTTAGCATCTCCCTCCTTTAACCATCTAGTTCTAGACCTTTGAAATAGGAGCGCTTCTTTACTTTTGAGGAGTTTCCATAAGTCACAAAAGAAGCTCCGCCTATTCTCAACTTCTTCCGACGAAAGGGACCCCTCCTCCCCTTTAACATCCAGGGCTTTGATACAAAGAATTAAGTTGCGAATATTCTCATCCACCTTCCCAAACTCCAATCTATTCCACTCCTTGATTACCATCTTCAAATTCTTCAATTTTTCTTTTATGACGTAACCCATCCAACCATCGACGTTGCTAGCACCCCAACTAACCTCCACCACCTTCTTGAAGTCTTTGTGAAGTAACCAATGATTACAAAATCTAAACGGCTTTGGGCCCGTCACGATAGTGCAACCCTTCAACAACAACGGACAATGGTCTGAGACATCTCTAGGGAGGACCCTAAGGACTTGATCCCCCCAATGAGCTATCCACTCCCCGGAAACTAGGATACGATCCAATCTACTCATCGCCGACCCGTTAGGATGGAACCAAGTAAACACGCCTCCTACGGGATGATAATCTTCCAAATTTAGCCCTACCAAGAAAGAATCAAACTCCCTCCTTTCCACCAAGTGAGACGATGAAAGCAAGTTACCCACACCTCTTCGCTCCTCCCTACTTCTAACCGCATTAAAGTCACCAACCACACACCACAAGCCACTGCCAAAACCCCTCTTAGACATACTAAGATCCTCCCACAACCGCCTCTTTGCCGCCAGATCACACTTCGCATAGATATTAACCATAAAGCAACGAGTATTCAACACACCCCAATCAATACATACAACAACAAAGCCATCGCCTATAAAAGTAAATACAAGAGACGCATTTATCTTTCTCCAAATAGAAAGGATACCTCCACTATTACCAACTGCCGGTTGAAACACCCAATCGCAATCCTCGCCCCCCCAAAAGACTAAAAACAACGGCATCAGTCACCACCTCCAATTTTGTTTCTTGTAAAGCCATAAAATCAACATTATGTTGATGAATTATCTCTTTAACACGCCTCCTCTTCACCCAACTCCCCAAGCCTCGAATATTATAAGAACAAACAATCATTGATCACCCCCATTTTGTTCCACTTCAACATTCTTCTCTCTGTCGCATCTCTCTAGGTCTATCAGCTTACTTTGAATTTCATTATCAGAACTAACAAAAGAAAAGCCAACCTGTTTTTGGATACCCATAAGAACAGCTGCTTCCTCTATATTATTATAAGGGTCTCCATCCACAACAGAAGTTGAATCAACTATAAACTCCCCATCTTCCTCAATCACATCATTTAATCCTGACGACGACATAGGAAGGACCACATGTAAATCAAAATCAGGGCACACTCCCTCACTATGAGATGACGTCGTAAGTGGCCGTTTGGGAGCACCATTTTTCACCAACCCACCTTCCTTGCGATTCTTTCCTTTAATCTCCAACGCTATAGCCAATTTCATAAAATTAGGAGTCCCTGGTGGTGGAACAGGAGGACGAGGAACCGTTTTCTTCGCCGGATTCTTCCTTTTTGAGTGTTTTCTCTGTTGTTCGAATGGTTCTTGGGAAGATTCTGAAACATCAGAGAAGATAACATCTCCTTTGGCCCCACCATTTGCTCTAACACCGGCCAGCTCCATGTCACGTGCCACTTGAGGTTCTGGATCTTCAATATGGGCCAAAACTCCTATTTGGGCCTCTTCACATATAACCGGACCCGTCTCCACTTGGGTATCACAATCCGCAAACGGGTTCCAAGACTTGTCACGTGGCCCCAAAGTAAGACCATTGACATCTTGGTCCACCCCCATTTCCTCAGACACGTCTTCACTTTCTCTTTCCTCCTGATTCGACACGTCCCTCTCTTCAACAGATAGCAAGGGAGCTACAGGCCCCACGTCATCAGCATAACCTCGTAATTCATTTGTCTCATCTACACCAACACCCATTGTGTTCAGGGAAGACATTCCCTTCTCAGCTTCATTTTGTCCCCCCGAAACCTGCACCTCTGACACCCTTTCCACAATCACCTTCAAAGGAGGTTGCATCGGGCAACCAACCAGCCTCCCCTCCTCACCTTTGCCTGCTACCGCCGTTGACTCTGACCCCTCCACTGCCTTTCTCCTGCCATTCTTATCAAGGTCTACCAAAACTTGGTAGGAGTCTGAGTTGTCACTATCAGTCTTCCCATCTGAAAAGAGTTCACCGTCATGTTGTTGCCACCGATGATCGTCGGAATTCCCAGAAAGCCTCCTAGAACTATGACAAGCATCTTCCTCATCACCTGATTCTACGCCGGCACAAGCACACCTTTCCTCCACCACCCAAACGTCAAAAGTTGCACCCATCACCGAGAGTTGGATAACAGTGTCAATCATGTACCTTCTCACCGTACGCAACTTAACTCTTGCGACATCAAATCTCTGTTTTCCAATGGTTGCTTCATCAAAATCTAGGAACACACCAAAACGACCAGCAATCCTTTTAAAGCTTCCTTCCTCCCACGCATGTAACGGGATTCCATAAATCTGAATCCATATCTCTCTACTTTCAACAAGCAGGTTTGGTTTCCACGGGATTACCCTTAGGAAACAATGATCCCACCATTCTTTACTATTCTTCATGACCGCTTCTAACTCACCTTCACATGGGCTATGGAGGAGAATCATATTACCTCCCATAAAAGTAGCCTTCACATCATGGTGCCTCTCCGTAGCCAAACGTTCATTGAAAGTTTGAAAATCCACCGAGTGCTTCAAGAAAGCCACCTTGCTGAGCTTAAGCTCCCTCAAGGTTTCCTCACAAGCATGTAACTCCAACGGAGCTAGGTCACCAACACTGTTCAGACGAGGCTTCTTTCCTTCACCACCCTTCATCACTACACCATCCCCTTCCTTGTCACGAACCAGCAAGGATTTGAAGGACGTTCCTTCTTGGACAAAGGTTTCCATGCCCACCTTAGGCTTGAAAACTTCCCCACGGCTAGGCGAGCTACTCTCCTTCTTATCCCCTTTCCGGAATCTTGCACGGTTGACATGAATCTTGAAGGTGTCATACCATACATCTTCCAAACTCATACTCAGCGCCTCCACATCCCTAACCTCCTTGAACTTGACAAAGCCAAACTTCCTCCCCCATTTGTCAACCTTCTTCGGAATGAAGACATCACTCACGCTCCCATACTTGGTGAAGACTTTCCACAAATCACCCCATCCCAACTCCGAAGGAAAGTTGGTGATGAAGAAAGAGGTGGAGATTTGATCCATCCTGTTACCATAGTTGGACTTCTTTTTCCGTTCCACCCACTCTTGCCCTAGCACACCTTCTCTCTCTACATTTTCTCTCATCTCACTTCCTTTGACCGCACTTGAAATTAAAGTATTTGGTAAAATTAACTTTTAAAGTAGTTGATAAATATAAAATGACAAAAAAGAACATGTTAGTGGGTAGTTTTTTTTTCTTTAGTGGATAGATTTTTTTTATATAAAAAATAATAAAATTAAATTAAAGATTAAAAAAAGAAAAAACTGTAAAAAACTATAAGTTATAAGTTCAACCGCTACTTGAAATAACATCTCAAAAAAAAACTATAAGCTAATTAAAAAAACTAATTGCCAAATACTTCTATTTTTTTCAAACAAACTTATAAACTAATCCAATAAACTATAAGCTAGCTTATTAGACTTACCAATGACTTACTCATTTGATTAAATATCAAGTCGCCGTTAATATGGACCTGGATTCAGTGCAGTCGGAGAGACATGACTACACTGCAGTCAATCAAATCTGGTCCGTTTGATTGAGATCGGACGGTAACAATTAATAACTCAGAAAATAAATAAAAAAATATTAAACAGATCGGACGGCTGAGATTATCCTACAGTTACTATTTAACCGCAGGGAATCTAGATCCGTTACTTATTGAACTTCATTTATTTGAAAGACTTTGTTTTTCTGCTTATGTTTTATTTGCTTTATTAAGAATCTTATCTCTCTATACATAAAAGATAAAGAATCTTAGAGCATGAATATCGCCTGCTACATGCCGTGTCTTTGGCCACGTGTGGATACTATTGTGAGGGTGGAATGGATAATTGAGTGAATTGGTGTGGCAATAGAAAAGCACCGGTTCCATAAATGGATACGGGAGCAATACATTTTCCTTTTCAAATTCAAAAGGTTTTGAGGATAAAATAATAGAATAAATTATATAGTGATTTTTGTGGGGCCTAGGTTAGAGTTTTGGATGAGTGGTATGGATATTTAGGAAATATGGTTGAGTGGTTTAAATAGTTGGAAAATATAAAATAGTATAAAATATTATGTGGGACCCATTTATACCACCCTCATGAGTGGCATGAATATGGATGCTCTTATACCCCCTCTCAAACGCAGATCCAAATAGGCATTTGATGAGTAAGACAAAATAATACCGAATTTATTTGTTTTAATCAGAATCTTATCATTTGTAAAAAGAAAAATATATAAAATCTTATCTCTATACTGTATACATAAAAATTACACTATTAAGTATATTTGGTATCACATTTTTTTTTTTTACTTATCAATTGTAAAAATAAAAAAACAAAAGTTAGAATCTTCTTATCTCTATATTTTATTTATACATATAAATTACACTCTTAAATATATTTGGTATCAACGTATATATTTGCTTTAGTAAGAATTTTATCTTTATTCTTACACTATTTGCTTTAATATATGTTTATTATCACGGTAGATATATTGCAATTACGGCGATCTACTGTAATTTTTTAAAAACTACCGATGATCATAATTCTGACATATTTATTATCATATTAAACATAGAATAAAAATCTCCCCTCTATACACAAAATAATACCAATTAATGAAAAGAAAGAAGAGTGTGTGTGAACAGTTGTATGACCCTTTGCACACTGGAGTGGCCATTTTGAGCACATTGCAATTGCATCTTTTCTGTCCATTTTGCAAAATCCATCGTAGCATATTATTAATGGACCGGACCCCATCCCGGCATAAACAAAATAAATAGGGAAAATGATATTGTTGTCGTGTGCAAAATTTGATTTTTAGCCTAGTTGTGTGATTAATTAGCTGATTTTATTGGACAAGTAAACAATATATAATTTTTCTATTTATTTTTTGGTGTAAACATATATAATGGTAAGATAGATTAAATACTTAAAAGGAAATTGACCTGTTTGAATTTGACTTATTTTTGAACTTATGAAAATAACTTATGTAAATACATAAACTTTTAAGTTAATATATAAGTTTTCAATAATAAAAATTATATTTTTATAAAATGTTTTCTCATAAATTATCATGTAAATATTAATAATATGATTCTCCGATTTAAAAAATATACATGTTTGATTTCTTGAGTCATCATGTTCCACTATCGACTTAAGAATCAATCTTACAACAGATTCAAAAAAATCGTGAGAATATTTTTTTTATGAGTATCGTGAGGATATTTTAAAGCGGCTATTGAAGCTCAAAAATATATTTGATTATGTTAGATCAAAACGAAAAATTTGCAACGTCATACATAAGTCCTAATATCAACATCA
Organism: Trifolium repens; assembly: GCA_030408175.1. NCBI lineage: Eukaryota > Viridiplantae > Streptophyta > Magnoliopsida > Fabales > Fabaceae > Trifolium > Trifolium repens. The sequence continues at coordinate 13,773,802 of CP125842.1, read as the reverse complement.
CTTTAATGATATTTTGGTTAATTATGTGAAATTAATAAATTAATTTTATATTTGTCCCGTATGAAATTTAAACTCCGTTTTTTAAAGTTACAAAGTTTTTTTTTTGTTAAAGTTACAAAGTTAAACACTTAATATTGAGACACTTCATTATAGTGAAATTAATAAACAAATGAACAATTAATCGTTTTGAGTTGTGTATCGGAAGGAAGTTAAGATCACTTGACAAAACTAATTCTCGAATTAGATTAAGTGGTCCAGTGAACAAAATATTAATTGTGAAAATTTTAAAAAAAAAGTTAATAATTTAATCTAACCAGAAAAATTCGTTTATATTTAGAATAATAATATATTAATAATAATTCATTAAAATAAAGCGATAAGATTTGTAAAAAAAAAATAAAGCGATAAGATGACATTTTTTTTCATTATCTAATTTTTAAAATTTCAATATGTATGGACAAACAAAGTTTAATATTAATAAAAAATTATTAAATGATACGAATGAAGACAATGGTTCTAAAATCTCAGTTTCTTCTTATCAAAAGGGTAAAATACCTCTATTTCTCTCTTGTCATCTTGGCAAATCCCAAACAATAAGTCATCATTTGAATTCTAAAAAATGAAAGAAAAATCATAAACGGAAAATAATGACAACAAAATAGTTTTTATATATATGTTGAATTAGACACTAAATTAGAGTGGAGAAAAGGTTAAAATATAATCATTTAATTAGTAGATATTTTCTCGTGGACGTTGAAGACAAAAGAGTCAAGTATGTTCAACTCATATTTGGAAACGAAAAGAGAGACATCAACACCAACATACTCCTTCATTCAATAATTAGGTAAGATTTCACATATATGAATCTCAATTTTTAAGACGAGTTTTACTAAAGAGACAATAAATTAAGCTTTTATGTTTTTCCAACAAAGAAAATTAAGCTTATATAATTTACCGGATCCAAAATAACTTTATAATAATACAAAGAATGTGTTAAAGAGTTTGTTACTATATATATTAGTCCGTTTGGATAATTCGTGTTTTCTATTCTACGGAGGTATATAAATTGTAAAAATATATTTGTTGTAACTGGTTTTGTTATATAAGCAATTGTTAAAAAAAGTAAACTATATTGGTGGTTACTTTTGTTGTTGTTAATTTTTTAAGGGTAAAATAAGAATAATGAAAAAGTCATCCAAAAAATTTGTATTTTTTTTATATATAGTTGGTTACATTTTTTGTTGGTAGTTTTTTTTAAGGGTAAGATAGGAATAATGAAAAAGTCATCCCAAAAATTTGAATCCTTTTTACTTAAAAACATGTGGGTCTAAATTAGCAATGCGCACCTTTTTACTTTGGACAAAAAAACCCTTGATATTTAATTATTTTACACTAGAAAATTGAGGGTTAGTTAGGTAAATTTTAATAAATAATGTGCACCCACTTTGCTAATTTACACCCACTTAATTATAAATATATGCAACCTAAATAAACAACCTAGGAAATAAAAAAAAACTTTAATCTTTAATCTTTAAAATAGTGTTTGGAAAAAAAAACTTTAATCTTTTCACAAAATAAATTAGAAAGAAGACACGACTTATTTTTCGGTTCATTTCAATTACGTGCATGAAACAGCTTATAAACAGCTTATTGATTAATTATTCAGGGGGGCGCGGGTGTGCTGCTTTGCTTGGTGATGGTTATCTGGTGTTTTTTGCGCTCTATTATTGTTTTTTGCCCCTTGTGGTGTGCCTCTATTATTGTTTTTCAATTTTGGTTCTGGTGCTGTGGCTTGCCGTTTTGGTGGTCACAAGTTTGTAAACTTATTATAAGTACTCCTTGTGCTTATGTTATATCAATAAAATTAGCCTTTATTCAAAAAAAAATAATTAATTATTCATATGTTGATGTTTCAAAAAGAAGAAAAAATTAATGTTGAAACGAAAAGATACATTAATTAACCGAAGCTGTACGTAATTTTTTATTTTAATGACGAAGCTGTATGTAATTGATCATGTACGGTGCCTTTTTTTAATGAATAAAATGAGTTTAGTATGGTACAAAATCTTCAATATATAATTCTCCAAAAAGAAAAATTAATTCAATATATAATGAAACTTTTGAGATATTATTATTCATACTGAAACAAACATTTTGAGAAAATTAAGGAGAAATAAAACTGTTTTATAGTTTTTTTCTTAAAACTACAAAATTGCCCTTTAGTCTAAATTTATCTAATACATTTGAAGGGGATATTTTTGTCTAAAGTAAAAAGGTGCGCATTGCTAATTTAGACCCACATGTTTTTAAGTGGGTCTAAATTAGCAAACCCCATATATATATATATATATATATATATATATATATATATATATATATATATATATGCATTTTAAAATAAAAATATTTTTGAAATAATAAATTATAAAATACAATATTTTTACTAATTGAATTATGCTAACAAGACAAAAAAATTCAGTTTTAATTATGAAATTTCTCGCTTTTTTATGTTGACCAAACTTCAGGTACCACTAATTTATCAATCTTATTTTTTTTATAATAGGTGTTTACCAAATATTGAAAGAACACATCTACCTTTTTATTTTATTTTCTTTCTTCACGTTTCCTCAGCCAAAGAAGAAAAAATAATTATATTAGTTTTGTATCTAAATATGAGACTCTTGATAATTAAATTATGGGAATTAAAAAAAGTTAATAGTTATAATAAATTTATTGATAGTAAACATTATTTTTACAAATTTTTATTCCTTAAATGAGAAAATTTATTTATGTTGGATCATAGTATTTATTGTAACATGTAAAAAAAGAGATAAATTAATTAAGTGTGTGTAAGTAAAAAATTAATAAGGACAACTGCAATCGGGAGGGGGCTGAAATCACTTGATGTCAAAATTGATATTCGAATCAGATTAAACTGATGATGAAAGTATTAACGGTGACAATAGTTTTTTGTTTTTTTTGACGCAACGGGGCATTAGTTTTACTAACGACCAAATGGAACCAAATGTGTTACACGGGAGAAATAAGTGTTAAGTTGATTCAATATAGCCCGCAACCGAACACACAAAAATGAGCTTCTTAAGTGATGATGGCTCGAGTTACTAAATTTGCTTTTGTTGGCAACCTGTCTCGTAAGAGCCTCCAGGCAAAAATAGACACCTTCAAGAGAACATATTTGTGCCAAACGAGTTCTTCAACTACATCCAAAGTAACAAGTTGCTGAGAAGTCAAGAGCTAATATTCATCACGAACTGAGTAACCAGTGGCGGAGCCAGGAAAAAATATTTGGGTGGGCCGCTAAAAAAATTATAACATTAATTAAATGCGAAAATTATATTGCATATAACAATTGAAGTTGTAATAAGTACAAAGTTTCATATTATAAATTTGTTTGCGTAAAATAAGTTGGTAATTTTTTTTTTTAATTACATTACATATATACTAAAAAGATAATGATATATTTCAAAATAAATAATACAAATCAAAAGAGAATGATTGTTTTTAATTGGTAAAAAATTATGGTTTTTTCATATAAAAAATTAGCGAGGAAGATAATAGTGGATATATAAATAATATATGAAAACTACTTTTAGTTTTATCTATACTAATATATAAAGGGGATACAAATTTTTGGGATGACTTTTTTATTATTCCAATTTTACCCTTAAAAAATAACTTCCACATAAAAATAAATTTTCAGTTTTTTTTAGTAAAAAAAAATATTTTTTTCTTCTTAATAACTAACCACAACAAAAAAAGGAGGTTAATAGTTATCAATTAACAAAGTCCAATAAAAAAGGAGATTAAGTAGTTATTTATATTTGTACAATACAGAATATCGATTACACAAAAAAAAAATATATCGATTACACAAACGGGCACGGAATGCGGCTAGTAAATATAAAATTGATTTTCTTAAAGAAAAAAAAACAGAAAAATTAAAAACTCACTTAACACAATAAAATTGATTTTGTTAAAGAAAATTAGAAAACGGGCCAAGCAGAATTTGAATCCCTAAATAAACAAGAAAAAACATAAAAACTAGAAAATGGCTACCAACAGGTTTCAAACACGCACCCTCCATGAGCATATGCAGGCCGAACAACCAAGGAGACAACCGCAATCTTCTGATACGATTTCGCATCCACTAATATATATATCACACATTCATAATTTTTACATACATAGGGGTACCTAAGTAATTTCCTATTTTTCAGGGTGGGCCGTGGCCCGGCCTGGCCACCCCTGGCTCCGCCACTGTGAGTAACCTCGTTCAAAATCACGGCCACTGCCACTTATCTAAATATTGGCCCTGCAAAAAGAGAACATGAAGTAAAGTCTAACACTCCCCAACATCTCCCCATTCCGCACCCACAGTTGTCTCCGTCACACCCACGGGATATTTACCTTTTTTTGTTTTTTTTTTGACAAACCTTTTTTTGTTGTTTCCTTGATAGTAGTCTGCATTAAAAGGGATATTTTTTTGTCAAATTTTATTTATCTTGCCGTTGAACTTTGAACTACTAGATTCCTTTCTCCATAACAAGAAGGTTAAATAAAAATAATAATAAAAAAGATAAATTTTTTTAAGATAGTCTTATAGTATTTAGATAGGAAGCAGTACAAATATATATTTTATGTTTATATGTACTTTTCTTGTAATTTCTTTGTTGCTGTCCATTAACAGTCAATGAAAGTTTCATTATCATCAACTCTTCTTTCTTATCTATCTAAAGTAAGGAAACGTAAAAGTTGAAACTTGATTGAAATGAAACTGTTACAAACCAACTTTTATATAATTTTCTCTTACATATATAATAATAATTGTACTCTTTCCTTCAATTATTCCCAAGTGGGTCTATATATTTCAAATCCCATCCTATCCTAGTATCACTTCTTTTCACTTCCCTTCTTATACAAGCTAGCCACTTCTCTTCTTATCATCATCAGATCCAATATGGTTATTCATAGAATTGAATTATGCATTTCTATGGTTAGAATGGCCATAGAATTCGTTATGGCAGTTGCCGAAACAGTTGTAATTGTTCAAGAAAGAAACTCCGAGCCTTTTGTCCCGCTTAATCGGGCAAATACACCTCTCCCTTTTTATGGTTACCTCCGTTGATAGAGATATCATGATTTCAATTTCTTTCTTTTTCGCCTTTTTTCGTATTTTTATTTTCTGTCATATTAAATTTCTCTAATTAGATGTATATATATATAATAGATCATTGTATGATAATATTAATTAATTTCTTTTAGTGTGTGATGTGAGTGTATCAAATTCTATTTGATGCAAAACTATGTAAAGGAAAATTGATACCCCTGTTTTTCGGGTTTCCAAGATGCAATTATGATGAATGAATTATGTTGTTTCTTTATTTGTTCTTGTGCTTTCCCTTAATTAACAAATCTATGATAAATATTATTTCTTAATTTTGTAAAACACAAGAAACCACCATGAATGCTCTGTTTCTGTCTGTACTTTGATTAAGGCTTATGTTTGGATATTTTTTTATATTGTTCGGTTGAAATGTTACTGTCAAGTACTTTATGTTAAAATTAAGTATTTATTTGCATAGCTGTAAAAATATGAGACATGATAAAATACGAAACTTAGGCTCTGTTTGGTAAGATCTCTATTTGAGCATATAGTCTACAGTTTAAAGTTTATAACTTCTTTTAGTAGCTTACGGTGTATTTTTCAGATGTTGTTTTAATTAGTTTTTGAGTTTATAATTTATAGTTTATCGTATTTTCTTTCAATGTTACCCTTATCATTTTACATGGAAAAAATTATATAATAATAAAATATTTTATTTTTATGTCTTTTCACACTTATAATAATTCAACAACTAGTTTTACCAAATACTATAAACTCAGTTAGTTAGTTTATCAGCTATAAACTAGTTTATCCGTTATAAACTATAAATTCATCCGCCATAAACTAATTTATCAATTATCCACTATTTTTTATCAAACAAAATTTCAGATTTTATGATTTTAACTGCTCCCTCTACAATAAAATCTATAATCAAGAGAATCTTTATCGATAACACTTGACATTTGGTGGAAATAGGTACTTTATTAGAGAAATCGGACTTTCAATCTAAATTTCTTATTTTTTTCACATTTATAATGTATTAGTCTAGTGTCTAAACCATTGAATATATTTTAAAGCTGGAATTTGAACTCCATACATCTAAATAAGTTGGATGGAAACCAAAATGCATTTCATCTAGCATTTTGGGTAATGTTAAAAGCAATTTCGTTTGTTTGAGAATAAAGCTGGTTTGGCAAAAGTGAGAGGATATATATATTTTTGTTTAAAATAGCATATAGAGTCGTGATTAAGCACGGTTCTTTACTTTCATTGGTTGCTGAAAAATAAAGATGCGTGCCATCCCAACATTTTTTCTTTATACTATCCCATACGTCACTCTTAACAAAAATAAAATGAAAAATATGTGTCCTTTAACTTATTCCAACCTACATTAGGGAATTTAATGAAAATGAGGGTGTGTGTGTTGGATTTAACTTTTTCAGCAAGAAAATATTATGGGGTGTTCATAGTAGATAATTAAGGTAGTTAGAAATTTGATTGGCTTTTATAAAAAGATAGTAATCTCTCTGTCCCAAAATAAATGACATGTTTGACCACTGACACGTTTGCCAATGCACAACTTTAATTGTTAATATTTCTAATTATCTATACTAATATATAAAGGGGATACAAATTTTTGAGATGACTTTTTTATTATTCCAATTTTACCCTTAAAAAATAACTTTCACATAAAAATAGATTTTCAGTTTTTTTTAGTAAAAAAAAATATTTTTTCTTCTTCTTAATAACTAACCACAAAAAAAAAAGAGGTTAGTAGTTATCAATTAACAAAGTCCAATAAAAAAGGAGATTAAGTAGTTATTTATATTTGCACAATACAGAATATCGATCACACACGGAAAAAAAAAATATCGATTACACAAACGGGCACGGAAGGCGGCTAGTATATTATTAAAAATTATAAAAATGGTATATTTTGAAAGTACTCGTCGAAACAAATCAAACGACATCTCATATGCTAATATTTGCATGTATATATTAGTAGAAAAATAAGGTCAAAGCAGGTCAAATGAATAGTATACTAAGTCAAAAAAAGGTCCTTTAAAATGGGACGGAGGGAGTACAAACTTATTATATAAAGAGAGGTAGTAGTGCAAACTTGTACAGAAGATACAGTAGTACAAACAAAAATCTTAAGAGTTTTATCTTAAAATAGTGAATATCTTTTCCCCCTAAAATTCTTGTGGCCCTCTAAAAACACATAAATACCCACGAGATTTTGAAATTTGAAGTGTATTTTTAATCGTTTGAATTTTAGAATTTAAATCGGAAATATCCACAAATTGGTCATAGGTTTTAGGGTAATATTACCTTTGTATTCAATTCAATGTGATGTCCGTGGAGTTTCGCGATGCTTGGATTGTGACTTCCTAACACCTTTTTGCCCAAAATCGCCGGTTTTTGGAGGATAAGGAGAAGGGGAAAAAAGTTGGAGGAAAATGTGTATTGTTTGTGTCTGAAGGTCCCTGCATTTATATAAGGACACCATTTGGTATCTAAGATGCGAATGTCGTTCGCTATCTAGCAAACGTAAATTGTTTCACATTTCGCGGGGGGGGGGGTGGGGGGGGGGGGGGCTGACTGCTTCTTCAGGCTGACCAAACAATCACATTTTTTTCACACTTGCCTTCTAGGAGGTGGGTGTTGATCGCTTCCTAGTTAGTGAGAAGGGCATATTTGTATTTTCAAGGGGTGGGTGAGGAAATTTGGGGGGCTCAAAAAGTAACTTTCCAAATTTTAATTACGAGGTATTAGGTCCATAAAATATACATAGTATATATGTATAAGCTTAAGTTCATACTCTCATTTATTTTATCCACCCATAGTTCACTCTTATTTTATAATTTCTATTTTGTTGATTAGAATATGTATTTTTTATATCAGTTCAAGTATAAACTTTTTGTATGTTATGTATAGAGGATGTTTTTTTGTTATTTTTTTAGGAGTTCATTTAAATATTCAAGCAGGGCCTCTGAATAGTCAAGATCAACCATGCAAATGAGATGTGCTTATAAAATCAAAGAGAGATCATTCTCGTTGATTCAAATACATCATCATCAAATGATTTTATTCCCAAACTCGAGGAAACTCAACAACGGAAGCAACATGTGATTTATTGTGCATCAACCCGTTTTCTTGATATCATGTTAACAATGGAGATAACCAACAAAAAAGAAGAATAAAGGAGACTATCTAGGGTTTTAAAATATGACTACAATGACATTACTTAGAAATATGGATTGCAAAGAAAGTGGTCCATCGTGGACAAGTGTTCAATATCATTATAACGAATATGAATTTTTTAAAATTCACCATTGGATATTGAAAATCTATATCTTAGTTATCCACACAAAAATTTAGAAAAATTGAAAATCATTTGATATGTTATTTAGATCTATCAAGATTATTAACAGTATTTAATAAAAACTCATAACCCATTAATCTTAATTGGTCTCAATAACATATCAAATGATTTTCAATTTTTATAAAAAAAATTATGGATGATCTATATGATATAAACTTTCAATCCAACGATAGATTTTTTGAAATTCATATTCGTTATAATGTTATTCATGAATGGTCCACCATGGACCACTTTAGTTGTCCATATTAGAATTTACCTACAAGGTGAATCTAGTAAGCCCTAAAAGACTATAATAGTACTACTAACTTATAAACATAAAAAGTACCTTTGTTACCCTACCTATTTCCTCGCAGCCCTACGAATTATCAAAATACCCATATGCACTACTTAGGTAGCGGATACTCCAAAAAATACTCTACTAGAATTGTTTTTTTATAACGTTCGTTATTTAAATAGCGGACGACATTTTTATAATATCCGCCACTTAAATATCGAAAGGATAAAATGGAAAAAGTATAGAACGACACGAGTAGTAGGATTTCAAAACTCAATATCTTAAAGCTCAAATTTTCTTTTTTAGAAAAACCCAAATACTATTATCTAACACTTTTAAAGCAAGTTCCTCTCAACTTTTGTCTCATATGATCTATTTGCTAAAATATTTGTCCCATAATATTTTATTAAAAGAAACATTTGTCCTATAATAATTTACTTATTTAACTAGGCAAATTTTTAAATTTAAATCCTTATAAATGACTTATTAAAGACATTTCAATTAAAATATCACCTCTTTTTTCTATCATTAGCACATTTTCTTAAATTAAAGTGTATGAAACGATGATATATAAGTTTATTAATATGAGACAAAGGAGTACCTACTTAAAGATGATAGATAATGTCGGTTGCCTTCATGAAAGTTTAAACAAAATGTACAATAATTTATGTATTTATTTATAACGAACGTGACTAGATGAAAACAAAAAGTGTGCGGCTGGAACTCATGATGTTGAGATATGATATCCAATCAAAAATGATCCTATATGGGGACTATGGTCGAAAAGTCCCACTCAATGATCCACTATTGAAAATAATGAGACATGATCTCAATGAAGACGACAAAGACATACAACTAAAATTACTCAAAGAGTATCTTCAAACTACAACATAATAAATCTTGCTTCAGTGAGGTAGTGCTTTTAGAGAATATCAAACTTATGAAACAGGACTATGATTTATGTTTTTAATAATAATAATAATAACAATAATAATTGAAAACATATTTTTTACAATAGTGATGAAAGCAACAGATTCGATTGCAAACCCCAATGCTATAATGCAAATCCAAGTCATCACTTGTTTGACTCACATTTCCATTAAGGACATACTCATGATTTAAGGTTTAATTCAAATAGTAATTATATTTAATTTGAAACAAAATAATTTTTCATTTTTAAAGAAATAAAATATATAATTTTCAACGCAAAATTACTATCTATAGTACACTAACAATTATATTGAGGCATATGTTTGCTTTTCCATTTCACATACCTTTTTTAATAGCAGCTTTTTCTTAGTTTAGGTTTGATTTTAATTATAAATATAAAGGAAAATTAATTTTAGACGTGTATGATTAATTTTTACATTTTTTTTAGAGTTGAAATTAATTTAGTCAGAATCAATTTTACAAAATAAATTCACTTACAATCAACTTTTCTCACTGTAGAACAAAGCATATATGTGCTAGTAATGATTTTTATTTGGAATAGGTGATGTATGTTGCATATAAGTAATATCAATATATGTATGGAACCTCAATGAATTCGACAAAATCACAATGACACTTTTTTGATAGATTGATAGTAGATGCTTATAACTGTGGGATTTTTTATTTGTTATGCATAAGGATAGTTTGAAAAATTTGTTAGTGTTTGTGGAGGTTTAAGTATAACAATAAATAGAACTATAAAAAATGAATCCAGCCCGACATGTTGGACTGACAAGCTAGCCCAAAGAAAGTATGAACTAGACTAGTTGTATAAATTTAATTTTTCCATTTTATCCTACTTGTCTTTGATAACTTTAAAATACCCTTGCTTAAAATTCTGCCATGTGTCCTAAAGAAAGATATTTGATGTCCAAAAAAATTGTAACTAAACTAAAAGGCTCTCAACTAAGCCATTTAAATGAGTCAACTAACTAAGCCATTTTTATTTGTTGTGAGAGTAAAAGTTACTTTTTGCCAAACCAAATATCCAAACATAACCAAGCCAATTTGAAAGGAAAGAATCTTTTCATTAGATCAAAGAGATTTACCAAATATTATGGTAATCTTTTCATATCTCCCTCTCAATCCATCTTATTCTTCACAATCCGACTTCTTTTCTCGATCTTTCTTTGTGGAGTGATTAGAAATTTGTCAATTGTTGGTCGCTGAGAAATGGACATGGTGTTTGGGTAAAGACTCAAAAAAGCTTGGCAGTGACACAATTTGCTCAAGGGACAAAAGTTGCGGCTGAGTCGTGGACAAAGTAACTTGCAATGAGAGAGAGAGATAGATAGAGAGAGATGGTGTACTATAAATTTGGTGAGGTTTTTTTAAAATGAAATGACAAAGACCACGATTATTCGACCTAGCAATTTAAACATTTGACAGTTGAACTAGAACATAATCTCATCTTATTATAGTGTATGTAAAAACTCCTGAAGTTTACATTTTGTAGTGTCTATAGTACATAAACTCTAATTTAGTTACTAGCTAGGAAATCTTGAAATGATATATTTGAAGATTATCAACATTAGATTTGGCGAAATTACTTTGCATTCTTGCAATGCGGAACTTGCCCCAGTTGATTGGTGAATATTTGGGAGGATTCTTATCGTTTGTCAACTCTTCCAAGGGCTTGACATCAGTGTAGAGTGCCGGTTTCAGAAAGAACGGAATGGAAAGTCTATCCTTGTTGGAGTTCACCATAACTCTATGCTCAACACTCTCATATGCATCATTGCTCCAAACCTGCATTACTTTGATTATATATATATCAATCTTGTTTATAATAATAGGCAAAGAGGAATGCAAATTTTGAGAAAAATATGAGGAATGGTTTGGTACCTGAATCATATCACCAACATTAATGATAAAGGAATTAAAAATAGGCTTAACTTGAATCCATTCTCCATCTGATTTTCTCTTAACTTGTAAACCACCAACATCATCTTGAGCAAGTACAGTTAAGACACCAGTGTCTTTGTGACGTCCAAGACCAAGAGCAAGATGAGGGTAAGAGCAAGGTGGATAATGGTTTAGTCTTATATTGCTGGTGTTATGTATGAAGAAGTCACGGAACCTATTTGGTACTAAACCTAAGCTCATTGCAATAAGTTCCATCAATTTATAAGCTAGTTTCTCTACTTCTTCTGCATATTCTTGGCATGCTTCCCTGATAAACATAATAATTAAGTAGCATAAACAAGTAGTAATAAATGCCTTAATATTCTTGACCTTTCACCTGATGATATTGTGATGGGAGACAATCCACTCTAACTAGGTTCTTGCTAACATGTGCCCTAGAATTTAAAATTAGAAATATATTCATAAAATTTGTGTAATTAATTGGTAAAAAGTTTAAAAAGTGGATTAGATACACAAAATTAAGATAAAATATATATTTTTTTGGGTGCCTTAAGGCACATGTTAGCTTTTCCCTTTGTAGTATGCTAGTATTTTCTCTTTCACTAAGGGTCCGTTTGGTTCGAAGTTTTTGGAGGGGAGGGGAGGTGAGGGAATATTTTAAATTTTTATGTTTGGTTCAATTTTTTAACGAGGGGAGGGGAGGGAAGGGGAGAAGTAATTTACTTTTTTACTCTTAACCTTATAAACTCAAAATAAGGATTAAATTATAATGGATATATTTCGTCAAAAAAAAAAATCTAATGGATATATAACAAAAAAAAAATCTAATGAGTAGAAAATCTAATTTTTTTTTCTGTTGTAAAAAAATAAAACGTAGAATTTTAGTATTCCAACATGGATAATTTTGAATTTTAATAAAAAAATGAGGGTAATTTTGTCAACACAATAAATTATGTTTTACCTCGCCTCCCCTCCTTAAAAATCCCTCCCCTCACCTCCCCTCCCCTCCTTCTCAGTTGAACCAAACGGACCCTAAATTTAAATACAAATCTTTTAGTAAAGGGTTAATAGGTTTTTACCTCTTGCAAAATAGACGAATAAGTTATTAGACTCGACTACTTTGTAAGGGGTAAAAACCTATTAACCCTTTAGTAAATATAGTTTAACTCGAATAAGTTACGTTAATCAACCCAAAAAAATTGTAATTTATTGTTTAGTACAAATAATTATAAAGATTTGTATTTAAATACAACTAGGCAGCCTCCGCTACCACTCAGATACATCACATTATTGGTAAAAATTGCAAAGACTAATATATATAATATATGCTTAAACAAAAATATGTATATAAACCTATAAAAAAATTGAGCCCTGCCCATGACCGGTTCCGCCCCTGATTTCCGTGCTGATACTTATATTGTATTCTATGTTTTGGTTGTTCAATATATTGTCAAAAAATGGTTGTTTAAATAACAGACTTCTTACAAGATGTTCCCTCCAGTTTCAAATATAAGTAAAAATTAATTTTTAAATTTATTGAATAATTAATGAATCTAATCTATGTTATACCTGAAGTCGGAAGGATTATGAGGCCATCGATTTTCCCATTGAAACTGAAAACTTTGGTCATCTGAAGGTGGAATAAAAGTTGGTTGTTGCACATTAAAATCATAAATTTCCTTCCAGTCCCTAACATTTTTTGTATGCTCAGCTTCAAAATACCCAAGCAAATTAACTTCATCTCTTCTCACCTTAAGTTTTTCCTCCAAACTAAGTTCAAAAAACTTCTTTGAAGATTCTTCAATCCTTTCACGTTTATCCAAAGGCACTTTGTGATTAATCACTTGAAAGAAACCCCATTCTTTACATGCTTTGCCTATTTCTTTGACTAAGTCTTCAATGGAAAGTGGGTTGGTGATGATTTCATCTTTGTAGTTTATAGGAGTGAGATCAATTAGAGGGATACCTTCAGCAATGATTATTGAGGATTTTGGTCTGTGTTCTGGGGATTGAATAAATGGTGAACTTGGTTCTGTTTCTAGATCAACCATGGTTGTTGTTTTGTTTGATCCAAGGTTGTTTGTATGATTCAAGATTATGGTATTTTAATGATTGTGTTATGGTATTTTACTTGTAATAAGAAAAGGGGAGATTGTGTTACATTGAATCGGGACAGGTTTATGTTATGCTCTGAGGTGTTTGTTAGTTACTCCTCTAGTCTTATATATAATTCATTTTTCATATTCATTCAGTATTAGATGTATCTAGTCTATAATACCGGCTAGATTTATTAGTTATTAAATAAATCTAAAAAATAGAAAATCGGTTATATTTGAGACCGGAAGAAGTACACCATTATGGTATTTTAATGATTTTCATAAATTACTTTGATATTACATTTTTTTAGTGGCAAAAATTCCAATTAATTACTTTGATAAATTTAATATTTCACCATTATTTTGTTATCACTTAAATTACTTTGATTTTATTTGTATAATTTTTTTTTGTTAACTTGTATAATTTTATTTTAATAATATAATGTTTATTTTAATTTAATTCATTAGTTTCACTTACATACTAATATTTATTCAATGTGAATTTATCTATTTTCTTTGACAGAGAATTTATCAAAATTTTAGAACGGCTTAAAACCTTACAAAAATGTTAGACTAAAGCTGAAATTTAATTGGAACAAATGATCTAATTGTTTAGTTGTCTTCTACAATGAATTTCAAAATTTCTGACTCATTATCATCACATAAGAAAATAATTGTGCAAATTTTTGTATGCTGAGAGTTCAAATTTCAGACATTCCAATTATTTATTTTAAATGATGAAATTGTATAGATACTATGTTACTATCAATGTTGTTGGCCATGATATTCAAAATACAAAGCTAATACAGTACTATATTGTTAAATTCCTTAAAGGGTTTGAAAAGAAATGTGTGTGACTAACAACAATGGTTTGATCTTTATTTATAGAGGATCATTAGTGTGTGATGATAATTAAGGTTAGATGCCAATACTACCATATGTAGGAGTCTCAAAGCTAAAATGATTAAAAAAAAATTTTAATCGTAAAATAATTTATGTAATTGTGCCTAAAATCACATACGATAAACCTTGTTTATTATAGTGGTGTTTCTTTTATCAGTGATGGATGCGGATGCGGGTTCAAACTCTAAAACAAATATATAAAAGCTTGAGGACAAACCATTTGGGGATTCATTGGTAGTGGTAACAATATTTTTTAAAGCCACAACTTCAAGAATTTCAGGGATAAATATTAGTTATGAAATATTTATTGAATTTTAAAGAAGATAGATAAATGAATCCAAATTCTTGCAATCAATGAAACATAGTTTATTGGCTTCTGACACAGCACCCCAACAAAAAAGTCCTTTGATAAAACCTACAGAATCTGATTTTGGACGGTTGCTAATCGCTTAGTTGTGCATAAGCATAAGTCTCAATCATGATTTGCCTCACTTCAACATCATGATTAGAGTAGGGTCGAAAGTTTAGGTGAAGGCTAACTATATTTTTTAGTTAAAGTTTAGGTGGGCTGGGTTTGGAATTCACGAGATTAGCGCAAAACTTATAATGAAGTGGGAGTTGAACTTACGTTCTTACATAAAGCTCCGTCTATCCTTAAATATAAGTATATTTTGAAAGAAAAAAAGTTGTTCTTAAATATAAGTCATCTTTCAATTTATTAAATGCATTTATATATTTTTCAAACTTCACTCTAATTAACTGGTACTAATTTAACTTGTATGAAAAGTTAATATTGACTACATTATAAATAAAAGACAATTTAGTAGATAATCTACATAAAATGGACACATTAATTACACAAACAAGTTTTCTTAATATATGTAAAACTTACAGGGATTATATTAAAAAACGAAGAAAATATAAATTAATTCTTTACCAACGGAATCAACTCCGTTGGCGTCACTATTTTAC
Organism: Trifolium repens; assembly: GCA_030408175.1. Taxonomy (NCBI): domain Eukaryota; kingdom Viridiplantae; phylum Streptophyta; class Magnoliopsida; order Fabales; family Fabaceae; genus Trifolium; species Trifolium repens. The sequence continues at coordinate 13,758,191 of CP125842.1, read as the reverse complement.
ACGTAATAAAGAAATGCATAATAATTGACAATAATCCAATCAAACATACTCATGCCACAGCACACCACAGTAAAATTAGAAACAGGATCCTCTCCTGTGTATATTTTACTGGAAATGGTCCAATTTACTCTCCACCTTTCAATCTTTTTTATTTGAGTGAACAGTACATAACAAAAAAAATGAATGACTGAGATATAACGGGAGGTAAATTTGATCGGAGAGGATCTACTCGTAAAATTAAAGGGATGTGTAATTTCAATTATTGAGATGAATATGATATTTGCATACATAATTGTTCACTTATCAGAAACACTGTCTTGGATCAATCTGCTGCAACATATTATTCAATTTATTTACATACACAAACTAAGTAATACTTTTATTATACTCTCTTTAATTAAGCTATTTTATAGTGATAAATTTGGACGTTCTCAGTTTTTTTCTTCTGGAAATTGCTACTCTTTCTGTTGACAAGAAACTTGCCCCAATTGTAAGGTCTATATTTTGAAGGGTTTTCATCATTTATCAGCTCTTCCAAAGGCTTGACTTCAGTGTCATGTGCAGGGAAGAAAAAGAAGGGAATTGAAAACCTTTCTTTTTGAGAGTTAACCATTACTCTATGTTCCACACTCTCATATGCATCATTGCTCCAAACCTGCACAAACAAAGCAACTTCAATAATAAAAAACAAATGTAGCACAGACATTTCAGATTGAAGGTGTGTTTGGTGTCTGATACATGTTAGTGTCTGATAACGACATGATATCAATGTGTTAATATCAATGTTGTGTCTGGTGTATGTGTCAATGATTCATAAAAAAAACAACACGTGTGACTTAGGCCAAAAGTACCTGAATGATATCACCAACGTTAATAATGTAAGCATCCGGAGTAGGTTTCACAAGAACCCACTCTTGATCTGATTTACGCTTCACTTCAAGTCCTCCAACTTCATCTTGGGCAAGAATAGTTAAGGCACCAGCATCTTTGTGTCGTCCGACGCCAAGAGCTAGGTGAGGATAAGGGCATGGAGGATAGTGATTGAATCTAATAAAGCTAGTTTGAAGTTTGAAGAATTCTTCAAACCTCTTTGCTTCAAGTCCTAAGCTCAAAGCTATTAGCTCCAACAACTTATAGGCCAACTTTTCCATCTCTTTAAGATACTCTTCAATTACAGCCCTGCTCATGTTGACATCAATTTTAATCACAATTACACAATCCATTAAATTGAGTATCAATTCTACCTTTGAATATTCTAAATGACTCAAACAAAAAGAACACTACCTTTTTCAAATGAGATTATTTACTTTTTAAGTATCAATCTTATAATTTGGATTCTCTCCGACTCCAATAACTCAACCATAAAATCGGCCATAAGTAGAGAGATGTCCACCTTAAACTATTTTAGGCCACATCACATATTCTTAATCCACCCGAGTCACACACTAGACATCTGGAGTGTGACCAAAGTGACTCAATAACAAAAATGACCCAACATACTTAAGCAAAATTCACCTTTTTAGTATAATTGCATAACTAACGTATCTGGTCTATATTATTGACCAGATACATTAATTTTATGCATCAAACTTAAAAAGTTGAATTTTGCTTATCTTTTGTCACGGAGAGAGTAATTAAACTTTAATATTATCGTAGAATTTAGATTGATCTAACTCAGTTAATGAATAAGTACCTGAATTGTGGAGGATATGGAGGTGATGGATTAGACCATTGAATAACTTGATGATCATCTTCATCAGAATTCAAAGGAACAAAAGTAGGATCTTGAGAAAGAAAATCAAACACTTCTTTCCAATCTCTAACATTCTTGGTATGCTCTGTATCATAATAACCAGTTGGATTAATCTCATCTCTAGCAACTTTCTTTTTCTCTTCCAAACTCTGAGCAAAGAACAATCTAGAAACTTCCTCAAGTCTCTGTCTAAGACTCAAAGGAACACCATGGTTTGTGACTTGAAAAAATCCCCACTCTTTGGAAGCACTTCCAATTTCCTTCACTAAGGCTTCAATAGCAGATTGATCTGGAACTTCATGGTTGAATATTGGTGAGAGGTCAATTTCGGGAATTCCTTTGGCTTCAATTATGGAGAGTTTTGGTCTGTGTTCTTGTTCTTGAACAAAAGCTGGGTCTACTTCTCCCATGGTTGTAAAATCAATGTTAAAGATGATTTTGTTGTGTGTTTGTTGTCTTCTTATATTAAAAAGTTGTTTAAAAAACATGACAAAAATGCATACGCACGTAAATACGTAGATATTGTACTACCTCTGGTCCTAAATATAAGAGAAAATTTACTTTTTAGATTCATTGAGAATTTAATGTATCTGGTCCATAATATGGGTCAGATACATTGAATTTTCAATGAATCTAAAAAGTAAATTTTCTCTTACATTTAGGACCAGAGGGAGTAAAATGGAAAATCGTAATTGTAATTGTAATAGCAGAATCAATATAGTCTGCACATAGTATATACATCGAATCTGGACTAGTTTTATATCATATACTGTATGTGACTTTTTTCTGGTGCATATTATATATTGTGTACTCATGTGACAAATTTTATGGACAACTGAATTTAATTTCCTATGTGGGAGCTTTCCAAATACTCTTTTGCTTATGTCTTTTGTTCACCGTTATAAAGCAAAAATGATTTTTGTTTATAATAATAATCTAAAGAAGTAATTTTTCTCTTAGAGTAGATAAAGTGGTAAGCATCACTAAAATTCAGAAACAATGTTGAAAGAAATATCAATATTTGTCGGTTGAGTTATCACTTATAAACTCCTCTCTTACATTTTACCGGTGGATTTAAGGTTATTTGTGTGGACCAATTAACTCAAATTTATCAAGGATCCATCCGGCGTGTATGAAAATTAATTTGTGGGGTTTGAACGCATTGCAGCAGTTCTTAAGTCTCCAATTCATATATGATATATGTGGAGCATACCACTCTTTAATTCATTTTGCATGATGTGCGGATTTGGGGATCGGATAACCGGGGTGAGTGTTGGAATTACTTTCCCGTGGTGTATCGTGAAGGCGGAGATAACGGACCATGCGTTACTGTAGTGCGTTAAAAGTGTTCCGACTTGGCGAAAGCTTGAGTTGTTGAGAATAATGGGCAGAAACTTTTTCAGATTCTTAAGATACTCCAAAAGGAGGAAAGACATAGTTTTGCAATGACATTATGCAGCTTGTGGAGATGTAGAAATTAGGGTTGGGAAAGGGTCAAGCCAGACTTTGACAGGCCTGGCTTTGACAGGCCTGAGCCTGGCCTATGAATTTTTTTTAGGCCTAAGCCTGGTCTACGGCCTATAATGTGCTATTTTTTTCGGCCTGACCTGTGACTGTTTTAAGCCTGGCCTGACCTTTTAGCCTATTTAAAAGCCTGTTACATAAAGGACCTAAACAGTTTTTTCATTAGTTTGATCAAACGATACCATTATTATCGACCTATACATACGGTAATCAGCTAAGGATTAGTGTACAATCATATAGTTAATTTGTAAGGTGGAATATAATATACGAAATTGTTATACTTAATTAATTTAGGACGTTGGCAATAATATAGTCTCCCTGCTTGCTTTGTTTAGTTCCATCTGAATAAAATATATATTAAGCCCCTATTAACTTGTGGTACTTATTTAAACAAAGTTGGACTCTTTTCAATATCACCTAACGTTTGTCAGAATTTTTATATTGACCTATGCATAAATAAAAGAATAATGATGGAAAAGTATAACAGGCCAGGCCTAACAGCCCCATTACAAAACAAACTAAAGCAAATGCCAGTGAATAAAAAACCAAGGAAACAAAGAACCCATCCTTCCCTAATAGCAGAAACCTCTATTACAACAGCAAACCTACTCAACTTGGTAAAAATGCAGGCGAAGAGGAAGCAAATAACTAACAGGGGTATATTAACAACATTGCAAAAAAAAATACTAACAGGGGTTTTGCAAAAAACAAACCACACAAACAAAATATTTCTTGTAAGCATATTAATTTATAATAACATTCAATTTATAATATACGTTCAAAAAAATAAATAAACAACATTCAATTTATAAAAAAATATGACTGAAGATAAAAGGGTTTGGGAAACTTGAAAATATCATATAAATAATAATTATAAAATATAAACAGGTCGGCCTATCAGGTCTCACAGGCTTTTTTAAAAACCTGAGCCTGGCATATTTATGCAAACAGACTTTTTTCAGAGCCTAAGCCTGTCATTTTTATAAACAGGCCAGGCCATGCCATGCCTAAAACAGGCCAGGCCGAAGACCCCTGGAGGCCGCCTGGCCTATTCCCAACCCTAGTAGAAATGCATCAATTTGCGGGAACAAGTCAGACTGCTAAAACGTGCGACAGTTGGAACCGATGACTGAACTGAGAGACAAAGCAGAAAATTAATGAAGAGACCAATCTAACTGAAGCATTACAATTTTAGGAATACATTCACCAATTTACAAAATTCAAAGAATATTTTAACTCACAATTTCAAAAATCAATTTGTCTATTTAATCCTACGCAAACATCAACTACGATTTCATGTATCTCAACACCATAATAAAAAGTGTGGATCTAAAATTATTCATTCCTACTGAATTTTTGTGCAAGATAATTATTCTGAGGTAAAATGCAGATTCAGGCGATTGCCGATGATATAACTAATAAATATGTCCCTCCTTATGTCAATATATATTTTAGTCCAAGAAGCAATGGATTTTGCTATGACTTTTTATTATCGTTTGACTGTTACCGAGGTTTTTGCTTTTGTTGAATATATAATGACTAAGGCTAACTTTGGTTGGTTAATCCAATTAGTTCATCGGTGGTCGGCAAGTATGATGGTCTTAATGGTGATCTTGCACGTATTTCACATGTACATAATGCATACTAGAAATGTTAATATATTTGTAAAAAAAGAAAGTAATTTTGATAGCAAAATTAATTGCAATCACTCACTCATTTCAAAAACACTATATTGAAACAGTCTTTGATTACTTACATGAGCTAAGTGATACTTTTATTAAACTCTCTCTCCCTCTCCCTCTCCCTCTCCCTCTCCCTCTCTCTCTAAGGTAGCTTATAATGATAAATTTGAAGATTCACCACATCTTGTTTCTTGAAATTGCTGTGTAGTCAGTGGACAAAAAACTTACCCCATTTATATGGCCTATATTTTGAAGGGTTTTGCTTGTTTATAAGCTCCTCCAAAGGCTTGATTTCGGCATCATGTCCTGGGTTGAAGAAGAACGGAATAGAAAACCTTTCTTTTTCCGTGTTCACCGTCGCTCTGTGCTCCACACTCTCATAAGCATCATTACTCCAAACCTATAACAATAAAACCAAGTCTGTCGTTAAATCATGTAAGACGCCAATCATTGCACTAAACTTCCATGAAGAATCTAAGTTTATGATTTAAATTTGCGACTTTTAAGTCACAAGTTAAGTGGAGTGTCTATTTTTAAGATTTAAATATGATTCGAGTCATAAGGCAACACCATTAGCGTTGCGATATAGCTCACATCTAATTAAGGGGTTGAAAAAAACACACTATCAATTAGACCGAAAGTACCTGAATAATATCACAAACATTGATAATGTAAGCATCTTGGGTAGGTTTCACAGGAACCCACTCTTGATCCGTTTTACGCTTCACTTCAAGACCTCCAACATCGTCCTGAGCAAGAATTGTTAAGGCACCAGCATCCTTGTGTCTTCCAACGCCAAGAGCAAGGTGAGGGGAAGGACATGGAGGATAGTGATTGAATCTAATAAAGCTAGTTTGATCTTTGAAGAATTCTTCAAACCTCTTTGCTTCAACTCCTAAGCTCAGAGCTATCAGTTCCAACAACTTAAAGGCCAGCTTTTCCATCTCTTCAATATACTCTTCAATTATAGCTCTACTTATTTTGACATCAATTTTAAACACAACCAATTATAAATAACCCGAAGAAAAAGAATATATATATATATATATATACTTCCTTTTTTCAAATGAAATTGTTCACTGTTTATTTTTAGTATCAAAATCATATAATATGGATTATGTGTAACTCAACTCATAGTTTAAACTGTAGTCCGCAACCGTAATTGCGTGCACAGTATTGCTGATACGATAGTCTCATCAATGCTATTATTTAATTTACTGTTAAATAACATAAATGCATTTTCTTACTTACTCTTACCCGGTATTAATAATTATACGAGTAAATATGTATCGAAGAATAAAGTACCTGAAGTGTGAAGGGTATTGAAGTGATGGATTAGACCATTGAATAACCCGATCATCATGTTCATCCGAATTCAGAGGAACCAAAGTAGGGTCTTTAACAAGAAAATCAAAAACTTCTTTCCAGTCTCTAACATTCTTGGTGTGTTCTGTATCATAATAACCAGTTGGATTAATCACATCTCTCGCAACTTTCTTCTTCTCCTCCAAACTCTGAGCAAAGAACAATCTAGAAGCTTCCTCAAGTCTCTCCCTAAGACTCAAAGGGACTCTATGGTTTATGACTTGAAAGAATCCCCACTCCTTGCATGCAGTTCCAATTTCCTTCACTAAGGCATCAATAGCAGATGGATTTGGAACTTCATGGTGGAGTATTGGGGAGAGGTCAATTTCGGGAATTCCTTTGGCTTCGATTATGGAGAGTTTTGGTCTGTGTTCTTGTTCTTGAACAAAAGCTGGGTCTACTTCTCCCATGTTTGTTCTGTTGCTAGAATTTGTAAATCAATGTTGAAGATGGTTTTTCTTGTGTGTTCTCTTATTTTAAAAGGTTGTTTCAAGAATATGACAAAAAAACATACTACGTAGATATTGTAATAGTTGAATCAATATTGTGGAAAGCATATATACATTGAATCTGGACTAGTTTTAGCATATACTGTATGTGCCTTTTTTTTTTCTGCTGCATATATGTATCGTGTATTTTATTCTTTTTTGAAAAAGTGTATTTTTTCTTCCTATTAGCTAGAATTTCACCTTTTAAAGTGAATAAAGTAACTAGACCAAGAAATTATATGAGCTATTGTTTATGAAAAAAAAAAAAAGTAAACTGGAGTTCGAGAATCATTGATATTTTCATACCAAATGAACGCATCTAACTATAATATTTTATTTTCTTGATATGGAATAGAAAATGAATTCAATATCATTAAAATTTATTATTATTTTGGTTTTCACCACCAGTTGAATCTGGTTCGGGGGTCAGTTCTGGCATCAAGTGGTTACAGCCCCCTCTCGATCGTAGTTGCGGGGGATCGAATCATGGTCCTCCCTACCAAGTTCAGCGCCAATCACCACTGAACCAACTAACGATTGATAAATTCATTATTATTTTGAATTGATACATCATATATGCATATCTTATTGTCTTCTCAACTACTTTATTTATTGAAGATTTTTTTATTTATATAAAATTTCACTTTTTCAAATAGAAAATTTGATTGTAGCCACTCACTCATTTCAGAAACCTTGTCTCTTTAATCAATCTTTGCTTGAGTAACAACATGAGATAAGTGATACTTTCATTAAATTATCTAACTCTAGGGTAGCTTAAAGTGATATATTTGAAGATTCTCCACCTCTTGTTTCTTGAAGTTGCTGTCTTTTCTGTGGATAAGAAACTTACCCCATTTATATGGCCTATATTTTGAAGGATTTTGCTCATTTATAAGCTCCTCCAATGGCTTGACTTCAGTATCATGTCCTGGGTTGAAGAAGAATGGAATAGAAAACCTTTCTTTCTCCGTGTTCACCATTACTCTGTGCTCCACACTCTCGTAGGCATCATTGCTCCAAATCTGCAACAAAAAATCCCGATTCTCACGTTAAATCTTTGCTAGCAAAGTTGTTTTCAAGATTAAATCTGTGACCATTAAGTCCGAAGATAAGCAGAAAGACTGTTTTTAAATCGGCATTAGCGCTCATTGTGCTATGACTCGCCCTCTAATTAAAGACTATTTTTTAGGCCAAAAACAAATTGAAGTTCAATGTTTTTTCCTTTTGGTAGAGCACTAGTAGTACCTTAATGATATCACCAACATTAATAATGTAAGCATCTGGGGTAGGCTTCACCGGAATCCACTGTTGATCAGTTTTACGTTTCACTTCAAGTCCTCCAACCTCATCTTGGGCAAGAATGGTTAAGACACCAGAGTCCTTATGAGGACCAACACCAAGAGCAAGGTGAGGGTAAGGACATGGAGGATAGTGGTTAAGTCTGAGAAAACTTGTTTGATTTTTTATGAAGAATTCTTCAAACCTCTTTGCTTCAACTCTTAAGCTCAAAGCTATAAGCTCTAGCAACTTAAACCCTAGCTTTTCCATCTCTTTAATATACTCTTCCATAATAACTCTGCAGTATTCATATTAAAATCATTTTAAACACTATATATATACACACACACAAACTCATCTATAAAGCACTGACACAGACGCCGAACATGACCAATAATAATTTAAGAAACTAGAAGTAATTAAATATAGTAACACGTATATGTGTTGTGCCGTTGTCGGATACATTGTTGCAGGTGTTACATACATAATCATTAATTAGGTGCTAGTCTAATAACAGAAACTATTCAGAGTTTGATATCAAAGAATAATTAGTATGGATTGAAGATGAATTACTTGAAGTTTGGAGGGTATTGAGGGGATGGATTAGTCCATTGAGTGACTCGATCATCATCTTCATCAGAATTCAGAGGAATCAAAGTAGGGTCTTTGGATAAAAAATCAAACACTTCTTTCCAGTCTCTGACATTCTTGGTGTATTCTATATCATGATAACCAGGAAAACCGTTATCATCTACGGTAAGCTTCCTCTTCTCCTCCAAACTCTGTGCAAAGAAGACTTTGGTAGCTTCCTCGAGTCTGAGCCTTAGATTTAGAGGGACACCATGGTTTGTTACTTGGAAGAAACCCCATTCCTTGCAAGCATTTCCTATTTCTTTGACTAAGTTTTCTAAGGCAGAGGAGTCTTGAACTGTGTGGTGAATTAATGGGGAGAGATTGATTACAGGAATTCCTTCAGCTTGGATTAGGGGTGTTCAAAAATCCAGTTAACTGAACCAAACTTTGGTTCGAACTGCATTGAACCATATTTTAAACTGAACCATTTAATACAGTTTTGAACTGAACTACTTTTTAAAAAACAGTTACAATTCAGTTTATAACCGGTTCAAAACCAGTTTGAATTTATGAACTGTATTTTATTTTAAAAGAAAAATATTTAATAATTTTCCAAAAAATTCGAAAACTTATTTTTCAAAAAAAATCGGGAACTTTTTTTTCCAGAAAATATCGGGAACTTACTTCCGGAAAAAAAATCGAAACTTTTTTTCCGGAAAAATCGGGAACTTTTTTCCCGAAAAATATCGGGAATTTTTTTTCGAAAAAAATCGGGAACTTTTTTTCCAAGAAATATCGGGAACTTATTTGCCGGAAAAAAATCGAAACTTTTTTTCCCGAAAAAATCGGAACTTTTTTTCCGAAAAAATCGGGAACTATTTTCCCGAAAATAATTGGAAACTTTTTTTCCGAAAAAAATCGAGAACTTTTTTTCCGAAAAAAATCGGGAACTTTTTTTCCCGGAAAAAATCGTGAATTTTTTTTCCTGAAAAAATCGGAAACCTTTTTTCCGAAAAAAATCAAAACTTTTTTCCCAAAAATTGGAATTTTTTTCTCGAAAAAGTCGGAAACATTTTTTTCGAGAAAAAAAATCGAAATTTGTTTCCCGAAAAAAAGACTGAAACTGTTTTTCGAAAAAAAAAAACTCTGAAATTATTTTTATCGGAAATCAGTTTTTTTTTAAGAAAATACAGAAAATTGGTTTAAAACCAGTTTTACTAAAAAAACCGGTTTTAAACCAGTTAACTTAAACTAAACCGGTTTAAAGGTGTAAACTGGTTCTAAACTGGTTCTGAACCGAACTGAAACTGGTTTGAGAAATAAACCAGTTTTTATAAAAAGTGGTTTCAGTTACTGAACTGAACCATTTATATGGTTCAGTTCAGTGCAGTTTATGAACCGTGAACACCCCTAGCTTGGATTATTATGGAAAGTTTTGGCCTATTTTCTGGATTTTGAATGAAAGCTGGATCCACCTCTCCCATCTTTCCTGCTAACACTAAACTAATCAGTCACACATTGATTACTTTGGTTAATGCTGCAGTGTCACAATATATGTGCACCACATATATTTTAGGCTAAATTGCAGTGGCCCCCAAGTTTCATTTTGGCCCCACTAGTTTAAACGTGCGATTTTAACCCCCACGTTTGTCCCCTTTTGCATTTCATGGTTCCTCTTGATTATTTTGACCAAAAAATTACTGACATGTAATTTTTTTACATGTGACTTGATTATATTGGACAATTAGAAAGATGTCACATAAGAGCATTATTTTTGCAGGAAAAAAATCAATAACAAAAAACCATTCTTGTCTTCTTCAAAGCTACAAGGGTTATAAATATAAAGCAGGTGCTCGACATAGATTATGAAATTTGAGTATACTGAATATGCGTGATTTTTTAAATGCTCCTAATGGACTACTAAATCAATCTCTCACTACTAATGAAAGAGCAGAAAGTAATCCTTCACAATCCATATCACTTTTTCGTTTCCATCTTAAGTACTTGCATTTTATGAAATGTTTGTTTTTGGATGTTAATGGTTTGAAAATTGAGAGAAATTGAAATTCATAACCCTGGAAGTTTTGGAGAAGACAAATATTGTTTTTTGTTATTATTTTTTTTTCTTACAAAAATAATGCTCTCAGTGACCTCTTTCTTTGAATTTTTTTCTATAAAAAAAAAACTTGTTAGGCTCTCCAATATGATTAAGAGGGACCATGAAATGCAAAAGGGGGCAAACGTGAGGGGTTAAAATCGCACGTTTGAAGCTAAGGGGGTCAAAATTGCACAATTAGAAAACTTGGGAAGAGCAATTTAACCTATATTTTATTATCATTATGGAATTGGATATAATTAAACTAGGGTATCTCTCCAGCCAATTGGGTCAAAACACTTGTATTCATGCATAACATATGTATAATAATATTATATTATATCTCATCCTAGTCCTAGTATATTTAATAACTAGATGTATGCCAGGAGTTGCACAAGATTAATATAATTAATTGAAACCTAGAGCTTTTGGAAACTTTTAAAAATTTAGCAGAACTTCTCTCGTGTTACCTGAATTAAAGAGTTGCATGGTTTTAGGAGCCAAAACACCAAAAACTCGTTTTCTCACTGGACATCTGAAACCCAGTTATTTAAAGAACTTTACAACATTCTCATGTGGAACTTAGAATACAATTTGAGTGGATCAGAACCAGATAGAGAAGAACACACTTTGTTTGATTGCTAATGCTTGAATGATCCAAGTACACATTGTAAGCTCCTACGATGGCTTACATGCATGAAGACAAGTGTTACAAGAAGAATATGCAACAAGACAAGATATTATGGATGGGTGGATCATATAATGAACATACATGCAATGCAAGTTTGCAACATTACAAGCGTACTACATGCAAAATATTATGGATGGATCATATAAGGGATGGGCTTGGACCAAAATGTATGGGCTATGCTTTTGGGCCTCAATCATTGAAAGTAGGATATTGTCATCAAATAGCTCAAATGTCCTTGTTGTTGGCAGTCGTGGCTATATCCACAATATGAACCATTTACCTCATAAACCTGCGTCATTGAAAAGTGGTAGATTTGTCCAACCATGTTGGTATTTCGGCCATAAATAGTTGTTGAGTCTTTGATAATTGGCTGCATTTTTGGAAATAAACTTTGTGCAAGATGTGCGATCCAATGCTCTGGCATTGTGTAGAGCATTGAATAATGCTCAGGAGGAGCGCTCATGGCAAATGCTATTTATGGAATGTTCCGTTTCTCTTTCATGAATCTTGCATGGCGCGTTTGATATGTTTTTATGTAAGGAAGGTTGTTAATGCTTCAGATTCAGTTCAAGAATAATTCTGAGAAGAATCTCTTTGAAGAATATATTTGCTAAAGAATCTCATTTTATTTATGTGGAGTTAATGCTTGGGTCAAAGAAAAAAAAGCCCATGCATGTGCTACTTTCTGAAGTATTTAAAGAGTTGCAAAACCCTAATCCTAGTTAGTTGTTCACGCCGTTATTGTGCTAGTATTTCAGTATTAGGTTTTGCGTGTGTTTGATGATTGTGAGCCTTTCTTGTGTCACCTTGATGCAAGCTTAGGACGTGTCCTTTGTGTTGTAATTGTGTGTTCTTTCTCCCAAGCTTTGAAGCACGGAGTTAGGACTTTTGTGTGTGTAACACTCCAAGCCTTTAGGTACGAGTGTGTAGTTTTAGAAGTGTGTCTCCAAAACTGTTTTTGTCTTGAGTTTTATTGAAATCCTTATTGTAGGTAAGGTTGTAAGGGAGTGAGATGGGATCTCATATCTAGGAGTTCCTAGGTAGAAGAGTCATTGGTAGGGCCTAGGTCTTAAGTTGTAAACGGGTAGTTTGCTGGAGACTTAGGACTAGGACTATTATAGTGATATTCCTTCCTGGATTGGTATCCCCCAGACGTAGGTTCGCCGAACTGGGTTAACAAATATCCTGTGTTCTTTATTTGTTCATTTGCTTGTTGTATTCTGTTACGCGCGAGGCCGGATAGATTGCTAGAGCATCGAGTAGAGCATCGTGCATAGCGTGCCAGGAATTTCAATTGACATCAGAGCAGGCACCCTGCCTGTTTGGGTGAGATTCAGGACCTGAAATGTCTGGCACTATGGAGAAAGAAGGAGGATACATGAACAGGCCACCCTTGCTTACTGGATCCGCAAACTATGATTCTTGGAAATCAAAGATGATGGCCTTTCTGAGATCCATTGATAGCAAGGTTTGGAAGGTTGTTTTGACCGGATGGGAACAACCCACGTATGCAAGCAAGGAAGGTACCTCAACTGGGATAGTGAAACCTGAAGTAGAATGGACGACAGAAGAGGAAGCTGTAGCCAATCAGAATCATAAGGCTATTTATGCCTTGTTCAATGGAGTTGACACAAGTGTCTTCAAACTTATAAAGAACTGTGTGTCAGCCAAAGAGGCATGGGAGGTATTGCAAAAGTGCTATGAGGGCACCACCAAAGTGAAACAGTCAAAGATTCAACATCTTACCTCAAAATTTGAAGCCCTAAGAATGAAAGATGATGAGAACATTCAGGACTTTCACTTGAGTTTGTTAGACATTGGAAACTCTTTTGAAGCTCTGGGTGAAAAGATGTCTGATGAAAAACTATCAAGAAAACTTCTTAGATCTCTTCCCAAAAGATTTGACATGAAGGTAACGGCTATTGAGGAGGCACATGATATTTCCACTATGAAAATGGATGAACTTGTTGGATCTCTCCAGACTTTTGAAAGTGTGCTGGATGAACGTGGAGACAAGAAGAACAAGAGCATTGCTTTTGTTTCAAACACTGAGGAGGAAGATGATCAGATTGAAGATGGAGAGGAAGATAGCATAGCTGATGCTATTGCCATGCTGGGCAGACAATTCAACAAAGTGCTGAAAAGAGTTGATCGTAGGAACAGACAGAATGGGCAAAGCATTCGGTTCGACATCAACAAGCAACAAAACATTCAAAAAAAATCCAAACCTGATGAAAAGAATAATCAAGGCAAAGGAGTTCAGTGTCATGAGTGTGAAGGATATGGGCACATAAGGTCAGAATGTGGTACCTATCAGAAAAGACAAAAGAAAGGGCTGACTGTCTCATGGTCAGATGAAGATACTGATGAAGAAGGTGAGTCAGCAAGACATGTGACTGCCTTTACTGGAACATGTGTTGAGGTTGAGGATTGGGACTCTGATGAAGATGGAGATGTTTCCTATGAAGAACTAGCTAGTACCTACAAAGACCTGCTGACAAGATATGAAGGGATGTGCAGGATTCTTGAGAAGCAAAAGAAGACCATCAACAAACTTCAAACAGAAGTTAATACTCAGGTTCAAAAGGCTACTCAAGCTGAAGAAAAGGTCATTCAAGTTAATGCTCAAATGGATGACTTAAGGAAAAGAGTAAGTCAGTTGAACTCAGGAGGAGATCTTCTTGAAGAGATACTGGAAAGTGTTCCAAGTGGGAAGCTTAGATCTGTTGGATACAATTATTCTAGTTTGAATCAGTATCAACAAGATCCTGAAACTAAGTTCTCATCAGGTGGAAACATGATTGATCCCTGTACTGGAAAAGTAATGCTGGAGCATCAGTCTCGACATTCTAAAGCCTTTCCTGTTCCAAAATTTGCTCTTGACCCAAAACCCTCAGCCAGTCAAGGACCAAGACCACGTGCTTACCAAAGATCAAATAGTCAAAGAAGATATCGTAGATGGGTATGTCATCACTGCGGAAAAAGGGGACACATCAGACTTTTTTGCTACAAGTTGCACGGTTACCCCAACCAGAAGCCTAATCAAAATGTAACACATGAGAAGACTATTGTCAAGAAGGAATGGAGACCTATAGAAGAAAATGCTGCATTACCTAAGGAAGAAGATGTTGGGTTGATTGCTCACACTTCCCTAAGAGCTTCTTCAAGGGAAGATTGGTACTTTGATAGTGGGTGCTCTAGACATATGACTGGTGAAGAGAAATACCTCATGAATGTTAGATCCTACAAGGCCAGTTTTGTGACTTTTGGAGATGGTGCAAAAGGAGAAATAATAGGAATTGGGGACTTGATCAACCATGGACAACCGAATCTAGAGAATGTGCTTTTGGTCAAAGGTCTTACTGCAAATCTAATAAGCATTAGTCAGCTATGTGATCAAGGCATGAAGGTTAACTTCACAAAATCTGAATGTCTGGTCAACAATGAAGAAGGACAACTGGTGCTGAGAGGTACTAGATCTAAAGACAATTGTTACCTATGGATGCCCCAAGAAGAAGCCCTCACATCCACCTGTCTTGTCACCACTGAAGATGAAGTTCAACTATGGCACCAGAAGATGGGACATCTCAATCTGAAGGGGATGAAGAAGGTCATATCTCTTGAAGCAATTAGAGGTATTCCAAAACTCAGAATCGTTGAAGGAAAAGTGTGTGGTGAATGTCAGATTGGAAAGCAAGTCAGAATGTCACACCCAATGCTGGAGCATCAGACAACCTCCAAGGTTCTGGAACTGCTGCACATGGATCTTATGGGACCCATGCAGGTTGAAAGCTTGGGAGGAAAAAGGTATGTTCTTGTTGTGGTAGATGATTTCTCTAGATACACTTGGGTGAATTTCATCAGAGAAAAATCAGATGCTTTTGATGTTTTCAAAGAACTGTGCATACAGATTCAAAGAGAAAAATGTAGCAATGTGGTTAGAATAAGAAGTGATCATGGGAGAGAGTTTGAGAACTCCAAGTTTGATGATTTCTGCGCTGCTGAAGGAATTAAACATGAGTATTCATCTCCAATAACCCCTCAACAGAATGGCATAGTTGAGAGGAAAAATAGAACGATTCAAGAGTCAGCTAGAGTCATGCTTCATGCCAAAAATGTTCCCTACCACTTTTGGGCTGAAGCCATGAATACTGCTTGCTATGTACACAACAGAGTCACCTTGAGAAAGGGAACTACCTTCACCCTATATGAACTGTGGAAAGACAGAAAACCAACAGTCAAACACTTTCACATCTTTGGAAGTGAATGCTTCATTCTTGCTGATAGAGAGCCTAGAAGGAAACTTGATCCAAAAAGTGAAAAAGGATTTTTCCTGGGATATTCAACAAACAGCAGAGCTTACAGGGTCTATAACACAAAGACTCAAGTTGTGATGGAATCTGCCAATGTTGTAGTAAAGGACAGTCCTGACAAAGAAAAGGAGGGAGTAGACCAAGGTACTTCTGTCAGTGTGAATGCTGAACCAGATGATGGAGCATCCACACCGGCATCTATGAATGAAGCTGATGAAAGGACTATTGAGGAAGATAGTGATGAAAGTGCAAGGCCTAAAGCTACAAGTAAAGGGCCATCTGTTCGTGTTCAGAAAAATCATCCTTTAGATTTGGTAATAGGGAATCCTGAACAGGGTATAACTACCAGAAGAACAAATGATGTGGTAGCTAACTCTTGCTTTGTATCTCTGTTTGAACCAAAAAATGTAAAAGAAGCTTTGACTGATGAAGCCTGGATAGAGGCTATGCAAGAAGAACTAAACCAGTTTGAAAGAAGTGAAGTATGGGACTTGGTACCTAGACCTGAAGATGTGAATGTTATTGGAACCAAATGGGTGTATAAGAACAAGTCAGATGAGAATGGAACAGTTACCAGAAATAAAGCAAGACTTGTGGCTCAAGGATATACTCAAATTGAAGGACTTGACTTTGATGAAACTTTTGCACCTGTGGCCAGATTAGAATCCATTAGATTACTTCTAGGGGTGGCATGCATACTCAAGTTCAAGCTATACCAAATGGACGTGAAGAGTGCATTCTTGAATGGATACCTACAGGAAGAGGTCTATGTTGAGCAACCAAAGGGGTTTGTGGACCCAGAATATCCCAACTATGTCTACAAATTAAAGAAAGCCCTGTATGGTCTAAAACAGGCTCCTAGGGCATGGTATGAAAGGTTGACTCAATTCTTGGAAGAGCAGGGATACAGAAAAGGAGGATCAGACAAGACACTGTTTGTAAAGCAAGAAAAAGGGAAATTCATAATAGCTCAAATCTATGTTGATGACATTGTGTTTGGTGGAATGTCGAACGCAATGGTCCAGCATTTCGTTCAGCAAATGCAGTCAGAGTTTGAGATGAGTCTTGTTGGAGAACTGACTTACTTTCTTAGGCTTCAAATCAAACAAATGGATGACACCATCTTTATATCACAGAGCAAGTACGCTAGAAACATCATCAAGAAGTTTGGAATGGATAATGCTACACACAAAAGAACACCAGCACCTACTCATTTGAAACTCACCAAGGATGAGAAGGGAATAAGTGTAGATCAAAGTCTCTACAGGAGCATGATTGGGAGCTTGTTGTATTTAACTGCAAGTAGACCAGACATCACCTATGCTGTGGGAGTGTGTGCTAGATACCAAGCAGATCCCAAAGTAAGTCACTTAACTCAAGTCAAGAGGATCTTGAAGTATGTGAATGGAACCAGTGATTATGGGATAATGTACTCTCATTGTGAAAACTCCACTCTATATGGTTATTGTGATGCTGATTGGGCTGGAAGTGCAGATGATAGAAAAAGCACTTCAGGAGGATATTTCTTCTTAGGCACTAATCTAATCTCTTGGTTCAGTAAGAAGCAGAACTGTGTGGCTCTATCCACAGCTGAAGCTGAATATGTGGCAGCTGGTAGTAGTTGCTCTCAGTTGGTATGGATGAAACAAATGCTGAAGGAGTACGATGTCGAACAGGATGCTCTAACATTGTACTGTGACAACATGAGTGCCATAAACATCTCAAAGAATCCAGTTCAACATAGCAAGACAAAACACATTGACATCCGTCATCATTACATAAGAGATTTGGTTGAGAGCAAGATTGTAGTTCTGGAACATGTTGGTACAAAGGAACAGATTGCAGACATTTTTACAAAAGCTCTTGATGCCGTGCAGTTTGAGAAGTTAAGGGGCAAGTTGGGAATTTGCCTCCATGAAGAAGCATAGCAATTACCGTTATTTGTGGAGTGGCGTGTGGCAGTTGTTTTTATCTCTCCTAATCAATTTAAACACGCTGATCAAGGTAATCATGGCCACAACCGTTATTTCAGCACGCCACCATCAATTGTTGGTTATTTTAATTTCAAATCTTTACCAAATATTCTCTTCCCAAATATAATTTCTTATACCTACAACTTCCCAACCTCTTCTCCAAACATTCTCTCCATACCTAAACTCTTCTCCTCGTGTGAATCCTATTTTCTTAATCTTACTACAATCTCTCAATCATCTACTAAAACCTCTCCCACCAAAACCTCACCACAAAAACCATCACCATCGAAACCAACGACCACCGCTCCAAACACCACAGAAAAACCTTCTGATCCCTTACCTCAACCATTAAATGTCATTACCGAAGCCACACCACTCACCATGATCCACCCCTCATTCGACTCGATCATGAATCCCACACCATCTAACCTTCCATCTTCACCCAAATCGAAAACCAAAAAGAGAACAAAATCCACAACCACCAGAAAACCAAAACCCCAAAAATCCAAGTCTCGATACTCCTCAGATTTCAACATGCACGAGTTATATCTCACCAACCTTGGTAACACGAACCCTAATGCTGCTTCTGATGTCGCAGCACCTGTTTCTAGCATTCTGATTGAAGAAAATACGAAGAAAAGTACTCAAACCCTAAGTCCTAAAAAGGGGGAAAGTACTGTTGTTGATGAACATGTTGTTCCTAACACTCCTAGTGATGAAGGAGATGATGATGATTCCCAGAAGATTCAAATCGCTCAAGAAGCTCTCAACTCCCTCGTGGAGTCAATTTCTGGTGCTAAGGTTATGCCGGATGCTTCAGCATCCTTGGCACAAGATCAACCACAAGAAACTGCTGATGATGTGGTTGTTGGTCCTAATGTACAGCAAGATGTAGATGCTAATGTTAATGTGGCTGGAGATCATGCTGCTCCACCAGATGATACTGTTGCTGAAACACCCACACAACAAAAGACAACTGTGACTGGTGAGATACAGACTGACAATGTTATATCAGAAAATGTGGTTGATATGAATGTTACTGAAGAGGAAGGTGCTAACAATGATGATAGCACTGAGGATGATTTAACAATCATGAAGATTGTTGGTGAATCTAGAAGAAAGGCTGGGAGGACTGGTGTGGGTAGTAGGCTCAGGGCTAGAAAAGACAAAGAGCCAGAGATTGTGGCAGAAGCACCAAAGTCCACAAAGAAGAAGAAAAATGTTGCAGCTGAAGCAACAAAATCTCCAAAGAAAAGGAAGGTAGCAGCTGAGGCTACCACTTCCACAAAGAAGAAGAAGATGTATGGTCCTTTGAGGAGATCAAGCAGAGTTGAGATACCTGCTAAACAGAAACAACAAGGATCAAAAAGAAAAACCATCAATCTTAGTGACTCAGAGTCTGATGCTGAGGAGAATGCTCCAGCAATCTCTACAGCTTCCAAACAAAAGACTCCAAAGAAGATGAAAATAGCTGCCACTGTCAGTGCTGAGGATGCCGTGGCCAAGGCCCCAGGCATTCTGTCCACCCAGAAAAAGAAAGCAGGGAGATCAATTCCACAAAACATCCCTGATGTGCCCATGGACAATGTGTCATTCCATTTCAGTAATAGTGCTGCTAAGTGGAAGTTTGTCTATCACAGAAGACTAGCTCTAGAGAGAGAACTGTCAGATGAAGCCTTAGAGTGCAAGGAGGTGATGGATTTGATTCTTCAAGCTGGACTGATGAAGACAGTTTCTGGGATTGGAAGATGTTATGAGAAGCTGGTAAAGGAGTTCATTGTCAACATTGGTGAAGACTGTGACAACAAACTCAGCAAAGAGTATCACCAAGTGTTTGTTAGAGGCAAGTGTGTCCAATTTTCCCCAGCTGTGATCAATGCCTATCTTGGAAGAAGAGAGTATGGGTATCCTGGTTTTGAGCCAACTAACAACCAGGTATGCAAGACTATCACTGCCAACCAGGTCAAGGTGTGGCCTCTCAAAGGTAAGGTACCTTCTGTAATGCTATCTATCAAGTATGCTATATTAAATAGGATAGGTGCAGTTAATTGGGTTCCAACCTCTCACACTTCCACCATAGCAACTGGATTAGCCAAATTTATCTATGCCATAGGGACTGGTGCCAATGTAGATTATGGGTCCTTAATTTTTGATCAAATTGTTGAACATGGCAAGTCTTGGGCAATCAAACTGGCTGTTTCTTTCCCAACCCTTATTTGTGAGATCATACTGGACCAACACCCCAACACTTTGGTTCCAGAGGATGTGCCTTGTAAGAGGGAATCACCCATGACCCTGTCCTACAAGCTCTTTGAGGGCAAGCATGCTGCTGACATTACTGTGCCCACAAAGAAAGCCACCCCTGCTGAAAATGTAGCCTCCACCTCCATGACTAGAAAGACTATGATCCTAACCATGGAAGCTACTGTGAGAGCCTTGGATGAGCAGAAATCTGAGCTTGAAAAGGTCATTGCTGCTTTGAAAAAGGAGGAAGCTGAGGAAGAAGGGTTAATGGCTGAGAATGCAGGTGATGATGTTGCAGGTGATGGTACTGATGATGCTGTTGGTGATGCAGCTGAAACTAATGTTGATGATGAAGGAGGTGACACTGAGGAGCTGGAAGTGTCTGACTCCAGTGCTTCTCTTTAATTATTATATTGTGTTTGTTGCCCTGTCTCTGTTATTCTTTGATTAATCTGTAATGGGCATGTTCTTTTGTTTCTGCTGGTTTGTACTAAGGCTATGTAGCCATAACTTCTCTGCACCTTTATCATTTGTCAAATTTGTGGCAAAAAGGGGGAGTAAAAACTTGGTTTGTTCTTGTTCTGGTTTGATTAATTCTGATCTGCACTACTCTGGTTATTGATGTTATTGATGTTATATCTGGTTCTGGTTATGATGTGACTGTAGTGTAGTGTAGTGTAGCCTGATTGAAGTATGTAGCTGGTATGTATGTTTGTGGTGTGATCTGATGTACAGGTGTTAAGGGGGAGTTGTGATTGTATGATGTAGGAGGAGATGTTGGACGCAAGGCTCCAACATCCTATGCATATGTGCAGGGGGAGTAGAACTGTGGCAATGCTGAAGCATTCTATCCCACATCCCATCAAGTTTATTTTCCTGACCATTTAAGGCGAAGTAGTTATTTTGTGTTCCGCTGTTGCATGCCTCTCTGATAATCTTAAAAGATACAATTATTCTTTTCTACTGTTTTCCATGAAGGAGTAGTATGGTAACGTTTTGAAGAATAGCCTCTACAGATCTTTATGCTTGTGTGTTTATGTTGAGAAAAAGAAATGTAGTTGTTGTATCTGTTTAAGTACTATCTGTATGGTCATAATTTGTTTTAGCCAAAAATTTGCCAAAGGGGGAGTTTGTTGAGTCTTTGATAATTGGCTGCATTTTTGGAAATAAACTTTGTGCAAGATGTGCGATCCAATGCTCTGGCATTGTGTAGAGCATTGAATAATGCTCAGGAGGAGCGCTCATGGCAAATGCTATTTATGGAATGTTCCGTTTCTCTTTCATGAATCTTGCATGGCGCGTTTGATATGTTTTTATGTAAGGAAGGTTGTTAATGCTTCAGATTCAGTTCAAGAATAATTCTGAGAAGAATCTCTTTGAAGAATATATTTGCTAAAGAATCTCATTTTATTTATGTGGAGTTAATGCTTGGGTCAAAGAAAAAAAAGTCCATGCATGTGCTACTTTCTGAAGTATTTAAAGAGTTGCAAAACCCTAATCCTAGTTAGTTGTTCACGCCGTTATTGTGCTAGTATTTCAGTATTAGGTTTTGCGTGTGTTTGATGATTGTGAGCCTTTCTTGTGTCACCTTGATGCAAGCTTAGGACGTGTCCTTTGTGTTGTAATTGTGTGTTCTTTCTCCCAAGCTTTGAAGCACGGAGTTAGGACTTTTGTGTGTGTAACACTCCAAGCCTTTAGGTACGAGTGTGTAGTTTTAGGAGTGTGTCTCCAAAACTGTTTTTGTCTTGAGTTTTATTGAAATCCTTATTGTAGGTAAGGTTGTAAGGGAGTGAGATGGGATCTCATATCTAGGAGTTCCTAGGTAGAAGAGTCATTGGTAGGGCCTAGGTCTTAAGTTGTAAACGGGTAGTTTGCTGGAGACTTAGGACTAGGACTATTATAGTGATATTCCTTCCTGGATTGGTATCCCCCAGACGTAGGTTCGCCGAACTGGGTTAACAAATATCTTGTGTTCTTTATTTGTTCATTTGCTTGTTGTATTCTGTTACGCGCGAGGCCGGATAAATTGCTAGAGCATCGAGTAGAGCATCGTGCATAGCGTGCCAGGAATTTCAATAGTCGTGTTGATATCACCATGGCTTTTTGTAGTCACACCAATATAACAGCTATAATTTTTCACATACAATCCATAAACAAAATATTCTACATAATTATTTGGTTTGATCATCTGCAGAATTGACAAAAATTAAAGTCTAATTGCCACTTACACTTACCACCACAGCAAATGATTTAACTTTTAATTCCACTTTCAGTCAAGAAAATCATCAGACTATGAAGCACAGACACTCCTCATATTAGGTGTATCCCGGTGTCGGACACGTATTAGTGTCCGACACCAGCACTTATGATTACATTGAATTATGTCATTTTCTAAAATTATTATCACTGTCAATGTGTCAGTGTTCGTGTTGTGTTCAGTGTTCGTGCTTCATAGCTGACAAACAAAAAAACACTACTTTGTATTTATAGGCTCTTTTTATACACTCTTTCCAAAGTGAAATTTGAGTTCTATCCCATTTCTCAGCAATTTAAGGCTGCATGACTCTTTTTCATACACTCTTTTCAATGTGAAATTTGAGTTTTTTAATGACTACAATTCCAGTATTAATGATCAATAGGGCTTTCTATAGTCCCCTTTGACAACACATTCAAGCCCTTGCACTCCCTTTGAAGTAAAAGTTTTTCCAGTCTGAATCACATGTTGCTTTTGCATTCAAGTGGTTGAATATAAATCATTTTTCAACTAAAATAATTTTACGAAAATCTAAACCATTCGATATTAAGTTTGAAAAATCTCACCTTTTGGGAGACTTTGGGCTTGACTAAAAATATCCAGGTGGGCACATCTGAAACAAAAATAAGATCATAAAGAATAATTTGCATTAGAAAAGCTATCCACCATTGGTGCTATAGACATAATTGAACAGTGCAATAGAGTTAATGGTTGCTGTTATATGCTCTAAAGTTTGGTAAATAACATCAGAATACGGATGTGTTTTATCTTCTACAGAGAACATATGAATATTGTTGTTCAACTCAATCCAGCTGCACCCTCGGTCTTTTCTCAATTCCAAACTTTGTAATCTCCTCCTAATTTTTGTCTTTTTCCCCCATCTACCTTGTACGGCATACATGTTAGACAAAATAACAAAAGCAGATATTGAATTTGGATCCAAACTGAACAACTTCTCAGCAGCTCTCTCCCCCACTTCCATGTCATTCCAAAAACACGAGGCATTAAGCAAAGCTCCCCAAATTACACTATCTGCTTTGATAGGCATTTGTGTAATAAACTCTTCTGCTTCTTTCACATGGCCGGACCGACCAAGAAGATCCACCACGCAGGTGTAATGTTCTATCGTTGGGGTTATTTGGTAGCTTATCGTCATTGAGTGGAAAATTTCCAAACCTTCGTCAACTAGACCGGCATGGCTACAGGCAGAAAGAACAGCGACAAAAGTAGCTGCGTTTGGAATAACTCCTTGAGTTAACATTGAGTGGAAGAGTAAAATTGCCTCAGATCCATGTCCATGATATGCATAACCATTTATAAGAGCTGTCCATGCTGCTACATTGGGTGAAAAAATGCTGGTGAATGACCTTTGAGCATCAGCCAAGCGGCCGCATTTTGAATAAAAGTCTATAAGAGCAGTCCCGACGTAAACATTCGCCTGGTATGGGGTTTTCGCTAAGTGAGCGTGAAGTACCTGTCCTTGTTGAAAAGAACATAGACATGCACAAGCACGAAAAAGGACAGAGAATGTTGATCTGCTATACTCAACTGATAATCTGCGCATCGTCACATATAATTGTAATGCCTCATTGTGCTGACCATTATGAATGTAACCCGACATCATTGAATTCCACGTTACACAGTTTCTTTCACCTTTAATTTTGTCAAAAAGCTTCACAGCTTCATCAAGTTCACCGTTTTTCGAATATACAGTTATCATGGTATTTAAGGAGGTTAAATGTTTAAGACTCATTTTCTCAAACAATTTTTTCGATTTTTCAAACTCACCACTCATCGCATAACCTTTAATCATCAAGTTATTAGAGATGAGATTTTTCTCTCTCAATCCATAAAAGATCCACTCAGCTTCTTCGACCCTCCCCATCGAGATAAGGCCACCAATCAACGAGTTAGCAACGTTCAAACAAGCTTCTGCTGCTATGCTATCATAAACTCTCTTGGCATCGTCTACAGCATCACAAACACAATAAAATTCAGCAAGTGCACCACCAATTGAGTTATCATAATCAAAACCATCCTTAATGCACAGTCCATGAACAACCTTCCCTACACACAGAATCTTAAGTCTAGCACAAATCCTTATAACACAATCCAAAGTGAACTCATTAGGCAACACTTCAGAACTCCTCCTCATACACCCAAACAAATCCAAAGCCTTGTTACACCCATCTTCCCTCTTCGCATACCCGGATATCAACGTAGTCCAAGCCACAACATCCCTAACAGGCATCTTTTCAAATAGTTTCATAGCATCACCCATCATATCACGCTTCACATACCCCACAAGCATCAAACTCCACAACACATGATTTCCATCACGCAGCTCCTCAAAAACCAGCTCAGCTTCTGCTATTCCAAAGCAATGTACATAGAAATACAACAAAGCACTCCCTACAAGTCCAAACCTCTCATGTCCAGATTTCAAAAGGATGGAATGAACTTGCTTTCCAAGAAACAAAGACCCAGTACGTGCACACGCACTCAAAACTGCAGAGAAAGAAACCTCATTGAACTTGACACAAGAGCTGTGCATGATGGAAACAAAATTCAAAGCTTCAGTGTACTTCCCCCATTGAGAGTAGCCAGAAATCATGGTGTTCCACGAGGAAACTGTTCTAAGCGGCATTTCATCGAACATGTGGCGCGCATCTTCGAGTTTACCAATTTTTGCACAGTTAGCGATGGAGATGTTAGTGGAGATCACGTGAGGGGGATAGGGTTCGGAAGCTTGCAAAAGGGTCGTGAAAAGTTGAAGTTTTTCCTTCCGTTTCCAAGTGATACTCAATGGGCAGAATCTGATAAACAATGTCATTGTGCGGGAAACAAAACATGGTGGACTGGTTTGTGAGGAATGGATCAGCCCTTATCTCGTCTCATGAGACAACTTTTTGTGTATTAGGGTCTGTTTGGTTCAATTGAGAAGGAGGGGAGGGGAGGTGAGGGGATGAATTTATTATGTTGACAAAATTACCCTAATTTTTTTATTAAAATTCAAAATTATCCTTGTTGGAATATTAAAATTCTAGGTTTTATTTTTTTTTTACAACAAAAAAAATTTAGATTTTCTACTCATTAGATTTTTTTTTGTTATATATCCATTAATTTTTTTTTTGACGTAATATATCCATTATAATTTAATCCTTATTTTGAGTTTATAAGGTTAAGAGTAAAAAAGTAAATTACTTCTCCAAAATTTAAAATATTCCCTCACCTCCCCTCCCCTCCCCTCCAAAAACTTCGAACCAAACGGACCCTAATACACAAAAATATGGGGTGATGTGTCATTATATTATTGGAGTGTGTTAAAAGAGTGTGTTTGAGAGTGTGATATTAGTATTTCTCTAAGAAAAAACACAACTTCTAATGTCTATTTAACCTTTAAATGTCATTTTTATCTTCATTTTATTTATGTTTCCAATGCACTCCTCACATTTCTTGTGAAGTTAAAAATGCAGGCTTACTTATTAGAAAAAAGATGGCATATGAAAGAGAAAAGATTCTCTGCAGTACTTTACTCCCTGTAGTTGAATCCTGCCCGTTCATTTTTTTTCATTATATTTCATTTTATTAAACAAAATAATTATTAATGGTGAGGATATAAACTGGACTTCCTCCAGTTATATTTCAACAGGAGAGGATCTGCTCTCGCATATGAAAGGTTGCAACAATTATAAGGGTATATTTGGCAATTAGGTGTAAAAATTACACCAATTAATGTGTTCCTTGGTATTTATATTTTTCGTTTTTTTCTCTTATAGTAATTACTACAAGAGGGAGTATTGTTTTATATCTTTTCGGTGTCTACTTTTATAGCAAGTTTTGATTTACATCCTTATAAAATAAAAATCATTTATTTTCAACTCCAAAAAAAAAATCTTTTGTTTTTAGTCTCAAATTGACAAAATTTTAACATTTTTTGACATTTTTTTTAACATAATATGAACTTATACATATTTAGATATATAGACATAATATAGATTATTTTGAACATAAAAATGTCACAATATTGACATTAAAATGTCAAAATTTTGCTCATTAAAAACTAAAACCAAAAGAAAAAAATTTGTAGGGATGAAAACAAGTGATTTTATTTTACAGGGACGAAAACTAAAACTCACTATAAAAGTAGAGATTGAAAACATATTTTACCCTAAAAAATATATTTATGTATTTAGCGTACTTTATAAATTTAGAGTACTTTATAAATAAGGTTAAATATGTTTTTATTCCCTATAAATATCTTGAATTTTGTTTTTAATTCCTATAAAAAAATGTCAACAACTTTTGGTCCCTCAAAATTTTTCTTTGACAACTTTTGGTCCCTACTTTTAATCAACTTTTGTGTACTTTTATATTTTCGAATGATTTTCTTATGTGTTGATAATAATTTAGCTTCAAACTACCATGGACGGTGGTCGAGCCCCTTTACTTGTTTGGGCATCGACCGATAGTGTTATTTTTATTGCCTTGTATTTGTTGTTATGTAAACTTTAATTTATAGTCTGTTGGGGCACACCTTGTGCTGCAAAGACTATGTGTTGGTTATTTTATAAATATATATAATATTCTGTTTAAATTTTTAAGTATAAGATGAATTATTTATGAATTTTTAAGCAC
Organism: Trifolium repens; assembly: GCA_030408175.1. Lineage (NCBI taxonomy): Eukaryota > Viridiplantae > Streptophyta > Magnoliopsida > Fabales > Fabaceae > Trifolium > Trifolium repens. Next base: position 13,731,320 of record CP125842.1, on the reverse strand, counting down.
AAAAAACTAAAATGTTCATATTTAGTTCATTCATTATTAAAAAAATTAAACTTTTGGAAAAGAGATTCCAATAATGTATTAAACGTGACTGCGAAAAAAATGTAAAATTTTGAATGAAATACACGATTTGACTAAAAAGCAGGACCAAAAACCGTGACTTGAAATATTTGAGGGACTAAAAGTTGATGAAATTTTTTATAGGGCCAAAAAACAAAATTTGAGATATTTATTGGGACCAAAAATATATTTAGCCCTTATAAACATTGTCTTTAAAATTTGGCTTAAATGCAATTTTAATCCCTACCAAATCCGCAATTTTAGTTCCCTACTTTTATTTCCGCAATTTTTAACAATCTAAAATATTAACTTCACAATAAACTAACTTGTGCGCTATTCTAGATAATAATAAGTTAAAAAAGAAATATACAGAGAGTTTTAAAAAGAGAACTCTGTTACAGATTCATTTTGTTAAAGTATTATTTTCAAAGAGATAATGAGCGTTTTTAGTTTAATCAAGTGGCGTAGGTTGCTAGAGAAAGAGGTTCCTCTTAAACCATCAGCAAAGCAACAATTACATAGGTAAAGGGATTATCAAGAACTGTAAGGGTTGAGTACCCCTTATACTCCTTTTAATTCAAAATTTTGCTTATAAAAAAAAAAACATAGGTAAAGGGCTAACAAGAAAATATGGGTATGCTTGGATGTGGTGAGAAAATGAGAAGAGGGAAATATATGAGAAATAGACTAGATTTGATAGGTTGTTTGGTATAAGAGAAAGAGAAGAGAAACAGAGAAGAGAGAAGTGTTGATTGTTTTTAAAAGTACAAAATTGCCCTTGTATGTAATAGAAGTATTATGAAATGGTGATAAGGGTAGAAATGAGAATTAGCAAAAAAGTAGCATACATAGCCAATTCATTTCTTTGGTGTTTCTCGTCAAGGATGGAGAGAAAGGGAATCAGTGTGGATCCCACATGTTTTTAGTCTCTCTCCTTTAATTCTTTGGTATTCCAAGCAAAAGAAATCATCAATCTCTCTTTTATATTTCTCTCATTCCAAGCAAGCTAATAAGTTAAATTGGGTTCCAATCACAACTATCTAAATCATTATAAGTTAAATTGGATTTCAATCACAACTCTCTAAGTCATGAACTAAGCTCAAAAATCGGTCATAGCTGACAACGAACAACTAAAATCACAGCACAGATGACCAATCCATCTAGTTTTGAAATTATCCAATATATCATAAGCAATGAAATTATCCAATATAAATACATGTCATCATATCCAAATAAATCCAAGTAATAAAAGACAGCTAGATTCTAGAGGACTAGTTCATTGAAGGAACTAATTAATTTCATATTTCAGATACTTCCATAGATGCAAGCTTCTTGTGCAGCTGCACTTGGTGCTCAGCAAATTCCAAATACAAATCCCTCATAACTCTAGCTCTCTCAAATTCTTTAGTTCCTGAACATACAATCTTCAAATTGTTGCTCTTTCTATTATTTCCATCCTGTGATACATATTTTGCAGTGATCAACAAAAATATGCAAACAACTACATTTGGTTTATTACTGCACCTAATCAAATTATGCAGTCCCTAGCTAGTGCCTAATTAAGTGAACTTTGTGGCACAACTTATTAAAATTACATATTTGAAGGCATGTATAAGAGGGAGAAATAAATTTTTGTATAAATTACCTCAGATTTAGGAAGTAATGTTCCTATTGATGCTTTGATATTTTTCAGGCCGACTTGTTTTTCAATTATCGTCCATGGCCTGAAAAAAGACAGTAAAGAGATTTGAATGGCTAACCAAAACAATCATACATAACTTAAGATGCGAGTATGCTATTCAACATAGACATCGACGTTTAAGAATTACAGACAAACATAATATACCTGTCAGTTGAAGATGTTATCATGTGCCTTGGATTTTCCAAGAAGTCGGCAAGCTTTTGGAAATCGTGTTCAGTATGTAACATAATAGCACCCTTAGTAAATGTCTCTGATGACAGACTTGGAAAAATGAAGAAATTTGATGTAACTTGAGTGTGTTGATATAAGAACTCCGTAGCTGTTGATGGACATAATTCCCTATCGATATTTCCTATCAATATCATATACATGTTTCTTTTTCCATCAAGCTCCATATCTTCTATTGTGTCTTCAAGGTTAACTAAATCCAAACCTTCAGGAGAATTGTTCTTGTTCTCAGTTTCATTTTCATTGTGGCAGTATGCCGGTGTTTCCTGTCCAGATTGTGAATCTATCCTCCACCTTGCAATCTCGAGAAATGAAGCCACAACTGAATTAAGCTCTATTGTAGATTGAATCATACAAATATCACCAATTTTAGCTCTAGTTAATTCTCCAACATTCGGCCCATGTAACCAAGACAATGTAAAGTTACACAAGCACTCGCCGTTTTTCCTTCGAGAATGCTTGCGTTTTTCCACCTATAAAGACATTCAACATAATCCGACAAGTTATTGCAAAAATCTCAATCCAAAGTTAGATTTAATCATAAACTTCTTGTTTCCAAGAGCCTAATGGCAAAACTTAAATGCACTATACAGCATAAAATTTATGCATAAAATATCTTTACATGTTTTGTATCTGCTCATTAATATATGCATGCATCATAATAACCAATTTCAAATCCCCCAAATCAATTAATACAAGCATTTAATTTACCCAAACTATAGTTTCAAAAATTGCACAAACTTTCACATTTTCAACTTAAACTGCACTCATACACAACCAATCAATGTAAAAAAAGAATAATATGAAAAACAATAGTAGTAAAGAACTCACCGAATGAACTACAGCATCGTAGTAAAGAATATCATCGTGGCCAGAATGCCGACAAGCGCAGACCTTAACATCTTGTACGATCTTATCACACTCATTATCTTGAACCTGAATGGAGAGAGACCTAAAGCGTTTCTCAAACTCCTCAAGATCTTCTAAGGAGCCGAAAAACGAAGGCTCGAACAACTGATCAACTTCATCGGTGGATTTTTCAAACCTTACTCTGAGTGTTCCATCGTCATCCATCATAACCATGACAGTGTACCAGGCATCGTCTTCAAAGCTTCTGAACTCTGTGGAAAAATTCTCCTTCTGTTCAAGATCGACCAACCTTGTTTCATGTTCTTGAGCTGCTGAGGATGATGCTAATTTGTTCTCTGCCATTTCAAAAACTTAATTAGTGGAGAAGAGAGGATAGAATGGAAGAATTAACGTTACTCTTTGTCACTGTGATTTATTAAGGTGGTGGTCACATATATATGATGTGAAAAATGCATTTATCAACAAAAACAACTGTAACCTGCTTTTGCTAAATTACACTTTTCTCCCTTTTGCTATATATAAACTTAGTAAAATATAAATAATAAAATATTTTCATACCAAATAAGAATAAAATCTCGAGGGTAATTTTGTAAATTACATAATCTAAAAAATTAAAAACATACTAAAATTATAATGTTAATTTAATTAATTTGTTGACTATAAAGGTAAAGTAAAATAAGTACAAAAAATTAAAAAATGATTTGTTGACTAAGAACATACTAAAATTATAAGCAAAAAATCACTTTTTAGATTCATTGAAAAACTGATGAATTTGGACTATAATATAGGTCAGATTCACCGGTTTTCCAATGAATCTAAAAAAATTGGTTTTTGCTAATAATAGTGATTCGAAGGAATATATAAGTAAAATATTTAATTTGTTGACTATAAAGGTAAAGTAAAATAAGTATTAAAAAATACAAGAAAAAGGAATGTGAATTTAAATTATATAACAAATTAAACTAATATTCTTGTAATGGTAGTTTCATTATACACATAATATCTATATACATTTATTTAGCTTATTTAATATATATATATATATATATTGTTGTGACAAGTGTGAATAGAAAAGTCTCATATTGCTTAGAATAATGGAGGTAAGGAGGTTGAACACTTTATAAGTGAGAGGACCCATAAACCTAACACCTTAAGGTTTTAGGTAAGAGTGTGGTGTCCAACTCACTTGTAAAGTTGTTCTTGAGCCCAATGTGGATGATCCCTCGGCTGCCCTCTCATGGTGACCCAACATATATATATATATATATATATATATATATATATATATATATATATATATATATAATAAAATTATTTTTTTATGAGTTATACTCATCGATTTTAAAATTGAACTTTTTTAATCTTTGTTTTCCGTAATATAGATGAAATGATAAATATGATATGAAACTTAAACACACAAATGAGAGATTATATGTTTGAACTTAGACACTATATACGATAATTCAGTTTAATAATTTCAACCTTTGAGAGTAGTGCTAGGATTTATAGATAACTTTTTAATTTCTTAATTATTATATTTGTTCTAATTTTAATTTTGTCACGACCCATATTTTTTAACCCAAAAAATGGTAATTTTGAACATAAATAATATGGATTGGAACAAAAAATCGCAAAAAATGTGAAAATTAAGGATCAAAATATTCAATTTGCAGGGGATTATATTTATAAGTGTAAAAAAATTGAACAAAAATGAAATTAATACAATTAAAATAAAAATAATAAAGCAATAGTTCTAATATAAGGCCGAAATGACATACTACAAAAAAAAAAGTTCAGATCCAAGGATAGCAACACTAAAAACCTATTTGGTGCACATAATATTATAGAGTCATGATAAAATATAAAGTATGATATTGTTTGGATTTGATATAAGCAAGATAGCAATTATATCATAGTTAAATATGTTTTTAATCTCTCATTTTGCCCTATAGTTAAAAATAGATTTTTTTATGGTAGAAAAAGGCCTTACAATTTTTTCTATTATTAAAATTGGTCCCTGCCGTGGAAGGGGAATTCATAGCCTTGTTAGAAGCGTTGAAAGCTATGAATCAAAGAGGTTATTCTCATGTTATTTTTGAGATGGATTCTAAGAATGTCGTGGATATGCAATTCATCATTTTTGTGGCGGATGTTCTGAATTTAGTATATTCGTTAGTAATATCAATAATATTCTATCTTGTAATCAAAACTTCATGGTTAAGTTTATGAAACGATAAGCGAACATGGTAGCTCATACCCTTGATAGGGCGGTCATTTATTGGTCTCGCCGCTGTAGTTTTGAGACACTACCTTTATGTATTACTCTTTTATTAAATAATGAAATGATATAAGTTTATGTTTGTAAAAAAAAAAATGGTCCCTGCCGTTAATTTTGCAATGAATGCTGACGTAGCACTGAGTGGGCATGTTGTTTTTAAGGTTAAATATATTTTTAGTCTACTTTATATTTAATAATTGCCCCTATATTTTAAAAGTTGTCTAAAAACCCATAATTTAGTATGTTTTACTCAATGCATCCAATTAAATTATGAAACGGAATTTTTACTAGGAACAAAACTATAAAAATTGCAATATAATTTAGTTAGATGCATTTGTAAAAATATTTTACATTATCAGTATTTTTAATCCCAAATATTTTCCTCTTCACGAGCTTTAATTCAATTCCTACTTTTAAATAAATTAATATGTACTCTTTATATTTTTAAAGAATTTTATATCCATATTTATACTATTACAACAATCTTTATCACAAAAATCATCAAAAAAAAAAACTTTTATCACAAAAATTTAGAGATTTTTAACAAAAAAAAAAAATTAAATATAAATTTTTAAGCACTAAAACCATATTTTACTATGTTCCAAATCATAGGATTCAAACTATTTTAAGCATTGTCAACTCTCCCAACATATATTTTATCTATTTTAAGCATTGTGTCAACTCTCCCGACATGCACACACTTTCTAAGAAAGTCTCACATGTTTACCCATTTCAAAATTGTTCCGGGGCAAAATTGTTAACAAAAAAAAAATCTCATTTTGATGAAGCATCAAGATAGTACCAATAATTTTTTTATAAAACATCATTTAACTATTCAATCTCATACCTACACAGTCTTAAAATTCCTCTCATTCTGGTGTGAACTTAGTTCATTCATGTGTCTATTTGCAAAGATTTTGTTTTTTTGTTACAAAAGCATCATACAAATATCAAACTTCATTGCATAAAAATCAAAACATTAAAATTGCAAAAAGTGAATTACTTGTAATATTTAAAATAAAAAGACCACAATGTACATTACATCCTGAAATTACATTAAATCAGGATTTATGAATAGCAATAACCAAAGTGAAAAAACAATAAGGGGGCGTTTGTTTCGCTGATTTAAAAAAGATTCCTGGGATTCTTAGTCTGGAAATAAAAGTGTCTTTGTTTGGTAGATGGGAACAAACAAAAAAAGCCTAGGAATAAAAGTTACCCAGGAAACAAAAAACACCCACGTTCACCCACGATCACCCACGATCTTGGCAATTTTATTCCCATGAGAAGAGGGTTGGAAACTTTTGTTCCCAGGAACCATAAACCCACGTTCTCTATGAAAACCCATATTTACCCTTTGCTTTACCCACTCAAGGTGATGATAAATTGAACATAGGTGTTGAGCATTGTGATTGATAATGAGTGAATTAATTGATATATTAATTCAGTGGTTTCTAACCGCCACCGCCATTAATGCGTATATCATTCTTCTCTTCCATTTGGAATATACAAATTTTTTTTTTTTTGATATCGAATATACAAATGTTAGCCAATTGCACCAAAACTAAAATGAATAATGGAGATGAAAATTAAGAGAGAATTTTTGGACATCGATATGTGCAGATTTTGTAAATATGGTGATAATCATGAATAGATTTTGTAAAGTTGTCAAGGTAATATCATTGGTTTTATTGCTTATATATTAAGGGTATTTTGATAATTATTACGTTCATTACCAAGAATATACATTTCAATCCAAACATGGTATAATTATTCCTTGAAATTTTTTAAGAAAAAATGCCCAGGAATAAAATTACAAACCAAACACTTTTTTCTCTATTTTCCTGGGAATAAGGTTCCTGCATTTATGTTCCCGGGAAAGTTAATCCCAAGAGTCAATTGTGTAACCGTGAAACAAACGCCCCCTAACCTCACAACTGCGATCGGAAGAGAGTTGAAACCATTTGTTGTCAGAATTGACCCCCAAACCAGATTCAACCGGTGGTGAAAGCCTAAAAAAAACCTCACAATTTTATCATTCATATGGGTTATAACTTATAACTAGCCTATAAGTACAACTAACACATTCACATCATTATCCTTCCCTATAATCATCAATCTGTTTCATGATCTGGTGCTTCAGAGTACCATGCAGGATACTTTCCCATGGATCTAAGAAGCTTAGTATATGATGAATCAGGCATTTTTGCTTGCTCTTCTTCCATTATTTCATCAGCAGATTTTGGCAATCCATCTGGTCTAGGACAAAGTTTTTGTTCTTCTGATTCTATTTTTTTGGCTACATTTAAACCATTCTTTTTTACTTTGTGCATAAGTGCAATTCCATGTAAACATCCTATTAAGGATTTTACACCACCAATCTGAATAATTAACCTCTCTATTTCTGCTTTTGGTGACTCTTTCTGTAAAAGATTGTGAAGAGAAATAGAATTGTTAATAAAAATTCATGAATATTTCCAAGCATAATTTAGATGTCAATGAATTTCTTTTGTGGTTAAAATCTTGAAACTCAAGCCAGTGAATTTTATAATTGAAAGGTTGTACAACAGGACAATATATATTCTAAAACATGTGACATGTGCAAAGTGAAAACCAATTTAGTTTCTAAAAATATATGATAGATTGATAGAATATTTGGTCTCTAAATCTAACAATATGACTAATGTTGAAATTAAAAATCATCAATTACATTTTTTTTTTATATGTTGACGCCAAGAATACTAATTATTAAGTGTTTCACATTATGTTTATAAATTGAGACAATCTTCATTTTACAAACCGTTTTTGTAAGAATAAGTTAGAGATAAAATTTGCAAACAAACACCTAAAAAAATCTAAGAATTATGTCACAAAGTTTTAGAGACAGTTTGCAAACACCCGACTTTTCATGGGAAAAAATATTCTAGTCTCTTAATATCGATCATTAGCAAATAAATCAATAATTAATGAATTTAATTTATATACACCGTTAGTGTAAAGTTATCTTACACATACATCTAATAATATATCAACATATCATGTATTGTGTTTAAAAACATATGATGTGTCACATTTATTAAATAATATGGCAACATATATAATTGAATGCTTGTTTAAAAAAGTTTTACACTGACAGTGCACATTGATTAAACTCATAATTAATACCCTCTGATCCTCATCATAAGAAAAGGTTTCTTTTTTTCTTATAGAATAGTTGATGTATTCCCCTCTTTTTGTTACAAATTTTTTTTTCAATAATTAATTTTAATGAGTGTCATGCTAACTTGATTCAAAAGAAAACATTATAATTACATGTACTCCTATCTAAATATAAAAAATTGAATAGAATATACGGATTTCCTTTTCCCTAATTTAGAAGAAACAAATCTTTCTATAAAAATTATAAAAAATAAAAAACTATGTCTATCTATGAAGCACATAGACTAACACGGACGCCAGACACGACACGACGACACCGATAATAATTTAGAAAAAATGACATGATTCAGTGTAATCATAAGTGTCGTGTCGGTGTCGGACACTGACACGGACACGTGTCGGACACGGACACGCCTAATCCGAGAAGTGTTCGTGCTTCATAGATGTCTATCATTCTTTTTGAATTGTTTAATATGGAATCTGATCAAAAAAGCTGTTCTTTCGGAGTCTTTAAAGGCAAAAACAGTAAAAACAGAACACACAAAACACAGAAAAATAAGGGAAAACACCAAATCTTTCAAGGATTGTATCTCAAGCAAACAATGAAAAGAGATGAATAATAACATACTTCAAGATCTTTAAGCTCGGAATAAGCCTGCCAGCAACTATAACCTTCATCACCTTCAAGTGTCGAACAATAATCTGCCAAACAAAAATCAAACCAAACGATGAAAAAAAAAATTAAAATTAAAAATACAGATAAAAGGGTATTGAAAATCCTATAAAAAAAAAAAATGAAACTTGACAAAGAAGAAACGCACCCAAAAGATCTTTCTCAGTTTTTTCAAGCAAAGGAAGGTCTTTAGCGAGTCTATCAATCTTGGATCGGTTAAAAGGTTGAAGCTTAGGGATGTAAGATTGGTTTCTAGATGAACAACAAATGATGGAAGAAGAATATTTGGTTCGGTTGCGATGAAGATCGTGGGTTTCCAGAAACAGAGGTGGAGAAGAAGGACCAAGTAGTGCTGCTGCAGAATTCATCGTATGTTGTTGTGATTCTGAAATTGAAATTGAAATTGAAGAATTTTGATAGAATGAAAGAAAGAGCAGTGGGCGTTAAATACTGCGAAAATTCTGTGGGAGTTTCTCTATTTGGATAAGAACGATATTTTTCTAGATATTTTTTATTTTTTCAACAAGTCTAGATATTTTTTATTACTTTATTCACATAAGCATTCATTATTAAGAATACTTCATTATCCGAAACTATTGGTTTTTTATTTATTTTTTGACATTTTTAAAATATAGGGAGTAATATTTTTACGTATTTCGTAAAATGTAAGAACTAAAATTTAAATAGTAGAGTCTACTAAAATTTAAAATATAGGAACTATTCTTGATAAAGGAAAAATTAATGGAATTGTTTTTACCATTTTTAAAATGTATGGACTATTATTGACAATTTTGCAAAATGTAGGGACTAAAAACATATTTAACCCTTTTTTATTTTTTCAAAATTTAAAAACACAAAAAACTACCTCTTTGTGAGTTGAACATGAAGAAATGTACCTAAAGCAATGCATATAAGTGTTGTCCTAAAATAAAATAGGGTCTTGCTAACAAAGTAACAAGTGCTTTTGAGGCACTCTTTAATTATTTCATTTAAAAAAAATATTTCTTCTAAAAATGAAACATTTCAATTTTTAATGTGTTGAATTTACACATTTTCATAAAAATTTCACAAAAATTTACTATTTAATATGCTTAAAAAGTGTTCCACAACACTATTTAGCATTTTCCACTAAAAATTATACTAATAAAGAAGAAACCACTACTAGGCCAAACATATTTTTAATAAGTTCTTGATAAAAAAAGTTGCTTAATTTTTATGAGTAAAACACATAGATAAAAGAGTTTTGAATCTGAAAAAATAATAATTACCAAACTGTTTTAGTTTTTTTTCTTCTAAAAGCTCTTATATTCATTTTTAACTTCCAGATAGCTTATAAGAGTTAAAAAAATCAGACCAAACAATACTTTAATACAAGGCTAGGCCCACCTGAATATGACAGAGAAAATAGTTTTCTAAAAAATAATAGTGAGGGTGTGTTTGATCTATTAAAAACAGGGGAACTGGACTAGATAATTTTTCTTGTACTCAGTTTGATTTAGAAACTGACTATGAAACTGGACAAAATAGACTATAAGGGACAAGACAAAAACAAAAAATTTTGTCCCATCACTGAATCACGTGACAACTTTTTGTCCATAGTACAACTATAAAAAAATATAAAAATATCTATTTTAATTACGAATAAAAAAAATCTCTCTATCTCTTTCTGATAAAGTCTTGTACTATCTTATATAATGTTATTCTGTATTATATTGTTATGTCCAGTATTTATTAAATATACATAATCTCTTTTCCTTTTTATTATTGACAAATATTTAGCTTTGATTAGTGCTTTCTCTTTTTGGCGATAAAAGTGAGACATGATGTGGGGGTCAAGTGCACTTTATTTTAGGTTGGTTGATCACTTGATTAGAGGCAAGTGGGAGAGTGGTCTCAAAACGTGGAAGTAAAGCATTGGGTATATGGATGGTGAGGGGATTGGTTTTGTTTCTCTCGTACATAGACAAATACTACTATACATGCGGCCGGTGGTTTCACAAAAGAGTTTTATTTTTGTCACATTGTTTCATTTTTCGGGCAACTGACAAAATATGTCGAAATTGTTAGGTCAGATATTATGACCCGGGTTCGAACCCGGTATCTCACTATTATGTGAATTTAATTTCCAGTAGATTAATACTTCAACTAAGACAAAAAAAAACTATCAATAGATTATATGTTTAAAATCTAAAAAAATTTATGTTAGATGGGTGCTTTTTATATAAAAAGTTATCAATTTTATAACATACGCTATATAGCAGATGTTATAAAAATGAGAATTTTTAATGTAGAATGTTTTTATGTAAGGCTTTTTTTTATTCTTCAAATTTTTTATTTTTATAACATCTACTATTTAAATAGCAGATATAAATTTTAAGTTGAATTACATTTGAATGTATGGCTATAAGTGGGGTATGTTTTCTAAAAGTGGTGCAAAGAGGGAATTTGAATGTACTCAGACCTGTATTGCTATAAGTTCAGTTCAAATTTTTTAAAACAAAAAATATATATAAAAATGATATTGTTTTGTAGAATTAATAGAGATAAATTGTTTGATAGAAAAAACACTATATATTTTACTTTCAAAATAATATTTTTCTTTGTCACATTAGAGAAGAAAATCCATTCTTTTTCGTAGCTTTTGTTCCTTTTTCTTGTCTTTTTTAACTTTGTAGCCAAAAAAAATGGAATGATGAATTTTTTTTATGTTAACTCTCTAACTTTTGATCTTAACTCTGTAGCTCCTAACTAAAAATTATTTTTTTTTAAGAATTGAACTTGGGTTTTCTCAATAGTTTGTCTTTAGAGAAAATTTATCAACTACTTGAGCTCAACCATTTAATTGAAATTGTGTTTTTTTTTTTTGGAAGGATTTGAAATTGTGTTATGAAATGCTAATTGGAATTGTGAGAAAGTAATAGCATTTAGATTGAAGACTTATCGAAACAATGTTTCCTTTTTTGGGAATGAGATATGTGTTTTATGAGACTATGATAGAGAATAATCAATACTAGTATCCAGACCCGTGCCAAGCACGGGTAAAAATGCGTTTTTAGATTTATTAACTTATAAAAAAAAATATTTTAATATATTTTACTTTAGAGTGAAAACTTAAATTTATTATTAATTTATGAAAACACTATATATTTGACAAAAAATATTAATTTTTGAATAAAAATAAAATTGTATAAATATATGAGAAAAAATATTGGTTTTTATAAATTACAATATAAGACCCTCATATAAGTTACAATAAAATAGATTCTTATGTTAATATATAAGTATAAATATAGGTCACATACAAATCATAAAAAAAATAAAAAAATAGACTCCTCTATTAATATAGCAATATATGTCTCATATAAATTACAAAAGACATTCCCCATATTAATTAGTAGGAATATATACTCACAGACTCTTAAATTAGAAAGGAATACGCCACATATTAATTTGTGAGTACAAATGTTGGTCTCTTATAGAATATAAAATAAAAACAAAAAAAATAGACCCCATATATTAACATATGATTATAAATATAGGTCCCTGTAGCAATTACAAAATGAAAAAGGCCCCATAGTAAAATATGAAAATAAATATAAACCCCGTATAAATAGAAGAAAAAAATATCTCAAATTAATTTATGAGTATAGATATAAGTCTCGTCTAAATTATAAAAAAAAAAGACCCCATATTAATATATCACTATAAATAGAGATCTCGTATATTTTTTCTTAAAAATGAAGACCTCTGTAATAATATATGAATATAAGTTAGGTCCCGTAAAAATTACAAATAAATAGGTCTTGTATTAACATATGTGTATAAATAGGACCTCTTATTAATATATAACTTTTTTTTTTGAACAACGGATTACTAATATATAACTATAAATATAGATCTCATATAAACTACAACAAAATAAAAAACTACAACAAAATAAAAAAGTCTTGCATTAACATATAACTAAAAATATAAATCTCATATAAATATAAGTCCTCATATAAATAAGTAAGAATATAGACTCACGGATGACTCATAAATTAGAAAGAAATAGGCCACATATATTAATTTGTGAGTATAAATATAGGTCTCTTATAGATTACAAAAGAAAAAAAAGAAAAATAGACCATGTATATTAACATATGATTATAAATATAGGTACCTATAGAAATTACAAAACAAAAAAGGCCCCGTATTAAAATGTGGGAATAAATATATGCCCCGTAAAATTAGAAAAAATATCTCAAATTAATATATGAATATAGTAGATATAAGTCCCGTCTAAATTACAAATAAGACACCGTATTAATAAATGGCTATAAAAAATATGTTGTAGATTTATTGACTTATAAAAAATATGTTTTACTTTAAACTGAAAATTTAATTTTTTTTCTTGCATATGAAAAATGATTTATATTATGAAATAAATATTTACAATCTTATATAATTTAAATAATTAAAATGACACTATATCTAAAGAAAACAATTACAAAACAGAAAACCTAAAGAAATTATTCCAATATATCTTTTATTATTTCATTTCCACATCAATACCTTCAAAAAAAACAAATATAGAAGCTCAGATAATTTCCTTCAAAAATTAAATAAATATGAACCTCCCATAATTTATATATAAAAAGTCCTTGTATTAATATATAAAAAATAAACAATATAGTTCTCATATTAATATATAAATAAATACATAAGTCCCTTATAGATTATAAATAAAAAAGAGAAATATAAATTTCAAAATAAACAAAAATATTTCTCCATACTGATATATGAATATAAATATAAATATAGTTCTCATATAAATAAATAAAAAATACCCTGTATAATTTACAAAAAAATAGTTTTGTATATTAATATATGAGTAAAAATATAATATCTCGTATAAATGTTATATAAAAATGCCTCATGTAAAATGTTACAAAAATTATTGTTAATTTCCGCCGGAGAAGGTTTGAATTGGAACTTTGGTCCTTTTTTTTGTTACAAAAAGGTAAATAAAGACTAAAATTAACTAATAATAGAAACTAATATTTTAAAAAGAAATTTTCCATTGCGTCATTCTTAAGATGATCTCAAATACTGTTGAAAGTTTTAGTCCTCTGGTATAATTTAAAATAGTAAAAAATTTGCCTACCGTGCATATTATAATAATTATTATATTAATAAAACATGTACATATTATTATTTGATTGGTTATTTTCCATTTAATTTAATTCACCAAGTTTTTTTATTTTATATATGGACTAATTCATCAAGTTTCATTGCCATCCATTAATAATTCATTTAATTTAATTATATGTATTATTTGATAATATAAACTTTCCATTTCAAGCAAGAGAATTTAAACATGTTGAGTGATTCATTTTTAGGTATAAATGAAAATGGAGAGATTCATGATATATTATTAATGTACTAATATACCAATTTTTTTTAACAGTAATTTATTATTGTATTTTGTGAAATCAAGTACTTAATTGTGTGTTCATATGTGTACTCCACAATAACAAATTTAATAATTTTTTAACTTTTAATTTTACATATTCCCGTTGTTTATATATTAATTAATTTATTTTTATGTTAAACATATTGGAAAAGGGTATTATGTAAAGAGTACTTTGTTTATATCTAAAAACAAAAGACACTTTAGTTTTGAGCACAATTGAACAAAGTTATAAAATGTGATGACTTTTATGATATCTCCCATTCTATTTCCCGTCAATAATAATCTATAAAATCTTAAAATCATTTATATGAATTTTATAAAGAATTAGCTCTCCCATGTAAAAAGACAGTTTTATCATATCTCCCACTTTCTTTCCCGTCAATAGAAAATCATCTAGATAAATTTTATAAAGAATTAATCCTCCCATGTAAAAAGAAATTTTAGTATTGAGCGCGATCGAACAAATTTATAAAAATGTGATGCCTTTTATCATATCTCCCACTATCTTTCCCACCAATAATCTATAAAAACATAAAATCAACTTAACGTATATATGTTGAACAAAAAAAATAATAGTGCAAAAATATTATGCGTAAATTTAATTTATTAAACTAATTCTTGACTAATATTTCATAAATTAATGTATCGTCTTGTATTTCCTACCTAAAAACGCATTAGCTGATAATTAAGAATCATCCCATAATTTTATTGCTAAAAAAACATATTCTATATATTTTCTATTACTAAGAGACCAACTTTATAGTATAGAAAAAAGACCAATATTCGTTTTTTGTTGGTTGAAATAAATCCCCATATAACTATATTACAATATTGCATTCAAATTATATAAATTATAAAATACAATCTTTAAATCTAAAACTACAAATTGGTCTATATAGCAAACATAATAAAATCAAACCGCATCAATGTTTACTTTGTCACTTGCCCCTTTAGTTGACATGTACAATTAAATAAAAAGTATAAATATAAGTTTGAAGATTGAAGTATGAGAATAAACAAAAAATGTAAACAGGACATGTCCAGTATATAAAAAATAGACTCGTATCTCAGAACAAATAAAAGTTTGTAAATACATACCGTAACGAATAAAACTCACACTCACAAATTCAAGAATAACTTTGATACTAATATTTTAGAAATGTATTACAAAATAGCAAGAGACCTGCAAAATCTGCAAATATCCAACAATTAAAAAAATAAAATAAAAATAGACTAAACCTGCAAAACTAAGAAAAAATGACAAATTAAAGGAAATAGTGAGAGTGAAATAAAAAGGAAAAACTACTCAAGAAATAAAATTTTATTCAACCAATATAAAATAATAGTATCATTACCATATTTTTTGAAATGGAAACGCACATGTATATATAAAATTGTGAGGCTAGCAACAATTAAGGGAGTATCTCTGAAGTTTTGTATATGGTTGACTACATAGTATATATGAATTAATTCTCAAATTCTAAAATAGGTAACTATTTGAATTGTTTCTTTTTAAGCACAAACCTAACCATCACATTCCAGTTTTCTTTTGAGGCATTCAAATAAGCAATTGAATCGTACTTTGGAGCCATTAAAATTTGTAATTTGTAAATTTGTAATTTGTAAATAAGAGAATTGGTATTGAGATTGGGTGTGATGAATAGAAAATAACATTGTGTAGACTATTTATAGATGTAAAATAGGTCAAAATAAAGCATAAACCTAAGGAATATTCTATTAATTATTAAATGTGTGAAAGTCAAATTAGGTAGAATATATTTTTCGTGGGGAGATATTCGGGTCATTAATACGGATTCACAGATTTTAATAGGGAGATTATGTGGAAAAAAAATGAATATTGCCTTTCCTTTTGTAGGTATAATGACAACACATGAACATAAGTCAATTGCTTAGGTATAATGACTTTGAACAGTAAATAAATAGCATTTAATTCTAAGAATTGCGGATCAAAATTCAAAATAGTTAGCATATCAAAATTCAAAATAGCTATATGGAAATAATTCTAAGAATAACATTTTTAAAGCTTTTATCAAAATTCAAAAGAGCTACTTTTTTTTTAAGGTTTTGATCATAATTCATAATTCAAAATAGCTATTTTTTTAAGGTTTTGATCAAAATTCAAAATAGCTATTTTTTAAGGATTTGCTTGAAATATTTTTTTTTATATTGTCTTTGCTTATGTGGTCTGATTTGTTCAAAAAAAAAGTGTATTAATTAATTGCTTAGAGATTGTTTTTTTATATTTTTTTAACTAAATCATTTAATTCATTAATTAATTGCTTATAGATTGTCTTAGAGAAATAATTGCATAATTTGAGCACACCACGTTTTTATTATGCTTGTACTTTGATCCTTATTTTTTTTTTGAACTAAATCATTTAATTCATTAATTGCCAAAACAATGTGAGAGTAGAATCATTGTGGGATTGTCACGTGTACGTTATGCTTTGAGGAAAGGCTCCTAAATAATATATATATAGATTAAATAATTTAGAAATTTAAGTTAGATTACTATTTATATTAGTTGATGTTTTTATTTTAATTATTTAAAATTTGTGCTTTTTTGGCCCATTTAGTTATTATTTCAAACTCTTTTACTAAAAAAAAAGTTCGGTCAAACAAATTTTCAACAAGTTTTTAATTAGGGATGTCAATGGGTCGGGGAATGAACGGAGGAAGCTTTCCCGCCCCACCCTCCAAAATATTCCTCATCCCCGATCCCGGTCAAAGGGGAATATTTGTCCGGATCCCCACAGATCCCCACGGTGCTCGCGGAGATCCACAGATATCGAATATTAGCAAAAAAAAAATATTTTTCAGTCAAAATTATGACAATAGTATTTTTGTCCCTTTTTAATAAAAAATAAAACAAATATTTTCACGTTCTTTCTTAAAAAAATAAAAACCACATAATGCATTCATAACAAAAAAACAATGCAAAAGTATTTCACTACTAATAATCTTACAAAACCTCATAGTTAAAATATTCCACAATGTATAGTAAAAGATGCATAATCATACAAATTCATAACCAAAATTTCTCATAATGCATAGTAAAATAAATACCTAGAATTTTTAAATATAATAAAAATAAATAAAAATAAAAAAAATTAAGCAATGGACGAATTCGGGAAATCCGCGGGGACAGATGTTTCTTCCCCGATCCCCACCCCGAAGTCCTCGTAGGGGAGTTTTTCCCTCCATCCACGTCCCCACGGAGGAAAAATCTATGTTCCCATTGTTCCGAACAGGGCAATCCCCGCGGGGATCCCCACTAACAGATTGAAATTGACATCTTTATTTCTGATAGAAAAAAATTGTTTAATTTTTATGAGTAAAATACATAGATAAAAGATTTTTGAAACTAAAAAAACAACAATTATCAAACAACTTTAATTATTTATTTTAAACTCTTCTTTTCACTTTTATCTTTCAAATAACTTCTAAAATAAAAAAAAATCAGACCAAATAGACCTTATATATAGTGTCTCAAGCCCTCTTGAGACACTATAAAAACTATCCAAAATGAAATAAAATATTTATGATAGAAACTATATATAAGGTCTTCATCGTATCTCAAGAGATACTATGCTTTCGTTTGACTTGATTTTTGTAGGTCTTAGATGCTATCTGAAAACTAAAAGTGAAAATAAAAACTTTCAAAAAAAATCTAAAGTTATTTGGTAATTGTTTTATTGGCTTCAAAAGTCTTTTATCCATGTTTTTACTCATAAATATTAAGCAATTTTTTTCAATTAAGTTTTTTTTGAAAATCTATTTAGCCTAGCTTCTTATTTTATTAAGTAGAAAAATTTGAAATATGATATGCCAAACGGTAGCTATATATAAACTCATACTAATGGATAATAACTAAATTGGTTTAAGGTCGAAAAAAGTCCAACTTTAAAACAATTAAAATAAAAACATCAACTAATATAAATACTACTCTAACTTAAATTCCTTAATTATTTAATATTGATTTTTCTTTATCAATTGTTATTAGTTGATAATGTAAAAAACACTATCTATCTACTCCCTCTGATTTTATATATAAGCAAATTTTAATTTTCTATACACATTGATTTTTCAATGAATCTAAAAAACTTAAAATTTGCTTATATAAAATCAGAGGGAGTATTTAGCAATATATATTATTAATTATCCGATTCAACGTTGATTCAATTGATCGAATCTTGATCCAAAGGTCTTGCCGTTTTAATTGCCTATACAATTTTTAAAATATTACTATCTCTAGTCTTTAATATAAGAGAAAATTGCCTTTTTAGATTCATTGAGTTTTTAATGTATTTAGTCTATAATATAGTCTAAACGTGTGTTTGGTTTAGCTTTTGAAAGAGCCAAAAGCAATTCTAGAGGTGTAGAATTAATTTTAGACTGGTTTTAGATGTTTGGTTACTTTAAAGCAGAATTGATTCAGCTAGAAGCTATGATTTGTAGCTTCTGGCTTTAAGTATAATTTTTACACTGAAATTTATTGTTCAACTCACTTTTACATAACTGTATCCAAACATAAATCAATTATGCTAAAATCAATTATGATAAAACCAATTCTACCATAATCAATTCTATCAAAATCAATTCAATCTAAAGCTAAACCAAACACATATTAAGTGTATGTTTGGTTTCACTTCTGAAGCAGCCAGAATTGATTATGGACGTGTAGAATTGATTCTGACTTGTTTGGTTTCTCAAAAGTAGAATTGATTCTGTCTTAAGAGTTGATTCTACTAGAAGCTAGAAATCGTAGCTTCTGATTCTATAATTGATTTTTACACTCAAAATTTTTGTTCAACTCACTTTTACATGAATATATTTAAATATAAACCACTTTAACTTAAAATCAATTTTGGCCAGAATCAGTTTTACAGAATCAATTCTATCAAAATCAATTATCGTCACCGCAGAACCAAACATACACTAAATACATTAAAAATTGATTAATAAATCCTCCTATCTTAATACAAGAAAAAATTTACTTTTTAAATTGAAATATCATGAAATGGAGTATAGTGAACTTACAAATTGAACATTTTTTATTTAGAATAAAATTCAATATGTACTTTTCCTTGAAAAAAGAAGAAGATAAAAAGTAAATAAAATTACATGTCATGCATGCTATGGTGGTTATCATTATTATTATTATCACATCTTCCTTCCTCGAAATGGATCAAATTCAACTTTGGTCGTGTTGGACTCAACTGGTCTGGTGGTGTGGTGGTAGCACTTTACAAAAAGAAGAAGAAGGACCAACTCATACACACATCACAACAACACCACAAAACAATATTAATTAATATTTTCACAATAATTCTTCTTCAATCAATTCCAGGTATTATTCACTCACTGTCTTTCTTTCAAACCAACAAAACAAAACAAAACAAAACAAAACAAAAGGAATCTCAAAACAAAGACCTAGGTAAAATTTGTGTCCGTCCATGAACGCTGTTGTTATTGTTTGATTCCGACATATAATGAAGAAGCCTATGGAGAGTTTGAATGATCTGATTCATGAAGTTAAACTCCGCACTCTTTGGTGGGCCATCTCTATTTTCGCCGTTTCTTATTTCCTCACTAGTAAGTTCTTTTTACTTCCAATTCTCATTCATTTTTCATTTTTCTTGTTATTGTTGGATTTGATCTATTTTGCTTTATTGCTACTAGATGCTAGCTTAGGTTCATTGCCAATACTCATGAATGATTAAGGAATTCCATAGATGCACTCAATTTACTCTAATTGTTTAGTTAGGAATGATGGATATATGACTATTGTACTTTTTTATGGATACACTACACCCTTGATGGTTTCCGGGGGGAAAGTGCCCCTGGTAGTTCGGATGTGAGGCAAGTAAAGTCTGGCCAAGAATTGTTCCTATCAGGAATCAAACGGACGATTCGTCGTAGGGGGGATTGTTCATTGTGGTTTTAGTTGACTTCAAAATGTAGTGTTTGTGTTTTTTTTGGCTTTCACCACCAGTTTAATCTGGTTTGGGGGTCAGTTTTAAGACAAATGTTAGTGGTTAGTTTCTTAGGGGAGAGAGATTTTGTTAGTAATAAGGATTGGATTCTGAACCTCCTTCTTAATTCTCCTTCAGCGTCCCATCCCATCTCATGCCACTGATCTACACGTTTGAGGATGTAGTATTATATCTGTTTGTGTTTGTTAAAAGGAAACAAGAAAGACTATATTGTGTTTGTACTTTGTCGTTCAATTGGTGTGTTTTGTTTGTCTTTGTACTCATGTTGTGTATGATGATTTCTTGTCACAGATACAAGTAAATCGATGTGGATGAACGTACCGATGTCAATTCTATTTGTTTGTGCTCTGCGTATTCTTGTAAATAACATGGAATTTCGTTGGAAGGTTCGACGACCTAGATCACATACATATCTATCTCATTTGGAGAAAAAACAGTTGTCTTTGAATGATCCGCGTCTCTCAAGCGCGCCTTCCCCGGCTAAGTGGAAGAGGAAAATTGATTCTCCTGTTGTGGAGGATGCAATGAGTGATTTCATTGATAAGATTTTGAAGGATTTCGTCGTTGATTTGTGGTACTCAGAAATTACTCCGGATAAGGAGTTTCCTAACCAGATACATGCAATAATCATGGATGTTCTTGCTGAAATATCCGCAAGGGTTAAAGAGATAAACCTCGTTGACTTGTTGACCAGGTATGTTGTGTTTTTTCCTCTCCTTCAATTGCTGCCAAAGAGAAGGTAAAAACTACTAACTGTCTTCGGATGCATTTACATACCAGGGATTTAATTGATTTAGTAGGTGACCACTTGGAACTTTTCAGAAGAAATCAAGCTGCTATAGGTGTCGATGTTATGAAAACATTATCTTCAGAGGAGAGAGATGACAGATTGAAATTCCATTTGTTGAACTCTAAGGAGCTTCATCCAGCACTAATATCTCCCGAGAGTGAGTACAAGGTGTGAGTGGATCAGTGGAGTGTTCCAATGTTACATATGTTTCTTTTTAGAATTATTTCTTTTATCTTATCTGATGAATGCTCTTTTCTTAGGTTCTTCAACGGCTAATGAGTGCACTTTTAGCTACAGTACTAAGACAGCGAGAAGCGCAGTGTCCTGTGATTCGCTCAATATCACGGGAACTTTTGACGTGCTTGGTTATGCAGCCTGTTATGAATTTGGCAAGCCCTGGGTATGCTGTTTAATATTTTGTAAAACATTTATTTCTGTGAGTAATTCATTTTTCGGGAGGGTTTCTCATCATATTTAATATTTGAGTATAGTCGTTTAAGCTATGAAACTAAGAAAGGCCAAAGTGGATTTAAAGCTATGAAACTAAGAAAGGCCATTGATGATAACCTTGAAGGTTGAGAGGTGAAATGACAACTACTAGAACAGTAACAAGTTTCATATCTTTTGAATGTCTAAGTAGAGCGCAGGGGAAACTCATCACAGGATTTAGGGCGTTAGAGGTACTAAGTTGAGTGGTGAGTCTTCGAGTGATGCATGCACAAAAATGAAAAAGAACATAAGCTGTGAATTATTAATGAGATTTTATTAAGAGAGTGTTGCTAGCACTCCTCTTAAGATTTAAATTTAGATTTAAAAGAGTAAATAATATTGTTTAAATGTGAACATCATTAACCAAGTATCCGATAAAAGTTTAAGCTGTTAGACGAGGACACTTGAATGATTTTATACTATATATGTTTAACATGCCCCCTCATGCAATAGCTCCTTTTGAGCTTGCAGAGTTGATAATGCATAGGTGCACCTACCTTGTGCTGAAATTCAACTTTTTATTGAATGAATGGTGATGGAAAGATCAACCTCTAAACCACCAGGTTATAGAGGCTCGAATACTATGTTGTGAACCAATTATATCAAAAGCTTATGATATTTGGTCAAGACATGTGAATGATTTTATGCTACACAGAATCTGTAGAGCATTTGTTTCCTGATCGTATTTGTCATATATGAGATGGAAAAGAGGGGTTAGCATATTTCAGCTTCGTTTCATTTAGTTTTTACAACATACTTGCAATAAAATATGTATATTTTTTTATCAGGTTTATAAATGAGCTGATTGAATCCCTTCTACTTCTCCTTAACGGTGATGGTAAAAAGTGGATGGGCGGTGATCAGTCGACTAATGTAGCAAGCCATCATCATGGTAATTCTGTTGCTACTGGCGGCAGACATGACAATCTCACAGCCTCTAGTAAGCATCCATCTTTAAATCAAGGAACGGAAATGACATTGGCTAAAACGAGTGACCCGGGAGAGACATCATTACAATATAATCCACTTCATCAAGAATCTTCACAGGCCAAGCCTGCTGATTGGGCACGAATGTTGGAAGTTGCAACTCAGAGGAGATCTGAAATTCTTATGCCGGAGAATCTTGAGAACATGTGGGCGAAAGGAAGGAATTACAAAAAGAAAGAGAACAAAATTGTCAAACCTGGATTTCGGGATCTTCCCACTAAGAGTCCTGCTTCTGAAAGTTCAATACTGAATAGAAAAATGGCGCAGGAAACATTAGTGAGTAAACGTGGAAAGTATGAAGCTGCAGAAGAGAAGTCTTCTCTACCTCCAACGCAATCCTTGGCTTTGGATCCCCTACAAAGTGTTGCAGGTACAAATAGTTCAGAATCTCCTCAAAACCCTGACAAGAAGTTGTTTTTTGACGGTGAGCTTACAGTTGATAAAGTGAAGGGTACAAAGAATGTTGCTTCTGATGGGTATAAAAGTTCACTAAAGAGGTCTAGCAGTGCTTCTGCCTTGGGAATCCCACCTAATCAAGAAGGCAGCTCCATTATTTCAGAGTTTTTCAACCCAGAATTTGAGAGGCACAGTGGAGGTTTTCGGGGAAAGAGTTCTTCTGACATGATAGTTAGGAAAGAGGGGCAGTTAGCTCCAAAGCTCCGGTGCCGGGTATGCACTTTTTGGCTTTAATAGTTTTTGAGATATAAAATTCTTGACAGTACATCTTACAATCTATTTTAGTATTTCTTTAATCATATACCCTTTTATGATTGTTGTTTTTGTCTACTTAAACATTGCAGGTTATGGGAGCATATTTTGAAAAAATTGGGTCCACGTCTTTTGCTGTCTATTCAATTGCAGTGACTGATGCACAAAATAAAACTTGGTTTGTAAAACGAAGGTTTACTTCTTTCTTACATTTGTATAGTAATGAGTGTTCACAAATTATATTTTTTCTATCTGTAAAAATGCCAGGATAACTTAATTGTATTTTCTTATCTAATATTTCTCTTTCCCCTATCTTTTGGTGGATACAGATACAGGAACTTTGAGCGATTACATCGACAGCTTAAAGATATTCCAAATTACACATTACATTTGCCTCCTAAAAGAATATTTTCCTCAAGCACCGATGATGCCTTTGTACATCAACGTTGCATTCAACTCGATAAATATCTCCAGGTATTGTATTCCTCGTTACATAAAAAAAAAAAAAATAAAGCCTTTTAATAGTTTCCTTTTCGTGTAATATTAACTATGTCTTTAGTAACAATATACCGTCTTACTTCAGGATCTTCTGACAATAGCTAATGTTGCCGAACAACATGAAGTATGGGACTTTTTTAGTGTTTCGTCAAAGGTGTGCATCTGCTTGATATTTCTTATCAGTAGTTCTGACTTCTGATGAGTTACCTTTCTGTATAATCTCTCTTGGTAATTTTTGGGCGTGAAATATGACAATCTAACAAACCATTGTTTTGTTTTATTCTTGAAGAACTACTCTTTTGGGAAATCTGCTTCAGTGATGAAGACCTTGGCAGGTATCCAGATCTTAGTTGTAGCATTTTATTTTTATTTTTTTGGCATTAACCCTCTGGTTCCTAGGGGAGGGCCCCCCAGTAATCCAGAGTTCGGCCGGGAGGTAAGTAAGGCCTAACCAATAATTGTTCCCACCGGGAATCGAACTCGGGTTCTCCAGAACGATCCGTTCTTGGGGGAGCACATTAACCACTTGAGCCCAATGTATTGGTTGTAGCATTTTGTTTTATGTCATAAGGAAAATTAAGAACTCAGGCTGTGGCTATTCTATGTATCGTGCCCTCTCTTGTCAATCTTCTCTGATTTATTAGCATGTTTGATTGGTAATTCTATTTTGTAAACTTTTGCAATCTTTAAAAGCCTGGTTACCATTAAAGTATGATAAAAGGAAAGGTCAAATAAAAGTGGAAGAAAAAGGTTCATGATATGCCATTCTAGCATGCCTTTTCTTTGTTTCTTGAGGATTCGAGTCCATTAGACGTAGGTTTAGCAGGATATAATGGGGACCATGCAGCTACTATGATGTATTGTATGATATAACTTTTCTGTTGAAATTAGGCGTGGCTCTGTATGTCTATTAATAATTTAATATGAAGCTCTCCCTTTCAATGAATTTACTTATCCCTTGTTGATAGAAACTGTTCTGCACATAGAGCTTTTACTTTCTTTTTCTTAAAAAAATGAATTGGATTTCTATATACCTATTTATAAGAGGATTAAGTTAAACAAAACATGTCATTTCCTTATTCTATATCACTTTACTTTGTTTATCAATGATATCAAGTATTATTTTTTAAAATTAATCCTAATTCGTAAATGGTTATCTAAATCTAGAGATTTTTTTTGGTTTATCTGTGTACTGATTCCAAACATAATGTTTGAATGTATTATGTCAACAGTCAATGTAGATGATGCTGTGGATGATATTGTACGCCAGTTCAAGGGGGTTTCAGATGGTTTAAGGCGAAAGGTTAGCGGATCACCATCCCTCCTCAACGAAGGACCTTCTGCATCTACTACGTTGTACTTGCCATGGAATGCAGATGAATTGGATAGAAGTACCCCACAGCAAAGTGCTACAGCAAGTGTGTTAAGCTCTGATACCGAAGAAGGTGATAGGAGCAGTAATTTAGGCCCTGATAATATTGATAGAGAAGAAGTACAAGATAATGAATGGCAATCTGACAATGCATTGATCTCGAAGGGTTACCCATCACTGATAACAGATCATACTGACGAATCCAGCAACTTGAATTTTGATAGAAAGCGTGATCTGTTGGGGGAAGCAAGGGTTAGCAATGATATTCCAGCTACAAACGATAATTGGGAGGATCCTAATAGAGTGCCACCTGAGGTATGTCAAGTCGGCAGAGTTTCTTTTTCTAAGTTACACTTTACACTTAACTATTGATTAATCTTAAAATTTTGGGTTGGGCCTAACTCAACCCTACAAAACCGATTTGTAAGGTGAGGACTGCCCCCACTTGTAAAGTGGCCTGATAACGGAAACTTGATAGCAGGTGGCCCAATGGATCTTGGAGGAGGCTCTGATACCATCTTAGGATTTTGGGTTGGGCCTAACTCAACCCTACAAAATTGGTTTGTAAGGTGAGGACTTCCCCCGCTTATAAACATATCTTCAGACCATCTCTCATCCGATGTGGGACTCTTAACAGTTAAGAAGTTTGGTTCTTTGCTCCAGCACTTATCGGTGTGTGCTTTGACTAGGGATGGGCATAGTTTGGTTTAGGAGGAAAACCGAACTGAACCAAACTGTTCTTTACTCCACCCCTTGCTTTGACTATTTATTAGCTTGTTGTTTTTGGACTATATTGCTGACTAGAACTAGAATGCAGCATACTTTGTCAAGCTAGGAGGATATTTACAACCGAGCCATGATGAAAACCATACAATATTAATACTTCCATTGCTCTATTTTCTTCCTTTAAGAAAAATATAGCGCCAAATAGAAAGAAGAAATGAATCTGCACTTGACTAAATTTACTCATTAGCAAGCTAGTTTGATTCATTTTCTTGCATGGGCTGGTGACTGTTGTGTTGTCCATCAGATGTATCCACCAAATATTGGAAGAAGCTAAACTATTATCCTAACTTTCAGACTTGTTTTGGTCTTTAAAACTCTGTTACCCTCAAAATTTGCCAAACGCTTAGTTGTTTCCAATGACTTCCTTATTTGTTTCATAAATTAAAAAACGAAAAGCAAGAGGCAAACATATTGGTGTACTGTAGTCCCTCGTTTTCCCTTTCTCCCCAAAGGGAAAGATTAGTGATTTGAGAGCAGGAATGGAGTTTTACATGGTATTACACAGGATATATTTGGACCTTTGAATTCCCTTTTCTTCCTTTTTTATGAACAATTTTTTTGGTTTAAAACACATTTTATGAACATTAATAAGTTTGATATTTTTTGCAGTGGTCGCCATCTAATGTTAGTGTCCCTCTTTTGAATTTGGTTGACAAGATATTTCAGCTGAAGAAAAGAGGTTGGATAAGGTATACTATTCTATCTGGTCATTCTGTAATATTCAAGTCAGTAACTTCTAGAAACAATGCCTAAAAATCTATAGCCTAAATTTTATTCTTAGACCAATTTGCAAACCTTTGGTGTTGCTCTTTAAAATTTATTTTTTAGCTTGCAATTTATCTTGATGTGCTATGCAATTTTGCATGCTGTTAGAGACAAGACTCATTCCTAGACTTGCATTACATTACACCTAATGCCTCATGATTTTAGAATTAAAGGTCCTTTAGATAAGTGAGTTAGAGTTTTATGCTTGCACTTCTCATTGTTAAGTTTAAATTAATTTTTACCTCAACACAGTGATGATTGATATGCTT
Source organism: Trifolium repens (assembly GCA_030408175.1). Taxonomy (NCBI): domain Eukaryota; kingdom Viridiplantae; phylum Streptophyta; class Magnoliopsida; order Fabales; family Fabaceae; genus Trifolium; species Trifolium repens. The sequence continues at coordinate 13,704,217 of CP125842.1, read as the reverse complement.
TGTCTATGCTTCAAGCACTATTTTGTGTATATGAGGTGGTGCTGTAGACTTTTTTAGTTGATAGGATACTATTTTGAATTCTTTTTTTAATCTGATGTTAGAAAATAATCTAGATAGCCTTTTACCAAGTAGTAGAGATTAATTTCATTTTCATCTCAACTACATACAAACCATTAACCATTATCATGTTGTAAATTTTGTTACTTTTAGTTTTAGGCTAAGTGGATTTGACTACACAAAATAAGTGCCATAACACTGTTGGTTTGTTTAATTTCCTGGACTGAGAAGTAGCTAATATTGTCATTTCTGTTTATGCAGAAGACAGGTCTTTTGGATGTCAAAACAGATATTACAGTTGGTAATGGAAGATGCGATTGATGAATGGCTCCTGAGGCAGATTCATTGGCTGCGGAAAGAGGACACTGTTGCACAAGGGATTCAGTGGCTCCAAGATGTAAGCATTTTCAAACGACTTTTACCGGGACATTATATGCCAACTCAGATGAATGAAGCTTTTTATGCAAAATAACACAGTAGACTAGGTTACTTGGATGTGGGAATTTGGTGAATTATTGACCTTCTTCCATCTGACAACACTGAGAGCACTACATTCTTGATCTAATTGCTGTTTGCTAATAGATACTCTAATTGGACAACATATCTGTCTCACCGTTACACCAAAAATATCCCATATACGTAATCTTGTATTGTAACAAGATTAGTTAAAAAGTTCACTGTTTAAAATACGAGCATTCAACTCCTAAAGACACCACAGAACTAAGTAGGCTGTGCACAGGCACGGCCAAAAAGGTGTACTCTCTTTGTCTTGCTAAAAGCTCTCAAAATAGTCAAAATAAACTGCTCCGAGTTATGAGAATGAACGAAGTGTTCATCAAAGGCCATAACGCATTCTCACCTGAATGATGTTTATTTCTTGTCAAGTAGTTTTCTACACATGCAAAATCTGGATTTTTTTTTCTTCATTTGTTTGTATTGATGCCACTGTCCATGTTTTCTAGTAGACATAGTTCATTTTGTGCTTCTTGTTTGCTTGAGTTTGTTGTTTCAAAAGGGTGTCTGATCCTCCATATATAGTAAAATAAAAAGAATGTAGAACCTTTTAACCTGATATCATTGCTTCTTTATTTCGTTCTTTTTAGCGCAGCTATCCTCATCCTTAAAGCTTAAGTTACTTGGTGCAAGCCCAAATGGGTTTTTTTACATCCTGCACATCTTTTCACACTAGAACCCAATTTCCTTAAGTTCGTTTGTGGATTCTAGTGAAGTTAACTTAAGCTACATTTTGCAGTGTACTAGTGCAGTATCCTCAAATTACAAAGTTACCAAGTTGCTTCTTGGTTGTCGATTTCTATTGCTTAAATTGTACTTGGTTTAGTATTTTGTTAACCTTTTTCTTATTAATCTTTTTATTAACATGAAACAATTGTCTTCTAATCTCCTCCTTTTTAACTTGCCCATATTTGTTTGATGTGAAACAAAATACTAGATAATATGTTCAATGGTTTTCCAAAAATTTAATTGAACTTTGCATTTTACATTATGAAATGATATACACATCATTTTTTTTTTTATTGTTTTCAGATCCTTTGGCCTGGTGGTACATTTTTTTTGAAAGTAGGGATACCTCAGATGAGAAATAGTAGCAGTGATCAAAAGCCTTCTGAAACAATAAGTGGATCCGGGGGACGAAACATCGTGAAACACGAATCTGGGTCTTTTGAGGAACAGCTTGAGGCTGCTCGTAGAGAAAGTGACATCAAGAAACTGCTCTTTGGTTAGCTTTTTTTTTTTGTAGAATCCTCCAATGTTGATTAATTTGAGATCGATTGTTTATGGATTACGTTCTTCCATTTTTTAAGCTTTATTTATTTTTCTTACCTGTATGTTTTGTTATTTTCTTAGAAGTTGAGTCCATGAGTGTATAAAACAACACCTTGTAAAATTTGTAACTTAATCTTTTAATCCTTAATCTCTGACACAAGTTGTCTCCATTTTCATCAGATGGAGCTCCAACAACTTTAGTCGGCTTGATCGGGCATAATCAGTACAGACGTTGTGCCAGAGATATATATTACTTCAGTCAGGTTAAATTCCGACCGCATTGCTCTATTCACTTGGTTCATTTTCTTGTGTTTGCATTAATTTTTAATATCTGTTTGAAACTTTTTCTGCTAAACTAACAATTCTATATCATTTTTTTTAGTCTACTGTATGTATGAAGCAACTTGCCTATGCAATTTTGGAACTTCTACTTGTGTCCATCTTTCCTGAGATGAGGAATGTTGTGTTGAGTGTTCATGAGAATGTGAAATTGTGAATGTTCACCGAGCCTCATGAGTTCCTTATCACACGTGGTAGCGGCTTACCTATATTGTACATGAAATTGTGAAGACACGATAGATGATTCGGGGAAATTAGCGAAATTGGTTTTGAATCTCATTTTCTAACTGTATAAAACTTAGATATAGGTTGTGTACAGAAACAATCATGTTGTGTTACTATGTTTTGTCAAGGCATATATACCCCATTTTAATGGGGATTTTGTAATGTTTATAGTTAGGCTCAAGAAATGCATCTTAGTGAATATTCTTTATTTGTTAGTCATTGGTATTTGAGGCTCTTTTGTTCAACTGTGTTTTCAATAGTTACTGCATAATGTTTTGAATTGAGAGAAATGAATTTTTCCATACAACCATACATGAGTGATGACTTTAAAATGGTCATTTAATGGCCAAATGACCACCTTTATATGTATGATCACTTGAAAATGTCACATGATTTTATATTTTAAAATGATCTTTTTTTACGGGAATAAATCTTATAACATTTCATTATCAATAATGTTACTAATACATGTGGGAATAAATAGGTATAGATGTGGCCACTCTAGCTAATGCATGCACAATCTTATTGATTTATCTACTAAGCGTTTACAATCATTTATCACATCACCAAGCTCCCGACGCATCCTCTTTCTTTCCATGAAATCTTGTGACAACAATTTGAGAATCAAGTTCAAAATCAACATTTGCCAATTGTAGTTCATGAACTGAATTCAAAGCTTTTAGTTTAAAATATTTTAGCTGATTTCGTGGGTTACTCATATCAGTCCCACCAGTGTGATTTTGTCACAATGGTTGGAATCGATATAGTAATTCACGAGGGATTTTTTGTGTCCTCATTAGGAACAATGAGTAACCCACAAGGATGTTATTGCGCTTAATCTTAGGTCGATGGCTGACGAACTTTCTGTCACCGGTCATATAACTTCCCCTGCTGGAAAATTGAAGTGTTGGTAGCATGGTTAAAATTTTGTTTTCTGCTCAGGTCCAAACCGTTGAGATTTTAATCTGAGGAGGGAACAAAAAATGGCAAGAGGTGCGTGCACCTCATTTTATCCCTCGGGCGGTGCTTCCAATTTGGTCTTTATCTGCCGACCATTTCGCTATGTACATAGCGAACACCATAGTTTGCTATGTAGCAAGCGAACTATGGTGTTCCGTTTTTAAAGGTTTACACACTTGCATTCTAAGTAGCGAAGGGTGTAAATTGGGAGCGTCAGGGGTGAACCAGTGTAACGGGGGATGCAAAAAGTAAATCCTTTCTTAATAATTGGGTGTCCTTAACTGACCCATCAACCAAATTGATTCATTTGAAAACCAAATTGGACCCATCTAAGCCCAACGAAAAAAACGAGTACCAATTTAAATTAGGGTTCGGTAATCGAGTTTCATATTCTTCACATCTTCTTCTGTCTCTAGGCTTGACGGCCTCTGTTTGAAATGCCTACTTTCATTATCACGACATTATTGTGAAATCTTGTTGAAGACTATATAGATATTCAGCATAATGTCATATACAGAAGAAGATTATTGAGATTTGGTAAAATTATGGGAAGTTAAATAGTGTGATATTCATAGTCTATTGTACATCTTGCATTGTATTTAGGAGACGCTTATCTATTCTTTAATTATTTGAAATCTAAGCCCATCAGGTATGAGCCTTACTCTTTATGCGATGATTGTTTATACTTTTTAGATTTGAATTGTGATATTATTTAAAAATTGATGTCTATATCCATGTCGCCTAAGATCTATTTGGAATATAATGTGTATGTACGAATTTTGTAATTTGAAAATTTTTACCCTAATGTAAAATATTATAGCTCCTTATCTTTTTAGATACCGACATGATATATTACTTAAAATTTATGAAATGTTTATATAATTGATATGAGTGTTAAACCATAAGAAATAACCCGAATTTAATATCTAGAAACTTTTAAGAAAATACACATTGTTTCTACTGGTAGTTTTGATTAGTTCTCATAAGTCTGTCATGTTGAGTAGAGTCGCGTTGAGTTGCTACTCAGCATGACATATTTATAAGAATTGATAAAAGCAATATATAAATATAATATTATATACATTTTCTTCTCTGTTAGCATTACTATTCACTGTTCCATCTCTATAATTGTTCCCTTTTACTTCTCATGTGATAAAAAATGAGTTTCAAATAAAAAAGATTCCTATGAACTCAAAAAATTATCAAATCACTTTGTTAAAAAATTTATTCCTAACTTGAAAAAATCATTCTAGAGATTAATTTTTTAAACGGTGAAACAAACATCTTCAAAAAAATATATAAGTCTGTAATTTAATTTGATTAGCAATCATAACTTTTTTTTTTTTTAATGGTAAATTGTAAGTATATTACAATGTTATGTTAATTTTCTCATTGTCATGACTTGAACCCTGAACCTCAAACTCTTTAATCCTTAGCTCAACTAGCTTAACCAATTGAGCTACCTATCCCACTCAGCAATCATAATTTTCTTAACGAGTACCTAACGACTTTATAATTTAACAGTTTTTTTTTTTAAAATATAACTATACTTTTTTTTAGGTAAAATAAAATGGGTAAATTGAAATTTTGTGTTTGAGCGGTAAATACTTGAGTGTGAAAAATTATTTACACCGCTCACTATTTTTTTACAGATTTGAAAATCCCGCCATTTTCACTTTACCTTTTAAAACCCAACCGTCTCTCAACAACACAACAGAGCCACTGTCAGAAGAAGAAGAAAATGGGAAATCAACGAAATCTTCGTACAAGGATAAGCAAAGAAGAAGAAGAAGATGTTACCACCACCAAAACCCAAACATTGCAGGATTACGAACGGATTAGGGAACAAAGGATTAAAGAGAATGATGAGAAATTGCGTAAACTTGGATTGTTAAAACTTGCTCTTCAGCCCAAGAAAACCCTACGCCCCTACATCAAGAAAAACCCGATACCATCCGATCAACCCGAAAGACGTTCTTCTAGGTATTACTATTTTTATTTACAAATAAAAAATGCATTAATGTATTTAATTAGTAATATTCATTATGGTTTCTATTAGTATCTCAATTCAATAGTGTTGATATCAAATTTCATGTATTAATTAGGTTACAACATTTTTTAAGTCTGCAATAGAAACCCTAAAATTGTAATGTGGACCAAAAAGCTACACGTTATAGCTTTTCGAAAATTCATGTTGTGTCGATGTGTGTTTGGTGTCACTCATCGACTATGAAGCATGGACACTCCTTAAATTAGCTGTGTCCAACGGACACGTGTCAGTGTTGGTGTCCGACACTTATGATTACACTAATTATATCATTTTTTTAAAATAATTATCGTTGTCGACGTGTCAGTATCTGTGTCTGTGCTTCATAGCTCATCGACAGTTGATACATGTGGTATTGAGGTTACATTTAATTATTTCATTTTTTTCAAATTTTCATTGGTGTTGATGTGTCAGTGTGTAGCACTGCCGCTGTGTTTGGTATCTGACATTGACATCTGACAAATGTGGTTACATTCAATTATGAAACAATGAATGTCTTTGTCAATGTTTCATAGATTGATTGCTAGTATTTTTCAATTCTGCTTGTTGATATTGTATTCTTAGTACCATTGTTGAGTTTTTGTATTGATTGAGCTTTGGAAGACATAGGGTTGGTAGAACTAACTTTAGTTTATTATTTCTGTTTTCTGTTTGATGGTTTTACAGATTAATGACGCTGCCTCCGGTTGACTATGGTTTGAAGCGTCCTTATGCACAGCATGAGAAGGAAGAGCATTCATCATCAAGTAAGAAAAAGAAGGAAGAGGGGATTTATATACCAGAAGGTACAAACCCTGAAGTTTACACTAAAGAGCATGAGAAGCTTCTGGGAGATTGTGAGACTGCTTGGGAATTGTATGTGGATGGATATGATGAGGATGGGGATCGCATATATGATCCAACCAAGGGAGACAAATGCCATCAATGCAGGTATTATGGTTTTATATTTGATTGATTAATTCACTGTGGTCTCTGATATATGATTTCTCCATTACATGGTTTGTTAGTTTCTATGTATGCACGACAATTTATTTTCAAAAAAGGAATCTGATAAATGTATTGTTACAAACAAAATAAGTTGCATTTATTCTCATTTACTAGTTTGTTAGAAGAAAGGAAAGGGAAAACATATTCTATTCAACTTAAAATGGGTAATTTTAGGTGCACATCTTCTCTAGTATAGATGAGATGTGAATTTGGTTAAGGAGATCATGGTTTATGGTGTTGTTTCTTCTATAAGTTGTAACTTGGAATCAGAAAGCTTTTAGCCATCTTGAAATTTAGCTTCTATTTTTGTCGCATTTGGTAGTTCTATGCAGTGTTGTTGAATGAAGGCCATGGAAAAATGGCTTGGCAATTTTTTTGACAGATGCCAATAGCCAATCTGTGAAGGGACGCTAGCCATGGCGGTGCCAACACACACACACTAGTGTGTTTATTTAGCCCATTTTCTATCTTCTGTCATCCACTATCGACAACATTTGTTCTATGTTTTTTAAATGGTTTTACATTAGGTAAAACAGTTTTATGCATGTGTTTTGATTGAAGAACTCATTTGTCTCCTTTCCATAGTTAACTCATAAAGTTGGCACATAAATTCTTCCATGTGTTACTTGTTTCTCTGACCATAGAGGGAAGTTTTACTAAATTCATTTGTTTTCTTGTAGGTTTATAACTATTGGTCAGCTGACCAGTTGCAACAAATGTGAATTACCCCAAGGGCAGCTTTGTGGAGATTGCTTGTACACAAGGTAACATTGTTTCAGTTTGATTTTCAGATTGTGAAAAGGACTTACTTTTTCATTCAAAATTTGAAAAGTTGCAATGCGGATCTGTTATTATATTTCCTCAGGGTGTTAGCCCCATCTGAAACTTAACAAGTATAACCTTGTGTTACCAACTGTCACTGCCAATTTAAATAACAGTCATTTTGTACTAACTGTATTATAGGTATGGAGAAAATGTGAGAGAAGCTGATTTCAATCCCAAGTGGACTTGCCCTTGTTGCCGAGAAATTTGCAACTGCAATAGTTGCCGTAGGAAAAATGGTTGGGTGCCTACTGGTAATATATACAATAAGGTTAGTTACATGATTTGACATTTGCATTTTGTTCCCCCCTCTTGAGTTCTATCTTCATCAGTGTGCTTGAAAAAATAATTGCAGGTTTTCATAAATGAATACATTTTTTGCTTCACATACTTTAAATGAATCTTTCCCCTTAACTTTTCTCTTTGTAATCTGTGGTTTCAAATGGAGAGCCAAGGTATGGATATTCTGAAGCTGATTGTTCCTTTTTCATCTGTGTTTGTAAGGTGGTGAAATTGGGTTTCAAATCTGTTGCTCATTATCTGATTAAGACCCGTCGCTCTGAGGGAAGCATGGAAGGCTCAGCTGCTGAAAATATTGTTGCTCAAGAAATACCAGAGACTACTCAAGATATGACACAGAAGGGACCAATTCGGACGAGAAGGGCTCTAAGAAGTTAAAGATGATCAAATGAATGCAAAGGATATCAATGAACAGAAACATAGCTTAATGACTTGTACATCTACATGAAGATGGTGATACTTTGTTTTGGATATTGAGACTAGTTTTCTTATTTTTTGTTAGATATGCATACAAGCTTAGACCATTTAACGTAAACAGTTTGCAGCCATATGCCCTGAGTTTTGATAACATTCTTGTGTCATAGCTCTTAACTCTTGAGCAATTTTACCTAGCATTATGGGTTGTGTAAAGAAAATATATATTACTGTCTTAGATTTCTTGATCTTATTTCTTATTTTGGTTGAGAAATGTGATTTATGTTGGATTTATTTTAAGGGCTGCTTATATAAAGTAACTTGTTTGATACAAACAAAATGTAAAAGGGGAGATAATCAGACAACTAGAAAGACCAAGCCTTGTTCGACATTAAGGCTTTGTTTGGTAAAAAATAGCGGATAGCTGATAAGCTAGCTTATAGAGGATAGCTTATAAGCTAGCTTTTAGCTTATAGCGAATAAGCTACTTGATTGAATTTGTAGTGTTTGGTAAAATTAGCGGTTGGACTAGCTTATAGTATGAAAGTACATAAAAAAGGATATGTTTAATTAATATTTAATTCTTTTCAAGTAAGATGATAGGGGTAAAATTGGAAGAAAAGATAATAAGCTATAAGCTACTTGAAATAGCATTTGGAAAATAAGCTGTAAGCTAGTAAAATAAGTTATAAGCTCTTTTCTAAAAACTGTTACCAAACAGAGCTTTTAGCTTATAAGCTAAAAGCTATAAGCTAGCTTATTTGGTTTACCAAACAGAGCCTAAATTGAGAGGATTTTGAAGGTCTTTTTAGGCTATTAAAAATTCTCCAAATCATTTACCTAATTGAATTCTTTATATCTTCTATTTCTATTATCTCTGGTGAAGTTGTTTTTATCATGGATATATATCCATCAAACTAGGGAATATACTCGTATAAATTGATGTGATAATTTTATTTTTTGATTTATATGAATGTGTCTAAATTATTGTGTTTATGTAAGACTTCCTCTTAAACTAAATGTCAATCTATGCTAAGATTGGATTTTTTAGATATCCAATAAACTGTGAGTTTCGGGTTATTTCTTTGAAAATTATTATTTCTACCCCAATATTTATCCCTTTACCCCAATATAATTTCAAATATTCCCATATTACCCTTTATTACTTTTTCATATTTTATTATTTTTTATTTTGCTGTTTTATAATTTTTTTAGGCACAATTACAAACCGGAATATTTTAAAAGTGTTCCGGTATCAATTTTGGGCATAAATACAAACCGGAACACTTTAGAAAGCGTTCCGGTATCAATAAAACATGTATTCTAAACACAAATACAAACCGGAACACTTTTAAAAGTGTTCCGGTATCTATAAAAATATAGACAGAAATACAAATCGAAACACTTTAAAAAGTGTTCCGGTAGTATTAATAAAAGCACAAATACAAACCGGAACACTTTTAAAACTGTTCCGGTATCAATAAAATATAGACAGAAAAACAAACCGGAACACTTTAAAAAGTGTTCCGGTATTAACAAAAGCACAAATACAAACCAGAACACTTTTAAAAATGTTCCGTATCAATAAAATATAGGCAAAACACAAATGCAAACCGGGACACTTTTGAAAAGTGTTCCGGTATTATTAAAATATGTTTTCTAGCACAAATATAAACCGGAACACTTTTAAAAGTGTTCCGGTATCAATACAATATAGGAGAAAATACAAACCGGTACACTTTGAAAAGTGTTCCGGTTTGTATAAAATATATTTTGGGCACAAATATAAACCGAAGAGTTCCGATATCAACAATTGGGCACAAATACAAACCGGAACACTTTCAAAGTGTTCCGATATTAATAAAATATGTTTTCTAAGCACAAATACTTATCCGAACACTTTTAAATGTGTTTCGGTATCAATAAAAAAAATTCTGGAACACTTTACCAATTGTAACACTTTTAAAAAAACAATATTGTAAAAAATTATATAATAAACAAAGGATAAAATGAGAATATTATGAAAAATGTAGGGGTGAAGAGTTAATTGTTGGGGTGGAAAGAAAATTTTCCTATTTCTTTTATGTGTTTCACTTTTGTGGTGACGTTTATAAGTGTTATACTTTTATGTATTTTTTTTTGTGACGTTATATGTATTATCCTTTTGAGTTTGATTATGTGATTTTGTCTCTCAATTTTGTGCTTCCTTTTTATTTTATTTTAATTTCAATTTTTCCAAAAAAAAAATACAAGATTGAATGCCCATCTTATCTCTTCCCCAATTCTTTTTTTTTTTTTATCTTTCCTCAAATTGTATCATCTATAATAATAAATTATTAATAATAATAAGATATATTTCAAAAAGAAATTAATATTTGTCAAAATAAAATTAACAATAATAAGATAAATACAAAAGATTAGCTGCTACCTAATATTTACCTTAAAATAAAAAAAATAATATAGAATTATTTACCCTAAAATCAATAAATGCAGTAAAAGTGAATAAAATATTACCGTTGAGATTCCCGCTGGCAAGCGCGTGAATATTGCATACTTGATCGCCAAGGTTGTTCTGTTCTTCTTATTATTATTACCGTTGCAAAACCCTAATAATCACATCATCATCACACTCACACCTATATATATATATATATATATATATATATATTTGGATGAACACTCATCATTCTTACAATCTTCTTCTTCCGACCACTAATTCCTCTGAAGAATTCTCTCTTGTTTCTGTTCTTTCTTATCTTCTTGTCTTGTCTTGTTCATCACAAATAAGGTTGTCTTGTCTTGTTCATCACAAATAAGGTTGTCTTGCCCTGCTGACAACTCTCTTCACTAAGGTTGCTTCTGTTCCGCCATCATCATTTGCAAACTCAAAAGGTTTCTTTTTTTCACTCCTATTCCTCTTTTTCTGTTTTTATTTCATTATTATTTTGATCAGTGGCTAAAAAATTCAAACTTTAACTCAGAAATGGAGCAACAAGGCCATAGAAACAGAAATGGTATGATTCCTTATCATCTCATTCCTGGTATTCTACATCTGGGTCATGGTGGAAATCAACCTAGGATGATGATCAGTACCCAAGAGGCTCATGCTTATGTCCTAGATCACCACTTTATTCTCAATCAACATAACATCAATCCGGTTTTCAGACACAATGTTGATAGAATTAGAAATCAACCTAGGGTAAGTACCCAACATGCCTCGGCTGCTTACGATGTCCAAGATGGCCATTTTATTCTTCATGAAAATATCGGTCAGGTGAACCGCCAAGCTCCGACAAGAAGACGGTATAATACCCATTTTGATAGAAATCAACCTAGGGTGAGTACCCAAGATGCCTCGTCGTCAGGTTATGGTTATTATATCCAAGATGGCCACTTTATTCTTCATGAAAACATCAGTCAGGTGAACCAACAAGTTCCGACAAGAAGAAGCGACATTGGAGGAGGTACCCGGAAACAGTTTGATGCCACTCTTGAGAAAATCATAATTCAACAAGTACCGATAGATTCTGAAGCTACGACATGCTCCATTTGTCTTGTGGAGTTTTCAGTTGGGTTGGAAGCTATTCGATTGCCTAGTCCGTGTTCGCATGTCTATCACAAAGATTGTATTCTCGAGTGGTTGGATAGATCTAGCACATGCCCTTTGTGTCGTAGGCCTGTTTTGTGATATTTTTCATTTATCTTTAAACTTCTTTCTCATGAGATACTATAGGTTTAAATTCATGTAAGAGTTCAAATTATTCTTGTTGACTACTCTACTGTTAGTTAACTCTTAGTTAATGTAATCTCTTTCAATGATTTTAATAGAAAATTTTCTTTTTATTATATTTGAGTTCTATTTTTGTGTCTTCCCTTTCTATCTTCTGCTATTAGTATTGTGTATGAGGTATTGCATTTAAAACAAATGGCAATTCAAATTTCAATGACAAAAACAAATGTCAATGCAAAACCAAAAGAAAAAGAAAATGACTATGAAGATATATTACCAAACAGAGATTGCAACAATCCACATTCCTAGTCTTACATAAAAAAATATTACCCAATCTTGAAACAATTAAAGTGTTGGTTCCTTTCCTTATGCTTTGCCACCAAACCAATTTTTCTTTTTTAAGCAAAATTGATTTGCAAATGTCATTACATTACATGGTGAAAGAAAGAAACTACTATTAGACTTTTTTGGTAGAATATAGCTACTTTATTTTTGCAGGATATATTTTTGCATTTCTGCAAATGATGCTGTGATGGTTTGTGGAGTAAGCCTTTTATACTGTAGGAGTGTTGCATTTTGTCTCAGGGAAGGGTGCACAATAATGTGGTTGGGATGTGTGAGATGGTGTAGGTTTAATGTATTGACTCACAATGCATAATTATGCATGTGAAACCACAATAAATCCACCAAGTCTTGACTCATAATACCTCCTGCATAATTGTGCAGGTTGAAACCACAATAAACCACCAAGCAAAACAAATATTATTGTTGTAATTTCCCACATCATTGAAGCTTTTGCTAGAGCCTAGATGATTTCAATTGATGTCCACATTAATTAGGGCATTTCACAACCAAGGACAAAGTCAACAAAAATTTATCTTCAAAGCAAGGCTTAGATCCCTCCACAAACTCCCCACAACTACACATGCTATGGTGGAACAGAACTCATGGGGGTGGTGATTGCACCTCTCACAGAAGCATCCAATTTGTGTAGTTCAAGGAGAAGAGGGAGAATAAGGAGATTGATTTAGAGTTTTAATTAGGGATGGTTTTGATGGTATATTTCAATTTCGTCATTTTAGTCCTCAACATTCTACACTTTCATTTTGGCCCTTGCCTACATGAACTTGATTTTTAAATAAGAATCGTCGCGTCATGGTTCTCTTAGTCAACCAATGGTACATGTCATTAAGAACAAACGGTTTTGTGATGAAAGATAACGTCGGGACTACTTTGCTAACGAAAGTAAAATTCAAGAAGTTTAAAATGTTTTTTTGTTGATTCAATGACTACTATGATAACAAGGGACACTTTCAAGGATCAAACCAGTTTTTCCTGAATTTAGATCCTATTCATTATAGTTGTGAATTGAGAGAGGATTTTAAAGGTTTTTTTTGAAGATCTAAAGAATTCGATTAGGGAAATGATATTTTTTTGTTAAGTAGCCTAGTGGCTAGAAAATTTCACCCTTAAAGTGAATAAGTGGGAAGATCGGAGTTCGAACTCCGGCCTCCTGCATATATAATGCAATGTACTGCCAATTGAGTTAAGCTCACGGGATGATATGGAGGATTTTAATGAATTCGATTATAATTCAAAAAGTGAATTGGGAGAGAAATTCTCTATATCATATATACACTTACAAAAGTATGATGATGTGAAATATAGTTTTCACTACATGTCATTGTAAAACTAATTACAATTTTAATAAGTATCAATTAACTCCTTAGATTAACTAAGATTAGAGCCATGACATTAATTTCAAAAATACATCATTACACGTAACTTACAAATAAGAGGAAAATATAAATCATGTATGACTTTTGAGCTAAGATTGGCCTTTTTTCCTTAAAAATTAATTGTTTGAATGATTTTTAATATTTACGGTCAAAATAAAATCATAAAACAACATTCTAGATTCGATTGTTCCTAAACTATGAACCATTTTTTGTAAGATAATAGTATTTGATTGTTAATGTACTGTACGCTAATAGTAACAGGGAGCGAAACCATCAATTTACTGTAAGATCAATTTAGCACAGATTACATAATAATACATACAAAATACCATCCACTTGATGTTATGTATACAGTATACGTTCTGACTGATTCCACAAGATAGGCATTGGGTAGAAAACTCACAAGTCATGATGTCTGATCCCGGTAGAGCTTCTGTTACAGCGCTTAAAGTCTGTCCAATTTGTCATTTCTCTTATACCATCTGCAATAACTCATTTCATTTTGTGCTTCTGTCTACTATATATGCTTTTCGACTTGAATAAAAGAACCATGAATTAAATTTGGCTTACATAACCAAAATAATTGTTTTCAGCGCAGATCAATCACGGGAATGAATGTATTGTTATCTGCACAAGAAAAACTCATGCTCCGTATGCTATGTACACTTAAATCCACTTGCACTGTATTGTGGTTCCAGCATTGAAATGCTCCATTCAAACTATTCCATCTATACAACAAAAGAAAACCTGATATCTCAATGAACTTCACCTTGAATCTAACTTTTCCCACAAACGAAACGCTCTCCTCATGATCGGATCAGCTGAAAACCCTTCTGCATATGCACTGATAGCTGTTAAAAGGCTGTTGAATTTGATGCCATTGTCCTGTACATAATTAATTTTTACAATGTTAGATGTTCCGTGGAATGTCAAGCTTAATAGTGTACTGGCAAACATTTACAGAACTGATAGTTTCTTGCATTTAATAACAATACATTAGATTATGTACAGTGTTCGATTATGAATTCAGAAATGTTTGAATGTCTTGGGTAAAGTTTCAGCAGATCATTTGATCGTAAGTTCTCTTTTTGTTCCCAAAAAGTATTCAAATTCAAATAGTAAACCACTAACATTTTAGCTGCTGCTTCTATTCTCAATCTCATGTACCGCCACAGTATTAAGGGAAAGACCGTCTAGTTATGTGAGAGCATGGTTATGCTTATGGTAAAAAAACTTGATACTAAATATGAGCTTTGAAATAAAGTCTATAGTTGGTTCGAAAAGACCATGCCAAAAACTAATTAAAAAATATAAATTGAAAATTCAAACTGCCTTGGGTGCCACAAACCTCGGGTTTATTAAACAAGAGATCTTTAACAGTAAATGGTACCATGTAGGATGGGAGATCAGAACGCAACAATGCCTGTCATAATATTAAACACTGTCATATAAATGCAAATTGCAATTTAAAGGATAAAAAGACATAATATTGATAAGAACCAGAAAAGGAAAAAAGTGTATATAAATAAAAACAAAGAATATCAAAGATGATGCTTGCCAGCTCCTTGCTTAATAGAGCCTGCTCAGAATTTTCAATCAAGGCCTGCAAAGAAAATGGCAAAAGAAATCACAACATCAGCATTGACGTAATAATGGTGAACTAGATTACATCCAAAAGGTAAAACCAACAAGATCATCTACAGTATAGTTTCAAAAAAGGAAAGGGTTTACATTCAGATGCTAAATAGATCTTATTAATCATGTTGAATAAGATATAATAAGATTCAATGAGAAACATTTTAACCATTACATGAATAACTTTACCCCTGAACCGGGAATACCTTTCTAATGCGGTCCTCTTTGATTTGATCGACAGATTCCAACAACCTCTCTAATGTGCCTATTCAAATAAGTGGAAAGAGATGGCTTAAAATCCTACAAGCATACATACAAAGGTATATGAAGATACAAGACCGAGTAACAATACACACTACTTTCAAATAAGTTTGTTCTACAAGGTTGGATTATTTGGATGAATAAATACTTGAATGCCAATCAAGCAACCACCCAATAAAGTGTTAGTAATTCAAATAGTTTTCAAAAACAATACTAAAAACCGAGAACCAAAAGCAAAAAGGAAATGAGCCCAAGAAAAAATGAATTGTTACATATGCAGAAATATAGTTTTAAAAAAAAATAAAAAAACCTGCTTATTAGATAAGCAGACTATTCTTAGCGGTTGACTGGAAATAAAATCAGAAATCACAGTACTTGCTATATGTTGACTTCTCATGTTGGCAGAACATTATTTAGTTATGAAAAAAATGAGAAAGTGTTAATGAAACCTCACCAAATTTACTGATCAATTGCACAGCATAAACATCTCCAATTCCATTAACTCCTGTATTTACAAAATACAATAAGTATTAAATACTTAATAAAATTTGAGAAGCTTATATAACTTACTTATCCCCTAAAAACTGAAAAGCATGTTTCAAACAAAACAGTGATTCCATTCTCGACTCTAATATTAGGTAATGATGATTCATTAGTTTGGCATGTAGAAAGACATTAAACGATTGATTCCACAAAACAGGAATGACCCAAGAGGAAGGGATTCCTTGTAAAATGGAATGAATTGAAGTTTTTTCCTCTTTTATACTTTAATTTGTTTGTTTTAATTATAATCTCATTACATAATCTGCAAAACATGGGAGATAAACATCCAATGTTTTTAATTAGGATATGCAGTGAAAATTAGTGAGAAACACCTGAGTAAGATATAATCCAGGGAAACAATTAAATGGGTATGGGGTGCTTATATTTTATTTTTGTGCGATTTCAGTCTGAGAGGAATTAAGTTAAGATGTATTAGAAGTAGAAAAACAATTCAATTTCATATCGATTAAAAGAGTTACACCATACCTAGCATGATTATCATATTTAATAAGTTGATTTTCCTATTTTACTTTAGTCAGTCTATCGTTTTTTATAACTGACTCTTTTCTTTTACCTTTTCTATAATGCTATATACTGTATAGGATATAGGATAATGGTCTTCCTGAAATTATAGGAAAAATAGAAAGGAGAAATGGGTGAACATATTTTACTAATAGGATACTGGATCAGGCACAAGTACGGAACAAAACGCTCATGACATAATAAGACTTGTAATACTGAAGTGATAATCCTAATACTCTACAAATCTTATTACCCATTGATTTCAAAGGTGACAAATAAGAAATTAAGCATGGCCTCATTTGAAAATCTTCCTGTAAACTCGTTCAATTTTGACCCATGTTTAATAAAATGATGTTCCAAATAGAGGTGCGCAAAATAACCTGGAATATTATCAGATCTGTCACCAGAAAGTGCAATCAAATCCACAAACTGGGATGGTTTCAGACCTCCATATTTCTTTGCAAAGTCCTCAACTCCAAATGAAACCATCCTATTGAGAAAAGAAGAAGAAACTGTCTTAAAACATAAGAGTAAACTACTTTTTTACTTAGAAAGGGATATTACAATCAAACAAATAAAGGTCCGTTCACTTCCCATTTGTATACTATTTGATGTGTGAGAAAGTATATTATTTTTACTGAATTGACCAGTGGCAGTATATGGTACCAATAATTTTTCATGTAATACAAAAGTCAAAAAGTAATAGAAACGGAAAACATTGGATGTTTAAATGCAGAGAGTTTAAATGGGGACGATTTATATAGCCCATAAGTTAAAATCGTCCCCGCTCTGAAAAACTGCACAAATAGAGTTTAAATGCAATGTGGGCATATTCCCTTTTCAATTTCTTCCTCCGGTAATGTAAATCTTTATGTATAAAAGGGATAGAGGAAAAAGGGGGTAAAAATCGTTATAGGATTATAGCACAATCTCTCTCTCATTATTTTAAAGCATAGATAAAAATAAAATACTATTAATCATTGCACTAAATCATTAGCTAGCGCATGATGTTAAACTAGAAAACATGTCCCGATACTAACTGATCACCACGTGGAGCAAGTCTTAGGAGGCGTAATGACGGAGATAGAATCTGAAAGAAGTCTTTGTCTGGGGAGACAACTCGTACCTATCATCAAGATGAGACAATCATTAGTGACAGGGACTTGGTAATATCCCTGAGGGCATTTCCATGACAAAAGCAGCAACACCAGAATAGTCCCATTATATATTGCCCCATCCTCCTTTTCAGTAACCAAGTGCATGATTTAACATTCATCATAATATTATTAATATATTATAATAATGTGAAGTCATATGTCTTAAGGAATGGTTTTATTCAGCAACATGACCGCACTCTTATAATATATAGTGGTACACTTTTCATTTGGTCAATAAAATATTTATTTTTCTTAAAATTTGTAAAGGTGCTTTGGAATTAGATAGTATCAACCATTCCTCTATCTTGAAACTATTAAAGACATCACCTTGTACCCAGCATCAACACTCCTTAAGGCTAATGTTCCAATCACATCATCTGCTTCTACACCTGGAACCTATCATTTAATGAATTTATATCAGTTATATACACCCTTAAAAGTTGAAAGCAATATAAACCCACAACTTGCCTCAATGACTTTTACGGACATAGCTTTGATGGATGCTTTGAGGTATTGAAGTCCCTGAACAATGGTATCAGGAGTAGGAGGACGATTGCTTTTGTATGAAGGGTATAGATTGTGCCTAAAATTCTGGCCTTCAAACAAAATGCAAATGAAATTAGGACACATCACATTAAGATGCTGTAAAACAATGCATGTTAAAAACATGGTCAAAGAATTGGGTAAATCTCAAATAAAAAGGTTAACTAGTCATTTAACTTTTATTCTGAAAAAAATACCACAAAACACGATATTAACTACCCCAGTCCAATTGAATCAAGGCATCATTAAAACCCAAAGTCAGACAAATAAGAACAGAATAAAATGTCAAGGTATACCACATTATTACAGCCTACAAATCTAAGCACATGGATATTGTGGGCCTGGATGAAGCTTGACGAAGGAACATAAATATAAATGAGAAAGAACGGCCCTGGGAAGAACATAATTATTTATGATTTTTTGGGGGTAAACAAGGACGAAGCCCAAAAGGGCCAAACTACAAGGAAACCAACCGAGGAGTAGAAACTCTGGTACTTTCAGCTTGAAATGTCACTGAAAAGCACTATATCCTTTAAAGTCTAGAACCTTTCGTTCTTATTATGCCCCTCCAAAACAGTTGAGATTATTATCTGGATTACCGCCAAGCTTTTTTTGCAAGAAAAAAAAATGGCAAGCTTTTGATGACCAAATTACTTCATCTGAATGAATTAACCTAGACAATATGAACATCAAAAGTTATACCTAGTACGTATCACCAATAGGAAGACCGGGAACTAGAGGAGCTTTGTTTAAGGTGGGCAAGGTCAAAGTAAAAGAACAAATATGTCTGGGGAAACCTGACATATTTTTAAATACACAAATAGGAGAAATTTGATGGGAACTGTGGAGAGAAATGCCTAACTGATTCACAGGGACGGAGAATGCTATTATTGGTATATGTTTTTTACATCTCTCTAAACAGCCAGGCTCTGGAACAACAGGGAGTTTTTATTATGTAATTGTCCTTTTTCAATAAATAAATAACCAGTCCATACTGTTCTCATACCTTGGTCCTCCGTCAAGATTAAAGGACGGAAAATGAAAACTACTCTACACTCTACCCTTGCCAATATATAACCACAAAAGAAAGGAGTTCAAATTCTGATATTAGTCTTACATTCCAATTTCATCACTCAAAAATACTGAAACTCGGAACTTAACATACCTTTAGCAGTAAAACTTTCTTTTGATGAATTGTTAGTATGACGAAAAGGAATTCCTGAAATGAAAAGGATTCCTTTATTAGGATTTTACTTGACAGTTGAGAGAGGCTTTACAAGACAAAGAACTTGAGAAATGCAAGTTAGACCCTAAGGAGAAAGAGACACAAAATGATGCATTCAAATCCTTAGTATGCCCAGATACCACCAGTGCATCCATAGCTTGTAGAAGCAACTTGCACTCAACTGAACATAATAATCTGCCTATGAAGCTTCCTTCATTTCATTGATCATAATAAGTTTCACATAAATACAACATCCTTGGTTATCAGTGCAAGAGTTTGGTTGGGACTTGGGAATCAAGTATCAAACTGTAATTCATTTATCTATTTATGCTTTCCAAGGGTGAAAAGATTCCTATCTCTTTGATTTCTAACCTAAGGATGCAATTATCTCAGAAGTTAGAGACTGGGCATCAAATTGCTTCTATCCCCTGTCGTATATATTCGTCTTCTTTTATTTATGATTAAAATAAACCGCAATATTAATGCACTAGTACAAGATAAGATAACAAAAAGAGAATAAAAACCTTGCACGAATAGCATAAAAGCATTCAACCCCGTTATTTTATTTTATTTTTGTAAAAACAGCTCGTGGTATGTGTTTACTGACGTTTAATTAAGATCTTTACACAAATACCCCCCAAGTCCATAATGTCATCCTTATTGTCCATTTTTTTCCCCATTATCCATACTGTCATTGTAATTATAGTCAATAGTTTTTTTATGATGTTTTTTGGTCGGTAAAAGAATCCTAATTTGGTCAAGAGAACCAATGTGGTCTTAATCAAAACCTAAGGTGCATAACACAACTCTTTGCAAACTAAACTTCAGTTCAATTTATCATCAACGCATTGCAGCACACACACCAAAAATGAAATAATCAAAATTATAAGTACCATAACATTTAAAAGAAACTTACTTTCTATTACCATTAAGGATCAAATAGGATACTAAACATACTAGCAAATATAGAAGCGGAATTTGATATCTTACCATCATGGTCAAACACTACCTGCATACAAAAGATACCATAGTCTTTAGCCAAACCAACTGATTTTAAACACAAGGGAAAAGCGCTTTCCACATAGATTAATAGTGAAGATGGTACGTTTAAAGGAAATACAAGCTTTTCATGCAGATAAATGTATAATGGACAAAACATACCACCACATGGGAAGGGATAAATTCCAGAACATCTATTATCTGCAACGGAAAAAAAAAAGTAACTAAAAGATAAAAATGACACATTTCAAACAAAACAAAACTTATTTGTGCATTCAACCATAGTAAAAATTATCATATGCAATTTGTATTGTTAATGAAACAAATGAAAAACTTAAGATTCAATTTGAATGATTTCCAAGAACACACCAATATTGTTCTCCTTTCTTGATTGAGAAAAAAACAAAAAAAACACTGCAAAGTTCCTTCAATGTAAATTAAAATTATTGTTCATTAAACCCATGTGTTTCATCAAGAACACAAGTATGCTGGAACACAGTTAAACTGCAGCACTTCTAAGACCATGCAATTGGTTTAAAAAATAAAAAAGACCATCCATTTGCTACTCGTACTTCAGCATTTTCTGACACAATAAACACTGTTATTTAACTATTAGACAAATGGCTTACATTATAAGGCTGCATCTAAAACCCCACAAATTTCCATTCCAAGAATACTTTATAACAATAACAAATAATCTTGAACCAAGGCTCCATTTATCAATTCAGGTGTCTCGAATTAATTTCTACTTTTTTAACCAAAGTTGAGCATGAAAATTAGAATCTACCATGAAGTGTTTAGATTTTTCCACAAAACTCAGAATAGTCTTGATGAGGGGGAAAATTCCCTTCATCTATAGTTCTACTGATCAGATGTCAATATACAAGTCGAAATCAAAAAACAAAAAATCTACAAATAACTTACAAATGATAATGCTGAAAATATAGTTAGAACCCAATCTCCATTACCATCAGCATGTGCTAGATGACCGTGGTGCAATTTTGCTATTAAAACCAATGTGTATTAACAACAATCAGTTACATTTCTGAAACAAAACTACTGAATAAAAAAAATAAGAGGAAGGAAAAATCACTTCTAATTTAAATCAATAGTAGTAAAATACACAAATAAAAAACAAAAGTTTCTCAAACAAATACTAACATGTGTAAACTCTCTTGCTCAGAGAAATTGCAAATGCATATCTCCAAACATAAAAACAATTCACCAAAGACCTGTTTGGATAAGCAATTTATTTGCAACTTATAGTACAAACGCTTACCAAGATAAGCGCTTATGTATAAGCTTACATAAGCAATTTTTATAGCAAAAGTCAAAATAAAGATAAATTTTTATATATGCTGCTAGCTATTTTCATTAGCTATATTGGAGAACTTATGAAAGTTGTCATATGCTGTTTTCATAAATCTCCTAAACAGTCTCACAAAACTTATGTCGGTAGATAAGTTCAAACAAGTCAATCCAAACAGATTATCCAAAACATTCTACAAGGCATAAAAAGAAGCAATAGCACACATAAACAAAAACAAAAACGCATACCTAAAAGCTTATAGTATGCTCTATGAATTACAGACGTCCCGTCAATGAGCATGACTCTGCCATTACCAGAATCACCATTCGCAGCAGCTCCGGAACCAAGCTGAACAGGTTGAGCAGCTCCATAACTAATTTCTGGAATCAACGTTGCAGCACTCGAAGAAGTTGCAGAAACAACTCTATCACCATGCGAATCTAAAGATACAGTAGAATAACCCTAACGAAGAAACGCACAAAGCAAAATCAAATTTCAACAACGAGAATAAAAAAATAAATAAAGTTTGTAATTACTACTCGCGAGTGTGTTACCTTGGAGAGTTTTGTGCGTGAAGAACGAAGAAACTTCGGTGATTGAAATTTGAGAGAGGAGTTCCCGGCGGTGGCGGTTACGGTGCCACGACGGGGAGAGAATGGAATTGTTCTCCGTAAGAAATGAGAGTGGAGAAAGAAATAGTTGAACTTATAGCAGCATGCCATTTGAATATGTTTTGGTGTTATGGAAGAAAGTGTAACGGCATTGAAGTCAAAAGCATGCTATGGGAGAAGAAAGCGCGCGTTTGAAATGAAATGGAGGAGAATGAATGAACCTTGCTGTTTCAGTGTCGGGATGAAGGAGAAGAATGCGATTGGAAAATTTCTTTCCCCACCCCCCTTGTCTCTTTTTAACCCCCCTAAAATCCAAATTTACCCCTTGAGTTTGGAAAATTTTTAACAGAAAAGCTCGGTAAAAGCGTACCGAGGAATTTAAATATCGCGGTATACGTTTACCGAGACAAGTTCTTATATACCTGCAAAACTGTCTTTCCCTCTTCATTTGTGAAAATTCTCAAACACACTAACAAAAGTTCCACACGATTCTCTGCCGCGATTCCGTCCATTGGAGGCTTGAAATCAAGATTGGAACCTTGGCTAACCGTTTCTACACGCATTGAAGCTCAAAAACAAGGTAAATTTCAATCTCTACCGTTTAGTTTACGCACACCTACTTACTAGTTTCGTAGGTTTTCTGACACATGATCGCTCGGTAAATGTCTACCGAGAAAAGCTTCGGTAAATGTCTACCGAGAAGACTTTCGGTAAACGCGTACCGAGAAAGTCTGTGTATGAAATTTTCTGCATAGCTCCCTGCACTGGCAGAGCTGTGGTTAGTAATAGGCTATGGTTTGCAATAGCTTATAAATGAAGTTAGCTTATGACTCAACATGTTTTGTTTTAATTTGCTTCATTTGTTAAGTAATTATGGTTTGTATTGGCTTATGATTTTTTGATGGATTGGCTTATAAATGGCATTGTTATTGACTTGTTGTGTTATTTTGTAGTTATGGCCGACGAATCTAAACCTCCGGACGAGTGCAAAGCCATTGTAGTCAAACCTCCGGCAATAAATATTGATGTGTCTGCTCATTTCGTCACGAAAGAAACTTTTGAAACAAAAGAGGCTTTGCTTAAGTGGGCACGCGACATAGCAACCCCTTTACGGTTCACAATTGTAGTTGAAAGATCCGACAACGGTAGCGCTAAGAGAAAGGCGTTTATTGTGTTGGGTTGTGAAAGGGGCGGTACATACAAACCGACGGGGAAGAAACCAAAGAAAGATGGGTTGGGATCGAGGAAATGTGGTTGCCCGTTTCGCATCCGAGGCCACTATCATGTAAATTCAAGGCTATGGAATGTTAGCATTACTAATGGCACACACAACCATGAACTTGACACTGCTCTACAAGGCCATCTAATTGCGGGGCGCTTGAAACCGGAAGAAAAAGAGTTACTAGAAGAGTTGACAAGGAATTTTGTTGCGCCTAAGAATATTTTGTCCGCAATGAAAGAGAGGGATCCGGATAATGTCACGGATGCGAGGCAACTTTACAACCTCCGGTGGAGATATAAACAAAGGACTAAAGCTAATATGAATGAAATTCAACACTTGATGAAGTTGCTTGACGACAACAATTACTTTTTCAAGGCTCGAACCGATGGTGAGTCCGAATATGTGCACGATATCTTTTTTGCACATCCTAAATCCGTTTGTTTGTTCAACACATTTCCGTCTGTTTTGTTGATGGATTCAACTTATAAAACGAACAAATATGGTATGCCATTGTTCGAAATTGTTGGCGAAACCTCGTGTGAAGAAACATATAGCGTGGGGTTTGCGTTTATGAGTGGCGAAAAGGAAGAAAACTTCACTTGGGTGTTGCAACAATGTATGGCTCTTTTGAGGAATAAAGAGGTGAAGCCGAGGGTTGTGGTAACTGACAGGGACACTGCATTGATGAATGCCGTTGCCACGGTTTTTCCGGAGTCGGCACATATAGTTTGTTATTTTCATGTGAAGAAGAATTTAACTAAGATGATGAAGCCACATTGCAAGATTAGAGACGGTGAAAAAATGACTGCAAAACAACTTTGGACTCAAATTGAGAAGGCTTTCGATGACATCTTGTTCTCGCGTGAAGAAGATGATTACATTGATTCTGTTTTAAAGTTTAGGCAAGTATGTTCTCGGTTTCCACGGTTCCTTAGATATGTTGAAGAAACAATTTTGGATACCGATAAGGAGAGGTGTGTATGTGCTTGGACAGATAGAGTTATGCATCTCGGCAATACTACTACCAACAGAGTCGAAGGTGCACATGGGGTGTTGAAGGGTATATTGACGGATGGTCGTGGTGATTTGGCCAAGGGTTGGGCAGCGATCGACAAAATGTTGATTCTTCAATTCAACGAAATTCAAGCAACGTTTGGTAGGAATATGTCAGTTTTAGAACACGCCTTCAAGGATCATTATCTCTATCCGTTGTTGGTTTATAAAATATCGAGAAATGCATTGAAGCACATTCGTGGAGAAGAGCTAAGAGTTGAGGAGTGTGGTATGGATAGCAAGAAGTGCGGTTGTTTGATGCGGAGGATTTATGGATTGCCATGTGCGTGTGTGATTGCTCGGAAAATGAAGAACAAGCTACCTATCCGACTGGATGAGGTGAATGCACATTGGAAGAGGCTATGTTTCCTTGTAGAAGAAGGCGGTGAATCCGACGACGATGATTATTCTTGCTTGGCAGAGTGGCAAGCGATACAGGTAAGTTTTGATGCAATTTTAAGTTACATTACTTTTTATTTTTGTTCATTTATACTTGATTGACATTTATTTTTTTTATACTTTGTAGAAGCGTCTGAAAAGAGTTGATGTAAGTATGAAGGGTGCAATAAGAGATCAACTTCGCGAAATTGCATTTCCTGAGACGACTTCTTTGAAACCTCCTAAGGAGAAGGTGGCTCCAAAGGGTGGGAAGAAAAAAAAGGTTGCTAAGGGTATGTCTCGCGTCACTAGGTCCAAGAATCAATCCACGAGTCGAGAATTGTCCGGTTGGGAGCATGTCGACAAACAATATCCGGGAACACAAGCTTCGCAAAACAAACCATCATCGTCCAAATCAAAGCCCGAGGTGAGCGAGCCTTCTCCTACTCCCATCATACCGCGCATTGAAGAGATGCCGAAGTTTATGCATCCATATATTGAAAATATAGTTGATGTGGTCGGTGACGGTTGGTGTGGATATCGGGTCATGGCTTTGGATTATAGTGGTTCCGAGGACAATTATGACCTGATCAAATGCCACATGATTAAGGAGTTGAATTTGCATAAGGAAAAATATTTGGAAGTTTATGCTAGTGAGAGGCGTTTTAACTACATCAAAGAAGCGTTGCATCCTCCTAAGCGTAAGATACTTTCGGGTCATGTTGCACCCATGGATAAGTGGTTGACATTCCCGGATATGGGACATATTCTTGCTACTCACTACAACAAGGTGGTTGTTGAGTTGACTGAACCTGGTGCACGAGTTTCCGAGACCTTTTTCCCTTTACGTGGTAAGCCACCGTCAAATCCGGGAAAAAATATTGTTTGCTTTGGATTGGTTCCCGGCCATTTCTTTCTAGTGAAGTTGAAGGAAGGTTGTCCATTACCACCAACTTGTCTTGAATGGAAAAATTACCGGTCCGAAGAAGCTGCTGCGTGGGAGTATCCTTTCATGGATCGACAAAGCACGTATAAGGACCTCCTTGCAGAATACATGAAGGGCAAGGCAAAGAAAATTCTCACCGGAGTTGGATCGAGCAAGGACGAACCTTACATTTGCTAGTTATTTTTTGGACTTGTTTTTAATTATGTTTTGGTGGCATGATCATTATTTTGGTGGCATTGTATTTTGGTACAAAACTTGTAATTTGAATGTCCGGGTGTTTTTTTGGATGTATGATTATGATCATGATTTTGGTTGTATGTAGGATTAATGAAACTTGTAATTCGAATGATCGGATATGTTTTGGATATATGATAATTAATGTTGGTTATTTTAAGGTTTTATGTTTCCGTTACGAATTGCGTATGAATGATGTTATTATTGTCATATTTGATGGTTGAAACAGGTTTTAGAAACTCATTTACAAAAATGAGTTGGTATGTGCATTCTGCCATTCTGTCTGGTATAGGCAAACTCAGTCTCGGTAAACGTTTACCGAGGGTTACAGCAATCTCGGTAAACGTTTACCGTGTTTGTTTTTTTTTTCGTTTTACTCGGTACGCGTTTACCGAACAAAAACAGGTTTTCATTTACAACTCTCACATACATTGATCTATGATTATACTTCCTAATAAGGTGACACTTGTTATTATTATTATTATTGTGACCAATATACGTTTTTGTAAGTATTAAACATAAAAATAACTTCACGTCTTGAACGGACGAGATTTTGCCGACAGTTTAAACGGACAAGATTCTACGAAAAATTTATATGGACGATAATGCTTCAAAAAATCCTTAAATGCACACATCGAAAACCTTGTTAACACACAACACAACTGTAATGGATATCTCTCTCACTTACCGAAAAGACACTCTTCTTGCAGTTGTTTACTTCGAAGTCGGAACGCCGAACATGTTTAGGATTGGCGTTGATTCTACGTTAAGTGATATTAAGGAGCAACTAGATGAAATTAATCGTTGTTGCATCAATCGGAACGATGACAGAAATGTCACAAGCGTTGAGTATCGAAAGCCATCTATAACATCTGACGGGAGCGTTACGTTCACCAAAATGCAGCTTACGAACAACGACGATGTGCGTAATATGTTTTCAATTTACTCCCGACACAGTACGAAAGGGCCTATCGAGTTAGATGCAAAACTAACAAGATCTGTTGATGCAATTTTAGCGAACATGAAACATCCAGAAGATGACGATTGCACCCTTAACTTAGCGGATCCATAGCTATGTTGTTTATTCCGTCAATCGTTTTTATTTCAAGTGTATCGTTTTAATTTCCGGTGTATCGTTTGTATCTCTCGTTTAATGTTTTTATTTCCCGTGTAATGTTTTTATTTTTAGTAACAATTATGTTATTTTCATGTGTTAGTGGCATGTTGTATTTTATTGTGGTTTTTTAGTGTTTTTGGTCATTTCGTATAAAATCATTAATGCATGTGTATTGTTACGCATGGTCGAGATTCCACCGACATTTTGCATGGTGAGGATTTTGCCGACACTTTGAACGTTCAAGATTCAACCGACACTTTGCACGGTCCAAAATCCACCGACACTTTTATCTCCAAAATTTACATGTGATTTTACCTTCTTTTTTTTGTGGTTGAGATAAAATCAACAAATTTTTTGTGGCTATAATTTATCGGATCCGTGTATAAATACACAACCCTAATTCATATGCTCATACATCCAAAAAAACAATTTAGAAAATGAGTTCTTCAAATCTTAATTGTTCAGTGACATCTCATGAATTTACTGTCAAGTTTCGCGGTGTCGATGAACTGTTCTACGTGGAATTGAATGACAATTTAAGGAGTCTTTTTACTCTCAAAGACAAGATTCAAGTAATGTATCATTTCAAATATGCGAGACATATCCAGATTGACAAACTTGGTTATTACGAACCGTTCATCGATCTAGGCTGTGATCGTGTAGAAAAGAATTTTGACGATGCAACACGTAAGTACGACTGGAAACAGTTGAAAACCGATGAAGATGTGGTATCTATGTTCAACTCCGCTTTAATTGATCCCAAATATCCTGCTTTGTACGCTACTTTGATTGATGAAAAATGATGAACATTTTGTATGAGATTTCCAGTTATGATGTACGTTTTAGTTTGTTTCCATTAAGTATCAGTTATGTAATTGTTGTTTAGTTTATTTCCGGTAAGAACGATGTTTCGTGTAATGTTTGTTTTTCTCTCTTTCAATCAAGGAATATGGTTCCACCGTCATTGTTGAGTTGTGAAGATTAAGTGTATAAATGTATGCTGTGTTTGAATGAAAAAAATATATGTTATGTGCAATGTTCGTATTTCCCACGTCTTAGCCAAGTCCCAGCCAAGTCATAGCCAAGTCCCAGCCAAGCGCCCGCAAGTCCCCGCAGCTGTTAGCCAAGTCCCTGCAAGTCCCAGCCAAGCGCCCGCAAGTCCCCGCAGCTGTTAGCCAAGTCCCCGCAAGTACCAGCCAAGCGCCCGCAAGTCCCCGCAGCCGTTAGCCAAGTCCCCGCAAAAATACCCATAATTTTCTCGGTACGCGTTTACCGAGAAAATAGTTAACACAACCAGAACATACTGGTTCATCCTGCACCAACTCAGAAGGAGTTCAAAAATTCATGAACTCATAACTCCTGAGTTCCAACCTGTTAAATACTTTCCAGAACCAGTTTCTTTACATTTTCAACTAAATGCAACAAAAACGCACATATATTTTCAAACTAACAAACATAGTAATATAGATACGCATTTATATTACAACACCATGTTCACAAAACCACCATAACATCATGAAGCGCTAATCCAACCAAATGTCACATGTTTAAGTTACAAAACTATGCGCTCAATACCAAAAGATAAAATAATAGGCCAAGTTACATAATACGCGTTCAAAGTTAACAAAAGAAGCGTTCAAACAAAATAAACCTAATGAACCCACACAGAGTCTACTGAGTCGCTCTGAATCGCCTAGCCCCGGGTTGTCGACGCTTGGTACGCGTATACAGGAATGCTGGCTCAACAAGGCCTAGGATGCTGGTCAAGGTTGCATGCACCGGCGTTCCCTCTGGCGCCTCACCAGCATCAAGTGACCTCCGCACCTCTCTTCTCACGTTTTGGCAAATCTCCCATGTATCCACCAAATCGTTTCGAGCCTGCTCCTCAATCAACACCTCTAAATTAGGTGGCCTTGGTGGTTGCTGCTCCGCAATAACAGGTCGCATAATAGGATGCGACACTTTGTAGAACCATGCTATATAACCCGGCTCACAGTCCCATGGGTTTGTCACTACTCTCCCCCGCATGTCTTCATCGATCATCCGCATTTCCAATTCCTCCAGCCACACCCGGTCAATCATAGCAAGTCCCATAACCGGTGAAGCAGACACTGCTGGGTCTCTCGGAATGCCTTGCACATGTCCGAATTGTCGAAGCACCCGTTCCGGCAAGTGTTTACCCAACACTTTTCCACTCCTTATCCAGCCCGAAAAAAAACACTCATTAATCAACGGCCGAACTCCACGATGGCTATCATACGGGGTGAATACAACATCTGACATCTGAAGGTTATCCAAATTGAGTCTATAAGTCGGTGGATCCTTGTGACCTTGTGCAGCAGCATACTTGGCCAATCGTGGCATGGTTTCGTTCCAGTTATCTGCGTAGCTCCATGCTCCAAGAGTCGGAAAATGCTCAATAATCCATCCCTGCAAAATTATAAATTTAAAATTAATTATACGCGTAAAAAGTACAGATAGGTAAAATGAACTTAATGCAAATGAATTTTAATATAATTTTTACCTGGACTAAGGATAGGTATCCAGCCATCTGACTTGTCTCAGCATCAGATGCATCGTCCATATACTGCTGCATATAAGCAAGTGCTGCAGCACCCCAATTCCACTCATGGGTTGTAGTCAAATCTTGAAAGAACTGAAGGTAAGTAACATCGACGTACCAAGCACTTTTGTTGGAAAATATTGTGCAGCACACCAAGAACAAACAAAAAGCCCTGACACACATCTCCCTAATAGGCGTCATCTCCTCTAACGTTGACTCGGGATCATCCTCCATTTCCTGACATCTCTCCAACAACTCCACATATACATGCTGCAGGACGGTGAACCTCAGATGCATCCCACCCGTCTTACCAAATTCAGTTTCCACATCTGCCTGTGCCATACCCAAGTAGGTAGTGACCATATCCACCGCCTCAGACTTCCTCATCTTTTCATGGTTCACAAACTTCCCTTTAATAGACAAGTGCAATAGGCATTGCACATCATCCAATGTGATTGCAAGCTCTCCTACGGGAAGGTGGAAGGAACTAGTTTCTGGATGCCATCTTTCCGCAAATGCCGTTAGGAGTCCATGATTCAGCTTAGTAAAATTCGTATGGACAAGCGGCTCCAATCCCGTTGCCTTCAAAGTATCCCAAAACCACAACTTATTACCGTCCGGTTTTGGGATATTTAAAATCTTTTTTCCGTTGGCAATGGAACGCATAGCTTCCTTTAAAAGCTGTGAAATACAAAACATAAATTGTGTTAATAATTTTGAGTTTATATTTTTAATACGGGCAATAATTTTAACTAAATAAATAATCGAAATAATTTATAATAATTTAGATTTATACCTTGTGATCAGACTTGTAATTCCAAATCACAATTGCCCTATGCTTGTGGTAAAGCGATAATAGGGACAAATCAGTCGGTCCTCCTCCGTAGACACCATCTTGCGCTTGTTGTGGTTCATCGGGTTGATTTTCTTCTTCTACCTCAGGTGGTTCTTGCTCGGGCTCAGGTGGTTGTTGTTGGGCTGCCTGTTCCGGTTGTTCTTGCTCCAACCAATCCGCGTTCTGGTTTATGTACTGATTAGTGTCATACACATCATCTTGGACAGGTTCATCAACCTGTGATCGGCGTGTGCGGGATGCTGAGCCACCTGTTTCAGGCTGTTGGACTTTCTTGCGACGAGGTCGTTTTGGCGCTGGAGGAATTTCTCTACGAGCAGAACCATGCGTCCTGCTATCCCTACCATGTCGGCCTCTACCAATATTTTCGTCCATACCTAAACAAACAAAAATAAATCCATCATAAACTAATCCAACGTAATTCGTAACTAATGTGAAGCAATTTTTTGCATAAACTTACGATATGTCTCGAATCAATTAACCTATTGAAAATTAACATTACAACTAACCTACATTCATCAAAACAACCAGTAATAAACAACATAAACAACATAATTCAGAATATAAACTTTCAACCTATCAAGCATTGATCCCTAACCAATTGAAAAATCAAAATTTTACCAAAACCTAAATATAATCAAAATTAACATTGAAACTAACATGCATTGATCCTAAAAACCTCCAATCAACAGTTTAAACTACATAATCTACAAATTTTCGCGAATCAGAGATGAAGATTGAAATGAAGAAATCAAAAATTCATTTGAACTGTGTTGAAGAAAGAAGAACACAAATTAGGAACTAAAATAGAAATTAACTTACTTGATGGAGTAGAAGATGATGAAATTTGTGGATTCCGGCCTCAAAACGAGTTGATGAGCAACAATGGTGAAGATTTTCCCCTTAGGGTTCGTTTGTTTTCAAAAAGGCAGAATGATGAAATGGGAGGAAGGAGTTACGCGCTCTGTTTCTATATACAAACCCCTCGGTAAAGGTTTACCGAGGTTTTTAAAATTCTCGGTACGCGTTCCCCGAGAAAGTTGACGTTATAAAGGGTGTGTCTGGGTGGGTAAACTGAACAATTCCTTCGGTACGCGTTTACCGAGGGTTTTTCTAAGGGGTAATAAGGGAAACCCAGGGGGTGGGGAAGAGTTACGGGGGGTGGGGAAAGAAATTTTCATGCGATTGTTGTAGATTTGTTAAATTGGGCTGGGTTGGTGGTAACATAAGGCCCATGATAGAAGAATTTCTTTTGGCGCCCTATGTGTTTCTGGTTCGTCCCGTTACTTTTCAATTTTGACATTTCACTGTTTAAGTATTGAACGTTATAAAAAAAAATAAATTAAAATTGTCGTTCGCAGCCCAAGAAGCAGATTGTTCGATATTCAAGTCTTCTGCATTAGTCAAAAATTTATTAAGTGATCAATTTTAATTGTTCACTTGTGCGCCCGTTCATAACATATGACGATGGCTAATTGGAAGCCATAAAAAATTCTATAAACTCACTCCTCTTCAATTTACTTCTCTCACGCCTCCACTTCTCGTCTCTTCTTCTCTTTCTTTCTTCATTTTTCATTGTTATTTTGTTTGGTTTTTTATATTTTTAGTCATTTTGTATGTAAACGGCCACATAGACTGTCGTTGGTTAGTCATGATGATCTCTTTCGGTGTTCTTTTAAAGATGATGTTTGGGATTATTATGATCATCGACAAAGGACTTTTGTGACTAATCTGGGAACAATATGAGTAACTAAAATGGCTCTTCCAGAATTTTGTCTCATTGTGAGTTTCATAAATCTGCAACAGAGTGATCTGCTAGTTAAGTAGAGAACACCTTGTAAGAGTAGTTCTCTACGTAATAGAACTAGCCAAAACATGTCAGATCAGACCAAAATTCATAAAATTGCAAAACTAGTTAAAGAAATCACCATCATGAAAAGAATGATAAATTAAAATACGATAAAGACATAAACACGTAAGTTATATCAAAACATTATTTTAAATATATCATGTCCTTTACATACTTGATACATGTTTTGGACCGTACCAAAATTACATCAAGATATAATTAAACCAAAAAGTGGTTAGTCATAACAATCGAACTAATCTTCAGCAAGATTAACTGTTTTGGGCACAATGTTATCTTAAAGTTCTACAACTTTCTGCTCAGGTGTGTCATTCAACAATAACTTCACCGTGAGAACGACTAAGATTGGTATAGTTACACATCCGATGAATTTATCTATTGGGCTAAGTAGTAGCATTTTCTAAACGGTGATTTTCCTGAATCGAACTAGTATGAGGTAAGGGACAGTCTGACTTCAAATAAATCATCATGAAATGGTTGTTGTTTATTCATCCAAGCACGTGAGTTTCTCTTTCACTAGAGGCTCACCCCCTCTAACATAAAATAAGTTTCAGAATACCCTAGGTTGCCGGCCAGTAGGACTATGACACAGGTGTGTCCGGATACAAGGAGTCTGTATGCTCAAAAAATAACTTTCAGAATACTCTAGGTTGCCGGCCAGTAGGACTTTTATAGAGAATTAATGCTTGTTTCAAACAACCAATGTAACTCAATTACCTGCAACATCATCATTTGGTCGATAGATTCCCAATTTTTGTATGTGTCCGCAAAACTATTTGCAACAAATTTTTTCAACTGCGCGTAAGTAGGCTCGACCTTATTTGTAGTTGTGTTCCCAAGATGCATGACACGGTCAGTTCAAGCTCTCGCTACTTTCTCCTTCACTAACCCCATAATAGTGCCTTCCACATATTCAAAAATTGTGCACACTTTGTAGTTGTGCTCCGAATCTGAGTCCATTATATTCTTCCAAGTTCGGATGATATTTTCTCACACTTCATTTGCTTTTTTTGTCAAGTAGCTAGTAGCTAGAATCACACATTTAAATGTGGAATTCAGCGTTCGAACATCGACCACTCTAATAATGTCCCTGATAGCTACCATTTGAGCTTCACTTTTTTTTTTTAGGAACTTGAGCTACATTTATGAGACATAAATAATTATTATGTTGAGAAAATTGGATGTTTGAATATTTCTTTAGTGACTAATAGAATGATACAAACTAGTAATAGACCCGTCCTGTCGGACGGGTACATTACATGTTTTTTTGTTTTTAGTTACCAATTTTTAAAGTTACAACTTGATGAAAAAGTAATATGTAACTTATACATTTATTCAACTGCAATTTTATTTAAGTACTTGCATATTGATAATTTTCTAATTTACAAATTGTTAATTTATAATTACAGCCAACGGAAAATTTATATCAATATAATAGACATAATAGGTCAACATTCATAACTATTACAGCTGAAGAAAATTTAAAACATTGGCAATAGTAAAACAACCATAATTTAATTTTTGTCTAAAATAGAAACATGAACAAATGTAGGAGGTTTGCTTAAAACGAACATTAAAGTATCTTATGGTTTCAAATTGTTATCCTTTAAATAGTTCCTCCATCCTTTGCCGATGTGTATTTTGTTGAGGTTTGTTTTTGAAAAGTGTATTTTGCAGGAATAACGTTGATTATTTGCATTGTCAAGAATGATGATTTCATTTTGATTTCGATCAACAAATAAGCTAGCATAGATTTCAAGAATATCCTATAAAAAATTGTTAGAAAAAATGGTTAAAATTATGAAAAATGTTATTATAAAAAACAAATAACAATAAGCAAAGTTACGAAAATGTTAACATAAACAAAATAAAAAGTACCAAATATTTTGATAAACTTTAAGGAATTTGATATTCCAAAAAATGAACAACATCATCTTCATCCACATGATGATTTGCTAAGTATTCACCGTACTCAGGATCGGTTTCGTCGGAACTGAATTTTATGATTATAAATATTAAAAAAAATTAAAACAATTTTACAATATAAGATAAGTAACAAATGTTAACAATAGAAGTAAAAACATTAATGCCAAGACCCAAAAAAAAAAGAGGTAAAAACATTAATGTTGAACCTGTAGTTGATTCCATGAGAGCATAAATATAGGGGGTGGTATTTGTCACATGTGCCACTTGTGTCATAGTAGCATAGATAATTGGAATGAAATGAGGTGGTAAAAGAAAATCACACTTCCATTTTTGGATACGGTTGCTTTGCATTTTGTTCCTTTTCTTTCAAATGTTTTTGGTATTAAAATAATTGAAAAAGCAATATATTGTGAATTTTGTGAGGTCCATGTTAAAGTTTTGAATGAGCGGTATAAATATTTAAAAAATATGGGTGAATGGTTTAAATAGTTGAAAAATATAAAGTAGTATAATATATTATGTGGGGCCCATTTATACCATCAATATAAGTCACATGGATGTGGGTGCTATGAGGGAAGAAAAAAAAGCAATA
This sequence comes from Trifolium repens, assembly GCA_030408175.1. NCBI lineage: Eukaryota > Viridiplantae > Streptophyta > Magnoliopsida > Fabales > Fabaceae > Trifolium > Trifolium repens. Next base: position 13,669,256 of record CP125842.1, on the reverse strand, counting down.
ACTTGATGATTTTTCTTTTAAAATGAAAGGTGTATCAAGGTACTACTTTGCTATGGTTGTTATATATAGTAACATTTATCTTATAACTGACATAATCTATTAAATGCAGTTAAATACAATCAATGTGTTAGTTTGATAATAAAATTTAAATCAAGTCATATATTTTGGTTTCTTGTTGGTGTTTTTTTCTTTGTAAAAGATTCTTAAGAATCTCTTGTTTATATAGTCAAGTCATGAGACAAAAACTTTTATCAAATGCATGTGACAAAAGGATAAAGAAAGACACATTATATGAAAAAAAGAGAAGAAAGTGCACCAATAATCTAATAGTTGGTCTTTTCATCATAGGAAAAATAGACTCAATACATGCATTGTAATTGTGCTCCACATTGATACAAAGTTAAAGTAAAAATGACAAAATAATTTTGGTTACAAAGCACATTGGAAATAAAACATATGAATGTAGGAGTACATGTAGGTTTAAGATAATGAAAATAATGGAGAAGTTTGGATTATATTTTATTATTTTCAAAGTATATATTTTACATGAAGCAAAAAATGGTATTTATACAACTAATATTAATGGCCCGTTTGTATTAATTTATTTTTGAGTTTATTCAAACAACTTATGTAATTTTTATGTATTATTATAAGTTTGCCAAGGTAAATTACGATAAAATAGTTTATAAAAATACAATTTTCACCAGTGTGAACTTATAAAATAGCATAAAACCTAATTTATATTGCATAAGCTGTTTACATAAACCAAAAAAAAAAAAGCTAATCCAAACGAGCCCTAAAACTATGAATAAAATAATCTACATTTACTATTGTAAGTTGACATTTAGGTTGATAATCTACCTTACTATTTTAAATTGAAATTTTGAAAATATATTTCAACATCAATAGTAATATGTGTCTTTCATATTATTAGGATTATTGTAACATATTATTATTATTTTTTACTTTAAAATAAATTATTATTTTTTACAAAAAAAAAATACTGTTAATAAAAAAAAAATCCGTCTAAATAAAAAAGAAAATAACTACAATTAACCGGTTCCAAGATATGAAATTCTCTCATAGTCCTATAAATCATAGCTCAATTGACAAAATATGTTAAAATTGTTAAGCCGGATGTCGTGACCCGAATTCGCGGGATCTCACAATTTCAACTAAGACAAAATAAAATAATAAAATTTGAGCTCTCATAAACCCTAAAGTAAACCCATTCTCTCAAGCAGAGCCTATTGCCGCGCTACACAAGGAACTCGCCCCCACGCCCATCGTCGACGACGTTAAACCCTCACGACCAAACCCAGTAAGTTCTCAGAATACCCATTTCATCACTATCTTCTTTATCACCGCTTCATCTAAAAACACTTCAAAATCTCAACGTGTTAGTTCAGTGTTTGTTAATTGGTGTTTCTGATTTTCTCTCATGCATTTGCAATTAACTAAAAACCTTTGCTAATTTCTGTTTGCTATTTAATTTGTTATTTATTTTTTGTCCAATCCTTAGAAAAAACATAATACAGGATGGGTAAAAAAGGAGGGAAAAGTTATCAGAAAAAAGATGTAAAAAACGCCACAACAACTTCTCGGCGCGACCGTCATGTCTTTTCGACCGAGGACATGGACGATGAGATTGATGCCTGTAATTATTTTAATTTTTCTTTTGCTGAATAAAAAATTGATTACAAGTTGTTTGTTATGAATTTGGATTTGTTTCACTGACTAATTTGCTTTGATGATTTTTATTTGCAGTTCATAAGCAGAGGGATATTGTTCCACTTGACATAAATGCTGATTCTGGAGAATCAGATGAAGATGATGAAATACCGATTTTCGAGTCTAAGGTTTTGATTGCGATGAACTCTTGATTTGTAGTTATTATCATTCGAAACCTGATTTTGTTTTTAACTTAAAATGTTACTTTATGTCTGAGATTTTATGCTCTACTTGTTTTTAACATTTTATTTTATTTTATAGTTTTTGTGCTTGTCTCATTTGTTTTCATTCTTTTGAATGGTGGTTAAAGGATATTGATAATGAAGAAACTGATGAGGAAGAGGAAGAGGATGATGATGATGAATATGATGATGTTGATGATGATGGCAAGAGCTTTATGTCAAAACGTAAGTATGATATTTTTCATTAAGTACATAGTCATTCAATTACTGAACCAAATTTTATAGAGATGGATGATGATGACATATATCAATTGGAAAAGTTAAGTATTATATTTAAGGGTTTGGTGTAATTGTAAATGTATCATTCCTGCTCAAGAATTGTTGCTCGGGAGACGGTCGAGCGTGAGATTGAATCACAATGCATGCCTCTACTGTGTACTTATTTGCTCCGTGTCGTTATAGGATGGCGATACTAGTATATTCAAACCTGAATGACAAACAATCCATTCTATTACGTACTTCAATAAATTTAGAGATTATTAACATGCACATGTCTTTTGTTCATGTGAAATTTGAATGGCCACTATAACAGTACAGGCCTAAAAGTCTTATGTATATTGTTAGTTCTTTGCATATAGCATATATTCTTGCTCACAAATCACACCCCGGTTTTTATTGAAACTACCTTTATCAAAACCTACAGTCTGTTTGAACTGTGCTTAGTTAGCTTTGATTCATAAACCAAAAAGGGATAATCAAAGATAACTTGGACTTAAATGGTTGTTAACATCAACAACAACAATCAAGTCTTACTGATGGTTTTGTATGCTTTCTCCAGACGTGTCAAAACCATGTTAGACAAGACCATTTTCCATCCCTATTCCAATTGGAAATTTCCCAATTTTCTAATCTTATTATATTTTCCATCCCTATTCCAATGGGAAATTTCCCAATTTTCTAATCTTATTATGTCTTGGACAACCACTCTTCTCAATTTATATTATAAAAATCACACGAATGTAGCTTTGATTGTGTGCTCAATTTCACGGCTGTTTGTTCAAACTTCTGAAAACTGGTTGAGGCTGTGTAAAATGTAAATTTTTTTAGAATTTTCCCGTAAAGGGGAAGCTATCTTTTATTTTATTTTAAATTGAAAATTACATTTGATTTTAAAAAGTGGCTACAAACTTACCACTACCAATATCTTTTGTTAATTTTAGAAGTTTGTAGAGTGGAAATTATTTAAAAGGTATGATTCTAATAAATGTGTTTGTTTTGCGTAGTAATTAGGCAAAAGAAATTTTTAGATTCAGAGCTTGGTGGAGATGAAGACGTAAGTCAAGATGATGATGATGAAGACGATGAAGGTTTGAAATCAACTATAGGTGGAAGAAAGTATAAGCACGGTGCTGAGAATCTTAATTTTGAGGTGAGGATTTGAGCATAGTATTTTGAAAGGATTTTGCCATGTGTATACATAGATGTACTCCCGGTTTTGATCAAGTTATATTTTTTCTCCATACTTTTTGTTGTTTCTCATGATTAATTGCAACTTGTTGGTTTAAGCAACAAGCAAGTGACGATGAAGACGCAAAAGAAGAAGAAAAAATTGCAAAACAAATTCAAAGGAAAAGAACAACATTCTTCACAGAGGAAGAATATGAGCTTGCGGACATAAGGGAAGACAAGGTGAGTTCTGCTTATTATCTCGATGGAATGTGTTGCCTAGGCATGGTCATTTTCCATATTTTTGGATGAAAAACATTTGGGAGGGAGGAATGATAGGCAGAGAAATAAGGGGAAGGCATCTGCTTACGAAGTGCAGAATCTGTCATCAAATATTTAGTAAACTTCTATATCTTTACAGTATGCAAAAGATAAAGGAAATAAAGAAATAAAATCACTGGATAGCAATGCAACTTTCAAGGTTGAGGATCTGAGTGCTATGTCAAAGGAGGAGCAAATGAACGTTCTGTATAGGTTAGAATATTGTCCTTATCTTGCCATTGATATACATTGATTGTGTCTTATTATTATGTTGCCATTTCGTGCATTGTACTCCTTACTACTGAACCGCATAAATGACATTGCATCCATTTCATTCAAAGCTGTGAATTACCTTCAGATGAAAAAAAACTGTTTTCAAAAGTATGCATATATTGGATGATATTTTTTCAATAAAAGCCAAAACAATATTTGGTTTTGAAGGAAAAAAAGGCGAGAGTGTAGGAAATTTGGTTTTTGTGATTCTCAATTGCAAAACTGATTGATTAGTCAAGGGTAGACTAGTCAAGATCACCTTCTGAAACAATTGGCGAATAGAGACACATATTTATATACTCAAGAATGTAAGAACTAATTTGAGGATAATCAATGAAAAAAGGAAAACCTGGGCAACTCGGTTGAAATCTGAGCTATTTCCTTGATGATCTTATGCGCAGTTTGAGAAATCTCTTTGATTGTGTTTGTTGATTCAATCAGTCTGATTCCCATTGCTTTGAGGATAATTGCTTTTAAATAAAATAATTTTCATTTTGTGATGTGGTTTGGATGCATTACCAATCAGCGTGACTTTTTTTGTTGGAGTAGAACCCTTTCAAATGTCTGATATGTTATTTCCCAAGATAGTTTAAATCTGCATTCAGCATTAAAATGAGCACTTTTATAACAGCATTAAAATTGGTACTTTTCAGCAAAACAATTTATTTCTGGCAATATTCAGCAGAGATCTGGATGAACTCCCACCTTGAGGGGAGCTGTTGAATGCAAATTTCAGCCCATAGTTTCCTTTGCTGAATTTCAGCTACACTGATGATTGAACATTACCAGATATATGTTGACGGTTTAACTGCCATATACTCTCTTTGTTTCAAAACAAGTGTTGTTTAAGGTTTTTACACGGATTAAAAAATGTAATTATGTTGTCCAAAAAACATGACTATTTTACCAAACTAACCTTGTTAACTATTGGTGAATTTTCCACCATCATAAATACAAAGTAGAATATAATGTTTTGGGAGTAGTGTACATAATAATAATTATACGGCACAATTGGAAAAAATAATTAATTCTACATTGAAAAGAGAAAATGACATTCATTTCGAAACAATTTTTCGTAGCTAAAATAACAACCATTTTGAACGGAGGGAGATATAGATTTGCCTTTTATTGACTATCTTCTCTTTGCAGGTCTGCTCCAGAATTAGTTGATTGGCTGTCAGAATTAAATGAAGCACACAAACAGCTTGAATTCAAAATTAACCCATTTTTAAGCAAGGTTTTTCTTTCTCTTGTGCTCTTTTTTCTTACCTACCCATTTTCCTTACAAGTAGTTACCAAAACCCTGTGAAGAGGTTGACATGTATTTATAGTAAATAGTCAAATCCTAAAATAATTGAAGTTTAATGAAATATCCCCCTTTTGTTTGGTGAAAAATGCCATATTCATATTGTGATGGTAAAATCACGGAAACTAATGAAAGATGCTCATTGTGATGAATTACTTGAAGTGGGCATGTTGCCAGAAAATTGTTCTTGCCTTCTGGGGTCTGTGGACTCTAGAAGAGTAGAATCAGTCAATTAATATTGCTATATTTCAATAATATATCTAGAGAGGATTTATGGTGTGTTTCTTCCTTCATTTTTTGTGTCTGTAGGTCTTGTGTACTAATTGCTTTATTCTTTTTTAACGAGACATGGATATTTATGTTTTTCTTTCCCCTTGGATGTGCATGAATTCTATATTTGTTTTACAATTTTTTTCATCTTTTGTGAAGGTTAAAAAAGGGGAAATAGTAACGGAAGGAGGAGTGCGTTATTTTGAGTTGAAAGAGATTCTTTTGCTGTCCTATTGCCAAGCTATAACCTTCTACCTTCTACTCAAGTCTGAAGGGCAGCCAGTTGATGGTCATCCTGTAATCGCTCGCCTTGAAGAGATCAAGGAATTAATGAATCAGGTCTTTTATTTGCAAACTAGCTAATATTTGTGACTGTATGGATTCAATGTACTTTACACAGTCATTTACTTGTCATATGAAAATGTTAAATAGTGGCGCAACATTGTAGCGGAATTTGAATAAATTGCTTTGTTTTGTGGTACATTATTTAGTACAAAATGTTGTCACAGTGGCTATAACCAGTGTTTTAAAACCGGACCGGTAATTGACCCAGTTAGAGTACTGGAGGGCTACATATTGAACCGTACGACCCAGTCTTATTTTTTATTATATTATTTTATAGATAATGGCACATAGCTTACTATTGGAATCCTGTAAAATAGCTTACTATTGGAGTTTCGTTTTTTGCTGATTCACTATTGGAGTTGTCTTATTATATTTATGTTCAGCTTTCACATATTGCATGTCTAAATGGAGTCAAATATTACTTATTTGAATGTCTATAGCTTTCACATATTGTGTACTACCCATTAATGAAGGAATCTGGATGAAGTATATGTAACAGTATTGGACTTATTATAAATTAATAATATTTTTAGTGTTTTAATCCTGTATTTTAGATAACCAATGGTTCAACTAAATTTATTGGAAATGCATGAATTTCTGTTGGATAATTTATTATACAGCATATATCCTACATTGGTAGCCTTGCTTACACATGGAGGTCTTTGTATACTTCATGCTAGATTAATGCTAGAACTCTCTTATGTGAAAAGTGCATAGTTAATCTGCATATAATTTACACCTTTGGTGCACAATTACATAGAAATATCAGATCTGAGGTGTACTCGGTTGTTTATAGATTTTGCAATTTCTAATCATGCCTCACTCGACAGATAAAACAACTTGACGCAGAACTTTCAGTTGAACTTGAGGACATCCTTAAAGGAAGTAGCGGGTTAGAAACAGTAGTCAAATCAGATAACAAGGATGTTCCAATGCAAGCCGATTCTATCACTAAAAACCAAGAACAACCTCTGGTCTCTGCTAGATCAACAGAAGCAGTGGTAGTGATTACTTCTTAATCTTTGCTTTTATATATATATATATATATATATATATATATATATTGGTAGTATCTTTGCTTATATATATTTATATGTCTTAATTATAATCTTAAAAATTGACTGCAAGTCCTCAACAGTTAATTTGTTTATGTATTGCTGCAGCCTAGCAATGTAGTTGAGATGAAAAAGTCAGATGCCTCAAAGGACAGTGCACAAAAAGGAAAAAAAGTAAAAAATCAGCTGACTTATAGATCTCTGTTTTTTTAATCTTTGAATTTATTTTATTTATTGCGGTGAAAGGTTAATAATAATTTGACTGTTGCACCTTAACATGGCAGAAGGATCAAATTGGCGTGCAGAGTTTGGAAATGTTAAAAGTTAGAGCTTCCCTTGAGGAAAAATTGAGACAAAAGGGTTTGTACAGTCAAATTGCTCCAAATCCTAGTAAATCTCTGAAGCGTTCGAGACCAGCTAATGGGTATAGCTTTGCTCTTATATATCCTTTACCTTTTGTTCCCAACATTTGTGAACTAACTGGCAATTTACAAATTTCACAGCCAGCTTGCAACATATGATGATTTTGATGATGATGCTGTGGATGTAAATGGTCCAGCTGGACTGTCTAATGGTTTTGTCTCCAGTAAAGTTTCACAGTTTGTTAGTGCTAATATGAAGAAACTCAAGGTACTAAAATTGAGATTTTGTAGACAGATTCTGATTTCTAATTTCATTTGCAATTGTAAGCTACTTACAATAAGTGTTGTTGTAACCAACTCTAAAAGTAACTACCAATTTTGGTCGGACCTATTTTTTTGCAATTGTCCTTGACAACAATACTATTTTCCAAATCCAAATTTAAATTTATACCACAACTAGGGAATTCCAAAACTAACTACGAATTTTGGCAGAACCTTTTTATGTATAAATTTGCCTTTTACAACACAATTCTTTTTCAAATATAGATTTAAAAACATACAACTTAATAAAGATTGAAATTTAGATAAGTTCAAATAACATTAGTGCCCGTCTTTCTGCTAGTATATTACAATCTGAGGCTGACCTCTGGATTATTACCCAAACTATTGCTAAGTGTTTGTTCATATAAAACGTACAGAATCTGCAGTCTTGTGCTATTTCATGATCTCAGATCAGATGAAATCTTTTCACTGTTTTCATTCTTTATATAGTCTGTTTTTCGAAGCATCTGGCTAATCCCTTTTTGTGCTAAGGTGGCTTCTGGTGATGATGATTTGCCCAAGAGAGATCTTTTTGGGGAACGACGGAGGAAACATGAAAATCGAGTGATGGCTGGTGCTGGAGTTAGGAATGAGGATGACAATGGTGACGGTGATATTAATGATGGTGATGATCAAATGGGTGATCTTGAATCTGATGAAGTTGATGATGAAGAGGAGGACACTGAAAGTGGGGGAGACCCGGAAAATGAATTTTACAAACAAGCGGAAAAATTGCGAGCTGCAAAACGTGCTTCGAAAGCTGCAACCTACTCGTCCAATTCCAGGTGAAGTTTTGGATCCCTTTTGCCTGGCAATTCAAGCTGCGGTCTACAAGGATATTTATTTTTGCATCTTTGTCAATATGAAAATAAAGATTGTTTTGCTTTTGCAGTAAATCAGGTGCCCCCACTCTAGCAGAGGACACTGTGGATGGAAAGCGCTATATCACTTCTCAGGTTCTTAATTGATCTCTCAGGTTTTCACTCTAATTGTTCATATGTTTCTGCAAATTTGTAAGCCTTAACTTGGTCACCAATGTGTTGTAGATCTCGAAGAACAGAGGACTAACTAGAAGTCGCAACAAGAATAAAAAGAATCCTAGAAAGAATTACAAGGTACTTCCACTTACTCTGTTGTTAACACTCTTCAAATTTAAATGTTCAACTGTTGTCTTTATTGTTTACTGTTTTTCATTCTCTTGCTAACTCAATGTGCAGCTCAAGCATCAAAAAGCCCTTAGGAATCGCAAGGGACAGGTTCCAAGTTTCAGAAGTCCAACTGCACCTTATGGTGGGGAGTCCACTGGAATTAATGCAAATGTCAGTCGAAGTGTTAGATTCAAGAACTGATATATTGTCAATACGCTTGACATTACAATATTACACTACAATATCATTCTATTTCTCCGTCAATTTTGAACCACAGCACCTGCGTAGATGGGAGTATAACTTATATGATCGTTGATCGGAAAAGGAACATCTTTGGCATATAAAATATTTTGTCAAGTTGTCAATTTTGGTAGTATTTCCTAGTGTTGTATTTTACCTTTCAACTTTTTAAATGACAAGGAGTTCAAGATATGCAGACTTGAGATTCAACTCAAAATGAATTATTTCCATTAAAAAATTAATGTATGGTGATTAAAAATAAAACACAGCATTTCTTGCATGAGAAATTGAGGTTGTCCATGGAAACTTTCATACAAATTGATTGATGGTGCAATTAAACTTGATTCAGTTTTTCAACCTCTTCATTTTTTTTTATACAGAAATGATATTTGGGCACAAATTTGTCAGAACTAGACAATAATTAATGTTTGTGTTAGTTCTTTAAGGGTTGCTCTGTTGGTTGCTAATAGGGATATTATTGGAGGGGTTGAGGTTTGAACTCAGATTTTCCACTTTCCCATATTTAGTTAGTCTAGTCACTAAACTCAGATTAAAAGTGATTTTGAATGTCAATAATTGTGATTTTCAGGTGTATAAATATGCATGATTAAATCATTCAAATTGCGTTTAAATTTACATGATTTTTCAACAAAAAAAACTTGCATGATTTTCAGGTTTTTTATCTGACTGCACTAAAAATTTTGGATTGGTATTCAGTGAATGTTAATTAATGAATTTTGACACATTGTTATATTCATTTAGGTGAATTCTTCGGTACACATATTATGTGGATATGTACGGATACATTTGTTGAGGTGAATGATTTTAATTGATTTACAAATAGTATTTATTAATTTTTCTGTATTAAATACTATTGGTAGGCCAATCACAAATCATCCACCTAAGCCGTGTACTAGTACATATCCACATAATATGTGTATCAGAGTGTTTACTTATCACATTGTTATATTACCATTGAATAATTGATGTATCTTGTTTATATTATAAATTAAATGCATTAATTATTTAATGAATTTAAAAAGTGATTTATCTCTCATAATAAGAAACATGTAGTACTTGTAACAAAAAAAACATGTAGTACTAAATATAATTATGTATTTAAACCGTATTAATCATCTAAATTGTTGTATAGTTCTGTTGTCCTATGCGTCAAAATAACAACTCATTTCAATATCATATTTGAAAATTGCTATTTAGGCCCCTTGGATTGCTACGAGGCCCCCCTAAAATCCCAAAATACCCCTGAATTACATGCCAAAATTTTCGTCACGTGGGTAACGAAGTTAGAATTCGTTCGTCATCTAGATGACGAAACCAAGCAGCGCGCAATTTTGGTCCTCATTTAGGGCGGATATTGGCTTATTGGCCCTAATTTTCGTCTCGTAGTTGACGAAAGCTTGTTTCGTCACGTACGCGACGAACACGCTGACTTTCGTCGTTTAGATGACGAAAACGATGAATATGAACACGATTATCAGAATCGTCTATCACTTTGATTCAAATGCAAAATTAGAAATTGTTGGAGCGATTTTAGGGTTTGAAGGAGCGATTTTCATGAACCATATCAAATCAATCAGCACCTGTTTAAATCAATTAGGAGTCCTTTTACAAAATCCATTCAAAAGAAAGAGGAATTTCTGACCTATTCAACGAAAATTCAAGTAAGTTTTCTATCAATTTAATCGTTTTTAATGAAATTGTGGATGATTTCTCATTGATTACATCCTTTATAGTTGTTTGATGATGAATTTCGAACCCAATTGCATCATATAAACTGATTAATTAGGTTAAAGTTTGAAATTGAATTGAGGATTTAGGGTTTGAAATTGAAATTGTATGTTGTTGATTGTTATGAAATATTGATTATTGTTGATTATCGAATGTTTGAATTGGTTTATGATTGAATTTGAAATTGGTTTATATGTTGTTGATTATTGGTTTATGATTATGAACACGCTGAAATTGAAATTGATGATTATGATTGAATTGAATTGGTTTCTCTTTGAATATTGATGATTATGTTTCAATTGATTGTTGGAAATCAACAAACTTTAGAACCGTAGTTGATGATTATCTGTGATGATTATTTGTGATGATTTTGAATTGAATGAATAAAGTTAATGTTGTTGATGATTTTGAAATGACATTGATGTTGTTGATAATTTTGATTGTAGAAAGGACAAGTAAGTAGTAATTAATAAAAAATAGCGTTATTTATGCTTGTTGGTCTTGTACGTCGAATCCATCAACAGTACGGTAGGAAAAGTGTTAAACAATTTAACACTATCAGGATGTGCGAAGAAAATATCTTGTAAAGTCGTAGACTCACCATTAGTTTGAAACTTGTGGAAGTATTTTTGAGATTCAAGACACTTCAAGAGTTGTTGAATTTCAGTCATTTCACCCCTACGATCACGTTTGTACCGTTGACACTCGTTGTAAATTTGTTTCATATTTGTCTTACTATCTTTATTCTTCTCCCTCAACGTGTTCAAAATGGTTTTTGGAGAAACCAAGTTCCTTGTCATCTGGTGAACACACTCCTTTTCTTCCGGTTTTAACCGTCCGGCGAGAATATGGCCTTCCAAATTTTTCGTCATTTCATGGTTATGTTCACCATTCACGACACTTAGTTTCCATTGCTTGGTTGCAAGAAAGTAACCCCGCAACCTAAACGGACAGTCACATTTCCTTGTAGCCGTGTCGTCTCTCTTTAATTTCCTCTTTGGTTCCTTGTAAACTCCACCTCTTTCGCAACCCAAAATAAAAAACGGTTTCCGTCTATCTCCATTGCCCTTATCAGATTTCTCTATCACCATACTAAATCCAGCATTTAAGGCTACTTGTCTACACCAATCAATCAGTTCATCCCTATCATTATACAATGCAGGATTTACAAATAGATTCCCTGTGTTAATAGAAATACCGATTGGTTCATCAATGGGTGCGACAACCACTTCTTTACCAATGCGGGGATCATCATTTTGTTCATTCAATTGAGCCGGAGCTTCAGCCATGTAAATACCTACACGTACCCAAAACAATAAATATTATTAACATCAAAACAAAAAATAAACGAAAATGCTAAGCAAATGAAGAATAGGATGCAGCTGTTGCAACTATCCTATTTTCGTCGACGAACACCATCATTTCGTCACCCAATTGACGAAAGAAACTACCAGATCAAAGTTTCAAATAACAAAAAATTAAACCCAGAGAAGTATTTCTTACCTTTGATATTGCTTCAAATCAGTGTGGGTAGCTTCTTTGAGTGAATCAACGTAGAGATCAAGCCTTCCTACCTCCAAAATCGCCCTAGATCTATTTTGGGTGTTAATTGGTAAAGTAGAATATGATAGGACAGGTACCAACTCATTCATGTATATCACTTGATTTCGTCATCTAGATGACGAAAACCAGCGTGTTTGTATCGTAGAAGACGAAACCCATTTTCGTCAACCACGAGATGAAAAGGTGTGCGTTTTTGCGATCGACCAATGCCTACCCTGCCCATTTCAAAATATTACATGTTTTCGTCATCTACGAGACGAAAAAAGTGCCTTCGTTTTTTAAACGACGAAATGGGTTTTCAGGGGTATTTTTGTCAGTTCGGGGGGCCTGTGAGCAAATGTAGGGGGCGTAAATAGCAGCTTTCATCATATTTAAGATGCTCTATCAACGGAACTATCCACTATCAAATCAGTTGTGAGTTTGCTAGCTTGGAAAGTTACACTTAGCTGTGAGTTTGGAGAGGAAGGGGTGGTCTTTTGTTGTTGGAGGAGGGAAGTAGAATAAAAGGTAGAGAACTATTTCATATTTTTTAAGAATATTTTTGTAGAGAATGATAGATAAATGCTCATGATTAATAGTATATTTTAAATTTTTAAAATGTAACACTAGATTGAATTTGAAAAATTAATATAACCCTTCGAAAATCCTTTTCCAATTCAGACTTTGAATCGTTGCAAAATTACTCCTCCGAACCACTTTGTCCAAGTGAGATATCAGCATAGAATCAAGTGCTACACAAGATGAACCACGTGCATTGCATAACTTATAAATGCAACCTAATTTTAGATTTATTAATTAATGGCTTAATCATATTTTTTATCCCATACATTTATTTTAAATTTTAATTTGATCCCTATGTTTAAAAATTTCAAATTAGTTCTTTTTGTCAAATTTTGATTTAAATCGTCCATGTAGCTAACATATTTGCATACATGAACAACTTAGAGAGTACCACGTAGTAGTTTTGAACAAAATTAACTCAAAATTTAACAGAAAATTAACACAATTTAATAGAAAAGAATCAAAAGACAAACTTATGTTGACAATTAAGCCTTGATTAATTTAAACGTATTATTCATCTTGATTGGAATGCTTAATTTTATAAAAACCAATATGATTCAGACCTAATATCATCTACATTCTATTTGTTTATAATTGCTAAGTTTGTAATCCTTTCTATGTTTCTTCTTTATGATTATAAATAAGCATATGATAAACAAGGTAGAAAGTGGAAGTTCAGTCCCAGCGGTGGAACTTAAGTTCTTCATCATATGGAAAAGAGTGGACACGTGAATGTAAATATCATGCATGTAAAATATACTTAGTAGACAAAATTTACTTGTACTTCTTTCTTTTTGTGTATGTTTGTGTAATCTATTTCACTTCTCCAATAAATGCTTCTATTATCGCGGAGAAGAAATGGTTTATCGTCTCTCCCAACTTATGTCGCAATTGGAAAATAAACATAGGACAAAGCCAATACAAAACTTTAATCATCTCAAAATCTGATCAAACCAAAACTGCCTAAAGTTTGCTGCCGGGACCTGATACAATTAAATCTAGGAAACTTAAGCTGAACCTCAAAATTTCAAGCATTTGATAGCAGTAATAGAGGTGTTTAGAATGAGTCCGGGAGAATCGTGATGCAATCACGAACTGGCATCTGCAGCAGCCTTTTTCTCCTTCTGTTTCTCCCTCTTTTTCTTGTTTCGCAAAGCATTCTTGCTCAATGATCTGAAATAATCAACCATTAGCATTTTAAAACAGTAAATAAATCATAAGAAACTTGAAACTAAGAAAGGGAAGGAAAGGTGCTTACTCTGCCGAGCTCTCTCCTAACAACTGCAAATACAAATCATTTTGACATCATCAGAACATTAACTAAAATGCAAACTCATCCAAGAATTCAAGGGAAGATACTTAAACATGTATGTTTCAGATCATATTTACAACGATTAAGAGTAGAAGCATGTCATAACTATATGCAAGTTATGCCATACGTATTGCTGAAATTTATAATGATGATTAAAAAAAAAACGATGACATATCATTGATTCTGTGAATGTTACCTGTGCCTGAATAACAGCCGCAGTCTTAGCATGTGGTGGACGATATGCGGCAGGTTTTTGTGCAGTTGGGTTGGCAGAAGGGGCTTTTGTAGATGCCTGGGTTGGTTTTGGTCCTTGACCTGCAAAAAGTTGATGGTCTTCAAACCTCAAAGAACAAAAGATATAAAAAACTCATCACAAAATGAAATATTAGAATAAGCATGTCAAAGAACCTGATGGTTTTTTATCTTCAAGTTTTACCGAGTCTAGAGACTTGATTAATTCAGTGATGTCACCAAACTTACTTGGTGACTCTGGTTTCCAATCAGCCTGGAAATAGTTTGCACACAATTCAATGAAATCTGTGAAAAGGATATACAAAAGTCATAATCAGCAAGAGTTCGAGATACTACTGACCTGGTACAATTTGTCAAACATCTTCTTGAAGTACAATGACCCATTATAGTGAAAAATCTTGATCCTTCAATACAAAAAGAACAGAATAAAATGAAAAATGCATTCTTAGTGAATGGAAAAGTGTGACCTAGCAAGTGCTGATGGATAAACAATGGAATATTTTCAGGCAATGACTAGATCAAGGCCCCGTTAATGGCCAAACATACCCATTGTCAACTTGAAGCCTTGGAGCTGTTGTCGCTGTCATGAAATAGCACCCATCTGGAGACCATTCACTTGTCACGGACCATTCAGCCTTGGTTGCTGCAAGCTGTTTCTTTTCTATGTAATCCCAAAATACCTAGAACATTAGAATGGAAAAATATGAATTCCTCATAAGAAGCATGCATTTGCAATTGTGCATGCATTTGAGCATACTTGGCGGAAAAAGGAAAAGAAAAAAAAACTTCAATTATTGTTTTAATCTTGTAATTATTTTATTTTTATGTTGAAAAAACTCTGGCACGTAGGAATCATACTATCATAGTGACTTCATGTCAGATGACTAATCACTATGGTCACCATGAGAATTGCTTATGACATTCACATAACTATTATGCAACATTCTCACAGTGGGCCAATGTAGTTATACATGTTACTCTTATAAACTTCATATTTGTGTGCCGACTTGATATCAAATATTCGTGATACCCTACATTCTTATCGTTGATATCATGTATCCTTGACATCGTGTATCAATGACTCATGAGATGTGGTCATCGGTCTACTCACCCAATGTGTTAACATGTTATTATAGTCCTTATTAACACTAGTCTTCCAAACTTGAAAATTACAAACACAATGCACGCAATTAATCCTCAAAAAATAGAATAAGAATGAGAAAGAGATGCACCCAGTACCAACTATCAAGAACCAAAAACAAGCAGAAGCATAAAAAATGTAACAAATTTAGTGATACTATCATACTACTAAGAATCTAAAAGTGATTGTAAATCATAACTTTATTTCCTATTGAGGTTAATTGGTACTGGTACTCCTAAACCCAATCAAGCACAAAATCTCTTCCAGCAGAAAGTAAAAATCAAAGAAAGCATAATGATTTAATCAGTCGGGAAGAACATACCATATCACCAGGCAAGTTACCGAAGCCAGCCAAACATAAAACTGCAAAATAGTCAAGGGCACAAAATACAATAATGTTTTTATTTTTAGTTTTACCCAGATCTAGAAACTTTATATCAAAAGAATAATGAACCTCTTAAAAGTTCCTATCCCTGCCCAAAACCCTCAAGGTCCCTTAGATTTGGAGAAAGAAAGCTCCTGGGCTAAGCATATAAGTTTTATTTATCAAATACAATGAATGCCAAATCATCAGCTGAGGATACATTTCCCTTTCGGGTTCCATCGAATAGTGTTGTAAGGACCAGTTCCAAGCTCCAGTAGAGGATTGCACTTCTTGTCAAACAGAGTTGCTTTAGCAGGCATAACTAAAAAATGTTAAGGAAAAAAAATCCAACCATTGAAAAAAATGGATTAAAGGAATGCAGAAACAAATAACTAACATCTGACTACTTAAAACCGTAAAATTTACTATTACCCAAAAACTATGCAGGGAATAATATCTAGTCCACTTGCGTACCGTTATGGCTTATAAACGCATATATATGAAGGATTAGGTTTCTTAATACATACAGAAAATAGTACCGCTCTACTGTTTTTGTCAAACTGTTTCCTGGTTTAAGTCTAAAATTATCCCAAAACAATATAAAGTGATCTTGCAAAATGGGTCATGACTTTACCATATGTCCTGCCTGTGAATAATAATCAAACCAAGCTCTGGTATCTTCAATAAATATCAAAATTGAAAAGCAGTATATTTAGTACACATAGTTTATTTCCATTTCCGTATTGTAAATATCACACAGAAAAGGATACACCCATACACAACAGCAAATTCTAAGCCTGAATATGACCACTGAGCATCATGAATAGGCCCCTCTTTCCCTGTCAAATATTTTAAAAAATAAAATAAATTGTTATCATCCTTATAGATTTTTTAGAGCCAGGCATCGGTTCTTCTTTTAATAAAAATAAGAACTTACGAAGAGGAACTAATCCTTCATGCACCCCATCTGTTGTCAGGTAGTATAACTTTGATTCTCCATAGTAACTCTGATTGGTTTTATCAACATCAGACTGCACCAGAATTAGAAGTCCAGTTGAACCATGATTCCATTTAAGTTGGGTGGTAGAACATCGGAAAAAGCTCCGTCGAGCCACAGGTTGACCTTGGGAAGCATTTTCACAAGCAAATATTTGTACACTAGCAGGAACACCCTACAACGGTTCGTGGAATTTTATATATCAGAAACCTAAATAACAGCATGCAAAATTGCAATAATACCAATTCCTCATTCATTTGGTCACAAAAAAGTTAGCCAAGCCTCAATGATTAAACACTACCATGGGGGACACAAACCTTGGATTCTGGAACAAATGCAGCTACATGAGAAGCAGGTGAACTAGAAAGCTCGGCAGAAGTAACTCCTGGAACTCTTAACCGACAAATAAATCCTTTAGAAAAATCCCCAGCATCGAAAAACTGCACCTCATTAGTTGCTACACGGCACGCAGTAGCTTCATCGGAGCTGAATTGAATTGAAGGCCTGAACAACACACATAGTGACCATTAAAACATAAGTCACGGTGAGAATGTTAGGACCTGTTTGATCAGAGAAAACCTTTTATGATTTCATTTTCAACTTTTACTTTTGAAAACCTTTTATGATTCCCTCTGCAAATCTTTGAAAACAGGAACCAAACTAAAAAAAAAAGTTTTGCATATGAAGCACAGACACCTCTATAATTAGGGGTGTCATGTGTCCGAAACGTGTCAGACAACTCAGACAGGTGTCAAAAAAATCATTTTTTTCCTTCACTTTGACACTCCTTGGATCGGTATCCGACACTTGTAAGATACTCGTACGCCACATGTCCCAATTTTTTTTTCTTTGCTTCTACTCTCCTTAGACACAAAGGGTTAAAGATGTGCCGAAACAACAATGTCGATCAATGAGGGATTAAAGACATTACATTTTGAATACAGTATTTTTAGCTTTTTAGATAGTAGATGGATAAATAAAGGTTAAATACTATCTTAACTTGTTTTAAAACTTTGTTTAATGAAATAACTAGCTCAACTTAGATGCACATGTTTGTATTTTGATTCTCAATTTAGTTTTTTTTTTCTTATAAAATATGTAGCAGTGTCATTGTCCTATATTTTTTACTACATTAGCAATGTCGACGTGTCTGTGTCGTATCAAATGTCCATCTCGGAGTTCATGCTTCATAAATTGCAAAACACGAAATAAAAACATAACATAAACCGTTTTCTCAAACCAAACAATCTCTTAGTCTTAGGCATTAAAAAACAAATCATATATCAACATTGCATCATGATAAACTCACAATAAAAACTTATTCTTTTCACAATTCAACAATACATACCAATTGGTTTTTGTCAGATTCTTTTGAGAATGTTGATAAGCAATATCACCGGTCTCCGTTTTCCATAATGTGACATTCTTATCTTGCGGGCCGGCAGGTTTTTGAAAGGTTTGCAAATAAGTTCCACAAGGTGACAAAATAGAAGCCACAAGATTAGGAACTTCAAAAGACCTAATCTCTTTAGCACTCTTACAATCATAAATACTAATGACAGAATTAGATTTGACCACCATAAGCAAAGATCCATTATCACTAAATTTTGCATTCGAGCAATTAACTTTATCAAGTTTGACATTAGGTTGACCATTTGGGAATGGAGGTCCAGTCCATAATGATAATTCTTCAGGCCTTCGAACTGAAAAATTAGCAAAAAAATTAAGAAAAAAATGATAGAAAAACATAGCAATTAAATTGAAATGAAAAAGATACAAGTGTTTATTTATTTGATACCTAATATCTCGAGAGAAGGTGAATGGTTATCCAATGCCATTAGAGAGAATGCTGAGTTGAAAGTAAGAAAACAACACAGCAGCAACGCGGTACCTGTTGTGGTGTTTTTGCTGTGTTGCCGACTACAACGTCACCTGCCGTCGTGTCACCGAACACTGTGTATCCCACCGCAGTGTCCGTGGTCACCGTGAATTAGAGGCGTCCAAGTTGGTGGTGGTGGTGGTGGTGTCGAGGGATTCGGTGTTGTGAGAAGCATACGAAGATTTTAGGGATTTAGTCTACATGATTAAATTAAGGGGTGGGAAAAAAACCAAACCGAACAGCCAAACAAAATTGAACCATAATCAATAGTTTTGAAATCAAACTGAAATAGTTCGGTTTTTAGCGGAAAGTTAGTTATGGTTTGATTTAAAATCATAAAACCGAACCACTTTAATAGTTCGGTTTTAAAGACAAACAGTTTAGTTCGGTTATTATAAATTTTGAAAACAATTTGGTTCAGTTCGGTTTTTCCTCCAAAACCATGTCCATCCTAATAAATTATACTACTATACTTGTTTTTTAATTTTATTCTCTTTTATATTTTAGACCGTGGGGTTGATCTAGTGGCCAAGATTTAGGGTGTGTTTGGTTTTATCGAAAGAAAGTAGTAGGAAAAAAAATTACGGAAATTAATTAATGAACTTTGACTAGAGTCAGTCCAAGTTCATTCATTGATTTCTATAATTTTTTTTCATTCCACTTTCTTTCCATCAAGCCAAACACACTGAATTTCAGTCTAACTCCTATATACTGCTGAAAAAAGCTCAAAAGCAACACTTGTATAGGCACAAACATATGGATAGAAGCACACACACATAAATAAAAAAAAGTGAAATAAAATTGTCAAATCAATTCTTATTACTTTAACTATTTTATTTTACTTTTTGTGAGTGTGTCTAACAAATATTATTTAGACTTGTGCCTATATTAAGTATTTCTCGGATTCTACAAATGTGCTTTTGGTTTTAGTTTCGTGGATGGTTACATTGAAATTGAAGTGTTCAATCAATGTTTCTAGTTATTGTGTTATCAAGTTCCCTATAAATGGAAGATCTAGTTTTCTTTCTAGACAAAGTAACAAACACAACTAATGAATATTATTGTAAGATTTCTGATAAAAATGTTCAGTCTAACAATATTGACTACATGAATATAACTGCAAGATTCTGCCTAAAAATGTTCAGTATAACAATATCGACTACATGAATATAACTGCAAGATTATGTCTAAAAATGTTCCATCTAACAATATCGACTACATTGGTAGTGAACTTGTCTGACTAGACAATGGAATATTTAGTTTAATAGACAAATATATGAACAATCTTCTCAAGGAACATTTTCTGAGGAAGTTATATGGCAAAAAGCACTTCAACAATGGATATGGTCAACAACACTAATAACCACAAATGCAAAATTCTTAAGAAACTGAATAATACAGTATTTCCCAAGTAAAGTATAAAATATGTAGAAAGAACATTTTGTATAAATAATACAAAAATTTGATTACCAAAAATGTGCATGGCCATAACAGCCACATGCAAAACTTGTAATAAAAAAAAAATACTTCAAATAATACAAGTTACATGGAGATACTTCTTCATTGAGCAGACTTCTTTTTTCTTTTCTTGTATTTGTTTTTATCCTTAGAAGGTTTTTTCTCAGCAGGTTCATCTTCCATCTTTTTTCTTTTGGATTTGTTTTTATCCTTGGAAGGTTTTTTCTCAGTAAGATCATCATCTTCCAGTATATGCTCAAACTCTTCATAACTTGCAAATGGAGAAGCGCCATTTTTGCCACCAGTTTTACGTTTTCTTTTGTCAACTTGATCCTCAACATCATCAGAGGCATCATCAATATCACCTATCTCAATATCATTATCATCATCATCACTGCCATCATCAGCAAATGGAGTATCATCAGCATCATCCAATTCTATATCTGAGGGTATATCTATATCTATGTCTGCATCACTAACATCATCACCAATTAAGTCATCATCATCCTCATTGGCTACTTTATCCAAATCATCATAATCAAAATCACCATCTGGTCCTAATGAAGGATCAGCAGAATCCAAGAGATCCTCAATCTCTTCATTATCACTTTCATCACCACCATCAATATCATCACCATCAGCGCCAAAATAATCATCAACATCCTCTTCCTCAGTTGATTTCTTCTTCTTTTTCTTTGGTTTTGAAGATGAACTCTTTTTGTTTGTATAGAATTTATGAAAGACTAGATCTTCTGGTGGTACATCTGCTTCAGCTAGTGAGAGAATCTCTGGCCCAATCAAGAGGTTGTTAACATCCAGCTGCAAATTGGAAAGAAAAACAAATGTTAACCAGTTATACCAGACGGTTGGAGAAAATAGCAGCTATAGTCGTGCTATGGCGAAGCGAAACTGAACAAACTGGTATTGTTCTGCAATACACTATTTTAATACAAAATGTTAGCAAATAGTGGCTATGGTGGCACTATAGAACTGTTGCATAACAGAATTTGAACCCACTGGTTCTACCGCTGACAGTATTATATTAACCGAACAAATCATATTGCTGAAAAGAAAAAATGTATCACTTTAGTTTACCTGCTTGACAGGTTCAATCTGAGAACCACCATGCCAAGTGCTTTGTTTTGGTTTTTTCTCCATGAATTTGTCTAAGAAAGCTGTTAAAGAGAGGTCATTTAACGGGTTTCCGTTATAGACAATGTTGGCTCCAGAACAAAGAGTTCTTGCCATGGTGGCAACTGAAGGGTGTGCATGTGAAGCAAGCACCAATAACTCCCACCAACTTACACGGTCTGCATTGCTGTTGAATAGATAATATATGTTATTCATTTATGATCTAGAAATATAATTAGAAGGTGCTACATCAAAATGAATACAAGAGAAGTCCTATAAACAGTTCAATTGAATGCCTACTTAACGAGAGAGGTCATGATTAGGAGGTGCTACATCAAAATGAATACAAGAGAAGTCCTATAAACAATTCAATTGAATGCCTATTTAACAAGAGAAGTCCTATAAACAACTTAATTGAATGTTTAACAACAGAGGTAATAAGCCAATTTTATTAATCAAATAAAAGTAAGCTTCGTATAAGTAGTTTCTGCAAGCTATTTTGAGAGTTTGTGAAAATAAGCAAAAAATTATGGATAGAGCATAAGTGTCTTATGTAGTTTGCCCCTGATGCTTTGAACAAACAATTGCTAAATAATTTTATTTTATCATATCTCAAATGTACTAACATAAAAAATAAAAAAAATCAAGCAAATTACCAATAAGACGGCTCTCGGTGACGTGGATCATAACCTCCAGGCAACAAAGGCTTCTTGATAGATTCCTGCGATTTCTGACCTTCATTATCAGTTTCAGAATTTGATTTTTCATGATTCTTCTTACTCTTTGCAAGTGAAAAATCTTCATCCTCTAAGGCATCATCTAAATCATCATCATCATCTTCTTCAGAAGATGCTGGTTGATCATCATCATCATCATCATCATCATTATCATCGTCACCATCTTCTTCAGAAGATGCTGGTTGATAATCATCATCTTCACCGTCAGAAGAATCTTTGACAGAATTGGCAACCTCACCATTCTGAACTGGTACAATATCATCACTTGGTTTTTCTGATACAGTTGCAGGTTCCTTATCTGATACAGCTACAGGTTCCTTATCAGTTTCTTCTATAACATCTTCAAAGTGTTCAAGTTCATCATCGAGAGACTCGTTCTGCAACGCCATGTTCCTATATGACAAGCAAAGATGATGAGAAAATGATTATTTTTCACTACATGTGTTTGATTCTGCGGTGAGAAAAATTGATTTTGACTTTATTGATTTCGTAAAATTGACTCTAACAAAAATTGAGTTGAATGCAAAACGATACATGTGTGGATACACTCATAAAAGTGAGTTGAACAACATTCAAGATTAAAAATTAATTGTAGAGGCAAAAGCTTCAAATTCTAGTTCAAGTAAGAATCAATTCTAACAAAATTAACTCTAATCGAGAAAAACCAAACATGTCAAAATCAATACCAATTCTACCCCTCTAGAATCAATTTTGCCTCCTTCAAAAGTCGAACGGAACATACACATAATAACAATGGCAATGAGACGGTACAAACGATGACCATGTTTACTTACCATAAAGGTGGTCTGGCTTTAAAGAGTTCAGAAAGAAGGAAAAGGCATGCACAGGCATATTGTGGTGGCTGCTGGAGTGCAATCTGAATGAATAAAAATCATTGTGTTATCTTATCAAATCTTAAAAAAAGAAAAAGGATAGAGAAAGTGGAATTTAATAATCACCTGTAGTAGACGTTTAGAAAATGCAGCTACTCGCTTTAAATTAACATCCCTTTTCATTGCTCTTAGAATAAGTGCAATAAACATTTCTGCCTGATAACAAACTAGTTAGAGAAAATCTACAGGATGAATGAAGAACAGTAAAAGATTAAGCATTTCTGGTAGAAAAGGTAAAAATGTAAGAACTTTCTTGCCTTGGATGTATTCATGGCAGCTGGAAGAAGGAGTTTGGAGTACAAAGCACGGTAAAATCGATCACTGGCTATCTGATTCTTGGATGAAATTTTATCAAGAAGCATCAGTGCTTGAACTCCAACATTAAAATTTTTTGAATGAACCTGCAAGGTTACAGTTTTTGTCAAGATGTATAAGAACCAAAATCAGGCGATTGTATTTAATCATGCCACATTCGTTTGGGAGATACCGCATGTAGAGTTTCAATTTAGTAATTACCAATTGGAAAAGTACTGGTGTTTGAATATCAATAATGTCATCGGCTTCATTACTTGAGACAAAAGGAAATGCTCTATTCACTCCCTGTGAAAATACCAAATGATTGTGCAATTCAATACAATGTTGTGGAAAATCCAGACAATGACTGAATGTGAAATGTAAACTTACCGTTAAGAGAACTGATAGAAGCCTGGAGTCCATTTCCGTGTGTGAATCTGAATGCCCTTCTGAATTTTTCTCTTTAGGATTTTCTTTACCATGTTTATCGAACTTCTCATTGCTGCTTGGGCCAGTGATCAAAACCTGAGGATTTCTAATTGTTAATGTTTATCCTATTTTTTACTTATGTAGAAGATTGAAGATTCATGTGTTAGCGTGATATTTCAGTTGGAGATTAGCTGGAGGAGGAAGGGACATTAGGGAAAAAACGATACCTTAAACAGTCCAAAATATACATCAATTAGGCGTTTGGCCACTTTCGGTCCATCTCCTTTATTGGTGAGACGAATTTGGCTCAAGAAGTTGACCTTAAAATACAGAAAAGGGAGTGAAATTTTTCAGTCAAGCCAAATCTAAGTGGATTAGAATAGAACTACGTTAAATTTCAAAAGTTGTCAATGATTAAAGGGTCACTTCTGCAACTACAGAAAAGTGATTTCAAAATGATATATTGTCGCTATTTGAACTCTTCAGTGTGAATAATTCTTACAGAAGGAGAGAAAGAGGAAGTGATATAAAAATATCTAATCTGAAATGTATTTCATTTTATATTAGTATTATTGTAAATACAACACAATTATAGTAAAATAATTATATACTCAAATATTTGCAAGTTGCAATACAGAATATTCACATTTAACTAACACATGAAGATGCAAATAACAATATAAAAGGTATGACATGTTACAAGATGTAGTACTCAAGGTGCTTATAGGTGTGTTATAAGACACAATAATGTTCAAAATTATAGAAACATAGTAGGATATACATAAAACCAAAATGTGTGCTTGTGTGACAAATCTGTTACATCTGAAGAAAAGAAGCACGGTGCAGCCAATTTTTCGCTCAATAACATAAGCAAAACAGTAAGAATAGAGCAGTAGGACATACCGCATGGTACTGTGAACGCGGTGATAAATGAGGCCGAAAGAGAAAAGTATCCACCTCATTAACAACCACGGCCTGCATAAGAAGAAGGAAAAAAACACATGTAAATTGAGAAGGAAAACATTGGTATCTAAAACAAAATAGGACGTAAATAGTAGACTGTATGTCAAACATATGTATCATCACCAAGTAAAATAAAACCTATAAAAGAAAATAGTCGATATCTTTTAAAGGGAAGGAAATCAAAAGACAAGTTATCGATACTTCCAAAAAACTAAATTGAAAAGGTTAAGCAAATACAGCGTTGTCAATCGCGCATCACAGAAAATAGCGGTTGTTCAAATCCCACTAAGCTACAGTGCTATAGCACTGCTATTTGACAACGCTTTGTACCAAATAGCAAATTGCGAAGCAATAACAATTTGCTCACTATGCTATAGCAGCAACTGGACAACACTGAACAATTTTGACAAATTTGCATGTACCTTCATATTTGGGTGCTGAGACAAAAGGTTGGTCAAGTGATAGTCGGCATTAGATGCTGCCTTATTATCTGGATCCCCAAGCTGAAGGAGAAAAAAAGGTGTTTAGTTACAGTTTGTTGGATTTCTTACAAGCTCGCTCTAACCACCTCCTATAACATCGCCAAATGAAATATCAAATATGTTGCCTACAAATAAGCGATAGATTAGTGTTAAACTCACTTTATTAACAAGTGCAGTAAGTAGTTTGCGCTCTTGCTCCGACTTCCTACTCAGTAGCACAAATATGGTCTGCAAGCAACAAAAAAAGACACCGGCTAATATCTATTAGTTTAATTTTAAATTTGCTTAATATTCTGAGATCATGTTACTAAATATTAAAACATATCTCCACACCTGATATAAATTACAATAATAAAAACCACAAAATGTAAGGGAGGAAAACAAGATTTTTTTTCCTGTTACACTGTAACAGGTTGATTTATACAAAAACTATTTTAAGCTGAGACAATGTTTAGTTACCAATTTAATAAAAGGGTGATAAAAGAAACTAACCTTTAATGACTTGTTTTTCAAAGCAGGTAGCATGTCTCGGGATGCTTCTTCAAGTGCGACAATAAATCGTTCATATCTGAGGCAACAGAATATAGTAAATGAATCACTAAAAAGTGCTTGAGTTGGCGTTGTTTTTGAAAACAGGCAATGTTATGATTATTCAAGCATGATATTGGTAAATGTGAGGTAAGGTATCACGTAGGAAAGTTTTGGACTGTCAGCTATTAGAATTAACAAGCTACTTCTCCCATATCTTTAGTGGCAGCAAGAGGCTAAATCATTGCAAGTTCTAATCCTAATTAAAAACAAATTGTTCTTATAATGATGGAACAAATTATTAATTGTATAGGATTCATCCAAAGTTAAGGAAACAAAAGATGCACCAGCATTTAGAATGTGCTTAAGAAACCCTTAACCAAGTAAAATTAGAGAAATCAATCACACATACCTCTGCTTCAAACATTCTTCCCAGTACCAGAAAAGCAGAAGGGAGTAGCCATCTTTATTTTCAGGAATGTGATTCAGCGGCCTTTGCATCAGAGTCTTCAACTTACGATCTGGTATTAAGCTATAAGCAAGATAGGAAAAAAAATGTAATAGATCAGTGTACTATTGATGATGTATGTAATTCAATGGTGTGCAAATTATACATGTTTCCATCACTTTTAAAGTTATCACGTAGATTTTATCGCATTTTTCTTAGAGAATGCTTGTGAAAAACTTACATGTATGATTAGGTTTAATTATATCAGAGCTTTTCTGTCAAAAAAATTATATCGGCGTTTTTAATAATAGGGAGGGCATGTGAGAAGGAGAGACAACAGGAAATGCAGACCTTGCAATAAATAATTCTTGAAGTGCTTCAAAACCTGACAAGGCATGGCGCTTCCCAACCTTGGATGTCACCATTCCTAGAGTAAACAAAAAAATTCATCAGAGGCTTATGTAAATCCAAAGTATAAATTCATCAGAAGCTCATTTGACATCGAATGGCTACTACGGATTCCAAACAAAGGGGAAGCAGATTTTACGAGGCATGGTATGACTATGAGAAAAGATATGTATAAAGATAATACAATCAAATGATAAAAAACATAGAAAGGAAGAATGATGAATGATGAATTAATAAAAAGATAAAAACACAGAATGCGGTACAAGAATCATTCAATTCACCCAATAAAAAATTATCAGAATCAAGTTCAATGCATATAGTGTATGTAAATCTCTCTTTGAATTCAACAACTAAAAGGATCGCAGGCCGACCAAAATACAAGTTCCCTAAAACAAGTCTCAAGCAAATAATTAAGCTAACACATTGCAAGGAAAAACAAATAATCAAAACATGAAATATCTACAAAATCTATTGGCACTATTCTTACAATGCTTATCCCACAATACATACCTATGAAGCATTGACACTGACGCGAACACGACACGAACAAGGGTAAAAATTTGAAAATATAAATTACTTAAACGGAATCATATGTGGTGATGTCGTGCTCGTGTTGGAGTCGGAGACCGGACACACCTTCCATCAAAAGTGTCAGTGCTAATTGCTAAACATATACATATTACATGCTAGATTATTTACATTTCTATAAACAACTTCAAGAAAGAAAACCAATGTAAACACATGCATGAAACCTCAAACTAAGCATACAAAACAAATAAACAACAACAAAAACCAATGAAAATAGAATTTACCCAAAAGAGCATCAAGAGACCTCAAATTTGCAACAGGATTATCACCAACCAAAACAGAAAAAGCAGACACTTTATCAGCAGCAGTACCAGACCTCTGAGTAGAAATCAACATCTTAATATCACCACTTTTTCCTCTAGTAGATTCATAATCCTGAGCAAATTGTGCCATCAATCTCTCACCCAATTCTCTCTTCTTCTCCACAAACCTCTTCCACTCATCCAAATTCTTCATCTCCACCTTCTTCCCTTCCCCAATCACCTTACCTTCAAGCTCAGCAGCATCCTCAAACCATACACCTAAAGCAATTGCCTTAATCAAAGGAAGCTTTGGAAGATTCTTGAACATGTTATACCCTTTATCCTTATTAGCATCATTCAATGACAAAACAGGAGGTTTGGGTTTTGGTTCGGTTTTTGAGTTGGGTTTTGGTTTTTGTTCGGGTTTTGATTTGGGTTTTTCATGGGGTTCATTGTTTTTGCTAAAAGTTTTGTTTTTTGGCTTCTGCGTATTATGGGATGTGGTTTTTTCAGGTGTTTTTTGTGGTTTGGTTTTGCGAAAATCAACATCGCTGAATCCAGAATTAGGTTGGGAAGTGGATAAACCAAGAGAAGAAGCGAAAGAAGCTACCTCGGATTGGAGGAGATTGATGTCTTCTACGTTTTTTGAGTGTTTGCCAGAATTTGATTTTGCCATTGTTTATCTTAGCAAACTTCTCTTGTGCACCTTTGGCCTTGTTCTTGTCAAGGTGATAGTGAAGAGAGTCTGCAAAAACAAAAATATATATAAGGCCAAGTTATTTATCATAGATGGCTACAAGCTTTTAACATGTGACAAGCAACAAGAATACAATTACAAAGTAAACATACTTACATACTAGCCTTCTGAATTTCTCGTTGTCTTGCAGTTCTATCAAAAAACCTGTTAAAATTGAAGCATGTGCAATTAGCTTATGCAAACAATACAATTCAAATCAATAAATAAAATTCCCCATTTCCCCTTTTGAAACCATCTTGTTCCTAAGTCTTTAGTAAAGACAAGAAGTTGAAATAGGCCTGGCTTTGATAGGCCTGAGCCTGGCCTACAAATATTTTTTAAGTATGAGCCTGGCCTATGGCCTTTTTTTGGCCTAGCCTTGTAGCCTATTTAAAAGTCTGTGTTACATAAAGGTCTTCATATTACCTATTTTTATAAATAGGCTTAACAGGCCTTAAAGTCTATTTCACATTTAAGCATAACATCATGTCATATATTTTCTACTAATTTCTACCACAATTTCCACAACATTGAGTAAAGCTAATAAAATGACTAACACAAGAATTAAAAGCTAATAAAATGTCATATATTTTGAACTGCAGACAATTATTATTAATGTGCACAGTAAAGTACAAGAAGTACATTAGAGGCCAAAGTGTACAAAAGGGAACACAAATATACACATCAGGAAGTAACAGAAGGCTCATAATATCACAACAGTTAATACAACAAGGAGAGGAGAGTGTCCAATTTAAAACCAACATAAGTTGAAAATTAAGTCATATCCTGCAGAGAGATAAAATATCATATCGAAATTAATTCATATCAAAATTTCAGCACCTGACGCGGTATGGGCGAGCAGAGAGAGAGAAAGGGTGGTCGAAGCTGTTGCCCTTTTCCTCGGATTGGAGGAGGTTGATGTCTTATACGTTTTTGGAGGGCTTGTCCGAATTTGATTTTGCCATTGTTACAGGTTGAAGAAAGGAAGAGAAGGTTTCCAAGTTTCAGAGGTTGAAGAAGAAAACGAGTAGGGTTTAAGAATTTGGGCCATTGTAGTTAGGCCCAGCCCATGAATAACCCTTTAGACTGTTGATTCAATCACAAAAGAAGTAAAGTGTGTTAAAAATTAATTAGGTTTTGATCATATCAATTAGGGGTGATCGTATCCGAACCAAACTAAAAGTAAAACTGCAAACCGAACCAATCCAAACTGAAAACCGCAAAAACTGCATTTTGTTTGGTTGAATTTGGATGATTTTTTAGATAAACCGCGCTGTTCGGTTAGATTCGCCGTTTTCATTTCTAAAAACCAAACCTAACCGAACCTCAGCATTTAACTTTGGTGAAATATGTAGATGGATCATGGATTGGAGATGGTGACGTTATTGCTTTGGTGTAATGGTCTTTTGGTGTAATGTTTTTTTTGGTATTGTAATCAATTTAACTTTGGTGAAAAACTCATTTTGGTATTTAAATAATATCACTCATAATGTTTGGTTTGGTAGTGTAATATTGTCACTCATATTTCATGTGGTGAAACACTCATTTTGGTATTGTAATGTTATTTTGTATGGAAAATGAAATCAAAGACTTCATAATCAGAAAGATTGCATATTTATGGTACAATATCATATATTATTTTGACAATATATCACTTTCCTTTTATTAGGACAAACATGAAGGTGTTTGATTTTATTTTAGTATATTTATTAATTATGGTATGAATCGCCGCCACCGAATTGGTTTGGATGATCTTTTAAAAACCAACTGAACCAAACCAAACCGCATACATTTTTATCTCGCGGTTATGATGACTTTTATAGTCAAAATCAAACTGCACCGGGAACACCCCTAAATCAATTGGTAAATCATGAAGAAAAAAAACCAATCGTTAGTTGGTTTAGTGATGATGCTGAACTTGGTAGGAAAACCACGATTCGATTTCCCGCAACTGCGATCGGGAGGGGGTTGAAACCACTTGCAAAACTAAATTCAACTGGTGCTGAAAACAAAAAAAATCACGAAGAAAAAAATTAAAAAGGAATATCAAACATAGTAGCAGATTAAATTTTACATTCTTAAGTTCTTTTTTTAATAATACATTCTTAAGCCTTTTTAGTTTTAGTCTTTTAATTAAGCTAAATGAAATAATATTTTAAATTAAATTAAAATTACATATATAATTAAATATACACATGTGAGATTATTTGAAGCACTCATTTTAAGTTCTTGTAAAGTTTAACATTGGAGTAAAACTTGAATGAGTTGTAAGAATAATGTGGATTAATGGGATCCGCTGAAGAACCTTAAATGGAGAGCACCATTTGAGTTTTTATTTTAAACAAAACAACTTAAATTTTCTCATTAATCAACAAATAATCAATATATGGAGGAATCATTTCTAAAATATGGTGACTAGCCAAATAAATGGTACTATTAATTGATTCAAAAGTTCCTAACTATTAATTTTATCTGACTATTTAATATATGGTTTGATGGACCTTTGCAACCTTTCAAGGTTGGATCATCTCCTTTCATCCTCTTCCTTTTTTAAAAATACTAGACGCCGGCCCGTGCGTTGCACGGGTTCGACGGTATAGCATAGATATATCAATCATGGCTATGATCAATCATGGCTATTGCTTAAAGAAAGAAGTTTAATCATAGATAAAATCAAAAGGATTCAAACCAAGATAACATTAACAAAATATAATGATTCAAGTAAGGACAATGCTTTGTGCGCACGTCTAATTTTGTAAAATGGTAATATCCTTTGTGTGCACCTCTAGCTAGACTGATTGCATAATGGGAATATGTAAAATAGATTGTAACAAAACTTACACCCCTTTTAACTATGATGATTGTCATTAACATGGAGCAACAATTACAATTTGCCCAAAAATAGAAAATCGAGAAAATTGAAAAGTTAGAAGTACGAAATAAAAATTTAAGGAATCAAATGACCTTGATTCTTGCAATTAGTACAATGTTACATGCATTTTGCCACCAAATCATACAATAGAGAAGTATGAAGAGTAAAAAAAAAACTAATAGAGTCTAAGTATGCACCCATTAATATCAAGCACAACCCAATGACCTTGATTCTTCAAAGATTGTTGGTTTTTTGCCTAAGAACCTATTTTTTTTTAAAAAATTGTTATACACTTCATCAATGTAACAATTTGAGATAAAAGTTATGTAAGTAACTTGGCCTAATATACATAATCTCCCCAACCGATATCAACTGAACAAAGGCACACAAAGAAAATGCAACAGACACTAACTTGCTTCTCAAGATTAAATCAGAACTTGTTGATCCATTAGGAGCCATGAAAAACTGGTCTCCAACAACTCATGTATGCAAATAGAATGGAATAACATGTGATGTTAATCAGAAACATGTTATAGGCTTGAATCTTTCTGGTTCAGGAATAACAGGTTCCATTTCAGTTGAGTCAAGTAATCTCATTTCTCTTCAAACATTTGATTTGTCTTCAAATTCACTCAATGGTTCCATACCTTCAGAGCTAGGTAGCCTTAAAAATCTAAGAACACTCCAACTATACTCAAATTACCTCTATAGTAACATTGAAACCTGGTATGAAATTCAACGCAATTAGGCACAATATATACACAAAAGTTTCTGCTCTCAAAATCTATATAAGAAATAAAATTGTCAGAAACTTTTGATTGCTTTCTAGTGTAGAAAATATATCATTTGTGTGTTTGGCACACAAAATTATTGGCTTCTTTGCATTTGACACACCAATAAGTAAAGAATTTTTTCAAGTCATACATCAATTTAGCCTACCTTTACTTTCTTGGTTCCCTTTAGGATTCTTGTCCACTTGTTTCCTTTGGGGTCTTCTTCCTTTTTTCTGTATGAAACACGGTGCACAGAGAAGAATAATCCAACAGACACTCCTAACGATGCAAGAGTCACACCACCAACAGCTGCACCAGCTAAAACCGCATCATGACATAATTACGATACAACAAATGAGATCATGAATACTGATTTAAACCACATCTGTAAGTTGAATTTAGACCACGAAACATCGATTCATTTTCAAAAAATGCCATAAAAATCAAGTAGATAACAAATGTCATAAAGCTTAAGCTTATATATGGCATTTCAGATAACAACTGAAGTGCCTTCCTCTCTCAGATTTCTAAATGATAGGGAAATGCTTCATCGTGTTACTCACAAACCATAAAAAAATAGTCACATACTTGAACACTACCAGTATTAATTAGGCTCATACACTTACGGTTTACAAAGCTGCAGCTTTATCAGACCATAAGGAGGGGGGAAAATTCCCATGAGAGACCACTCAACCACAAATGTTGTGAATCTACAATCATCCACACAAAAATGTGGCATAAGCATAAACAATTTCCATTCCACCACACCAATTGGATTCATAGTAAACACAAAAAGAAACTCATTGAAAAAGCACATTTAGTAGTACTATAGTTCAATGCTAATGTGATTATATACTTACATAATAAGCTGTCACAACACCAGCAGAATAACCTCCAACCAATTTCAGCTTCATACTAAACCACCCAAATCTACGTCTTTGTTTTGTTTGAAATGATCAAATTTTCTGCAAACCTATTCATTGTGCATGTTTAAAATAATATATATCAAATGAAAATGTATGAACAAAGTATTGAAAGAAAAACTATATGATATTTTATATATGTATATGTTTGTACCAGCTAGTTTAGGGACTAATATTTGAGCATTTATGATTGATTAGTCTCAAATTCAGTTGGCTAATATAACTTCAGAATACCAAGAAAGAAAAGTGAACAAAAGAATTGCTTTCTCATGCTTTCAAACAAAAGAATTAAAGCATTCACTTTCTCACTGTTTTGTGTTTCAAGTTGGCTTTTAAGCTTGTCCACCTGGATTTAAAAAATTTTAGACTCCACAAAAGAATAATAATCAACTATCTCAGTCAAACATGGCCTCATTCTGCAAGGATTGAATGCTACTCAACTTGTCTAGTAATTTTTTTTTTCTTTTTCTGCAATTATTTCATCCTTCTTCTTTAACTCTTACGATTTCTCACTGATTTGACACTCTTCAAATCAAAATTAAGCACAATAACTTATATTAGCCACACAAAATCAAATCACAAAAACCACCACATGAATATGAAATGAAACCACAAATATAAATATTCCTAAAATTCCAAACAAAAAGAAACTAAAAGGAATTAACAATATTAAAAATAAAGGGCCATTCATAATCAAATGTACCTTGAATTCCTAGTTCCGACATTACAAAAAAAAAATCATACATTTGAAACAATAACTTGAAATTAATAATCTTAACATGCAAATGTAAAATAGTCACATACTTGAACAAATGTCATAAAGCTTATATATGGCTTTAATTGATTAGATAGTGAATGTGTTAAAGAGTGAACATACCTCAAGGGTGCTTCTAGGATAGTGAATGGAGCCAACAGCAGAAGCAGAAAATGAATAGCAGAAACAACATAATTAATAGCAGGACAGCATAAGAGACCAACATTTTCTGCAGGAATTTACAGCAGAAACAACAGAAAAATTCATAGCAAAAACAACATAGCAGATCAACAATTTTTGCAGGAACTAACAGCAGAAATAACAGGAAATTAATAACAGAAATAGCATATGTTACAAATAATATTATCTAACAAAATACAACTATAAGAAATCAATCTAAATTAGGATGTCATACATGGTAGTTGACTCAAATCACAAAATAAATTCTATGCATAAGAAAAATAAGCATTAAAGCATGTTTATTAACATCCAAAGGTCCAATTTCATACACAGAGACAGTCCAATAGTATAAAACTTTTACTAAAATAAATTAAAGGGTTAGAAGAAAAACTGAAACCCCATTACTAAAAATACCTTTCAATTCAATGGTAACAATTAAACCTTCAACATCTTTCAATTTCTGCACTCAAAATTGACTCAGTTTTCCAAAAACCTGAAATTTAGAAAATTTAGAAAATATGATTTTTATCTACCCTTCGCCATTTTTTTTAGGCAATTGTGATCAATATGAGATCATGATAATTTAGTGATTTAGATATGAGAATGAAAGATTGTTACCAAGAAAGTGCATCTGTTTGAAGAGATCATGAGCTCAGGCACACATAATGCACTCAACATATCACATCCTTATGCTTATGACCTGCAATTTTATGCACCAAATAGAAACATAGTCATGGTCAACAAAAATTAAGATACCAAAACCAAGGAAAGTTATTTCTCTTGAGCAGATGTAATTAAAAAAAGGAAAATGGGAAGTTACCATCATCATATTCTCACATAATCCATGAAAGTTTTCTATAGAAAGTAA
Organism: Trifolium repens; assembly: GCA_030408175.1. Classification (NCBI taxonomy): domain Eukaryota; kingdom Viridiplantae; phylum Streptophyta; class Magnoliopsida; order Fabales; family Fabaceae; genus Trifolium; species Trifolium repens. The sequence continues at coordinate 13,634,731 of CP125842.1, read as the reverse complement.
AAGTTAGAGTTTACTAAACATGAGTTCTATGTTTCAAAATTCTACAAATTAAATAAAACAAAAAACCAAGTAAATACAATCATAAAATCATACAATTATAAGATCATTAATAAATCATACATTTTACATACTAATAAGAACAACATCAAAAGTTCAACATCTCTAATTTAAGTTAGAAAGAACAATACTTTTCATTACAATTAACCACACAAATTTAACTCTCCTTTTCAAAGAAAATTATCGAAAGTTCTGCAATATGAAATGATTCTTATTTGTCCAAATTTGCGAAGGAAAAAAAACTAACCTCCAAGAAGAACAACAACATCACCCCACCACTTCGGTCACCGTGCACGCCACTACTGTCCATGATGTTCCTGTACTCATTTATCACAAATTTTTTGAAAAAATTAAACTACTGTCCATGATGTTCATGTTTTCCTTCATCACAAATTTTTTCAAGAAAAATTAAAAACAGAACAAAACAAAACAATTTGATATTCAATCAATAGAATAAATGGAAGAGAAAGAAACTTGAATTATTATGAATGCATTTGTTAAAAGGGAATGAGATAATAGTGTGAATAAAAATAGATGAATGGAAGAAGCACCTACGTGCAAATCCCCACCATTCTATATGTTGTTGCTTGCCTTGCAGATGACTGGCCCAATGATCTGCAAATGAATGGAAATTCATTGTCAATGGTCTACAAAATTACAATTCTTTAAAACAAATTCAGTTATGCATGCACAAAAGAATCACTAAACAATTAGTGTCCAATAAAAAAAATCAAAAGAGTAGTGTTCTTCCAAAATCACTATGAAAATATGATTTCTAGTTAGGGAAATAAGCTGTATTTTCTAGTTAGATTGAAAAAAGCTGTATTTTCTATTTAGATTCTTTTACTAAGTAACAAAATCACAACTACTTATCTGATTCATACCACCAAGAAAATCCTGCACACTTCTACCAAGAACTTAATCAGAAGATGTTGATCAAGTGGAATTCATGGCTTGTATGTGATCCTCAAACCTGGAAAAACAAACTATATATGATATTATGTTACAAATAACACTTATATCATCCAACAAAATATAACCATAAATAATTATTAGTAGATACATGAGATCCATTTAAGTGAATACACACACCAAATAAATCAAGTTGGTATATACCATCCAAACACCAGGCACATAAATGAATCCCCTGGATTGTGAATCAATAGAAAAGGATCTGCTCATGCTATCTTCTGATTTGCCAGACTTTTAAGAGCATCCCTCTGCAACTTCACTTCAATACTACTGGTAAGGACCTGCAATTTTATGCACCAAACACAATTTGATTCATAAAAAAAAATATCAGTGATCCAGATCCAAGTAAAATATGAAAAACTTGATTTTTAATTTACCCTAGAAATAGAGTTATTATAGTCAAAGCATGCATATAGCTAAGAACAACAATTTGATATTAAACATCAACAACAGATGTAAAAAACCATCATTCAACAAAAATTGAAAACATTACAATTAACCACAGAAATTTAACTCTACTTTTCAAAGAAAGATCATCAAAAGATTTGCAACACAAATTAATTATCATTTATGCAAATTCGTGTAGGAAAAAAAAAATACTCCTCATTACAATTAACCACACAAATTTAAACCTACTTTTCAAAGAAAGATTATCAAAAGATTTGCAACACAAATTAATTCTCATTTATGCAAATTCGTGAAGGAAAAAAAAACTAACCTTCATGAAGATTAACAACATCACCCTACCACTCCTGTCACCACCGTGCATGCCACTATTGTCCATGATGTTCCTGCACTCCTTCATCACAAATTTTTCCAGAAAAAATTAAAAATAGAACAAAATAATTTGAAACAAATGGAAGATAAATGAGATCAATGCAGTCACCTGAGTTTATTGCGCTCCAAAGGTTCAATTTCATGTAAGAGATCAGACATGCAAGATCAAAATTTAAGAAATTGAAATCTGGGTTTTAGGGTTGTTGATGCGACGACAGAGAGAGAGAATCAGCAAGACCAATGATGTGGATGTGGTGATGTTCGGTCGAAGTAAGCGATCGTGAGAGAGAGGACGGAGAAAGAGAGAGGAGGGTGAGACGTGAGAGAGAAGGAGAGCACGAGAGAGGGGGCGGAGAAACAGAGAAGAAAGTGAGACGGTGAGAGAGAATGAGAGAAGGTTTAGTTTGGGTTTTGAAGAGAAAGGGATACACGTGGCCTGCATGCACTGCAACACATGTTAGTAGTTTGAAAAGGGAGGGGTACATGTGACTCTCATGGATTGGGACATGTGTTAAGAGAAAGGGGTGCAATGGCTTTCATACATTGGAACACATCAGCTGATGACATCATTGATGATGTACACTATTAGGGTTTTCTATGGGGCATTAGGGTTGAGCACAATCACCCTTTAGTATATTGAAAAGATATGTGTAATAGGAGAGAGAAGATCAATAAAAAAAATATTGTAATAAAGAGAAGAAGAGTGATGAAATGTAAGAAAGAGATAGAGACAAACAAGTGAATGAGAGAGTAAAAGATAAATGAGTAAAGAAGAGGATTCAAGTTCGCAACTTTTTATAAAAGGCGTGGAATTGCATCCGCTATGATGCTGGGTCTTGGTTTTATTGGTTGTAAGAGCAGCTCCAATGGGCTGTCCCTCATCCTTTGTACGCCAGGTGGCCTGGAAATTTTAGAAAAAGCAATTTGCTTGGTTCACTTTGTACGCCAGCTGTCCCTTGCTATTGCTTCAGCAAGCAATGTTCATTGATGGTTCTTCAAAGGCAAATTGAATATAAAATAATATTTTCATGCATTTCAAATGCTGCAGGTTTAATGAATTGTACCGTTGAAATAAAATTATTACCGTTGCATCATGCTTGCTGGCTGCATTTTATTACCGTTGCACCATTTACTTCAATTAACAATTGTAATAAAATTGTTACTATAAATTTTGGTCATTTGAGATATTAGGCACAATTTTTATCTCACAATTTCATCTCTTTGTTTTAAATTTTACACTCATTTTTACTCTCATAATTTTTACCTCATAATTTCATCTCTTTGAGTTTCATTTGACATCTTTTTTTATTCAATTTTTCATCTTATTTCTTCAAACCAAATGGATCCAAATCAATATAATTTTCAAAAGTCTATGTGGAATCTTATGCAAAATTATCAAGATTCTAATTCTCAAAATTCTCAATTCTTAACACTACCAACAAACCCCAACATGTTTATAGACCTCAAATGGATACTCAAGGTGTAGAGTTTCCTCGTTATGAAACTCAACCACCGATCGGGTCCATGTCAGAGTGTCAAGTTCCACAATTTTCAACTCAAGTTGGTCTTGAAAATATTACGCTTGAAGAGGGAGAAAAACTTTCCGCTAAGAAAAAAACTCGAGAGTTATTCACAAGAGAAGAGGATATACTTCTTATTAAATCGTGGCTCAGCATTTCGAAGGATTCAGTTGTAGGAGTTGATCAAAAAGCAGATAGTTTTTGGTTAAGAATAACATCGAATTACAATGAGTATCGTGAGAAATTGCGAGAGAAGACAATTGGTCAATTAAAGGCTCGATGGCATCGCATAAATGGATTTGTTCAAAAATTTGTTGGTTGTTACAAAATAGCTGTTCAGGGCAAGAAAAGCGGAACGTCAGAGAAAGATATCATGGCTGAAGCACGTGCTTTTTATTGTCAAGAAGGAAATGGAGCATTCAATCATGAGTTTGCATGGCAATTGTTAAAAGATGAACCTAGATGGATGGGCGCATCAACTGGATGTTCTTCAAAAAGAACAAAAACTTCTGAAAGTGGAGCCTATACAACATCATCTAACCCAGAGACGCCTTCAAGTTATGAATGTAACCCAGAGACATCACCAATGGAACGTCTTATGGGACAAAAGGCGGCAAAAAAGAAGGGTAAGGCAAAGGCAAATTCAAATGCAACTGAAACATCTTCTACAATAGTGCACGAAATAATTGGAAAAAAAGTATCAGTCATGGAAAAATTGGCACAACTTAAGGAGGAAGAAAACAAGTTAAAGAAGGACGAGATGGAGTTTAAAGCAATGCAACTTATCATGTCAGACACGTCCGCGATGAATGAGAGTCAACGTCAAATTCATGAAAATTATTGTAATAAGCTCAAAGAAAAGTACGGATTTTAGTTAAGATGAAAAATTGTAGTATTATTCAAAATTAAGTATTATGTATGAATTTTAGTTAAGATGAAAAATTGTAGTATTATTCAAAATTAAATATTATGCATGTATTATTTCAAACTAGCCGTTATAAATACTATTTGTAGTCAAACTAGCCGTTGTGAATACTATTCGTAGTTAAACTAGCCGTTATAAATACTATTCGTAGTCAAACTAGCCGTTACTCAAACTATTGCTATATATAACCTCACTTTGATCAAGTTTAGCAATCTTCTCTCACTTTTCTATCATTCTTCTCTCACTTTACTATCATTATTCTTTCACTTTAATGGATCCAAATAATTTTGATGATCTAAACAAACACTTTTGCGAAGTCATAGAAGATGAATGTATGGACAACACCGATGAGGAATTGTTGATGTCAATGCTCGAGAAGGAACAACAATCTGGAAGTTCTACTAGGCCTAAGCGAAGAAGAAAAAAGATAGACCGAAGCCGTGAAGAAGGACATATTCGATTGTTCAATGACTACTTCTCTGAAAATCCAGTATACACAGATGCTCAATTCCGTCGAAGGTTTCGAATGCATAGACATGTATTTCTTCAAATTGTAGCCGCCCTCGGAAATCATGATGAGTATTTCCAAATGAGGGTCGATGCAACTGGTAAAATGGGTTGTTCACCATTGCAAAAATGCACTGCAGCTATTCGTATGTTGGCATATGGATCTCCTGCTGACATTGTAGACGAATATGTTCGAATTGGAGAAAGCACTACAATTGAGTGCTTAGAGAGATTTGTAAGGGGTGTGAATGAGGTTTTTGGGGCTGAGTACCTTAGAAGGCCTAACAACAATGATGTTGATCGTCTATTACAAATGGGAGAGGCACGTGGCTTTCCAGGTATGTTGGGTTCTATTGATTGTATGCATTGGGAATGGAAAAATTGTCCGGTTGCGTGGAAAGGCCAATTTTGTCGAGGTGATCATGGTAAACCGACAATCATGCTTGAAGCGGTGGCATCACAAGACTTATGGATTTGGCATGCATTTTTTGGCGTTGCAAGTTCAAACAATGACATTAACGTGTTAAATCAATCCAACGTATTTAACGATATTTTGGAAGGACAAACTCCCACAGTTCAATATATAGTTAATAGTCATCCGTATAATATGGGGTATTATCTAGCAGATGGTATATATTCCGAGTGGGCTACATTCGTCAAGACCATTCCAATGCCGCTAGGAGAAAAAAGAAAACTATTTGCCCAACATCAAGAATCAGCAAGAAAGGATGTGGAGCAAGCATTTGGAGTTCTTCAGTCTCGTTTTGCGATTATACGTGGCCCAGCACATTATTGGCATATGGAAACCCTCAAGTATACAATATATGCATGCATCATATTACATAACATGATCGTTGAAGACGAACGACACACATATGGAGGTGAATTTGATTACTCGTATGATAACGTGGATAATAACATTGCAACATCTGAAACATTTAGCCTTTGTTTGGCAGAGGAGAAATAGGAGAGAAATAGAGAGGAGAGAAAAAAAGCACGAAAATCAATGCATGAACTTAGACTAACAATGACATTGATTTTCGTGTTTTTTTTTCTCTCCTCTCTATTTCTCTCCTATTTCTCCTCTGCCAAACAAACCCTAATGGTCCTCATCCGAATCTTGCAACAAGACTACAAAGGAGAGCAAATATCCGCGAAAGACGAGTTCATCGACAACTTCAAACAGATTTAGTAGAGAATATATTGGAACGCTTTGGACATGAGCATAACGAAATTTAAATTATATCAAATATGTAATGTTTTTTATTTATTTATTTATGGTCCAAGTTTATTTTTATTGTTTTTAATTATATGTATTATGTATTTAATGTTAATTTTCAATTATTGTTAAAAAAATTAAGTTCAGTTTTTATGAAGAAAATAATTTATTCTTCTTTCATATTAATATTAATTAGAAATATTTAAATTAATATTTTATGTTGTAATAAAATTAAATATAATATTAATATGTGAGTTAAAGTTGTGGGACCCAAAATGAGTTCTTTAAAGTTCTACCATTGGAGAGAAAAATGAAGGTGTTGCTTAATAGTGATGTGGCATTGTGGAGCCCACCTGAAGAACCCAAAATGGGTTGCACCATTGGAGGTGCTCTAAGGGTTGGAGCTTGGAATACCCATTGTATTCTTTTTGATAAAAAAGCTTTTTAAAAACTTCAATTTTAACTTAAAAGTTATTTATTTTAATATAATTACTTTTTACGGAGTAATTGTTTTTTTTTTTTTTGTCAAGATTAATTGTTCTTTTTTTTTTATTACTCAAGATTAGGGGTGTGCATGGTCGGTTATTTTTCCAAACCAAACCAAAACCAGATATGTGGATTTGGATACATGACCATAACCATTATTTTTTACTAGCCGCCAAACGGGCACCGTGCCCGTTTGTGTAATCGATATTTTTTTTTTCGTGGGTGATCGATATTCTGTATTGTGCAAATATAAATAACTATTTAATCATCTTTTTTATTGGACTTTGTTAATTGATAACTACGTAACCTCCTTTTTTTGTTGTGGTTAGTTATTAAGAAGAAATTTATTTTTTTTTTTTGTTACTATAAAAAAACTGAAAACCTACTTTTATGTGGAAGTTGTGCTTAGTCATTAAGAAGAGAAAAAAAATTATTTACTAAAAAAAACTGAAAAATCTATTTTTATGTGGAAGTTATTTTTTAAGGGTAAAATTGGAATAACAAAAAAGCCATCCCAAAAATTTATATCCCCTTTATATATTAGTATAGATAAACCGGTTATATAACCAGTTGTAAATTTGGATATGGATACATAACCGGATATTTTTATAAAATCGGTTTAAAAGCGGTTAATTTTTAAATCCAGTTTTAAACTAGTTATTTTTAAAACTAGATTAATAAACGATTAATTTGGTCTAAGTTTTTTTTACGCAGACGAAAAACATATTAAAAACTGTAAAAAAAGTAAACTTTTCTTTTTTATTCTTGCAGTAATAATCAATTTCAAGCCAAATTGCTTCTGATATGTGTTTGAAACTTGAAAGAGATGGAAAAAAAAAAACATGTGAAGAAGACCATTCACATTCCTTCTTCTAGATTTATTTTGTTACTAAAAATAGTGCACAACCATCATGATTAACATGATTCTAAGATCGTGAGTTACTATACACTGCTGTATATATTTGTATTTTATGCACTGCATAATAATCAATTAAGCAATAAAAATTACAAAGTTTCTTTCAGCAACGTCACATTACTGAAATAAGAACAAAGAGGAGGAAAACTGATTCCACATTGAATCAACTAATTGTGAATAATAGAGAAAGGAAGAATACATGATTAGAGCGGTTGGAAGCAATTGGAGAGAATGAGTGTGGTTCGATTGAAAGAGAATATCGTCGATTAGTAGATTTGAGATTTAGGGTTCATCGCAAATCATATTTATTTATTGTACCAAAAAAAGGATATTTGTTTGTTTTGTCAAACAAAAGAAGATTTTTTTTTTTTTGACAAAAACAAATTTGAAAAGTATATAATAACCAATTTAAACCAAATCCAAAAATTTAATTTGGATGGATAACCGACCAGATGAAAATGGTTTGGTTACTAATCATATACCAAAATCCGGATTTTTTAAAACAGATTTGAATCCTATTATGAGTTTGAACTTTCTAACCGGATATTTTGCACACCCCTACTCAAGATTAATTGTTCTAATCTAATCAATCAAACAAAACAAAACCGTAAGTAGTACTCGTATTTAATTATAGGTCCTAACACTCCTCATATAATTATCTTTGCTTCTTTATGAGAAAGGAATCGCTTACCTGTGCCAAACAGTTTCCTTTTCTCCAAAAGTTGCCCACTTATCCTTTTGATTATATTTGAACAAAATTATTTTTCTTACTTAAGAGTTAAGATTGACTATGTCTATAGTGTTTGAATTGTGTTAAATAAAAAATTACACTGGTTGAACGCAGCGGCGAAGCTAGCTGATTTCTTGTGAGGTGGCCAAATATAACACAATTTTTAAAAATTAATATATTAAATTTAATCCATGAAAAACGAATTCACAATAATTTTATTTATATAAAATGTAAATTAAAGTAAACACAAAAAAAAAAAACAATAATTATTTAATAAAAAAATTGAGTTCGACAACACTTTGAAATGGTTAAATTCTTGCTTATAAAAATAAAAGGGTAAAGTTTTTCTACCATTATAATTTTGTATATACTTTCAAAATGTAAATAATTTAGTCATTTTTAAGAAATTCATTGTTCATATTACTTTTTATTTGTCTTTACCATTGTTAACAAAGTTCTTACCGTAGTTGGTTAATATATAAAAAATGACACAATAAACAAAATAAATCTACTGTATCAAACAAGTGATGATCTTTTAAGTATCTTATTTCTCTTCATTTTTGACAAATAAACTTATTTTGAAATAGCTAAAGATATCTTTTTTGTTCAAATAGTCTAGTAGCTAGAAATTACAATCTCAAGATGGATAAATTAAATGACAAAAATTCAAACCAATTGAGCTAAATTCATGAGTCGTAGCTAAAAATATTTTATTGGGGTAGTTATACATGAAATATGCATACTAAAACAAATAAAATAATAATTTTTGAGGTAGCCAAAGCTATCCCATTGCTATACCTAGCTACGCCCCTGGTTGAACGGTTAGTACTTAGTACTCAAAATAACAACAACAAAAATTATAGGAAAATTCTAACATTTCAATTGGTCCATGGTGGACCATTCATGAAAAATCCTATAACGAATACGAATTTTACAAAATCCACCGTTGAATTGAAAGTTTATATCATATAGACCATCTATAGAAAATTTTAGAAAAATTGAAAATTATTTGATATGTTATTGAGACCTATCAATATTAACGGTTTATTAAATACTGTAGATCTTGATAAATCCCAATAAAATATCAAATGATTTTTCAATTTTTCTAAAAAAATTTATGGATCTATGATATAAACTTTCAATCTACCAATAAATTTTATAAAATTCGTATTCGATAGATCACTTGTCCATGGTGAACCACTTGTAATATTAGCTAAAATTATATATCACAGTTTCCCCTGCCATAAAAATAAAATAAAATAAAATCAAGCACGTGGAAGATAAGGAAAAATATGTTTTCAGTGACATTTTGTCTCAAAATTCTTGTTAAGCTTTTACTACAAACTACAAATATTTAAAATGTTTAATTAAATTTTATTTAATACTAGTAATACGAGTATATAGAAGTAAGAAAAGAAAATCAGGAAAAGAAAGAGTTAGGCAAAAGACAAAGCAAAAGCGCGTGGGTCCGCAAAGGATGACGAAAATCGTTTGTTTGTGGACTTTTGGGGAGCACGGTCAATTAAGAAAACCTTTGTGGACCCCACACTATCCTAAAACAATGAGTAGAAGTATTTTGCCTGCACTCGCGGAACAACACGTTTTAAGCACTCGTTTGTATGACACGTAACATAAAACGCGCGTGTGGATATAGTGGTAGGGTCACGGGTTAGGTTTTTAAAGGAGAACTAGAAAGAATGTGGGACCAAATGTCTGAAAGAGGGTAAGGGTACCCAATGCTTAAAAAAACTGCTCTCGCATTACATCCAAAACTGGTTTCCCGCCAAAACGGACCAACGTCCTACTTTGTTCTATAGCATTTGAGGAGCACATAAAGCTCCGATACGCGATAAAATACGGATACGATAGCAATATGCCGATACGTAAAAAAGTTAAAAAATTTATATCCGATACTGTCGTGATATATTATTTAAAAATTAAATTTAAAATTAAATATATAAATACATAATATATAAACATGACTAAAATTAATAATATTAATAATGATATTTTTTTTTAAAGACAAAATTTTATTATTATATTTTTATAAACGTCAATAGTTCATTGTACAAGGAATACAAACAAGCCAATAAGCTTGCACGAGATCAAAACAGTTTGAGGCTCAATATATAAGGACTCAGTGGTCCTAAGACACATAATAACTCAAAAAACACATAATAGTCATGACAACAAACCTCTTCAACAAGATCATCTTGTAATAATAGCAGACAATTATATAGCTTCTGCAACTGATCAATTAAAATCATAAAGCATCAATTCTTAACAATATGTTATATAGTAGGAAGTCATAGTGACTTTGACAAAAACAAAAAAAATACTAATGATAATAAATTAACATCATTAATATTGTCCTAAAAAATAATGATCAACATACATCTTAAATTATACATCTTAAGTTAGGTATTATACAAAAAGAATATCATCAATATTGTACCAAAAAACATCATCAGTACTATCCAAAAAAAACATAGTTAGTTATCTGTGTACCAACATAATAGTTTGACATTCACTAGAAGACACAGATTATATCGGATATTATTATTTTTTATTTAAAAATAAAGATTTAACCGATATTTTTCCGATACGAGTATTAGGACGTATCGGACGAGTATCAGATATTATTTTTTTATTTAAAAATAAAGATTTAATCGATACTTTTCCGATACGAGTATCGAGACGTATCGAACGAGTATCGGTATCGAGTACGTATCAGACACGATACGTCACCATTTTTAGAGTATCGGGGCTTCAGCACATGCTAAGAAATCAAAAGTGAAAATTTTATTTTATAAAATGTTTATTCATTTTCTCAAAAGTGTAAATAATAATTTTTGCAAAAAATATTTGTATTTTGGTGATTCTTAATATGTCTTTAGAGTTAACATATGATCCAAAATAAAAATTAAGTTTGATTCCCAAATATAGGTATATTAATGGTACATGTTATAGGTTCATACACGGTTCAATGATTAAGAGACTAAATAAATTGTCTCTATTTAGTTTTGTAAGGCACTAAATAAAACCTTTTTATTTCTCATAAATTAATTCGAGCTCTGCAATTTTTGTGAAGAATTAAAATGAGTCACCACTCTAAAAAGAAATTAAAAGACAAGTTTCGTATTAAAAATATAATATTTTAAACTTTTAAAATATTAAACTTTAAAAAGACAAGTTTTGTATTTAAAAATAGTTTTCGTCAGTTTAGCTCAACTAAGAGGAACATTGCATTATATATATAGGGGTAGAAGTTCAAATCCCGGACATCGCACTTATTCACCTTAATAATGAAATTTATAATCACTAAACTATTTGATAAAATAAATATATACAAAAATATTATATTAAATTTAATATAAATTAATATAATATAAAATAAGATTAAATTTTGTCTATAGGATACTGATATTCAACTAAAATCCAGGATATTAGAGTGCAGAGTGTTTACCATTAAAAAAGTAATTTTTTTTGTATAAAATTATAAAAAGTTGAACTCATTGATTTATATTAACTTTCTTAACAAGTATTTTAAGGGCAAATTTTTGTAGTATAGGAGACAATAATATTTTCCAAAAGATGTACTCTCTAATGTAAAAAATAAAACAAAAATTATCGGTTATTTTGGTACATGTAAAATGTCAATAACAATGACGATTAAAAATAAACAAAGTGAGTATTTATTGGCATATATATATATATATATATATATATATATATATATATATATATATATATATATATATATATATATATATTACACTCTATGACATGTAATTTACCTATGTTTGGGATTAATGATAGAGTAAAATATATATATTCTCTCCTCTTATATAAAATATTTTAAATTACACTGAACTGCATTAAAAGAAGCTTAAATTTCATTCTCCCTTCTTTATTATATTAAAACATACATCTTTTTGATATCAAAAAAAAAAAAAAACTTCTTCCTTTAGCAGAACTCCATTTTGATATAATCAAACTTCTAATGGATATATTTTTATTATTATTTTTTACTCACATCATTAACATAGTATAATGTTAAATATTGTTATAAATTATGAAACCACACTGACTAAAATACAAATATCGGATAAATTACTAAAGTTGATTAAAAATACTATTTGATATTAAATTTTATAATCTAAAATAATAAAATCTTCAAAGAAAGAAAAATTAATTTCTTGAATGATGATTTAAAGTTTATTTTTTTGACATAAGCAGTGACTTAAAGTTAATTGCTATCACAAAAATATTTATTTATGTTTAAAATGAACTAAAATGTATATTTTAACATAAAAGAAAATAGGACCGTAATTTAAATTAATTAGTGTCAACGGATCCTAACTCAGGATAAATCAGTCTATTAAAGTCTATATAAACGGATAAATCATCAGTCTAATCTAAATGTAATAGCTAGCTAGTTAGTGGTTTGTTACTATTAAACTCAATCAATCTAATGTTCATAATTTTCTTTTCGAAAAAGCTCCAATGTTGATAAAATAATACTCAATCAATTTTAATAGTAACAAACAAACGATCGAAACCTTCAATTCAACCTGTTTTGATCACGTGACCCAATAATTGTTCTTTTGATTATTTGTTAGAATGTAACATATCTTGTTTTATTTAGGACCGATAAAATCAAGTGTTTTCTTTCCATAATGTTCCTCAAGGCTTTCCAAACTCTAGTGGTTCTACGATTCCCTGTTTGCTGGTGGTTCTCCACCCTTTTGGTCCTGCACGATGGTTCTCCTCCCTCTCTCAACTCGGCAACCACCAAATTTTGCTTATCTTAGACCAACAATATCTTAACAAACGAATACTTTTGCATCTCAAAAAGCTTAATTTTTTTTAAAGTGTCAGTTTGATGTTAGTTTTATGTCTCGTTTAATGTTGGATTAACCCTAACTTTACGAAGATTAATTTGTTATCCGTATGAATCAGAATTCAATATTTTAGAGTTTGTGATACTCAACCACATATGCACCAAATATTTACACTAAATCTCAGTAGTATAAGATTTAAGATTTGCTTATAAGATGAAGGGTGACACTTTTTATAAATAATTAGACTATTCAGCTTTAATTTGAACCACATTTATCTTTAACCTATTGAAATATTTAATTTTAAATTTTTATTAATTTATCTATAAGTTCAAATTAAAGATTAAATTGTCAAACTAAAAACTAATTATAACTTAATGTTTTGATGATGAACATCATAAAAAAATTAATAATCCATTGTAAAAAAAATTAATAAAAATCATTTGATACATCCTACGTGAAATTTTGTAACTAAATATGGACTAAATTACCAATCGTTAGTTGGTTCAGTGGTGGTTGGCGCTGAACTTGGTAGGGAGGACCACGGTTTGATCCCCCGCATCTGCGATTGGGAGGGGGCTGAAACCACTTAATGCCGAAACTGACCCCCGAATTAGATTAAACTGGTGGTGAAAGCAAAATAAAAAACTAAAGTGAAAACAAAATATTTAAAGGACCAAAGTTTTTAGAGGACTAAATTTAAAATTTGATATATTTAGACAGACTTAAAATATATTTAACTTTTTTGTTTACACAAATATAGTATATAATCCAAATTGCATTTATCTTTTTTCCAAAAAATTATAAATCACTATATAAAGTACTTCCTCGGGCCGTCTCATATATAAGTGATGTATCTAGTCAATATTATAGACTAAATACACTGATTTATTAATGAATCGAAAGAAAAAAAAGTATTGAATTCATCCCTCGATCTGAGTTCTTATGCGTATGTTTGACTCTTATTATGTTTGGTGGCCTGGATACTTTGACTCTCTGGTGTTTCTAGGTCTGTTGAGGTCAGTAGGTTTCAAGTCGTCTTGCCTACCTACACTTTGGGGGCTTTGTTGCTCGGAAGAGCTTTTATGGTTTGTTGCGTAGTGCAGGGAGCTGTTGGCACTTGGATTATGTTACCGTGTTGACGGTTGATCCATTCGCCGTCTTTAAACTCTAACTGTTTTAATTAGCAAAGGTTCACTTCTCTTCTTTTTTTGTAATCTTGTTTCGCACCCGTACGCGAGTTCACTTGGTTGCACCTGAGATTATTGGATTTTTGTGTTAGGATAGTTTAGAGTTGTTTCTCTAGGTTTGGTTTACATTATTACATTCCCTTTTGGGTTGTACCTGGGTTAGGTTTTATGTCCCCCAGTCTTTGTATCGCTCTCTTTGTATTTATTTTAATTTTCCTTTTGCTATTAAAAAAAAGAGAGTAGTAGTATATATAGTACAATTCAATAAATGTCTAAATGATATGTTTGGATGACTTTGTATTTTTTTATATGAATAATAATAAATTTTATTGTTCCCAAAAGCTTAAAAGGAGTAAGTGTAACAAAAAAAAAAGGATTTAATTAACTCTTCTAAAGTGAGCAATTTATTTAGATTTCTTTTGTGGTAAATTTTAAAATGTAAAACGAGTAATTTTAGTTATTGATTAATAAATCAAAGATAGATATTACATGTACACCATAAGTCATTGCCTAGTTAATCTCGGGACCGGAGTTTTTTCGCTTCCAAAGCCCAAGTGTCTTGTTTGTGGCATGACGCGAGGTCCCGAGATACATTTCTGTTGGAGTGGTGTGCAGTTAACAAAATATTTTTTTTATATGAAGCTCCACCAATATTAAGCAATTTTTGGCGTTGAATTGACAAGTTGATTTGTCTCGTACTCACAAGTGAAGGAAATAGAAGCACTAATTACCTGCCAATTTTAGTCATTTTCTTATATATTTAAGAATGTTTGTATAATAATGTAGTTTTCTTTTGAGACTCTACCCGGTTACCATGTTTCACCAAAAAAAGAGTGGTAAATAACCATCCTAGGTTGTAACCTTCAAACACAAATTAAAATTCATTATTGATAACAAAAAAAAAAATCATTATTGTCGGAAACATGGAGAGCAAAATTTAGTATTGAGTTTTTTTGGAAATTGTTTTTGTTTGTCAATTTATTTTTTGATTGATTTTTTTTTCTAGCAAAATTTATGGTGGAAGGATCGTACTCCGCCCAAAGCAAAAAACAAAAACACTCTTAAAATTTAAAGAACACTTATAAATATTCACCCAATATTTAACTGTATAACTAAGATTACATTATCATAAAACTATCATAATTACACCATTTTTCATTATAAAAGATACACAAATTCTTTTGCCTACAAATTTATAGTCACCTTTTTCCAGAGGAAAAAAAATGTAGCATTAGAAAACTGGTCCATCTAGTGAAGGACTATTTGACGTTGTAACAAAACTTTTTAATATAATAAATGAATACTCATGTGGTTGTCACAAATATTTGTCTTCACGGGGATAGATAGGGATTTTTGACGTAAACAAATATGATATTCCCGAACAAAGTTTGTTATTGAGAAAAAAAAAATCAGTATTTAAAATGATCTCCAATCCCATTTCCTATTTGAAGGAGTATTATTTTCCTCATCTCACAACAAATCTCCACCACATCCATAGTTCCCACGAAAATTTACAAATATAAAATCTCAAATTTATATTATTTTCTATTTTTTTATAATTCAAATCTATTATTTTCAATCAATGTAATCGTAAAAAAGTTAAAATTTAATAATAAAATAAATAAAAATTTAAGACATTATTGTGAGTTTTATGACAACAACAAACATCACATGCAATAAAAACAAAATTTATACACATGTTGTATTAAAATATAATATATAAAATACTTGAATATACACATATTAATATTATTTTAATAAAATGTTTTGGGATGAAATCTGTGCGAGGAGGGGGATGAAATCCCGTCTCCAAACCTCCCGATCTTGAAAAAGAAAATTCCCCACCTTAATCTCCAACAGTACAATTTTCACGGAGATCTACATTTACAGATGAAATTGACATTTCTAATGGCTATTGCCATTTTGATTATCCACCAACAAAAAATCTTTTCTTATCACACCTTTCCTCTTTATTTCTCTTTTTTTATTAGATTTCTATTTTTTAGGTCTTTAATCAATGATAATTTTGTAATATATTACTCATAAAATTTTCCCATACAAAACTAACCAATTTCTTATATATTTATGTGAAATTGACAAAGCAATTATAAAAAAATACAATAATAGTAATTAATGACATAATAACCATTTTTTATTACCGGATACAATGTATTTTAAAAAACAAATGTATTGCCTCTGTTCTAAAATATACGATCCTATTTGCAAAAGCACAAAAATTAAGAAAAACAATTTTATGCATTTCATCAATAATATGCATTATCTTTTCAAAATTACCATTCAAAAAGGGAAACAGTTGATTTTTAATTCTCTTCATTTAATTAGGAATACTTTTATGAAATTTTAATTGATACACCTTAAACTTTGAAAAAATTCTTATAAAAAGAAAATACTCCCTCCGTTTATTTTTAATTGTCTTTTTAGAACAATAATACCAAATTAAGAAAGTGTATTTTTGCACTTTATCTTCCTATTATACTCTCGTTTTAATCCACCAATAAATTTCTATTTTTTTACACACATATTCTCTTTCCAATAAATTTAATATATTATGTAAAAAAAAAGCTAATATGTTATGTACCAAAAAAAATAAAAAATATTTAGTTTTCCAAATATATAACATTAATTGGTTTTATTGAAAAAGATAAGAGCAATTGACAAATGGTATAATAGACAAATCATACCCGTAAAATACAAAAATGACAATTAAATAGAAACGTCAAATCTGACAATAAAAGACAAATAAAAAGAAACGGAGGGAGTATAAATTTTGTAAATGAGTTTTATATATTTAAATCGTTGGTTTAAAACAATACTCCTTCCGGTCTCATATATAAGAAACAAAACAAAAAAATTTAAAGTCTTAAATATAAGCAAAAGTCTACTTCAATTATTAAGTTTTGTGACATTATTCCAATTTCAACCAATAAATGCAATGTTTTACATTTTCCAAAAAGGTATAATGTGTTTTTTCTCCTCGGTTAATGTATTTTAACTACTTTCTTAAAGGAAGAGTTTTTTTGAAAATTTTCTTATATAAGAGTACAAGACTAGAGGGAGTACTTATTTCTTCACGGGAATTGTTGCATTTGATCTCTCACGTATTTTAAAAAGTATTTTAAAAAAAATAATATAACACTAATTTTACTAAATTATTCTCACTTGAATTATTATTTATTATTGCAAAATGAAATAGTATAATGGTTTAAATATCATTTGGTCTAGTGGTAAGGGGTTTGACTATTATGTTAGAGGTCACGGGTTCAATCATCAGCTCCGTTATAAATCTAAAAAAAAAATCATTTTTGTTTTTATAAGTTCATAAATTTTTTGTTTTAGTCTCTGTATATTTTTTTGTTGCAAATTCTGCATATGCAAATAATTTTGATTTTAGTCCCTAAAGCTAAAATTCGCAGGAAAATCTGCAGGAAAACTCGCTGGTTTCCTGGGGATTTTAGTTTTAAGGGACAAAAACCAAAAGATTTGAACATACATGAATTAATTTGCAAAAAGAAAAAATACATGGACTAAAATAAAAAAAGGCTAAACTGTACTTTTGGTCCCTTACGTTTATTTTAGATTTGAATCAGGTCCCTTACGTTTTAAAAGTTTGAATTTGGTCCCTCACGTTATCAATGTTTGCATTAGTTAGTCCCTTCCGTCAAATTTTTCACTGACTCCGTTTGATCCTTACACGCGACAGACGGTTTGGACACATGGACACTAGTTTGAACACGTTCAGTGTCATGTGGGGTGCTGACTAAGTAAAAGAAATAATTAAAAATAATATATAATACTTATAATAATGGAATTGACCCCAAAAAAATGTCCAAAATAGTGTTCACGTGTCCAAAATAACATTCACGTGTCAAAACCGTCAGCCACATACATGTAAAAATCAAACGGGATTAGTGAAATATTTGACAGAATGGACTAACTAGTGCAAACGTTGATAACGTAAGGAACCAAATTGAAACTTTTAAAACATAAGAGACCTGATTCAAACCTAAAATAAACGTAATAGACTAAAAGTACAGTTTAGCCAATAAAAAAAACACGAACTTACAAAGACAAAATGATATCTAAGCCTAATATAATACAATTTGAGCATGTATAACCTTCATGAGAGAGAAATGAAAATATATTTGTAAATGAAATATAATACAATTTAGGCATCCTTTTCTCGTTCTAATTTTTCCCCCTAAAATATATATATATATATATATATATATATATATATATATATATATATATATATATATATATATATATATATATATATATATATATAAGAATCAAATTACACCGGTGTAACATTTAAATAATATTACATCACTTAATAACGCTATAATAAATACAAATTTTATAAAATCCACCGTTGGATTGAAAATATATATCATGTAGATCATAAATATTAAATTTTACAAAAAATTAAAATCGTTTGACATATTATTGAAAACAATTAAAATTAACTGTTTTTGTGTTATTGAGATACAATTGGAAAAAAGTTAATCAAAACTATATTAAAAGTTGAAAGAGACATTCTTTCTAGAACATTTTTTATGTATGTAATAATAATTTTAACTATTGGCTTTTAAAAAAAGGAATTTATTTTGTAAGTTAATTATATTAAAAAAAGCATCATCAAATCCTTTTGCAGAAAAAATTATATAAATCACCAATTTAATCAAACTTATTCTTTATTTAGAGCATGGTTAAATATTAAATAACCATAAACCTTACCAAAAAAACATAGTATAAGATAGTCACAAAAAAGATTAAGAGGAAAAAAACTGAAAACAGAAATTCTATCATGGTTGGATATTAGCTGTCAAGTATATTGATGACAGTATACAATTAAATAAACTTTACATAAATAATTAAATAAAACTTTATAAATTCACATTTTCACATTAACCTGCTCCTCCCCTCTTCTTCTTCTTCTTCTTCTTCTTCTTCACAACTCTGTTTCTTTCTTCCTCCATTGATGACCTTTTTTCACTACTAAAAGTCTTTAACTTTGATCAACTTTTTGAACTTTCATGCAAAAATCTTATGAAAATGAAATTGTGAACACAATCACTTCTTAAAGTTACAATCTTTTTTGCTTTTAGAACATACCCACCAAAACATTTTCACTCATCACTTTTTTAACAGCACAAAGGGTTTTGGTTTCAACCCTTTTTCTGGTTTTTGCTCCTAAGTCATAGATGATAGCCAGCTCCTTCAACAATGCTGATTCTATGTTTTCAGTAAGTTCTTCACACTTTTTTATTTTATTTTATTTTATTTTTTTATATTTTGAATTTTTATTTTATTAATACTATTAGTAAATTTAAAATGGGTTTTGTTATTTTTTATTTTTTAGCTGTGCTGAAATATTGTTATAAAAAAAATTATGTTCAAAATTGTTGTTTTCAATTCCAAATAGCTTTTATTTATAGAGAGATTGTATATGTATGATCAAAATTGTTTTTCTAAGTAAATGAGTGGTTATTTTTGTTATTATTAGTAGAAATTAAACTCGGTTTTCGAGTTTACAACACTCGCACACACTCATTTAAGCGCAAGTGGTTGGTGTGCGTGCGCGAGTGTTTTTTTTTTTTCTTCTAAAAGAAAGCACTCTCAAACACTGCACACCAACCGCATGCGCTTAAATGAGTGGTAATTGGGTATATAGTATATTTATGATTTTCAAAACTCAAACCAAAAACCAAACCTAAAAAGCCTATGATTCCTTCTTCATAAGTCGTTGTCTTTTTCAATAAACTAATTAATTATTCTTATGTCCTTATGCAATTTGTCAATTAAGATATCCTTTATTATTCAACTGAAGTGGTTGGGAAGATTTTGTACGCAAGTTTAGATTCATTCATTCATGCAAGGTGTATGTGTATATGTGTAAATTGATTTCTGTATGTATGTTTGCATGTCTATGTCAAGACTAAAAAAAAAACACAAATGGTGGGACCACCTAACATTTTTTGAGGTTCTTGCCTTCTTGACAACATCAAAGAATTAAAAAAATTGATAATTAAATAATAATTTTTAAAATGGTAGATAAAATCACAATCTAGATAGGATTCTCGTACCTGTATGTTTGGACTGTTAAAAAACTCTTGATTAATTATAAGCCGTTGAATTTGTGGTTCATTGTTAGTGACAGTGATGACCCTTGGATTGTTCTAAGGAAGAGCTTATGTGGTTTGAAAAAGCAATGCATGGCTTGTTCTTTTTCTTTAGCATAAGACTTTTTGGGACCACTTTTTGGTTTTGTTATAATAAATTCATGATATACAGTACCAATCAATCTTACTAGTTATTACTATTAATTTTTGAATTTGGTGCTATGTATTGTGTGTTGCATGCTAGAGCGAATACAGATTTGGATTGTCTGCATTAAAAAATTCTTGTAGTCATGTAGTCGGAGCAGTTTGCTTCGTTTTATGTTGAATTGGACGGTTCACATCATACATTTGTCAAATTGATAATTAAGTGGATTGTCTGCGTCAATTGTGTCGGTGAGTTGAATTTTGATAAACTTCCATCAAATTAAGGTTTTGATCACAGGGTTCCACAATCGTGTGATCGAGGGTTTAACCTCAGGTCGGTGCATAGGGACGAGGATATGGTGGGAAAATGGATCTCAGTACCTAAAGGGATTAGTGTCTAGCTTCTGGTTGGGGATATGAATGGATCATCATTTGATTCAAAGGATTGTCAGGGTACACAAATAAGTCAATAGATATCCCCACATAAGGACACTCATAATTAGTCCTTGCGCGTCAAGAGATCTCATTAAGAAGTATGACATAATGAAAATCAAGCTGAAGTACTGAGCAACCAACTCACACTGACCCTACTTGCTTTTAATGATTCCTCAATTTGTAGCAGCTGATGTCTCCAAAATTCTATTGAACAAATTTCAAACTCAATATATCTAGAAATAGTTAGTTTGTTCAATTAAACCAATGGATTCGTCATCAAGACTTTGTTCTAGTGGTTACTTGATAATTACTAGAATCATTGTGTGTATTTCATGAACAGAATATATCACTTACGGACGTTACCGTTTGATCGTTTGTGTTTAACTGTTTTTATTTTTTCCATCATTCTTGCTACTACGATATCTTCTATATCTTGGTTTATTCTTATACATGTTTTTTCTTTGTTGTTGGCACCAGAATGAAGAAGGGATAGATGTTAGAAAGATGATGGGACATAAAAGGAGCCTTTGTTCTGTTGATCAAAGCAATTATAATTCTATTGCTTCTAAAAAGCAAAAGCCTGATTTATCGATCAGCACTAAGGTTTCTTTTTGCTTTTCTTTCTCCTTTATCAATCATTGTTGTTTAATAATAGTACTATTTCCTTTTTTCTCTCAAAGTCAAAGTATTTCCTGTATCCAAGCTTTAGAAGATTTTTATTGAGAAATATGCAATTGTGCCTCTTTTCTATGGAAACGTTTCGTAATCATTAGTGTATAATCTATGACTTTCATATATCATATCGGTGGTAGTTATAATTTCAGTTCTTGAATACAGCGGCGTTATGGTTATTTTCAATTAGTTGTATTAGGTTGGATAACTTTGGTTTCTGAAAGATGAGACATCAATTCAATCCTTCAATTCAAAATGACCCTTTTATGGACAAACCATGATATTGAGGGGCTAAATTGATATGAACTATCCTTGATTGAAGGACTAATTAATTTAACATCATTTTGTATAATTACGGGACTAAACTGATGTCAATATCTTTCGAGGATTAAATTGGTGCCACTTTACATCTTTGAAGGACTAAACCAATGTAACTTATCCTTTAAGGACCAAAATAGTACTTTACTCTAAATGGAATGAAGAATCATTAGAACTTTCCTATGTAATTTTTATCCACTTTTGTATGACATTTCTAATTTCATTGTTTCTGTCTATAGGATAGGAAGGAAAAGCTTGGTGAACGAATTGTTGCTCTTCAACAGCTTGTTTCACCGTATGGAAAGGTATACAATAATTGATTCCATGCACAAGCAGTTCTGTAAATTAATCTCAGCCTCTTGTTTAAAGCTTCATTGATGATCTTATTTAGGTTATATGTTTATTTGACTTGAGTAGCAAACGACGACAACATCAACAATAATAAGAATAATAAAAAAATGTTTATTTAAGATACATAATAGCTTAATTGTTATTGTTTGATCTGCTCTAAGTTTCTTTAGCCTAAAGACTGCTTAATTTCTAACTGCAGACAGATACATCTTCTGTTCTAAAGGAGGCGATGGACTACATAGAGTTCCTTCATAAACAAGTTAAGGTTTGTCCATTCATGCTATGTCGTGCTCATTTATCATTATAAATATCACAGTAACAAGTTTAATATACCACAAACATGTATATTCTTGGACTTAAAATTAAGTCCTGATGTAAATTTCTTGATATTAATATTTCAATAATAAAAGCATGTTACACATTCCAAATTATGCTAACACAGTTTGACTTTGATCTAATACCAAAATTTTCTGTGTTTTGATAGCTGCTCAGTGCTCCTTATCTCGAAGCTTCACCACCTACCCAAATGCAGGTAAGCATAACATTAACATGAATACTACTACTTAGTCTTAAAGATCATTCTTATTATTGGTTCATATGCAAGAAAAAAGGACCACATCAATTAGATTTATGTATACTTTCAATGTATGTATGCATTTTAGAAAATGATATTATGACATGACATTATGAAGTACAAACACTTGGATTAGTATGTCCTAGTGTCGGACACGCGTCGGTGTCTGACACCGACACAACACTGACACTTATAATTACATTGAACTATGTCATTTTCTCAAATTATCGGTGTCGATGTGTCAGTGTCTGTGTTGTGTCTGATATCCATGTATGTGTCTGTGCTTCATAGACAATGATATGTGATCGAATTAACTCTTAGAAGTCATTGTAGTTGAATTAACTAGTGGTATTCCTAGTGTTAAAATGGATTGTAATAGAATTGTTAATTACATTATCAGGGTACAGAGTCATGCAGCCTGAGGAGTAGAGGGTTATGTCTTGTTCCTGTCTCATTTACTATTGGAGTTGCTGAGGGCAATGGTGCAGACATCTGGGCACCAATCAAGACCACTTCACCTAAAAATGAGAAAGATGTCTCGCAATCGTAATTTCAGTGATTAATTTTGTTAGCTTAGTAGCCTTGAGGTTGCCAAGTGGCTAAACCAGTCTATTAGCATTAAAATTTATCATCTATAGATGGAATCATAGTAGCTAAAATAGTCATAAGCTTTAAGAACTCTTCTATTAAGAAGCTTTCCCTTGCCTTAATAATTTTAAACCGGTGATGGTAAGCTTTTAAGTACACCATATGGATTCAATTCTATGTGCTGATTATCAAGTGTATATTGCAATATTGTTGCTGTTTAATGAATGATTCCATGTACCGATTAGCTTAATGAAATTCAGTTTCTGTGACTCTTTCATCTCAAGTGTAGTAAAATAGCAAAATCTAAAACAGAAAAGAAAAAAGAAAACCGTTTGCTATCTACACTGCAAACTGAGTTAGTTGGCAGTAAAAATAAATGGCCTTGCTGCAATCAAAACTGTGGACGATCATTTGTCATGTTAAAACTGTGGTGGAGTGTAAAGCACGACAATAATGAGCAGCTTGTTAGAACAGCACCTTCTTTTGTTATGTCCTCTGTTTGAAACTTTGAATTGAATAAATCAATTATCAACCACATTTGATTGGTTGGAGTACGACCTGTACTTCTCCTGCAGGAGCGGGTAGAGTCCCTCTTGTATTTTTTTCCAATTTCTTCTATATATCTATATATTATTCTTTGCCATTCAAAAAATATATAAATTATGAACCAAATAATTTAGATGGGAGGTATGTGCTTCTTTCAGCCAAACATCGTTTTTATATGATCTGAGAACAATATATTATTGGCTTAGTTTTTGTGCGCCCCCACACCTAAATTCCTTATACTCTTATTTGACATTTTCACAGTTACACTTTCTCACTTTTTCTGTTAATAATTTTTTCACTGCAAATACTTCCTCCCATTTACGGTTTCCACCCTCGGCCACAAGCCTTCTCCCCCACGCGAATTAGTCACTCCTCTCACATCTTTCCTCCCAATACTGAGTGAATAAGTGGTATTGTAGGTCCTGCTATGAGCATATATGTTGTAAGAAAGCTTAACTAAATGCATATCCATCCGCTCTAAGATGAAAATAGTCAAAGTACAAATCTTATAAAAATGCCAAAAACATCGTTCATAACTTTTTTTATAAAGATTCCGTAAATAAAAATGAACTATTTTAAAGATAGTATAATAAAATTACATTAGATATGCACTATTCCTGATAAATATTGAAACAAACTTGTCACAATAGAAACATTATACGGCTTCAGTCAGTACATTACAATATTCTACAGTTGCCACAGTAACTGGGAAAGGTAAACTGCTGTATCGTAATCAATTATCACAAAAACTCAGAGTAATCTTAAAATAACCAAATTATCATTACATTTCATTATTCGGTCACTAGGAAGTAGTGACACAGGCGAGTTTAATCAGTTTATCTAAGTTACAGTATATACTCTTTTCAATTTTGAGTTCAACAACAAGAGTGCAAAGCATGAAGAGATCAAATTGAAGCTTCTCAATCAGCTTTCGAAGGTTTTACCTTCTCTCGCAGATACTGCAGTATATGCTCACGTTTCCAATTATCAATTCTGCAATATACAAACAAAAGAAAAAAGTATCGATCAAAATCAAGTTAAATTTTTTTTCTTTTCAATATATATATATTGGGGTCATCAAATATGGACTTCTAAAAAGGGGTATGAGCCCCCATTTAGACCCTTTTTGGGAGGTCTACATTAGATAAACCCAACAATATATCGACTACAAGAGTACAGAGAAGTTTTCACAGGTCACAACTACTGCTTTTATAAAGAGAATGCAGCTACACTATGATAATAGATTTTTTTTTTCTTTTGGATTACATATGATAATAGATTTTAAATCAATTCAAGAATGATTTTCCAAGATGTTGTGGCAATTTTAGTTTATAGTACTTCCGCAGCATTAGAATCCATGCAACCAAAAAAAAAATTGCTTTTACATTTTGCTAAATAATCCAAATAGTTATTAAGGTTTTTTTTTAATTCAATGTGAAAATCATTATCATATCAAGTACAAAAAACAAAAACCCATAAGCATAGTGTTAGTAATCAGCTGATTTATCAACTCATAGAAACATTGTAACTAAATGAGGCAAATGCGATAATCACAATTCACAACATTCGTAGATATTCTATAACAATTTTATCAGAATCATGTCATTCTACAGCAGTACCATTCACATCAGCATTCGTTAGCAAATAAAACAACACATTTGAAAAGTCATATAATCCAAAAGATGCCTTAGGATCAATTTAAAACCAAACAAATTATAAGCGCCAAGAACAGGATGCAAGCAGGGTATTCAATTGTGGATAATCAAGAAATCTCACCTGATTGTTTCCTTATGTTGCCCCGCATCATCCAGCATAATTAACTTTGGTGGAGAATTAAAAACATATTGAACTTTAACTGATGGAAATTGGTCTTTTTCATCTTCAATAAAGCCAACAACTTCAGGATAGAAAACAAGTTTCCTCATGCAAACTTCCAATAATGCTCCAGAGTATGTAATCTACAATTACAGAATTATAAATTATAACTATCCCATCCAAAACGAGGGTAAAGGTAATATATGGTGGAACGGTGAAATGACAAAAAATAAATAAAAAATAGAGTCAGTAATTGAACAGACATCCACACTTGATCCTATTATTTTGTTAATTCAAAACTTTGACTTTGGGTAAGCTAGGCAAATATTGAGATAATGTTGCTTAGGGGACATTTTCATTGCTTCTGTGTCTTATAAAAAACACAGCTGATATGTTTTATATTTATACTAAAAATTATGCTACCTTATTCACATGATTTCCTATCTCCTGAATGAATTGAAGGAAATGGTAAAAACAAGATTACGAGGTTTTCATCACTTCCTTTGAAAATTCTTGAAAACCATAACAAAGTAAAATCATTCAACATTATTGTAATTAATTGTAACTAATTATAACTAATTACTAAAAACAAATCACATGAACATGAAAACAAATAATAAACCAAACACCACCCTAGAGAATCTCCAACGACAGTCCTAAGAGACAAACTTTGTATAATAGCGAGTCCATAAATTCAAAAGGCATGTCCTTCAAGAGTTTCTTCAACGACCACTGTTGGAAAAGATTGACGTGGCAGATTGCTTGCCAAATCCGTCCTTAACAATATGTTGGGTAAATTGTGGAACCCATCACAGGTTCTTGCGGTTTTCACAATTAGAGTAAAAAATCAATCGGTTGTTTCACATTAATTTACACAATCGAGTCCACTAAAGCCATCCATGATGGATTGCACCATCGGAGGTGCTCGTATTTTACATCACTTTCAAATCATTGACTTCGCATATGGCCATATGGGTAAGGTTGAAATTAGGCAAGTCTAGACTCTAGACTAGTCTTTGCACGAATATGGCAACACTAATAAGTATATCATTACATATATTCAAGATAATTACACATGAATGAAATACAGACGGACAACAAGCTAAGTCGCTAACCCTTTCCGGACGACAACACTTTTCCTATTCACTTAAAATCTTAAATAATTGTGTGTTTGGTATCACAGTGGGTATGCCAGAATCATGGTGACTAACTGCGATTCTGGTATAGCCACTGTGATACCAAACATAGGCGAAACATTCACATATGGATAAGATTGAAATTAGGCTAGTCTAGACTCTAGATTAAATAAGGCAATGCTAATGTCCTAACACTAAGCAAAACATTCCTTATGGAATCGAAATCAGAAATCCTAAAGAGGTAGCTAAAATTGATCATACCTTGGTAGTGGCATCTTTGGAGTCTTCAGTGCAACACTTGAGACAATCCGATACCAACTCTGCAACCAAAATTCAAGCTTAATATAATCTTCACTCACTCTATTGAAACAATAAAACAAAACCTATCTATATGTTATAGCTATGAAATTAATTAAGATTTGGAATCGCACATTCAATCAAGTAATAGTGTTAGACAATGAAACTAAACCCTAACCAATGAAATTGAATTTGCGCGCGAGAGAGAGAGAGAGAGATCTGAAATGGATATAACCTTTGTCTTTGACATACTCGGATAAAGTATTGCAGTCAGAGCACAAAGCGAGTCCGGTAAAACCGAGATTCTCGCATTCTCTAGAGCTCAATTGTTCCGATGAAACACCCAAAGTGAGAGTGAACGCCACCACAATCACAACCATGGCAACGACTTTCCTCATCTCTCTCATCACTTCTCAACACCTGAAACCAGTTAGTCAAGTGAATGTTCATTCCCATTCCAAGCTCGTCTTTGTGTATATGGGCCGTGGGCCCATCATTTAATTTAATTCAATTGTAAGAAGATTTCTCTTCCCACCCCCGTAACTCTTTTTCACCCCCTAAAATCCAATTTTACCCCTTAAAAATTCGGGTTATGCGAACAAAACTTTTTGAAAAGTTCGGTTTACGTAAGCAGAACTTTTTTTTAGTGTAAATTTTACACTAAAAAAAAGTTCGGGGGGTTTTTAATTAAGAAAAAGTTCGGCCCGCGTTTGCCGAACTTTTTTTCCAGGGGCATAAAGGGAAGCACAGGGGGTGGAAAAGCAAACCGGGGGGTGGGAAAAGTTCTCTTCCAATTGTAATCAGGAATAAAAATATTTTTTTTATGAAAATAATAAAAAACATATTTAAAACCTAAAATAATAAAAAAAATCAATATTTTATAAAAAAACTAAAACTAATTACTAAAACTCATAAGTATCAATTAACAATAGGGTCATGCTAAACAACTCATCAAGAGTTAGGATCAAATGACATCAAAGTGTCAAAGTTAAATTGACACCAAATCATAACCGTTAATTATGTTTAATCTAAAGGCTCATGTTTATACCTTTAATGAGTCGAATAATAGTCTTGTACTTGATTTTTACCAATAAAGTAATTTCTGATTGTGATATTCCCAAATAGGATCATGCTTAATTTTGAATCTTTGATTTTGTCCTTTTCCCTCTTTAAGCCTAGCTCTATGGTTTTATCCCGTTCATATGTACGATTTACCAAATGAAAATAAAAGTAATTGCTCTCTTTTGAGGGATTTTCAAAGATTAATTCATGAATGGATGAAGTTAGATAAAATATTTAATCTTTAACAGGAAAAAAAAAAGAAGAAGAAAGAAAGTAAAGAGATTAAAACTATTAATTAACAGTTTCAACAATTTAAAAGTATGAAGGTATGTGTTCGCTCATTTTAAGTTCAAAGCAGTAAGACAATTAGAGAGGGATGGTAGAGAAAATCAAAGAAAGAAAATTACCTTATTGGTGAAGATTATGATTTGCATTTCTAAAAAAAGAATCATGATTTGGTGAGAATTATAATTAAGATTATCATGCGACAATAGAAATATGCCTTTAGATTAAATGTAATTAACGGTTAGGATTGGGTGTCAATTTAATTTTGACACTTGGTGTAATTTGATCATAACTCTTTTTCTTAATATACTTTAGTAAATCTCAGCTTGGTGAACCGGGAGTCCGAGTCCCACTATTAATAAGTTTATATTAATAACATTTCTTATATCTTCCGTAAATTAGTATCTCATTAACAAGACCAGAAAATTTATGGAATATTCTCACTATTATTTTACTACGAAAGTGGCAGAAAACAATATTCAAGATACAAACAACCTCTACAACGCTCAATAAGAGAACCCCAGTTCTCATACAACAGAAATGCCAGGTAGCCAATATGATGGTTTATCTTGAACTGCAAATCGTATAGTAAGAATAAAACATGACAAAATAAAGACATTTTCATTTCCACACAAACCTTTCAAGAACAATGATGTAAACACTGTAACGAGCAACCAAGTTACCGACAGAGATACACAAGACAAAAAACCAATTGTGCATCAAAATATACATGCATTTCGGCACTGTGTTACAAGAATAAACAACAAAAGAACAGGAAAGTTACAATATTGCACAGGCTAACATAATCCTAATCTAAGGTTGCCCATAAATATTAAATATTAACTTTCTGAAGTTGCCGCAGGGGACGATGAGGCCTTATCATTCTCGTCATCAGAAGTATGCGACTTTATATATGAACGAGCAACATCTAACATCACATCAACTTCTTTCTTGTACTTCATTGACGAAAAAAAAGAGGATTATTTAAAGTTGAAGGTTGATAATAATGCAATAACTTTGTAAATGATTAAAGATCTACCAACCTCATTGACTGCCCCTGACTTTATTTTGGATTGCATCAAACAAAATTTCTTGAAATGTGCACCTGCAGAAACAATTCATCCATTAAATCATCCTTATTCTTAAATAAAAATACAATTTAAGTGGAAGAAGGAATTTGATCTAGCTGTTACTTTTTACTTCAAAATTTCCCTAACAATGTTTGTTTTGGGCCCCTCAAGTCCTGGAATTCTAGGTTAATCCTGATTCAGTAGTTTAACGAGAGAATAAACTATGGGATCGAGGAGAAAGGATCCATCCGGTACTTGGATGGTTCTAGTAGGAGAGAGACACATGTTTTAACATTTAAGAAGTTTTTTTTCTCTCATTTAAAGTCGTTATTAGTATCTCTCTACTGGTCCCAAGCAGTCCGAGAGCACTGTTTCTCATGAGAAGATATCACGGAAGTATCTAGAAATCATCTGGATGCAACAGGTGTCCAAAACTCGTATTGTTTTGAAAGCTTTACAAAAGGGACTCCATCATTCCTAGGAACAGTAAACTATATCCCAAGATATTCAACTGTTGAAAGAGAAAACTAGGTCATCTTATATATTTGGTCGAGGTTACAGAACCGAAATTTCCAGACAATTGTTGAACAGGATGTCAGGATAAATAACAAAATAACATGACATCAATCTTGTTTTATGCATAAAGCAAGATCTGTGATTGTAGGGTCCAAATAAAATTTAATTCATTTCAATCCTGCAGGTCAAATGCTTGGAGCCTTGTTCATCACATCGTACGTGTATAATTGATTATGTGGCAAAAGGCCAAATAATCGTAAACCAGGATTGAAAAAAACTCACTATTCAGTCAGTTACTTTGCCTTCTACAGTTTTCTCATTTTGAATTTCATTTTCACAAGATTAACCTGCTTAGTATGTTATTTCTTTATGTCTGCATCCAAGATGTAAAATAATGGTGTTCCCCTTAAATACACTGTGCGACCCAACTTGAGTCATTATTTCTGATGGTTTAATGGTGATAAGTTTACCACACATATAAATCAATGTGTTTCTATATTATAGTGACTGTCAGATGTTACAATTAGAATAAAAGACTCCAATGTTTATTTGGGTAACTGTATTTCACACTGATAGAAAAAAGAGATAGTGTGAATAAGAGCTTAGTTCTACAACACAACTGAATTATGTCTTATCATAATCAGACTTATCTGTGGTTGGAGATTAGCAGAAGGCTGTATCATAAATGCAGGCTCAAATGCTGAAATCAAAGTAAAAGCAGGACAATTAGGAATCAGAACTTACCCACTCTAATGTCCAGAGTACATGAACTTTCACCGGTTGTCTCCAAACTCCATTTACAGTGCACCTGTTTGACCAAGAACAATAGAGCATAATGTCATCTTATATCAGAAAAATACAAATATTCGAACAAGTATATTGTTAGGAGACAAACAAGACACGATAAAGGAGTAACTGTTAGAATGTTCTCCATTTTATTCGGTTCATTAAGTGCAAATAACAATCCTGCTCCTGCCAATCATCTTTAGTATAACCCATTAACCATCCCGGATATTCTAAAACAAGTAGTAGTACCCAAGTAACCCAACTACTCATTTTTTCTCCCTTTTAATAGAAAAGTAAAAAATGAACATATTAAAAGAAAGCTAATGGTAATAAGAGTTTGTCTACAATCAAAAAATTATATCTAAAATGCAAACCCTCTTTTCCTTATTAGTGGGCACTACTTACATTAGATGTAGTAGAAGCTAGAGAGGATTGTGCTCCTTAACTAAAGCTGGAATACAGTTGGTTTGGTGGGTTGCAGCTTCACACTCATTCTAAACTAGCTAATCACAGAGAGGTGCAATGGCAAATTTCTGTCACAGCCATAGGGCAAGAAGCCGAGAACATGGACAATTTCTAATGACATGTACAAGTATACGCAGAGCAGAACTTCATGCCATATTTAAAGTGTGTTGAAAAAATCTATGCAATATGGGCTGTATAGAATAAACCGAATAATGAACTTGAAAAGTAAGATGTGTTTGACACTTTATCTTGCTTCAATGGCTACACAATTAAAATTACTATCGTTTAAATTGACACACGTAGTAGCATATAATGTCTAAGATATGAAATTCCTCAGTGACGGTGGACTATATGTAAACCCTTTTTATCACCAGCAATCATATTTTTAAGAGAATTGGTTTTGCTATTCAAAAAGGGTTAGCAGCGCAGCTTGTTGCGCGTTTGCCTTTTATTCATATGTAATCATCCTATATTTATTAATATATACAATTGAAATCATATATAAGCTGAATAATCCAAACGAAATCTCAGTAACAAAAATCTATTAATTAAGAAAAAGTAGCAATAACTGCTAAAAATTGATATGAAATCGCAAGTATTCTGTACCTCAAAATACGACCCAAATGGGACATCGTGTGCCTGCTGCACAGTCTCAAACACCTAAAAGAAGTAACAACATCCCATCAAATCGTTTGAACTTGGTGAATAGTTTTTCGTTACTTGTTTTGTGTGTCTAGGGGGAGATATGAGTTGCAATCCAGACCACAAAAAAAATCAATATAATAAAATCATTATTATCACTATTCTTTTCTTGATATGTAAATACAAGCAATAGTCTAACCAGGTTGTTCTTGTCGGATGATAGAACAACATGTTGCCACTCAGTCATAGCTGTGTCTGGAGGGCACATAGGGCTGTTACAAAGGGATCTGAAGGTTATCTCTCGGACTTGACCGTCATATTCTTCTGCTGTATGCCACTGTCCCATCTGAAAAAAAACATGACCATAGAGCAATTCAACAACTAAAAAACAGGATGCCATTTGGTTAACTAAATTTATATCATGCATAATAGTATGTACCAACTATTCTAAAAGCTTTTATTATTAGGTGAAGACACATGGATGGTTTTTTATTACATTTTTGACACATAACACATCCTTCACATTAGAGCCCTATGGACTTTGAAGTGCTGAGCTGACAATGCACAAACCCACCTACCTTGTGCTTTGAACTTCAAATTCAACTTATTATTTGAGGAATGGGGGACCAAGGATCAAACTCTAGACCATGTGATCTTTGATATTATATCATGAACAAACTGTTCTGAAAAATGTGAATGACTAATACTACATTATATAATCTAAGACATGAACATTAATATAGGCACGGCAGAATAATCTGAAACCTCAAATTTCTACAATTAGTATAAAATTAAACATCCATGTACATATGCCCTAATATAATCAGAAAGTTGCATAAAAAAAACTAGTTTTGGCTTTAAGCTGATGATAATTTGAATATATATTTTGGTTTTTATTATTAACATATAAAATATTGAAGTGATAAACTAATATAAAATTATAGATAATCAAGTTATATAAAAAATTTAAACCAGTATAAAAAGAACCATATTATTTGTTCTACAAGATAAATAATCATTACTTTCTAATAGTAATCTGTATTTTTACCTCAGAAATGTGTTCATTTGACTCAGAACATTTCTGATTAAATAAAAAAATTATAGTAAATTTAACTATCTAATAAATAGACCGGTTCAAAATGGTTTTTAAGTTACCAGATTTTCTAGGTTGTCTAAACCAATAACTTGATTGATTCAGCCAATCTGATCACCCTCTTTTTCCCTGGGCAACATATCCAATGGCTAAGCTTATAATTTGTAATGTTGAATTGCATGTAGAATTTTCTATATTTTGACACATATAGGTTAATGATAATCTGTATAATATAACACCGCTATTTGACAAAACCACAATTAGCTCATATGCAAACAAACACCTACCACAAGAACAATATCTTATCTTATATGGATCACAAGGATTAAACAATTTTAAAATGAAGATAACTATCTTAATTTGAACAATCTTGCATTGTGCAGTTAGCGTTGCTATCAACAATAGTGTAACTGTAGAGTTCGTCAATTTACGAAAAAGCCAATAGCAGCCGCGAAACATATAACGAGTAAGTTTTTTTATTATTTCATGTTTGGTTTCCATTCTATCCATTTAAGAAATTGACAACATTTGGCAAGATACACACTCTAATAATTGAAGAAAACTTACCACAAGATTAGTATCCTTTCGTACTGAACGATACTTGCTAGTAAATTTTGAATCATCCTTTAACAATAAGTTAAAAAATTGCTCAGCTGTGCAGGGGAAATCATCCTGGAGACGGATCACTAGTCATATACCAGATAATTAAAATAGTAATTGAGCTCATGAAGACAGAAGGAGAAAATGATGCATACATTGTATATACCAACTAAAGCCTCTTCTTTGGTAAAAGTTTGAAGTTTTCTAGCTTTTGGCATGCTGGTTTCGGGAACCTTATCCATTATGTTACTTCGTCTGACAGAACTGCTATGTGCACGCAATTCTGACTCTGCATTTTCCTGCATAACAAAACATTGAATCACATAATTTTGTTTTCAATTTATCCAAAACAAATTGGGTAAAGTTCATATAAAACAAAAGGAAAGATAATCAAGTCAAAATATAGTTAATCGTTTTCAAAAAATTGCTCGGCTTTGTCCTTTTCAGTCTCTGTCTTCACTTACTTTTTGGTTAATGAGCCCAACCCTTTTTCAACAACCAAATATTTCTCACCAGGCAAAGTCGGTTTCATGGGCCAATTTATGCTATAAATCCGAGCCATGCATTAGGTCTAAAGATGGACCATTCACCTCTAAATCTCTCAAAATGATCTAATAATATATACTCCCTCTGGACTAAATTATAAACAAAAGTACCTACTTTCACACTTATTAAGGATATTAGTTAAGTGCATTTAATTTTCTTGATTTCATGCAAAAAAGAAAATACATTTACTCATGTACCCCTAATTATTATGGTCATCTCACAATACCAAGTAATTAATGTAAGGGTATTTTTTAATGTGCATAGAAAAGTTAATTTTTGCTTATATCCGAGTCCAACAAATTTAAGCACTTTTTGCTTATAAATGAGTCCATAGTAGTAGATTTCTATGGTCTACCTCTACTTCTATCTATTGGGCTATCATTGATCTGGTATACTCTCCTTGTTGGTGGTTCTACACATCTCCTCCATACATACCTAAATCGCTTAATAAGACAAGATTCTAGCATCTTCTCTACGAGATACTCCATTTTTCTCTTAATGGTAGTATTTCCAATCATACCATATCTTGTATATTCATCCACCGCAACACTCTTACCTTTGAGACAGACACTAAGGGCATTTTAGTTTAAACAATGTATTTAGTTCATGGAAGCATAAGATTTATCAGTTTCCTAATGTGTTCCCAAAAGTAAATGATGTTGCAAAGGTATTATGGCTAGTTTTAAATCTCATGGATTCTATAACACGAAGCATCTTGTCTAATAATGAAGATAGTAATTATGTAATACATATGAGACGCCCAATTGATTAAGCAAGAGATGTAACCTTCTTCTCAGTTTCCAACATTTCACGGAAGTTCTTTGCTGCACGTTGTAGATTTCTAATTGCATGATTCCTGTTCCAAAATGATGCAAACTTATATCTGACTCTACCTGAAATATAGAAGAAAAAAGAGCTAATCAAATCATCCAACAAATACTTCCTTTTGTGCCAAAACATGGTGATCACTTTCATTTGCTGAATAAAAACACTCAGATATTTGTAAAAGAATGGTTATTGATTGAGGAGAGAAACACTAAAAATAGGACAATATCACATTCTCAGTATAGTAAGATGCCAGTCATAATGAAAGCACAAAAGTCGGCCAACAATGAAGGAAACCCGCATAGACCAAATGTCATTGTCATAAATCTATTTCTACACCTAGAAAAGGAGGAGCCAAACCGATGCAAAAGTTAGGGTTGAATTTGATTCTACACCCAAAAAAGGAGGAGTCAAACCCATGCAAACGTTAGGGTTTAATGTGATTGAATGTAATTATGAAAGAATATGAACAAGTGTTGCATTATGAAGTGCAATTAAAATTTCCCTGAAGGAAATTAACAGTAAAATAGCCTTTAAACATATCACTAACCATCAGGACTTCCCAAAGGAGGGACACCATGTCCACCAGCACCCATACGAAGAATAATTGTTATAGCAGGATTAATAAATGCATGTTGACTCCTTCGAATCTTAAGAAAAAGCAGAATAGTTGCACCAGATGTAAGTTTTAATGTGACTGAAATATGAAGTTGGATGAGGAAAGAGAGAGAGAAACACCAGAAGTTGTACCTCATCTATATCTTCAAATGGAATAACCACCTGTCAAATATCCCAAAAATATTAATTCCAGTAATTTACATCTGATCTTTCTAATGGTAAGAGATAAAGACAATATAAATACAAAACAAAGGAATCAACAACAAATAACAAATTTGCAGTGATAACATGTGTAAAGGGCTTATATTTCCAAGTGATGGATAAATCAACTTGAACAGGTAACAAGTATAGTCTGACCTTCATTTGTTTTGAGAACACATTGGAATGGAAACAAATGTGCCATGTTGAGACATACATACGACCATGATACAAGAATGACCTCTCAAGTGCACAAGAATAACTATGATCAACAACCTGAAATAGATCCCATTAGATCTGCAAACACACTCGTAAAAAGGACTAGACAACACTGGTGTGTGCATATGAATATTTGTGTCTGTTTACATAATATTAAAGAAAAAGCATCCTAATGGATAAATATAATTAATAAAAAGTGATAAATTTTATTTCTGTTGGTAACCTCATCTGGATGAAGATCAAATATCGTTTGAAGAGGTCCTGGCTTTTGATGGACAACTGTGGGTACCTCTCTTTCAGAGGGTATCCTTCTTCGAGTGTTGGCTCCACCATAACCATTTATCCTATCCGTCAAGTCAATTGATAAATATAAGAAATAAGCCAATATATAATGATAATAAATAACAGTGCTAAAGTATCTTGGACCTAGATAAAATAAATACCAGCTTAAAAAAGGAGTAATAGCACCACTAAAAGTAAATGTAAATCTAAATTAAAATACATAAAAAGACCAATTATAAAACCAAAAATCTCACCTGGCAGAATTTGCAGATAGTTTTTGTGTTTTTATATGAAGACAAACCTGTCATTCAATTAACAGACCTTTAATGATGTTTCTGAGGCATAAAGTGCTAGCAGATCACACACCAAAAAGTCATGAAAATTATGAAATTAAACCATTTTTTCTGAAAGATATTACCTGCCCTGATGGGCTATCCAAAGTATGCCACACTGCACCAGTTTGGCCTTCACTTTCAACTGGAACAGTCACGGAACCAAGAACAGCACTTTTCCAAATTATATCCCAATCATAAATTGTGACATTGATCTGCTACGTCAGCAGGAAAAGAGGTCAGTTTCATGAAAACCTACATAACAGATTTGTTCTGTCAATTGAGAAGCATATACTAAAACAACACATGGAAGTACGGTGATGCTTCTCCTTTATAAGTGTGCATGTTCATGGGACAGTTATTAGAGTATGAGAAGAGAAGGTATGGATAAGTATTATTTTAGATAGTAACAGCTTTAAGCTCGGGCATGAATGATTCTCCGAGGAGCCATAGTGTATGGCTAGATTGTGCAATATCATCTGATGTAATCTTTTGCATTGTTTGTGCTTTTATTCTGTGAGATGTGTTATTCAATTGGTTTCTAACAGAAATATAGGTAGTAAAGCTATTTGGTCTAAAAAAAAATTATACCGAAAAAAAAAAACCAACCAAGTTCCCAAAAGACAAGTTTTACAATCATCAAATAATTTCTTCGCACTTAATGAAAAAAACAGCTTCAACATCACAGTCAAGGAATTGAACCTCAAAAACCACTGAACCAAGCAACCATAAACAGTTGGTTATAACTTATAACAATAAAACAAAGCATGGATGATAAGCCAGCAACCTGGACAGGAAGTTCATCGACAGAAAAATTGAACTCTTCGCCCCACATTGGATTTCTTGAACCAGGGACCATGGAACTGCATTGGCACACCAGAAGATAAAATTACTATGGCCCAAAGAACAATGTTGAGCAAAAATCTTGTTTCTGAGAATGAAATATACTGAGTACGGAAAATGATAGAATACCAACTGAAATTAGTGTATTAGTCACAGAATTTTACAGAGACTACAAGAACATTGTCCTAGTGTTGTGAAACTCCTACAATTACATAGAATGAAGTTATCTCTATCCAAAACTACCGAATTCACACCATATTTGCTTCCTAGCTCCCTACTTACATCATATATCATGAGCACATACCTGGTACTAATTTTCCTGCATATTAGATGCATAACTAGCATATAACTGTTCTACACATAATAATGAACTAAATACATAACTATTACATAACTGCCCTGCATAAATTAATACTGTCCCGTGTAACAGTCACGGGACACAGTTTGACATCCAATTCCCCCTTTCAAGAGTATACCTTCCAAATAGGTGAGTTATTGAACCTTTCAAGTTCCATCTCACATCAGAAAACATGTAGGGTGTGTTAGATTCACTAAAAAATAAAGGACCGAATAGGACAACTTCGGTTGTACTATGTTTGATTTTAAAATTGTTTCTGGGACTGGGCTAACTAGGATCAATGGACTATACCACAGGACACCATTTTGTCCCAAGTACAAGTTGTCTAAAATTCAAAAATTATATTTTGTCCACCAAACATGGTACATGACAACAAGTTGTACAATACTTTAAACTTTGTCATGTGTTGTTCTATCTAGTACATATCTTTTGCAGATCAAACTGACCCGTATTATCATTTTGCCACGCCTCTTAACAGTACATGTATTCAATTTAAGTGCAAAGACATTCTGTATGCAAGCAAATAGAGGTGTCCACCTATCTTTAATACATTTTGTACTTATTTTAAAGCAGTTCAAACTATTGTTTCTCCTGCAAGATCAATACTAAACCTAGAAGTGCAAATTATAAGTAAGACTAGATACTGACCAAAAAATAATAATTTCAGTGTTCATGAAAGTATCTGCCTACGTGTTCGTGAAATAAAGCAAACATCCTAATAGGCTAATACAATAAAACTTAAGCCTATAACTGACTCAAAATAGATTGCAGTACATTCAAAGGAAAAACCAGTCAACTGCAACCGAAATTGCAGATTAATTCATGATATAGAGGTGAAGTACTCCATAGAAAGATATGTTCAAATGAAGGGGTAAAGTAAAAGAAAAGTTTATCATCAAACCTGAATCGCTTTTCATTGCCACATGTGATGATGACATAAGGATCCGATGTGCCATTTAAGTTAGCAGCAATCAGATTTTTAGCAGCCAATAGTTCTAACTGCAAATAAAGTTGAAAAATATAGAAAGAAAGTTAGAGAAAAAAAAAAAATCATTAATCAATAACTTTCGGTATACATAAACGCAAGACTTATTGTAATTTGACTTCTTTAAGCAAGGTGGTCCAGACTGGACGTTGTACGAAATTCAAATTACCTTAATCAGGTAGGCTGAACTTTGAGAATCTCCTCTAGGGTTGCCAATCTACAAAAATAAGTGCAGAACTGCATGTCAACAAGTTCAAAATTACTCCACGAAAGAATTAACGTGCGAAAATGTTTAGCCATTAAGTGCATGTTTGATATCAAATTAGCTTTGCAAAATCACGGTGACTCATTTCAGATTCTGGCTAACTAACAGTGATACCAAACATATACTAATTTGAACAGAATTTTCTTTAGATAAATTAATCAATTTACACACGCAAACAAACCGCCGAAAATGAAATCAACAAATGCTTCATCACTTCAGGTAAATTTATCAATTCCTCATTTATGACTATAAACAGAAAATGAATTCATACACAACAGCACAAGATTCTTCAAAAAGAACTAAAAAGGAAAAAAAGTAAAAGTCAAAAGAAAAGATTAATAGAAGATGATCTAACTACATATTTTACCCGCGTGATTTTGAAATAGTACAGAATAAACAATAACAGAGTAGTACATAATAAATGAAAAGACGAAAGTAACCTTCACCTTATCGTCGGAGGAATGAATAGCGGAAGAATTATCAGAAAGCGATCGATCGGAGTGGTGATCACCGGTTCTGAAAGTGAAAAACCAATAAGCGAGAATAACGAATATGGAAGCAGCGAAAGCGACTTCGATCTCCCATAAAGAAGGAACGAGAAAACCGAGGACGGCGAAATCCATGGCGGTTAGAACGAAAACGGACATGATAACCGATCAGAGAGAGAAATTGTCAATTGAGCGAAGAAGCGGTTAATTTAGGGTTTAGAGAATTTGGAGAAGACATTGTTGTTGTTGTTTTTCCATTGGGGAAAGAGAGAAGAAGAATTCAAAAGACGACGACGTAAGAGAGTTATGAAAGAACAAGGATAGTCAAAGTTGGACCGTTGGAGGAGAGAAGTGTTAAAACATTTCGCAGCATACTCTATTCTTTCTCACGAGTGTGTGTTTGTTTTGTTTGCCTTTCGGTAAACTAAAACGGCCATGATCACTTTAGAGTTTAATGGTAAAATGGTAAATAATGCTTTTGACACGATTTTATTCTTTCTAAATATAGTAAGGGTCCGTTTGGTCTATCTTATTTTCGAGTTTATGCAAACGGCTTATGCAATATAAATTATATTTTATGTTATTTTATAAATTCAAACTAGTGAAAATTAAATTTTTATAAGCTATTTTATCATAAACTACTTTGAAAAACTTATAATAATACATAAAAATTTTATAAGTTGTTTGCATAAGCTCAAAAATAAACTAGGCCAAACGGGCCCTAAGTAGGATTATTGTAACTTCTGAATTAAAGACATTTTAATGAATCTAAATAATTTTATTTGAGGAAATTTTAAGAAATTAAATGTATACGTGCATGTTTTTTTGAGTAATCTAGTGCTAGAAATTAATCTCTTAAGATGGATAAGTGAAATGAACAAAGTTTGAACTATAATTCCTATATATATAATGC
Organism: Trifolium repens; assembly: GCA_030408175.1. Lineage (NCBI taxonomy): Eukaryota > Viridiplantae > Streptophyta > Magnoliopsida > Fabales > Fabaceae > Trifolium > Trifolium repens. Next base: position 13,594,178 of record CP125842.1, on the reverse strand, counting down.
ATTTGTTCCTCTGAGTTAAACTCACGGAACAAATATACAGTTTTTTATATGATTTTTTGGATTACATTATTATCATTATCATTTACCATACTAGATGCTTAAATTGTATTTTTCTCTTCTACATTACCATATTGTTTAAAATTAAATATAATTTTAATGGTAAACTTGTACTTTTAGTACTTCATTTTTATTAAATTTTTAGTTCTCAAAAAGTTATTTGCACTAAGTTTTAGTTTATACCGTTAAGTTAATGTGTATTTTTCAATGGTTTTTTTACATGTATGTTTAAAACATCATATAGAGTTTTTCAAAAGAAAAAAGAGTTCAAAATTTAATTTCTAGGTCATGATTTTTATTGCTTTTTATCTTGAACTTTTCTTATTTAAAAAATTCATATCATGTTAAAAAAAATCTAAATTTTAGTAAATAAAATTTATATGATATTTTAAACATCCCTAAGAAAACATTCAAAAAATAAAGAATTTAGTCATATATAAACAAATTTAGTTTTTGTATGGACTAAAACTATGTGCACAAAATTTTTTACAGGGACTAAATGTATAATCAAAATTAAGTAAAAACTAAACTTAAAATGTTTCCATTTTATAGGACCAAAAATATATTTAACCCTTAAATAAATATACACTCCCTTCCTATATTTAACGAAATATATTAATAAAATTTACACTCTACTCTATTGAGAGAAACTTGAATTTGATTTCACTTTTCTTTTATATTAAAATCAAAACTTATAGTATATTAATAGACACTCCATAATTTAATCAAACTTGTAATGTATATTTTTTCATTAATTTTTATTCACATCATTAATGTATAGTTTTAAAGACAATCATAAACTTTGAAGCAATACAAAATAAAATAAAAAATTTGGATAATTACTAGATTAAATTAGAAAAATAAATTAGATTTTATACTCTAAGATCAGTAAATTGAATATAGTAACTTTGAGCGTTTTTTTTTTTTTTGCATATTTTAATTTTATGGGAAACCACACTCACAAAAAATCATAGCATATTTTAATTTGAGAATGAAATGAGAGTTAAAATATATTCGAAAGATAATAGAGTTTATAATAATTTATATTTATAGGGTTCCTATAGATTTCCAGGGATGGAGATGAGAGGAAAAAAAAATCAATTAATAGTGCAGAACAGAAAACAAAAGAATAGTCTCCATTTCACTCTATCTGTACCGTGTAACATCCTTAATTATGTATTATGCAAAAATTATTTCAATTTCACCGTACAAAGTTAAACCAAATTATTCAAATAATATTTAAAATAAATACATAAATAATATTAAGGTTTGAATGCAATTTTTGTCTTCTATTATATAAAAACATGCAATTTTTGTCCTCCTATTTTGTTTTGCGCAATTTTAGTCCCCTATGTTGAAAAATGAGCAATTTTGACCCCTTATTTTTTTCGCACAAATTTGGTCCTTGTATTTTGAAAAATTTAAACATTTGGTCCACTTTTTCCAGGGGCGTACATGGATTGAGAAAATCCGGTCGATCCCGTCAAATCCACCCAATCCAACCCAAAAAAGTGGGTCGGATCGGATAATTGGGGTGAATATGGGTTTGAAAAAGGAAAAATCCAAATAAAAAATCGGGTTTCGAGCAAAATCGGACCCAAACAAAAAAACTCACTAACCCAATAGTGTCATAGTTTATTGAAATATTTTTTTGATATAAATAATAAAGATTTTGTGGTTTGATAGTTAAATATTTTTCATAGTGAAAATAGGTTCCGGTCGATCCCGTCAAATCCACCCAATCCAACCCAAAAAAGTGGGTCGGATCGGATAATTGGGGTGAATATGGGTTTGAAAAAGGAAAAATCCAAATAAAAAATCGGGTTTCGGGCAAAATCGGACCCAAACAAAAAAACTCACTAACCCAATAGTGTCATAGTTTATTGAAATATTTTTTTGATATAAATAATAAAGATTTTGTGGTTTGATAGTTAAATATTTTTCATAGTGAAAATAGGTTACACCATGTTTTATGAAAATAAAAAAATTAAGTAATTTTATAAAACAAATATGATGATTTATCCTTTAATCATTTAATATTTAAAAAATTGAAAAATTATTCGGGTAACTCGTTATCCAATCCGAAAATTAGTGGGTTTACCGGGCCAAAATGGATAGTTATTTTTCATAGCGCAAATAAGTTACACTATTTTTTAAGAAAATACAATGGTTGAAATATTTTAAAGAAAAAATATAATAATTTGTCATTTATTTATTTAATTTTAAAAAACAAAAAATAACTTGGGTAACACTATCCAACCCAACCCGATTCAATGTTGTAACGATTGGTTATTTTATTGGACTCAATCCAAAGTACCCTACGTGGTTCGGATTTTGGGCAAACTCAATCCAATCCGGCCCACGTACACCCTACCTTTTTCATTTATCCTTCAATTTTGATGACATGACACATTCTTTAAATGAAATGACACATGATACATATTTATGATACTATCAGGTCATATTTACTTTTTTAATTTATTATTTAAATATGATTTTATTATTTCTTAAGTCAAAAAACATAAATTAAGAATTTAAATTTAAGAGTGTGAGTTTCTTATTATTCATCATGTTTTTCTAAATATAAGGAAGTGTGCCATGTCATTTAAAGAATCTGTCAAATCATTAAAATTGAAAGTTGAATGAAGGGGGGAACTAAATGTCCAAAATTTTAAATTACAGGGACCAAATTTGCGTAAAACAAAATAGGGGAACCAAAATTGTGCATTTTGTAAAACATGAGGACAAAAACTGCGCAAAACAAAATAAGAGACTAAAATTACACATTTTATAAAATAGGAGAACCATTTAAGCCTTATATTAAAAAGAAATAATCTTATACATGAAACATGCCAACATACTAGTTATTATTTAAAGTATCTTAGCGTGTAAGGGGACACATGAAATCCATAGTTGAGTACAACCCCGTAATCCGACTCAAAGCCACAAATAATTGATAACACATTAAAGCATTTGATAGGGTACAATCCGGGTCTTGGGTTAACAATTATGAAAAATGGGCATGCACAATTGCATACAAGTGGGTGCGTGCCTCTAAAATTTTATCTTTTCATAACCGAAACTGACCGAACAACCATTAATTTTTTTTTTTTCCATTTATGATACTTTGATGAAGAAGGTGTGAAAGATATTCTAATATATATGTTTTAGATCTATTTTAATTTATATTTCTCTTATACCTAATCTATTGTTGTCTTTAGAGCTACATATGTGAAACAAAATAACCGCATCTCACCCTATTTATATTTTCATTTAAGCCCTTCTATCATTTGTTGCATTTTGTACAAGGTATCAAACTATTTCAATTTTTGGATAATGAAGTTGATGAAAATAAAGTTTCAATCTAATCTGTAATAATCGATCTGTTACCCATACAACCTAATACCCAAACAAACCGAATATAAATTCGATCAAAATTAAGTCCAAATTAAAATAGTTGCAATTTTTTCCTCCAATTTTGATGATTTTCAGCTCGAATCCAACCAAAACCGACTTAATATTATCATAACCCTTTCAAATGATTGTTAAAATGACAGGGCATAGTGGCATACTAAAAAGAAAAAAGAATGACTAGGCATAAAGCACAAATAAAGATGCAACGAATGGATGACACCTTGTACTTGTACTACATACATAATGTAAACCTAAAATTTCATTTGGTTACACGATTATCACGCACACACACACACTACTACCACCACCACTAGGTTTATTTATTTATAACGTTAACTTCACTTCCCTTCCTTTTCTCCACCATCGGCCGCACAAACATCTCTACTATCAACCCTCGCCTCTTTGCCGCATTTCTCTCCTCTGGTACTTTCTCTATCCCTCTCTTTCACTCATTACCTCACATCACATTCACGTTAACTTTATTTATCCTCTTCAATTCTATATCTTCGAACACTCTTAGCTATTTTTATGCTGCACTAATGCTTATTTTTATATATCTTAATCTTCACCCAGTTTTATTAGTTTTTGTATAGTTTTTTTAGCTCGATTTTGCTTGGTTTTAGATAATTCAGCTTGTTTTAAGCTTTGGATTGTATGTCTGTCTGTGAGAAAAATTGAAATTACTTTAGATCAAAATGAACTTTGCATTTGTGTAATTTGGATCAGATTGTGTTGATTCTATTGAATTATCTATTGGAAAATTCAATTGATCAGAGGTTGATATTACTTTACAATTCAGTTTTTGGTTTTCACACTTTTATTTTGTTAATGTGTTCTGGTTTTGCAATTGATTCTTGATTAATTTATTGTTATAAGTTAAGTTTGTTAAATAAATATGTTTAATATTCAATTCTAGATAGGTATATGATTGCCTATGAAACATTTGTGAGGTTAGGGCTCAGTAATGTAGCAAAAATCTTTTTCAACTTTGGATCTGGTGGACTGGTGGTATTGGCTTGGAACCTGAGAGTGTGCTCCTCCTTAAGGTCTCAAGTTCGATTCTCTCTGGTGCCAATTTGGGTGGGCTAATTTAGCTTCTTAAAAAAGATAAAATAATTGTGTCTAGAATTTTTATTTAGTTTTTATGACAATGTAACAATTTGATTTTTATTTTGTTAAATTTATGGGTGTGTTTTGATTTTGAACAGGTAAACTAAAAGGGTGCCAAAGTTTGGATTAATTAGGGAGGTGGAAGAGAAAGGTTTGAGTGACATGACTAATCCTGTTGTTAAGGCGGAGTTCTTAGTTGAGGATCAAATTGGGACAAGCGCAAAACTTTTTGAGGACACAGAGGTTGATATTGTGAGTTGGACAAACAAGGGTGATGTTGGATCTACGAAAAATGAGGATCCTGATGCAACTGAGTATTCGAGTTCCTTTGCTGATACCAACTCTGATGGTGAAAATAGTTCAAGATCGAGTGATGCTGAAGTGGAGTCAGAGTTCGTTGGTGAGAATAATGTGGCATGCCCCTTTGATACCTTTGGTTCTGATTTTCGAATGAGGTGATTTTTATTCAAAATCAGTAAATTTTAAACTATCATGCTTGGACATATATTAACAATCAAATACAGTAAAATAGAAGTCCTTAGTTAGAGGTCAAAATATGTTGAGATTTTAGTTTTCAACTAGTTGTAAAGTACAAAAACCATGTTATGCTTTCAAATATTCAAATTTGATAATTAAAAGTATTTGACAATTAAAACCTTAATACTTACAGACTATTTCAATTTTCAACACTGATTCTTATTAGAAGTTAAGACATGGAATTTAAAAGGCATTCTCCAGTTGTAGATGGCATGTGAAATCTTGGTATGATGCTTCAGTAGGAAAGTTTGTTATTTTTGTGCAAATCGTTATATATTGCATGCTTCAATTTATATTATTAACCAGACAAATGTTCATCATTCATATTTTTTGTCGTAACCCTTGCCGGAATAAATTTGCATCGCCATCCAGTAAATATTAATATTGGAGAATCTATCACCACTCTTTGTGTGGTCTTTCATTATTAGTCTCCTTTTTACAGTCAATTAATTTGAGTTTCCTTATGCTAATCATCAATTTATCTAGTTAGATTGTGTTTTATGGTGAATCGAAATTTTTGGATGCTGCATGTTTGTAACAATATGATTGTTATCACTATATTTGATATTTATGTATATTTTGATAAATGGATTTCATGTATAAATACAGGAAAAGGAAGTTGACAGATCATTGGAGGAACTTCATACGACATCTAATGTGGCGTCTCAAATGGACGGAGCTAAGACTCAAGCAACTTGAGTCACAAGAATTAAAGTATAGTAGAGAACTTGAAGAGTATGACAGGGGAAAGCATACTGCACCTGATCATTTTAACTTGGAAGAGTTTGGTTCAAAGTCAATACCATTTTCGAGTCACCGGTACAGAAGTAAGGCCAAAATGAGAAGGAAAAGAAAGAAAATTGAGGCCACAACTGACATAGCTTCGTATACAGCACGTCACTATCTGTTCTCATATCTTGGTACAAACTTTTTTGCATTCATTTATCTTTATACCTGATTTGCACATCATTTTCCTATTGTTTACGAACCGCTGTTCCTACCACACAGCAGTATGTGATTTTTTCCTTTACTTACTGTAGAAAACAAGAAGTCTGATGCGGATGGCTCTTTGGATGATGATTTTGACAATCCAGGTTAGAAATTATGCTTCGTTGATGATACTTTGTACCTTGCTGCTAATGACACGCTGAGTCACCACTCACCAGTGCCATTAACGTCTCTTGCTTTTTGCTTTCGTTAAGAGAAAATGATGAAGACGAAAACTGTTTTATTCAATTGCACTATGTTTCTGGTTTTTGTGTGGCGACTTATCTTTCATTTTATTTACTTTTTACATTATTGATCTCCCTTTAACTATGCCTCGTAATCACATTTTATTTATATCCAAATCATTAGCCATGACAAGTTTTTTAATATGCTCTTTTGGTGTAGTGATCCCAGAGCCACATGCCAATTCAACAGAAAAAAGTGTAGACCATCCTTTGCTTAAATGCACCGCCACTGATGTTTCCTATGAGCTGCTCCTTTGGAACATTGACAATCTACATTGTAGGGTCCGCACACTGAAGAATGGCATCAACGCAATCACGTCCCAAAATCCTTCGAATTTTAGCCTTATTCCTAGCTATGGTCCAAGCCCTGCAAACTCTGAGGGGGATGGGTACACAGCCTCTGTTGGAGGTATATGTAATTCATCTCAGCATGTAGCTGATGAGTTTGAATTCGGAGACTTTGTCTTTCCTGACAGCGCAGTTTCAAGTTTTGGAGAAGCTACCGATATTCCAGATATAATTGAGAGCACTGTTGGCTTGTTGGCTGCTGCTGATGTCACCTCTCAATCGGCCTTGGTTCCCGACTCTGGTGAACATGTGAGTTTTCTTAAGTTATGAATTTCATACTTTTAATTCATCACTAAAAAAGTGTTTTATACCTATAAATATGATTTATTTTGATGTCCATATTGATAGGTACTTGTTATGTTCCATTTTAATTGTCTTTTTTCCAGAAAAATTATGTTCCTATTTACTTGTCATTTTCAAAGTTCAATGCAACATTGCCTATTGTTACGACTGGTGGTGGTTGTACTTATTTGACTATCTTCACTTTTGACATCGATGATTGTGCAGATGGTAGACAATGTTCTGATGCACGAGCTTCAGGAGGTAAAAAAGGAAGTGGAAGCTCACTATCCCATTGAGAAGCTGCAGGAAGTGAAAAGGGAACTGGAAGAAGGTTCGCATTCCATCTCTGTTCCCATGTTAGATACTAATATAGCACCAACAACTTCTGCATCTCAAGAGCAATCTGCTCTCAAGGCATGTATGAATAAATATATAAGCTTCCCAAAAAATAAGCGAAAGCGCGGGGAGCGCAAAGCTGGTTCCGGTGCTTGGAACAAGAAGTCTCCTGGTGAACCTGATAACCAGTAAGACTTCACAATTTGTTGTGGTAACCAGTCAATAAGACTTCTCAATCTGTTGTGACTGTATCATTATTTGTAGCACATTTTTCTTCTTTTGTTAACATTTATTTAATTAAACGTTTTTAACTCACCGTTTTTTAGGTCATGATATTTGTGATATGGTTTTGTTTGGTTTAGCCATTAGTTGTAGTTGGGATTTAAAACGCCGAGCTGTGTTATTTAGACACACAATAGTCGGACACCGTATAAAATACAACTCAGATGTGTGTAATATCAGAATTGGAGAGAGAGAGAGAAATTAAACTTGGAAACTGTATATACATTGGTTTGAGGTTAGATTTTGCGAGAAACATTTCCGTGAAATGTTGTATCCTTTGTCGCTTTACTTGACAATCACTTTTAGTATTTCACTTAGAGATTAAGCTTAGTGTTGGACATTAAAAACCAATAAGGCATGCAAAGACATCACACTAGAGAGAATGCTCCTAATATGTGCCACTTCCCTTCCAACAAGAAGCATATATCTACTTTATAAGAGAAAAGTCCCCCCAAAAACCAGTTTCTCTCTCTAAAAAAATCTCTCTGACTTCTCTCTAGGAAAATCCAGATATGCTCCTCCCTCTCAATCCAAACTTTTTTCTAACGATGTAGACATGAGGGCTGTGGTGGTGCGACGAGGAAGAGGTCCACCACCTGTCCAGATTAGTGCCGGTTTCTTTCCTACGATTTCGACCCGTTTTTGTTTTTCCTACTGGTTTTTGTGCTCTCTTCGTGGTGTTTGCCCTGTCTCTGCGTCTGGAAAGCGATGGTTGTGATGTTGCGTCATCGCCAGAGGTGGTTCTCTTTCCTATTTCCGACCACGATGGTGGTTCTGTTGCTTCTTGCGCGTGCTCTGGTTTGGTGTTCGTCCGAGGCGGTTCTGTTTCCTGTTTCCGGCGACGGTGGTGGTTTTGTTCTCCTGCGCGTGTTCTGTTTTGGTGTTCGCCGGAGATGGTTATGTTTCTGGCGACGATATTCATGTTCGATTGGCTTTTGTTCTTACTGCCGAATTCCTGATCTGTATGTTGCTGCAGGTTGGTTTTTGGTTGTCGGCGGCAAAGAATTGGTTGCGTTTGGTTTCGGTTAAACCGTGACTCTTGCCGTGTTTCTTTCAACAGTGATGGTGGTGGTAGATTAGTTTCAAATTTGGTAGTGGTGGTGACAGGGTATTGTTCCGGCGGTGTGGGGTGGTGGTGTGGGGTTTGGATTAGTTATGATTCGGCGGTGACAGATTTGGGTTATGATTGTGTTCTGACTCGGCGTGTCTGTAGGTGTGTGTGTTGATGGAGGTGGTGAATCGTGTTTTGCTTCTTGTGGCGTGTGTTCTGATTGTGTTCTGTTTTTGGTTCACGCGTCTTGGTTGTGAATGTGACGAATCTGAGATGGAGGTGATGAGGGGTGTGGTGGTTGCGACCAGTGGCGAAACAAAGATTTTTTTTCCAGGGGGCCGGTAGAAAAGTTATAGTAAATATATTACGTACAAACTTGAAAATAATACTCTTTTTTTTTTATGAGTTAAAATAATATTGTATGTGTAATAAGTAATTTGAAATGATCAATAATTGACTTTTAATTAATACTCACACAAAGTTGATTTTTAGAAAATTATTTATTTTATTATTGTATTACACAAACTAAAAAAGAAAATCTGTTAAAAATAGTTGTGTTTTTAGAAGAAAAAAGTAAAAATCGTGCATTTTTGGTATTGATAAATACATATGAAAATTAACTTTTTAAAATAGTTGTGTGGTTTTTTAGAAGATTTTTTTTTGAAATTGTGCATTTTTTATATTGCTAAGCATGACTAATGCTACGGTGGACTATTAGGTGGTCCATCATGGACAAGTGATCCACCGAATACGAATTTTACAAAATTTACTGGTAGATTGAAAGTTTATATCATATAGATCATTTATAATTTTTTTTAGAAAAATTGAAAATTATTTGATATTTTATTGGGATTTATCAAGATTTACAGTATTTAATAAACCGTTAATCTTGATGGGTCTCAATAACATATTAAATGATTTTAAATTTTTCTAAAATTTTCTATAGATGATCTATATTTTTTTTTGAACAAGCAAACATTTATTAAAGCTCAATCCTTCACAAGAAGTTTAGGAAAGGCAAGGAACAAAGAAACATACAAGGGAAGCAGCAGAGAGTATAAGTAAAAGAAATCAAAATACTCCCACCCCAATACACTTGAAACAGCCTCTGTTACATAAAATAGATACAACAAACAGGTCCCCCCTAACCAAAACGAAACCAACATGAACAGCTCCAGCACAACACAGACCCATAACAAAACTCCATAACAGCCTCTACCGTAAAAAGCAGTCTCCTGGGTCCCAACACCACTCATAAAAAAGGCACGGCTTCACTTTTAATCTAGCGAGACTCCACTTCCAACTCAACACCTTTATTGCATCAATTATCTCACTTGGAGAGCTAACGGCGTTTGCAAAAATAGAATTTTTGGTATTGATAAATACATATGAAAATTAACTTTTTAAAATAGTTGTGTGGTTTTTTAGAAGATTTTTTTTTGAAATTGTGCATTTTTTATATTGCTAAGCATGACTAATGCTACGGTGGACTATTAGGTGGTCCATCATGGACAAGTGATCCACCGAATACGAATTTTACAAAATTTACTGGTAGATTGAAAGTTTATATCATATAGATCATTTATAATTTTTTTTAGAAAAATTGAAAATTATTTGATATTTTATTGGGATTTATCAAGATTTACAGTATTTAATAAACCGTTAATCTTGATGGGTCTCAATAACATATTAAATGATTTTAAATTTTTCTAAAATTTTCTATAGATGATCTATATTTTTTTTTTGAACAAGCAAACATTTATTAAAGCTCAATCCTTCACAAGAAGTTTAGGAAAGGCAAGGAACAAAGAAACATACAAGGGAAGCAGCAGAGAGTATAAGTAAAAGAAATCAAAATACTCCCACCCCAATACACTTGAAACAGCCTCTGTTACATAAAATAGATACAACAAACAGGTCCCCCCTAACCAAAACGAAACCAACATGAACAGCTCCAGCACAACACAGACCCATAACAAAACTCCATAACAGCCTCTACCGTAAAAAGCAGTCTCCTGGGTCCCAACACCACTCATAAAAAAGGCACGGCTTCACTTTTAATCTAGCGAGACTCCACTTCCAACTCAACACCTTTATTGCATCAATTATCTCACTTGGAGAGCTAACGGCGTTTGCAAAAATAGAATTATTACGCGCTTTCCAAATGCTCCAAATTGTAACATGCCAAACCATCAAGAATCCTTGTCGTGATTTTTTGTTCTTCGCCGCACCCCTCATCACCCTAAAAAGCGAGGCTATAGAATGGGGCATAATTATGACAACGCCAAGCCACTTAAACACTTCATACCAAACCACCAACGCCTTTGGACAATGTAAAAAAAGGTGTACCAAGGACTCCATCCTACCAACACAATTAACACAATCTCTAGAATTGTCCGGAGAGATAATTCCACGATACTCAAGATTGCTAGTAGTTGGAAGTCTATCATAAAGTAATTGCCATGAAAAAGCGATTACCTTAGATGGAGCCGGACTATCCCAAATTTGATCAAACACCACCACCTCTTCACCCTCCAACTCCACCTCGGGTTGAAGAATAGACGCAAGATGGCTATAGATGATCTATATGATATAAACTTTCAATCCAAAGGTGAATTTTGTAAAATTCGTATTCGTTGTAATATTATTCATAACTGGTCCACCATAGACCACTTAATGAGGTGATCCATATTAGAATTTACCTGCTAAGCATATATGAAAATTAACCTTTTTAAGGAAAATAACCTTTAATGGCTAAAAAAATAAAATAAGTGCTGCCAGCCAAATTTGAACATGGAACCTCTCGGGAGGAACATAGAGATTAAACCACTCGCCTGGCCTTTAGTTTTAACATTTTCACTCACAAATAAATATATAATATATATTTGTAATTTTATAATACGGGTACTCTAGTAATTTCTTATTTTTCGGGGCCACCCTCAGCCATCCCCTGGTTCCGCCTTTGGTTGCGACAGATTTGAGATGAGGTTTGGTGGTCGAGACGGATCTGTGATGGTTGTGGTGGCGATGAGCAAATCAGTGCCTGAGTTGTTTGTGTTGGGCGTATCTCCATTTTCCTTCTCAATGGAACCTCTGTGGAGCGCTAATACCTTTCTCCAAAGTTTTTCGCAGCTGCGATTTTAGCCTTTACGTCGCCGTTGTTGTTTTGTTAGTTTTGGATTTGGTTGTTCTCAGAGGTTTGTTGGCTGTTTCTACGGCTTGTTTCTCTCTCCATTCCAATTGTGTAGTTGTTTTGCGCTTTGGTTTCGGGTTGAGTTCTCGTGCCGCCGTCGGATGAAGGTTCTTTTTGAGTAGATGTGGTTTGATATCCCAATGTGAGTGGATATTCCCTATCTTCAAGGATGCCGTTTTGTTTCAGATGGAATTAAAGTAGGATGGGTGGGCGATATGTGGTGTAGTTGCCTTGGTTTGACGTTTGGGGCATTTTTTGTTATTGTTTTAGGTTGTTGTTTTAGATGCCATTGGTGTTGGAATTATTCCTTTTTGAAGAATTTTGTATGACTTGACTTTGCGGACTGTGCTGGGCTTGTGCTCAGTTCCGTTTTTAATAAAAATTTAGCCTTTAAAAAAAAAAGCACAAAAGACCAATGAAAACATAACTTTGTGTAGCTCCAATTTTATGAGGAAACTGTATTTTATTTTTCTTCAAAAAGATTATGAGTTTTGATTAATTACAGGTTTGGTGAAGATTGAGAATTAATGAACATAAGAGATAACATTGCACGTGAAAATGCCATCATTATATCTTTGATGTGCTAGCTAATAATATATTTGATTTTAATTTTGCATGACTAATTAACCTTCAAGTTGGGGGATTCTATAATACACTAGGCCATATCTTGTCAAATTTAGGTAGGTTTAATTCAATGTTATGACAATGGAAGCTAAACTTTATTCACAAATAGATTCATAAGAAACGCAGATAAAGTTTAGCCACATGATATGATATCATTTTTCATTTTAGTGAATTGGCAAGTTGATGTGTACATTGTTAGCATGTGTGTTAGGATTTAGATCTCTCATGCCTAAAACCTTTTTGGTTCAGTCCTCTCTCTCCCTCTTTAGGAAGAATTTATAAACTATGTTAACCAATGTTCACAACTTGAGCTTCAATTTTACTCTTATTTATTTATAATACTGTAATTATTTACCGTCTCTATCACACTGAAGATGAGGTAAAGTTGTTAATTTTCCTTCTTGAAAGCAACTCACTTGACCTTAAATTCCGTAAAGTTCGCAAAGGTATAGAAGCCATACCTACCATAGTGGCAACATACCTTTTTTTGTGATTTTGATTGGAAGGTCTTCGTTCCAATTCAAAGTGAACAAAATGATTTTCCATGGTCTACAATGTACTATAAAGCAAAAGATCACTTTAGTTATCTCAAACCTCTAATTCTGTTTTGACTCCTCCCAGCCTCACTACTATAAATTACCATAACAATAAATAATCATAGTTATATTATATCCACTTGATAGGAATATTATAGGTAATATGCATGAATATGAGTTTAAAATCCTGATACATTCATTTATGAATTTAATTGTTATGCATTGTTAGTACTATAAAACTTTTTTACACATGCATCCAATGATGTGTTATCACATCATTTAATGAATGTGACACATCATATATTTTTAAACACAATATATGATGTGTTGGTATATTATTGGACGTATGTGTAAAATAATTTTACACTGACAGTATATATAAATTAAATTCTTCATTTATTTATCGGTCAAATTCTAGCCACTATTTTATTTAAAAAAATAAAAATATTACATAATATTAAATACTGTAACAAATTAATGTCTTGGTTATATGCAAATAAAACATTATGATTAATCTTGACAAAAAAAAAAACATTATGATTAATGGGATACTAGTAGCATAAAATTAACTCTTAATAATGGAAGAAGTTAATTAATTGCATTAACATACTTACAAATTCATCTTATGGCCTATTAGAAATCTTTAATGAATGACATTTGCCAAGATGCCAACCAACATCTCCAATCATAATGTCTTTTTCACTTTGCTGCAGCTTTTTTGAGTTTTGGGATAGAAATATGCAGCACCACAACACCTTTAACGAATTTAAATATATATGGAGTACTAATAATACATCAAGTGGCAAAAAATTATAATCATATAATGGATATATTTTTGAGAATTCTAAACTTAGAATAAATGAACTGTTTCAAAAATATTTATGGTACATTCGAGAAGTATTTTTATGGTCAATTTTTTATATTTTATTGTAAAAAATAATAATAACTAAATAGTATTTATCAACAGTGTCAACAAAATAATTTTTTTTCTAAATTTTTATTATTCATAATAATAAATATTGAATATTTTCATGATAAAATATAAAAATTAGTATAATATTTACAAACAACAAAATTATAATTTTTATTCATGAAATAATATTTTCTAAACAAATAATTCTTTGACTCATAAAATAATCATTAATTTATTAATTTTTTAAAAATACCTAGACATTTAAATTTATCATTATATATTAGAAATTGTCTTAAATTTGAGAATTGTATATAAGACTTCACTACATGAATTGAATAACTTAATTAAGAAGCCTTTAATCAGACATTTCTTCCTGTTTAAGTTTTTTAAAATTTGAGGCAGATTGTTAAAACTTGAGTATATACTACTTCAAGAATTAATCAATAAAACATGATTTTTGGCCATGAACAAAAAAAAAAAAAACACTCTTTCTCTAGGAAAGTTCCTATTATCATCATAAACAGAAAAGGTGGAGGAGAAACCAAGTTGTTTGGGCTTCAGTGGCAAGGAGCTCCTTCCAAGGACGTGCCCGGGGAATACCGGGTTCGATTCCCAGGGGGAACAACGCTTGGCCAGTGCGCATGCCTCTACGCACGAGCCGGATTAGTCGCTCACCTTTGGTGAGTCGGAACCGGTGCGAAAGCAAAAAAAAAGAAAAGGTGGAGGAGCTTGTGTAATAATTGCACATCACAAGTTCACATTTATTGTAATTAAACATTTCCTACAATATATGCATGACACGGAGTGTTTTCTGGATATACTTTGAATTGGAAGAAATATGACATTGATGTGTATGGGATAATATTGTTGAGACAACATTTTAATTGCAAAAAATACCTGTAGCTTTACATTTCCCTCCAATTTGATGGAACAATTTTAGTCTCATTCTTAATTCTTATATCCTAATAATATTTAATATAAAAAGAAAAGAGTTGTCTTATTTCTTCACATATAAACTTGATATTAACACAATTCAAATATTCGATTAATTGTGTTTAGTAAATGATCAATGAATATTACGATGCATTATAACTCATTAACCACCTTTTAACATAATTAACCACAATTTTAAATGTCATTCCGATTTTATTTATGATTAATGTTTAATTTTATTTATTAATTAAAAAATTGATTGTTTCACACATATCAATCCAACAACAGTTTTTCTTTTAATGAAGAAATGATCCATTGGATTTCTAAAAATTGTTGGATGGATCAAATCCATCTATTTAGTTAGATGGATGGATTGAATCCAATCCATTAACAATTTTATTGTCTAATAGATTGATTGGATTGATTTAAATTGGTAGATTTGGATGGATAATGAATTAGTGAATAAAATTGACACCTCTACATACAAGAACACAATTTCGAACATACAATTCTTCACTTCTTAACATTTAATTCATGTGAGTTTTGCTTATGCTCTTTAAAACAGAAAACTAAAATCTAGCTTTGAAATGTGTGCAAGATCACATAACATTTACTCCTTGAGAAAATATATCACACACCATTTACAAAGTAGAAGTAATTAACATTAAATTATATATATGTATATATATATTACTTAATTTTGTATATAAATTTTGGTCCGCTATCATTACCTTAGTATAGTAATGAGTTATTTGTTATTTTTGACAAGTGAATAGAGTTATGGCTAAGCATCACATAATTTTTATTCCATAAAGGCAGGCCAAGCATGTCTTATACTAATTAATGACCTCCATGGTCTTCTCTTCATGTCAATGATCATAAAAGATTAGTAAGCAAAATATGATTATAACTTATAAGGCTCAACAAAGTAATGAATTAAATAACAGTATTCTTACCCTTTTGAAGAGAGAGGGGCCACATAGTAGTAACATTTTAGCATTAAAAGTTGTAACATTTTAACTTTGAAATTTCAAATATCTCAAAAATAAAAAAGGTATCATGGCAGCCAAAGCAAAAGATAAGTGTTGGGTTACAATAAAGAATGGTAGAAAAGGAAAGAAGCACGTTGCCAAGTCATAATCTGAAGCAAAAAGCTCTTCTTCACTGTTAACATCACAAATGAAAATATTTTGCTCTCTTCCTCCACCTCTTTCATATTTTCAGTTTTCTTTGTTCATGCAAGATCCAAAGAATGATTCAAACACAAGGTATACTTACTACACCCCCCTTCTTAAGTATTTTATAATAATGCTTTAGTATATTCTTTTTTGCTTATTAACAAAAATTTCTATAATAAGTGTGATCATCTATAATCTTTGAGATTATATGCTTTTTTTTGTAGTTGATTGTTGAGAAAATGCTCACATTATTCTTCTAAGGCCTAAACTAAATTTAACATTTTTCCAAGTTAGTAAAAATAAAATGGGGGTTGCAACTTGTATTAGACCAAGTCTAATTATTTTCTTTATATAATTATGGTCCTTAATTCCTTAAAAATTCATGATGTTAATTATAAATTTTGACCAAATCAATTCCTTGGCTTACCATCTTTATAGGCTTTTCAACACTGAATTTAAATTTGGAATTTCCATTCTGGCATAGTCAAAAATTAATATTGACTTTTGTTACAAAACCTTAAACAACATCATAAATATCATATATAATAAATTTTTAAAGTTATAAAAAAAATTAAACAAATTCAATTTTTTTTTCTTACTTTGCATAAATTGGTTCTATGATGAATGTAGCTACATCATCTCAAGAAGTACTAATGCATCATGAGATTCATTTAATTTCAAGATGCAGGAAGCCATGGTATCAAAGAGCAATGCATGCAACAAGTTTATGGAAAATAATATCAAAATCAACAGAAATTTCCATATCAAATAATTCAACATTATGGAAATCAATACCAAAATCACCTCAAATTCCTACACAAAGTTCCAACAATAAGACCAAGCTAAGAAAATGTACATCTCTAAAGGTAGCAACATCTTTTACAAGGGTATGTCTATGTGCACCTATTTATTCATACAATGAGATTTTGAAAAATGAGGTTCCACCTAGAAGAAGTAATAGTTATCCTAGATCATCATCATCATCAAAACCATTGCAAGCAAATAATAATGTACATGAAATTAGAACTCATAGTGCTAGGCTTAGCACTGAGGGGTCAAGAAGAGTTTTTAGGGGTAAATCATTGACTGATGATGTTTTAATGAGAAGGTTTGTTATTGAGGAAGAGGCTATGATGCAAATTAGAAGAAGAAATCAAATGGAAGTTAT
Organism: Trifolium repens; assembly: GCA_030408175.1. NCBI lineage: Eukaryota > Viridiplantae > Streptophyta > Magnoliopsida > Fabales > Fabaceae > Trifolium > Trifolium repens. The sequence continues at coordinate 13,576,984 of CP125842.1, read as the reverse complement.
TAGGAAAAGGAGTTTGATGAGGAGAAAGAGGCTTGGGCCTAGTCCTCTTAGTAGAATGGTTCTAGCAGATGATATTATTGGATAGTTTTAATTTAAAATTCATTAATTAGTCCAATTCTTGTAATGTTTTTAATCCAATTGGTGAATTTTTATTCTCCATATAATTGTCACACCTATTTCTTCCTCTTTTTCCCCCTCTTCTTTCAACCTTAATCTTGTTTGTGCTTTTTTTTACTATCTATGGGCCAGTTTATACAATTGGGTTTATGTTTTTATGGCCCAATTTTTGGTTTGTTTTTTTTTTTCTTTTGGTTCCAATTTTTGGGGTTGATTTAATGGTATTGTTATGTATAGCATAGTATCACAATGTTAAATTATTTCATATTCATTCACTCTTTCATTTTGATTTACAGAAAGAAAGGTATGCATTTAACTTTGGATAATGTGGGAATTGTTAAATAGGCTTCAATAAAACAAGTAGCTAGGAACATGATGAAATACCTGAGGTTAATGGATATGAATTTGTCTAAACAATTCGTCTTAAGAGGAGTTCATTAGCCATATGAGGTCAATGTCTTGATTTATACATTCTGCAAAATTCTAACAGTTATAACACCATACTGCAAAATTGTAGACGATCCAAGTTTGGTACCCATCATCTTAAAGTTGATTTCGTAAGAATGAATGAAACGTAATATAAAAATTTAAGATGAAATACCTTAAAGACTTTATTATGAGTGATATCTCCTACCTTACAAACCATTTTTCTAAAGATAAATTAAACTCAATATATAATTCCAATACATAAATCATCAACCATGTATTACAATTTTACCCCCAATAATATCTTATAAACTACACCACTCCAGATTTACCCATTCGAAAGGAAAAAACACATTACTTTTTCTCGTATTTGGATGAGTAACTTATGACAAAATGATATATTATTTCTCTATCTATTTGAATTTTTTTTTGGAGGAGAACGGTTTTAATAAATTATGGGGGAAAAGAAGCTCCCTCTTCTTGAATATAGTTAAAAAAATAGTCATAAATATAATGTTGCGAATTCCGAGCTCCCCAACCCCTTTATTTATTTACTTCCTCCGTCCCATATTATAAGCAAAAAACATCACTTTTTTTTGTCCCAAATTGTAAGCAAAAACAACTCATTTTCATCATTTTCAAGAGTTACTTTTACTTACTCTCATAAAATTTAATACAAATTGCATTTAATATACTCTCTCTCTTCTTTTCCCCATAATCAATAATCAATAAAATTTCTTTTTACATTTTCCTATGAAACTTATTTCAAGAAAAACACAAAAATTCATACTTCAAATTATCACATTTCACTTTTCTTAATAAGTGTGATTTTTGTTTTTTTGCTTACAATATGGGACGGATGGAGTATTTACTAAAAAAATTAAGGTATTCATTCATTCATATCGGTAGATTAGATCAAAAACAACATAAATTTTGTGTCGCTAAACTGGAAAGGGAATAATCTCACTGTATCTAAGTTATTTATTTGGACTAAATCAAACTTAATGTATTTCATTTATCAATAGTAATGGTATGAGCAACCATATTTACTCGTCTCATAATAAACTTCACCTTAAAATTTACGAAAGACAACATAATATTAGTAACAATTTAACTAAACACAAAGTTGCCGCCTCGCTTCAAACAAATTGCTTCCACACAAACAATTGAGAGTCACTTTCAAATTTGACATGATCAAAGCCTCGATGACAAGCCTCTTTCATAACGCAAAGAAGAGCACTCGCTTTCCCCTCGGGAGTGGACAACAACACCGGCTACCATGCTGTAACTGTGGTCACAATTCACAAACTAACCTTCATGGTGCCAAAATAACATGCCCAAGTAGTTGCACCTATCTCAACAACAAAACCTATGCCAATATTGCATTTTATCCCCTCAAAGTCTGGTTTCGTCCATTAACTAATATTGTTGGCCAACGACCTTGAACACCTCACAACCAAGGGTCCTTCATGATTCCAAAATTATCACCATTGCCAATCCACCACCCACAACCAAGAAAAAAAAGTTGTCTGCCAGGCAAATACTTCGTCAAGCAAAACGAGGATTATGATCCAAAGAGGCCTAAAGAAGAGAAGAGCAGGAAAAAAGACCTTGATTTGAACAATCCAACAACTTAGGAATATCCCCCCCTCCCCTCGCGCAACTCTTCTCCCCCCAATATTCTGATTTTACCCTTAGTTAAAAAGTTCAGAACGCGTTTTTATCGGCCTTCAATAATGCTTTTCCTCTCCACAAATTCATCCTCTTCCAAATTCATTCCTTGATATAAGAAAGCGCGGTCTTTGCTTGTTCTATCATGGATGACATCCAAGTTAATAGCATAAAATGACATAATACCTACAAAATTAAAGCGACGAATAGACTTAAGCATCTGAATTTGTAGTGTGGATATCCAAGGCATCATTAGTTGAATATATAATGAGTAGAAGCTGATATGTCTATTTGAACGAAACAAACACCGCAACAATACTCCCATTTAATTGCTTGCAACTGCGTTAAGTGTAACACTAATGATTTAACCAAGGACTCCCTAGTGCAGTTAATTGTGGTGGTATTTTCTCTAGATAGCCATGCTACTTGTATGAATTGTTTTGTTTCCTCCCAAGTGCAGAATTTCATGGTGTCATAGGAATAACAACCTTCTTCTCTAAGGTTTCTTTGGCTTAAGAATGATTCATTATAGTGGTTCACGCTTTTGAATTAAGGGACTTGGTCCCTTGGAAGCTCAAGAATATAGGTGAAATAATAATCTCATTCTATATCCTACTCACATTTGAACTAAATACATAAACTTCAGGTGAATTCAACTACATCAACTTTAATCTGTAATTAGTTAGGTTTTTCTCAATGCAGGGTTTAAGTAATATAATGCTCTTTAGAATGAAATAATACTTTTATGATTTAAATATAATTTTATTCCCTAAAATGTTATAACAAATTTAAGTTTTAGTCTTTATAAGTTTTTTTTGTTTGAGTTCAATTTCGGTAAAATTAAAAGTTGCTTCTTTTAGCCTCTAACACAACTTCTTGGGCCACATGATATGATTATATTAACCACATATAACATTGAGACTAAAAACATCAGATTTTAAATTTGTAAAACTAAACTCAAAAATAAAAATTATTATTATAAATCTAAGTGTGCATGGTTTGTATTAATCTAAGTTTCTAACATACCTTTAAAATAAAAATCTATAAACAAAATCTTACCAAAACATGCAATAAATCTTAACTTTATCGGTCAACAAATGCAGCCAACTAATTGCTATGTGTAGAGTAATTAATTTGCTTATAAGACACTCTAAAAACATAAGTCAAAAATAAAATTAACTTGTAGAACAAGGGTAGTTAATATGTGATTTATATTGGAAAGGCTAAGTTAGGTTGTTTTATGACCAATCATGTGATTCTAATACACGTCTCGCATGCTTCATTTTTATAACTTACCAAAACTATTCTTTTTCTTTTTAAACACTTGTGCTTGATGGTAGCTAGTATATGGATAATGTCTCTCTTATTGGCATTAATATGAAATTAATACAATTTCCATATAGGAGTGTTGCTAATTTACATCCATCTAAAAACATTAAGATGTAAATTAACAATGCGAAATACTTTTTAATTAGAAAAAAAACATTAATAAATTATTTTTATGTCAGATGAAAATAATTGAAGTAAACAATTTTATCGAATATATTATTCAACATTAATATTTGATCATTAGGCTAATGCTACGGTGGACCACCTTCACAAGTAGTCTACCGTGGACAAGTGATGCACCGAATACGAATTTTACAAAATTTATTGGTAGATTGAAAGTTTATATCATATAGAGCATCCATAAAAAAATTTAGAAAAATTGAAAATCATTTGATATTTTATTGGAATTTATCAAGATTTACAGTATTTAATAAACCGTTAATCTTGATGGGTCTCAATAACATATCAAATGATTTTTAATTTTTCTAAAATTTTCTATAGATGATCTATATGATATAAACTTTCAATCCAACGGTGGATTTTGTAAAATTCGTATTCGTTATATGGTTTTTCATGAATGGTCCACTATGGACCACTTGAAGAAGTAGTCCATGTTAGAATTTTCCTTGATCATTAATGTCATATTACTAGTTTTTTAACCCGTGCACGGTTCACTTTTTTCTAATTTTTCAAACTATTAATTTAATTTTAATCCCAAATAGAATGTATACAATAATTAATTAATCAAACATATTGATTATATGGGCAACACTCACTAACCGATGGATAAAAAACTACCAATCAATATATTGTTTACCACTACATGGCCACAAAAGGTTCACAGAAAGTACATTTGAATGACACATCCAAAAAATGAATTGCCCATCAACAAAACTACAATAATTATAACACAAATACCTTTAAAATAATAATAAAAATGCTACGACACTAAAATAGCAATGGTAATAATTTTAACTACTAAAGTATAACTCTTGATACGGCAACGTACAACAGATCATGGGTAAAAAACGGCCTAGGAAGATACAATCCAACATGATTCAATGTTTGGCCTTGACTTTTGTTAATAGCCATAGCAAAACAAACACACAACGGAATAACTGTGAAATTGGACATCTCATATACTCGTCCCTCTTTAATCTTTGATTCAAACATATTGATCAAATGCTTCCTAATAGCAGCATGTATTTTTCCACCCTATCAAACATGTTAAAAAAAGTTCTAATTCAAACATATAGATGAGAATCCACAAAATTGTTTTTATCAAACACATGGTGGGCATATATAAAATTGAAATAGAACAAAATAAAATTGAAATAGATGAGGAATCAATGGCGGAGCCAAGTACTGTTAGAGAGCCTGGGCACAATTTCCGCAAGCGAAAAATTCACATGTAACATAATATATTAATAGTGCAATTTAGCCTATATTTTTTTATAAAACATAAAACAAAATTAGCCACTTGGTTACAGTCATCTAATTTTTAATTTTTTTATAATAGTTATCTAAACTTTGAAATATAGTAAAACATTTTTTTATAATTTTTTTAATATCAAATATGATAAAAGTTCATCAACAAATATAGCAATTTGATACATTTAAAAAAAATAAATATTTTTTTGTCATTTAAATTATGGGCTTGTTCTTTCAAAAAAATAAATACTAATTTAGGAAAGAGGGGAACAAAAACCAAATAAATTAAAGGGCCTTATAAGACACCAAAATAACGAAACTGCCCTTATCAAACAATGCTGACGTGGACACATTGAATGCAATCTACAATAGTTGTTTTTCCTTCTCTTTGGGTAAAGATTATAGATTTTTTTATATGTAATTATCTTAGAGTGAATTTTCTGAAATTATATATGTTCAACAAAATTCATGGGTACCAGGAGAATTCTCCTTAATTAATTATTAAACCAACTCTAAATAACTTAGATGAGGCTAAACTAATCAAACCTCGATTAGGAATCAATCTGTTGGTAGTTGGTATCATGATGACGCAATAAAGCAACAAAAAGTTAAGGGGTTGCATTTTCTTCTTGCTTTTTTATTTTTAGCATTTTCTTCTTTCTGCTAATGAACAAATCGTGTAGAGTATATAATCTTCCCAAAAACATGTACTCCTTCCGGTTATTATTATAAGTAAATTTGACTTTTTTAGTACATTGAAAAAGTGATGTACTTGGTTCAAAATATAGACCACATACATCACTTTTACAATGTATCAAAAAAATGAAATTTACTTATAATAATGACGAGTAATATTTACTAGTTTTAGCTAACAACATAAGTTTGTGACGTGTGACGACAATTTGCATATGGTCACATAGTGAATTGACATCATGTATGTGTTTTAACTCAAAAACATTGATGACTCAAAGTATGATCATATGATGTGGTAGTTGGAGGATAATTATTGGTCACCTACCAAATCATGTTAAATCAAGAAGAATTGCACAAGTGAGTTAAATATCACATCTTAATTAAGATTAAATTAATTTATTTTAAGAAATTTGTATCTCACTTTAATTTTAGATTTATGAGAGTTGACCGTAATATCCACAAGCTAAAAGGTTTAGAATTTTTAATCCCTTATAAAATACGCATACATGTCATGTACCGGTCTTCATATTGTAGGGGATCCATCTCCCAAGTTAAACAATTTTGACTTATTGTCAGTGCCATTTATGAGATTTTTGTTGCATAAGAGTGTATCTATAATTTGAGTCTTAACTAATAAGTAGTATAAAAATTTGAATTTTCAAAAAACATTGAATTTTTAATTTAACATGAATATACATACAAAATTGTTCCTATGACTATTTCTAAATGCAAAGTTACAAATAATTATGTCTACATCAATATGTTCTATCATATATTTTTTAATATATAAAATGACTTGACGATTCATCTTTTCTTGTGACATTGACAATGTAAAGTAATTTTTCAATAATTTTAACTTTTGTATAACCAAAATTGGAACATTTGATAAACAAACAATCACCGGCATAGTTAAAGATAATTCTTATTTGATACTTAATACAATGATAGTACATAAAGAAAGAATAAGAAGCGACAAACAAAAATAAGAAACTTTTGTATTTTTTTTTGTTGAGCTTATAATTAATGGACTCCTAAAAAAAATTATGTTTTGGACCCAATTTTGGATTTCTTTGTCGGGCCCTAGTATGGTTGTCATCTTCGTCCCACCTCATAAACATTTTTATTTTTATTTTGTAAGGAAGCTAAAAAGAAAATAAATAAAAAACAAAAAGAAATTATTCATGGAGAAAGAATATCATAAACACCCCGTTTATTGCTATATAAAATGTAAAAATATTTAGTAAAAAAAAAGTAAAAATCTATTCTTTTATAAATGTTTAGATATTTAGTTTAAATTGGAAAAAATATTATTTCTTTGAATGTGTTTGGAAAAAATAATATAAAAAAATTAAACTGAAAATAACATATAAGCAGGCCAAATCCATTTGGCCCATAGGCAATGTGGGTCGGTCTACACAACCTCCTCATATATGAAAAATTCTCATCTCACTCTTCAAAATTTCTTTTTTATCTAGAAAAATTCGGGAAACATTCCGCAAACTATTTTTAGAGTAAATTTTACTGAAATTTGCACTAAATTTTTTTTTCGGTTTGTGTTTACCGAATTCTTTTTGCCTTTAAGGAGGTGAAAAAGATAATGGAGGGTGGGATGATAATTTTTCCTCATATATATAATAAAAGCAAAGAAACTATAAAAAAAAGTTCTACAAAATTACACCAGCAAAACAAATATAAATTGCAATTTAGTACGATAATGGTCACATTGTTTACTCTTTTTATCTCATTCAATAAAATCCTTTGATCTTGGATGCATTATGTTTGATTTTCTCCCGGTAAGGATAGACCAGTTATGTTTGACCGATAGCATACTTCTCGAATTGTTGCTTTGTAATTTTTTTCTTTGGGCTTAGTCCCCTTTTCTTTGGGCAAAGTTATTGTCCATAAACCAATCAAAACACAACAACTTTACTCATGCGCCCCCTATTTTACTTGCGCGCCCCCATATTACTCACGCACCCCCAAATTTCTCGCGCGCCCCCAACTGACTAGCGCCCCCTATATTTCTCATGCACCCCCCCCCCAAATTACTCATGCACCCCCCAAATTACTTATGCACCCCTTAAATTTCTCATGCACCCCAAAAATTTCTCATGCACCCCCCCGAATTTCTCTTGCACCCCCCAAAATTCTCATGCACCCCCCAAATTTCTCGCATACCCCCATATGACTTTTGCCCCCCAATTTTTTTTTTGGTCCCCTCCACATTTCTAACTTAAACCATTTTGCTGTGGGAATGGTTTCAGAGAAATGCATTCAAGTCTCAAAAATCATTAAGTGCATAAGATTGTTTTAGATTACAACCCTATAATTAAAATAGAAACAATAATTGTGATTTAATGGTTTCGATTGTCTTATATGAGAAACCAAAATTATTGTTAAATGGTTTTAAATACTTTAATGATTATAATTGTACCAAAAATACTAAAAAATAATGATTATAATAAAAAACCATTAAACCATTTTTGCTGTGGGAATGGTTTCAGATGATTGTAATAAAAAACCATTAGGTGCATAAAATGGTTTTGGAGTACAACCCTATAATTAGAATAAAAACAATAATTGTGATTAAATGATTTAGATTGTCTTATATAAGAAACCAAAATTATTGTTAAATGATTTTAAATAATGATTATAATTGTACAAAAAAAAATAAAAAAATAATGATTCTAATTATAGGTTGTACTTCAAAACCATCTTATGCACTTAATTATTTTGGAGTGTATATATGTGAAACCATTCCCACAACAAAATGGTTTAGCCTGGAAATGTGTGGGGACAAAAAAAAAATTTGGGGGCACAAGTCATCCGGGGGATGCGTGAGAAATTTGGGGGTGCATGAAAAATTTAGGGGGGTGCATTAGAAATTTGGGGGGTGCGCGAGAAATTTGGGTGGTGCATTAAAAATTCGGGGGGTGCGCGAGAAATTTGGGGGGGTGTGCGAGAAATTTGGTGGGTGCTTGAGAAATTTTCCTCACTTATAGGGGGTGTATGGTGTGGATAGCAATTTATGGACGGTCCATAAAGACCCCTTATGGACAATAACCAATCCCAAATTTCACAAGCACCCACCAAATTTCTCGCGCACCCCCCAAATTTCTCGCGCACCCCCAAATTTCTAATGCACCCCCCCAAATATTTCATGCACACCCCAAATTTTTCGTAAACCCCCTAAATTTCTTGTGTACCCCCCCCAAATTTCTCGCGCACCCCCTAAATTTCTAATGCACCCCTCTAAATTTTTATGCACCCCCAAATTTTTCGTGCACCCCCAAATTTCTCACGCATCCTCCGGATGACTTGTGCCCCAAATTTTTTTTTTTGTCCCCACACATTTTTAGGCTAAACTATTTTGTTGTGGGAATGATTTCACATATATACACTCCAAAATCATTAAGTGCATAAGATGGTTTTGAAGTACAACCTATAATTAGAATCATTATTTTCTTTTTTTTGTACAATTATAATCATTATTTAAAATCATTTAACAATAATTTTGGTTTCTTATATAAGACAATCTAAACCATTTAATCACAATTATTGTTTTTATTCTAATTATAGGGTTGTACTGCAAAACCATTTTATGCACCTAATGGTTTTTTATTACAATCATCTGAAACCATTCCCACAGCAAAATGGTTTAATGGTTTTTTATTATAATCATTATTTTTTAGTTTTTTTGGTACAATTATAATCATTAAAGTATTTAAAACCATTTAACAATAATTTTGGTTTCTCATATAAGACAATCGAAATCATTAAACCACAATTATTGTTTCTATTTTAATTATAGGGTTGTAATCTAAAACAATCTTATGCACTTAATGGTTTTTGAGACTTGAGTGCATTTCTCTGAAACCATTCCCACAGCAAAATGGTTTAAGTTAGAAATATGGAGGGGACCAAAAAAAAATTGGTGGGCAAAAGTCATATGGGGGTATGCGAGAAATTTGGGGGGTACATGAGAATTTTGGGGGGTGCAAGAGAAATTAGGGGGGATGCATGAGAAATTTTTGGGGTGCGTGAGAAATTTGAGGGGTGCATGAGTAATTTGGGGGGTGCGTGAGTAATATGGGAGCGCGCAAGTAAAATAGGGGGCGCATAAGTAAAGTTGTTATGTTTTGATTGGTTTATGGACGGTCCATAAAGATTGTCTTTATGTACAATAACTTTGCCCATAAAATTTAAGGAGAAAAATTGCAAGAATAAATCTTCATTCTTAATTACATCCATAAACACCTATGTTTTCCACAAAAAAAAAAAGAGAAATTAAATTACATCATCCTTTAAAATTTTGCCACGCGTTGATTCTTGCATTTTTTATGTAAAAATTTCATGCTAAATAACAATGTTCTTCTCCTAATTAATTACCTTATAAATTTCCCATTTGACGAAATTTTTTCCATTTTTAATTTAAACATTGAATAATGCTGGATATAAGGAAATATCAAATAACAAATAGTTTTGAGTGATTTTACTTCCATTTTTTATTTAAACATTTAAATTTTAAACATTAATTAGAGATTTTAGTGTTATATCTACCCACCCCATGATTTTTATGATACAAGAAGATTATAGTTTTGAGTTCTTTACAATGTTATAATTAGGGGTGAGCATCGGTCGGGTTCGGTCGGATTCGGGCCAAAAATCGTAAAACCGATAAAAACTGCGGTCTCTTAATTTGGACTCAATTCCGACCGCCTACATCTTCGGTTTGTTCGGGTCATACGAGTGACGGGTATAGCAGGTCGGTTTTAACGGGTTACATTGAAACTTTGTTGTTACATCTAAAATTTCATTGATCAAAAAAATATTACTCTTCAAATAGTTCAATATTTCGTACACACGGCAACAAATGATACAATAAAAATGATGAGATGCAATTATTATTTTGTTTCAAATTTGTTAATCCAACGACAATAATAGATAGTAGATGATAAGTAAAAATTAATATAAATCTAGAATATTATCTTTCACATCTCCTTTATCAACCTATTACAAGCATAAACTTGTAAAATATAACATTTTTTCTTCTCTATCAAAGATAGACAAAATTAACAAAGCGAAAAGTATAAGAGATTAAGAGGTGTTCAAAACTGAAGAAAAAAAAATTGATATTTTAGTAATTGTTCGGTCGATTTCGGTTATGAAGAGATAAATTTTAGAGACCCGCACCCACCCGTATACAACCGTTCATGACTGATTTTTCACAATTGTTGACCCAAGACCTGACCCACACCCGGCCAAATGCTTTCATATGTTGGCAGTTATATCGGTTTCGAGTCGGATTGCGGGTTCGTGCTCTCCCCTAGTTCTAATGTGCATTCTTGCCTTTTGTTTCCACATTCCTTTGTAATATTTAGCAACAATCATAAACATTATTATCGCCTTACTATATATTTTAGATGATCACTCATTATTTCCTCAAATAAAAAATCGTTACCCTTTGAATCCAACATATATTTTTTTTTATTTCTCTCCTCTTTACGACAATCAAGTATAATGTCGCAATCAAGCATATACTTAGTAGCACTTGATTTGATTTTGTGATATACTCCAAACCTAAATGCGCACGATACGGGGTTGCGGTAGTGTTTGTTAAGAAAAAACACTTAGTTGAAGGAATCTATATCTATATATTATTACAAGCATAATTCACCCAACCACCCCAACAGAAGAAGCCCAAAGTCCTTGGGCTAAATTTAGGAATCTATCATCGACTACACTCAAGTGGATGGAGATTCCAATATGCACTATGCAGTCATCAATTTTCAAACACACTATTTTTTTTATCCATCCCTAAATTATTTGCATATTAGTAAAAAAATTGGTAATATATACTTCATCCGTCCCAAATATAAGGAAAAAAAAAACATTTTTTTTTGTCTCAAATTATAAGCAAAAAAAATCAACTTTAATCATTTTTAAAGTTTACTTTTACTTATTCTCATAAAATTAAATGTAAATTGGATTTAATATACTCTCTTCTTTTTCTCATAATCAATAACCAATAAAAAATTCATTTTACATCTTCTCATGAAACTTAATTCAAGAAAAATACAAAAGATGATACTTCAAATTATCACATTTTACTTTTCTTAATAAGTGTGAGTTTTTTTTACATTTTGGGACGGAAGGAGTATATATATATATATATAAAATCACCCTCCCATTCCCATGCATTAACCAAAATATGAAGAGTTTCTCATAAAAAAAATGTATTCCGTTTAATAATTCGGTGATTTAACTTGCTTTTTTTTTATAAGGTCATGCGGACTAAAAAAAAAGGTGGTTATTAGCCACGGTCAAAACTGTAGCTAAAAATGCCATTGATCGTGGCTAATAAAGTTTGCCACGGTAATTTTAAGGGTGACTAATAGAGGCGTTGTAACCGTGGCTAAATAATGCATTAAACATTGCCACCATTATAATGCATTAAAAATTGCCACCATTAGAAAAAAAATCATACTGTGAAGAGTGAAATCCAGCGAACAACTAGATGTCGAAGAGTGAGCGGCGAATCACGCACGGTGAGGTGGAATGTTGACGACGGAAGAGAGCGGTGCCGATTGCGTTTATGAGAGGGAAGGAAGAGAGAGTGGTGGCGGATTGGTAATCGGAAACTTCAGAGAAGAAATTGCGGTTTCGAAATTGAGAGAAGAAATTGAGGTTTGAAAACCTCTGTAAAAAATCTCAATAAGGAAGGAGAATGAAAATACGCACATATTGATTTGTTTCGTTTCTTCAAAGAGATAGATTAGGAAAACTTAAATAAAAGAAAAGAAAAGGGATTATGTTAGCCATGGTTTAAACCGTGGCAAACACATACGTTTAGATACAGTTAACATAACTGTGGCTATCAAGCATTTTTTTGTAGTGTGCTAAAAAAAATAAAAAATAGTAATATTTATATTTTTTAAAGCAATAGCAATATTTTCTTATAGTATATAAATTTAAGTTATAAAAAATTTTAAAATTAATAAATGTCCAAATTTCAATAAAACTTTTCTTTATTCAAATCATTAATATTTTTTTGGACCATTTTACAATTTGTACGTGCCATTCTTGCACAAGGACTATACTAATCTTCTCTGTAATCTGTATTGTTTTAATTTTATCGGATATCCCGACTTAAATCATTAGTGTAAGGACATGTATTAGCATTTCCTTTTCTTTTATGGTAGATCATGTCATGTACATGTGGGAAGTAGGGGTGGACAAGACCCGCATAACCGGCCCAGCCCACTAAACCCGGAAGAAAAAAACCAAAACGGGTCAGTTTAGGGCGGTTAAACGGGTTCGCGGGTCCATCTCGCGGGTTTAAGTGACTCTGAATGGTCCGGTTCGGTTCACAGAATTTGAACCACGGGTAACCGAACCGACCCGTGTTAATATTTAATATATTTTACACCTCTTATTATACTTTCAAACGACAGCGTTTTTCCAACTTTTTCAACTTTATTCATTATTCTGCATTAACTTTTCTTCACACCCACAAAGACTACAAACCAAACCCTAGAATAGTGAGAGTGAGATCCGCCGCCCCTCTCACAGGGTCACCTTCACGGCCGTTTCTGCCCTTTTTCCCGATGTCATCTTCTCACCTTACCTTCACAGTATTATCCATATCCTCTGTCTTCGTCTTCGTTGTTTTTACTCTTTCTTTATACATCCCTAACATTTTCTTTTGTTTGTTTGTTTCTTTCCTAATGTTGTTGATAAAGGAAATATAGCTACTCTTGGTTTAAGCTTTTCAATCAAAGGTAATGTTTTGGTTGTTTTCTTTATCACTCTAACTCTGTATTGATGAACAATAATTTAGGGTTTTTACCTTTAATAGTTTTAGGGTTTGTTATTTCAGTTTCTTATTCAAGTTAGAGTTTTTATGTTACTCTTTTACTAATAAAATTTTTGTTTCTAATTTAGGGTTTGAGAATCTTCAATCTCTATTTGTATTTTTCAGATCTGTCCTTAAAGTTGAGGAGGTAAGTCCCTTTAGTGAATATATACTGAAAAGGATAGATCCAGAAAACAAAAGTCTATTATTGTTCAGTTCTGCTTGTTTGTGAGCCTATTGATCTGGTTTCTTTATATTGAATTTTACCATAATTACAAAATTAGTGTCCCATGGGTGGTGGCGTAATTTAACTTCTTAGGTAATTGCTGCTTTGTCAAGACTCGAGTCTCACATTGATGAACTGTGTATTTATTGATGTCTACAGATCCGTGGCTCTTGGCATAGATTCTTCACTTTATGATAGAAGAACAGATCCAAGGTATGTTATTTATCAACCACTCAAGTTTGTAGAATGTTGTGTATTAAGTAAAATAAAATATGCTATAAGATATAATTGGATTTCTATTGTATTTCAGGAATTGGTGAACAAACTGGTTAAAGAGCATGGAAGCACTGGCCTTAAATTTTTAAGACATTTTCACCCTGATTAAGTAAGTCAAAATCTTCTATCCTAAGAAGTTTGTATTTAGCAGACACTAGAGTTTATTTTACAATTACTTCAAGTTTATAAGGACCGTATATTCATTGATTCAAAAAGTGGCTCTAATCACACAACTCAAGTCCCTGCCAATTGCATTGGCTATAACTCTGATTTGTATTAGTAGCTAGAACCAATGGCAGATTGTCTTGTAATGATTACAGTGGTGGTTTTACAATGTTCAACTTTGATTCTATACCATTTTTTTTGAGAGATTTTGGCAATAAGTTAATTAATCAATTAATGGACCAAGGATGGCTTTTATATCTCTAGCATTACTTTATAGTTTATGTAATATTGTGTGAAAAATTCTGTTTGATAAGTATGATTTAGTTTGAAATTCTTGAGTTCTTTGCTTGAAATTAATGTGTATTCTAGTGCATTTAACAGTATTTATTTGATTGCCATTTGTATGGTACTCATTGCTTCTTGTTATTTTGAAGGGGTAACCTCAGAGAAGGAGGATTCATTGACTGAAGCGGTTCTTGGGGTGATCAGATCAGTTTTTCTCCTGGAGATATGATACAATAAAATACATTTTTTTATTACTATGATGTATACATTTTTTTTTATCTTGCAGGGCTTTTGCTTTGCAGGGTTTTTTATGTTAAATTAAAGTTAAGTTGATGTTTTGTAAATTAAAGTCCTTTAATTTGTGTAATTTATTTTTGTTCGAATGTAATTTGTGTAATTTGTCCTTTAAAGTCCTTTCATATTTATTGTTGTGAAGTGTTAAATTGAATTTATACTTACCAAAATTTTGTATGTAACTAAGCCTTAGGAGAAAAATAAACAAACAATTGAATTTAAAAGTAAAGAAAAAATAAATTAACATTGTTTCAGTTTTTTATTTAAAATTCTTATGAAATTAAAATTTATCATTGTATATTCAAGCCCATAAAAAAAGAGTTGATAAAGTTTTAAAAGAATGAATTAGCAAAAAAATAAAAATAGTGGAAAAAAGGTTATTGGGCCTGAAAATGGACAGCCCAGTAACCCGAGTTACCCATCCGAAATTACCCGCAACCCATGTAAATCCGACCCGCCCAAACCGCACATCAGTTTTGGATCGGATTGGGTCATATAAGTCAAACCGTGGATTGGACCGGTTTGAGGTTTTGGGCCCATACCGACCCAAACCGGCCCATTGTCCACCCCTAGTGGGAAGACAGGAAAAAAAAATCATATTTGTAAAAATAAAAGAGGTGCTTAGCGGCAGTGCATTGTGGATACTCGTGTTTTGCTTAAAACTATACCAAATGGCAATGTGGAGTAAGTATGTATACTTGGCTTTTATTTCACGAATGGTGTTGGCTTGCTCCCTCTGTCTCTGCCTGTGACTTGTCACGTGTAAGCTTTTCCATATTTCAAAATTTGTTGAATTGAAGTCACATGGCTCAACTCCATTATTAATTCAACAAACAAACATTCAAGGTCCTTTCTTCCCTGTGCTCAAGTCAGGAATTGTGATAATTTTGATTGATTTCTATGCCATATACTAACATTATAATTAACTTATAATACCTCTTCTGCATGTGGGGTAGTATAGTATAGTACTACATGTGCAATATTCAATATATCTTCACATATTAGACCGTACACACATATATGATATAGCAAAGATTCATTCCCTTATCTCCTATTCACATAAAGAAAAATAAAAATCGAATTTTAAAAAAACTTCTTAGATTCAGACATATTTCCACTCATGCTTCCAATTACATATCTTCACATATTTATAATGTTTATATATACTACCATATATCTTAATATTTTACCATGTATTATCCTTAAAATTAAATGCTCAAACTAAATTCTTATGCATACTCTTGCAATTTTGTGTTGAAACTGTCTTAAATTTACAAAATCATCTTATAAAATGAGGATTATCCATACTTAAACAAAAATGGAAAACTATCTTAATTCGATAATAGAAAACTAACCATAAATAGTCTAACAATTTTTAAAGAAGACTCTGATTAGTTAGATCTAACTCAACTTTATAAAAACTACTTATAATATAAAAATTATCTCCACTTATAAACATATCTTTAAATAATCTATTTTCTTTTTGTTTTGATGGAATCATTAGATCATCTCTCAACCAATATATGACACTTTAATATATAACTTTCCCACCTTATGTGCAAAATGCCAATTATGCCAAACGTGAAACAAAAGCAATTTCGTTAGTTAGGTTAAGTGTTAACATTTTATACTGAATTATGGGTATCTAATTTTATGATATGATTTTGTCAACAAAAAAAAATCATGATATGATAGAAATTGTGTTTAATTTATTTTTAACTTAATTATGTAAATATTTTTTGTTCAACACAATTTTCACCATTAGATTTTTTAACAAAATTTACAATCACGGTTGATTATATATATATATATATAGAGAGAGAGAGGAATTAATTGACTCCAAGAGTAACTCCTTAAAGTTACTCCACTACAAGAAAATACACGATTTGCTACCAGAATTTTGCTACAAAACAATTTACTAGTTAAGTTCAAGTATATCAACAACCATTTGACTGAAATTAATTTTATGTTACTGTTTTTAACAAATCATTTCTAATATTTGTTTATTTTATTTTTTTAACGCTTTATCTCAGAACACGACAACCTCTCTCACTCAATATCGCGAAACCGCTCCGATATCCCTCCGTTCACGATTTCACTCCGATATCCCTCCTTTCACGATCTCCGATCTCACTCCGTCAAGATCTCGCTCTTGCTGCGATCTATTCTCGCTCCGATCTCACTCTCCCTCCGATCTTGCTTTCGATCCTCTTCGTCGCATTCCGCTTTCTAGCATTGGCGCATGTGTTGGGAGCGATTCACTCAATCACCGACTCGATTCTCTTCGCCTTCCTCTCTATAGATTGTTCTTGTTCGTCTTCAATCCCTCCCGTGATTGTTATTCTGCATTAAAATTTGATGTTGTGCTCTGATTCTTCTCCGATTGTTGTGTAAGTTAAATTTCAACACTCTAATTTTGACTTCTGTTTCTTCTCCGATTGTTGAGCTCTTGATTTGATTTGAATGCCATGAATTTAGTGTTTATTTTGCATGTTAGGCTTATTATGTTAGTGTTAGATGATTTTTACCACTGTTAAGCTCACTGAATTATCACATCATCACATTCCTCTACAAAATCAGAAAATTAGGGTTCTTATTTCATGCTAGTTTTTTTGTTTGCATAATGATCCTCTTAATAAGCAATGAGTATTTGCATGTTTTTATTTGACAGGAGACTTAAGAAGAAAAATCCTTTTGAATCTCTTTTCACATCAACAAAATCCTTCGATTGGATGCATTTCTAATTTCATTGGTGAGATTGCATGCATTTCTCTTTTTAGGCTTTGCACAAATTGAATTTAGGTTAATGAATTTGTTCACCAAATTCACTTTATTGTATGAGATAGGATTAGATGATACTTATTAGATTGATTCTATAACTCACATTTCCAATGGCATGCATTTACATGATAAATGAACCTATTGTCTTCCATGGCTCCTTTTTTAGATAAATTATTAGACATGGTGCTTTACTTTAAACACTAGGTTGAGCCATACAACTAGAAAACATGCACCTTTTCTTAGCTATATGTGAAGATGAGGTATTGGAATCTGTTAAAGATAGTTTTTGTCTGTTAGATTTGGTTAGGCTTGTTGAATTCCTATAATTGAAATTTTTTTGTTAACTGGTTGTTCCTATGTTGTTAACTGGTTGAATTATTATATGTGTGTGTGTGTGTGCGCGCACATGCGTTTTTTTAAAAAAAATCTCTTGTGCTCTAGTGCCATAACTATGTAACTTACTTTAACTATGAATTTGATGTTTGCTGAAAGCATGATGCCTTAATTGTTTGTTGAACAGGGTAGCTTAATTTGTTTCAGTTATTGATCCAGGTATTTAGTTTCCTGATGGACAATATACATTTTTTTCTCAAATACTGTTTTTCATATTTTTCAGGTAATTTGGCTCGTGCACCATCGGTTTTGTTAGACTAAAGTAATATTTAAGAGTTTGGATGTCTCTAATTTGGCTCGTGCACCATCGATTTTGCCTTTTTTTACTTACAGGTCAGAGGCAAAGGATATTGGTGGCGGATGACTGAGTACAAATACACAGAAGAATTGTGCAGTAGTATGCAAACCAGTATAAAAGGATCTCTTGGGCAAAGGTTATTATCTTTAAATTTAATTTTGTCATGCTATTTCTGTGGCCATGGATTATTTTTACACTTTATAATCTATTTAGACATTAAACATATACAACTTATGCATGTGGAAATGTTAAGACTTAAATATTTTTTTTGAACTTCATGTTTGGAATGAATTATGCATTGCAATGTAAGACTTCTCTTGGTGATTTACTTGTGGGGACTGATAAATAACACAACTCAAGGTTTTCTTCATTATAGGAATTAATTCATTGATATGTGTAGGAAAAATTACATTATGTGTTAGAGAAAATAATCACATGTATGCTATTTTTACTTTTGTTATCATTTGTTGTAGGACAGTTATGCAAATGATATGGCATTTAAACCAGGCGTTCAACACCATTGCCAGTGTAATCAATATTTACAGGGTGTTTATAGTTGCAAGGGATGCTATAGTGACCTCTTTCTTGTAGATTGGTTGGGGACTAGATGGTAATGTTATAGTATATAGTTTTGTTATATACCCTGCTTTTAAATTGAGTTCACGTGTCCTATTTCATAATTATAGAGTAACAATTGAATTGAATAAGTTTTGACAAGTTTGGCACATCATTGTTATATCAGTTTATATTTTTTGTCTCCAGTTAGCAGGGGAATGGGAAACAAAACCTTAGCAAATAAATTACTCAATTCATTGAAATCAGTTTTTTTTGTTTCTTACAGTAAATACAATTGAAGCATATGGCCTGTAGATGTTGGAATTTGGAATGTCCGGTGGAGTCCTTAATTCAAGACCAGAGGTAAATCAAAGACCTATTAAGATTTGAGGTGAATCAGTTCTTTCCGATTGTTAATTTCTTACAACAGGAACTTTTTAATTTTTTGTATCCGCAACATAAAGTTTGTTTTAAGTTAAAAAATAAAAGATATCCTATAGGTACAAATGTTTAAATGATTTGTAAATATCGATTTCACCCTCTTTTGTTTGTGGAAAGGCTTTTTCATTCAATTAAAATATCTTGCATTTTTCAGTTATGCAACAAAAACATGCCTTTCATTTCTACTAGTTATGATTATGATGCACTCATTGACGAGTATGGTATGCAATCTTTCAACCTTCAATATTATAGATATGATTATTTTATATGTAGAAGACAATTAAAATCACGGTGAACAATATTACATAGTACTGTTTTAAATATGAAATATGTTACTTCTTGATGCAGGAATTATTAGACAGCCCATATGGAGTCATCTTAAAGATTTTCACACGGCCATAAAGCTTTGTGAAGAAGCACTTATAGCTACCGAAATTAACATCTCCTGGTCCAAATCTAGAGTTAAGAGAGCTATTTCAAGTTTTGATCACAATTTCTGGTTTATCTTTGGTTTATGTTTTAAGCTATTTAGTGACATGAATGCTTTTTTTTATATCTCTTAAGATTTACTATTCAAATCTTAGACTGCTGTTACAAGACAGGAACTGTATGCTCCGCTTTCCTTGCCAACACCGGCACATCCAATGCAACGGTAACCTTTAATGGCAATTCATATCACTTACCTGGATGGTACGTGAGCATTTTACCGGACTGCAAGAATGTTGTACTCAATACTGCAAAGGTTTGTCGTTGCCTTTTCTTCTATTATCTTTCTAAGGTAGTAAGTAGCATAAACTTAAGTTGTTTTTTCGTACGACAGATTAGTGAACCTGGACTACTCGAGCAATAAATACGATGGCTGATAGAAGTGACTACTTGTGGTACTCGTTAAGGTATATGAGTTTCCATGATCGAGAACTGAGATTGCTTTATTTTGATCTGTATATCTCTGGCCGATGTTGACCTTTTTTAATTTGTTTCGAAGCTTTGTTGCTGAAGGTGATGCATGCTTTGGACTTGATTTCCTGACAGCAAATATTGTGTTTCTGGAGCTAACTCAGTGCCAACTCTGATGCTTCAGGTTCTGTTCAATGGGATGTCACTTCATAAAAGTTTCTTTATAGTTCCTTGTGATAGTTCCATATAGTGAGTTTTTGCAAATCTCAATATTGTTTAATTGATTACTTATTTAATTTTGATTTTGTGTGTGTTTTGGCTGTTTTTGGTTTGAGATTTTGGTGTTATAGGTGGAAGAGATCTGAAAGGGCTTTGCAATTGGTCATAAAGTTTCAGAATTTTTGTTAAGGTATTGTTGCTTATTATCTGTCTCTGTTAATTATTTTGTGTGTTGTGTGAAATTGAATCAGTGATTTGGTGTTAATTTGAATGTTTATGAACTTAATTGGGTATTACAATGCCTTAAAAAATTATTGTAGTTGAAAATTTCATAATGTATAATTTAGATTGGATTTAAAGTATGATCAATATCTTTAAGTATAATATGCATATTTGCTTCATATGGCAGTACTAAGATGTAATGAGTGTATATCATGCACATTTAATTTAGTTTTTTATTATATTCTTTAATGGATTACAATTAATTTATAATTAGCTTGGTTTTGGGCATGGCTTCATAATTAGCAGATTATAATTATAATTTTTTTTCTTAAAAGCTTGAATTTTGCTGTGAAATTGCTAGGAATATGTAGCTAGAGATTTATTATGAAATTGTTGTGACAATATCATAGCAATTTAGTTAGGAAACATAAACTTCTCAACAATATTTAACTATTTATTAATTGGGAATTAACTAGGATTTCCAATATATTAGTTGCAAATTAGCTACGAAATATTTTGGTGGATAATTTGCCGCCCAATCCATGCTAGGACCTATACCACAGCTAGTTCACAACAAATCTGTAGCTAATTCTGTTTTACTAGAGATTAGCTACGAATTAGCTACAAATTGTGTCATAGCAACTCCCAGATTTTCTTGTAGTGCTCCAAATCTCCACCATTGATTTTATTTAATCTAAAGGTTCTAAATTTATATCACATGATTATTATTTTCTTTTACCTCACATAATTACTATTTTTATTTCTCATTCCCTAATCTATGCCGTCAACAAGAATATAATAGGGTTTCTCTTTAAATAATTTCATCTTCCTAATATCCACCAAACTTGGACAAATTCTCCCTCAAGGACTAGTGCTCTACCTCTACCTCCATTCAATATATGTGCTCTCTCGAATTGAGTGGTGTATTGGTTCGTCTTTTTGTACACATATGGCAACAAAATTTATAGTGGTCGAGTTGCACAATTCTGGGTTTTACATTCATTCCATTTTATGTTATTTGGAACTATTGTTTGGTATAAAAAAAATAAATCAAACTTTGATAAAATTCTATAAAATAAAATCAGGATTTGGAGTAGTGTATAATTCTCAAATTGTTGTTGTTTGTACTCATAAACGGAAGAGGTGAAGTGCTCCATATGTTACAGGCAATGTAAATCAATTGACGGCGTAGTCAAGAGAATGAGAAAATAAAAAATTTAGAACCTTTAGATTAAATAAAATTAAGGGTGGAGATTTGGAGTAACTTAAGTTACTCCTGGAGTCAATTGATCCCCCTTATATATATATATATAGTCCATAAATTACAATGCATACAATATTTGTAAATGAATAAAACATTGTGGTTTTGATTATGTACTTATCATTCATAAATTTAATGTATGTCATATTTTTTATTAATTTATTTTAAAATAAAGTCAAACTTTGAATCAATTTTGTCTTCAAATAACTGTTTTTTGTAACAATATCTTTTTTTAATTCCAATAGAAAAAGTACAAAAAGTACTTTACTAAGGACCCAAATTTTATGTTGTCGGTGTACTAGCTCAATTGGTAGTGGAAATGAATTGAATATGTACTTGAATCTTAGTATATATGGTTCGATTTCCACGAAAGACAAAAACTCCACTAGTGAAGGGGGTGGGAAAGATCATGAGGTGACAGTGTCGGAACCACCTAAGGTGGTGGAGCCTGGGCTGTTATAGTCAGCAGTTCATACAATTTGACGTGGTAATAAATCTAAATCGTTAATTTGAGATCTAATAATTTAAATCACTTATACAGTAAAACATTTTCAACTGTCTATTCAAATTGAAAAGTTAAGAGTTGTAATTATGTTACACAGTTACATCATTCCAATGTCGGACGTTACAATCTGTAGGGGAGTCCGTCCCGTCCATTGACCTGGACCAAGTGAGTTGGACCATTCCTCAAATGAGCCATGTTCGACGAGTGGAGGAAGTGGGCTTCGTCGGATTCTGGGCCGCACAAGCCTATTCCAAAATACAAATATACGTGCAGATAAGCAGATGGTCTTTATGTTAATTATGAAATTGTTGAACTAGAGAGCTATTGATTTATGACATATGTCTTGATCAAATTAGACTGACTGTTGACTTATTTGCAAGTGTACAAAATCGTCACAAGTAATAAAGTAGTAAGTAAAATCGTCTCCACATGGATTGTGTTTAACAATTCAATTAAAGAGAATTTAGGAATTTATAAAAGCAATAAAGTTGAGGGTTTTCGAGTTTGTTGGAATTAAAAGCATAAATGAAACAATTAAAGATAAAGATTAAGATGAGTAGAATAGTTAGGTTGTTTCGAATCCCTTCCATTTTCCTACTTGTATTTTATTTCACAATTCAAATTAAGTCTCGTTCATCACGACGAATTAACCCTTAAGTAGTAATAATCACTCTCGTGGCTTATTATCCTACTCACTATTAACAACTCCCTAATCCCTTAGGTGAGATGAGAAATTATGAAAGCATTAAAGAACGTTAATTCAAAAGTCACAACTGCAAACTACGTATCCCTACAATAGCCGCAAATTACGTATCCCTACAATAACCCTGTTGAATAATTATCATCAATTCGAATACCAAAAGAATCTCCCGAAAACAATCGATATCTAGATCAATTTCACTAATACGTATACTAATGAAAAGCATTAAAAATAGATGATAATTAAATAACTAATAAAGACTAAATTGCAATAATATAATAACCAATTACATGGATCAAGTAGTTCTAGAGAAGTTCATCTACTCAATCTAACCCAGAGGGGGTTTAGCCACCAATTTGCATAATTAAATTACAAGAATAAAATAATGCATAAAAAAAAACCTAACCAGCTCCTCCTTTTCCTTTAGAGAGTAGTAGTTCTCTCTATTTCTGAATGACTAATTGTGAAGGAGGAGAGCTCTATTTATAGTTTTTTGGACTTGGGCTGCAAGGCACATCGTACTACGATGGATCCCATTGTGACACGATGATCTTAGGATTTAGTTGCTTAATTATTAAGCTTACTTAGCCACCAAGTAATGCCATCGTACCACGATACATGTCATCGTGGTACGATGAAAAGATTTCTTTTAAAAATAAAACTTGTGTTGTCTTGGCCAAAAAGCAGCTCCATCGTACTGCGATGAGACGTCAAAATTACGTTTTTACTTCAACATGAAAGTTGTAGATTTTTGTCTTAGCTTTCTAACGCATGGTCACGGGCCTCATTCCGATACTCGTAGCTCAAGTTATGGTCCGCAGACTGAAAGTTGCACATTTTCTTCCTTTTAGCCTCTTTTCATGCATCTTCTTCAATTCTTGACTTCTTGGACAAGTAGTTTTGCTTCTTTAGGTTTTTGCCTTGTAATTGGTTTAAAACTAATACTAAACTAATAATAAATAATACTAAAAACATCATATAAATTACCGTCATCACTGACATATCTTAGTTATGTAACAACTCCTCTTATTATTTATCTGTAGTTTTTCTCTCTTTTAGGGTTTCAGACCTCTTTTATTTCAAAAAAAAATCCTTATTATGTAAAAATTTGTGGGTTAATATAATCCCGCAAATTTAGCTCAATTAATAATGGACATTATATTATATATGTACTAGTTCGAACATTAAACATTTTACAAAAATTAAAATTTTAATCACTGATTAAAAACAAAAAAAATTAATATATTATCACTGTCAAAAGAAAGAATAAAGTTACTATCCTATCCTTGTTGCATACAGATGAGTATATATACTGAATAGTGAGTACCATCACGCCATGATGATGAAGCATCAGGTGGCCCCATAGCAAAAGTTTTCCACACGTTGTTGCTTTTGGATTCTTATACTAACCCCTGCCTCCGCTCAAACGAAACGAGGACCTTGTCTGTGTCTATTGTTTTTTTTGTTTTTGACTCTATCCAAAACCATTAACGTGCCACTTTTTTATTTTAAGATTAGAGAGACTTTGAACTCAATTCTAAGTTTGTCAATATCAACACGCTATTGCATTTTGTTTCTAGTATTAATTATCTAATCACAAACTATGATTTGGATAGTCAATTTTCAATCAACCATCACCAAAGGGCATGGACAAAATATTATTTGCTATGCATAATTTTCAAAAATAGTTTGTATTTTTCTTATTCGTGACGTTAATGTCATATTTTTTTCTTTTGTAAATGAATTTATGACTTATAATGAGTTTTTTATTTTACTTTTTCGGGGCATAAATCCCTTACTTAAGTTGTCTTATCCTTGAATCGGCCTCTGTCATTTAACATGTGCTATTCTATTGTGGAATTTCCAAAAATTAATTTGAGAATGTAATCACAATTTGTCGTGTATATGATCTAATGACTGATTTGGTTTGATTGTTAATTTGCCACTGTTGGATTTCTTGCTTGTGGTATATCTAGAATTTGTAATATAATTTCAATACTCACCTTCATATCTAGTTAGAATACTCTGCATTCTATTAGAACTCTAGTCTTCTTATGCATTCTCAATTATAACTCATATCAAACACCAATTAATAATCTCTATTTATAAGAATATATATATTCAATCATAAATTAAAGACACATAATAATATACAATCTAATCCAAGCTAAGTGATACTCAAAGGTATTTTTTTGTGTGTTAAACCTTCTGGCTCAAAAACAAGCGTACCTAAATAAAATCTAACAACAAATTATTTCATCTAAAAAAAATATTCAAATTTTTCCAAATTATATGTTTAATAAAGAGTTCAAAAATCATGCATAACAATGTTGTCTCTTCTAGGTCGATGGATGTAGTATTTAAAATGATTGATTTTTCCATCCGAAAAAGATTAACGGCGTAACATGTTGTTCGTTTATCTTTCACTCATGTGTAATTATTATATATTAATATAAGCTAAACAATAAAAAAAAAATTGATTATCTCATAAAGTATTAAAGATATTATAACATGTTTTTAATTCAATAGACACAGACAAGGTCAAAAAAATGTATGATATAACAGCAATAACATCATTTCTTATTTACCAAAAACAAAACATAATTTTTTATTTGGTAAAAAAATATAAGAGTGTAGGTTCAAATAGATGAAATCTACAAGAAAAAGTAAACATCAGCCGCAGTAGAAGCCTTTGGTGCTTGAAAATGGGATGCAATGGAGTGTTAAAAGATCCCTATCTTTAATTTCAATGACATCTTTCATTAGATCATAGACACGACAAAGTACATAGTCCATACATGTGTTTTTTAAAGACAGCTCCACTTCGTGAGCGCGTGTGTACACCACACTCTGAAGGAGCGTAGCCTTAAGAAATACATAAAGAAAGCTACACCATTTCATGCCACACGGTCATCACAAATAAAAATCTATGTTTTTATATCTTATTTTTTCTTATATGGTATAGTTTTGTCAGATCTCATGTTCTAAGTGGATATGAAATTATGAAAATGTTGGTAACATAGCAATAGTTAAAGTTTATAATAGAATTATTAAGGAAGAAGAAACTAAAGATCAAAGTACCAAACATAAACCGTTTTATAATAATTGCCAATTTAAGCCATCTTTTTTTCTTTTTTGTTTATCATCGTTGACAATAAGGATCAAACCTAGAATCTCATGGATACCATTTAAACCCCTCATCATTAGACTAAATTTAGTGGCTTCTCAATTTAAGTTATCTTTATCGTGCACAAGTGAGACAAATATTTTTTCACACATAAATTTATTTATTGCATCAATAAATCTTATTTTTATATCAAATGATTTACAATCATATTGATCTAACGATAAAAATAAAAATTTGCATTTGATAAAAACTTACTCCATCCGATTACTATTATAAGCAAAGAACTATTTTTTAGGTTCATTGAAAAATAGATGTATTTGATACCCATATTATAGACTATATACATCAATTTGTCAATAAATGTAAAAAGTGATTTTTTTTCTTCTTATAATAGTGACTGAAAGAAATATTTTACTTGCGCATATTGGATAATGTTGATAATTTAATGTAAATTCGTTTTATTTAATGTAGGTGTCCACATAGTCTTCCCATTGAAGTAAAGTTGGTTGAATAACATTGAGTGAGAAAGTGGCCAACCATACCATACCCTTCTTTAATTTTTTCTCTTTCTCTCATCATAATCATCATTGAACCAAAAATAATTACAAACTAAATTGTATACTATAAGTCCCACAAATATAAAGAAAATTATAATCTCCATAAAAAGGTGAAAGGTTGCTAGCACAAAAAAAGTAACTTCAAGAATTGGATTCTTAGAGAGAGAGAGAGATTATGTGGTGCTGGAAAGAAGAGGGAGGCTAGAAAAAGAGCTATAGAGAGAGAGTTTCATCTTTTTTGTTCTGTCTTTGTGCCTTTGACAGCACTTTTAGTAGTTCTTGTGTAACTTTGGAAGCTCTGTGACAACTAACAAGGTATCTTATCTATGATATCTTAAGTGTTTTTTGTATTTTTGTTAATATATCTTTAAGGTTGTGTTAAATTTGTTAATTATTGTATTATGGTTTATGAATCATGTTGTGTTGGCATGGACATGTCTGAATTATTATGATGATTCTTTTTTGGTTCTAAATTTAAGAATTTTTATCAACTTAATTAAAAGTAACTGACTTTACCTTGGGATCCTTTTAATTTAATTCTATTATTACAACCTGTCAGAAGATTATGAATCATTAAGTATTGTTTTTATAACTGTCTGAAAATTATTCACTTTCTCTCTCACATCTTCATAATAACTTAGTCTTTCTTCTCTGTTGGAATTCACTAGTTTTTCAACATCATGTAAAATTTTCTTTCTTGCTAATTTTGCTTTGTTTCTGGTTGAAAAATTCATCTTAGATTTGTTTGCATTTTTGTGTTAGAGAATTTCATTTCACTTATATTAAACTATGCTATACATATACTCTTTAATTGATCTTGTGATTTACTCTTAGATTGGTTAAAATTAACACCACTTTCTTCTTCTGAAAAAAGAGGGTTTTTTCTTAGGTGAATGAAGGTTTTTTGTTTTTTTTTTTTCATTTCATTTATGGTTTATTTATATAATTCAATTATTTTTTGGCCTTCCACAGCCTGAAAATAAAATAGAGATGCTGCCTCCTTTCCGGCGATCATTCTGGTGAGCTTAATTATCTCACAATTTCTTCCATGTTGATTGTTATGTGAGTGTGTGTGCGCGCGCATGCGCGCGTGTGTTTGTGCTAATATTTATATAAAGTCTTGTATTGTTATTGCAGAATATGGAACTTACACAATTTTGTATTTATATAAAATCTTGATTTTACTTTTACAGGAAGAAAGAGTAATGCTACTGTGATGGGAAAGAAAGGGGGTTGGTTTTCAGCAATCAAGAGGGTTTTCACACACCACTCCAAAGGGAAGGTAATTTATGTTACTGCCTTCTTACATTTTCTGTACCAAGAAATGTGTGTAATATTTGTTTTTCTATGTTGTTTTTGTTCCTATATTTGGTTTTCTTTTGGCATTGGATGCCAAAATGGTTAACCATTTAAGGATCAATCGACACATCCCACAAGGACGTGGTTTGAATCTCACTACTGATGTGTGGATTTCGTTAGTAAGGAGTAATATGTAAATAGTTCTCCTGTAAATGCTTTCTCAGCTTTGAAACTTTCTTTGATCCTGTTGAGCTTTCGAGACTCAATTCTCCTAAACTTTTATTGACAAAAAAACCGAAGCAAATTTAATGACAGCAGACTGTAACGCACATACCTGTGGTAATATTAACAAATTTCTTTGATATGAACATTCCTAAAGTTTCTATAGTATCAGAATTCTTGTCGATTGGAACTTTATGCATATAGAGTGTTATGAAGTCCCACATCGAATGTGAGTTGGCCTGAACAAGTGTTTATAAGCAAGTAACAATCCTCACCTTACAAGCTGGTTTTGTAAGGATAAGTTAGGCTCATACTTATTTCTAATATGGTATTAGAGCCTCTAAAAGTTCCGTTGGGCCACCTACCATTTATATCCACCCACCAAGCCCAATAGTTTATTCATAACCACTAACAGATTATTTGAAATATTGCAAAAGAATTTAGAACATTGCTTTCATTTCATCCTATCATTCTTACATATTTGCTTTATGCATTACTTTTCAATTAATATACCCCTTTAGTCTGAATTTGATTCTAGGCAACATGTGCATGATGATATGATGATTTTACTTGGTAACCAGTTTTGGCATAACTCTGCTTTCAATTCTGCAGATTAATCTATTTTAATCTAATCATGTTTAATAATGTAGCAGGATTCAGATAACAAAAGCACAAAAGAGAAGAAGAAAGGTCTTGGAAAAAAGCATGGAGAGACCAATTCTTTCATCCCTATCTTCAGAGAGCCAAGCAGCATTGAAAAAATATTCAGTGACTTCGAAAGAGAGCAACAAGTACTTACAATTAGGCCTCCCACACCTCCCGAGAGACCGAAAACGCCACCTTTTGTCCCTCCTAGAGTTGCTTCTCCTAGGCCTCCTTCTCCAAAGCCTCCTTCTCCAAGGGCTCCATCTCCGAGAGCTGCTTCTCCCCGAGTTACCTCTCCGAAAGCTGCATCCTCCCGGAATGTTCATCAACATAAGGAGGTTCGAAACAGACCAGAACCAACTTTACAAAACCAGAATGCCTCGGCTACTAAGATCCAGGCTGCTTACAGAGGTTATACGGTAAGCTTTTATATTTTCTTGTGAATTTCATTTATAGAATTTAGCCTAGAAAATGAAAAGTAAATTTATTTAGGTTTGATTAACTCTTGGTATATGAGAGCTTCTTATCTAAGATAAGTATATTTGGTTCCTAACTTAGGAAAATGCTCCAAGATCCATTAATTTTGCGAGCTTTTTTATCGAGCATGAAACAAAGTACTATCTTAATCATAATATGTGGTATTTGCAATACAGGGCCGGAGGAGCTTTAGAGCTCTGAAGGGTTTGGTAAGGCTTCAAGGAGTGGTAAGAGGACAGAATGTGAAGAGACAGACAGTTAGTGCCATGAAACACATGCAGCTGTTAGTGCGAGTTCAATCTCAGATTCAATCTCGACGAATTCAGATGTTGGAAAACCAGGCACGATATCAAGCCGAGTTCAAGAATGATAAGGACGCTGGAAGTACCTTTGGCAAACTGACTGTAAGCGATCATTCATTCATACTCTTCTTTATGGCATCCATCATGTTTAGATATAAAGTAACCTTTTATACTTTTATTCATAAATATGCGATGCTTGTATTTTCAACTGTCGCTATATAAATCAGACTTATTTATTTTGATATAATTTGGAATTTCGGTATAGTCTGAGGCAGGTAACGGTGAAGATTGGGATGATAGCTTACTGACAAAAGAGGAAGTAGAAGCAAGGTTGCAGAGGAAGGTTGAAGCAATCATCAAAAGAGAGAGAGCAATGGCATTTGCATATTCACATCAGGTACAAACCAACAAAGCCTAAACTTTTTATCTATTTTTCTTATGGCTTAAATACACTTTTGGTCGCCCTATTTTTACTGAAACGTGATTTTAGCCCCTTGGTTTCACTTTTTGTTTATTTTTTTATTACGTTTCATATTCATTATTGATATTAAAGTATTATATGATAAGATCACTATTTGTTACGACAGCTGTGGAAGGCGACTCCAAAATCAACTCAAACACAGGCAACAGATAT
Source organism: Trifolium repens (assembly GCA_030408175.1). Lineage (NCBI taxonomy): Eukaryota > Viridiplantae > Streptophyta > Magnoliopsida > Fabales > Fabaceae > Trifolium > Trifolium repens. The sequence continues at coordinate 13,546,681 of CP125842.1, read as the reverse complement.
GCGAGCGAGCGGATTCCCATGGTGGTGGAACTGGTTGGAAAGACAACTACCTGCAGTAGCAAATCCACAAGAAAAACAAGTCCTAAAGAATTTTCAGCTCACACCACCAAGACCATATTCAGAACAAAAGACAAGTCCAAGACCTGGCTCAAGCTCTCAAAGGCCTTTTGCCTTTGATAACATGGATACACCAACTCCAAAATCAACAAGATCAACTATATTTCCATCTTCAAAACCATCTAGAACTCCTCCATTTAGAACTCCACAAGGTAACAGTTCAAGCATGATGTCAAAACAGTCAAGGTCAAGAGCAGTAGGATCCAACTCACCTTTCGACGTTCCGCTGAAGGATGATGATAGTCTCATGAGCTGTCCACCGTTTTCGGTTCCAAACTACATGACTCCAACTGTTTCTGCTAAGGCGAAAGTACGTGCTAATAGTAATCCAAGAGAAAGATTTGGTGGTGGTAGTAGTGGTTGTGCAACTCCAACTCCAGGCAATGATTCGAGGAGAAGTTCATTCCCTTTGTCACAAGGTATAAGGTCATTCAAATGGAATAAAGGGTCATTGTTCTCTAGCAATAAGGATCCTCATGGCTCTCAGTCCTCTCATAGGACACCAGATAAATATCAGTCACTTGAATCTATAGGAAATGTGAGTGTGGATTCGACGGTATCGTTGCCGGCAAGGGTTGGAAGAAAGCCTTTTACAAGATTTGTGTGATTTAATTCTTTTTTAACCATTTTTATTTTTGTCTAATGTTTGGTGGTGTTTTTTTGTCAGTTGTATTATGATTATGATTGAGTGTATTGATGGTGATGATAGTTTGACAGAAGTATACTCCGTTGTAAACTAATAAAAAAACATAATAGGAAATAATGGTTTGATAACTTTTGATTTGAATCTTTGTTTTTTGAGCTTAATTTGTTCCTATAAAGTTCATTTTCTTATATATATATTCACCAAAAAAGAAGTTAATTTTCTTTTGTCCGGGAAGTTCATCTACTAATCTCCTTGATGCTCTTAGAAATATGTGATTTCAATCTTATAAACAATTATTTTTGATGATTGTTCTCTTCTCCTCGTGTTTGTTCAGAATTTTCTCAAATATCATCGAATGCTAGATTACGATAGTTTATTTTGCTTGTTTTGAGCAAGAAAGCAATCATTTGTGATTTATGATTGAGACAGGAATTTAGATTCTAGGGACGAGCCAATAGAATCAAGTCTCAAAGAAGGGATTTCCTTTTACAATACCCTCCCCTTCAGATTTCCTGCTGTAGAAAAAAAACAGTTTTTATGCTGTTTAAAATCTTAACCATTAATTATAAATCGGACGGTTCAGATCAATACAGCTTTAAAGTTTCTGCAAACGATCTCAGTCGTACGGTTTAGATTCAATGGTCCTAATCTGTTACAGCGTCCTGCTGTAACAGCAGGAAATCCAAATCCCTTCAAACATCCTTGTCCTCAAGGATGAACAACCACACATATTGTGTTTAAGTGGTAGAGTCATCCATTTGAGTAGGATTGTTGGAACATGAACACTTTCTCTATTGACACAAACTGGAAATGCAAGCATGATATAGTTGAAATTCCAATTTTAGGTTCCTTATATCCTTGTAAATCATTGTTTTTTGGCTCTCTCTTGGACAAAAGTCAGATACAATAACCTTAGTAACATATTCATGAGCAGAATTTTCAGTATCAAAACTGAATATTGGAAAGGACTTTAGTGGTAGCAACTTTCCTCAAAGGATCATTTTCCTATGCAAAATAGCCACCACAAGATCAACATTAGCAGTAAGTACTGCAAATGTAATCAACTCTCCAACCTTTACACAACCAACTTTGGAACTACACCTCATTTTCACATAAACCTTTAAAGTTACAAGGTAAACTTTAGACGTTAATTTGAACACATTTCCATAAATTGAGTTGCGAGAAGTATCGCTAGGTGCACAACATTTAAAGCATGAGACATACCTGCATGGTGGTGTATCGTTGAATTGGCAATACCCTTGCCATCAAAGTATGAGCAAGTCTCCCTAAACAATCTTCTCAGGTGATGACCTCAATGCAAGAAAACTTACAGAAGCTGGAGTTTTTGGTGAACAAACTCGAGAAGAGCAAAACACACTTGATTGCAACAATCATGACTGAAAAAAGAACGACGACTTGCTCCACCGGGATCAAAACATCTGAATCGGTTAAATTTTAGATAAATTGATTGCATTGACACATGCTTTGTTTCAAAAGAGAGGGACCAAAATTTCACCTCACCCAAGCATGCAAAGCTATTAGCGAGAATCTCTGTTTTGATGTAGTTAATGATCCAACTTTAAATGGCACAAACGTTGTCATAATTTGGCCGTTGCATTTGATCAAACACTTGGAGTGACAGTGTTAGAACAACATTACTATTGTGCTTGTGCTTCTGCTTCAATGCATGATATATCATAAAAAGCTCATCACACAAGAAATATAAATCCATTTCCATCTTTTCTTTCAATCCGGCAGCATTCAAAATTTTCACTGGTTTGTATTTTGCATCCATATGCGCGCCAAATCAAAGGCTCAAAATACAAATTGAGACAGAAATTTAGATTCTATGAACGCTAACCAATATAATTCAAAATTGATAAAGAAATTTTGAAAATTAGTGGTCCATCATCGATTAACTAGTCCGCGGAAGCATCGACCTTGATTCAATTCCAAATGAGGCACAAAACTTTTTTAAATATTTTTACCACACATCCAGTTGCGACTTCAGGAATAATATTAAGTCTAGACACAATTTTAACACAACCACCGGACCAACGAGCATGTCATGTAATAGCATTGGCTTAACTAATATATATATTAAAACAACATTTTATTACACTGTTCATCATCTTCAACCGCATGCTCACCAAAAAATATATATGTCGAGCCCGGGCACGTGCCCAGGTTCGCTGGACGGCAAAATCGCCCCTGCACACATCTAAAAATCTAAAATAGGTCTCACTAATCACACAATATACACTAACTTTACATTTTATAGAATAAATAATTGGCCAAAATGACCAAGGATAAGTAGTTTTTTCCGGCAACGGTGGTTTAATTATACCACATCAATTGAGTTTAAATAAAAGGGTTAATATGTTTTTATTCCTGCAAAGTAGACGAGTTTTTTCTCACCCCTTTGTAAAAAAAAGTTGCAATTGCCCCCTTGTAATGTGAAGATTCCATCAATTACCCCCCTAAGTGCCACTTGGACTTGAAATCTCCATTTTTTCTGACGTGGCAATGACACATGGTTTTTAATTGTTTTTTATTTAATTCTTAATGCCACATAATTAAACCAATTTAATTTTTAATTTTTTTAAAACAAAAAAAATGAAAGAAAGGGATAAAAAAATAAATAAAAATTTAAAAAAATCCACGTGGACATGCCATGTAATCAGTTTTGTACAGTCAAGTGTCACCTACGATTGCCATGTCAGCAAAAAATGAAGATTTCAAGCCCAAGTGGCACTGAGGGGGTCATTGATGGAATCTTCACATTACAAGGAGGCAATTGCAATTTTTTTATAAGGGAGTAAGACAAAATTCGCCTACTTTATATGGGGTAAAAGTCTATTAACTATAAATAATATTATTGTCTAACACATTGTGGCTTTGCAAAGTAATACCACCCTCGATGTGTATGCTCTAAGTTGAAGAACCAAAAAAGACTTTTATTTTGGCATGGCCTAATTATCAAAGTGGATCAGGCGTAATATAATTTATAATATGTACAAAATTCTAAGTCTGACTTAGTTCATTGTTGCAATTAGCCTAATTAATTTATAGGATAAATTAGAAAGAAAAAAAATGAAAATTTAGGGAACAAATTGATAGTTTGTCTTTGAAGGATGCTCTTCGCTCTATCTAGATTGCTTACACAAAAAAACCACTTGCAAAAGCTAGTTCCCGATAAGATTTATACTACCAAAAGATATCTTCTAATATGATTTTGTAAGAAGAAGAGCTTTTATTGGATACTATCAGAAAATATCTTCCGGTAGATAAGGGGCATGCAGTATCTCCCGGTAAGATTTAGATGAGGGAACATGGAGTGATATCTGATTAATTTAGAGGTGAATAGCTACCGTCTTTGTTTTTTATTAAAAAAAGAAAGAAAAAGAAGATAGGTTGTTCCAAGTTTAATTCATAAAAAAATTGTTTTTCTATTTATTGAAAACCCGGCATCTCGTTAGGGGGACCACTAGCTACCTGAGAGACCAATTGAAATCCGAGCAAAACTCTATATGGACTAGCTCAACACAAAATATTGAAATAAAGAACACTCTTCATTAACACAAGATATGCACAATAAAGACGTCAGATAAAAGTCAAATTACAAAAAGAGAAATCCCAAAAAACACTTGTTATAATGCCTTGAGGGAAACACTTCACATTGCTCCTAAACAAATTAAAGGGTTCGTTTCCACATGTAAAAAGTACAATCAAATATCTTGAATTTTGTTTTAAACCACCACCACACCTGTAATTTTATATTAAAAATCACAGGATCCACATAAAAAACCTTCTGATTAAAAACCTGATCATTTTTAACTTTCCAAATCATCCAAATTGCCGTCAACCAAATGACTTTGAAACTATCTTTGATCTTCAAAAATTGTATCTCAAGGCCACTGAAAATTCGAGCATGTGAAATAACACTATTAGGAAGAGCACCTTTGATATCCATCTAGTTTTGCACACCACACCACATCCTATGAGAGCCCTCACAAATAAAACCACAGTCAAAGCTACAAAATTGAGAACCACCATTCACAATTCTTCTCTTTATTAAATTTTCTTTCGTTGGTAGTCGATCCATAAAAAAATGCCAAGAAAAAACCGAAACCTTCAAAGAAACACTTTTAATCCAAATAAAATCAGCATGTCCCTTCTTAGTAGCGCCCTCATCCATTCTACCCGTCAAAGACAAATAAGCTTCCTCAAACACATACAAAGTGTTTTGTTACTAATGAGCCAAAAAGCCAAAAAGTTCTTGGTTCCGATATCGACTATTCTAATTAATAAACATAATTGATTACTTCAACAAGTAAGTGTATTTTAATTTGATATAATTAATATTGATTTCTAATTTTAATCTTACAACTTACAATTTTTAAACCACCTCTTCATCCGTGGATGATAAGTTTATAGTAAATTGGCGTCTATAGTAGACTAGTAGCAAGTGTATATTACAAGATATCACCAAAAAAAATTGTCTTCTGCCTCAGCCAACGCAATCATTCGTGTCTTTTTTTATGTAAATTTAACTGTAAAAATATCTTATAAGACGATATACACCGCATATAGACACACAAAGCATACACAAATATGAAAGATACTAATAATACTATAAATATAAGGGTAAGAAAGAAAGAATGCATGTTTTCTTTTGGAGAACAAAACATCAGCAAAGATGATCGAATCTATGGCGACATATGCTTGAATGAATGGTTAACTAAAATCTTAAAAAATGCATATAAAAAGAAAAAACTAAAATCTAGAAAATGATGTAAAAGAAACTAAACCTTGGTGCTATTACCAATCGTTGGTTGGTTTAATGGTTACAAAATTCAACTATTATTATTCTTTATTAAAAAAATTATGCATTATTTACCAACACGTATGTAGATGACAAATGTATACATATATAGTATAGCTATTGTAAGTGATAATTTAAATGTGGGTGACTAGTCTCATACTGAATATGAATATTAAGGTGGAGTTTAACATGGGAAAGTTGAATACTTTCCCACCATAGGACAATTGATTTTGAACCATTAGATTAAATATTTTGTCATGCAGTCTTGACACTAGATTTCTTCTCTTCAAAGTTCACTATGATTCTCTCTCCTCGATGTTCACTCACCGCCATCACTAGCAACATCAAGCCACTGTCTCAGTTATTCTTCTTCTTCTCTTAATTTCACAATTTCTTTCAAACTGAAATCCCCAAATTATACAAGTTAGAAACTACCATCGAAACCACAATGGATCCACCATTGGAAAATATGTGTTTGTTCATTGATGGTGTTTGAACACACAAAAATGTTGATTTTTTGCTTAGATTCAAAAACTGTCCTCTTTCATATAATTTGTGTTTGTTTCTTAGATAAAATTATCAACTTTATCTCTTATAAATAGAGATTTTGTCTTAAGTTGGGCCTAAAATTCAGTTTTCCCCTTTGATGTTGTAGAAGCAGCTGACCCAAACAATAACCAAAAAATATCATTAAAAAAAAATCATAAAATCTTTATTTAGAGATTTCAGTTTGATAATGATTTGGGTTTTTATTTGTTTCTTGGTTTTCAATTGGAGTTGATAGACATTTTTTTATAACAGCTGGTTGTTGGTAGAACTAGAAGGTAAAGAGAAGAGAGAGAAGAAAGAGATAATGAGATATGTTGTGGGAGATATATAATAAAATTAAGATTACTTGAAAATTCAACTGTTGATCTAACATTGTGCATCATGGACAAATTTAAGACTTGTGCATGTTAAACTCCACCTATATTTAAAGTTGATTATATAAGTGATTGTAAGTGTTAGATATTTTTTTCTAAAAGAAGTAATTGCTGAAATCCAAGTCACATGGGCAACAAGAGAGCTTATAAAGCAGGTGATTTTGAAGAACCTTGATATTAACGAAGAACCAATTGAAATGAATTTGTTGACTCAATGACTCTCCCATACCATGCATGTCTAATTCATTATACAATTCTTTGGAGTTTGGACGAAGACAAGTCATCATGTCTTCAATGGTGAGGTGACATTGCGACAACCAGCCTCCGTTTGAGATACTCTAACCCTTTTTTTATTAGGATTGCTTCCGTCTCAAATATAGATAGAATTTGATAAAAAGAAAATTATATTTTTTAGTTTTTATCACCGGTTTAATCTGGTTTGACTGTTCCAGCTTCCTCCCGATCGCAGTTGTGGGGGATCGAACCGTGGTTCTCCCTACCAAATTCAACGTCAATCACCACTGAACCAACTAACCATAGGTAGAAAATTATATTTTTATAGACTAAATTTAATACTATTAATTTTGTCTCTATATATAATATATTTTTTGGCATTAATTATAAAAAAAGATTTTTTTTACACAATAAAAAATTATTTTTTAATTCATTAAATAACTGATATTTTTTTAACAAACAAAAATGAATCTTATTTATAATAACAACGGATCCTATTCAACATAAGGTGTGCCAAACAGAACCACAAAAGACCGAACAAGCAGACACCTGTTAGTCAATGCCCAGACAAACTAAGGAACTCGACCACCACATATGAGTATTTAAACCAAGATTTACATTAGAAGTTTTCAGCCAGCAAAGGGAATGCACTATAGACCAGATACATCGCTTATTTAATAAAAATTTTCTTATAAATTATGATGGAGTAGTATAATACTAAAAATTTGTATTTCTCTTTTTTGTGTCCCTCATTCTTTTTTTTTTTCTACACGATTAAGAATTTAATTTGAACCAAATGATCAAGAGACAATCTATTTGTATCACATATCATTGATTCTTTGTGTTTCTTTATATAAGACCCTGTTAGAATTTTAAGAGAAAGAATAGCTAATATTTACATTTTTGTATTTATAACATGTTACAAAAAAAAAATGCAAATTAATTAAGTATATTTTAATAAAAATAATTAATGCATGTTCCTATCTTTTGCAACTTTGCACGGGTTTAAGAAATTCAAAATAGTAAATTTGAATTGAAATTTGTACATTTGATATTAAATGTATAACTTTTAATAAATAATTGTTATTTTCAATAACCAAAAGAAATTAAAAAAATGGTATTAATTATATTGCTTTCATTGAGAGTTGAACTCAAGACCTCCCGCTTACTAAACAGGTGCTCTAACCAACTGAGCTATAAAAGCATCATATTAACAATTATTAATTTAATTGTATATTGATTTTGTAAATAAATAATACACCCATATTTGTATCATCATAATAATATATATATATATATATTTGGAAATTACATCTGCAATCTCTTATCTTAAATTTAACTTAAGAATTAATTTTTTATTTTTATCCAAAATATTTTTTGACAAATTTTTATCGAAGTTGATAATTTTTATCTGATGTATATCATTCATATATGTATGAATGTTGTCAAAAAAAATCCAATATATGTATGAAAATAAAATAATTAAGACAATGGAACTCCAAAAAGACTCCACAAGTAACACACAAAATAAATCGATAAATAGCGGTGTCAGTGTCCTATATTTTTACATTATTGGTGTCGGAGTGTCCGTATCGTGTTGTGTCGCGGTGTCCGTATCAGAATCGGTGCTTCATAGGTTTTTATCGTCCAAAGTCTAATATTTTTACTTAAAATTCTTTAAAAAGGTTAGACCATGTATACTTTAAAAAGGTGATGTCATATGCCCCAATTAGGGTATGAGCTCATTAGGCCAACCCCCAATTTCTTTATGAATAATATCGTAATTTTAGGCCTTTACCTTTCAAGTTAGTTTATCCATCACCGAAAAAATGAGGTGATAAGGGATGTCAATTTCATCCGTAAATGGGGATCCCCGCGGAGATTGCCCTGTTTGGAGATTTGAAGTTGGGGAATTTTTTCCGTGGGGATGGAGATGAAAGTCCCCCCGAAAGAGGTTTGGGGATGGGGACGGTATTTCATCCTCCGCCGCGCGAAGACTCCGTCCCCGAAAACTAGTAAAATACCAAAATTATAAATTTATATTTTAGTGCTTTATAAATTATTTTTAACTATATTTTCACACAATAATATTTTAATATTTTTATTTGTTTTATAATTACACTTGAATATTTTTTTACAACTAGTTCGATTGAAAATAATATAAATTTCATACTTTTTTTAAAGTTGGTGGATATCCGCGAGGATGGGGATGGAGGAAGAATTCTCCCCGAAGCGGGGAATGAGGACGGGGATGGGGAATATTTTAGATGGCGGGGCAAGGGGTGGTAAAATATCCTCCGGTCAATTCCCGCCCCGTTGACAGACCTAAGGTCCTTTAAGTTTTTTAAGTATCAGATAAGTCCTTTAAGTTTTTTAAATATCAGATAGATCCTTTAAGTTTCATGTTTCTATCAGATATTTCCTTTAAGTTTTTTAAATATCAGATAGATCCTTTAAGTTTTATGTTTGTATCATATAGGTCCTTTAAGTAGTATCATAACACCCCTCGAGTTATTTTTTTCTTCTTTTAATTTCTTCATTTGTTCTAAATTATACGTAAGTCTTTTAATCATTTCACACAGATTAAAATGTATTTAATTTTGTAAGGAAATAAAAAATTACGAGTTAGTTCACGTCATTATCCTTTATTAATGATATGAGCAAAAAATAATTGAAAGAAGAAAGAATAATAAATAGTTAAGAGTATAATAGAAAAAAGATGAATATTATCATCACACTCCTTTAACACACTCCAATACTAATTTGTCATATCATCCACTATTTCTATATGTTTACGGGGTAACCGGTTGTTTCAGTGGACAAACAAATTATATCATTTTTATTTTCTTTTCCGATACAACACTGTTGGACTCCAATCTTATGAAAAATACTAACCTGCAACACATTCACACTTTCCATGGCTTACACCGATCTCCTTCTAATTAGTCTCGTGTACCATCGCATGCTCTCGGTGTCACTTATGAAACATGAATATCAAAGAAAATGAAGGAGATGATCCAACTTCATAATTTACATTTGAAAGAGTAAAGTGTAATCTCTCAGGATCTGGATTGAGTGCATTCACCAAATCCATGCAGTCACTACAGTCAAATGTGATCTAAACCCTTCTAAATATCCAATGGACTATTTCCTGCCACGTCATCTAATTTTGTTTACAAAGGACATTGTTTTATTTCACCTGATTGTAGTGCAATTTTTTGGCGCCAAATTTACTTGCAGATTAAGTACCCATTCTTCTCCATTGGTAAAGCTAAAACGTCAACCCATTTTCTCCATTGATGAAGCTTTTCAAAATCATCTCAAAACAAAGTAAGTTTCTTAAATAAACTAATCTTTCTTTATTGCAATTTTACATATTTCTGTTTATATTTGGCACATATTTGCTTTATATTTGCTTTATATTTCTGTTTATATTTGGCACATAGTGTGCCGGCCTTCTATTTTGGATTAGCAGTGATTGATTTTGTTTTATGGGTGTTGTAGTTTTGCCCACTGGTGTACAGTTTTACTCATCTTTTGGTTTGGCTTCTCATGGCCTAGCATTCCTTGTGCTAGTTCACTATTTCAATTATTACTATTGATAAAAAATTAGCCATTTTCAAAAATAAAATAAAATTACTTCATCTCCTGCTCTTGACAAATCCCAAATAAAACCCAAAGAAAAGAAATCGTGTAACGTCGAAGCAGTCGCACCACCGGCTTGATACGATGAAATTATTACGATTTCGGTTGCGTTTCCTATTTAATTAATTAATTATTTAGTATTTATTTTCCTTTGACTTTGTTGGTCTGATATTTTTATAAGGATGTGTGGTTGTATAAGTTGTTAAATGATATGTGTGGTGAGTATTAATTTGAATGCATGACTGCACACTCAAATGAATGCATGGAATCCACATCCAATCTCTCAGGATCTGGATTGAGTGCATTCACCAAATCCATGCAGTCACTACAGTCAAATGTGATCTAAACCCTTCTAAATATCCAATGGACTATTTCCTGCCACGTCATCTAATTTTGTTTACAAAGGACATTGTTTTATTTCACCTGATTGTAGTGCAATTTTTTGGCGCCAAATTTACTTGCAGATTAAGTACCCATTCTTCTCCATTGGTAAAGCTAAAACGTCAACCCATTTTCTCCATTGATGAAGCTTTTCAAAATCATCTCAAAACAAAGTAAGTTTCTTAAATAAACTAATCTTTCTTTATTGCAATTTTACATATTTCTGTTTATATTTGGCACATATTTGCTTTATATTTGCTTTATATTTCTGTTTATATTTGGCACATAGTGTGCCGGCCTTCTATTTTGGATTAGCAGTGATTGATTTTGTTTTATGGGTGTTGTAGTTTTGCCCACTGGTGTACAGTTTTACTCATCTTTTGGTTTGGCTTCTCATGGCCTAGCATTCCTTGTGCTAGTTCACTATTTCAATTATTACTATTGATAAAAAATTAGCCATTTTCAAAAATAAAATAAAATTACTTCATCTCCTGCTCTTGACAAATCCCAAATAAAACCCAAAGAAAAGAAATCGTGTAACGTCGAAGCAGTCGCACCACCAGCTTGATACGATGAAATTATTACGATTTCGGTTGCGTTTCCTATTTAATTAATTAAATATTTAGTATTTATTTTCCTTTGACTTTGTTGGTCTGATATTTTTATAAGGATGTGTGGTTGTATAAGTTGTTAAATGATATGTGTGGTGAGTATTAATTTGAATGCATGACTGCACACTCAAATGAATGCATGGAATCCACATCCAATCTCTCAACATTCATCAAGAGGGAGAGAGAGTAAAGTGTAATATCTCAACATTCAAGAGAGAGAGAGAAACACTTATTTATAATTTGTTCATGTGTTTCTCTCTCTTGATGAATGACAAGAGATCACACTTTACTCGCTTATGTGTAAATTACGCATGAGATGTGTTAAGAGTCTCAAATCAACTGCGAGATGACACAAATATATATATATATATATTTATAAGTGAGAACAATTCTCACCTCACAATCAATTGCAAGATGGCCCAATATTTATATAAGTGAGATCAATTCTTATCTTACAAGTTAATTTTTTAATTTGATTTTATAGGATTAACGATTAAGTTAAATTCAACTCTCAATTTTAAGAAGATGATCCAATCCCCACATAGAGTTTCTCATTTTACCAATACTGCATAAAAAATCCCCCATATAAAGTATGGTATTCCTATAATCCTACCCTATGTGCACTATGCAAACTTAACATATAACATGGTATTTGGTCGCTGAAAAGTGTTAGAAATTAAATAGTTATGTGCCGTCTCATCAAACTAATAAGGTTTAAATATCATTTTTGTCCCTGTAAGTTTATAATTTTTTTGTTTTAGTCCCTGTATCTTTTTGTTGCAAATTAGTCTCTGCATATGCAAGTCATTTTGATTTTAGTCCATAAAGCTAGAATCCGCAGGAAAATCAGCAGGAAAAATCATCGGTTTCCTGCGGAGTTTCCTACAGATTTTAGTTTTAAGGGAAACCAAAAGATTTGAACATACATGATTAATTTGCAACAAAAAAAGATACAGGGACGAAAATGATGTTTAGGCCAAATAACAATAATGGTGTAGAAAAACATATCCTCTCCGAATAAAAATATCCCACATTCATATCGTCAACATGTTTAAAGTTATCCGATCTTAATCTAACCACCAAAACAAATATACATTGATTTTTATCTTATAAATTTAAAATTTCCAAACTTAAATATAAACATTCAATCAAAATCAGACGACGTTAAATATACCCGACATTGTGAATGTGCAGTTTCTTCTAACCATAGTGAATGACCATGCGTTTAAGTGGAACATGATTTGACGTAATAATAAACTAATAATTTACATAGTTTTCAATCAGGACCGTCCAATCTAAAATTAATAGTTGAGATTATTTTGTATTGATATTATCAAGATGGAATATAAGCCAACCGATTTAAAATGAATGACCAAGATCTATTACTGCGGTGCGATCTGACAACAACGAAGAATCTTGATCTCGTTTAGGTTAGGGGTAAAAGAGTAAGTGGAAAAAGGAGTATACGTATGGGAAAGAGAGGTGGAAAAAGTGGAGCAGTAGTAGTAAATAAAGTCACAACAAAACACTACACATGTATTTAGTGGCCAGGCTGAAATCCCCATTGTTGCTGCCTCACATCACAAATTCACAACACACATACATAGTACACTCATACACTTCTCTCTCTCTCTCTCTCTCTCTCTCTCTCTCTCTCTCTCTCTCTCTAAATACACCACAACACAACAAATTCTTGTTGAATCGACGAATTCAGCAGCAGCAGCAGCAGTACACGGACACACACAGCAATGGCTCTGATGAGAGCAAACCCTTTCCCAACACAAACATCATCTTTCTCTCTCCCTCAAATGGCCAGTCTCAGATCTCCCAAATTCGTCATGGCTTCCACACTCCGTTCCGGTTCCAAGTCAGTCCTTCAGATCCCTAACCTTTTTCATTTTCATCGCGCATTTCATTTCCTCTTCAATTCGATTTTTGATCTATCTCAAATCAAACCTCAAAACACTCACACTCGTTAATTTCTATGTTAAATATCCTTTTCCTTTAATTCTATCTTTTATTGTATTCACTATTCATGAATTAATTTGTCATTGGAAATAATGATTTTTTTTAATATATTCAATTAATTTTTGGTTTGGTAAAGTGATGGTTGGGGTGGTTCGATTGCATTCAAGTTTTGTTTTTTTTTTTTGGTATTGCATTCAAGTTTTGTTTTGTTTTTGCCTTGCATGTATAGTGTTATGGTTGGTGAGAAGATATTGGGGAGCCTTGTTTGGTTGAATAATTTATTTTTTCTTAATACAATCTCAACAACTTATATTCAATAAGTTCTTTTCAATTTTAATTGTTTCTCAGCTGAAAATAACTTTTGATTAAACATTGTTTTTCATATTACAATTTACAAACTTTTCTTCTTTTTATTACAAAAAATAATATGCATGTTTCTGTCAGCAACATATTTAATGATTGTACTCTACTATCTTCTAATACTATTAACAAATAGTATAACTTAATTTTGGCTTCATGCTCATGAATTCATCTGTTTTTTGTTTTGTTTTGTTTTGTTGAAATTGTAATTCTATAGTATCAAGGCATATTCCCTAGGTGGTTTCACTCTTCATTCATTTTTCGATTTTTTTATTTCATTCCTATTCAACATTAATTTGTGTGTGTAATCAGCTATGAACTATCAATATGGAAATTTGATGGGTCTATATCACCTTTTAATTGGTTTGATATGATATGATATGCAGTCTCTGCTTTTAATTCATGGATATGTGAATTTGATGAATGTTTACCACTTACTCCCTCTGATCGCTATTATCAGCAAAAATTCACTTTTTAGGTTCATTGAATAACTGATGTATCTGGTCTCTCTAGATACATCAGTTACATCAATTATTCAACGAGACCATATAATTAGTTATTTAACGAACCTAAAAAGTGAATTATTGCTTATAAATGCGTTTGGAGGGGAGTATTTATTATGATTTATGATCATCTTGTTAGAGCTGAATACAGAGTACTGGTATGGTCCTTCCTGCACGAACTGCGTGTTCTGTAAAATGTCCTTTTCATGAATTCTACATTGGGGTTTTATGATATTGTTTCTATGAACGACATTAATAATTTAGTACATAAATAAATGCTCTGATTTGTTCGAAAAAAATGAGTGATATTAATAGGTTATGCTATAAATCTATTTTGCAAATGCAAGAATATTCGATTGGTGCTGTACTTTTGCTCTAAAACTTATTTAAAATTACTTTGCAGAGAGGTTGAAAATATTAAGAAGGCTTTCACGCCTCCCAGAGAAGTGCATGTTCAAGTAACCCACTCGATGCCTCCACAAAAGATTGAAATTTTCAAATCTCTAGAGGGTTGGGCTGAGGAAACCTTATTGACTCACCTTAAACCCGTAGAGAAGTGTTGGCAACCACAAGATTTTCTGCCAGATCCTTCCTCAGATGGATTCGAAGAGCAAGTGAAGGAACTGAGGGAGAGAGCAAAAGAGCTTCCAGATGATTACTTTGTTGTTCTGGTTGGAGATATGGTCACAGAAGAAGCTCTACCTACTTACCAAACAATGCTTAATACTTTGGATGGAGTTCGTGATGAAACAGGTGCCAGTCCTACTTCCTGGGCTATCTGGACAAGGGCATGGACAGCTGAAGAAAATAGACATGGTGATCTTCTTAACAAGTATCTTTACTTGTCCGGACGTGTCGATATGAGACAAATTGAGAAGACAATTCAGTACTTGATTGGCTCTGGAATGGTAAGATCCTATACACATCTATTGATGATCTTAGTCTTCAGCTATTGTAGTTATTTTCATAATAAATTACATAATCCTGCCAATGTTAACGGAACTGTTGCACCCTTCAATATTACAGTCAATATAATACAGAGAATGGGCTTAAAATGTACTATCTTCGTCCCTAATTATAGGACTCTCTTGGAATCATGGGAATTAAGAAAGTTCGTAATAGTTTAATTAATAATTAATATATTTTTACAATTTTATCCTTCAAGAGAAAGAGTTAGTTTATGTTTTCAACATAGTAATATTTATTGTTGATTGCAAAAAGAGATGTAAACTAAATAGGGGTATGTTGGTAAAAGAATAATTAATGTTATGAAAATTCAAAGGTACAAAGAATTTTCCCAAGAGGGGCCGAGGTAGTACATTTAAGCCTACCTTTTTATCAACTAATGCATCCAGATGCATTAATGGTCACTGTCAATAAAATTCATAAAATTTCATATCTTTGTTTGAATTTCTAGAATAAGATCAAACTTCCCTGAAATTCATTCGTTAACTCAAAACTATTATGTTCAGGACACTAGTTGAATCTTGTTCAGGACACTAATTGAATCTTGTCATATTTATTATTTTCATCTCTCTAATTTTGGATTGATTGAAATTGATGGATAGGATCCTCGGACTGAGAATAGCCCCTACCTTGGTTTCATTTACACTTCATTTCAAGAGAGGGCGACATTTATATCACATGGAAACACAGCCAGGCTTGCTAAGGAACGCGGTGATATGAAGTTGGCTCAGATCTGTGGTCTGATTGCCTCAGATGAGAAACGTCACGAGACTGCTTATACAAAGATAGTGGAAAAGCTGTTGGAGATTGATCCCGATGGAACAGTTATGGCCTTTGCTGACATGATGAGGAAGAAAATTGCTATGCCAGCACATCTGATGTATGATGGCCGTGATGACAACCTGTTTGATAACTATTCTGCTGTTGCTCAGCGCATTGGGGTGTACACTGCCAAGGACTATGCTGATATACTTGAGTTTCTGGTTGGGAGGTGGAAGGTGGCTGACATAACCGGACTTTCAAGTGAGGGGCGGAAGGCACAGGAGTATGTTTGTGGGTTGCCACCAAGAATCCGAAGGCTGGAGGAGAGAGCTTCAGCAAGAGCAAAGGAATCATCCAAACTTCGATTCAGTTGGATTCATGACAGGGAAGTGCTACTCTAAGCATAACAAGAAGCATATTCAATCTTTTAGCAACCCTTCTTGGATAAATGTTTGATAGTTGAAAATCCAGTTTTACATTTTTGTTTGGGGTCCAATGTTATATGTCACTGTAAGGTGAACCAATTGTTCTATTGCGTGGTCTGTTAAGCTTAAGCAATCGGGGGGGTAGCTGTAGTAATAGAAATGCTATATTTTTTTTTCTCCTTTTCCTTGTAGCAGTGATCTATTTTAAGTATAAGTTGACGTTTTTATCTTGCAATTTTGATGATAAAGAAAATTTAGTTTGATGGTTTGTGGATGTGTGGGAAAAGTCCTTTCAAGGCAATTTTGATGGCGTAAGGAACAATTTGTCTTTTGCATTATTCTATGGAGAATTACTTTTGCCATTCTACTCCATTTATCGCGCGCCTCTAAAATTACCAAAATACCATTGTCCGTTACTTAAGTAGCGGATTCTACTTTTAAAATCTAAAAAATTTCATCTTAGGAGGGTTTTTTTTTTCTTTTTTTTTTTCTTCAAAATCCTCCTTTTTATTACATATGCTATTTAAGCAGCAGATCAAATCCGCTACTTAAATAGTGGATGTTATAAAAATGAGAAATTTTTATGTAGGGTATTTTTTATCCACATTTCATATTTTTATAACATCTGCCGCTTAAATAGTGGACAAAAAATTCATGTAAGGTGTTTTTATGTAAGGTGTTTTTTCCAAAAATTACTGATTCTTACACCGTCCGCTATTTAAGTAGCGGAAAGGTAAAATGAAAAAGAAGTAGTGTAGGGTGCACGAGTAATCGATAGGGTGACAAAAGTAAACTATGTGGTAATCAGAATACTTGAGTTAGTGTGAGATGCAAATATATGGAGCCGGTGTCGACTATTCGGAGGTGCGACACTAAGAGTTAAAAATGAACTTTATAATTAAAAAACAATTTATAAAAAATAATTCTCATTTAAATTATAAATATTATGAAAAATATAAAAAATTGTTATCATGTAATTAACACATTTCTTATTCTTGCATAATTTTTTTTTCTTTTTTTTTAAGCAAATGTTATAACATTCAATCATGGCTATAAGACGTACATACAAAAGATGAGAGTAAGTACAAAACTGGAAAAAAAAATGTAGTAGAACAATACCACCACCAAAACAAAACATCAATTGAAATACAAACTAGGACACATTATAGTCATATTCCAGCTCCTTATCCTCCACAAAAAACTAAAATTCGAGTAGAATATTGGTGAATTTAAGCATAACAGAACACACAATGGAAAAGACCCTTGTCAAAGCAGATTCTTCTGGCTAAAAGTAAACGCCGTCAACCAAACACACTCCACAAAGATCTCAACAAACTACAACCTACAAAAGCAACCAATTTGATGGAGACCGCCAAAAACCGCTAGTCTAAACAAATAATCTACATTTGTGATATGATTGCATGGTAACCGGAGAAGACTCTGGATGAAAACATCGGCATAGGAAAGGATTTCGCAGATTGAGGGATTATGTATTGGTAGTATTTGGAAACCAGAGATTAGGTGTTGAGGTATTTGCTTATTATAAGTGGGATTAGGTTCCAGGGATACGTGAAGGCTCGAGAAGATGTTATTGACCGGCCTTGTTGACTGCATGGTTGCTTGTGGGGTATTGTTGGCATAGATTGTGTTGTCGGGTTCGGGTATAATCTCAACGTTGTGGAGATTCAATGTGCCGGGGTTTATATTTGCGGCATCCGTTTTGTTGCGTGTTGTGTCTTGGTCCAGCCATGGTTTTGAGTAGATGTGAGGATTTGAAAATGGGTAGAGTGATGGAAATTGGGGTTTGGATTTGATTTTTCTATGTAAACCAGTCCGCAAACATCACCATTGAACCGAGTGCTCAAATGAAATTGTTCTTTGAAAGGTAATGAATGGTCACATCCAGTGGCGGAGCCAGGAATAATATGAAGCATGAGCGCAATTTTAACCGTAAATGCACAAATGTTTATTGGTTTAAGATTTTTCGGATCAGGATTCAACTAGATCGGACAGTTTTTAACTAATAATATATGTATATTATTTATATATTGATATTATAATAAAAGTAATTAATTTTAAGAATTTAAACTAAATATTTGATTCATAATAACTAGATAAGTAAACGTCATAAACTCCCCACAATATGAAAGAAAGTAGAATTACAACATATTTGAGATTAACACAAAAGCAATTAAATGTATGTTTTTGGTATTTTGGGTTATATTTAAGCATGAGGTAAAAAATTTAAAACATATTTTTCATATATATATTTTTAGAATTTTTAGATATTTTTAATAATGTATATAAAAAAAATAGAAGAAAATGAAGTAAAAAAACAAAAATTTTAACAGAAAAGGAGGAGAATGGGATTGGAACCCAGTACCTCTACATACTAGACCAAATGCGTAACCACTGGGCCATCACGAGATTGTCAATTTAAAAACTGCTTGACTAATATAAGTACTAAACTCGCGCGCCTGGTTACTGTTCATCATCTTCAACCTCTCACCAACTCTTCAAAAAACGTTTTTTCCATTTTTGCACCAAATTGAACATGTAAATATACCATTTTGCTCAGAATTTCATCAGGATTATGAATATACACTTAAATTTCACTAATTATTACTCAAACATTCGAATTTTCATATTAAAATAAGAACCCTAAATATATATGAAAAAAAATTAGATTTGGTCGAGCCTGGGCACGTGCCCAGGCATGCTGGGCGGTGAATCCGCCCCTGGTCACATCTTTACTAGGTAGGTGGTAATATAATCTTCAAGTACCAATGAAATAAAAAGTTATCTTTAACAATGTTAACACTCTAACGCTCAAATTAGTATGTGAATGAGGTAAGAGAAAATACTAAATTGGGGTAAATAACGTGTACCTTGAGAGTGAGTGCATGCTTGCATATATATATATATATATATATAGTGTGTGATTTGAGGGATAATTATATGGTGGAGTTCTCTATGTGTAGAAAATCAGTCACAAATATCTCCTAGAGTGTCATTTATCCAGTGTTTGCTAATATGTTTTGGAGCAATAGACTCGCGTCCGGGCTTGTTTAATGATTTTGTACACGTTTAAATGATTTCGAGCTCGTTTGAGGCCTTTACTTGCTAGGTGTTTGAGATGTACTCCCTCTGGTCATTTTTATAAATAACAATTTAGAAGAAAAAAATTGGTCATTTTTATAACAAACAATCGGTAAATTTATTCTTTTTTTTTTTTTGGTCAAGTAGCCTAGTGGCTTGAGATTCCACCCTTAAGGTGGATAAGTGGGATGACCGGGGTTCGAACCCCGGCCCCCTGCATATAATATGCAATTGTCCTACCAATTGAGCTAAGCTCACGGGACGGTAAATTTATTCTTTATTAATTAAACAATTCTATTTTTACCTTTATTAAATTGTATCAAATGTAATCAATTTAAATGGTATGCATTGATTAGAGTGATATATTCCATATATACTAAAGAGTAGTTTAGGAATAGATTATAAAATTTTAATAAGAAAAATAAGGATTTTTGGTCCGGGTGTTTTTTATAAATTGTTGCTTGTAAAAAGGACAGGAGAGAATAGTATATTGGGCTTTTTAATTGATCCAAAATATTTTTCAAAGTAAAAGGTCATGCATGGTGTAAGTCTACGTTTATTCTTTTGAAAACATATTTGGAATGAGAGCTGGTTGAGCGACGATGGCAATATTGTACAATCCCAAATCTTATGGATCCTTTTTCTAAGATGGGAATATCTTAAACTCAAAAAAATGGTGACGTATCGTGTTTGATACGTATTCGATACCGATACTTTTTCGATACGTCTCGATACTCGTATCGGTAAAGTATCTGTTAAATCATTATTTTTAAATAAAAAAATAATATCCGATACTATTTCGATACGTCTCGATACTCATATCGGAAAAATATCGATTAAATCATTATGTTTAAATAAAAAAGTAATACCCGATACCCGATGCTTGTTTGTATCTTTAACACTTCTTGTGATTTTCCTTTGTCAATATAATTTTTTATTTTTCAAAAGAAAAACTATGGCGTCCTACTATATAACAAGTTGTTAAACATTTGAGCTTATCCCAAAATTCTGATATAAGACTAGATATTATTTGCTTTTAATTATTAATATCGTTGATTTTAGTCAAATAACATATCACGACACAATATCAAATTGGGAATTTTAAAAAATTTCACACATCGGCGTATCGGTATCATGTCCCGTATCAAGGCTTCATAGATGGGAATGAATCCTTTTTAACTATTATGTTTGAGGGTCCGTCTAATTTGGACCAACAACTCTATTTGTTCATCTTGGAACAATGCATTTTATTACCATAGATATAATATAAATTTAGTTCGATGGGAGTTTAGATCCATTCCATTTTCTTATGCTCCATTTTTTCCTTTTCGTTGCCTAGATGTTTGACACGTGGCAAAGAAAACACCAACGGTTCAGATTAAACATTGTGAAAAAGAGAAAAGGAACTGATATGGCTTCTTCTTTCTCTTCGCAGTACAGCTCTTCATCTTCCTTTCTCGTAAACTGAGCCCTCTCTCTTCATCATCCTCATCTCACCATCTCTCTGCCTTGATATAGTTGTTCTTTACAAAATTTGCAATATGTATAGTGGTGGCTTAACCTTGATTGATTTTTATCTATTTTCTCTTCTCTCATACAACCCTTTTTTTTTTTAAATTTTTTTTTCTTTCTTTCTAGATTTCATTAGATCATCAAACAAACAACTATCACCATGGAAGGAGAGTGACTTAGTCATCGACAACAGTTGCAACCAAACAAAGCTCTCCTTCAATAACCCGTTAGATTGAAACACAGCTCTCCTTCAAATGCTTTCAAAAGAATTTTTTCTTCTTCACATCTCAGATCTGAAATTCACCACCACCATCAATCACTTGAGAAACCAAACAAACATCATTTCCATTGTTCTTTGCAAAAGGGTTTCAAATTCTCAGATTTTTCGCCATCTTGCAAATACCCACTTAGAGTGGTCACTGCGATCACTTCATATGGGTTTTTATTTAACACCATTGTTAATCAATCCTTTTGAAAAAGTCACAATCTTTTGAGGAACAAAAAGGTGTGAAATTGCAAACAAAGAAAAATAAAATGAAAGAGTTTATATTGAAGATTGTTGTGAAAATGGGATTGGAACTTTGGAAGTGATAAACAAATTGACCTCTTAAATGAAAAAGAATCTATTTTTTAGTGCATAAAACCAATGAAGATTGATGCGTATGAATGGAAGAGGAAGAAGTAGAACAATGAACACAGTGCAGCAGTGTTTTTGTCTTGTTTTAATTGACCATTAAATCTTGACCATTGAAAGATTTAATTGCCACGTGTCTAATATCTGTGAGTTGGACTGGAAACTTCATGAACTGGAGCTGATCCAGACTCGTTGGGTGGCTAGGATTTAATGTTTGCTACTTTCTAGGAGAAATTGCAAGGACAAAGGTGCATGTAAAACGTGGCACACATGATTGTATCCAAAGAAGGCTATATATAGTTTTTTATTTATGGTGGGTGGTGGCATATTTGTGATGTACATTATTGTTTTATTGTTAGTTGTAGAAAATTAATTACACCATTAGTTAAAATGGTTAATATTTTACGGTTCGTGATATATATATTTCCTCCGTTTCTTTTTACTTGTCCGTTAGAATTGTAATGCTAAACATTTTTACACTTTAATTTTAATCCATCAATAAAATCTTTTTTTGCACAAACTTTCTTTTTCCAATAAATTTAATATATTATATTAGGTAAGAAAAATAAATTAATATGTTATCTACCAAAAAAAAATTGTTAAAATAAAAAAAATAAATTAGTTCATGGGAGTAATTGACAAATCAATCTCTTAAAATAAAAATAAAAAAGACAAGAGGGTATAATACAACATTTTGTTACTATTATCTTATCAATAAAAAAATTAGCTGTTCTTCTAAAAATTGTTCTTCTTAAATAAATTATTTTTCTTCTAAATTAATTACTCGAACTAAATTTGGAATGATATCGATAAATCTACCATGAACTAAATTTGTCGAATTAGGGTTAATTTGTTTTTTGTGGCACGTGGTCGAATTGAATTAGTGGAATTAGGTTTAATTTGTCTTTAGTGGCATGTGTTCGAGTTTGGAATGATATCGATGAATCTTAGTCGAACTAAATTTATCGAATTAGAGTTAATTTGTCTTTAGTGGATTTTAGTTGTACGTAATTTGTCAAAATTTATTTAATTTTTCTTTATTGGCACGTGTTTGAGTTTGGAATGGTATCGATGGATCTTAGTCGATCTAAATTTGTTGAATTAGGGTTAATTTGTCTTTAGTGGTTTTTTTTTTTTTGACAAATGTCTTTAGTGGATATTAGTTGAACGTAATTTGTCGAATTTTATTTAATTTGTCTTTATTGACACGTGTTTGAGTTTGAAATGGTATCGATGTATCTTAGTTGAACTAAATTTGTCGAATTTTATTTATGATCGAACTTATCGAGTTAAAAAAGTTTATTTATTAGATAAAAAAATATGAAACTAGGCTTTGTTTGCGAGTATGGAGGGGAAGGGAAGGGAATAAAAGGCTAAAAAGGAAGAAACAAGTGGAAGGAGTAAAGAAGTTTGGGAGGGAAGGAGTTTGAAGGGTTATTTTTTCTTCATAACACAAAAACCCCCCAATTTGGGGGAACTCAACAAATGTATTAGATGAGGGTTTATATGAATTCTTCAATTTTATTTTTTTTTGGAATATGAATTCTTCAAATTTAATTAATGTTGTTATAATATTCTTAAATTCATAATATATTAATCATAAGTATTTATTTGTCATTCTCTATAAAAAATACTTTCTCAAAAAATGTAAAAGATTTCTTTAATTTTCTCTCTATTTCTCTCCCTCCAAAGTCCTCCCCTCCCCTCCAAACTCGCAAACAAAGCTTTGGTGTTAATGGAAACTTAGTGTTAATCCGTCTTGAATATAATTATTTTTGTAGACAATCCATTTTTTATTTTGTTATAACGACATAAAGGTTAACTATAATTATAGTATAATTGGGTTAAATTGATGTAAAATTGGGTTCTATGTCAAATTGAAATTGGGTTAAAAATTCCTTGAAATCAGTGGGTTTGAGAAGATCGATGGTGGTGAAGTTTTGCTTTGGCCTAAGTTGAGATTGTATGAAGATCTGGGTTTGTATATGATGATGAGATGAAGATGATGATAAAGTTGAATGAAGAATGTTTGAGAAAGAGAAAGAAAATCCACAAGTAGTGGTGATGGTGACGTCGGTGTGGGTAGTGAAAATTCATATAAAGTTTTGCATACAACTGTATATTGTTTTTTATAAAAAATATTAAATGGGGAAGATTTGGTGTTGGAGTCCATATTGCTTACAAGAATCTTTTGATCGGATCAACTTAATATTCCAGTCATTTCCATGGGTCCAAGATGGACAAATTGATCTTTTTGTCCAGACTAAACACATCCTATGTTTGATCATCATACAACATTAAAAGTTGAGATCTTAAGGTTAAGTAAAAATCATTCCAGTGAGCTTGAAGAAATTGTCCTCCCACACGAAACAATTTATGTGGCTAGCATACAACAAACATTGGTTGGATATATGTCAACCTATGACAAGGGTCCGTTTAGCATGGTCACAAACATGTTTTTGTTCATCTTAGACCAATAAAATGACCTGCTATGGTAGGTTTGATCCGGTCATAAGATTCCCCATCCCACTGTATCCATTTGCACCACAATAGTATCCTCCATTAACATTTAAATTTAATAAAAAAGGACAGCTGTATTTACCTTACAATATTTTTTTTTTCATTTTCATTTCTTGTTGTTAAAAGAACCTTTTGTTCCTGTAAAAAAACAACCCATTTGTTTTCTCTTTCTAAAAATTGAATCCATCTAATCTAATGGAATGAAGGTGAAGGTGTTAGCTGTTGTTTACCTAAATATTCCGTCACAGTGATTTCGTCGCTTTGTTCTCGTCGCCCTGTTTTTGTTGTTGTTGTTGTTGTGAACTTCAACTTTAGACATCTCAGTTCTTCAAAATCAAAGATATTTTTAAGATTGTTAAGCAAGGATTATTCATGATGATTTATGCAATGCTTATTATGTATATTTTGGTTTAATTTTGTTGTGTTATTGCAAACATTTAAACAAAGCATTCACTTAGATCTAGTCATTTAGTTTGATTTGTTGAAGCTGAAAATGGTGGAAGTTTTTTTTCCAGATTCCATGAATGATGAAGATGGTGAAGTTATAGAATGGTGAGAAAGTAACAAAGTAGAAGAAGCTTTGTCCATGGAGATTTGTCGGTCCTAAACTTTGACAGCGGCATGAGAGAGAATATTATAATTATAAAGTACTAGTACCAAAATTTATCCAATTATGCAGTTTTCTTAAAATGACATCCAATCATATTCAAAAATATTATATTTTTGTGATTTTTTTATAATGAATGGTTATGTTTAGTTTATTATGTTTTTCTCTTTATAATTATTGGGGTTGGAGATGAGTTTTTAAATTTTTACTATTTTATTTTATTGTATTCATTTTTATTTAGACAATTTTTAATTAAAAGTTACAAAAAATTGACATACTTGGTTATTATGTTAAATTTTGAGAGACATCATTAAAAATAACTAAACATAAAACTCGTCGAAGGCTCAATAACTAAATTTTGAGAGACATCTCTAACTAATTTTATTATTACTCGTTGATCGATTAGACCGAAATTAACTAATTCCATAATTAGAGAATTCAAATTTGACTTCTTAAACTAATTTTATTATGACTTGTTGATCAATTAGACCGAAATCAACTAATCACTAATTAGATAATTCAAATTTCAGTTCTTAACTAATTTTACTATGACTTCTTACCCGATTTGACCGAAATCAACTAATTCACTAATTCCCGAGACTTGAACGAACCCTTCAAACTAGTTGATCCTGCAAGTAATTTCAAACTAGCGTTTGTTTACTAAAAATCGGTGTAAACAATAACATATTCAATTTAAAATAGAAAGCCGATACTACACATGAAACTAAAGCGTGATAAATGCACAATTCAAAATATAAGTTTATTTTGGGCGTCGAGAAAAAAAATTATTTATGGCGTGCAAGAAATAAAATAAGTTTATTTAAAGCGCGCGAGAAATAAGTTTATTTACGATAATTCAAATTTTATTTATCTTACTAGTATTCTTAAGATTCTTAATCCGTTCCACTTAAGTCGCCTAATTCGCATTTACGATAATTCAAATGTTATCTATCTTACTAGTTTTGTTAAGATTCCGTAATCCGTTCCACTTTAGTCGCCTAATTGGCATTTACGATAATTCAAATGTTATCTATCTTACTAATTTTGTTAAAAGTCCTTAATCCGTTCCACTTAAGTCACCTAAACTTAATTTACGATAATTCAAATTTTATTTATCTTACTACTATTCTTAAAATTACTTAATTCGTTCAACTTACGTTGCCTAATTCACATTTACGATAATTCAAATTATATTTATCTTACTATTATTCTTAAAATTACTTAATTCGTTCCACTTACGTCGCCTAATTCGCATTTACGATAATTCAAATTTTATTTATCTTACTACTATTAACATATATCCATGGATCATTTTTTTTATTAACAAAAAAAACTAATTATTGAAAATAAAAAAGTTTTTTTAAATACAAAAAACATTAAAACATATATATCACAATAAGTAAAATATTAACCATTTTAATTGATAGTGTAATTAATTTTTTCCAACTAACAATAAAACAATAAAATCCATAAATTAGAAACTACTATATTTTGGCATATGTCACCTAATTCGCATTTACGATAATTCAAATATTATTTACCTAATTAGTATTCTCAAGATTCCTTAGTCAATTACACTTACGTCTCCTGATTCACATTAACGATAATCCAAATATTATTTACCTAACTAGTATTCTCAAGATTCTTTACTCAATTACATTTACGTCAACTAATTCGCATTAACGATAATTCAAATATTATTTACCTCACAAGTATTCTCAAGAATTCTTATTCAATTACACTTACGTCACCTAATTCGCATTATCGATAATCCAAATATTATTTACCTAACTAGTATTCTTAAGATTTCTTACTCAATTACACTTACGTCACCTAATTCGCATTAACGATAATTCAAATTTTATTTATCTAACTAGTATTCTCAAGAATTCTTATTCAATTTACGTCACCTAATCCGCATTAACGATAATCCAAATATTATTTACCTAACTCTATTATCAAGATTCCTTACTCAATTACACTTACGTCACCTAATTCGCATTAACGATAATTCAAATATTATTTACCTCATTAGTATTCTCAAGATTCCTTACTCAATTACACTTACGTCACCTAATTCGCATTAACGATAATTCAAATTTTATTTATCTAACTAGTATTCTCAAGATTCCTTACTCAATTACACTTACGTCACCTAATTTGCATTAACGATAATCCAAATATTATTTACCTAACTAGTAATCTTAAGTAAAGTAAAATGTGATAATTTGAAGTATGAGTTTTTGTATTTTTCTTGAAATAAGTTTCATGGGAAGATGTAAAAAAAATTTATTGGTCATTGATTATCGGGAAAAGAAGAGAAAGAGTAAATTAAATGCAAATTTTATGAGAATAAGTAAAAGCAAACCTTCAAAATGATTAAAGTTGATTTTTGCTTATAATTTGAGACAAAAAAAATGACTTTTTTTACTTATATTTTGGGACGGAGGGAGTAATAAATATGCCACCAATTATAAATAAAAAATTAGTTAAATATTACTCCCTCCGTCCCATTTTAAATGACCTTTTTTTGACTTAGTATACTATTCATTTGACCTGCTTTGACCTTATTTTTCTACTAATATATACATGCAAATATTAACATATGAGATGTTGTTTGATTTGTCTCGACGAGTACTTTCAAAATATACCATTTTTATAATTTTTAATAATATATAACTAGAGATATTAACGATTAAAGTTGTGCATTGACAAACGTGTCAGTGGTCAAACAAGTCATTTATTTTGGGACAGAGGGAGTAAACATTTTATTTTATGGTCCAGGATTTTTATTTTAGAAGCAATTTACGGCCCACTAGAAATCTTGTCACCCATCCACATTCATATTGACAACAATCCTGTATGGCATTTATACGTACGCCTCTGTCCTTGTGTAGAAGTCATAAACATGCTGTTACCTTTTAATCTCATCCGTCCAAATATATTTATATTATATCTATGACAATGAAACCCATTGGTCCAAGTTGGACCAATCTTTTCATGGGTGCAAATTATACGGAACCCCTATGACAATGTTGCAAAAAGAACAGGAACTCGGTCGATATATTCTACAGCAAAGCATAACTGCACACATTCTTTGCCGATAGAAAGAGCATTCAGTCTGTGTCTCTTTGGCAACTTTACCTATTTTATCTCTATCTAATTTATTTATTTTGGGTCTCTTTAGTAAAATTAAGCTATAAGCTAACTTATAGCTGATAGCTGAAAAACTAGCTTATAGTTGATAGCTGAAAAGCTAGCTAATTGAAATTAAAGTGTTTGATAAAATTAGCTTTTAAAGTGGTTAATAAAGATAAAATTACATAAAAGGACATGTAGTGGGTAGTTATTCTCTTTAGTGGATAATTTTTTATTTTATAAAAAATAATAAAATTAAAGGTTAAAAAAGGAAATAACTATAAAAAGCTATAAGTTATAAGCTAAAACGCTACTTGAAATAGCATATCCAAAAAAACTATAAGCTAATGAGAAAAGCTTTTTACTAAACACATCTATTTTTTTAAAACAAGCTTATAAGCTAATCCAATAAGCTATAAGCTAGCTTATTGAACTTACCAAACACACCCTTTATATATTTTTATACTGAAAGTTTTCCTTCTTTTTTTTTTTCGCATACCAAAAGTTTTTCATTGCTATAAAATATAATTACAAATTAATGATATAATTTTTTCAGATTTTAATTCAATATATTTCTACTATTTTTATATGAAAATAGGATTTCTCACAAGTTTTGATTTTTTTCAGAAATACATTTGATTTTTTTTTTCATTTTCTTTATGGACTTTAAATTTTATTTATTGTTTTCATAATTATTCTTATTTGTTATATTTACAATTAAAATATATATGCTAGAATTTTTTTAAAAAAATTAAAATAAATAGATGAATAATCACTAATTAAATCTAACTTAATACATATAATTATTTTTTATATTCACTGAGTCATTCGGTTCGACCAGTGACCCAGTGTTTCAACCAGTGAACCAGTAAACCGGCACTCTACCGGTTCGATGACCGGTCTGGTTTTTAAAACACTGACTTAAACTCATTTTTTATTGGACTTAGTTAATTGATAACTACGTAACATCTTTTTTGTTGTGGCTAGTTATTAAGAAGAAAAAAATATATATTATTTTTTACTATA
Organism: Trifolium repens; assembly: GCA_030408175.1. Classification (NCBI taxonomy): domain Eukaryota; kingdom Viridiplantae; phylum Streptophyta; class Magnoliopsida; order Fabales; family Fabaceae; genus Trifolium; species Trifolium repens. The sequence continues at coordinate 13,517,779 of CP125842.1, read as the reverse complement.
AAAAAACTGAAAACCTACTTTTATGTGGAAGTTGTGCATAGTTATTAAGAAGAAAAAATATATTATTTCAATTGTTCTTCTTATATAAATTATTTTTCTTCTAAATTAATTACTCGAACTAAATTTGGAATGATATTGATAAATCTACCATGAACTAAATTTGTCGAATTAGGGTTAATTTGTTTTTGGTGGCACGTGGTCGAACTGAATTTGTGGAATTAGGTTTAATTTGTCTTTAGTGACATGTGTTCGAGTTTGGAATGATATCGATGAATCTTAGTCGAACTAAATTTATCGAATTAGAGTTAATTCGTCTTTAGTGGATATTAGTTGTACGTAATTTGTCGAAATTTGTTTAATTTTTCTTTATTGGCACGTGTTTGAGTTTGGAATGGTGTCATTGGATCTTAATGGGCTGAACAGGGCCATGGCCCGCCCCAGCATTTTTTTTTTTCATTTTTATAGGTGTTATGATATATATATATATTAATAAGGCGTGTTAACTATTGCTTGAAAAGTATTGGCCAAGTGGTAGAGCTGCGAGCCCAGTAGCCTAAATGTTCTGTGTTCAAGCCCTTTTGGCTGCATTTTTTACGTTTTATTGAATTTTTTCATATTTATACATTTTTAACTCCCATAATTTTTTTTAGTGCCGTTACGGCCCCTCCCAAACTTTTCGTCTAGCTCCGCCACTGATCTTAGTCGATCTAAATTTGTCAAATTGAGGTTAATTTGTCTTTAGTGGCACGTAGTCGAACTAAATTTGTGGAACTAGGCTTAATTTGTCTTTAGTGAATATTAGTTGTACGTAAATTAGCGGAATTAGGTTTAATTTTTCTTTAGTGGCACGTGTTCGAGTTTGAAATGGTATCGATGGATCTTAGTCGAACTAAATTTGTCAAATTAGAGTTAATTTATCTTTAGTGGATATTAGTTATACGTAATTTGTCGAATTTTATTTAATTTTTCTTTATTGGCACATATTTGAGTTTGGAATGGTATCGATGGATCTTAGTCGCTCTAAATTTGTTGAATTAGGGTTAATTTGTCTTTAGTGGATATTTTTTTCTTTCACAAATGTCTTTAATTTGTATAACTAATATCCACTCTTATCTTAAATAAAATCTTAGCCATTTTCAAAAAAAAAAAGTTGAACGTAATTTGTCAAATTTTATTTAATTTGTCTTTATTGACACGTATTTGAGTTTGAAATTGTATCGATGTATCTTAGTTGAACTAAATTTGTCGAATTTTATTTATGATTGAACTTATCGAGTTAAAAAAGTTTAGTTATTAGATAAAAAAATATGAAACTAGACTTTGTTTGCGAGTATGAAGGAGAAGTTACACATAGGAAAGTTTTTCATTGCTATAAAATATAATTACAAATTAATGATATAATTTTTACAGATTTTAAAATTAAATTTTTATCATTTTACAAATTTAGCCAAACCTTTTGATACTTATTCCAACTACATAGCATGCGAATCCATCTTTTTAAGAAATTAACAAATCATCAAACTCGACCAAATTTCAAAATAATTGAAAGAAACTAGATTAATAAAGGTAGATCAATGATAATAATTTGAAATTAAATTAAAACAGAAGATAAATAATTAGCGAATGTTGTGTTAAATGTAGCGACTTGTTCGAGGCCATATTCAAAACTAAATATTTGATAGGCACGGAGAATCGCCATTAGGAATCGATTTTGCCAACCTTCAATGCAATAAGCGTCAATTATCGACACTCTTGCTCTGCAAATTGGCTTTTATTTTTTGTTTCATATTTCAATCTACAATAATAATTATAAAAATAAAATTTGTAAAAGAAAGCTGAAAGAAATGAAAATCAGAACAGAAAGAAATGAAACTAAGAGAAAACCCTAAAAAAATTATAGACACGCAATAAGAGTGACGAAGGAAGATTGATGAGTTTACAGAGGCTGCTACTTTGCGTTTTATAGAAAGGTTTTTGCGTGCAAAGTTGCGAAACAACTAACCCTAATTTTATGCGGCGGAAGATGCAATATATGGGCTTTGACAGGTTCTACTTTGGGCTCTTTAATTCTTCTTGGAATTTTGCTCTTTAAACCCCCTCTATTGCTCTCAGGTCATTTAAACTTCCATTTTTACTCCTTAATAATAATAATAATAATAATAATAATATACAATGTGGTTCATATTCTATTTCCCAAACCTAATATTAATTTAGATTCTAAAATCCACTCTCTAAGTGATCCATATATAAAGTTTGAACTCCTTTTGTGGTAAAATGCAATTTCAAGATTTCCTACATCCTGAAATTCAAATGTATAAAAAAATTATTTTGCATGATCGAATTTCAAAATTCGAACGAAAGATCTTTAATTTATAGTTATCATAGTTTAAAATTGTACTAATAAAATATTTTACACTTATAATTTGGATCAATAAGAAATGATCCAAATTTCATTGATTTGGTCAAATAAAAAACTCATAATGTGATTCAGACAAACACAAATCAATAAAATCTAATTAATGATGTGTACTTTGGTTCGAATTGGGTCACAAGACATAAATTTTAAACAAAATTTTAATATCTAGATAAAATTCTACAATAAAACTTTAGTACTTGAACTATATTAAAACACTTCTAGATTTAACACATTAAAATCTTAAACTACCTTAACCAAAACAACAACAAATTTACAATTTTGTTTCAAAGGTTTGAAATCATAGACCCTTTTTAAAAAAAGATAAAGTTAACTATAAAATCCATGATGGAGGAACATTTCACTTTTTGTAGTAATTTAGAGTATGACAATGAACCAATGACAATGATGTTATTATGATCAAAGCTTAGAATTAGCAATACGGAGGAAGGTGTTGTTATTTCTGAGCAAGAAGAACTTTCCGGTGGGCAGGTGGTGCGGCGGAAGCAAGGTAAGGATGGCAGCAAGAGATGCAGCTTGATCAGCAGTGTGAGTGCCCTTACCTTTTGTCATTGAGGTTTGAGTAAAGCCAGGGCAAAAACAGTTCACACTCATCAATTTAGTGGCACTTCCTAATTTGTATGAATCATTGTTAATGTTATATCTTTTAGCTAACACTTTTGAGTATGCATTTAGAGCCAATTTAGATACTGCATAATCTGTCCAATATGATGGCCACCCTTCACTCTTCCATGTGCCATTTTTTACATCTCTTAGAAATTTTTTCACCATGTCTTTGATTTCCTCTTCCTTCAATTCGCCACTCTCTAGAATTCTTTTTACTTCCGCGTTTCTCACCTTCTGCATATAAATAATATTTGTGTTTAATAAGATTTTAGCACAGTTAGCATGATCCTTATTTATATATGTGACTATCTTTAACTTACACTGAGAGAGCCGAGTCTTGAGCTAACATTGAGAATACGAGTGATAGAAGAAGAGAAACGAAAAAGGGGAAGAAGTGCCTCAATTAACAATTTGGGACCATAAAAGTTTGTTTTCAAGACAATTTCCGCGTGGTCCACTGAGTTCTCATCTAACTCATTGTATGACACACCAGCGTTGTTCACCTGATCACATAAATTAATTAATTAGTAAATTGTCGTTTTAATATTTAAATGTGTGAGACGTTGTTACTATAATTTATATACAGTCACTTAATCGGTACCAAAATATCCAAATTGGCTCCAAATTTGGCTTTGAAAGAGGATGCAAAGGTTTTAATGGAATCAGGATCTGAGACATCAAGAAGTAGAAAGTGAACATCATGATTAGGTGCAATCTGGCCTAATTGTGCTCGAACGCTCTCCACAGCAGCCTCTCCTTTATGTTTGTCTCTAGCGGTTAACACCACGCTTAGTCCCAACTCTGCAAGACGCTTCACAAGAGCAAACCCTATTCCTTTATTACCACCGGTCACCACTGCCACCGTCTCCTTCGTCCACCACCTTCATTCATTTAACATATTTATAAAAAAAAAAATCATTAAAAACATATATAACATTAAATGTGTATATAGTATAGTGGTGTTAAAAAATTGAAGTACCTGGTTGAACAGAGTACTGTAGGAGGAGAAGGAAAATATTTTTCTGGTTCCATATATGTGAGAGTCACAGTATATGAATTGATCAATTATGTCAATTTAAACACTAGAACTCAACTATGCTATATAAATATATATGTATCCTAATATATGGACAAAAGTTTGTGATGCTTATGGAAAAGGGGGAGCAGACTTTAGATAAAAATAGTATAGTTTGGACTCGGCATGCTGGTGGTGTGTAACTAATTTAAAAATAATAATAAGACAACTATACCAAATTGGAACGTGTGATTTTTTATTTGATTTGTTTAAAGTCTATCACTACCACATGGGTTGTGTCATTCTAATTTATATATATTATTATCCCATTTCAATGAAAGAATGTTTTAACCACGAGATCTTTATTGATTATGTGAAGATCAAATGTCCTCAAGATTTTGAGTACTCAAAACCCATGTTTAAATTTGAAGTATTCGATTTTCTCCGGTGTCAATACAAAGTAAAAAGTTCCGACTTTAATTAAAATAGTGAATTTTACTTGAACTATTTTTTTTTTTTGGTCTAGAATTTTACTTGAACTATACATACTAGAATTATTTATTTTTTTTATTTTTAAATAAAGAATTATGGATTGAAATTTCAACATATTTCAATGTTTATACCAACTAAATTATGTTGAATATATAAGAGGATTATTTAATTTGTAGCAAAGAAACATGAATACTTATATGTTTTTTCTCTATTGCGTTTACATGTTTCTTTTTCTATATTTTAAGAAATAGAAATGCTAGCAACATCCTCTCTAACATACATTTCAAATCACATTTCTTCTATTGTTTGTAATTTCAATAGGATCTCCTAGAAATAAGTTTAACTAAAAGGAACTAATCATCTTATATGAAATTAATTTCTAACTATAATTTCATTTTAAGAAATTGAGTACTATAGACTGCATATTTATGTTTGCAATATGCTATTTAGTATTTGTGTTTACAATGTTGTTCAGATATATGCCCTTCATTTCATTTAGTGTTATTTTTATTAATCCTCTGATTTTCAGAAGAAAAAAAGTCTACTAATTTAAAAGTTAACCGCAAGATAAATAAAGTCTAATAAAAAATTGTTTTCATAAGGAATTAAACTTGAATTCTTCCGAACGATTTGTCCTAAAAAAGAAACTCATTAACTTCATTTAGTTTTTTATTTATCTTTCGATGAAATATTAATAAATAATTTTTTTTTTGGTTCGGTAATCGGTTCTTGATCATTAAATTTATAGTATCATATATCCAATAGGTTAGGCAGATTTAGGTACGTTTGATGGTCCACTTCCTGGTTGGAAAGGGGAATAAAATAGTGCTGCTTGTATTTAAAAGCCATTGGTTTGGTATGGTTGAGTACAATATAATTGCAGTCCACAACACAGTAAAGCAAAGAAACAGATTCATACTATGGATACTATGTAATAATGTGGTCCTCAGATTCTTTCCTAACACTCTATGGCCACTTATTTATACATCAGTTATTCAATAAACGTAAATATTTGCTTATAACTATATATCTGGTCAATAATATAGATTAGATACAATATTTTTCCAATATATCTAGAAAATTAAAATTTGTTTATACATAGAACGGAAGACACATAGAAAAAATCACCTTATAGCTTTTGAGCACGTGACGAGTTGATTAATTTTATAAAATAAAATGTAAATGCACCTTGTTTCCACATACACAGACATTCAATTCTAATATAAGAATTGATGATATTGAGAACGTGCAGTGAAAACATACAGTATGTACAAATATTCAATCTCATTTTACCATACAGAAAGCACTATGGATTAAATATATGAACTGCATGTGACCATAAGTCCAGTCAACAAACGACTTCTTGCTTTAATTCCGAGATTATTATTGATATGATACATGTTAAGAGTTTTACATCGATTGTGAAATGACCTGAATATATGTTTATAAGTGAGAACAATTCTCACCTTATAAACTGGTTTTGTAAGATGGTGTCAGAGTTACCTCATCAATCTGTTGGATCATCTGCTATCAGGTTTCTGATCTTCATGCGACTATAACTTAATTAGCAAAAACATAGTTGTTTATTTTTCACGGTGAGTGTTCGAAAGAGAGTGTTACATTGTGCTGCTGCTAGCACTCTTGTTAACAAAATACAGAAACTGAACTGAACAGTTGATATTCTATATTTTCATGTGTTATTATCATGCTAGTATATATGAAACAGTATTATGCATATGATTATGGTTTATTTTATCTCATATTATTAAGCACCTTTAAGTTCCAGAAAAATGAGCAAATAGTTATATTATATACTAGTATCTTGTTATAAACAAGTTGAACCAGAGTTGGATAGGTTCCATTGATGGGATCATATGCAAGACTCTTCCCATTTACATTTACAATCCTAAGTAGGATTCTGCAAAAGCTGTTATGATTCAAATTGAATTTTTCAACTTAAACCAGTAAAATTGATAGACACTATTTCTTATAGTAAAGTCTCTTTGATGATTGCAATAAAACAAAAATACACGAGATTTCATGTTTTCGAGTAGCTTAAACAACTCTTCGCGAATAAACTCTTGTGGATTAGGCAGATAAGTAAGTGACAGCAAAGCTAAATGACATTCAATCGTCAAACCAACATCTCGGAGAGCCTAAGACAATGCTAGCATCCTAGAATCACCGTCACAGGCGTCATCTTCATAGATGGCTATTACACTATGCCAATTATAAAATGAACCATCTTCATAGCCTATGTTTGCTATCACAGTAAATATGTCAGAATCACAGTAATTCACTGTGATCTTGCAAAAGCTATAGGGTGTAGCTTTTGAAAAACCACGGTAGATTTTGCAATTATGCTAGATTAGTACTCTATTTGGCATAGCCCGAAGAAAATGAATAATAATCGGTCTACACTTGCTGATTTTGTTTGACAGCTTCAAATGTAGCTAGACTCTAGAGAAAGGTGCACAGAAAAAGCAATAGATAAAATTTGTTTCATTCCTTATGTTAGAACTACAAACATTTATGAATTATTTGTTATCAATACATAAAGAAGACTAATGGCAATCATACATCAAAGTATTGCTCCCCAAAATATACCAAGGGTTTTGGGAACTATAATGTTCTGAGATGAGAAATGTGTAACATAGACATGTCACATTGTCATGCCTTACAATATGGTGGATGATGGTTGAAAATGTGTCTTTATTTTGAATAGGGAATAAATTATACAAATAGAAAAGAGTACGAGAGATACTCTGACTTATTACAACCGAAAATAAAATGACAATGAAAAGCCGAAGAATGTGAAGTGATGGAAATTCAAGGAAAGCTAACACCCGTTGAAGAGCCGGAGGCTATTTGTCCAAGCAAAGTAAGGGTTCCATCGATCAATACAAAGTGCGGCTGAAAATGTGTCTGAAACATGAAACAAGTTAAAAAAATTCATGCCTCAGGTTGCATTTTCTCACATTCATCTCGAAATTCCTGGAAAAGAGAAGTGGACAAATATCTTTCACCAAAGCTTGGGAATACAACCTGCAATAAATAAAAATTATTGGTATTAAAATGAAAATAAAGTATTTTAATTCTGCTAATTTGAAATTTTATGAAACTTTTAAGATTAAAAAAGATAAAGTTGAAAATAGTTTTATGTCAGCAAATTTGGTCACTACTATTAACGGTTGCCGACGTGGCACTGTATAGTGAGCAAATATGCATACCACAATAAGCTTTCCCTTATTTTCAGGCCTCTTTGCAACCTGAAATGCAGCTGCTGCTGCAGCACCTGAAGAAATTCCCACCTGTTTTCCAATGGTAATTAAAATGTATATAAGGATTAAGGACCAAAGTATAAATTCAACATTTAATCAAGATACAAAAGTTTGTATTCCCTTCATTAATCATGCTTTAATATATGATCTTATGCATGATTGTTTCAACCTGCTTTAGCATGTCATGTAACTCTGTAACATAAAGCACTAACCAGTAACCCTTCCTTGAGTGCTATTTGCTTTGCAGTTTTCACGGCTTCTTCGCCCGATATCTGCATCACATATAGTATGCATATGCCAGACAATTAGCAGAAATAAAATGTCTATAAATCAGAATATATAATGCATTGGAATTTGATCACTACATAAAAAAAATGGACAAGAACAGACCGCTATGACTTCGTCAAGCACTTGTTTATCCAAATTCTTTGGCACAAAACCAGCTCCAATTCCCTGAATTATGTGAGGTCCTGTGATTTAGAAGGAAAAAATGTTATAAAAACTCTAAAATAAAATAAAATATTGGATTTGGGACATTGTAGAAGCTTATTCTATTTCTTACTTGGCTTTCCGCCTGAAAGTATGTTGCTTTCGAGAGGCTCTACACCGATAACCTGATTTCGAAGAAAATGTTTAATCGAAACCAAAAGGTAGAAAGCTTCTCCTGAAGAGACAAGACATTGAAAATGATTTACCTTTACTTTTGGATTTTGTTGTTTTAGGAATCGACCAGTTCCGGAAAGAGTTCCACCAGTTCCAATTCCTGCAACTAAAATATCTACTTTACCTCTTGTATCTTCCCATATCTCTGGCCCAGTTGTCTCAAAATGTACCTTAGGATTTGAAGGATTATCAAATTGTTGAAGCATGTATGCATTAGGTGTATTTTTAACAATTTCTTCAGCTTTTTCGACTGCTCCACTCATAGCTTTTGAATATTCAGTCAAAACAACCTCAGCTCCAAATGCTTTCATAAGAATTCTTCTTTCTAAACTCATTGAAACAGGCATTGTTAAAATGAGTTTATATCCTTTGGTAGCAGCTATAAATGCAAGACCAATTCCTGTATTTCCACCGGTAGGTTCCACCAAAACACTCTGCAGTAAGTGCATACCAGAAAGTTATAATTAATTAACAATCATGAGAGATAAGTTTTTTCTGTTTTATTTTTTTCACAATCAGTATTCGGACTACTGGACCGCCTAATCTGGTTCGGGGGTCAGTTCTAGCATCAAAGTGGTTTCTGCCCCCTCCCGTCACAATTGAAGGGGATCGAACTGTGGTCCTATTCCATACCAAGTCCAACGTCAATCACCACTGAACCAACTGACGATTGGCTTAAGTTTTTTTTGTTTTGATATGCGCTAGTGATTTACAATTAATGCACGTGATTAGTCTTTTGATCAAATATTACCTTCCCAGGTGTTATGAGTCCTTTCTGCTCTGCATCAAGGATCATGCTATAACCTATCTCGCAAATAGCAAAAAATAGCAATTTGTTCAAATTATGCTAAGTAATAATGTTATAGATGGTGTACACACCTAAAATAATCTAAGTTGTTAGCCGAAAGTAGCCGAGTTATGGCTCAGCGCTGGGACGATGATCAAATAGCCGATTAAGTGGTCAGTTAAACTAAGGACAGCGCCGAATATGAGTTCCAAAGTGTTTTGTGAGAATCCGAGGAATATAAAAAGATATATCAAAGTTTTGCATTGTCATGTGTATAGTGATCAATAAATCTAAAAAGTGATTTTTCTCTTGAATGGAGTACATCGTTCAAATAATAGGCAGAATGAACAAAACATGTAGCATATTGAACAAAACTATTTTTTTTTTGGTCAAGTTGAACAAAACTTTAATACTCTGTATTATTCTCTTTGTCCTTAAATATAAAAATATCTAAAATAATATAGTAATATTTTATTTAATTTATTTTATAAGAGATAATTCACTTTTTAATTCATTAAATAATTGGTGTATATCATTTATAAAATATTTCTATTATTATTTTTTTAAACTTTAGGGATATTTTGCTGTCTTATTTTCTTAACTCTTAAGTAGAGTTTTTAGGAAAAAAGTCCATGTAATGGCTCAGACCGAATAAAAGAATTAAAATCATTCATTGTCCGATTAATATTAGACGGTTCTTATCAACACAAGTGCATGCAATTCGGATGCAAAAATATTATCATTTTGCATAACCAACAAATAGAAAGAAAAAACAAAGAATGATTGAAGTTGACACACAAACCTGTCTTTGACACTACAACATGGCTCCATAAGCTCAAGCTTTGCAGCAATATTAGCAACACAACCCTCCGTGACACTCTTCAAGTAAACCATTGGCGTTTTTCCTATCAGCTACACCAAAAAACAGGCGATTCATGAATCTTGAATCATCATTGAATTGAATGGTTATTCTCACATCACTACTAGAAAAATTTCGAATAACGACGGACAAAATTTGTCTCTAAAATGCAAATATTCTGTCACTAAGCAGGTTAAAGACAAATTTAATTCTGTCGGTAATTTCCTCGTCTCTGAACTATTAGAGACAGACAAAATCTATCTCTAAAATGAAAATATCTGTCTCTAAAATAAATATATCTGTCTCTAAGTGCTTTTTATGTCTCTAATTTCATCTCTATTAGAGACGAAATATATTTTATCTCTAAATTTCGTCGTATTTCAACTTTTTCTAGTAGTGCATATAGACAAAATAAGAAAGAAAAAAAAATGCAAAAGTAGTACTATATGAAACCAACCTCTGTAACATCCTTAGCAATATTGAGATCATGGGTGTTTGTTTGTGTCCTAGTGAAGATGGAATAGTAGTGCTGGCCAATACCGAATACCATTGAAGTGGTAGCACGGAAAGTAGAAGTAAATGAATTGATTAAGAAAGTTGAAGCCATTGTTCTTTGTAAGAGTTGATACGATTGGGAAACTTTGAATTGTGCACATGCATTTCACTTAAGCAGGTATTTATACATTGCTTGACAAGGACTTCGGTGGTACAAAAATTCTTTGTACACTAAAATTATATATTATTTAATTAATTAAGCTATTAGGTTCGGTTTAGTGGTGAGAAATTTTGGTAGTATACTAAAAGTCGTAAATTCGTTCATTAGCTCCATTGTTAATAAAAAATATGTATTATCTTTGTACGTGGGAATCGAACCATGTATACTGAGGATAAGTACATGTTCAATTCATTTCCTACTAGAGAAACCTTGAACATGTACTTATCCCCCAGAAGTCTGGGCAAAATATCAGTTTTAAATCAAAAATTTAGTATTACACCGAAAAATTTCAATTTTAAACAAAATATCTCAGTTTTGTCATAAATTAATCCCTAAAATTTCAATGTTGCCTCAAACTAACACCTAAAATACCAAAAAATTAAGGTATTGCACCCAAAAATTTCAGTTTTGAATAAAATATCTCAGTTTTACCCTAAATTAATCCCTAAAATTTTTTGTTTTGTCCTAAACTAACTTCCAAAATACCAAAAAATTTTGGTCGAGCCCGGGCAAGTGCTCAGGCTAGTTGGGCCTTGTATCCGCCCCTCCCCCCAGAATATATGGTTCAATTTTTCACGAAAGACAAAAATTTTACTAGAGAGAGGTTGGAGAAGGTTGTGAGGTGGTAGGATCACCAGACTTTTAAAAAAAAGGAGGAAAAATAAAAGAATAATTGAAATACTATTTCAATCTCACACACTTTCTACTCTCCCCTCACCGCCAACTGTACCTACATACCCCTCCCTCCAATTCTACAAACCGCCGCCATAACTTTATAACGAACTGATAATGGGCTTAATTGTTAGTTAGTTATTTCAAAAATAGCGGCTGTTAAGATTGTTGGGATTGATTTCATACATCATCCAAGAGGGCCTTCATATCATTGTTTTTGAAGAATTCATCAATTGACAATAGAATATGAAGTTGTATTCACCAGCCAAAAAACCATTAATTGCTGGCTGGTCTCAATTCCGATTAAATTTTGAAACCCAAAATGAAAAAAGAAAAAATTTATAAATAAAGCAAATATGAAAAGGATAAAATTATGACACCGTGTAGTGTATATTGGTTTTAATTCAAAACTCTGCAATAGCATGAGAACGTTCTCAGATTGATTCTCAGACTGATTCTCAGAATATTCTCAGAATTTAGAGAAGGTGATTTTTCTGTTTCTGTTATTAGCTTTTGGTAGTTAATAGATAGTTAGTTAGTTTTGTTTGTACTAGGTAGCTAAGATAATTACTTAATGGATAAGTTTGTTAGATGTTGTTGCTTGCATTGAAAGCAACCCCCACTTGTATAAATAGTTTTTGCCCATAGTGGATGAATAATAATCTTCTATTTTTTTCTATTCTCTTTCTTTCAATTCAGAATTCTTTTCTCTCTCTCTTTCTTTGTTTCTTCTCTTTGCTTGGTTTATCCCCAACAGTGTATAAAAATGAAGTTTAATTTAGAATTATGTTAAAATTAATTAAACACAAAATTATATTTTTATTTTGGCTAAATTATATTTTTGGTTCTTTAATTTTCACAAACTTGTGGTTTTTCCCTCTTAATTTTTACAACAGTAATTTTACCCTTAATTTAGCCCATTGGCAAAAGACGGACTCGATCTCATTAATTTTGACAGCAGTTCACATGTCATATGTAGCATGTAAGTTAATATTCAAGTGTGCAAGATATGCAATGTGAATCATTATTCACATGTACTTTGATTTGGTTAACATTAGTGGGGGTAACTTTTTTTACATAGAGATATATAGTATGGTGATTAAACAACAAAATTGATTAAACAAGTTTTTTTAAATATGTTTGAACGAGCATAAGACTAATTACATATTATTAGTATTATTATATTGTTAATTTCTCTATGACAAATCCATGATGGTTGCTCTGCATTAATCTTCCCATCGAAAAAAACACATTATTAGAGGATATATTTCGGTAACATTTATATTACCGGAGATGATGATATATATCTCCTAGTGGATGAGGGGAATTTCGGAGCAATGTATAGACGAGAAGAGCAACCATTGTTATCCAATTACACACTCTATGGGCATTAGATAGGTTTTGCTATGGCCCAAAAAGAGATTGAAACAAAACAAATAGAAAATTGTTCTTATAAGTCCTTCCATATATATGCTCACGAATCTCTCAATATGCTTTATAAATACCGGTGGCCATACTAGCTTGAGAATCTATTGTAATAGAAAAGAGAGTCTAGGTAGAGTATTCGTAGTTTCAAAATATGTATATTATATGTTGTTGCAGAGTTGATTTTCTATATGTTAAAACAAATAATGATGGGAATGGAAGTAAACACGATAGAAAGAATAATACACGGTAAGAGGCATAAGAAAAATCGTCCTTCTATTATTGTTTGTTTCAAAGAAGGTTGATTGTGTTGCCAGAATTTTTGTTCCTAATTTTATTCTGATTTAAAGCATAATTCCTGCTTATGGTTTTTGGGTATTTTGCGTGGAATTGCTTTTATTTTTTTGTTTTAAATTCGTATATTCATTTATGTGTAGACTGATTTTGTTGTTGATTTATCTAATCCTTCTTATTTAATTTTTCCTCCTCCTCCCTCTATAATCGTTTTTATTTTGTGATTTTTTGGGTATAGGTTCAGAATCAATCTCATGGACAGGACAAGGTTTGTTAGGTTGAGGAAAGTACTATTCCATTGTATCATTTCGGTTTTGCGTCCTTTCAAGAAATCTTAGATGCTGACAGGGAGGATAATTATATTGGTAAGTTGAATGGGATTTTTTTTACATTCAGACTTCGTTTTTAAAAGTATACAAAGTTTAATTAATTCTAATTCTTCAATCTATTATATATTGACATACAAAATTGGCCACATGGTTGAAAAAAATGAGATGAAAGAACTACATTTGCAACACCCTAATTATGCTTATTAGGCAGGAAATAAGTTTATGTTTAAGTAATTACTGTAATACACTTAGTTTTATATGCATATATCTATGTTGTTATCTTTACAATGCACTCCCTTTGGTGGCTGTATTTATTGTCTGCGCCACTTACCAATGCAACATTGTTCATTATACTTTCCAATGTGTGCATTCAAATGTTTGTTTGGTATTTCAACACACAGACACAGTAAACAAGGTATTTTAAACTATGACTTTTCAACTGATAACTCTAACATACTTCACTTTTCACATCACTTCTTCTTAGAAAAGTCATTTAATTCTGAATAAGAGAAACAACTTTAATCAAACTGATTTGTGATATTACTATTGAGACTTGCAATTGATTATAATATTAATGTTATATTCTTAACTCTATTTTGTTTTATGTTTAGGTTGAAATTTATGTCCAAGAGTAAAATTAGGAGCTGGAGTTATGGGTTATGAATAATCCATATGCCTTTTGTTAGTTGCATACAATTCATGTTAAAATGGTTCTCATAGCAGCTTACATAGTGTATCAATGTACAAATATATAAGCAGAAAATAATATAGATTTAACTTATTCTGCTTATAGGTTTTATTTGATATAAATGATTGTTGCCAATTCTTTTTTCATCAAGATAGATCGATTTAGTTTTAGAGGTTACTGATTTGTGTTTTACTGATAAGGCACCAACTTATTCTACCTCAAATAATACATGAGTTCTATAAACTTAGCAGAACCAATATCACTAAATACTCAGAAATAAGTTAACATAATCCAAGTGTTATTTACAAGAGTAGAAATATCAACAAGTTTGATTCATGAACTATAATACTTCCTCCGGTCTTTAATATAAGAAACAAACCACTTTTTAGATTTATTAGAAAATTAATGTATTTGGTCTATAGTGTAAACTAGATACATTGATTTTTAAATGAATCTAAAAAATAATTTGTTTCTTATATTAAGGACCGATGTTTCTTATATTAAAGACCGAAGAAAGTATTATTTATAATGTCATGTGAATGTCTTAATTAGGGAATGCTATATTCTTCCAATAGACATATGGTGTGCAACAAAAGAACCAATGTAATGTAAAACTTAATTGACATGTAAGATATTATTTTTATATTTTCTTTTTGGTGGTATGACATCTAGGAGCTTGCCGATGTTGTGCTGCTCCAATCTATATTCATATGCATCATATAGTCTTAAAATAATTGAAATAAATATTTTTTTTCTTTAATTATTAGCACATTAGGTAACAAATAACACTTAAAATATATTTTGATATGATTGTATATTATTTTATGATATTTTAATATCATATAATTAATCACACATTATATATTAATATACATATTATATAATTGAATGATTATGTCCCGTGCGAATGCACGGGTAAAAAGTCTAGTATATATATATATACTAGTTTCGAATTATTTTGGGGTGGGCCATGGCCCTGCCTGGCCACCCCTGGCTCCACTTTTTCTATCATCTTTTTTAACATCAACTTCAACAAAACATCTTATAAGTTCCATTGTGGCTTGTGAATGATCAAAGCTTAGAATTAGCAAGGAAGGTGGTGTTATTTTTGAGTAAGAAGAACTTTCCGGTAGGCAGGTGGTGCGGCGGAAGCAAGGTAAGGATGGCAGCAAGAGATGCAGCTTGATCAGCAGTGTGAGTGCCCTTACCTTTTGTCATTGAGGTTTGTGTGAAGCCAGGGCAAAAACAGTTCACAAGCATTTTAGTGTCACCTCCTAATTTGTATGAATTATTGTTTTTGTTATATCTTTTAGCTAACACTTTTGAGTATGCATTTAGAGCCAACTTAGATACTGCATAATCTGTCCAATATGATGGCCACCCTTCACTCTTCCATGTACCATTTCTCACATCTCTTACAAATTTTTTCACCATTTCTTCAATTTCCTCTTCCTTCAACTCCTCACTTTCTAGAATTCTTTTCATTTCCCCGCTTCTCACCTTCTGCATACAATAATAATAATATGTGTATTTTTTGTCAAAAAAATAAAAATAATGTGTATTTAATTTAATTATATATTAAAGCTTGAGCATGCATGTAATATGTCATATAGTTAATTAATTAAGTTATACATGCATGTGACCAACTATAAACTAACTTTTAACTTTTGTAATTTAAGTTATTAGAGTTACTAGCTATACGTACTATGCAGGGGACCGGAATTCGAACTCTGATCATCCCACTTATCTATCTTAAGAGTGGAATTTTTAGCCTAGTAGTTACTTGACAAACAAAAAAAAAGTTACTATACGTACATTGAGAGAGCCGAGTCTTGAACTGACATTGAGAATACGTGTAATAGAAGCAGAGGAATAACGGAAGAGGGGAAGGAGCTCTTGAATTAGCAATTTGGGTCCATAAAAATTTGTTTTCATGACACTTTCTGCGTGGTCCACTGAATTCTCGTCTAGCTCGTTGAATGATACAGCTGCATTGTTCACCTAAATAAAAATAATAATTTAGATCCTTTCATTTATTTTTCTTGAAAATATACTTTTGCAAAAAAGCATGATTTATGTGAATAAAAAAAAATTCAACTAGGACAATGATTAAGGCTAAGATTTCTCTTTACAAAAAACATAATATCTTATCATTTTGTTTAGAAGGATCTTGTTAAAGCGGGTAGTTGTTAATTATCCCGCAGCGATTAATTATCGACAAGTCGAGTTAACATACAAACTCAAAAGAAGAAAGAAGATCAAAGGCATATAACATAGAAATCCCCCAATACACTATATATCATTCCCTCACACCACACCACCAAGAGATCATTTTAATACTCCCCACTGGTTGATCCTTAGTCAACAACACGTCGCCCAAATTAAATAAAGGGCATTTCTAACACCACAACCTAGAAATAACGATCCTCGAAATTGACGAGCATGGACAATGGCTTCACGAGTAGGGACAAAATAGAAGCCCGCCAGCTTGCCACCTCATATCAAACATCCTCAAAGAAGACACAATCATAGAACAAATGTAAAAAAAGTACGATTATTATGTTCCTTCCAAACAGACCAACAATACGTCGCCCAAATTAAATAAAGGGCATTTCTAACACCACAACCTAGAAATAACGATCCTCGAAATTGACGAGCATGGACAATGGTTTCACGAGTAAGGACAAAATAGAAGCCCGCCAGCTTGCCACCTCATATCAAACATCCTCAAAGAAGACACAATCAAAGAACAAATGTAAAAAAAGTACGATTATTATGTTCCTTCCAAACAGACCAACAACACGTCGCCCAAATTAAATAAAGGGCATTTCTAACACCACAAACTTAAAAGTACGATTATTATGTTCCTTCCAAACAGACCAACAACATGTCGCCCAAATTAAATAAAGGGCATTTCTAACACCACAACCTAGAAATAATGATCCTCGAAATTGACGAGCATGGACAATGGCTTCACGAGTAAGGACAAAATAGAAGCCCGCCAGCTTTGCCACCTCATATCAAACATCCTCAAAGAAGACACAATCAAAGAACAAATGTAAAAAAAGTATGATTATTATGTTCCTTCCAAACAGACCAACAACACGTCGCCCAAATTAAATAAAGGGCATTTCTAACACCACAAACTTAAAAGTACGATTATTATGTTCCTTCCAAACAGACCAACAACACGTCGCCCAAATTAAATAAAGGGCATTTCTAACACCACAACCTAGAAATAACGATCCTCAAAATTGACGAGCATGGACAATGGCTTCACGAGTAGGGACAAAAGAGAAGCCCGCCAGCTTGCCACCTCATATCAAACATCCCCAAAGAAGACACAATCAAAGAACAAATATGAAAAAAGTTAATTATAATACTTACAAGAATATCCAAGGTAGCTCCAAATTTGGCTTTGAAAGAGGATGCAAAGGTTTGAATAGAATGAGGATCTGAAACATCAAGAAGTAGAAAGTGGACATGAGATGCAACAAGGCCTAACTGTGCTCGAATGCTTTCCACAGCAGCCTCTCCTTTTTGCTTGTCTCTAGCAGTTAACACCACACTCAATCCCAACTCTGCAAGACGCTTCACAAGTGCAAACCCTATTCCTTTATTACCTCCGGTCACCACCGCCACCGTCTCCTTCGTCCACCACCTTCATTCATTTGTTTAACACATTTACAATAAAAATCATTAAAAACATACATGATATTAAATGTGTATATATATAGTATAGTGGTGTTAAAAGAATTAAGTACCTGGTTGAGAAGAGTACTGCAGGAGAAGGGAAATATTGTTCTGGCTCCATATATGTGATGAGAATCAAAGTATGATCTTATAAATTATGTTAATGAAAACAATAATACGCCATACCATGCTATATATAGTATGTGTGTGATGAGATGTATCATTTGTCATGCTTATGGAAGTGGGGGAGCATAGGAAAAAGATTTCCTATTGTAACAGCAGGATGCTGTAATCCATCACAGTCGTCCAATCTAAAATTGACGGTTGGGATTTTTTTATATATGAAACACATTTTTTAATCATATCTGTCCGATCTAATATCAATTGTCCAGATTAAAAACTGTGTAACCGAGAAGCATTTACAACTATACTTTATATGAATTATACATATAAAATAAACATTGGACTAAGTATTCTGGTGGCGCAAAAGTATATATAAAAATCACAAGACAAGAATAGCAAATTGGAACGTGTGATTTTATTTGATTTGTTTAAGTCTACCACTTTGGGCTGTATTAATTTATATATTATCCCATTTTAATGTTTAATTAACCCAAGATCTTTAAGTGGTTATATGTAGATCATATAGATGTTCAATTTATATATTATCCCATTTTGATGTTTAATTAACCCAAGAATTAGTATTATACCTAGCTTCTAGCCAAATGATGTATCCACTTTTTCTATTTTATTTTTGTTTTGGTTTTTTTATAGATTTTTGTTAGGCATTAATATTATAGAATTTATTTTACTTGAGATAATTTAATTCTAAATCATTGTTGTGCATTAAATATAAATTTTTCTCTCGGTCAGATTTGAACATTTGTTCACTACATTGTAATTAAAAGTCTAGCTCCTGCTAGATCCAACATCTGTTGAATTTTGTTATTGTATAGTGGTTAGAAATTAACTCATCGAGAATAAATGGAGATTCCTGGATTTAAATCTTAATCCTACATATATATAATACGATATTTTTATTAACTGAGTTATGCTCACGATTAGAGTTTTTTTTTTTTAACTTTATAAAATATAATAATGCTCAACTAAAATTTACATTATATTTATCCCCGTAACTCATTTGGTAGGAATGTCACATTTATATGTAGAGATCGGTGTTCGAATTTTATATACTCCACTTATTCACCTTAAAAGTAGAATTATAGTCATCATAGAGACTACTTGACAACAACAAAAATTGGCATCACAATAAAAAGATAACTTATAATATTTTGTTAGATAACTTATAATAGCTAGAATTCTTTGAATAATCACTGTCCGGGGTCCAAATTCTTTGAATTATATTGACTGCACCAATAAAAAGAGAGAGAATTATGCCGACAAAAAATAATAATTAAAAGAGCATTGTTATTTAGTAAAAAAAATTTACACAAGAAATGTAAGAATCAACACATGGCAAAATTTTAAGAAAGATTTTTTGTGGAAATCATATGTAAACAAGGGTGGAGATTTATTTTTGCAATTTTTCTCATTAAATTTTCTTAACAAAAAGTTTTTGCCTAATTAAAGAGAGTGCTTGTTTGATATTTAGTTTAACAAAGTTAAAGATGATCACCGTAATTTTATAAAATGTACACTTTGTAACTTCAACAAAAATTACGATGTCATTTTGATTTTTTGTGATGTCAAATATTGGATGAAAGAACTGAAAACTCAATATCAATGCTCGTATCCCCTTTCTACATCACTCACACCCAAAATCCATATGATTTAATTTGTATGCACCGACAGTGTAAAATAATTTTACACTGTCAACCAATAACAACCATGTATTCCGGCACGTCACCCCATTTTACCCCACTTTCTTCATATGACATGGAAGATTTGTGGTTTCTTATTGGATGACTGTGTAAAATTATTTTACACCGTCAATGCATATTAATTAAACTCAAATCCATATTATGAATGACTAGCCGCCAAACGGGTACGTCCCGTGCCCGTTTGTGTGATCGATATTCTTTTTTTTGTTTGTTTGCTGTGATCGATATTCTCTATTGTACAAATATAAATAATTACTTAATCTCCTTTTTATTGGACTTAGTTAATTGATAACTACTTGACCTCTTTTTTGTTGTGGTTAGTTATTAAGAAGAAAAAAATATTTTTTTTTGTACTATAAAAAAACTGAAAACCTACTTTTTATGTGAAAGTTATGCTTAGTTTGTTTTTTTGGTAGTTTTTTTAAGGGTAAAATAGGAATAACAAAAAAATCATCCCAAAAATTTGTATCCCCTTTATATATTAGTATAGATACTACAACTACAAGTAGTACTTTATTATTATAACTAGGTATATACCCGTGCACGCGCCTTCGGCGCATTATATTTCGTAGGAGACGTTGGTCGTCAGGGTGTGATACAGATTTAAAAAAAAATTAAATTGAGATTAACTTTATATAATCAATTTTATTTAGGTTCAATATGAAAAAAAAGTTGTAATTAAAAAATTAATGAAATAGACATAAATTATAAGGACTAAGATAAATGACACGAAATAATATTGATAATTAAACATAGTCATTGACACCGGTGATAATATATAAAAGTTTTAATAAAGATACAATTAACACATTAAATAAATAGAGATTGACAAGAATAGATGATGTGGACCAATAAATAAGAGTGCGTTGGTGGGAGTGTGTTTGAGAGTGTGTTGCTAGCATTACTCTTGAAATTTATATTAGATTCAAGATTGATTAACATAAATTCGGCTACCCAAAAGGTATTTTGAAGTTTCATCAAACTTAAACTTCAAAAGATTGATAAACATAGTCATTTTGATTTTTTGTGATGTCAAATACTCAAATATTGGATGAAAGAACTGAGAACTCAATATCAATGCTCGTATCCCCTTTCTACATCACTCACACCCAAAATCCATATTATGATACTACAACTACAAGTAGTACTTTATTATTATAATTAAAAAAGGCTCTTGTTTCTTACTTCGAGCGACTTTTCCTTTGTAATGTGGACCTCAGATTCCTTCCTGCAGCCACTTGACTTATATATGGTCAAATAATATGACTTTGTATTAATATTAATATTTCTTATGTTTGTATTGTTTCATGTAGAAAATTCACATTAGCTTTTGAGCATGTGACTTATATTATTAAAAATGTCATAGCACTTTGTTTCCACATTCACAGACATTAATTCTTATATTAGAATTGAAATTGAGAACGTGGGGTGAAAAACATATGCGCAAAAATTTAATCTCATTTTACCATACAGAAAGCACTATCATTATTAATTAAATACATGAAATGCATGAATCTATGACCATAGGTCCAGTCAACAAACGAGTTCTTGCTTTAATTAATTCAGAGATTATTACTATTAATATGATGATTATAATAGTAGTTTGGTGGCCTAAAGAGACTTCATTCTTCTTTCATGATAATAATACTACAATGTAGGCCTAGGCAACTGCATTTGTTTATTTGCAGTGGCCTCTTCATATGTGATAATGGCTTTGCAAAAACAATATACCTAATTGTTTACTATATAGCAGTTATTTTAGGCTGAACCAATCTCTCCCTTCGGTCCTTAATATAAGAAAGAGTTTGCTTTTTAGATTCGTATTTGATATATTTTTTAGATCAAATACATTAATCATTCAATGAATCTAAGAAACTAACTTGTCTTGTATTAAGAACCAGAGGGAGTATTTTGGATTGAGACTACTACTACAGTACTACTAGAGTACTAGACTACTCTATTTGGCATAGCCAGAAGAAGATAACTAATTGGTCGTCATTCCTCCTTCATTTGTTTCTTTTATTTATTACTATATGATTTATTTATTTGTAAATGTTGAATTGGTAATTTGGTTTGACAGTTTCAAATGTAGCTAGAGTCTAGAAGCTGCACAGAAAAATCAATAGATAAACTTTGTTTCATCCATTATTTTTGAACTACAAACATTAAGAAGAATGTGTCATTGGTCACACATAAGACTAATTTCTATTGTTCAAGGGTCATTGATCTGTGACTTGTGTCGAATCAAATGAACAGTTCAGAAGTTTCTAATAAATGTCAAAAATGAGAAAAGTGTAACATAGACATGTGACATTGTCATGCCTTACAACATGGTGGATGATGATGATGATGATGATGATGATGATGATGATGGAAAATGTGTCTAAAATATGAAAGGAGTAAAATTGTTTCATGGCTCTGGCTGCATGTTCTCGCATTCTTCTCGGATTTTCTGGAAAAGAACAGTCGACAAATATCTTTCACCAAAGCTTGGGAATACAACCTGCAATAAATAAAATTTATGGTTATTACAGTAAATCTAAATAGAGTACTTTAACTCTGAAAGTTTGAAAATTTATGAAACGTTTAATGGTAAAAAGGATAAAGCTGATATTATCTTCTTATCTTCTTATAATATAATATCACTAATTATGCAGCCACTTTACCCTAATCTTATTCCTAAATTGGCGCCATTTTAACCCTCATAACAGCAATAAATGCTGTGCTGCGTTTTACAATACAGACTGTTAATTACTAGACTTTTGTTGATCTTCTACAATTTTCTTGAGCAACTAACCAGCTTTTAATTCTCCTAACTGCTCTCTCTATTTACTATGCAAGCATGCACTTAATTTGGGGGTTGTAGGTAACAACTTTTTCACTTACCAATGCTATGCTATTGTTAATGTGTTAAGCAACCTAAAAAAGTGGTCTTCTACATCTCACTCTTTCACAATATCTCTCTCGCTCTCTGATTTCTCCCTCCTTTCTCTCATCTTTTCTCTTCACCTCTTTCATAATTGACCACTGTCATTTAATTTGCAACCGGCTGTTGTTGTTGTCGTCCCTCACACTGCCGTCGCTTTGCAGGTCGCCGATGTCCCCTCACGCCGCCGTCCTCGACTCACAATGGTGTCATCTGTTATCTTGCTTGCAAATATAAATTCATGTTGGCCGTATCACTCGATTTCTTAAGGTTGGCAGCTTTGGTTCTTCTTTTTACCTTGCCGTCGTCCATGAAAATCTCGCCGTTGAGGTAATTTTCACTCATTGTTCTTCTTATTCATTTATAATTCATTCTCTTATTTTTTATTTATTTTTTTGGGTATTTTCAGAAAGGGGTTGTATAAAGATGATGGAATTATGGATGAATGGGTTTGGCTCAAGATCTATGCTATCTACATTTTAGCTCCCTCCTTCTTATTTTCTATTTCATCAAGGTAATAAAATTTGGCTTTCAATTTGTTTCAAGTGATATTTTCTTCTTTACTTTTGTAGCTCTGTTTATTTCCTTTTGTGACGGTTTTTTAGAGTAGAATTATGTTTGGATCAACATGGAAAAGTAAAGGTTTCAACTTTGTTTTTCATCCTTTATTTCATGATTATATTTCATTTTCTTATTCTTTGTTGAATTTTTTATTGTTTGATCAGGTTTGCAAATCATGATTTTCCAAGATTGAAATGGTGTAGATATCTATCATTATAATATGATATAATGGCTTCTAAAAAAACAAGGTCTGTCTTTTGCTATAACAAGTTTCATTGCTTTTCTAATGAATATTGTTCTGTTGGTTCTGTTGGTTTGAGAAAAGAGAAACAAGAGAGTTTTCCGGCGGGGACTAAAGTGGTTTCTAAGCATTTTGGCAACACTGGAGTAGATCGTCGGGGGCACGGTTGCTGGAGTTGGTTCTCCGGCGAATAGGAGTGATGATACGCTGCTGCAACATCATGGTGGAATCCAAAGTGCAATTCGTCAATTGCTTATTATTCTTATTATTCTCATTCAAATGTATCAAGGTTGAACCTGATGAGTGAAAGCCAATTATGATGCTACTGTAACTTTTTTATGTTTTTTCTATGGTTTATGTTTTATGGTGTATTTTGAACTTTAGATGATCATTAGTATTATGATTCATTTTGATGTTATTTTGGTTGTATGTTGAACTTGGTTTAATTTGTTTAAGTTTGTTTTGATGTAAGTCTTAGAGACTATTGTCCACTTTTGATCGTGATATTAATAAATCAGTAGTTTTTCTACAATTGTTATCTAAATGTTTGTATCAAAGCTTGGTTTCAAGAACTGCTATTGCTACCTCATTAGCCAATTGCTATATAGCAGAAAATAGTCATAATTACTAATAGTTAATGTAGCATGCATATGAATCTTGCGTGTAAGTATTTGGATTCTCAGTAAATAAAATGATAGTTGTGTGCAAGGCTCATTAGGTGGCAATAGATATGTGATTGTTTCTAAATCTTCTTGAAAAATTGAAAATAATCATTGCTTAGTAGTCGATTGTCTGCATTCAAAAGGCAAATATTCAATGTAAACGGCCTGCAACTGCAAGCATTATTGAGCAAAACATAATGTGAAGGTTTGCAAGTGAATGAAATCATAGGCGTGCAAGCCTATTAGTAGGGTGGGTAGATACAAATGTGTATATACATCTCCCTCTTTAGTGGTAACTTTACCTTATTTTGTTTCAAGAGATGGCTCATGTGCTTACTGTTGTGTCTCCAATTAAAGAATGTAAGATCAATATGCAGCTATATGAAGGTTGTTTTAGATGAGAATGTATTGCATCCATTTTCTTTTGTAAACAGATTTTTTTAATGTTGAATCATGGATCTTACAGTTGCTATTATTGTGATGTTATTTTTTTCTAACATGTGAGTAGTAATCCCTGTTTTCACATGCTATTTATTTTGCTAATATTGTGATGTTCTGTTACATTTTATTTTCCTATTGTTATAGTAAATATCAATTTGATCTTCTTTTCCATAATGTAAACATTATATATCTCTAACTAAATATGACCCGTGCGTCGCACGGGCAAGACGTCTAGTTATGAAAATAACAGAATATGATCAGGTTGGCTGAAGGGAATATAATCCATATCTACCATAGTTTATAGAACAATAATTAATTTTTATGACGAAAATTATATACCCCAATAAGCTTTCCCTCATTTTCAGGTCTCTTTGCAACCTGCAATGCAGCTGCTGCAGCAGCACCTGAAGAAATTCCCACCTGTTTTCCAATGGTAAGAATGTACATAAGAACCAAAGTATAAAGATAACATTTGTGAAATCTTCATTTGTGTCACAATTAAGGTGTCATAAGATTTGAAGCCAGTTGATAGGAACCAATAGAAAATAAATAAAAAGATAATGTGACAGAAACTTAGGCATATTGTGCGTGTCTTGTAGTGTAAGTGTACATGATATGTCACCGGAACGCATTAAGATATGCATGCAAGTCACACAAACAGATGAAAGAAAATTAATAAAGCACTAACCAGCAAGCCTTCCTGGAGAGCTATTTGCTTTGTAGTTTCAATAGCTTCATCACTTGATATCTGCCAAATACAAGAGAGGGGGGTTAATTATAGTACTATTAGAGTATAAAATTAACTGACTGCAGCTTAACTAACTTCATTCTAACTGTTTGTGCAGTTAAGTTAGTTTTAGACTTTTAGGGTATGTATGGATGGAGGGTTTTGGAGGGGAGGGCTTATTTTTATTTTTTAAAATTTTAAAACTATAAAAAGTTTTAAAAAATTCATTGTGATTGAAATGTTATATGATCATTTATCATGTTATTCTTTCAATTTTTTCAAAATCTCCAATATATAACAAAATATAGACCTGGTCCTCCAAAGTTATACCCTACAAAATCGAACTCCGAAACATTCCCTTCACCCTTAGTGCTTGGTGTACTTAAGTTACTTCTAATAACAGAAACGGTTTCTGTTCAGTGTATAAATACCAAACCTGTATCAGATAGGTACTCACTCAAATAACTCTTCTCTCTGTTGAATTCTAACAAGTGGAGACCAAGAAAATATTGACATTTTCTATTTAGTCTGACCAGGTGGTCCCCACATTCATGAAAAATAGTCCACGGAGACTAACTTCAAATGTGGAGTACTTCTAGTCTTAAATTAGGAAAAGATTTGCAACCACCAGAATTTAGAAAACACCAGTATACAAAGAAACGTTTATTATTGACTGAGATAGTGTGCCCATGCTGTTAGACATAGCAATACTTTTAGTGGTAAAGGCACACAACTGAAACCTAATGTCTAGAAGGACTTTGAACAATCAATTCTCGAAAGATATTCTCTAGTGTAGGGAAAAAAACACCTATTCATATGTAGTAGTTTGTCACATTCATTACAAATTAATATCTTTTAGACTGAAATGAGAAAGTTAAAATCAGCAAAAGTTGCCATCAAATAGATGACAAATCAGGTCAATTTAAAGGCTGAAGTTATTATACATAAGGATAATCCTTATGCACGGTGCATAAGTGAATAACAACCATCAGATTAGCCCTCCACGTGTCATAATCGTAGCGCAGTTTAACATACATACCGGAACAGTTGAGAGAAAAGTGTTCCGGTATGAATATGCATACCGGAACACTTGAGAAAAAGTGTTCCGGTAACCTTATGCATACCGGAACAGTTGAGGAAAAGTGTTCCGGTATGAATATGCATACCGGAACACTTGAGAAAAAGTGTTCCGGTAACCTACCGGAACAGTTGAGGAAAAGTGTTCCGGTAAACCTTATGCACGGTGCATAAGCAATTGCTTATGCATCATAACCGGACCCCAATTTAAAATCCAGGAACAGATGACAATTAATACATGGACTAATTAACTAGCACATACAATATGCATGCGAGACAATCAGAAAAAAAAGTCTTCATCCACCATAATAATGCATTGGACATAAAAAGAAAATGACAACAGCAAAGCACAAGAACAGACCGCTATAACTTCATCGAGGATTTCTTCATCCAAATTCCTGGGCACAAAACCAGCCCCGATACCCTGAATTTTGTGAGGTCCTATGATTTAGCAGGAAAAAGGAAATACATTAAAGCTCATTAAAAATAATAAAAATCAACATACTGAACTTGGAATTGTAGAAACTTATTCTATTTCTTACCTGGCTTTCCACCTGAAAGTATGTTGCTTTCGAGTGGCTCTACACCAATAACCTGGTACGTAAAGAATAAAATGTTTAATGGAAACCAACAAGGTAGAAAGCTTCCTTTGAAATTAAATTATACTTTAAGGGATAAGACATGACCAGTACATGGAGTACAAAGATCTGCTTACACCAAGTATTTTTCGGATAACACCTCATATGAATTGATATTAAAAGACACATATGGTTTTGCAATGCCATTGAGAATGATTTACCTGTACTTTTGAATTTTGTTGTTTTAGGAATTTACCGGTTCCAGAAATGGTTCCACCAGTTCCAATTCCTGCAACTAAAATATCTATTTTGCCTCTTGTATCTTCCCATATCTCTGGTCCAGTTGTCTCATAATGTATCTGCACAGATGAACCACATTTCATATATTATACCACACTGCATCTCAACATGCTAGAAGTAGAACTCCATCAGTGACATACTGACATGTCCATCATCTTAAACTTAACTATATTTAATGGAGATAAACAACAAATATCGGCTTACAATGAACATTTACCCGAGCCCTTCTTTCTTCTGTATATTAACAATCAGACTAGTGCCTAAGGAACTAAAATTCCGAAGAAAAAAAAAAGACAAACTAGGCGACTAGGTTGCTGTGTGGAACTCTATAGGTGACTCAAAAATTAAAATTGTATGTCCCATTTCTGATTATAAAGTGTAGAGAAATCCCAGAATAGAAGGATAGAGAGAGACAAAGACTTCAGAAAGGAAGACTGAAAATCCTCCTTGAGCTTCAAAGGACATAACAGCATGGAAACAGGGGAGAGAGAGAGAGAGAGAGAGAGAGAGAGAGAGAGAGAGAGAGCAGAGAGAGAGAACATCAAGTGAAGAGAACAAAGAAGCTCCTTTGCAATATTAAAAACATATGAGGGAAATCGGTATTGTCCTTCCTGTGTGATGGAATACTAAACTTCAAAACCAGGTTTACAATTAACACTACCCTGTCCAAACCCACTTGGGTTGGTCTGGTGGTATCGGCTTGGGACATGGGAGTGTGCTCCTCCTTAAGGTCTCAGGATTGATTCTCTCTGGTGCCAATTTGGGTGAGCTAATTTAACTTCTTAAAAAAAAACACTACCTTGTCCACCTATAAGATACTCCCTCTGTTTCTTTTTAGTTTTCGTTTTAAGGTTATTTACACATACCAAGAAAATCAACAAATTGTGTTACTTTTGATGGATTTATTTGTCATTTTCCTATAATAACCTTAATTAATTATTATCTCATCACACCTATTTCTCTCTCTACAAAAAAATTTAAGGGTGTTATTGACAAAACAGTAATTAACGTTGCATTGAACTTCAATAGCTACAAGTAAATAGAAACAAAAATAATTCTATAAAGGTAACAAGTAAAAAGGAACTGAGGGAGTACAAAATACAGGTTTTGGTGTTTGGAGTAAGCTATTTGGTATGTTTGGGGAAACTAGTTTGGGGGCTTTGGTCAAAAAATGGAGGACAAAGTGGGGTGGCAATAGGTATGCTTTTATTTGGTGTCTTTAGCAGGACTGATGTGCATGAATATTTACCGGAAATTCCCTTTCACTAGGCTTGCTTTGACTAGAATTGATTTGTATCTATTTTAAGTTTTAACATTAACCTAGATTTCCCATTTCAAAAAAAAAATATTAACCTAGATTTCGTGACTTCTGCTTGAAGCACGGATTTCAACTAAAATAAAAGAATAAATTATCAATGTCGATTACTACAGCACAAGGGCAAAATCTGGAGCAAATGGTACACCCTGCATGAGTTTTCCAGATACATGGGAATCGTGTACTTAAGATAAGTAGACAATGTCATTACCTTAGGATTTGAAGGATTATCAAATTGTTGAAGCATGTATGCATTAGGTGTACTTTTTACAATTTCTTCGGCTTTTTGAACTGCTCCATTCATACCCTTTGCAGCTTCAGTCAAAACAAGCTCAGCTCCAAATGCTTTCAAAAGAACGCGTCTTTCCAAACTCATGGAAGCAGGCATCGTTAAAATGAGTTTATATCCTTTAGAAGCTGCTATAAAGGCAAGGCCAATTCCAGTGTTCCCACTAGTAGGTTCCACCAAAACACTCTGAAGTGCATACCAGAAATAAGTTAAGTAAGAATGATAAAAAAAAAAAAGGAATTGAAACAACATTAAAGTTATTTAGCCACAATTAATTTGCAAGAAAAGGAATCACAATTTAACTAGCTCTCATTAAGTCTACAGTGTTCTTTTCCAAAAGAACCATATAATCCTCACACATAGATGCAGGTACATCATAAAAAAAAAGAAAAGGAAATCAATTGTTTTATTACATCCCAAAGCAAAGAGTGTAGCATGCCAAAATGCCTAAAGTAAGTTGTAGTTTTTAGAATTATCAAAACCAGTATATATGGACAGTACATAATATGCCATATGATTATACAACTAAGTATCGTCAATAGTCACACCCCATTTAAACTCGGATTATGGCATATTAACTCCCACAACACTAAAATTTCTTATATGCAGCTGAACTATCCCTACTTAGAGGGAAAAGAATTGGTCCTTGTTTTTGTAGATGTAGTTTCACCATAAAAACATCGCATACTCCAGTGCAGCTGGCAGAACCTTTTGACAAAATGCACGTGGATTGATGAATTTACTCTTCGCATGCGTTAATTTTTGCCGTAAAAAGATAGAATGATTGTAGGGAGATAACTTATTTGTTTGATAAGCACAGGGTAATTAACAGTGCACACGAGGATTAGTCTAATTTACAGTAAACCAGGAAGCTATAATACTAGAGTGCAGCAGAAGACAAGAGTACTAATACACACCGTATACAGCAACGGTTTTAACTACAGCTACTATTTCTACACTTTCTAATATCTACAAAGAACATTAAAATGCACAATTTTTCGCAACGATTGAAATCAAAAACAATAAAAAAGAAATTACCTCCCCAGGTGTTATGGCTCCTTTCTTCTCGGCATCAAGTATCATACTATAACCTATCCTGCAAGACAACAAATCAGAAGCAAGAAAAAAAAATTATAAATAGATTGAACCTCTTAAATGCAAATTTATATGTGGACATTTACTTAACACAATCATCACCAACCAACATTTAACTTTTTGTGTTTTAAGTCTGTTTGGATTAACTTATTTGAGCTTATCTGCTGGCATAAGTTACATAAGTTTTTTTTTAGCTTATTTTAATAAGTTCCCCAATACAGCTTATGAAAACAGCTCGTAGCATATATAAAAACAATTTAACTTTATTTAATCTTTTGCCATAAAAATAGCTTATACATAAGTGCTTATCATGATAAGCTTATTGTAACTTGTAACACACCTGTCTTTGACACTACAACATGGCTCCATAATCTCAAGTTTTGCAGCAATATTAGCAACGGAACCCTTAGCAATACTATTGAGATAAACCATTGGCGTTTTACCTATGAGCTACAGCAAAAAAAAAAACGGAGAATCATCATCATTGAATCAAATGCTTAATTCCAACGCAGAATCAAAAAAAAAAAAAGAGAAATGAAACGAACCTGCGTAACATCGTCGGCAATATTGAGACCGTCGAGATTGGTTTGAGATTGGACTGAAACAGCTTTACATAGAACGGGGGAAGGTGAAGAGATCCTCCTGGTGGTGAATGAACGGTGAGAGATGGCGAATCGGAGTGAAGTGGTGGGGGTGCCGCGAGTCAAGTAGTGAAGAGTGGGGGTGCGAGAAGTAAAAGTCAATGAGTTGATTAAAGAAGTAGAAGCCATTGTTGAGAAAGCACCACAAAATGTGTTGGAGGAGATGATGTTGTCGTATGTATGAATGAATAGTCACAGCTCAGCAAAGCATAAACTATCCCTTTTTTCTTTCTATAAGTCCTAGTAGTAAGTAAGTATCTCCACAAGAGGTCGAAAGGACAACGGGAACAAGAACAACAAATCAGAGAGCAATGGTATACATGTATCCGGTCTATAATATACTATGAGATACATAATAAAAATTAGGCAAAATGTATCCATAGGTCCTTTAAATTTTATGTTTGTAATAGATTGGTCCTTTAAGTTTTTTAAGTAACAAATAAGTCCTTTAAGTTTTTTAAGTAACAAATAGGTCCTTTAAGTTTGTAATTTGTAACATCTAGGTCCCTCAATTACTTAAAAAAATAGGACCTAAATGTTACAAATTACAAACTTAAAGGATCTATTTGTTAATTAAAAAACTTAAAGGACTTATTTGTTAATTAAAAAAGTTAAAGGACCTATCTGTTACAAACGTAAAACTTAAATGACCTATTGATGCATTTAGCCTAAAAATTAAAAGGGATAACTTTTTACAAGTAAAAAAAGTAATTTCAATTATTTTATGGTTAAAATTTTCATTAAATAAATAAAATTTATGTATTTGATCCACCGATTAAATCAAATACATCAAAAAAAAATTACCAATTTTTATTATATTTAAAAGTATTTTGATGGTTACACCTCTGAAATAAAAAATATTTAGTAACAATAATACAAAAAGTACTCTAGGTGTAAATGTACTTTAACCGACTTTACAAAATGTACTTGAATTAAATTTGTATAAATTGTATATCAATTAAGTATGATGTCACTTCTACAAAGCAAATTGTTTTAGTAAGTAATGAGTAATGTCCATTATTTTCTCTTCCGATTGTTAAGTTTTTTTTTTTTTTTTAGATATGATTGTAAGGAATTTTTATCGGTCAATTACTTTTGTCAAGTCTCAACTCCCAACCCTAAATAAAGTTATATTACTGTTATAATTTTGACTGAAAGGCATAAAAATTTTGCTAATATTCGATATATGTGGACACCATGGAGATCTGCGGGGATGGGGACGAATAATTCCTCGTGGTGAGGATCGGGGACGGGGAATAATTTGAGGGCGGGGCCGGGAACAAAGAAGTTTCATCCGCACATTTCCCTCTCCGTTGACTTCCCTAGTTGTTACAAAAAAAAAACATTTAAAACATGTCTAATGACTTAGGATGTACTTACTCTTTTGTAATTTCATGGTTAAACTTTGTATCAAAGTAAAATTTTAAAGAGGTCGTTTGTTGCTATTGGACGTTTTTACTAATAAATACAAGAGTAAATTATATTTTCATCCCTTGAGAAATGCTTAAATTATACCACTCTCCCCTCTTACGTTAAAATATACGCTCATCTCCTCTCTTATGCAAATTATAATATCACTCCCCTTTCTTGAAAGATGCTTAAATTACACCGCTCTCCCCTCTTACGTTAAAATATACACTTTATAATCATACTATACTCCTTTGAAAAAAACTTGAATTTTATTCATCTCCCCTTTTATATTAAAACTTACATTTCTCTCGTTTAATAAAGCTTCATTTTAATGTAATCAAACTTTCAATGCATATATTTTAATGACTATTTTTTGCTGACATCATTAACATATAATGTTAATGTGTTATAAATTATGAAATTGTATATAATAAAATACAAATCTCGTATAAATTACCAAACAATTTCCAGTTGCTAACTTGCCACATCCTCAAGAGTATTAGAACTCACACAAAGTCAAACATATCTAATTTGCCAACAAAAGTAAATAAGAATGAACTTTCAGTATATATGGTCTGCTAAAAAGAAAAGAACCCAGATAATTAAATCAAAAAATTGACCACTAAGTTGCATACAAAACTTCTCGTCGTGTGTTGTCATTAGTATTATATCCACTTAAGTGTTATTAAACATGAACTTTCCTCCCAAATATGCTTTGAAGAACTAAAAAATATATAGAATTTGTTAATCCTAAAAAATTGGACAATATTATATGCTTACATTCACAAACTTTCAAAATCATTTTTTTAGTAGTTATTAAGACCATCTCCAATGGTAATACATATTCTTATAAGAATCGGTACTTATTAAGTACTATCATTGGAGCAAAATATATTTGAGTACTTAATAGGTACTACTTCTTATTTAAGTATTGATACATATATGTGTTTGTGGGACCCATTTATATTAATGTAATGTTATTATTGAGATGTAGAATTATTAGTGGACCCATTTAACATTTTTTAAGAGATGCTGGGTTAGAGGGGTTGAGTACTTATTAAGTACTATTATTAAAAAATTAAAAGTTAGTGATGTGTACACGTGGGACCCGATTAAGTACTCAAAAATAGGTAGCTCCATTGTGGATGCTCTTATATTAATATTCAAAATGCCGGCTTTTACCCTACTCATTTATAGGTATTTTTTGTGAATATCCATTAGATATGAATCAAATTGTCATTCATATAATCATATTCATATTCCTCGAATTATTTTGGCAATAACCCTAAATTATTAATATCAATATCATCTTCTTTTTTTTTTAAATATTTTGTAACAAACAATGCCCAAAACATATAGAAGTAACATCTAACTTAATCAATAATAAATTAATATAAGTGATAAGTATCTTGAACCCAACTAATTATAGGGATAAGATTCATGCTAAAAAAAATGATATTAAATTGTATAAAATAATTAATACAACAAATAACATATTACTACACGTAATAAATTATGATTTTGTAAAAAAGTGATAATTTTGTTTGTCTTTTTTATAAGAGACTTTGATCATTTTTTTAAATGTGTTAAAACCCCATTTAGATCGGCTTATTTTAAGCTTATGTGGGTTAAGCTTATGTGGGTTTATCTACAGATATAAGTTATTATATTAGTGTTTGATAAATTATCAAAAAGTACTTATTACAATTTCATAAGATACTTATGTCATATTTTAATAAGCTTCCGTAATATGCTTATCGTTGTGTTTAACATGGAATTTATGAAAAACGATCCCGCTTCGCATCCCGCTTACTCCATTATACACAATATTATCATATTTTTTAGAATCTATTTTTTGAGTCAATTTTAAACTATCTTCTTGATTTTTACGATTATTTTTTTCTTCTTCGCACTTGTCCTTTTAAAAGTATCCCACTTTTTTTTTAATTTATCTTTTTGAGTCAATATTAAATTTATTTATTTTTATGCAAAATCAATCTTAAATTTATAATAGCTTATCAGATGAAACATCCAAACACTTCAATTTATGTGAGTATTTCTTAATGAAAACATTCAAACGTAAATAGCTTATTAAGCATAAAAGCTTATGACTTAAGCTCTCGTATTAAGAGCTTTAATATTATAAGCATTTATATAAGTTGTTTATCCAAACGGACCATAAATGTTTAATTTTCTTTATGTCTTCATTTTTTATTTTTTGGTAGTGTCTTTATGTCTTTATTTATCATGAGAGAAAACATTAAAAGTAATTAAATTAATTGAATTATGAGTAATTAAATAGGGGTGTTCATAGAATAAATTTAAAGTTATAAGAATATTAAATAAAAATAATTAATTATAAGATGTTTCAATAATATTATAATATATTTGGTTTTGCGGTGAGAATAATTGATTATGTAAAATTGAGTTGAAGTTAAAAATGGTTTATATTTGGATATATTTATGTAAAAGTGAGTTGAATGATTTTAGCATAATATTTTTTTTGTTCAATAAAGTTTAAGGTGAGAGGATGATATCTCACTCCAAGGCATGTAAGGTTGGGAATAGGCCAGGCGGCCTCCAGGGACCTTCGGCCTGACCTGTCTTAGGCCTGCCTGGTATGGCATGTTTATTAAAAATGTCAGACTCAGGCCTTGAAAAAAGTCTGTTTATCTAAATATGTCAGGCTTAGACTTTTAAAAAAGCTTATAAAGCCTGATATGCCGGCCTGGTTATATTTAATAATAATTATTTATATAATATTATTATTTATATCTTGTGTAAAAAATAAATATTATTTATATAAATACAAAATATTTATTAGACAAAATATATATATATATTTTTGACAAAGACAAATTATATTTTTTAGACAAATTAGAAAATATTTGTTTTTTTTTTTTTGACAAAGACAAATTATATGCTTTTATAGTACAAATTATAGACTTTGTCGTAATCGTATTTGTTATTTTATTAGTTTTTAATTTTTGTGCTAATCATTTTTGTTGAGTCTTTGATGATTGGCTGCATTTTTGGAAAAATAAACTTTGTGCAAGATGTGCGATCCGATGCCTCAGGCATTGTGTAGAGCATTGAAAGTGCTCAGGAGGAGCGCTCATGACAAATTCTATTTATGGAATGTTTTGTTTCTCTTTCATGAATATTGTATGGCGCGCTTGATTTGTTTCTATGTAAGGAAGGTTGTTAATGCTTCAGATTCAGTTCAAGAATATTTCTGAGGAGTATCTCTTTGAAGAATATATTGCTAAAGAATCTCATGTTATTAATGTGGAGTAAATGCTTGGGTCAAAGAAATCAAGCTCATGCATGTGCTATTTTCTGAAGTATTTAAAGGAGTTGCAAAACCCTAATTTAGTAGTTGTTCACGCCGTTATTGTGCTAGTTCTTAGAATTAGGTTTTGCGTGTGTTTTGTAATTGTGAGCCTTTCTTGTGTCACCTTGATGCAAGCTTAGGACGTGTTCTAAGTGTTGTAATTGTGTGTTCCTTCTCCTAAGCTTTGAAGCACGGAGTTAGGACTTTTGTGTGTGTAACACTCCAAGCCTTTAGGTACGAGTGTGTAGTTTTAGGAGTGTGTCTCCAAAACTGTTTTTGTCTTGTGTTTTATTGAAATCCTTATTGTAGGTAAGGTTGTAAGGGAGTGAGATGGGATCTCATATCTAGGAGTTCCTAGGTAGAAGAGTCATTGGTAGGGCCTAGGTCTTAAGTTGTAAACGGGTAGTTTGCTGGAGACTTAGGACTAGGACTATTATAGTGATATTCCTTCCTGGATTGGTATCCCCCAGACGTAGGTTCGCCGAACTGAGTTAACAAATATCCTGTGTTCTTTATTTGTTCATTTGCTTGTTTTATTCTGTTACGCGCGAGGCCGGATAGATTGCTAGAGCATCGAGTAGAGCATCGTGCATAGCGTGCCAGGAATTTCAATTTTATTAGTTTTTTCTTAATGTTGTAGAAATTATAAAAAATTAAATATGAAATAGGCTTTAAGGCCTATTTAATTAGTCTATTTAAAAAAATTATATATAAGCCTTTATGTAACACAGACTTTTAAATAGGCTACAAGGCCAAATCAGGCTTTAAACAGTCCCAGGCCAAGCCAAAAAAAATTGCATTTGATAGGCCTAGGCCAGGCTTAGGCTTGAAGAAAAATCATAGGTCAGGCTCAGGCCTGTCAAAGCCTGGTCTGGTCTGTTCTCAATCCTAAAGGCAGGGAAGACCTTAGAGCTCAAAGAACACTTACAAAGGTAATTACACTTACCTCCCTCCAAAAACACCAGCGAGACTCGAACCTAGAACGTATTCAAGACGTGTTTTTTTATCACTAAACTAAGTCTTTTGAGTTATAAGCTACAAATTATATTTTCAAATAAAATCAATTCTACATATCTAAAATTAATTTTGGCCGCTTTAAAATTGAAACCAAGCATAAATTTTGATATGTGTTTTGCATAATAAAAAAAATTATATGTTTTATTTTTTATTTTTATTAAAAATAAACAGCAGAAGCCATAAAAGGAAAAAATATACGACAATAATGAAAATCACAAAAATTAATTTTCCTTCCAAATTTTTTCTAATTTCCTGGAGAAATAAAATGAGTCTGGTTGAAACGAGTAACTAGTGATTTCCGTTGTCATATCCAAAAGCAACATTTGCAACGAACTCGATCCCGCTCACCTGTCAAACAACCAGAAAAGCTCTCAGATCGCCGACGGATCAAAATCGGAAAAATCCATTCTACCACTGATTTCATCATCGTTAATCGATGGAATCACAAGGTGATAACTGAATTACTTATCTCTCTTAATTCTCGTTTCAATTTCAAACCAAATTAATCTCACCGTGCTTATATATTAATCGCTTTTTGCTTTTGCTTATTCATCGCTTTTTCAGGTGGTTTAAAGGATACATCAGTTGTAGTGGTAACTCTAGATTCCGACGAAGTATACATCATCGTAAGTCTCTGCACACGAACAGATACACAAGTTCTATATATAGATCCAACAACCGGTATTCTTCGTTACGAATCCAAACGAGGATTCGATCTATTCAATTCTCAAAAAGAAGCCTATGAATTTGTTACGAATGGATCGCGAAGCGGTTGTAAGAGTAGGATTCTTGGTAGAGCTATATTAGGTTACGCTGCTTTGGGGAATTTTGCTTTTCTTCTTATAGCTACGAGGTTAATTGCTAGTATTCCGAATTTGCCTGGTGGTGGTTGTGTGTATACGGTGGCTGAGAGTCAGTGGATAAAGATTTCGTTGCAAAATGCGCAGTCACAGGGGAAAGGTGAGGTGAAGAATATTTTGGAATTGACTGAGCTTGATATTGATGGGAAGCATTATTTCTGTGAGACTAGGGATATTACTCGGCCTTATCCTAGTCGAATGCCGGTTAATCAGCCTGATCCGGAGTTTGTTTGGAATGCTTGGTTTTCGAAACCCTTTGTTAATGTTGGATTGCCTACACATTGTGTTACTCTCTTGCAGGTTTTGTGATTTCTTCCATTTACATTTCAATCTATATGTATGTATGATGATATAATGCATAGATAAGTGTACTTGCTTGCGGAGTTCCTTAAAGTTCATTGTACTGGAGTTGTCAGCTTGCTAATAAGCTCATCCAAACACAAGTAGCATCATTAGGGGGAGAATTATTTATTTAGGGCATGCTTGACATGTTTGGATTGTCTTATTTGAGCTTATTTACTGAGATAAGCACCTGTGAGACTGTCTGAGAGAGCTTATGAAAATAGTTTTATGCAAGGTTGACAAGTGACAACTTACTTCCGTAAGCTGTAGGTGATAGCTTAAGGCCCTGTTTGGATAAGCAACTTATCTGCAGTTTATAACACAAACGCTTATAATGATAAACGTTTATGTATAAGCTTACATAAGCTGTTTCTATATCAAAAGATAAAATAAATTTAATTGTTTTTGTATATGTTATAAGCTGTTTTCACAAGCTATCTCAGAGAACTTATGAAAATTTGCTGAAAAAAGCTTATTAAAAAATTTCATGAGATGTTTTTATAAATTTTTCCAAACAGTCTCACAAAACTTGTGTTAGTAGATAAGCTCAAATAAACCAATTCAAATAGGCCCATAAGTAAACACTTTATAGCTTATATGGAAGCAACTTGACTTTATTTTATACGTTGTTATAGTCTTATAGAAATAGCTTATACACAAGCACTTATATGATAAACACTTATATGATAAGTGCTTAATTAAGCTGTTTATCCAAATAGGACCTTTCTCATTTACATTCTTGTTGCTATTGCTAAATCTTGATATGATGAAAATGGACAAAAGAATGCACGTGCCTTATGGAAGGTTTACTACGATATGGTGTTTAACAGTTTTGTGTTGGTTTGTAATTTTGCTTCTTTGCTCTGTTATCCCTGTCTGACATTTTTTTTATGTACAAATAAAGCTCCTACTAGCTATTTCTTGATAAAAAAATTATATAGCAATGTTGTACCAAAGATTATTCATACATACAGTAGCAATTAAGACGTGAAATTCACATGTGTATTCTGTTGTCTCACTTGGTCTTGACGTGTAGGGGTTTGCAGAATGTCGAAGTTTTGGAAGTTCAGGTCAGCTAGAAGGTGTTGTTGCTCTTACAGCTCGAAGGAGCAGGTTACACCCTGGCACTCGATACTTGGCGAGGGGGCTAAATTCATGTTTCAGTACAGGTAAAGAAACCCATTATCAACTCTTGAGCTTAATCTCTTCATTTTATGGTTAATTGGGTACTTGACCCATAAAATAGTAAATGTAGTCAGGCTAACACTAAGGAGATCATTTACCTATCCATCACTTATTTCACTCTAAGTCTTTCGCACTATTTGCTTCCTGCATCACTCTAATCACTTCACACTACCGCATGCTTCACCCTAATTCATTGTTACTATATTCTGTTTTTCTTTGATACTTTTAATAAATGTGTTCCATTTGACAGGAAACGAAGTGGAATGCGAACAACTCGTATGGGTCCCTAAAAGAGCTGGTCAAAGTGTACCTTTTAACACATACGTGTGGCGAAGAGGAACAATTCCTATCTGGTGGGGTGCAGAACTGAAAATCACTGCTGCAGAAGCTGAAATTTATGTTTCAGATTGTGATCCTTATAAAGGAAGTGTTCAATATTATGAGAGACTGAGTAAGAGATACGATGCTCGGAATCTAAATATACGCGCTGGTGATAATTCAAATCGAAAAGCTTTGGTTCCTATTGTATGTATTAACTTGCTTCGAAATGGAGAAGGAAAGTCGGAGTGTATTTTGGTTCAGCATTTTGAAGAGTCTTTAAACTTTATTAGATCAACTGGGAAGCTCCCCTATACTCGGGTCCATTTGATAAATTATGACTGGCATGCCAGTGTAAAATTAAAAGGTGAACAGCAAACAATTGAAGGGTTGTGGAAACTTCTTAAAGCACCCACTATATCCATAGGCATATCTGAAGGAGATTACTTGCCTTCACGACAACGAATAAATGATTGCAGAGGTGAAGTCATCTGCAATGATGATTTTGAAGGTGCATTCTGCTTAAGAACACATCAAAATGGGACTGTTCGTTTTAATTGTGCCGATTCTCTGGACAGGACCAATGCTGCTAGTTTTTTCGGTTGCCTCCAAGTCTTCACGGAGCAATGTAGACGGCTGGGAATATCACTTGATAGTGATATGGCACTTGGTTATCATTCAATGAATAATAACTATGGTGGATATACTGCTCCACTGCCACCCGGATGGGAGAAGCGATCTGATGCGGTGACCGGAAAAACATATTTTATTGACCATAATACCAGAACAACCACATGGATGCATCCATGTCCTGATAAACCCTGGAAGAGATTTGATATGGCATTTGAGGAGTTTAAGAGATCAACAATTCTGTCTCCTGTATCTCAATTAGCTGACCTTTTTCTACTTGCTGGTGATATTCATGCCACTCTTTACACCGGGTCTAAAGCAATGCACAGCCAAATACTTAACATATTCAACGAAGATTCAGGAAAGTTTAAACAGTTTTCTGCTGCACAGAATATGAAAATCACTCTGCAAAGAAGATATAAGAATGCAATTGTGGATAGCTCTCGTCAAAAGCAGTTAGAAATGTTTCTCGGAATGAGGCTTTTCAAGCATCTTCCATCAATTTCTCTTCAACCTCTACATGTATGTGAGTTGTCAACTGTCAAAGTAAACTGAATGATGGCTTTCTGTTTCTTTTTCATACATCAAGTGCCTAGCAATTGCAGTTTGATAATTTTCATGTTAGTTACTCAATCATGTGCTCTTTCGCTTCTAACAACAACTCCTTAATTTATGTCACGTCACTCTCTCCCTCCCTCTCTCTCTCTTCTCTCTCGTTTCTCTATCTATATTTCTTGAGGATTTCACCACTAATTGTTGATTTGTAAAACCATTTAGTACATTAGATTTTTTTTCATTTTTTTAGTTGTAACATTTAAAACCTGTGGTTTTCAATTGGAACAGTTGTCAATAACTGAGCTATCTGATTATCGTAGGTACCATCTCGGCCATCTGGTTTCTTTCTCAAGCCAGTTGCTAACTTATTTCCTATTTCTGGTGGTGAAGCTAGTCTTCTGAGTTTCAAGGGAAAAAATGTAGTCTGGGTATGTTAAATTGTTCTCTCATGATTGAGTTATTATTCTAGTTTTTTTAAGTTTGGCATATCTCATCTTACAAAATTGTATACCTTTTCCTTACACAGATTTCTCCACAGCCTGCCGATGTAGTTGAAATCTTTATTTATCTTGGTGAGCCTTGCCATGTTTGTCAGCTTCTTCTCACAATATCCCATGGTGCAGATGATTCAACTTATCCATCAACAGTTGATGTACGGACAGGACGCCATTTAGACGGGCTTAAACTAGTTTTGGAGGTTTGTATTTGGCCTTCTCTACTGTCAGTTAATCATGCTAACTGAACAGGAACAGAGTTGTGCACATTTATGCTGTGTCAGTTTTGATCTTCAATTATTGTTTTGAATGTCTAGTGTTACTTTAAAGTTTAAACTCTATATGATTTACTTAGAGTGATATCTATTTACATGTGAAATCCAAATTAAAAATTTTAATAAGCCATTATCTGCATGGCCGTAGTGACAGGTTGTTTACAACTTTCTATTATGGAGCTTATTTTCTGAATATGTCTGACATTTGTTGGCAGGGTGCTTCTATACCACAGTGTGCAAGTGGGACTAACCTATTAATACCCTTACCTGGGGCAATCAGTGCAGAAGATATGGCTATAACTGGAGCAAACTCTCGTCTCCATGCCCAAGATACACCGCCCTTGTCATTACTGTATGAATTTGAGGAGCTTGAGGGAGAGTGGGATTTCCTTTCGCGTGTTGTGGCACTAACATTATATCCAACGGTATCTGGAAGAAAACCATTAACGCTGGGTGAGGTAGATATTTTAGAACATTATATCCAATCAGTGTGTGAATTTCATTTATTTGATAAACCTTTTTACTTACAAAAATGTTGAGAGTCCTACATCAACTAGAGATATGATCTAGGTAGTGCTTATAAGGCTTTGATAGTTGTTTTGAGATTTTAGATAAAAGGAGGAGAGAAAATAATAAGAGCTCTGAATATTATTGATAATGACTGAATAGTAGCGTGATACAAAAGATTCAATACTAATCCCTAGGGATACGTAAACTCAACTCTAAATCAAGCACAAATCATGATAATAATAAGTAATATAAATTCTCTTGTGTGTGATATGAAGATATTACATTATCAAGATATTATAGAATATTTTCATATATCCAAACAAAAAATGTTCTTCTCTTACCCATGATGACATTGGTATATATGGCATGGACCACCTCAAAGTGAGATACATTTGGAGGTTTCTAGATTATAATGTATGTTGTGGAAATCCATGATGAAATTAAAATTGTTGGCTCTTTCTCCCTGCCCCCTACAATGTGTGGTAAAATATCATGTGCTTTCAATTTTAATAATAATGTTTTCTAGCCAAGTGGATTGTTGTTTGGGGTCGTTAAATTTGGTTATATGTTGATAATAAAAATGAAAAATTATTCCTTTTTGCAATGATGTATGCTAACATTATTTTCCGTCCTTATACAGAGCAATTTTCCATTTAATGAAACCATGAATATTTCTAAAATGTTTAGGTCGGAAAATCAATTTTTAAAATGTAAATTTTGGAAATGTTCTTCAAACCAAATGCAGGCTACTTTGAGTGTCCCTCCTCACTGCTTACCACTATCGCTTTATTCCTTGCATACTTGCTCTCTTCATTCATGTGCTGATTATTTCAATTGTTTCATTATTTTTTTTTTCTAATTATATTTTCAAGATAGGGATGTAACTTTTGTTTAAGTATGAATCTTTTATTTCTGATTACATGATGTTGCGGTTTGGCTATAGATTGAAATCCTTGGAGTTTCTGTTCCTTGGAGGGATGCATTTAACAATGAAGGCCCGGGTGCAAAATTAATCGAGCATGTCAAGAAGTTCCAAGAGGAGCCTAATA
This sequence comes from Trifolium repens, assembly GCA_030408175.1. Classification (NCBI taxonomy): domain Eukaryota; kingdom Viridiplantae; phylum Streptophyta; class Magnoliopsida; order Fabales; family Fabaceae; genus Trifolium; species Trifolium repens. The sequence goes on along the minus strand of CP125842.1, from coordinate 13,475,153 downwards.
ATCCCTTTTTATCTGGTTCAGATATGAATCCATTTAATTCTCCATCCACTGAAAATGTATCACCACCTGATCAAAAAGGAAATTCTCCGGACTTTTTGATTGACCTCCTGTCTGGGAATGACCCACTTCCACACCCACTTGCGCAGCCAGTTACTGATGTCCACAAGGAAAGTGACTCTCTTGATTTCTTGGACCAGAATATTGAATATAATGGCCAAAGTGATTGTAAAATTTCATCAGAAGATACAAGACATTCAGATAGCAGCAACGAACAATATTTAAAATGCCTGAAATCTCTTGCAGGGCCAAATCTGGTACGTTATTATTTTGTTGATGTAGCTTTGAGCCATTATAAAATTGTTTTTCCCATCCAATATGATCACCTGCTAGATTTGTTTTATGAATTTTATTCATTCTCTGGAAAGGTTTTTTCCTCTTGATGAATATTTATGCAATATTCAATTATTATTGTTGTTGATGATTTTACCAAATATAGCTCATGACAAATATTATTTAAATGTATATGTTGCTGGCTTCTAGATTTTGGATATGGATGAACTGATTAACAACAAGTGGTTAGTCAATTATTTAACTTGATTTCTTAGTTACCGTTTGGATGTTCCCTCAGGCTGGCTTGTGTTGTGTGACTACTCAGGAATTGCAACCCCCCTGCCAAAATTTGTTTAACCTGAATGTTAAGCTATTGTTAGGCTCTTAAAATATATTTGGTAATTTTGTTTTAGTATTTTAGTTTAAATCCAATTCATGATATATATTTTTCGTATTTTTATAGCAAAAAAAGCTTGACTTCACTGAAGCGATGAAACTTGAAATAGAACGCCTAAAGTTGAATCTTTCTGCTGCTGAAAGAGACAAAGTCCTACTATCTGTTGGAATGGATCCTGCAACAATAAATCCTAATGCACTGCTAGATGAAGTTTACATGGGAAGATTATCTAAGGTTGCAGGCAATCTTGCCCTGCTTGGAGAAGCCTCTCTTGAAGATAAGCTTATTGCTGCAATTGGTCTTGGGACTGTTGATGATAATCCAATAGATTTCTGGAATGTTATCAGAATTGGGGAAACCTGTTCAGGTGGTAAATGTGAGGTGCGCGCTGAAATTAAAAAATCAGTTCATTCATCTAACATAGTGTCATCTGGTGGGGCTTCAGAGCCAGTATTCCTGTGTTCTCAATGTGAAAGGAAGGTTTGTAGAGTTTGCTGTGCTGGGAGAGGGGCACTTCTGCTTGGTGCATCAAGCCAAAGTGGCCCGGTTGACCTGCCTATAAACCGCTTATTAGCTCGGGATGGCATAATTTGTAAACGATGCTGCCAGGATATTGTGCTCGACACTCTGATTTTGGACTATGTGAGGGTTCTGATTAGCTTAAGAAGAAAAGACCGCGTGGAAAAGGCTGCTTACAATGCTTTGAAGCAAATCATTGGGTCGTCATGGGATTGTCTTCTGGAAAAGAATCAGGTCCCTGATAGACAGTCAGCTGGTAAAGCTTTGCAGCTGTTACTGAATGGATGTGAATCCCTGGCCGAGTTTCCTTTTGCCAGCTTTTTACACCCGGTATATATATATATTATTTAACTCTGTATTCTGATTTTAGGATATCCATCAATTTGTTCTGTTCTTATCATGTGGATTATCAAGCCACATACTGCTGCTTCTGCCAAATGTGTTTAATCCAGGAAATATAACAAATAAAATCAGGCACAGATGGGTTTAAATACCGATAATACTAACTATTTTGATTGGATGGTGACAGAAACCTGGTATTTTATTAGGAAAAAAAACAGAGATAAGCCCTAGTGACAAATGTAGAACACTGTAGAACTTTGAGGATCTGCAAACCTCCCTGCCCAAAGGCTTTTATTCTCTCCAAGTTCTACAGTGTTCTACATTTGTATTTGCCACCTTGGGTATGGTTCTGTGACTTCTAGGAGGTCTATCCCATTTTTGCACCTTATATGTAAATACAAATAACCACTAACCATGAATTGCAGGTTGAAACAGCGGCAAATTCAGCTCCATTTTTGTCATTGCTTGCTCCATTTAATTATGGTTCACGGTTATCATTTTGGAAAGCTCCATCTAGTGTGACCTCTGTTGAATTTGGAATTGTCCTTGGTAACATTTCTGATGTTAGTGGGGTTACATTGATAGTCAGCCCATGTGGCTACTCGATGGCTGATGCTCCAATTGTAAGTGACCATTTGCCATTTGCCTTATGCTCCTCTTTTATTGTTCATAAAATTTGGAAATAAGTTCTAGCATTGTGTTGGAACAGGTGCAAGTTTGGGCAAGTAATAAAATACACAAGGAAGAAAGATCATTAATGGGAAAATGGGATCTACAATCTATGATTAAAGGTTCCTCAGAATTATGTGGGCCAGAAAAGCCAGGAACAGAACACAAAGTGCCCAGACATGTGAAGTTTCTCTTCAAAAGTTCTATTCGGTGCCGCATAATTTGGATTAGTCTGCGCCTCCAGCGACCTGGTTCAAGTTCCATAAATATTGGAAGTGACTTCAATCTGCTATCTCTTGACGAGAACCCTTTTGCACAGGAAACTCGACGGGCTTCTTTTGGAGGATCTGCTGAAACTGAATCCTGTCTCCATGCCAAGAGGATTTTGGTGGTTGGGAGCCCCATTAGAAAGGAAATAGATGTTAATCTTAATTCATATCAAAGCCCTGACAAATTAAACTTGACAGGGTTCTTAGAAAGAGTTCCGCAACTAAATAGATTCAAGGTAAACTCCATGCTATTTTGCTTAATCATTTTTGGGTAACCATTTTGTTTTTAAAGTTATATCCATCTCAAAAACATATATCAACTTCTGAACTTTTTAGGTTCCAATTGAGGCTGAAAGGTTGATGGACAATGATCTGGTCCTGGAGCAATATCTGTCTCCTGCTTCTCCTCTGCTTGCTGGGTTTCGTCTAGATGTCTTTAGTGCAATCAAGCCTCGGGTTACCCACTCACCTTTGTCAGATGTACACAACCCACATTTTTCTTCAATTTTTGATGACAGATACATCAATCCAGCTGTATTATACTTACAAGTTTCTGTTCTCCAGGTATTTACTGGAACATTATCCTATTACTTCTGCCACATTTCTCTGACATGGTTATATCCATGGAGGTTCTCCTTCATCAGTTGCTAAGTTTTGGAAGATCTCTTTTTCTTACCTATTTTCTTTTTTAGCCATAATCGGCTTGCTCTTTTTCACTTTGTTTCAAATACTTGTAAAGAAAGCATTGGGCACAGATCTTTGTTTCCGTTTTTCACCGTTTTCTGTACAAATCTTTGAAAACAGTGAAAACAAGGCGATGGTTTTGTAATAATCGTGAAAGCAGAAAACATTTTCTGAAATCAAATAGACCCTTAGAGTGGCCAGGCTCTTCTAATTAGGTCTTTTTAGTTAATATTGTTTGATAACTTCTTCGATTGGGTTAGTTAACTTTAGTAGCACTGGTAGGAAGTATCTAAATGAAGATAATGTAGGTGAGTTTGGTTTGTTGGTTAGTGAGTTGTGGTGGGTGAGATCAGGCTCTCAAATTCCTGGAGACTTGACTTATAAGCCGTTTTTGCTATTCTTTACTTTGGATTCTGTTGGTCCAGGGTAGGAGGAGCAACATTAAATAAAATTTCCTTTTTTCTTTTAATCTCTACATTCTGAACCAGTGGATTTCAATAATCTGATGGTTGGATTGATTTCAGGAAAATCATACCATGGTAATTATTGGTGAGTACCGATTACCTGAGGCCAGGGCAGGAACGCCGATGTACTTTGATTTTCCCAGACAAATACAAAGTCGCAGAATTTCATTCAAACTACTTGGAGATGTTGCTGCATTTACTGATGACCCATCAGAACAAGATGATTCTGGTACTAGAATTTCTCCGTTAGCGGCAGGGCTATCTTTGTCCAATAGAATAAAGCTGTACTACTATGCTGATCCATACGACCTTGGTAAATGGGCTAGTCTTACAGCAGTTTAATCATGTACCCATCTTATTGGCATTGATTGATTATGTAAAGTTTTTTCAAATTTTTGTTGTATCATGGTAATGTAAAATTCATTCATTGATAATATTATAGGATTATGCTTTTAGGAACATTAGCAATGTTATTTCTAGCCACTTATAGCTAGGAAGTTGAGAGTTTGGTTTGAGGTTGGAGGTTCAATTTTATAAGTTTTATTAGTCTACCACGGAGGTGAATTTCTTTTTTTTATCTCCACCTATTCTTCCTTCAATGTATTTCTTTCTCCTTTTTTCTTTTCTTTCCCAGATATAGTACATGTGCCCAATTATTAGTCACTGGTTGGAATTAATACATTTTATGTATGTTAAGTAATTAATTTTGAGTTCTTCTTGCTGGATAATATATTATGGTATTGGTTTGTATGAGATCCTGTACATCTGGCAAAGTGAAGGCTAAGGGAGGGAGGGAGGGTCCACATTAGACAAAGTGATGGATCCTTATCTGGAATAAGCCAATGAACTTTCCACAATCAAATCCACATTTCATACCCAATCAATATCAACCACATGTTCTAGTCTGCGCTATGAACTCGATATTTTACTTTATTTGGTGGTGACACCATTCACAAAATAACCACCAAAACTCAGATTTTATTCAGTTTTAATCAATAAACATAAATCATGGTTCATTTGCTCACACCAACTCCTACCACAGCCGCAACACCTCTCTCCACTAGACCCCGGAAGAGCCCCTCCCTATATTCTTGGGAAAATGGGTGCTTTACCACTCTAAGACTGTGCTGCATTGGCAACCAATATCAACCTCAAGTCTCTAATCATGATCAAGTTCTTCCTACTCGTGATGATCACACTCTGCATAGGAGGTATTTATTTTCCTCTCAGCTGCATTAGTTACAATAGTTTACAAGCTCAAAAAGAAGTATATATATCTTAACATGATCGATGATGTGTTAATTGGTGTTGTAATTAATCTTGCACGCAGGGCATTAATGGGATTAAGTAGTGCAGCAGTGCTGGGGCTGACTTGGAGCGAAGAGCAAAGCGCAAGAGCAGCCGCTAGAAGGCCTCCACCTCCTCCACCAAAGGAGAAAAAAGATCCCAATGTGAGTGGTGTTCAGGCGAAAGTATTGGCTAGCAAGAAGAGAAAAGAGGCCTTGAAAGAAGAAGTTGCCAGGCTAAGAGAGAAAGGGAAGGCCATTAACAATAACATTAGTTTAGAACCACCTTCTCCTCCTGTAGTTGTTGCACCAATTAGTGCATCTGAATAATTTCCAATTCTTAACTCTCCCAATGTTACCTGCAAATCAAAATGGTTGATAACAATGTTGTTGTATCACTATCTTGTTCCACTGAATATGGCTGTTTTGCTTACATTTTTCTTTTGAGTGATAGGCCATTTGTGGCGCACAGCGGTAGCCAGTAGATTGTTTCATTTTGAATTTACCGTTCTAATTTGCGCATCTTATTGACGAGAAAGTTTTTGTGAGAATGTTTGATAGATCATCTCTGTTTAATCTAATATCATTCATCATTGATGTTCTTAATTTGTCTCGGTGACGTATACATATCACTTTTACATTTTTCAATTTCGAGTTGAGTATTCTATGAACATCACATCTTTCTAACTTTGCTACTTCAAAATATTAACAAAATGAATTTCGCTAATACGGGATTTATCTATATCTACTGCATAAAATAAAAGTGAGCTGCTCCTCTAAATCTTAATCTATATACACCAATTAGTTGTGACTCTCAAATGACGTCGGGTAGTAGTAACACACTCGTGTTTATGCATGTACATAAATATGAAATTTTCTCTTCCCACCCCCCATGACTCTTTTTAACCCCCCAATATTCCAATTTTACCCCTGTACAAAAACTTCGGAACGTGTTTTCCGAAGTTTTTCTAGTTCAAATTCATCAAAATTTCGGAAAATACATTCCGAAATTTGTATTCAAGGCAAAATTAATTTTGAAAAACGCGTTCCGAAGTTAAAATTAGGGGCAAAAATGGAAATCCGGGGGGAGGGAAAAAGAGTCACTGGGGGTGGGATGAGAATCTTTCCATAAATATTCACCGGGAAGAATTAACAATGTTTGTCTTCAAAATTGTAATTGAATTTTGTTTCTCTAATTTGTGATATAACATAAACATTCTAAAAATTGTACGCTCATCATAATGGTCTTTTGGTCGATTTTTGCATTTCAAGGTATGAAGTGACAAATTTTAGGGGCATATGTGACATTCTATTCTTAATTATTTGTTGGAGTTGATAGTGCGATTTATTCATAGATTTTCTTGTCTATCTATGCTCTTTGGCCCTTTATATTTAAACTTCTTCATTTCCTTTTACCTCCTAGTTAACATGTATTGATTTTCATTAGAAAGAAAATGTTTCTAAATTATATATTACTAAATAACACTATGTATGAAAATTAAACAATTAGAAACTGAATTGAAACACTTCAAAATTTTAAACAATATAATATCCAAAAAAAATTAAACAATATACCAACAAAAAAAAAAGTTTGGTATGGAAGATATGAAAAAATTATCATGATTGGTTTATAATAGAGATGAGAAGTGGAAAACAAATTATTACTTATTTTTCATATATTAATATTAATTTGTCCTAGCTCAATGCTATTTTTAGTAGGATCCCTATATTTGGGCGGACTTTTAAAAATGGTCACTATATTTTTTATATTATATTTTTAGTTCCTATGTTTTTATTGTTTCCAACATTGGTCCCTAATGTAAAATTTTGGTTGACTGGACCGACGAAAAATGCCACATAGATTCATTTAATGCTTACTCTTTGTGGGTCAGCGTCATTAAATAAATCTGTGTGACATCTATATTGTTTTTTCCGTCTGTCCAATCAACCAAAACTGCACAGTAGAGACTAATGTTGGAAACGGAAAAAACACGGGGATTAAAAATATAATAAGAAAAATGTATAGACTCTTTTTAGAAGTCTGACAAAATGTAAGGACTAAATACATATTTAACCCTAAAAAAACAGCATACATGCAAATAATTAACTGTTATTTTGACAAGAAAAATAATTAACCACTTGAATTTCATTTTTAACCTTAAAAAAATCAATTTATTTAGTTTTATATTTATTTTTTCTTTTGAACTGCAAAAGAATATGTATATATACTAGAAGGGAAAAAGTACAATTAGTACTATACCCATATTTTATGATTAAGTATAAAGGGTACTCGACCCAAACCACAAAAACAAAAAAACTAGAAAGAAAATACCTAGAGGAGCTCCTATCTAAAAATACAATTCATTGAGTCAATGTTCCATTCATAAAAATGCATATTCCTCCTTTTTTCTTCCCCACCAATCATTTTCAAGAAGTTTGTTTAATATTTTCTAAACATTCTTCAAGTACCGGAACTTTGGCCAAGAAGATGAAGTCATTCCTAGCTCTCCAAATAAGCTACAACGTTGCGTGTCACACCGATAGCAACCCCTTTAAACCTTTCCCGCGCCCCGCCGTCAAACAAAACATTCCCATCGACACAAAAGGATCTAGATGAACCAGCGAAGAAATCCAATCCGCTTGAAAATTTTGTACCAAAGCGCACTAACAAAGGAACAAATTCCAAATAAATGGCCTTGCGATTCGGTAATCAATGAGCACCATGGACAATCCGAATTTTGGCTAGTGGAAAAGATTCCTCTTTTGAAGAGATTTTCTTTTGTTGGTAATCGACGAAGGAGAAGTTGCCAAGTGAAAACCATCACTTTGGAAGGAGTATAGCTTTTCCAAAGTTGTTCCAAAAGTGATTGCTTTTCTATATTCAAAGCAAATGGAGGGGAGAAATTGAGTCGGAAAGAAAAGTATACGTGGAGTTAACGGTAAACATCCACCGTCTAATGTTGGCATAAGTGAAAATCATGTGTACTCGACTATACTCTTCTTGATCATAAAACAAACTTTGTGTTGGACATTGATTCCCACAACGCCCACGCCGGTGTTGGCATGCTGCACAACTCACCATTGATAACCTAGTGGAAAAAAATTAAATATTAATTTTAAGTACGGTACCTTATTTTTTGCATACATATCACTATACACTCTTAAATAGGAAACATATGATGAACTTTTCTAATTTCATATCATTATCATAAGGGTTAAATATGTTTGTGGTCCTACAAAATGATGATCTTCTCTGTTTGGTCCTTACTTAATTTTTATTAAATTTTTAGTCACTGCAAAATTATCATGCACTAATTTATGGTCCCTCTTGCTAAGTCAACGTGTATTTTTTAATGGTTTTTTCTCAAGTATGTTTAGAGCATCTTAAAAAGTTCCTTTTAAAAAAAAAGAGCTCCAAATTAGACTTTTAGATCATAATTTTTGTTACTTTTTATCGTTAAACTTTTTTGTTTAAAAAATTCATATTTAATTCATATCATGTTAAAAAAAATTAAATTTTACTAAATAAACTTTATATGATATTTTAAACATGCCTATAAAAAATATTCAAAAATTTAAATGTTTAATGATCATTTAACAAATTTAGTTTTAACATGGACTAAAACTATGTTTAACAAAAATTTAATAGGGACTAAAAATTTAAGTAAGGACTAAATATAGAAGGTCCTCATTTTGTAGGGACAAAAAACATATTTAACCATTTTTAGTATTACTTAAGGTATTAGCTTAACGATAAAAAAATTTATTTTACTGTAGACTCCGTTTGAATTGATGGAATATAATGAAATAGAGCAGAATGAAATGAAATATAATAATGTTCCATTGTTTGGATTTTTGAAAAATAATAATGAATGGAATAAGATTGAATGAATTTCATCTCATACCACCATTTACCTTAAATTTTGTTCTTCTCCTTTTTAAAATATCCAAATAATGAAATGTTTATTTTATCCCGCTTCATCTCATTTTACTCCACTCTATTCCATCCCGCTCCATTTCATTATATTACATCAATCCAAATGGATCGAGTTCAAATCCTCCGGTAAAATTACTATTAATGTCACCTTGATTAATAAAATTTCACTTTCCCCAAAATGTTTCTTAAAAAATCCTATTTTTAGGGCTATTTGGTAATTCAAAGAAGATGTATTCTTACATAGGCACAAAGATTATAGGCACAATTTAGGCACACACACATAAAATTATAAAATTAAGAGAAAAATAAAATTGTCACATCAATCAACATCACTTTAACTATTTTTTCTTTAATTTTTTTATCTTTGTTGTGAGTGTGCCTAAGATAAAATTATTTGGGTTCCTGTCTATACTAGAATTTCTCTTCAAATAATACAACATTTCTCTCTCTCTTTCTTTCTTTCTTCCTTTCTTTCTTTATACCAAACAGTACAATTCATTTATTTTTATTATTTCTCATCTCTCAGCTATTTGTCTCCTCTTATTTTCTCCCCACTACCACCAACGACACTCTTTTAAAACCACGTTGAAGAAGATTCATCCCTTTGGGTTTGATAGAAGGAAAACTGCGAAGCAGAGAATGATTCCCAAATCAGTACAACCAGTTCAATTCCAGAGCTTGAATGGTCTCCGACAACTCGCCGAAACGCGTCGTTTCAAGGCATTTCTCTATTTTCAATCAAATTCATTTCACTATTCTTCTACTATTTCATTTCTTTACATATTTCGTTCCTCTTTTCAATTGCAGGTTTGGTTGTTGGATCAGTTCGGAGTTCTCCATGATGGAAAACAACCTTATCCCGGTGCCATTTCAACATGTATGCATATCTTTCCATTTTCTTTTCTTTCGTTTCATTTTTGTTTTTTTTATTAACCCTCCGGTTCCGGAAAGAATGGACCAGTAATCCAGAGTTCGACTGCAAGACAATTAAAGTTTGATCAATAATTGTTCACACTGAGAATCGGTTCTTCCAAACGATTCGTCTTTGGGGAGTTAATTAACCACTTGAACTTAATGTCTTGATTTAAATAAAAATGTTAACTTAATGTTTTTACTACTTGTTATAGACACCATCCTATGTTATGTATTATCCTTATGGAAACATGATCTAAAATTTTTATTTTTTTTTTAAAAAAATTTTAATTTTGTTAGTAGAAAATATAGCAAAGGCGGGTGGTAAGATGGTGATCATAAGTAACTCCTCAAGACGCTCATCGGTGACTATTGAAAAAGTCAAAAGTCTTGGCTTTGATGCTTCTCTTTTTCTTGGAGCTATCACTAGTGGAGAACTCACTCATCAATACTTACAAAGGTATTACTACTATTTGTGTTTCTTAGCTGTGTTTGATTTCCATCATTACCACACATTACTCTGTTGCATATAGGGTCTGATTGGATTGACTTATTTGAATTTGTCTACCAACATAAATATTTGTGAAACTGTTTGGGAGAACTTATAGAAGCAACTTATTACATGTCCGTATGATAGCTTACCAAAACAACTTATAGTTTATGTAAAAAAGATTGGCTTTACTTTTATCTTTTTAGTTATAAAAATAGCTTGCTTATACATAAAAGACTTATATGATAAACACTTAATTAAGCTGTTTATTCAAATATAGCTGCTATGTTGCTACTCATGAGATGATGATGTTTACACGTATAATATCATATGCCCCTTGTTGTGTGTTTGTTCACTGGTTCCTTCCTTTTGTATTTACTAGTTAAGATCCTGTGCAACAAATTGTACGGATGCGGGGAAAATGACAAGAATTAGATAACTGTAAAATTATGCTGTGTGCCATTAGCAGAAGAATTTTCTTAAGATAGATACAGATATATTTTCACTCTGTTGATAATATCTGTTTTTATATAGGAGAGATGATCCTTGGTTTGCATCATTGGGAAGGTCTTGTATTCATTTCACTTGGAGTGGCAGGGGAGCAATATCTCTTGAGGTGCGTGGAGCACCAATGCATTTTAACTTGAATTCACCATACTCGGTTGCTTCATCCTAAAGGCTAAATATTATTGTCTTGTGCAATGTATAAAAAATGGAATGATTCTTCAAGTAATGGTTTTCTTGGTAAATAAGGGGCAATCAGGTTTATAGTAGACCCAATTGTTCTGCTTACAAGGGATTCCCTCTCACAGTCTCCCTAAGTTCTAAATGATTTAAGGTATTCAAGAAATTGAAGAATTTGATTTGTCCACCAAACAGTAGTTTACTGTTGTGGTGGTGGTGGTACATTTCATTTTGTTTCCGAGTCAAGTCAAATTATGTTCAAAAAATAAAAAATATAGGGAATGTATATTGAGTAAAAAGTTATTGTGCTACATAATGCAAAGTTGGTTACCAAAGATAGTATGCATCAACAACTTTGAAATTTTACATAATCAAATAACTTCTTGTAGGGCTTGGACTTGAAAGTTGTGGAGAATGTTGAAGAAGCTGACTTTGTTTTGGCTCATGGGACTGAAGCCTTGGGAGAAGCCAATGGGAATGCACGTTCAATGAATCTTGAAGACCTTGAAAAAATATTGGAGCTTTGTGCTGCAAAAAAGATTCCTATGGTGGTAGCCAATCCAGATTATGTAACCGTTGAAGCAAGAGAATTGCGTGTGATGCCCGGTGAATTTTCTATATCTTCTCATTTCTCCTATGAAGGAAATCTAAAATCATAGCACCTAAACTTGACATTGCTATAAGTTTTCGGTACATGACATTGCTATTGATATCATGTTACATGTTTAAGAATTGTACTTGTTTGTTGATTGGGTTCTTTCTTTTTCTTCTATCCAGTTTCACCTTATACCAAATTGTGTGTCTACTTTAAACTTACTAGGTACTCTAGCAGCTAAATATGAAAAGCTTGGGGGTGAAGTAAAATGGATGGGCAAACCTGGTGAGGTGATGAAACCATTTCTTTGTGATATAAATCCACTTTGATTATTGTTTTCTCTTGTGTGTAATACTGTATTCCGTCCTTTTAGTACCTAACCTGCTTAGATTACACACATAGAATGATACAAGAAAGAATGCATATTTTGGTACACAAGGCAAGTGTCACCTTTCTCTATGATTAAACTGCATGTTCAATCCGTCAAGGATTTCCAAGTTAACTGCTTCCTGCAATTACAAATGTGAACAATGTGTTTGCACTTTGCTATATGAACATACAAAAGTAAATTCACTTTTAAATTATCAAGTCAATCTTAGTTGTAACCAGTAATTCTCACCAAATAGATTAAATTATATAAACTGTTAAGTCACATGGGTTGGCCTGGTGGTGAAGACTTGGGAGTTGAGACCTTGGAGTGTACTCCTCTCAAGGTCTCAGGTTCGAATTCTCCTGGTGCCACTTCCTGTGTTGGGCCAATCCATACAAAGCGAAGCCCTGGCTTTAAATGGACGCCCCTGCAAGTGGACGGTGGGATTGGTGTCCTTGGACTGGATACCGAGTCTTAAAAAAAATTATATAAATTGTTTTCTTCATATTGCCAAATTCTACATAATTACACCCAATAGTGTTTGATCACAGTAGAAGTGGACTGTGTTGTGGCACAGAAAAACTTTCCGTGCAATATCACCTATTCTGAATTCTAGAGTTGCGACTCCCAAGAGATGACTTAGCCTAACTACAACCTCTGGCTCGAGAATTAGTCCCACTGTGAAGCCTGTATGTCTTCCCAATATAAGAAAAAATTCTACATAATTCTTTGTCCATGACTTGAAAGATTCCAGCTCATTCAAACATATTCTCAAAGTATACGGTTAGGAAGTAGCAACATCTTTATTTATATATGATAACATGATTAACATCTTCTGTTGCATTTGTTTCCATCCTTATTCACATGTTCTTGATAGTAACTATTGAAATTTATCAGATAATATACAAGTCAGCCATGGCCATGGTTGGTACAGATGTTTCTGACTGTATTGCTGTGGGTGATTCTCTCCATCATGATATTAAGGGTGCTAATGCTGCTGGAATCCAATCAATTTTTATCACTGGAGGGATTCATGCAACTGAACTTGGACTCCATAGTTTTGGAGAAGTAGCAGATTCATCATCCGTGCAATCACTTGCGACGAAATATAATGCTTATCCATCCTATGTGTTGCCCGCATTCACATGGTAGAACAATATGGCGAGGAACCCAAACCACTGCATTTGTAGCTGTAATTTTCTTAAAGTATTTGTATGATTTATTGACCATTTATACAAACTGGAAAACTATTTCTATGTAAAGATATTTGGAAACTAATAAGTTAGATAAGAAAGACAAGAATACAATGGAAATGCAGAACTTTGATGATTTTGAACTTCATTACAAGAGCTAAGTTATTTAGACACACGAAAACTGATACCTTACCTTATCCCGACTCCGTATAAAATACAAACCGAATGTGTTGACATCGGAACCGAGAAGATAGCA